>OZ007587.1:204999370-206465620 GCA_963931845.1 Maratus michaelseni
TGAAAATATTTTCAAGAAAATATCAAAGTTGTGCAGTCTGAATAATATAATACGAATTATACAGAAATAAATATTCATTCAGACAAATTTAAGCTATTTTATTATTACCCCCCCCCCCTTTTTTTAAAGCTAATTTGGTAGCAACTTTCTTCACACAACAAAATTTTAAAATGAAAAACTAATTTTACAGGTCATCAATAGAAGCATTTTGTTTATCTCTTCGGATTTACTAATTCTTGTTTCCCTGCCTTGATATATAGCTGATAGAATAATTTAAAAAATAAAAAATAAAATAAAAATTCTTCCCGAATCTATCAAAATTCAGATTTTTAAAAAAAAATATTAGATGAATTTTATTTAAATAAATTTTCATTCGGATAAATGTTGATTAATTCTATTTTATCGTTCGTGCGTTTTTTTTCCCTTTCCGCATTATGCTTAATGCTACTTGCTGTGTACAAGGAATCTTTAGAATGCTATACTAGTTTTACGGAGCAACAGTAGAATAATTTTGTTTTCTCATTTCTTGTTTCTCTACCTTGCTATATATCCTGAGAAAATAATTATTTGTAAACAAATATATAAATAAATAAAACATTCTGCAGGAATATATCAAAATTGTGAATTCTAATTAATTTTAGAGGAATTATATTGAAATGAATTTTCATTCATATCAATTTAGGCCATATTTTTCTTCATCGATTTATTTAAAGCAAATTTTACAGCTACTGTTATTGAACAAGAAAGCTTTATAACAGGAAAGTGGTTTTACAGCTCAACAAAAGAAGCAGCCTTCCCCCCTGTATGACCTTAGTAATTCTTGTCTCTCCATCTTGATATGTACCTGATTGCAGAATTCTTTATAAATAAATAAATAAAAATTTCTCCATGGATATATCCAAATTTTGCCTTCTAATTAATATTAGCTAAATCATATATAAACTTAATTAAACTTAGGTAACATAATTTTAGTTTATTTTTATCGTCCATTTGATTTATTTCTGCTAATTTGACAACTGCTTCCTTTGTCCGAAGAAGCTTTAGAGTGGGAAACTAGTTTTACAGGACCAGAATAGAAACGTTCTCCCTCCCCCCCTTTTGCCTTAGTAGCTCTTTTCGCCTTAAGATAAACATTACAATTAATATTAGATGAATCATATTTAAATAAGTTTTGATTAAAATAAATTTCAATTAATACATATTTCTTTACCTGATCGTTTATTTATTTTAAAATCTAAATTTTGCATTTTTTTTTTTTTCACAAGGAAGTTTTAGAATTAAAAACTAGTTTTACAGATTATCAAATTAAAAAAAAAATGATTTTCGTGTCAGAAATTCTCAGATGCCAATCCTAAAACATGCTGGAAAAAAAAAAAAACATAGTTTTAACTTTCCTTTAATTTTTTTAAAATCTATACCATTAATGAAAATTACCTCATTAAATAATATTCTACAAAATCATCTTTGTGCCGCTAAAGTACGTGAAAAAATGTACATGATAAATAAATAATAGCAAGATAATATATTTTTTTAAGTATCATGAATTTTCCTGGAATCGTAACTATAAATTTTCTATTATGCTTAACTAAAAAACTTTTTTTTTAAATTCTGAATTTTAAAAATACGTTGATAGGGATAATTCAACATCGAAATTATGTCTAAAATTAATTAAGAAGTTTTAGAGTGGGAAACTAGTTTTACAGGACCATAATAGAAACATCCCCCCCCCCCCCTTTCGCCTTAGTAGCTCTTTTCGCCTCAAAATAAACATTAAAATTAATATTAGATGAATCATATTAAATAAGTTTTGATCAAAATAAATTTCAATTAATACTTATTTCTTAACCCGATCGTTTATTTATTTATTTATTTATTTTAAAATCTAAATTTTGCATCTTTTTTTTTTTTTTTTTTTTTTTTTTTTTTTTTTTACAAGGAAATTTTAGAATTGAAAACTAGTTTTACAGTCTAACAAATAAAAAATATAACGATTTTTGTATCAGAAATTCTCGGATGCCAAACTTAAAATATGCTGAAAAAAGAGCATAGTTTTAACTTTCCTTTAATTTTATTTAAATATTTTTTTTTAATTTATACCATTAATGAAAATTAACTCATTAAATAATATTCTACAAAATCATCTTTGTGCCGATAAAGTACGTGAAAAAATGTACGTGATAAGTAAATAATATCAAGATAATTTTTTTTGTAAGTATCATGAATTTTTCTGCAATCGTAACTATAAATTTTCTATTATGCCCAAATAAAATATTTTTTTTTCAGCATTTAAAAATATGTTGATTGTGATAATTCAACATAGAAAGTATGTCTACAAATGGTTTATAAAAAAATTATTTCTTTTTTTTTTATATTCAATTATGAATTTTGTTCCTTTATAAGTTAATTGAATTAATTATATATTACAGATTCAAATAATATAATAAAATCAGTATATATAATATTTGAAACACTCAGTTACACTCTTTTTGCACAAGAAAGCTTTAAAATGAAAAACTAATAAATAATTTTACATCAGAAATTCTTTGATGCCAAACCTAAAATATGCTGATAAAAAGTTTTAATTTTCCCTTATTTATTTATTTATTTATTTTTAAGTTTATACCATTAACTAAAATTACCTTCATTAAATAATATTCTTCGAAAGCATCATTCTGACGCTACATAAAAAAGTTTGTTATGTGATAAATAAATAATATCATGATAAAAAATTGATTTTTAAGTATCATGAATTTTTCTGGAATCGTAACTATAAACTTTCTATTATGTCTAAATGAAATATTTATTTATTTATTCAGTATTTAAAAAAGTACGTTGATTCTGATAATTAAACATAGGAATTATGTTTACAAATATTTAAGCAAAAATTCGTTTCTTTTTTTTTTAAATATTCACTTATAAATTTTGTTCATTTATAAGTTAATTGGATTAATTATATATTACAGTTTCAAATAATAAAATTAGTATATGTAATATTTGAAACACTCCATTACAATATGTTAAAATAATTATCTGTAATTTGTATCATTTCGGGTAATTAAGGCAATATATAATTTCAAGAATTATATGCTATTTTTTAAATATTCACATTTAGAAATATATTCAAACATATTTCAGACCAAAATTTATATTTTTATGTTTTATAGAATGAATTGAGAATAACTATCGATTAAGATAAATGTAGGTTTCCTTTTTCTCTCGGGGGTTGAGGGTCGTAATTTAACAATTAAGAAATTTCCTTAATTCGTCTTAATGAAAGACAATGAATGAACATGAAAAAATAATAAGAAAATAAAGATGAACTTCGCAGGTATCGTCTCTTATACTGCGCTTCAAATCTCCTTTATTAGTAAGTAACTGATTTCAAACAATGGGATTTACGCAATTCATATGTATGTTTTTACACTTCACAACATACTTGAAAAATATTTATGAATTTAGTTTGTCTGTCTGTCTATCCACCTATCCATGCTATAGTTTTCGTAAATATATACTTGTATTGCCATGTAATTCTTATATGTAATTGAGGCTTGTGATATAACGTTTTTTTTGTTTTTTATTGAAAACTAAGTGTAACATTTATAGTTTGTTTACAGGGACACACAAAAGTTTTCCGTTATATTATGGTCTATGCCAAAAAATCGTTTGAGGTGCATTTTATTAATGTTATGATATTTATAACATAATGAGATTGATATGAACCACTAAGGTGGACAACAACAAGTTTTTCTAGGTGTATAGAATAAGTAGCATGTATAGTTCCTTTACAGGGACGCACAAAATAGTTCAAAATTTTTTATGATATATGGGTAAAACTCTTTGAGGTGCACTTTATTCATTCTATGATACCTCACACACCACGAAATTAAAAAGGATTACTATGGTGTAGTTATAGCATGTTTTCTATAAATTATGGGATGCATAGCATTTATCGGGATCATTTACAGAGACACACAAAATAATTCGGTTACAGAACTATGGTCCATAATTGTGCAAGTGGAGTTTCCGCTATGGTATGCATTTATGTAATTTTTAGTGCATTACGTGATCTGTGCAAATTCTCTACATCATATACAGGGATACCCGAAAGAATTCGCACACATTACCGGATATGGTCAGCCATTGCTGAAAAGGGATTTTTACTGATATATGTGTTTTTAAAGTTGCTTATTTAGGTATTTCGTTATATAAAAAATGAAATTTCTCAATAATATTCTACTAGTATTGGAAAGTGTTCCTTAATCTATGCCTGATGCATAATTTTTCGTTTTTCTTTTCGTGAATTTATTTTTTAAGAATAAAAACAACAATGATCAAATAGTATGTATTAGGAAAGGTAAAATCAAAATGGACAATACTGAGAAATATCTTTACAGTTTAACTTCAATAATGTTATATTTTCATTTTATTTAGCAGTGGCAGAATACGGATCATTATGAGAAAGAAAATTAAAGTGTACATTGTCGAAAAATATTTTTGTGATTTTACTGCAAATATGCAATAGTTTTATTTTTATTTTTTAACAACGGCCAAATACATAATATTATGAGGAAGGAAATAAAAGCGTACAACATTATAGAAAAATATTTTTACTGTTTTCCTTCAATGCTGCATAGTTTAATTTTTTTCAGCAATGATCAATATAAAGTACAGGGTCATCGAAAAAGGTTGGACAGATTTGAAAGAATCATAACTCTAAAAGCAATTGCGTAAACACAATTATTTTCTTTCCAAAGTACTCGGCAATTATCCAAGATTTGTTAGATGTAGCTGTTTTAAAGTAGTCACATTCAGACAAAGCGAATACGCAATTGCACGGTGAACGAGGTCTTCGTGCTGTCCTGTCTCTTTTTATGATTCCGGACTGGAAAGAGTGTAAGTCTAAAACTATATTGGAGGTATGGGAAAAATGTCAATTAGAAAGTTCTTCAGCATCGTCGATTTAGTGGGAAAGGATCACCTATGCACACGAATAGCCTAAGAAAAAAAGTGAAAATGGCGAATGTGTGGTGCTATTTGCATTTTCAGATCATAGATTTTGCACATCGTCTGAATGTCACGAGTTTAAAACAGCTATATCTAACAAATCTTGGATAATTGTCGAGTTCTTTGGAAAGAAAATAATTGCGTTTACTCAATTACTTTTAGAGTTATGATACTTTCAAATCTATCCAACCTTTTTCGATGACCCTGTATTATGAAGGAGAAAACTAAAGTGTAAATTACCAAGGATTTTATTTCAATAACATCATATTTTCACTTTTAAAAATAATGAGCAAATATACCAAATGATCAATGACCAAATAAAATCCCGTTGTATATTTATGGCCGTGTAATAGCGCTAATATATTAGAATAATTAAAAATAATTTTTTGTGGTGGGCACAGCATACTTAGTTTTATGATGCTCCTTTATTTTACAAATGCTAATAAATAGGAACTCTTTAATGTGCTGTAGAGTAATTTCAGGAATACATTGATTCCAAAGGAAAACTGTAGTTCAGAGGAAAATGAAATTAAAGTCTTCTAATTCAAATTTAAATAACATTTTTAAATTTGTATTTTGACTAAAGATTGGTAACGATTCGTATTTATTTATATTTATGAAATGTAATTATGCTTAATTTTCGTATAACACATTAGTTGTACATCCAATAAGAATAGCAATATTTATTATATCTTATACACTGAAAAAAAAAGTGTTGATTTTAAAGTATAATACTGGCATCCCTGCTGCCAGTATATTATACCGTAAATTTAACAGTAATACGCTACCGCGCATGCGCGGTAGTCTATTACTGCTTATTTTATAGTTTATTACTGTTAATTTTGCGTTATAATACTGGCGGCTGGGATGCCAGCATTATACCGTAAAATCACCCCCCCCCCTTTTTTTTTCTTGCAGTGTACCCCCAGCAATTTAATCGTAATCTTCATGAGAAATTTAAAAGGAAATGAACGGCAAAATGGTACAAGAAACAGTATATAAATTTCTTTGCAAAAATTTTACTAAACATTTTTCAGTTGAATGTGTAGCATAAATAATAATTGTAATTTTAAAAGTCCTTCCGGCCTGTACCGGGAGGAAAAGGTAGCTTTCCTATATCTTCGTTTTAAAATTTTAGCTAATGTTACACGAAAACAGCAACTTAAAATGCAAATAAAACGTTTACAAAAGATTCGTTAATACTGAATTTGAATAAGAAATTCGCCAAATTGGCTTCATTTATGAAGACATATTTTGGTCGCCAAATTTGGCGATATTTCGCCAAATATCGCCAAGTTTGGCGAGAATTTGGCGCTAACGGATATGAATATATAGTTTTATGCGTTTGATTGGGAAATTTATTAAAACAATGAAAATTTTTGTAATGTGCTGTCTTGTTTCAAAATGTCAGCCACCCTAGAATTTCAAACTGCTCTATCTCAGCCGTTTTTTAAGATAGAGGTAAAACAAAAAATGCTCTGGAATCCTCGTTTCAAGGCCTAACACTGAATTAAAAAATAAATTTGAATTTTTAACTTTTTTGTATATTTATTTTAGTTTTAAATTTTTAATTGGCCGCCATCTTGAAACAAAATGGCGGACCAAGCTGTCCAACGAACTCGGTCGAGACATTGGTGAGCTTAATACACACAATTAGTTTCATCAAAATTGATTTATAAATACGAGCGTTATCGTATGACATAGGTCAGATATATATATATATATGGAGATATATATATATATATATATATATATATATATAAATCAACATTTGAACGGAGGGTGGTTTTGGGGTCTGGGGGTCATGATCGGTGAAAATATATCGAAATTTTCCGGAACTGCTTTCCTCCGAACGGCTGCAATAGGTAGCTTTATACTTTTTTGTATTGAAAGCTACCTAATATACCAGTTCGTGTATTATAATGGGCTTAATTGGCTGATTTAAAAAATATTCCTAGTAAAAAAAAAAAAAAAAATCTCTTTAACATTGAGAATCTATAAAACTCTCCACTTTCTTGTTCGTAAGTGTGTGGTTTATATTTTACACTCATTTATTGCGATATGAATTAAAATTGTTTTAATAATAACTTTTGAAAATAAATATTAGGTAGCTTTCAATACAAAAAAGTATAAAGCTACCTACTGCAGCCGTTCGGAGGAAAGCAGTTCCGGAAAATTTCGATATATTTTCACCGATCATGACCCCCAGACCCCAAAACCACCTTCCGTTTAAATGTTGATTTATATATATAGATATATCCATATATATATATATACCTGACCTATGTCATACGATAACGCTTGTATTTATAAATCAATTTTGATGAAACTAATTGTGTGTATTAAGCTAACCAATGTCTCGACCGAGTTCGTTGGCCAGCTTGCTCCGCCATTTTGTTTCAAGATGGCGGCCATTTGCTGGGACGGCTCCACGGTACGACGGCTATACGGTAAGACGGTAAGTTATCCTTACTTTGCTTTAATTGATTCGATTGAATTTTAATTAGATTACTTCCATTGATTAATTGATTACTTCTCTTATTAATTAAATATTTGAATAGTATTAAAAAACTACAATGGAAGTTGCGTGGCATCGTGAGTAAATAGTGGTAGTTACCCAGAATCGTACGCAGACCATCACCGCCCGCCTTCTCTGTATTGGTAAATAATTAAACATTAAATTAGAACTAAACAGTTTATTAGAACTTTCACAAATAGGTTACAATACAATTAAAGATTATACTCATAATGTGAATATAAGCTGAACTAGACTTGATTCTAAATAAACAAATAAATACACTTAATCTAAGCACATTAGTTAGGATGCCTACGAAGCCCTATACAAGCTTACGTTAAAATCTACATTAAATTTTTGAATGAGAACAATTCGGAATACTTAGTAAATAAATCATACCTGCGGTCAACTGGAACAGTACGCTGATCATCCTAAAATCGGTCCTTTCAAACAGTTCAGCCGGCACTATCACTCACAATTCGACTAATTTTCAATCGGCTATTCTATCCTCTCCAACACTTCAAAAACCCATCACCTTTCTCTCATCATCACCAACCTTCTTATCTCGTCAACTCCTTGCCTCCGTATCCTCCCTCCTCTTTCTGCTCCCCTATCTTATTTCTCTGTCTCCTCCCCCAAAATATTCTCCCCGTTTTTTTTTTTCCAATCCTGGCCATCTTCTCATTTTCTTATCATCCCTTTCCATTCACTCAAATGGCTAGAAACTTCTCATTGTCTGAAAACCTGCCTCCAAACAAAATTATTGGATATCTCTTCATTTAATAAATCCCACCTACTACGGGGTCATCTCACCCTTTTCCCGCCGAAAATTCTCACGTTTTTACTCTTAGGTGGTCTGGGGGGGGCGTTCTTGCACTCATAATTTTATCTAACGCTGTCAAGTATGACATTTACTATTCCCGACTTTCTTTTATTAAACTTACTTCTATCTATACAATTGTAACCTCTCTTCTTGACGTAACTAACTTTACACCTGGGTTCCCCATTATCGTTCACACGAGAAAGGAAAAGGAAGAAAAAAAAATTCTTGACCCCTAGCATTCCACAATACAAAACTGTACGGAAAGAGTAACAAACACTGTATCATTAAACATATCTGTAACAAAGAAAGAGAAAAGTAACGAAAAGTTTATAATCCTTATTTTAATAAAATTTCTTTCATGTTTTTTTTTTTTTTTTTTCTTTAAAAACAAATTGAATAATTTTGACGGTAAATTAAATAATTTACCACTACAGAGGTATACATTAAATTTTTAACAATAGTATAAAACTATAGGTCACGGTAACCATTGCTGGGACGGCTCCACGGTACGACGGCTATACGGTAAGACGGTAAGTTATCCTTACTTTGCTTTAATTGATTCGATTGAATTTTAATTAGATTACTTCCATTGATTAATTGATTACTTCTCTTATTAATTAAATATTTGAATAGTATTAAAAAACTACAATGGAAGTTGCGTGGCATCGTGAGTAAATAGTGGTAGTTACCCAGAATCGTACGCAGACCATCACCGCCCGCCTTCTCTGTATTGGTAAATAATTAAACATTAAATTAGAACTAAACAGTTTATTAGAACTTTCACAAATAGGTTACAATACAATTAAAGATTATACTCATAATGTGAATATAAGCTGAACTAGACTTGATTCTAAATAAACAAATAAATACACTTAATCTAAGCACATTAGTTAGGATGCCTACGAAGCCCTATACAAGCTTACGTTAAAATCTACATTAAATTTTTGAATGAGAACAATTCGGAATACTTAGTAAATAAATCATACCTGCGGTCAACTGGAACAGTACGCTGATCATCCTAAAATCGGTCCTTTCAAACAGTTCAGCCGGCACTATCACTCACAATTCGACTAATTTTCAATCGGCTATTCTATCCTCTCCAACACTTCAAAAACCCATCACCTTTCTCTCATCATCACCAACCTTCTTATCTCGTCAACTCCTTGCCTCCGTATCCTCCCTCCTCTTTCTGCTCCCCTATCTTATTTCTCTGTCTCCTCCCCCAAAATATTCTCCCCGTTTTTTTTTTTTCCAATCCTGGCCATCTTCTCATTTTCTTATCATCCCTTTCCATTCACTCAAATGGCTAGAAACTTCTCATTGTCTGAAAACCTGCCTCCAAACAAAATTATTGGATATCTCTTCATTTAATAAATCCCACCTACTACGGGGTCATCTCACCCTTTTCCCGCCGAAAATTCTCACGTTTTTACTCTTAGGTGGTCTGGGGGGGGGCGTTCTTGCACTCATAATTTTATCTAACGCTGTCAAGTATGACATTTACTATTCCCGACTTTCTTTTATTAAACTTACTTCTATCTATACAATTGTAACCTCTCTTCTTGACGTAACTAACTTTACACCTGGGTTCCCCATTATCGTTCACACGTGCACTCGCCACTTAAAAATCAGCAGCTGAGCCAGTCTTTTATCTTCTTAGCCCAACCTAAAATTCCATGTTATTCACGAGCATCCCCATGCTCTATTTCTATTCTTCTAATATAACCTACCTGGCTCTTAACCGAAACTCATCTTGAGAAAGAATATTCTAAGCTTACAATTATCTCACGCCTTGCCGATAGTTATCCGGCACATTTAAAAATTTAAAACTAAAATAAATATACAAAAAAATTAAAAATTAAAATTTATTTTTTAATTACGTTTTAGGCCTTGATACAAGGATTCCAGAGCATTTTTTTGTTTACCTCTATCTTTAAAAATGGCTGAGATAGAGCAGTTTGAAATTCTAGGGTGGTTGACATTTTGAAACAAAACAGCACATTAACGCGATTACTCGCAAATTATTATCTTTCATTGTTGTAATAATTTTCCCAATCATACGCATAAAACTATATATTCATATCCGTTAGCGCCAAAATTGGCGACAAAGTTGGCAAAATTGGCGACATTTGGCGAAATATCGCCAAATTTGGCGACCAAAATAAGTCTTCATAAATGAAGCCAATTTGACTATTGCTCAACAATTTGGCGAATTTCTTATTCAAATTCAGTATTAACGAATCTTTTGTAAACGTTTCTTTGCATTTTAACTTGCTGTTTTCGTGTAACATTAGCTAAAATTTTAAAACGAAGATATAGGAAAGCTACCTTTTCCTCCCGGTACATGCCGGAAGGGCTTTTTTTTTTCAAAAGTTCTGGATGATTATGAAATGTTAAAATAATAAATACCTACAATAAGTTGGAAAATACACTGCTTTCCAAAAGTTAATAACATGACCGAAAAAGTGATTTTTAGAAATTTCATATTAAAGTAAGTAATTCGGTTAAAGATTCATGATTAAAAATTTAAAGTAATCAAAACACATTGGTGTGTAGTTAAAAATTATTATTTGGTATATTTTACTTAACTCTTTCTTTGCGATCAAAAAATAATTCAGGAAGTTGGGAAAATGAATAAAGCGTATCTCTTTAAAACCATTACCTTACAAAAAAAAAAAAAAAAAAAAAAAAAAAAAGTGTTTTTATTAGGAGAACTATTATTTATTTAATAGATAATAGACTGTAAAAAGTCTCATTTACAACAGGAATTGGAATAGGAATTGTAAGTATAACCCAATCAAGTTAACCATGTTCTACCTACTATGCCAGTGAATTTGCATACAATTATCTGTTGATCAGTTTCAATAATTTGAAGGTAGTCGGAAAGCGTAAATACGAAGATAAAGCACCTTAAGAGTTTTCATTACAAAGATTCTGGAAATCAGGAATGTGTGGCTACTCCTGTTAAAACTATTTTTTCTAGGTATCTATCCAGGTTTGTACTGGGCAGATGCACATAATCGTTAAGCAAGAAAATAAAATAATGACCAAATATTGCAACACAGAACTTCACAGTTGGAGCAAGGACTTGATCCCTGTGCCTTTAATCTGTTTTTATATTTCTTATTAAAACCAGAATGTCATTATAATATCAAAACAAGACCACTAATTACAAAATTTCAGAGTACACTGAAAAAAAAAAAAAATGTCCATTTTACAGTACAATCAACATTTTTTTTTTTTTTTTTTTTTGCAATGTAGTTGTGGGGAATATAACACTCGGATTAGGGTTTTCGATGGCACCCAACAGCAAAAGTCTAAACAAAAAATTGCTCAAAGCTTTGTTACAATAATTGGTGTCCATTTAATCGCTTACGTTGGGAAAGGACCCTCACGGCGAAATTTTTTATGAATTAGTTACATTGCTGCAAAGTCTCGTTCCACTATTTTTAAACAATAAACTTTGCCTTATTAATTCGCAGAATTTCTGTCATACAGGAATTGTGTCTAAAAATATTACGAGTCTTGGCAACTATATAACGAATTCACTAAACATTTTCATGTGCGTGGCGCGACTTTCCAGCGCAAGGGGGTTCAATGACTAACTCTAGGGCCTATTACTTCTCTTTATGACTGGGCAACTACCGTGGAAGAGGTGATGTTGAATGATATTACTAGCTTTTCTCGTATTCCTTATAATCTCTCAATTTTAGCACGCTATTACCGGAATCTAGTACCAATCTTGTCCCATCAATGAGCACTATATTGACTCATCGCTGTGCATGCTAACTCACATGTTCACGACACAAATCTAACCGTGCCCATCTTCATTTGATGTTTAAAAGGACATAAACTCTTGATACCTGGAATATAGTATATCCTTACATTTAATACTCACTACACAGTATTGCCAGATACGAGTATCTATTCTAACTGTTCGCGTAACCACTGCTCTCATAATAATCGCGATCTCATGTCAACTGCGCTTAGACAATAAAGCTATTGGTTGGTGTAGTAACTCTTCATCGACAGTGACGAGATCTTCAAGCAACTGATTTTTTAAAAAAATATAAATATGATATCGAAATTATTTACAAATAAAAATGACTTAGAAAAAGAAAAGAATGATACTTTTAAACCCCCCCCCCCCCCACACTAAAAAAAAAAAAAAAAAAAAAAAAAAAAAAAAAACTATAAAAACAAGATATTCTAATCAAGTAGCATTACTCACTAATTCTTCTTCAGCTTTAGAAAAGATACTCAAATCAGTATTCGAATTAAAGAAAGCAAAGTTTTCAGAGCATTATTCGAAAAATTTATTTATAATAAGAACTTATCTTAAGATAAAACACTTAATATGAAAACATTTTTTAAATATAATTCATTATTTATTTTAACTAAAAAAGAAATTGGAAGATTTTGAAATACGATACCTCGGGGACATTTTCGAATAGAATATCCGTAACATTTCTTTTTTAAATATTCTTTTCTAAACTAAATAGAAAACTACGTCGGTAAAAATTACTGCAAATCTTCTAAATTATATCAAAGATGCAAAGTATTTTTTTTTGATTAATTACATATCTTCCCTTTATTATTACAACAAAATTTTATCCATCTCATCATTTCTTTTATAACTTTAAATTAATTTAATCAAGTGCGTAAATCTATTTCACTTTAACGAATTCACACAAGCATATAAAAAGCGACGATACAATGTTTATGATTTAAATTAATTGTATTTTTTAAATAGACAACGCTGTGTTCTCACACATGGGCCCATCTCATCGACTGACACTTCATCGAGCGTAAACATTCATTTTTGTAATTATTTTTTTATCCTCCGCTTAATAAAATATTTTTACTGCAATTTTCCATTATTTCATAAAATCCCAACATTCCACTGTTTATACATAATGCAGCCATATGATCTTCTAAAACACCATATCACGCGCTCCCCAGGGTCAAATAGATGACATAAATAAAGCATCTGAGTGTCATTACTTAGCCTGTCTAATGGCCTGTTCCTGTGGGACAGCGTGATCATTGGGTGGTAAAGCAACTTGCACGATTATATCCCACTTTTGAATGATCGCTATCCCAGTTTTATCGGTGAAGCTAATTTTTATTCATAAAGCAACCCCCACGCGACCATGCTCGCACGGTCCAAGACAAATTGTCGAGAGAAATGGCTTCTATGTTATCAGCAAAGCATTATTTTTATGATGAAACACTCCTTTTTTTTTATTCTTTAAACTCGACCCCCCCCCTTTTTTTTTTCTTTTCGCCCTTAAATATTTAAACTGTGCCGCTGGTTTCTTGAATCAATATTTACACGCTATGTTGCGTCAAAGACAACATTTACCGATGATAAAAGTTCCAATAAAAGACTAAAGAATACCAGAGCGGGTTTTTTTTTCTCTGCTACCTTTTGAAACTTAATAGCTGCAGGGTTTTTTGCGTTTTTGTTTTTGGGAGCGCTTATTTTTCGAACCTCGGCGGAGTTTTTCTATTATTATTTTTGCGAAGTGTGTAAAAGATACGCGATTTAGGAACATAAAAATCAGTTTCCTTATTTGGAGAGCTTTGAAAACGGATTTTAATAGTCTTTAATGAAGAGGTTTTGATATCCTTTTTTACTTTTTTTTCTAATCGTCAGATCTCTGCATTAAGTTCCTGGTAAATTATTTTTGTCCCTGCTCGCTAATTACTCTTGAAATACTCGCTTCTATGAGGGCTTCATAAAACAGTTTAACGTTGCTAAAGATATTTTTTCTATTAATTAATATCTGGAAAGAGTAAGAAAAATTTAATACTGATTCAGGGTGAAACTATAAAGTAAACTGAAACAAAAGCGGCAGATAAACATAAAATTTGTTAATGGCAGTTTTAAGGCGAAATCATTTTTATTTTTTTTCTCTCTCTCTCGCGGAAAGTTTACTCAGCGCATTCTTTAAAAATTCTAAAAGTATTTTTATATCGTTCTTTTATTAAACGTATATCAAAATAATGCACAATTTTTGATAGTCTCTTTTGAAACTATGAAAAGAAGTTTTTAACAGAAGGTGCGCTGATTTTTATTTATATTTCAGGAGCAATATTGAATGCTTATAAAAGCTCATAAAAATTAGGAAAAGCAATACCTTTATTATTTTTTAATGAATAATTTTATAGAATTTTATTATTATAGAAGAAACACCAACAGCTCTTGAAAAATGAAAAGTGAATCTCTTTTGGGGTAAATTATTTATTAAAGATAAAATTTTTCAACTATGACATTTTCATACATAATTTTACTAGATATCGGTATTCAGTTTTATTTATACACAGTTAAAATTAATGTGCTTTAATATAAATAATTCAAATTGAAAGAGTTTTATGCATCAGATATAGAGATATCTCATACATAAGATACTTGAACTAGTTAATTCTATTAAATTTCTTTGTATAAAATATCTGGGTTTTTGTTGTTATTATTATTGGTTATTTTATGTGATTAGTTGCATGAATAAAGATTTTTTCTTCTATTTTTACATAGCACAACTATATGCAATTAGCAATACGGAAAATTGTAATAAAATAATGAATGTCACGTAACTTTTTATAGTGAAGAAATTTTCTCCCATTAATAAAACACATTTTAAGATTTCTTATATGTTTGACAGGAATATTCTATAAAAAAAAACTTATTAACTTTAATACAGCCATTACAAAAAAAATATAAATGTCTGTTATTCTTATAAATCTCGTGAAAAAAAAATGGAAAAATGCGGACGGAAACAATGGCACCCGAAAAAAATGGGGATCGGAAAAATATGTTAATCATGCGAAATATTCTAAAATCCAAAAAATTCTCATTATTTGGGGGTAATTGCGGGTTACATTGAGTTGTCTTTGACCACCATATACAATTTTTTTTTCCGGGGTAGCGGGTTCTCGGGAGTTTACTTCAAGGGGAGGAAATATTAACACTTAGGATGTAATAATAATATTTGCTCTGTAAGCAAAAAATGTAAAGATTTTTCATTATCGGACCTTTTAAGTTAATCAGAAGGAGGAGGGGGGTTAAAAGTAAATCAGTTACAGAAAAATATGCGGTTCATTTTTCAGATCTTCACATCAACAACCAATTTTGACATTTTACTAGGGAAAATCTTTTAAAATGCTTTATTTCAACAAGGAGAGAGAATCTACGCGGGAGGGGGGGGGTGTTAAAAGAAATTACATTTCCATGATTCTGTACACACTGATACCTTATATACGAGGTATATCCACAAAGTAAGTTCCGTTTGGTTATATGAAAAAAACGTGTACAGATACAAAAAAAAAAAATATTAATTGACAAACATCTACAACTGTAAAACTACTTTTCTACATAGCTTCCGAAATTTTGTAGGCACTTGTCGAAGCGTGCCACAAGGTTTTGTATGCCTTCTTCATAGAAGGTTGCCGCCTGTGTTTTCAACCATGTGGTTACATGTTCTTTCAGCTCGTCATCATCGGTGAAGTGTTGACCACCAAGGAAAGATTTGAGGTGTAAGAAGAGATGGAAGTCGCCAGTTCATCAGTAACCAAAGACAGGCGTCCACTTCGTTTTTCATCGTGCACATGATCACGTCCTTCATTAAACAGTCTGATCCATCTCCTAACCATTGAATCACTCATAGCATTTTGTCCGTAAACCTGCCAGATTTGCCGATAAATTTCCCTTGGTTTAACTTTCTTTGCATTGAGAAAACGAATCACAGATGTGATTTCACAAGCGGTGGCATTTTCAATTAAGGATGACATTCTAAAGAAGCATTACAAATAACACGTCGGCAGCAGCGCTCTGAAAATGGCGTACATTTCTTCTCCTTCAGTCAGAGTAACTGCCGCGCATGCTCGGAACTGCGATCGCAGCGCTACTGCGGATAGAAATAGAAACGGAACTTACTTTGTGGATATACCTCGTATAAGCAAAGCTACTTATATCTTATTTTTAAAAGCTCTTATCAAGAATGACCTTGGGGAGGGGGACAAAATAAAAATTATCTACAAAGGTTTTAAAGGATATAAATTAATTATGAACAAACGGAATATTTAAAAATGTGAAATATTTTAATGTAGCGGATGGGAGAGGGGGATAAAGCAGTGACAGAAAAAAGATAAGGGATTTTTTTTAGATTTTAAACATAAATTTGATACTTAATGGGGAATTGTTTTAAAAAAATTTTATTTCTTAGAAGGGGGGGGGGTCTAGGCGCCTACGGAAATGGAGGAAAAAGGCTCCTTATAAAGAAATTACAATCTGTAGATACTTTAAACTTAATACATAGATTCCTTATATATAAATAAAGCTTAAATATACTTTTTAACAGCCACCAAGTGTGGCTCTGGGGGAAAGAAGAAGGTAAGAAACAAAAAAAAATATTAACTTCAGAGATTTAATAGGGGATGAAAAAAAGACGAATAGAGAAGAATTTTTTTAAATGTTAAGATTTTTCTTTACCTGGCCTTTCAAGTATGTACGGTAGCTATGCATCCAATTTAGAAAATCTATAGAATATATTTTCTTTTAACACGTCCTTGTCGCCTCAATAGAATGAACCTACTATTTAAAGATATAAATCTCTTTTTTTTTTTTTTTTTTTTTTTTGCGGTAAAATGTCAAAATTGGGCTTCATGTTCCAATCTAAAAATTTTATCTCATATTTTTTCTGTTATTTTCTTACCTCTGTTCCTCTCACTATAAAAAGACCAAGTGATGAAATTTTTTCCCATTTTAAATATTTTCTCTTATTTAGTCCATACCTTTAAAATGTCTGTAGTTAAAGTTTTATTTATTTATTATTATTTTTAATTTGACCCTCGCCATCTCCCACCTTCCCTCCCAAAAAGATCACTGTTGATGAAAGTTAAAAAATATATAAAGAGCTTTGCTTATAAATAAAGTTATCCGTGTATTGAGTTTATGGAATCTATAGACTGTATGTTCTTTATAATGCGCTTTTTATCCCCTAAAGTCACCGCCTTGAAGAAATAAAGAATTTTACACATTAAAATGTAAAAAGCAGTGTTGATGGGTAAAATCGGAAAAAATTACCTCATATTTCTTTCTGTTACTGCCTTATCTCTCACCGTCCCCCCTCATTGCTCTAAAAAGGCCAGATAATTAGAAATATTCGCCTTTTTTATATTATTATTACATCCAAAGTTTTAAGATACCTCCTTAAAGTAAACTCCAAGCCTTTCCTCCACCCCCATCACCCCCGGATGAAAATAAGTTGTATATAACAGTCAAAGACAACTCAATATAGCCCACGATTATTTTCAATAATGTGAATAATCTGCCGTTTCACAAATCGCAGTGACATTCTTTTCGGTGACTTTTTTCCGATTTCCATATTTTCCTGGTGCTTTTCTTTTCGGATTGCACTTTTTCTGGGTTCCATTTTTACCAGTGCCCTTTTTTCACGTGCTCTTTTCTCCCCCTCTAAATCCTTATAGTAAAGTCTGTGTCGGTCAGTTGGTAGTTAAAATCAACGAAGAGAAGTACAGTTAAAGTCTATTAAGACGTTTTCTGAATTATCTATGTTTAAAAATTTGGCATAAAAAGGTTGAAATATTTAAAAGTTAATATGGAACTAGTAGTGATTTTGAAAACCAAAACTTTTCCAATAGACTAAATAAGTAATTTTGTAATTTTTTTTTAAAAGAATAATTACTATTTTGAATTTTTAAAATTGTACCCCTGTTGTTATGAGGAATCTTTGATAATAAGACGCTAAAATAATGGAATTTAACTTTATTTATGAAATAAATTTCAACGGTAACTGTATATTTTTAACAGACAAATTTTATGATAAATTCTGTAATCTCTCGATACCAAAGAAAAACTTTAGTGTCCGAAGAAATATTCCTTTGTCTGTTGCCACCCTTGATATCAATATCAGTTTTCAAAAATGATATTATTAGACAATACGAACAGGCCTTATTATAAAAATGAAGACGAGAGGAAAAGAAGCAAAATAATAAGGAAGCAAACTCCTGTTCAGCAATTCGTATCTTTCTGGCATATTTCTAAAGTCAATTTTACACGAAGATGTATAAAATTCGCACATATTTCCGTTCAATTGCTTTGAAATCGAATAAAATTTTCTATAAATATATTATGTTATGTAAATATCTTATGTTTTTAATTATTGCACCTATTTAGTAACAAACAAATTATCAATGTGTTTGCATTGTGTTTTATAAGTTTGGGAAGGTGAATTTGACGTTCATATTGTATGGAACTTACTATATATTTTTAAATATGTTACACTTTGAATTGCAATCATTTGTTACCTGATGTCGACCTTTCCTAAGTGGTATGTTTCTAAAATCGATTCAAAAGCCCACTTTAACACCATTTCATGAAATATCGTTTACCTTTATAGAAAATCATAAAAAAAATTCATTCGATTTTTAGTATCCGAATAAGAATATAGGCAAATTTCATGTAAGATAAAAAAAAAAAAAGACATGGATAAATGTTTCAGAAATTAGTGTCTTTGGATTTAAGAAGGTCTTCAATGATTTTTATTCTGGATTACGTAATAATCTATTTTGAGTCTTACTCCGTATTAAAAATATTTTTCGCAATGGACATTTTTGCCATCAAAACCATTTATCCATACGAAGAAGATTCTAAATTATCAAAAATCAGATCAAAATTATCCAGAATCAGTGGACTATTTCTGAGTCTGAGGTGTCAATAAGATTTTTCTACCAGAAACAATTGCTCGAAAAATGAAATTGGTGTCAAATGTACTTAGCAATTTTTTTAAATTTCAAATTATTTTATATTTTTTAATTATGCACTGCCGCAATAATACAAAGAAGAAATATTTATGCAAAGCCCCAGGGCTTTGCTTACAAAAAGCAAATGCTTACGGGGAGTGGACCCGACATTCGGATCACCAATTTGGCTAAAGAAATGATAGGGTGCCTCTATATGACAGTAGAAACTTACGGATCGCATGCTCAGACTGTGCTCAGACATAAGGTTTTGTCCAAACTATGGTAAACACTGTCAGAAATGGATACTCAAATTCCACGAAATTTTCTTCGTTTTTGACGAAACTGTTTCCTGGCAAAAGCTCCGAGCGAATATTTCGTCAAATCGAGTAAATTTGTATCCTCAAAAAAAGTGAGGAAATTAATTTCGTCAAGTTGCTAGCTCGAAAGTGTAAGAAAAGGCCGGTGGCGCCTTCTATTGACAATTTTAGAAGCATCTGTAATTGACAAGGGACAAAATTACATCGCTTTTCTCAAGTCTCCAATGGGATTCGTCACGCGACCTTTGGTGTGGGAGACCAATGCGATGTGTGCCTCGCCAGCGGGACCTTGCGTGATTTTGATTTTAAATGTATCTACGGGAAGTTGATGTGTGTTTATATTTTTAGAAGGTAGATTGTATTTTTATCAGTGTTGTTATAATTTCTGCATGTTTTAATTAATAAGGCTAGATTATTATTATGGTTTTTTTACGGTTAATAAATAATTAGAATATGGCTTGATTAATATAATTTATTAGAGAAATTTCCTTTGTTCAATGAATTATTAGAATATGGTCTAGTTAATTTGTTGGTCAGAAATTATAAACTTTGAACTGCATATTTCAGGAAAGTTTATCAATTTTAGACTATGGGGATAAATAAAATTGGAGCACGTTACTGTTTGTAGAGGGGAAAGGGATCATTTATGCATATTTTAAATTTGATTGTTATATGAATATATTTCTTAAATAAAAAAAGCTCCTGAAATTTTGATTTTTTAACTATTTTGTAACAACAAAATAATCTGGCAGTGAATGCGGAAACAGTTTCGTCAAATATTTGAGTTTCCGTTTCATTAAAAATCACTTAATTTTGAGACGAAATGATTGTCAAAAATGATGAAATATAGCTCAAGAATTGCTGAATCGTCAAAAGTGAGAGTTTTATTTTTGACAGTGAGGAAACAGTTTCGTCAGATAGTTGAGGTTTCGCGTTTCGTCAAAAACCACGTGCTTCTGTGACAAAATGACTGTACAAAAAAAAAAAAAAAAAAAAAAAAAAAAAAAACGAAGAAAAGCTTAAGGATTGCCGAATCGTCAAAATTGAGTGTTTTATTTCTGAGAATGAACCTACATTCCAAAACTTGATGATACTCGCTTGGACGAGTTCAATTAGATGAGTGAGACACATTAACAAGCATAAATTGGCGATAATGACAAGCAGGACCAGATGCTTGACGATTCGTTTTTGGTCTAGATCGTTTCTACCAATTAAATTTTATGTCATGTATGTCGGCTGTCTCATATAGAGCCATCCTACACAACATGGGTTAGTAGAACACCAATGCTAAAAAATAGCCTTGAAGTAATTAGGTGCCAACTCTCAAAAAGAAAAAGAACAAGAACGAAAAATCATGCTTCAAGCATAGATTATGTAGCACTTTCCAACGCGTCCAAAATAATTTTACAAAACATACCGTTTAATAAGCTAAAAGATAACATCTAAGTAAACAATTTGGAAAACGCATAACATATTTAAAAACATAATTTCAGGAATTTTCAACAGATACAATATTCGGAAAAATATCCGAATACTTTTATTCAGCCCTGTATAGGATCTATAGATTTGTATATATACTACATAGGATGCTAAATTTTAGTTTAGTTAGGAAACGCGTAGCAGAGTTTAAAATTATCCTTCCGGAGTTTCTGTCAGTAAACGGAAATGTGTTCGCGAACTTTTGTGCTGCCCTGTATGGGATCTACAGAATTTATACACACCACGTAATAGACAAAAAGCGAGTTAAAATTAAAATCGCGTTCAGTAACTTAAAACGCACTTCCAGGAATTATTGTTAACAGACAGTAGAGAATTCTTTTGTGTGTCCCTGTAAATGAACGATGACTGCTATACACACACTATTCTGTAGTAAGCCTCTTGTATGCACCTTAGTAATATATATAAATTTCAATGCGTTTAAAATAATGAAACATTATTTAAATAAACCGCAGACGATTTTTCTCCATAGACGTAATGTAACGGAATTCTTTTGACTGTCCCTGTAAAGTAACTATAAGTGCTATGCACACCCTATTCCATATTAACCTTCTTCTAATGCACCTTAGTGATATATATAAATTTCAATGCATTTAAAATAGTGAAACATTATTTAAATAAACCGCAAATGATTTTTCCCCATAGACCGCAATGTAACAGAATTCTTTTGAGTGTCCCTGTAAAAAAACTATCAGTGCTACGCACTTCCGTTGAAATAGGGAACATGCTATAGATAACGACAATAACATATAAAAATTGCAGAGCAATCCGAGCATATTTACAGGAGTTAGAGTACGGACAGACGCAGACGGCAGACGGCAGACAAACCGAAGTCATAAGCACTTTTCAACTAGGTTGGAAAGTGCTAAAAATGAATTTAAAAATCCTTCAAAACTTTTACATCAACATAAAGTATTTTGTTGTGCTAAGAAAAGAGTTCCGTGGTCAAATGATCTGAATGCTGGGCTTGAATCCGGACTGTATTGTATCAAAGTCAGAGCTTTCCTTTAATTTTAGATTTTCTTTTTCAAATTTTTCATTTATTTAAAAAGTTTTATCAATTGCTTTATGTTTTTCATGATAAATAATACATTTATTCAACATAAAATTAAATTTTATTATTAATGATACTTATTAGACTTATTTCTATTATTAAAATATAAAATTTAAATACCGTAATACGAACTCTTTAAATTTTATTAACATTTTACATTGCTGTTCTTTTTAATATTAAATGTCTGATTTCAATGCAATATTATAAAATATGTTTATTTTTTGAAGCGGGTGACAAATAAGAATTGTGAGAAAATATCCGTTATTGCAGACGATAATTTTTCCTGATATTTTTTGCCGTTAAGTTTCGTAATAAATAAAATATCGTTAGAAATGTTAATAATGTTTTATATTGAATGGATACGTAAATATTTTTGCATATACTACTAGCATGATTTTTATGTATTGCAACTAATGTTATAATTATTGGTTTTCCATGTTCTTACGATGTATATGGCATTTTTGTTTATACTTTATTAAAATACGCAATCATAAAAAAAATGAAATATAATTCTAATAAATACTAATGTAATTTACGTAAAAAAAAATAATTTTAAGAAAATTATATTTTATGAAATTAATTCTGCTAATTAGATATTTATGTTTTAACAGTTTTGCAATGGAAAAGTTTATTAACGAAATTTTTAGATACACTTTTTATCACATTCAAATAAATATTTTATTTTAATAATAGAACAAAATTCCATTAGATATAATAATTTATTTTTATGAAGTATATTAAATGTATCATGTAAGAAAAAAAAATAATAAAAATAGAAAAGAAGGATCTGAAATAAAGGCAGAGCGCGGGTTTCGAACCTATATTATCCAGTCTCAATTCCAGCCTTCCGACTACTAGGCCATAGCGCTCATTTTCATCGCTACTACAAGGCATTTTAAGTGGATGTAACAGTATTTGCATTTGCAAGATTTTTAAATCGATTTTTTAGGGGGGGGTGGGGGGAGTTGGTACCTAATTTCTCTAAGGCTCTTTTCTACATTTTGTCTTCTACAAGCTTACATTGTTTTAGACAAATCGGTGACCTGAACATCTGTCCCTCTCCTTGTTAGTAAAAATGTTTATTTCTTAAAAGCCTTTCCCCATAATAACTGACAGTGTATTGGACAACGTAAATACATTGGTCAAGTCTCTGTAGCATCTAAGACAATTAAATAAAAAGCCATTTAGTTAAAAAAAAGTATCATTTTGTGAGTTACTCACAGTTCTCAGACTATCACCATACAAACTCAAATTGAAACTGGATGATATGCTTCAAAGTTAAGAAATACTGATAATAAACTCGAAATTGAAAGTTTAACTATCTTAAGATGTTATTTTTTCTTCTTCCACTTAAATATTTGCCTATTTTGCCTGTTATCATTATTTTCCATTTAAATGTAACCGACACAAAAAAAGAGATTGCAAGCGATGCCCCAGCACCAGTTGCCAAACAAGACTGGTGCTTTATTAGTGACGTCAGTTGTCACTGTAGATGCAGCGGAGATCTGTAGGTAAAATAAATAACATTTTCTGCCAAAAGATGACAGACAGACTTGCTACGGTTCAGTAACAATGTGCATCATTTTAGCTTTCAAGAAAATTAAAGACATGACCACTCTCACGAATAAACCTATATTAGATTTAAATCTACACCAATTGTTGCAAAATATTTAAATTTTCTTTATATTATAACTTTCAAAACATCACAGCTTAATAAAGATTTCTTAAAAGCCTTTCCCTTACAAAACTGTTAAAGTGTTGAACAAAGTAAACAGATTGGTCAAGTTTCTCTATCATCGTGTGTTTCTAAGGCAATTATATCAAATTCCACTTAGTTAAACAACTTAGTTTGCATCAATCTGCATTTTATGCGTTACTCTCATTTCTCAGACAATCGCCGTATACACTCAAATCGAAAGTGCATGATATACTAGCTACCAAGTTAGGAAATCCTCGGGAGTAGTCTGAAAATAAACTCGCAAGTGAGATTCTAACTATCTTAAGATGCTATCCTTCTCTTCTTCCTCCTGGATATTTGTCCATCCACCTTATTGTCATCGTTTCCCACTTAAATGGAAGTGCCATTACCCGAAACGAGAAACTTCTAAGACCCGCGGGCACAGGATGATCTCACTTTCCCTCTTTATTCTGCGCCCCATAACCTAGGAAATAGCAAATAGGGCCCCGCTGTATTCATTTCCAGCCCTGGAAATTGCGGTCGTAGCCCACGGCTTAGTCCTTTGCGTAATTAGGAAACTTGGGGGAAAGGTAGAAGCCCTCCCTAAGCGAGAGTTTGATGACGGAATTATAAACGTCATAGATAGCATCCGGTTGGGGCTATCGGCCAAGGCACGCTTTTCTGCTAATTGCTGGTGCCGAGTGCTTTGTCACGTGACATCCCCCTTAATGTACGTTTGATAGCGCGAGAAGTTCGATTTTTGCAGGGGGGAGGGGAGGGGGGGCTAGCAGGATAGTGCTTATCATGCACAACCCTGATTGCTGCTAGTCCAGCGTTGAATACAGTGGCATTTGGGAATAGGGTGTTTTATATATCGGAAGCAGAAACGGGGCTCAGAAATGGGAAATACTCTGTCATTGGAATACGTGGAATAGCAATCATTTAACTAGGTTAGTTGTGTCCTATTTGTTCTGTAAATAATCAACATAGGAAAATTAATTTTGAAAAAGGTGAGGGTTTTGAATAACTCGAACACTTGTTTAAGAGCATACTTAAATACTTCTCTCACGTACTCTTAAGTAGTATTACTGACATTACTTAATTTTTGGGAAATAACACGTATATTTAAAAATATTTTTCACACAGAGCACAATAGGAGGTAATTATATTTAACTTTATTGAATATTTATTTAATATATATATATGAAAGGTCCTTTTTTAATATGTATATAATTTTACAACAGAATGATTTCTTAAGTTACCTTTTAATTACAACAAAAATTATATTTATATTTTTACTAATTTCTTTCCAAAAATTGGGAAATGACACGCATGTTTTAAAATATTTTTCACACAGGGCACAATGGGAGATAATTATATTTAACTTTATTGAATATTTATTTAAAATTAAATAGATGCAAGGTCCTTTTTTTAATATGTATAGAATTTTAAAACAGAATGATTTCTTAAGTTACGTTTTAATTACAACAAAAAATTCTATTTATATTTTTACTAATATCCTTCCAAAGCCAGAGTATTTTAGTTTTCTGGAAATTATGACGAAGAAGCAAATAAAATAAAATAAAATAAAATATAAATAAGTACAAATAATTACACATTTATTATAATAGCCAACAAATTTCTTTAGTTCCCAAAATTTCATTAGAAAGTGGAATTAAACTGAATAATACGGTGCGCTACCAGTTATTGTGTTTCAAATCACTATCATTGATTATTTATTTTCGTGAATAAGCAAAAATTGAAAACACGCAGTCAGAAACTGTTTTAAATTTATAAATTTGGCTTCACTTACAAAAAAAAAAAAAAAAAAAAAAAAAAAAAGGTAAAACTTTCAAAAAGCACAAAGATGAACAGTTATTGACTTACCTTGATGATAAAATCACATCTTCTTCAAGAACAAGCGCTATATAGTAGAAGTGAAAAAATGCATAAATTAGACGCTACTGGTGACCAAAAATGTTCCAGGTAACAATTTCTTTCCCACAAACTACTTGGCTGAGCAAGCGGTCATTTCTGTAGTGTATTTAGTGCGAAGATATTCAAATACGTACCATTAACCCTCAGACCACATTTTTTTTTTTCAAAATCCTTTCGACCCGTATGTAATCGCCCAGTATTTCCTCTATTATTACACATTTCAAATTATCACGTATTTGAAATATGTAGTAAATTTATCATTTGCATTTTCACCCTTTGACTGTGAAATTTTTAAAACAAAATTCTTTCAAAAATTATATATTGTATAATTTTTTCTACAAATGTCTTGCAAGTAAAAATCGCGGCATAAGCGGTCAGTGGGTTAATTTCTGGGTCTTGCTTCCAATATCTTTCTCTGTTATTTACACAAAATTATGTTTTAAGACATGTTAAAATAAAAAAAAAAAATACCTAAAAGTTTCCACTTTTTTGCGATTTAGGTTTTTGCAAATGGAATAACATATCTTGAAGTTTTAAAAATAATTTTTTATTTGGAAATTGGTTGAAAAATGGTCCTCTGGTGGCCTTTAATATCGGGGTGTGCAAAAAGTGAAGCGTTCCGTGGTACCAGGTGAATCTCGAAATCTGCTGATCGTAAGAAAAAAAAAATCCCCTTAAAATTTACGATATTTTGTAGTCCTTATCGGATAGGTTTATCCATATTTCGATCCTGAAGAAAATGGCGGCCATTCAAATTTTAAGTTGCCGATTTTAGAGAAAAAATTTCGAATTTAATTAGCGCATAAAAAGAAAAAAAAAATCTGATGTTGAAAAACACGTCTATGAGGGACTGCAAAATAGTATATTCTAGAAAATCATGAAAATTTAAACCAAATCGGTCGATCTCTCGAGTTCTACCTGGTACCGATTTGTAAAACAGAGTTTCAAGAAAAACAGGTTTAAAGTTTTACGACTTTTTTAAACATAGATAACAGTGACAATTTTCAACTTACATAAAATCATCTATACCAGGCCCATATAATGAACCCTCCTAGACTTCCTCTTCCTCAATTCTTTTGTCTCCGCGCACACAATACGCTAAAAATGTGCCTGTTCACTGCAAAAAGTTCACACTAAAAGGCAGATAACTTTTGAACCAATACGAATTTCAAAAAACTGCTTTACCACATAGTATATGAGGGCTTAAAAAGCGAAAATACACACACACACACACACACACACAAAAAAAAAAAATCGATTAAAAAAAAATAATATAACATGCCTTACATTTTTTGCAAGATGTATCAAGTTACGCTTATTTATTTAGACCTGTTGGAATTCGTTCTTTATGAATGCATGAATAATAGGAATTACACGTGACATTAGGCCAAATCATACGCACACTGGTTAATTAAAATAAGTTTCTGTTATTTCGTTCCTCTGTATGTCTATATGGACATTTAAAAAAGTTTTGTTTCTGCTACTTCTTTGTACTAGGAAGGTAAATCAGTTTTACAGGAATGCATGGGAAGCCAAAGGCGTGCTCTGATTGCGCGCCCGCAGCGTGCATTACATTCAAATAACTAAGGGAAAGCAATTCCGTTATATCTACTTTCTTTACACTGGGAAGCTTTAGAAGGGGAAACCAGTTTTACAGGAATGCACGAGTAACCAAAAGCGAGCGCTATTCTCTCCAGCTTTCATTTACCTTCAAATATCTAAGAGAAAAAAAAAATCATATTAGCGACTTCCTTGGTTCTAGGAAGCTTTAGAAGAGGAAACCAATTTTACAAAAAGTATAAAAGTAAAAAAAAGTTTTTTTATTTTTTATTTTATTTTATTATTATTTTTTAAATGCACTATTTTAAAAGCACTCAATGTTTCTCTTGAAAATCACACCTAAATTCATGATTCCCCCCCACCCCCCCCCCAAAAAAAAAAAAATTCCGTTACATAACGTTGGCGTGGTCACCAAATATGATTATGGGAAAATTCCGCCCTTTTTTAACGCTTGGTAGAAAGCGCGAGCTAATGAACTATTAAAAAATACATAATTTTTGCTTCGTTTCTTTTTAGAGATAGGGTAAATTGATTTTTTAAAAAATATATTACAATTTTTTTTAAATTTTTATTTATATTTTATACATTTTAGTGGGAAGTATTTCTTCGTTGCAGCAGCGTTTGGCCTTTTTTGGCTAGCTTGGTTTATCGCATAATTAAATCCATTGTTGTTGCAACTCTTATACAATTGTAACCGTAAAGAATATTTGGCGATTTATCACCTGTGCATGGGTAACGGAAAATGCCTAAAAATTAAATTATTAATTTATAATTACGTTCTAAAGCTATTAAAATGTTGTATTGTTATTGAAAACACACATGTAAACAGAATTTTTATAATTCTAGCATGGCATGAAGTGAGTTAAAATCGATTACAAAATGTCATCTTTACACACAAAAACCAAGCTGAGTTAAATAAAAGAGAGTAAAAATGCAAAAGGAGTTAAAAGCGTGCGCTATTGTCTATAGCGTGCATTACCTCTAAATAGCTAAGAGAAATCAGTTTTGCTTTAGTTAGTTTCTTTGCACTAGGAAGCTGTAGAAAAGGAAACCAATTTTTCAGGAATCGAAGAGAAGCCAGAATCGTGCACTTTTGTCTGCAATTACCTCCACTTATGTAAAATGATGTATGGTTTATGAAGTCAGAACTTCAGATCAGTTTCTTATGGTAACATTTATATGATTAGGTTTTTAGAAAAGGTTTCTTATCTATATCTAAAAGCTTCAAAATATTTCCCCCTCATCTAAATTTGTTAATCAGCAAACGCAAATAAAAGGCGAAATATTGTATTTATCCTTAAATTCAATTTTGAATTACTTTCTAAATAAACAAAGGTTGTATTTTATATTTGTTTATTTCTTTTCAAATACAGTGTTAAAATTTTGAAAACAAGTCAAGCTTTTCAAAGCAATTAAAATAAAAATAAAAATAAAAAAATAAACATTTTTTAACATAGGTTGCAGCTTTATTTTATTAAAATATTGAACAGGAAAACTGCCACTTATAAAATATTCTTATGTCGCTTTTTGTAGAGATCTCCGTCTTTCTATACAGTCAAATTAGGTTTGTAAATAAATAATCAGTTTTGCTTTCAACGAACATACTTTGTACTAGGAATCAGCATATAGTAATTAATTTTCCTGTTATGAAATTAACATTTAAAAGATTGTAAGAAACAGGCAAATAACAAAATATCAGACTTAAGATGTAGTCTCTACAAACAAGCAGCAAATATTTTATTTTAAACAGACTTCACTGTCTGTATTTAATAAAGACTTATACCCTTCAAGTAATGGTCTTTGCAGCTTATTCTAATAACATTATCCGAAGTTATCCGGAAATTTTTGGTATTTTTTTATTTTGTTCGTCGTGGAACTTCAATTTTATTAATTTCCAAATAAAAGTTTAGCGCAAATTTATTCGCAAAAGACATCAAGTTTCATGTCAAGGCTCTGATAAAATTCTATACCAGTGGTCGCCGACCGCGCACCTACGACTCCCTTAAGCCACTGACATTTTATATAGCACACATGAAACCATTGTAAATTTATATCTATATATATACACAGGGGAACGTAAGTTAGTTGGACAAAAAACAGTTCTCATTATACGTAGTACAATAGTACACTTAATTATAATATAGTGAAACACACTAGTTTTTTTCTTCTAAAAATGCCCTATGTGGCTGTTTTTTATTACTCTGAAAATATTCCGTCGTAAATCCCTTCTTGCCATAGGGTTGTGAGCTTGTTCACGTCAATCGAACCAAGTACAGTGCTGATTCGTTATTTTAATTGTAGAGAGTATTGTGGAAGCATAGTACACATAATCTATAACAAAATCTCATAAACCTGAATCTAGGGATGGTGAATGGAATCTGGTGATTTTGATGGCTATGGAATTGGTCGCTCCGCGTCCAATTTAAACTAGTACTTCAGAACGGCCCACAGCTATCTATCAGCAAACTTAGGATGCAGTTACAATACTACTAATCTGATTTTGAGCTGGTACCTTAAAAATAATACTTCGCAATATGTATTCTGTTACGAAGTTGACCAACTAATTTGTGTCCATCTTGTATTTTGCACTTATGGATAGTATCTCATTCTTTTACATAAGCCAAAGGATAATTTAATTTTCTTGCTGAAGCATTGGTAGAAGTTTCCATTTGGAATACAAGTAGCGAAGGATATCCGATTATTCTAATATTTCAGAAATAAACTTACTTAGTAGATATCAAAAATCCCCTGTTTCTTTATTAACAAGAAAGTAAAAAGCTTTCCAGTAAGCCGTTGGAATAAAACCATAAACAATTTAAATTTCAAACCAAAATTTCTACCAGTATTACATCATACATAAACGTTTGTTAGTATAGTGAACAGCTGTAAAAAGAAAATGAAGAATCTCTAATTTTTTTTTTAAATCTCAGATCCATTATATGTATATTAAAATGTTTTGTTTAACAGTGTCGTAAGAATAATTTTAACAATTTCCAAAATAGTTAAAAAGTGTTTATCACTTCGGTTTGTCTGACCGTCCGTCTATCAGGCCGTCTGGATCATACTCTAACTCCCGTAAATATACTCGTATTACCATGCAATTAATACATTTATTGAGGTTTAGAGTAGTGTGATCACTATTGAAAATGAAGTGTGTAAAATATATATAGTTCATTTACAGGCACACACAAACTAATTTCGTTACATTATGGTCAATGGGAAAAAATAGTTTGCGGGGCATTTTGATGATGTTACAATATTTTAAACGTAGTGAAATCGATAGTCATCACTGAGAAGGGCGGAAACATGCTCTCTATAGAGTGTAGAATAAGTAACTTTTATAGTTCGTTTACGCACAAAATATTTCAATTACATTATGAGGAAAAACCGTTTGCAATGTAATTTAATGATGTTACACTATTTCAAACATGATGATATTGATATACATTATTAAGGTGCACTACAGCATGTTTTCTATAGAGTATGGCGAGCGTATAATTTGTCGTTTATTTCCATAGATAGAGAAAATAAATTCGGTTACAGGACTGACTACGAGCGATGACTGCTGGATGTACCTTTCTTGATGTGATATGAATTTTAAAACTTAACTTATTTTTAGTTTTTTACGAACTGTGTATGTGTAAATCATATAAAAATTGCACAAAAGTATTCGCACTCTTTATCAACTATGGACAGCAATTGCTGAAAATGGATTTTTACTGCGGTATGATTTTATTATTATTATTATTTTTTTTAGATATCTCATTTCATTATATGAAAAAATGGAGTTTTTAACAACATTTTGATAGTTTTAGGAAGTGTTTCATAATTCATGCTCTGATACATGATTTTTCGTTCTTGTTTAGATTATTTATAGATTAAATTGGTCAGGAAATATATATACATTTTGCTTCTCTGCAAAACAAATTCCTAAACTAAATAAATTTGACATTCCGAAAACCAAATATTGCATCCAAAGTGCACTAATAGCCGCTAAATATACTCATTGTCATCAAGATTGGAGTACCACGAAGTAATAATCGGATCGTAACGAAACTTGGCGAGTGGGTTCGTTTCTGGTAGATATGCAAATGATTAACAATACAACGTGATTGCGCATTACATAATGCCACCAGAGGGCGGTGAACTTTGATCTCTTTGGTGTATAAAAATTGTACTCAGAAGCATTTTGCCTGTACTTACTCTGTTGCAGAGGGGCACTTTTTCATCAAGGATGCTGTCATCGAAGACATTACGATCAGCTGACGGAGTTCGAGAGGAAAAGAATCATCGGGATGATGGCAGCAGGGTTGTCAGCTCGCCGAGTAGCCAGTCGCCTACCACATTCTGACCCAATTGTGAGGAGATGTTGGGACCAGTGGATAAGAGAAAGGTCGCTTACACGTCGTCGAGGCTCAGGATGCCCTTGCCATACCAATAGCAGGGAAGACCTTCACATCACCCGTTTCTGAAGGACATTTGGTATCGCGGCGCCTATTACGTGTGCTATCAATGACACCTGCCCATCGTTGCCTCCGTTTGGAGTGGTGTTGCGGTCGACGGGATTGGACCATAACCGAATGGAACCACGTTGTCTTCAACGACGAATCAAGATTCAATTTGGATAGTGATGACAATCGTATACGTGTGAGGAGGCCCCGTGGTGAACGCCTTAATCCTGCCTTTGGTTTACAGCTGCACACTGCTCCCACACCTGGTGTGATGGTGTGAAGTGCCATCACATACGACATTTGGTCACTTCTAATATTGATCGACGGCACCTTGACAGCCCAGTGGTACGTTAAGGACATCCTTGAGCCACATGCGTTGCCACTCATGGTAGGGCTTCAGCAGGCATTTTTCAACAGGATAATGCTCGGCCACACACAGCAAGGGTATCACAGGAATGCCTCCGCCATATTACTACCTCAACCTGGCTTTCTAAATCCCCAGATTTGTCACCAATCGAGCATGTCTGGGATCACTTGGGACGGCAGGTAGGGCAACCTACGAATTTGGCTGAACTTGAGTCGCAATTACAGAACTGGGGAATGAGATGACGCAGGACACCATACGGAACTTCTATGCATCAATCCGTATCGCACCCTGTATTCAAGCTAGAGTTGGCCCAATAGGATACTGAATATGTACAATATTCTAAAAACGGTGTATAATAGGAAATGACAATATAAAAACATAAAAAAGATGTTAAACTTACCTGTCTTAAAACTCCCTCTGTAAAATGTATTTATATTGTCATTTCCCATTATAGGGGATTTTAACATCATTTTAAATATTTTTATCTTGTCATTTACCATTACAGGGAATTTTAACACCTCTTTAAATGTTGTTATATTGTCATATCCTATTATAGGGGATTTTAACATTTTTTTAAATGTTTTTATATTGTCATTTCCCATTAGGGAATTTTAGCATCTTTTAAAATGTTTTTATATTGTCGTTTCCCATTATACACTGTTTTTAGCATATTGGACATATTTTAGAGTCTTAACCATCCACTTGTAAATTACTTACAGCATAAAGTCCACTCTCAAAATTGTGATTCAGTATGTTTACAATATTTTACGAAAAAATGTCTGATGTGTAAACATCATTTCCGTGAATATGGTTACGAACATAGCTTCTACGTAATACACGAATGCAATTTTAATAAAATATTTCACACGATCTGGGAAAATAATGGTATGATCAAGTAAATTCAAATCAATGAAAAGAAAAATGAAAATGAAAGGAAAAATGAAAATGAAATTCATTCATTCAATGATTGATCTAAATCAATATAAAAGCATTTTTTAACCATTAATTTGAGTGTTATATTTTCAAAACATTTAGCACTAAAACTGTATGTTTTTGAGAGAATAACACTTATATGTTGCAAGGGTGGGTTGGGAGACAGAGTATGTGCCTAAGATGTGAAACTTTTTAAGCGTTTGCTTTAATTTAGTGTGTCCGCAATTTTTAAGCAACATGGGATTTCAGTTACAGATAAACATTTTTATCTAATGCCAATTTTATTCATGAAACCAGGTAATATATGCAAGTCTGGTTTAAAGTGTTTATTGCAAGTAACTAGTTTGGGATGCATAATTATTGCAGATAAGATAAGAAAGCCTTTGAACCATAACCGAGTGCACACACATATAAAAAAAAATGGTGGCGTGGGGAGAAAGCGCATATCTTTGCATGGCCACTGGCAGAATTCCATTAGAAGTTGTCACCATCACTGATTTAATGTTAATGTATTTCAGCATTCATTAAATTACATTGACAAAACTCAACTCTGTTTTCAATAGTTTCAAAATAATGCTTTTGTTAATCCTACAATTCACGATTTTTTACTTTTATACAAATGTGTTTTCATTTATGCTCTAGATCATGGAAAAAATAATAGAAAATTCAAAAATAAATATTTTAGTAAAAAAATACTTTTTTAGTGCGTCCACTATGTATTATCCCTGTTATTTGGCATTTAAAAGAAATATGTAAAAAAATATACTAACATTTCTTTAGCACACAGTTTTTCCAACATATAACTTTTTTTTTTCCTTTTTACAGTTGAAATTTTTCTCAAATGGTTTTTATTGAAAGATAAATTTTCGTAAATAAGCAATGCAGAGCGATGGAAAAAAATTAACATATTACACAGTGGGTGCAGCAAGACATATCTAACAACTTACGTTTAAGACTAAAATGTTTCTAATTTCTTTGACTTTCCTACGATATACCCTTTTCTTCTCTACTTTTCGCATATTTAGTACTGTGGACAATAAGTATTGTTTGTTCCACAGTTCGCATTGTATGCAGTATGGAGTTAAATAAAAAAATAAATAATACGAGACTTTGTAAAGAGGTACAAATTCTTATAATACATATTATTACTATTTGTAACACAATTTAACTTTAAAAGAGGTTATTTGGGTGAATTCCGTCCAGGTCACTTATAAAATTGATGACAGTGGTCTCCAAATAGAGGCCCGAATAGCTCTTTGCAACAATTAATCTGTACTATAGAAAAATTTTACTCTGGGAAATAAATTGTTTCATGGACATCCCATGACAAAATCCAGGAAGAGGGGGTGGGGAGGGGAGGGGGGTTAGGGCCTAACTTGAAAGATCGGGGGCCTAAACACAGCCTCTATTGGGGACCCCTATACACAGCCTGTCTTACATAATCTGCCTATTGATTTATTACAAATCATCTGTACACATAGCCACAAAATAATTATTTGGAGTCCTACAACATATTCAGGGGACCAAGGCCCATTTCTCGAGGCCCTAGGTAAAAGTCAGATCCTGGAGAAGGGAAAAGAATTTGGAAGAGGTATGCCTAAGGTCCGCTGTCAAGTCTCCGTATTTATTTATTTTTTTAATGGAGAATGTAAACATGAAAGAAGCTAAACTAAAACTTCTTTTTGTCAGAGCACCCCGTGCAAGACAATTTTTAAACATATCAACATAAAAATTAAAAAAGAAATATTACAAACAAAAAAAATTTAAGAATCCAAAATTAAATTTCTACCGACTGTTTTAAAAATGAAGAATTGAAAGAGTTTAGTACGACATCCGTCAGGGAGGCAGTGCTTTCCTGAACTCCCGTTAAGATAGTATTAAAACACATGATCATAAAAAGAAAAACAGAACTAAAATTTGTCTTCCATGGGGATTCGGAGGATTAGGGTCCCCTGCCAAAATTCTTTTTTTCTCTTAGTATTTAATTGTTTTAAGGCACTGTAGAAAGATACACTTTAATTATATTTTTCAAAATCAGATAAAATGGAAAATTAGTTAAATAAATATGATAATACAAGGAGCAATATTTGCCACCATACCTCCCATGTCTTCCTCTTATGGGTGCCTATGAACTATTTATTTGTAAATATTTTGATTATCTTATAAATTATATGAAGTTTATTTATTAATAATGCTACTTCGTCTATACGAACTGCATTATTCATAGAAACGCTTTCTACGCCACGGATGATACGGCACGCTATAAGATTTCTATGATCATGCGGTTTACGAACACTCAAAATTAGAAAACTCTACGTTAGAACAAATGTTTAAATTGGAAAGAACAATGTTGCGTTTCCTTGTTGTTCAAAATAATGCGTTAGAATGCCGATATTTGACAGGGCCGGTATTATCATTAAGCTGTCCTAGGCAACTGCCTAGGGGCGCCATAACAATAGTTAGCTTGCTCATCAGATAAAACTGCCAATTATTCGACGCACTCCAATCCTTAAGTTCTGAATAAAACTGAAAATTCATAATTTGCTAATTTACCTGTCAGGTTATCTTTACTTTTGGAAAAAACTGTACTGAACAACGCAAATTAGAAAACTGTACTCTAAATTTATGTTTCGCGTTACGTATATTGGCAACATTGCCAGAATTAGACGCCAGTTCAGAAATAATTTTTGCAGATTGAAATTGATAAAATATGAGAAAAATAATTAATAAAAGATGCATTCGAACGACTATGTCTCAAGAAAAATTGACTGGCCTGGCAATAATATGAACTGAATATGATATTGCAGTTAATCTTGACGTCATTCGTAATCGTCCGTACGTCATATTTCAATCAACGTCATTCAATGGCGTCATATTTCAATATATTAATTTAAACATTCTTACGAACAAAAAGAAAAAAGAAAAATTTATTTCTTATAATAAGTATTAAATTGCAATGTGTATTTAATTGTAAATTTCATTAATTCATATTATAAATATCAATAATTCATTAATATATTAAAGTAAAAAACTTTTCTTTTTTTTTGTGCAATTTAAACACTGTTTTATTAGTTTATGAAAATCAATATATTTGTATATCAAATTTGTCTACAATTTAACTTCTCATGTGAAGAACCAAGATTCTAACATTAGATGCGCACGATTTATTATTATTGACTAGGAGCACCAGGTACCCCGAATCAGCCTTGTGCTTGAAATTGTGTAAGATTGGTTAGGCGAATCATCAACACATATAATTACTATCTGAGAAGCTATTTTTTAATTAATGTAAAAAAAAATCCTCTTCGAAATATAATTGGTTAATCTTTCCCGATCGTAAAAAAAACCTTATAAACCATCATAGCAAAATGTATAAAATAAAAAAAAAAAACTTTTAATATACTACAGTTTTCATTCAATCAGAAATACGATAGAAAAAGACAATACAATTAAAATATTAGAGAAATTATCTTATATTGCTTGTGCAATAATTTTTAGGGTTCCGTACTTAAAAAGTAAAAACAGAACCATTATAATATCATTGCTGTGTCTGTCTGTCCGTCAATCAGAGCTCTTTTTCTCGTAAACTATAGGACGTGGAAAGTTCAAACTTGGGAAAGTTATAAAGCCTTTTTACCCAGATATTTTCATATTATCAGCCATTCCTATGTATATATGTTTAGGAAAAATTTAGGTGTCTAATTAATTTACTTGAAAAAAAAGTTTTACTTTTGTATATTGTGTAAAAGATCTCGTAATACCGAAATAAAAAAAATATATATATTTTTTAAATTTTAGGTATTATGTTTTCAGGAATATCGTCGAAAATGCACTGCATAAACATACCCCCCCCCCCCTCCATTTCCGAATTTACTGAAACTAAATTTATGAAAAAAATAGGGGTAGTTTATTTAAACTTTGCAGGAAAACTATAGTGACTTTTCTAGGTAGTTTTTGAGAAAAATACATTTATCCGTTGCACACAAACTTTACTTTTCGGGCGGTCAGCGGGGGACTTGACGGTCGCCCGATGTATCTATCAACGCAGAACCATTCAAGGATATTTTATAATGATTTTCGAAAAAAATTGTCGGTAATTATCCGAAATATTAATTAAGTAACTTGAAAAAAAAATTATTTATCGTGAAGGGTATCTTTTGAAATATCTCGTAACATCGAACTCAAAAAATATATTTTCTTTAATTTTAGGTATTACGTTATTATATTTATAGACATCGTCAAAAGTAAACTTGAAAAATATGTCCCCACTCTCCTCTTTCCGAATCTACTGAAACTAAAAATAGAGTTAGTAGGAGTTTATAAATTAATAAATAGTAATTGATAAATTTAATATACGTAACCCTTTGAGCGCGAGTTATACTCGCACTTGGCGGATTTATTTTTTGTTGTCAAGCATAATGTATATTGTGTTTCTACGAGACAAATTTATAGTTTCATCCTTCCATTAAAAGATGCTAAAATAATACTAATAAAACTTAAAAAAATTAATCAATAAGACATATAATACATATAAAACTTTGTTTTTAAAGTACCAGGCCATAATTTTACATCCACACTGTAATGATTTTACATAGGGCATTGAGGAAGTTATTCTATTTAAATCTAAGAACGTTTCGGAATATCCGGTATAACCAAGCAACTAGTGCGGTCTAGTAAATTCACCTGAAAAGATTTTAATGGAAAATTTACTAGAATGACAATGATGACCTTATATCGTAGGTTTTACGTTTCCCTATATCTACATAATGACAGGCATGACACATTTACGTATCTATATAAACACATAATGTTTTTTCATAGCTGTAAATAAGGTATTTTTATATAGTAACATAATTACTGTATGGTGTCCGTCTTATATCTAATTCTAAACCGTTAATTTTAGATATATGATTTCAATTGTGACAATGTTTCAAATATTGTTATTCATCATATCAAAAGCCTTTTACATAAAAAAAGTTACTTTAAAAAATATATATATGAAAGTTGAACTTTTATACGGGCCCTGAATCATATAAGTTATATTTAGAGAAACGTGCTCGTTGTTTTAACAAATAAATAGCATAAATTGGATTTTTCTGCTTCCAAAACTTACAGAGTTATGATGCTTTGAATTTTATTAATTTTCAACGTTTTCTGGCACTAAGAATGCATTTTTCCGTTTTTTGTGCCAGATTAAGCTGAAAATTCGAAAAGTTCAAAGCATCATAACTCGGTAAGTTTTGTTCGTAGAAGAACAAAATGATACAGAGTAATGGGATGATAAAGATATTTTATGACTTAGTTTACATCGCAATAGTGTTTCAGATGATTTCAAAATTTCTTGAGGAGAAATGTTAAAATTAGAAAAATGTTTTAGCAAGAAGCTAAAATGCCAATATGTTTAGGAATATGCATTTCTTCACTCTTTCCAACGTCTTAATACATATTAGTTTAATTTTAAAACTGAATCTTAAAAATTAACAATGGCATCTTTAGAAAATTTCTAATGATTTGCAAAGCAACTTAACAAAAAATTAATTCTTAAATTATAAGATGAAAAGGTATATCAAAATTTGTATTTATTATTAACTCAAGTAAATGAAATATAATAACTGTCAGCAAATAATGAAATATAACATGATTAAAACATTTTATACTTTTTCAAAACTTTTTGATTCCCTTTTATATTTATATTTTTAGTAATCTCTTTTAAAAATGTTTTAGTAAGATGCTTCAAAAAAAAAAAAAAAAAAAAAAAAAAAAAAAGGTAAAACATCTTGTTTTATTTTCCATTTATGAATTGTTTTTGTGAATTTTGCGAAAACTGTGATTGTAGCTCAAACACTGCATTGCAACAAAAAAAAAAGTAACACGGATTATAATTAATAAATAATAACTGCCAAAAAAAAATCTTGGTTAATTTAGCTTTTCTTTATTTTATAATCATTAATTTTACATCTTTAATACTTCATCAATGTAAAAAACGTAGTATAAAATTCATATAGTAATAATAATTATTACTATTATTTTTAATATATAAATATAAACATATTTTTTTAGAAAAATAATATTTGGGGCTAATTAATAAAATTAAAAATTTAATCATTCTTTTGCAACGATCTTTAAAAAATGGGTAAGTTAAATTTTTTACTATTTACGATTAATGATATGCCTTTTAAAAATTAGAATATTCAGTGAAAACCTGATTTATATTTCAATTATAAAAGTGTTGAACAATTGCTGCTTTTTTAAATGATTTTTTATGGCACTTTTATGTTGAAAAAAAAAAAGTTGAAAAATGAGAGGGGAGAGGAGATATATAATACTGTATATTGAGATTTACCGATTGCAATAATAATAATAATAAATAAATAAATAAATAAATAAATAAATAAATAAATAATAATAATATTATTATTAAATAAACAAATAAATAAATAAATAATAATAATAATAAATGAATGAATAAATTAATAAATAAATAAATAAATAAATAAATAAATAAATAATAATAATAATAATAATAATAATAATAATAATAATAATAATAATAATAAATAAATAAATAAATAATAATAATATTTTTTAAGTAATTTTTTGCATTTTACTAACTATCTTTATTCATTTAGACATTTCGATTAATATATGTAATTTTATTTGATTAGATGTTAACGGCCTAGCCCAGGGACGACGAACCTATGATACGCGTGCTGCAGGTAATTTTATCAGTAATAAACTCATAATTCAACATGTTTCATTAATATTTAGCTGTTTGAAAATATATTTGGAAAGGCTAAAATTTATTGTACATTCTGATGAGAGTCATATTCATAAGTTGAGCTTGTCTAAATAAGTTTGTTTAGAAATTGAAATGTGACTTATTGATCTCCAATCTATTTCAATATTGGCTCAAAGATTTATCAGATTAAGATAATATTTGGAGAATGAAGGAAAAGAAAGATTACCAGGCGTTAAAAAGACAAAATGCCGATGATAAAAATTCTATTATTCGGAATTCAATTCTATATACGCATACCCTTTTAAAGATGTTTGCCATTTTGCATGTAGTTCCTACATGTATGGTAACATATATTTCTAATTCTAAAAAAAAAAAAAAAAAAAAAAAAAATCATGCAATTTTGATTCGTTATTTTTTGATTCACTACATTTTTTCTTATTGGTGGCACTTCATGCTTACATAAAATATTTTTTGAAAAAAAAAAAAAAAAAAAAAGAAAGAAAGAAAAAAAAAAAAAAAAAACTAATAAAATAAAAAAATTGGCACGCGGATGTGAAAAGGTTCGCCTTCCTTGATCTGGTCATTATAACGTTTACAGTAGAGACAAGTTGCACATTATTTTTTACGTCAGGATTTTAAGAAATAAATAATTCAAACTACAGACGAACTGGATTATAATGAGGTTGAATGGATCAACGTCTCTTCTCGTTATAACGAAGTTCTTGCAATAAGCGAGTTCAAGTTCTAGTACTTATGAAGTAAAAGAAAAAATGAAAATTAAATTAAATTAATAAAAATAGCTAAATTGTCGCACTTGTACTGATAGTTTTACGTTCTGCAATTAAAAGCTGAAATTAGATTATTAGCTATAAAGCAATTTATTATATTCTCATAATATTTTAAATAAATAAATAAATAAATGCAAAAAAAGATGAAATTAAAGAAGCAAATGCAATCTAACCACTCTTCCGCACTTATTTATTACTATTAGCAGGTTGGATAGAAAAGGTTATTTTACTTGGATTTTTTTTTAATTACAAATCTCATGTAATTAAGTTCATTCCAGGAAAAAACATCATCACTTGCGAGTTTTACTTTTAAAAAGCTTTAAAGTTCCATGCTGAAATCCGAACCAACTGTACACTAGTATGTTGGCATAAGTTTTCGTTAAAAAAAATGAGATAAAAACGTAACTTTTTTTGTGTGTGAATCCAATTGTCTGCCCGTTATAATCGATATTTTCTTGTAATAAACCGCAATTCTCGCAATGCATTTTAAAATTAGAACAGCCATTAATTGCTCATGAAAAGGAGTTCTCGTTATATCTGAACTCGTTATATTATTTGTACAGGTCATTTTACAGGCACATTCTACCCTAAGTGTATATATATGCTTTATTACTAAATAATAATTTTGTCGAGTTAAGAACAGATAAAGTATTCTCGTTAAAATAAGATTTCTATGTATATTTAAATTTCTTTAAAACTTATGTTTGGTATTTAGTAATTAATTACCAATATTCAGATGTTTGAAATTACGTAATTCCAGGAGGGCTGTTTAATATTTTTAGGATTTTATTTCTCAAAACGATAATTCAGTGTGTTTTATCTTTGAAAGATTCTCTCTCAAATCATTCCATTTCCAGTTATAGTGAAGAGCACTGCTATCAAGTAAAAATACCTTAATCACTTACGTTTATCTCAAATAAATTCCCGTGTTGGAAAAAATTCGTTAGTCTTTAACAAAAAAAGTTAAATTAAATTTTAAATAAAAGTAAAAATATATTTGTCAGGCTTTCACTGACAGCTGCGGTTTTGAACTATTGTTATGTGATATTATCTCTTTGTTTGCTTATGTAGTCTGTGTACTGTAAGCTTTAAACTAACATTCCTTTCCTATCTGGAATCTTAATCCGAGTAGGTGATTGACATGAAATGGGATGAAAGAATGTTTAGTATAGTGGAAGGAGTTTTTCTATTGTCATTCAAAGTTCATAGATAAGACAGACTTCACCCATTCTTTAAGATGAAATATACATCATAAAGGGATTACGTTCTTTCAAGCGGACAAACCCGTGCATGCAGGGGAACCAACCCCGTTTACGGATGGTGCTCTCGTGGTGACAAGAGAGAGAGATTAGTTTTAACGTGGGAGTGGACGTGTAGGTTGTTCGAAGGGAAGCTCTGGTACACGTGTGTTGAGGTAGATCTCTTGGAGTGGAGAGATAATGTGTTAGTGAGATTAATAGTAATCTCTGTTAACTCTGAGTTAATTAACGTAGCATGAGAGAGGTATCGAGTAGCTTAACAGTACACAGAACGTATTTTCTGTATTTTATTTAATGTTGAACCGGATCAGCTATATCCGCGTTTTTAAGTGTAAACAGTGTCTTGTTATTTGTAAAGAATGTGTAAATAAATTGTTCGTTTAAGTTTAATTGAAAGAGTTCGTCTTTTTCTCAATATACCTCTCATAACGTGACCGATATCACGTAGTCTTATCGGTGGTGGCAGCATACTAAAGGTACAGGATTATTCTTCAAAGTTGTGTGGACTTAGAGGGAATCCGACAATATTTAAAAGAAAACATTTTTTGTTAAGCATTCAATGTTTATATTAAAAATCGCGCCTAATTTTATGACTGCAATTCCTCTCGATCAAACAAATTTCTGTTACAATAAGTTAACTTGGCGTGGGCTCCGATTATTGAAAATTCACCCATTGATCTCATTCTGCTAGAAAGCGCGAGCTCGTGAATTTATCAAAAATAGATATTTTTTGCTCTGTTTCTTTTTTAAGATATGGCAACAGGAAATAAAACAAAAGTATTTTTTTAAACTATCTATTCAGAATGCTTTCTCAACGTATAATCGTATTTTAATCAAAATTAAACTATTAAATGATAAAAGAGTATTTTTAGGATTTCTACTTGAAAAGTAAAAATGAAATCATTACTCCTGTTTCTGCCTGTCCGTCTGTCAGAACCCTTTTTCTCGTAAACTATGGGACGTGGAAAGTTCAAACTTGGGAAGGTTATAAAGCCTTTTTACCTACATATTTTCGGATTATTAGCCATTCACAAATACGTTTAGGAAAAAATTAGGGGTATATTTAAGTTACTTGAAAAAAAAAAAAAAAGATTTTAGCATATCGTGTGGGGAATAGTGCGAAAGATATCATAATACCGAACTCAAAAATATAATTACTTTAATTTTAGGATTTTAGGTATTATATTTTCAGAGATATCGTCAAAAATGCACTGAAAAAATATGTCAACCCCCCCTACCCCCCCCTCCGTATATCTCCGGATCTACTGAAACTAAAATTATGAAAAAAATTAGAGGTAGGCTGCAAGTTTACTTAAATCTTGCAGGAAAACTACAGAGATTTTCCTAGGTTACATAGTTTTTGAGAAGAACACATTTTCCTGTTACACACAAACTTTATTTTTTAGGCGGTCAGCGGGAGAGTTGACGGACGTTCAAGGTATCTATTGAAGCAGAATCATCAAAGGATATTTGATAATGATTTTCGAAAAGAATTGTCGGTAATTAGCCGATATATTAATTAAGTTACTTGAAATAAAAATTCTTTTTATCTATCGTGTGGGGTATCGTTCAAAAGATATCGTAACATCGAATTTAAAAATATATATATTTTTAATTTTAGGTATTATATTTTCAGCGATATAGAAGTTTACTTAAACCTTGCAGGAAAACTACAGAGATTTTCCTAGGTTATATAGTTTTTGAGAAAAACGCATTTTTCCGTTACACACAAACTTTATTTTTTGGGCGGTCATCGGGGGAGTTGACGGTTGTTCGAGGTATCTATTGAAGCAGAATCATCAAAAGATATTTGATAATGATTTTCGAAAAGAATTGTCGGTAATTAGCCGATATATTAATTAAGTTACTTGAAAAAAAATTATTTTTATCTATCGTGTGTTATATCGTTCAAAAGATATCGTAACATCGAATTAAAAAAAAAATATATATATATTTAATTTTAGGTATTATATTTTCAGCGATATCGTCGAAAGTACTGGAAAAATATGCCCCCCCCCCCCCCCTTCCTATTCCCGAATCTACTGAAACTAAAATTAAGATAAAATTAAGGGTAGTAGGAGTTTATTAATTAATAAATAGTAATTAATAAATTCAATGTACGAAACCCTTTGAGCGCGATTTATACTCGCACTTCATCGAATTATTTTAAATATTACACTGTTTATTTTTTATTTTACTAGGGGGCTCTGTCCTCTGCTCGCTACGCTCACCAACTCCCGTTCTGATTTCACAGCCTCTTAAAACCTGATAATGTATCCTGTTTTAAAAAGATGATGATGATGATATCACGAACGGCGACTATCTTCTGTAATCCGGTTATAATGCTTTTTCATTTAACTGGTTACACTGCTTTTTCATTTAATTCATCTTTTTTATTTTTAATATTCATGTGTAAACACAATTTTTATGACGTAATTTTCTTTATTTCCTGCTTTCAACACTTGATCATTTAATTATTATTTTAAACTTTCATTATTGTTTTTAATAGTCTCGCACAAATACATTTTTTATTTGAGATAAAACATAATCCTTCGCTATTATTTAGAAATTGGCAACAATATAAAAAAATGACTTTTTCAATAAAAGATTTTTTACTCGTTTTTTTTCAGAATTTTTTGAGTTTTTATTGTCCGACCGTGATAATTTTTTTAATTTCTGAAAGCTTGTTATATTTCGCGTCTGGTGGTATGATTTTCGAATCCGTAGGATGGCTAGAAAAAAAAAGTAATAGCTCATCAAAAAAGTCCCTAGTAAAAAAGCGATGAGAATAACCCGGAATATCTACGCAGAATTTGATTGGTCCATTTCTAAATCGTTTTTGGCTCAGTTCCAGATTACTTTTTTTAATATAGAAGGATTTTCTACTTTTTAGTGTTTAAAATATTTCCTTGTCGCAGTTTCACAGTAACTTGGCACATATTGGCGAGAGTGGTTTAGCACATAATTAACTCCATTGTTATTGTAACTGATAAACAGTTATAACCATAAAGATTATTTGGGGATTTATCAACTGCAGGCGGCTAACGGAAAAAAATGTGTTAAAGTTAATTTATTAATTTATAATAAATTTCTAACAATATTAAAATGTTGTATTGTCATCGGAAACACGCCTGCGTACATAATTTCTATAATTCTAGCATATCAGGAATCGATTACAAAATTTCATCTTTACATACAAAACTCAAATTAAGTTAAATAAAAGAGTGTCAAAATATAACCAAATGCTATTAAACCGCAAAATTAGTTCAAGAGTAAATTTTACATTATTATTAAATATTTATTTTATTATCTTATCCATGTTTCACACAAGCATCCTATTTATTTTTTTCTCCTATATTAACACTGACAAGTCTTAAATCAAATTTATGCGGATATCATCTCAATTAATAACATTTTATTTGCGGATACACTTCCCAATTTAACTTCTTTCGCGAAGTACACTTTCACTCCAGATAAAACCAGTTGCAAATTTCATTCCGTCTATTAAAAGCAGTCCGGATTTTATAATGAGCACAATTTAATTTTCAAGCACATATCCTGCTCTCCAGAAGTCGACGCGCCTTGCCTCAGTAAACATATTGCTGCAGCATCCCTATTGCATGAACCCCCTTCCAGTAATTGTTACGTTTAAAGGGAACTCTAATTGTTCGTCTCCTTTCGATAGGTTCAAACTTCCGGATAGCCAGCATCATAATTATTTTCCGCAGAGGTCGTTGCTGGAACTACGGAACAGTTTCCGCTAATTGGTTTTATTAAGGAAGCGCTAATTGTGCGTTCTCAATTGGGCAGATTTTGAAAGGGGGTGACCATCATTGTTAAGCTATTATGGAAACAATATCCGAAATATATGTTGGTTAAGTGCATCTGGACAATGCTTTTGACCAGAGGCTAGGAACAGGAAACTATTATGGTGAATTTACAATTCGCATGCTGGAATAATGTGTGTTATTAACTGACCAAAACTGAGCATAGTTTGGTCGTGTATATATATAAATGGCGGATTTCGAATAGATTTTATTGGAATTCCCTGAATGTTGCTCCATTTAAAAACGGGTTAGAATGCAGAATATTAAATATTATGTTTGGAGAGTTATGTCTCGATGCAGAGCTTATATTTTTTGAAAATGTTTATTTATGTTAATATTGTTTTATTGGAAATTAGCTGAACTTATGCAATTACAGACATAATGCATGATATTAACCCATAAAACGTAACAAAAGTAAGGCGTTAGTTTGTTCATGGAAATAAAAGCAAACATTTAAAATAATATTTTTCTACCAAGAAATAATTACATTTCAAAAGTAATGAAAATCTCGTCTATATACTGACACGAATGGACTAAGAACTTACTTGTTATAACAGAGTTATTGCAAGGTTTTATAGTTTAATATGATATTTCAAAAACTCTGTTATAACGATCAATTTCTTGGTCCATTCGCCTCAGTATAGACGAATTTTTCATCCCTTTACAAGTGCAATTATTTCTTGGTGGAAAAATATTGATAAATTATTTATGATATTTAACCATAAAACCTTGCAAAAGTAATGCGTTAATTTGTTCATAGAAAAATAGAAAAACGTAAATAGAAAAAAGTAAAAATTTTAAAATAATATTTTTCGACCAAGAAATAATTACTTGAAAAACATTGAAAAACTCGTCTATACTGACACGAATGGACCAAGAACTTGCTCGTTATAACAGAGTTATTGCAAGATTTTATAGTTTAATATCATATTGCAAAAACTTTGTTATAAAGAGCAATTTCTTGGTCCATTCGCGTCAGTACAGACGAATTTTTCGCTTTTCAAGTGCAATTATATCTTGGTGGAAAAATATTGATCAATTAATCGTGATATTAAACCCTAAAACCATTCAAAAGTAATGTGTTAGTTTGTTCATAGAAATAAGCAAAAATTTGAAATTATATTTTTCTACCAAGAAATAATTACATTTGAACAAGTAATATAATTTTTTTTAAAGTCAATTCCTACTTTTTAATCATAGATATATAAAATAAACCCGTGCAGCATTAATGTCCCACGTTATCTTTATTGAACATTATTTTATAATCATCGTTGCGGTATTTTATTTTTTGTTGGCATCACTAATTTGAGATAAATCTTTCATTTCATTTATGAAAACAATGGGAGAAATTTTTTTCTCCCATATAAAAATTAAAATTAATTAATTAAATTAAATTAATTAATTAATATTTAAAAAAAACTGTATTAACATCAATTGTCATCCAGTACAAGTTTTAAAAAAATTATTTGAGCTTGAATGGATGAATAGAAAATATTTTATTAACGATTGAAAATTCCAACAAGATATATATATATAGAGTGTGAGCTAATAGTAGGAATTTAATAATGAAAGACTCGTCTATACTGACACGAAAGGACCAACAACTTGTTCGTTATAACAGAGTTATTGCAATAACCAAAGTTAAAATCTTGGAACTTCATAGGAATTTGGACATATATAATTTTAATTTTAAACAACTAAATAGTGAAATAACGAATTTACAAAACAAATTTATTATTACATATGTTGATAAATCACCAAACAATTATGCTTTCATCTGCAAATATTATTATTCGCAGTTAATAACTAAAGCTATAAATACAAATTTAAACTTTAAAATAACTAATCTAGATAAAATCATTAATAATCGACATATATTTCAATTTTATAAATTACTAAAAATTAAAAACTATAACTTTAATTATCCATACATAGTTGTTATACCTAAATTCCACAAAACTCCTTTAAAATTTAGAACTGTAACAATCGGTTGTAATACTTATAACAATAATGCAAGCAAATTTTTATTAAGTATTCTCACTAAATTGTTTGAACTTACAAAACAAAAAGATAATTTGTATAGCATAAAAAATAGTTTTCAACTTGTCAATAATATTAAAAATTTAAATAACATAAAATACATGAAGACGTTTGATTTTAATGACTTATTTAATAACATTGATATTAACGATATGTTCAAGATAGTAAATTTATTATATAAGGAATACAAGGATTCTATTAAATTAAAAAATAAAATTTCGTTAAATTACTTTAAAACATTAACTAAATTTATTCTCCATTATAATTATATTGTTTTTAATGATACTATATATATACAAAGCTGTGGACTCCCTCAAGGTGGCATTGTTTCTTCAATTCTTGCAGAATTGTATTTATATTATTATGAACGTAACTCTAATATTGCTAATTGTAAAATATACCGTTATATAGATGACATTTTTGTCTTCTATTTTAATAGTAATTCAAATTATTTATTACCTATAAAATATCATAAAAATTTAACTTATAGTTTCAATGTTATGGCAAATAATGAAATTAATTTTCTTGATCTTAAGATAATTCTTAAAGATAATAAACTTTTGTTTGACATTTATGACAAGCGAAATGATTTTACTTTTAAGGTTAACTTATTTACTAACTATTTGTCATGTATACATAAATCAGTATTTGTAAATATTTTACTAAATTTTGCACATAGAATTAATAATCTTTGTTCAAATAACTTTAAAAATCAAAATTTAAAACATAGCCTTCAAATTGCACAAGTTTATGGCTATCCTTACTATTTAGTTAAATCAATTTTACACATATAAATATAGATTTAATTTGGGTTAAATGTCTGTATTTTTTTTTTTTTTTTTTTTTTTTTTTTTTTGTTAAAATCTCGTTGATAAAAATGATAATCAACTTTTGATTGTTGATATATTTGGCTAAACTATGAATCCTATTGTGTGCGTTGCTGCATAGGATTATCCTAGTTTAATGTCATTCATATTTTAAAATTTAACGTTAATTTTCAACTTTTGACTGTTGATATATTTCGCTAAATTATAACTCATATTAAGAGCATGTGCTGCATAGGATCATCTTAGTTAAAAGTCATTCATAAATTAAAATTTACATGCGGGCAAATTCTATAATTGTTGTTATGATTATATGGAGTTAATGTTATTGGGGTTGTAACAAAAGTTAAAATTATCAAGGATGTTACAATGGGTTAATCAATACAATATAATATTAATATGTTAAACATATTTAATTTTAGTAAATATTAAATATTTATTAAATATAGTACACTAATAAACATATCTCTTAGTTTTATATTATTTATTTTATTTTATTATTAGATCATTTAATTTAATTAATATTTATGTTTTTTATATATTTTTTTTTCATGGTAGATATTATTTAAATAGCTGGATTTAAATTATAATAAGTGCATTACCATATTGAATAATCTATGTTATTTCTAAGTATAATACTAATTTATAAAATGAAAGCATCATATGGATTCTACATTAATGTTTGGGTTAAATTAAGATATATTTTAAATGGGTTAGTTAAAATATAAATTATATTATACTAGTAACTCTTATTCTCTATATATATCATTAATATTAACTAGTAAAATTAATATATTTACACTACATTACAGCTGCATATAAGTAATTATACATACAATATTAAAGTTTTAGTAGAATATCTGTACACCAGATGTCAGCAGCAATGTATTTGATAGTATGCTAAAATAGTCTAATATTTTTACAATAGATAGCAGTAGTATAGCTTATTTAAAATATTAAAACTTGGAAATTTAGTATGGAGGTAATAATATCTATGAAATACTTTCAAATTATCAAGTAATATTATATATTTTAATTTATTAAATTAAAATTAAAATAAAATAATTAATGGTTTTTATTTATATGTATATCATAATTTTTTTTCTACATTTTTTTAAATGTTGTAATCTATTTAGTTAAATAAAAATAACTGTAACTGTAGGTTACAATTTATTATCTGAAGGATTCTCTATTTAACTGTGAATTTAACCTCTTCTTTTGGATACAACTTTGTACATGTGCTCACAATATACTAAATATCTTGGGATATTATCAATATAAGTAATATATATATTTTTTAATTTTTAATTCTTTTTCACACTCCTTTTCAAATTGTATGTATAATTTATAATATTCCATTGTAAAGGTCTTGTTATTCAATATTGTTTCAGCGATTGTTCGGGCAAGATATGGCACTATATTTAGCAAAAGCTGGTGTCATATACAGAAAACAACCGTTCTTTGCTTATAAATGTGATTTTCTTGCCCTTGAAAAAGTAAATTACTTTATAAGCTTTTATTTGTGTATATACTCGTGTGGTTTATATTTCATTCCTTATTTTCTATTTATTTAATTTTTTTTTTTCTTCTTCTTAATTTGAATTAATAATGTTACTTTTATTAGGACTACAATTTTAATTTGTAAATTGACAGGGCTCTTTGGTATCGGGATTTCAGTGTATGTGGTCAGTTTCTTATGTTTCAATGGTTAAATTTTACTTAAAGTTTTATATATATATATATATATATATATATATATATATAAGTAAAAAAAATGAATGGTAATTCTACATGGATAATTTTACGTTCCTAAATTATCATCATAAAATTATAAAATTACATCGCTATCTATAAATGAATATTTTTATTAATAATACTTCAATTTAAAATTTATAAATGATAAAAATAGATGCAAAAGTAATGCTAAAGTAATATTTAAGATCAATTTGCTGATTTAACCATATTTTTAAAGTATGTTATTTTTCTTTAAATTTTGTCATTTTTACATCATGTACGTTAACTCCGAAACGATAATCCTATCGGCACATTTCACTTGATCTGAGCAAAAGTGTAGCTTGCGTAATATGAAAGGATACATTTTATATAGGAAAAGTAGAGAGAAAGAAGAATTTTGTGATCTTTGCAAAGGAACGGAGAAACATGCAGATAGACAAACCGAAGTTTTGAATAATATTTGGTTGTTTCGCAAGTTTCCAATGATGTACTGAAGAAGGAAAATTTAATGATTAGACATAGAAACCTAGAGACAAAATATACAGCTTAACCAATGAGCAATAAAGCTTAATGAATGCTAAAAATTAATTTTCTAAATAAAATATAACAAGCTGTCATTGATAAATATTCAGTATATTAATATGACTCCGTTACTTACCGAATAAAAAAAATATTCTTGTTTTGTTGCTAATATATATATATATATATATATAATTATAATATCTATGAATTTCAAAAAACATATCAAGTTCTATTCTACTTAAATCTCCAAAGAGATAATCAATGATACTGTGTATACAGAATACCACATATCTAATAATTAACATGTGCAAACATAATATTACCATAGCTGATGCTTCAATGGTAATTGGCCAAATTTTACTCATACCAAAAGAATATTGAAAAAAGAAATAGAGAGAAAGGGGAAAAAAAAAAATTATAAATTGGAGTTGCAATTAAGTAAACACAAATGGATTAACAAATTAAATATGAACCATACACAATGGAAAATTGGACCACATGAGAATTAAATATGAATTGGACATGGAAAAACACATGCACATGTACTCATCAGCCTGGATGCACCCACATGTGTTTTAAATAATAATTCAGTGTTTCATAATTCTATTGGCATAATGCTAAGATCAGTAGAATCATCCAGGTACACTGAATTATTACCAGACAACAATTGGAAATATTAAAATTTGGAAATATTTAAATAGGAAATAAAAAACCATTAAGAAAATACAATATATTTCACTCACATCGATTATCCAAAAAACTGTAATTAACACCTCACTAAATTACCACGAGATAACAGTTTTGAAATAATAAAATTGGAAATATGAACGCGTAAAGTGTAGATAAAATATTTTACTCACAATAATTATACAGAATCCTTAAAATGTCACAACGTCTACATAATATTCACATCCACATGGCAATGCATCATACATGTTAACTAAGTCGAGTTGAGAGAAATGATTTGTAAGACAAGTTGAGAGCACACTTTTTTTTAAAACACAACCCCATAAATGACACCCAATCACAAAATGATTCAAAAACACTCAAAATAATTCTGGTTTTAATACACTTATAACAAATTTATATCCATGAATATATATTACTCCATCCAATTTTAATTCCTGAAAGTAAAATTAATATACAATCAATAGCTCCCTCTATAGTTAAATTAAATATAATATTAACAATATTATCTACAACTACCTGAAAGGTAAAGTGTCGCCATCTATTGGTATTATAATAGTTCATAATTAATATTTAGTTAAATATCCACTTTATTAGTTACATACTCACTTCATTAGATTTATTTATATAAATAAACTTTAAAAAACAATACTAACTTGTAGTTTTACTTAAAATTCAAATAAAATATAATACTACTATATGAATAAATCTACACAGAATTAATTCAACTTGCACAGCATTTCAGATATTCTTAACAAGAATATATTATGTAAAAGAGATATTATTTTAATTCAAATTATATTTGCTGCCAGCTGTGTTAATCCACTGATATTATAGACATTTATTAAATAATTAATGTTTTATTTTTACTACTACTTAAATATATATTAGACTTGTTTTTAAATAATTAATGTTTAATTTATACTACATTGTAAATATATTTTATATTTATAGATTAATTTAAATATCTAATTAAATAATTCATAAACAATTCAAAATATCTCAAAATTTATAATGTTGATAATTAATAGTATTACTACTGTTTTTCAATCAAATTAATGCAATGCAGTAATTAAAATACTTGTTAATTTTAATTATTCATAGACAAAAATAAAAACTGTATATATTTATTTTTATATATATTGCAAATAGATATATATATATGAGTTATAATCACCAATGTTATCATTGTATAATTTAATTTGTTATTGTATAAGTAAATTTATAAATTTATGAAAACTGCACATCAATAATACCTTAAACAGAGGTGATCGGCAACGCACAATCACAACTATACAAAGTATAAATAATGTTCAATCAAATATTAAATTTCCTAATATGTTATAATTGTAATTATGTATGTTATATTTGTAATTTTCTACATAAAGTGTATATAATGTTCAAACAAATATTAAATATTAAATTTCCTAATATGTTATAATTGTAATAATGTATGTTATAATTATTATTTTCTATATCTTTTGTTATATGTTATCGCACACTAAAACAATAATTTATTACATACCATGTTTATATTTAAATTATATAATAAATGTTATTTAAAAGAGTTGATGATTGAATTTATCATAAAAATAGGATATCCATATATTTTTGCTTGATCTCGAATATATCTAATATTTTTGTTTTTATTTATATCTGAGCATAAGTATTTTATACGATGTAGATAATTGATAATTATATTTTTATAAACAGATTTATGTAAACATGAAGCATAATTGGTAAAAATATTTACTTTAAATGGGAAATCAAATCTCTTATCATAAATATCAAAAATTAATTTATAATTATTAGTAATATTAATTTTTAAGTCAAGAAAGTTTATATTATTATTAATTAAATCATTTTCGCTTAATTTAAGCTGAGTAGGATAAAAATTGAGTGGTGATGTGCAATTTTTTTCATTGAAATAAAATATGATAATGTCATCAATATAGCGATAAAATACATAATCATTGTTCGGACTTATATTTCTTTCATAATAATATAAGTAAAGGTCAGAGAGAATACTAGATGCGGTTCCGCCCTGCGGAATTCCCTGGCATTGTTTATAGATAATATTGTCATATATAATGTAATTATTATGCAATGTAAAATTTAGTAAAGTTTTAAAAAAATTTACTGAAATATGTTCTTTTAATTTTAATTGAGATTTAAATTCTTTAAATAATATACACATTGTTTTATGTAAGTCTTTTATATCAATGTTATTAAATAAATCATTAAAATCCAATGTTTTTATGAATTTTACCGGATTGATATTATGTATTTTATTAATGAGTTGAAAACTATTTTTTAGGCAATGTTGGTTATTATGTTTTAGCGTTATATCATATATCTGCTTTAAAATATTGAGTAGTAAATTGCTTGCATTTTTATTATATGTGTTACAACCGATGGTAACAGTGCGAAATTTAATAGGATTTTTATGAAATTTTGGAATTATAACAAGATAAGGATAATTAAAATTATTACATTTGATTTTTAGTAATTTGTGATAATTTAATAATTTTCTGTTATTTATTTCAATATTTAATTTAGTTTTATTAAAAATATTACTTGTGTTGATTGCATTGTGAATTAACACTTTATAGTATTCTTTACAAATGATAGCATAATTATTTGGAGATTTATCTACATAAGTAATTATAAATTTGTTTTGTAATTCTGATATATGTTTATTTATGTTTTTAAAAGCTGCATGTGTAATATGATGATAATTTTTTATAATTTCATTTTTTAATTTATCAATTACAGAAAATCTCCATTCACTGAAATATTCGATTGGTTTATTGTAATCAACAGCAATTTTATATATAAACAAATCAATATCTTGAATAAACTGCAATATTATGGATTTGATATTACACTTATATGGAAGACGAAATTTTGTGCCATTATGCATTAAGTTTTGTAAAATAGGTTGTTCTACAATATTAAGATCACCAGTAATGATATGACCATGTGTTGTATTTATATACTTTTGATATTTTGGGTCATTACAATAACATGGGTAATTCTTTGAAGAGACCAAATTTTTTGCAAAAGAATTGTAATTAAAAATTTTACGTCCAAGTGTGCGATTATATTTATATGTCTTGTGAATGGTAAAATTTTTTATTGGAAAATTATTATTAATGTTGTTTATTATATTGTGTAAATTTATATTATTAAATACATGATTGGAAAAATTTATAATTAATTGTGTATTATTAGTTTTATATTTAGGTTTATTAGAAAGACTTGTATTTAATAGGTTTGCTCTATAATGTAGAATATCATAAAAGATATCACAAAAATGTGGAGAATATTGATTCTTTTTAAATACCTTGAAATATTGGTTTATATATTTCTTTTTTATACTAAAAACATGTTTTCTTATAGCAAGCCAACAATAATCATTACAAAATTGTGCCTCAAGATTATCAAGCTCCTGTTGAATCACAATATCATCAGTGAATTTTTTGTTATTATGTTTACCTCTACCAGATCTAGAAGTTTTTTTTAAGTTTGAAAAATTTAATCCGGAATAAAGATTTTTATAATTTTCATATTTAGTTAAATCTGAAAATACAGGATGTGATTTTTTGTATACTAATTGATTTAATCCATAAGGATATGTAGTATTAAAATGTCTTATATATTTAGATTCTAGAAAAAGTCGTTCAGTAAAATTTTTTTGTATTTTAAGTATTTTAATAGTAATATTTTTAAAATCATGATTTTTGAAATGAGTATATTCAATATTATGAGTTGTTTGAAATTTAGAATTTTTATATTTATCAATATGAGAACGATGTAAATTTAGCCGCTTATGTAATTTTTGACAAGACTGTCCAATATATTCCATGTTACACGAATTGCATTTCAATGAATAGATTACATTGTATGCTTTGCAAAATTTTACCAAATTAAGATTGTTATTATTTGAAATCTGTGACTTATCAGCTAATGGACATGTAAGACAACGCTTAGATTCACACTCTCGAAAACATAGTACAGGCTTGGGACAATAGAATAGGTTATCTGATAACGATCCAGGAAGATCCCTAATAATCTTCCTGTACCGAGCATTAGTCCTGGATCCACCAAGGCCTAAATTGCCAGTATCTAACATTTTACTAATAACTGCCATATTTGTTTGATAGCAATAAAAATTGCAAGAAATACATATTAAATATATCTATAACATTTAAAAAAAAAAAAAAAAAATTGTTATGAATCAATCTTAATATTACTTGAATATCCATAAAAAAAAAAAAAAAAAAAAAAAAAATAAAAAAAAAAAAAAAAAATATTAAGATTGACTGTTTAATACTTGATTAAATATAATAAAGCTATATAATAAAACTATTTACATATATACATAAAGTCCCATTAAGCAAACTGACATCAAAAGACAACAATATAAAACCCCTAGCAGTCATAAGTCAGTACAAAATTAATGTTGGTAAAAAAAAAAAAAAAAAAAAAAAAAAAAAATCATTAGAACCTGAATAAGATTTTATAAAGATGCCCTTGAAAATTCAATAGATAAACAAATGATACCAGGAAATAATAGTAATACTAAAATATTATTATTATTAAATTATTATTAAATACACCATTAAAAGCGCAATGCAGCTATAATAACTATGTATTTCAAACAGAAGTTAATCAAAGTGATTTGTGAGCCAATTAGGCTAAATTATGGTATCATAATATATATTCATTCAATGTGTTTTCCATATGATACACAGCAATCGCCAGTCTAATAAGCAGCAAACAAATTCCGCGATGGAAAATGCCTGTTTGTTTTGAAACAACCCAGTCATGAAGACAATTTTTATTTTTGAATAAGAAATGGGCCACAATCCAAAAAGGGCGTTCTTCATGTTGCAAAACAATTAACAATTAGAAGGAGCAACATCAGATAAATACGGTGGGTGTGAAAAACATTCCAACTAAGTGCTTCTTAGAGTTTCTTGACTGATCTTGAAACATGGGGACGAAAACTAACATGTAGGAAAATATAAAATTTGCCATGTCTTTCGGCATATTTCGGACTTTTCTGCTTCAGTGCTTTGTTCTAATTGAACTTTTTACAGACCATATTCAGATCCAAGTATATCTGAAATTCAAAATATTACATAATTTTTATGATGTTTCCGATCGAGAATATTGCTCACTTCGGACTATTATTTTACACTGGATTCAAAACTTTGATATTGTAATGAGTAGATAAAATAAAAATCAAAGTAGTAAGAATTAATGAAAGACTTATTTTTAAGAGCTGATATGAATTAAGTTGAAAATTTATAAATTTAAATGAAACATTTCCTGTGAAAAACGATAAAAAGGTTACTTTTCTGATTTTCTGTACATTAAAATGTGGTTTCTAGTTTTAAAAATTGTCATTTTTATATTATATCTGCTAATTTTATATTTTCCAGTCAATATTGATGAAATTTAATTTTTAACCCCTTGTGGTTTTATTTATTTAAATTAATTAGTACATAGAATAATTATTTAACTCCATCCCTTGTGCATTAATTACGAGTCGCGCTCGTGATTGATTTACAAGGCATATTTTACTTACAACGAGTCACACTCGTGATTGATTCCCAAGGCATATTTCACTTACAACGAGTCACACTCGGGATTAATTCATTCACTTACAATGAGTCACGCTCGTGATTGATTCGCAAGGCATATTTCACTTACAACGAGTCACACTCGATTCACATGACAAAATTTACACGGGGCTCACAACGTTTCTAAATATTTCTACATTTTCTAGCACTATTTCAAATCAAAAATCTTCGTGATAGATTCCTTTAACATTTGCAATAGAACTTTACAACAAAGATATCGTTTTAAAAAGTGATAGCAGAGAAAAGAGTGGTAGTGAGAAAATTTAGGAACGCTCCGAGTCCAGATTTATTTTACAGGAGTCGCACTTGTGATTAATGCACAAGGGATTAAACGAATTTCGTGTTTTTAATCGGCAACATTGGTCTGACAAAAGTTAATTGTTGATTGTAACATTCAACTATTGATTGTCTGATGCGGTTGAAACAATTCATACAGTAGACCAGGGGCCCACCAGATACACAGAATAACCTTACTGCCACGAACGTTCTATTTTCGACATTCTTTATCAGGTTGCACGGGTGCCATCACTTATTTAAAAATGTCGCAATGAAACCATTTTTATCTTACCGTAAGAATTCAACGCAAAAGACTTTTTTTTTTTTTTTTTTTTTTTTTGTATCTGAAGCAGTTCTTATATTTGGTTTTTTGACTTTCCATGTTCCTTCATTTCAATTCCATGTGGGATCCGATTTCTATGCTTTTGAACGTTGAACCATTCCCATTGCATGTAGTCAATGTGAAATGCATGTTTCGGTAATATTTGATGCAGAAGTCAATTCGATTACTTTTGGAAAAGATGTTCATAAAAGAAATAATCATATTATACATCTAATTATTGAATATTTGTTACTCATATATTATTCTCACAGATTATTTTTCAAACCAGTATCTACCTTATAGCAGATCTCTTTGAGTACATCCAGTTTGGATTTATTTTTATTTCCGTCAATTGCCTGCAAATTTAAACTTTCTTAAGATTATTGTTTTTTTTCTAAAACGATTCATTACAAGTCTCATATGAAAAGGATTTACCATACAATTAATAAAACATAAGTCTTGTTTTAAAATTCATAGAATAGATTTCTTACTGTGATACTGATATTATATAAACGTAATTTCTAGTGATAAAGCTAATCATAAAACTAATAGTTTCGCAAAAAACAAAACAAAATAAAATAACGAAATTATGTTAACAAAGCTAGATTGTTCTATATAAATATCTTTTTTTTTTTTTTAACTAGATTTATTATAATGTATTCAATATCAAAGTACCTTTTCTAATTAATGTGTGATGTTAAAATTGTTATTTTTTAAAAGAAAATTTCGATATAGTACGTATGATTTTATTTTATATATTTATTTACTTTTTTTTCTTTCTGTAGACGTTGCCTTTTCTAAGATTAATTTATTATTCAGATTTATGACAAGGAAATGAAGGTTTAAGATTAAAGAAAAATTCACTCTCTGTTACAAATCACGTAATTAATAAAATACTTCATTTAAGCAGAAAACATTTCAAGCAATTCACGTTTTCCTGTTTCATTACATAAGTGTCAACAAAGAATCATTATAAGTATGTATGGTTTTATATATAATAAATAAAATTAATTGTTTAAAAGATCTAACAAAACTAAAAGAGTAATGCAATAAATATTCGAGTCAATAAAGAGATATATTATTTTATAAATGCGTTTTCATTTACATGAAAAGTGGTGAAACATAATCATGTTTCATTATAGTCCAGAAATTAATGTGTTTCCTGAATTTGAAAAGCGAAGAAGTAAATTTTGTTGGATTATGGAGTAAAATTTCAATCACACTATCCTATGAGCCGAAATATGTGCTATTTGCAGAGCAAATATACGGATATTTTGGAGGCTGAATGGAGCGAGTTAATGTAAATAATATGCAGAATATTTGGCGAGTAATCGTTTCTAAATGTTTTAAAAAGTTGTGTATAAAGTCCAAGAACTGAGAATAACTATTTTTAGAGCGTACTGATTGGTGGAATTTAAGCTGATATCTACCGTAAGAGATACAAATAGTAATAAGTTCATCATTTAAGAAGTGACGAGAGGTAAACTATCACACTGGCCGTTTTCGACCGTTTATCTTCTGAAAAACTCATTTATGAGGAAATATCTGATATATCTATAATAGAATAGTACGTGGGATTGCAGCTTAAGAATAAGCCGTGTAAGTAGCCATCAATTGCATACAACCAGCGCAGAACTAGACTCTCCACATTTCAGAAGGTAGATGGCATTACATATGGTGTTACTAACCAAATTATAGTGCATTTCTAAGACTTTTAGTGATAGCATCACATTTAGAATAAAAATTTCGTTAAAGTATCTTTATTATTATTAAAGTTATGCATAAAAATCCGGGTTCAGATTGTAGTGTGACATCCTGTATTTATACCTGAACAAAGGTATTGCAACCCTGCTTTTGTGTACAAAAATTGATTGTTGTATAGTCTCAATCATACCTTACAGTTTGTTTAATCTTTTTTGAAACACCCTGTATAGTTTATTTGGTACAAGCTACCTCTCAAAGCAAATAATTTGCCTCTGTTTATTCTTAAATCTCTTTCATTATTAACCCAAAATTCACATCTAAACAAATGCACAAATGTTCAAAAATAAGTAATTTTTTTTCCAAAAAATACATTACAAAATACGTTATACAATATCGCTATCGTTATTTTTTCTCTTCATTATTTCAAACACTATTAAAAAACCCTTAGAAATGAATTTGAAGAAATTAAATGCTAATTTTTCGTGGACACACACCTTAATCTATCTATGTTACAATATCCGTAATACAATAAGGAAATTTCTCGTAAATTTTTAACACAAATGAAAAGGAAAATGAGATTTGATTCCGATTTCAAAACTATCCAATTCCATTAGGATCAGAAATTTTCATTAAAGTAGCTGCATTGAAGTAGTGCCCACTTTACGAAGATTTCAAGCGGTCAAAATGAAGCAGAAGTTTATTAGCTAATAAATTAGTTTCCTGGCATCGTCAAGTGCTCTTAGTTAACGTGAACTACAACAGATGGAGCTGAAACTTTTGAAGGCGATTTTGAAACAGGGGGATTTAAATTTGAAATCATGATATTCTTACGTACTATTCCAATGTACGTAGCAAACGAATTAAATTTTGAATCATGTTATATATTATATTACAATTTAATGTCTATTATTATTGGGAAACTCGTATACTTGCTTCATACGACTAAAAGTTTTCGAGAGTTAAATATAAGCTACAAATTTATTTTAAACTGTTTAAGCAACAGTTTTACATTCGAATTTAACTCATACTCTCTAGATTTAAATGTATAAAATATACATGTATATGAAAAGTAATTAAAATAAGCGTGGAAAATGTGTACGAATACATTTTTAAAAAATCCTTAGATATCCTTTAAATAGAGGTAATTGCATTACAAAGAATTTAATTAACAAAATATGCCACTTAATTTGAAAATATTCCTTTTTTTTAGCCATTAACATTTTCAGAATTCAGATTCTGTTTTATTATTTAAAAAATCAATTTTTAAATACTAGATTTGCTATTTTAATGTAAAAATAATTAATAAAAGCTCTATAAGAGTCATTTCTAAGCCTATTACGATACTAGTTCTGATGGTACGAAGCAGATCTGCAGCAATTGATTTTTCGGGCATTTTTAGCTTTTTACTTCATTTTTAAATTATTTATTTTTTTCTTTTAGGGAGACGCTATTGGGTCTCTTTACTCCATGTACACTACCATTTCTTTATCAACGATATTCTAACCGTCTATAGATATCGCGGAGAAATTAGAGTTCTTATGCTCACCCTTATGCGAGTACATAGATTCTGAGTTATATAGTTATTAGGGATAGCAATGGCAGACCACATATTGCTCTGTTGTAAACGATTGCCAGATGACAGATGGAATTCAGCATACAGCGTATCGAGCGCATCTGAGTATCCTGAGTATAGAGTATTTTGCGTATCATTCAGATCTTAATAGAGAAGCCATGGGTTGATCTGGAGAGAGTTGTAGCTTCAAGAGCCCGACATTTTCTCAAACAAAACATTACACAAATGCTTCATTCAAGATTGTCATACATTATTGGCCACTAATGCATTTCGAATTCACTGGATACTTGATCGATAGGACAGTCAGTATATAAAACAACAACAACAACAACAATACGCATCCTTTAATTCGCCGACCGTTTACAATAAAATCATACCAAAGGTGTCATTATACTCGGAATATTGTTTTTTGTTGTTGTTGCTGTTTTTTCTCAAATATGAATATAATTTTTGAAATAGGAGTCTTCTACATATTAAAAATTACCCCTACATCGTATTTAAAAGTTTCATTTGGGTTCCTTCTATTAAATCATATAAAAATACATAAATTGTGTATTTTTGTTAAATCTTCAAAGAATTAGAAGAAGTCAAAATTTGAGGATGTTAATGTTAAATTCACGTGGCAAACTATAATTTATATCTTCCCGAAAAATCAGCCAGTTTGAAAATTTTTGCTTTCAGTGAGATATACTAGATGGACCCAAACATATTCAAAACATTTTTTTTTTACTCAAAAGTATAATTTTAATAATTAAAATAGTTAATTATTAACATGAAAAAAAAACGAAATATAACCTAAATCAATTTTTACATAAACAGAATTTTACTTTTCGAAGACCTAAAGGGACCATATTCGGTTACTGTTCAATAATATATAAGAAAATCGAAAACAACAACCAGAAAATTTACGTGAAAAATGCTTTTAAAAATATTTGGAAGACTAAAGTTTATTTTTGTTTGTTTTATACATAAATTGCCTTCACAATTTTACTGTTGTCTTTCAGATTTTAATTTAATTAATTTTTTTAAATTTGTGATATATTCTTAATAAGTCTTCTTTTATAACTCTACGAAGATTTAGAATTATAGAAACTCTGCTATAACGGGCTGCCTTGATCCAAAGAACTTAAATATGTTGTCAAAAGTGGGTATTACCATTTAAGAAAAAAATGCTGATGCAATTTATAATATGTAGACGATCCCTATTTAAAAAATCGCACTCATAGACACTATACAAAGTCCAATGACAACCTAATAATAGGCAAATGAAGGTATCATGTTTTTTTTTTTTTAATACTCATTGTAGATATTGTCCTTACTAAGCTCGTATCAATGTGAGAGGAGATAATATTCATTACTGATACACATTTCATAATAAAAACGACGGACTGTCTTTTTCTACATTTGTCATTATTTCTTTTTATTTTCTTTTAAGTAGATATTGGAAACTCTTTTTAACTATGTTTAAACACATAATAAGTTTATAAGCACATAATGAGTCTTAGACTACGTCACTTTACAATTTGGAATTAATTGCTGAAATCATTTTTTAGAAATTATTTCTGAGTGATTTTCTGACGAACTGTTTATTTTTTGAATTGGAGTATATAAAAAATGGGAATAAGATATTTTTAGATAGCAGTGATTTATTATGTTAAAAGTAATATTAGCTATAGTTCTTGGTTTAAAAGTCACAAGAAAAAGAGAAACTAGTCGGATGTGCCAATTTCAAAACTTTCTTTTATCTCATACAGGTTTCACATACGCCAAAAACATATTAGCACCAAATTATACTAAGGTCTAACTGAATCTAAAATTTGATGAAATTCCGTGCATTAGTTCTTGAGCTATAACTATCGCTAAAATCATGTAAATCCTGAAAAATGTAGCATAGCAGCTTCACATGTTGGACAATTTACACCAAAACCTAATCAGCAACAAATTATGTTAACGTCTAACTGAATCAGAAGTTTGATAAAAATTCGTGAATTAGTTCTTGAGATAGAGCTATTGCGGAAATCATGAAAAAAGTAGTATAGTACAACCACCTTTTGGGATATTTACATCAAAACGTAATCAACGACAACTTATGTCAACGTCTAACAGAATCTGAAGTTTGATGAAATTCTGTGAATTAGTTCTTGAGGTACAGCGATCGTGAAAATCATGAAAAAAGTAGCATAGCAGCGCCACCTGTTAGGCTATTTACACTAAAACGTAATCAGCATCTATTTATGTCAAGATCTGACAGAATTTGAAGTTTGATGAAATTCTGTGAATCAGTTCTTGAGATATAGCTATCATAAAAATCGCGAAAAATGTAGCATAGCAGCGTCACCTATTGGGCGATTTACACCAAAAACTAATAAGCACCACCAATTTATATCAAGGTCTAACTGAATCTAAAGTTTTATTAAATTCCGTTCAATAGTTCTTAAGATAGAGCGCCCACAAAAACTTTTTGTCACATACAGACAGACACATAAACCGTCAGACAGAAAGACTGACAGACATATTCTAAAAACAGTCAAATCGTGTTCAGGAACTTCTAAAACGTATGAATCAGTCAAAAACCGAAAGTCGTAAATTTTCATGAATCAAATATTTTCTTCTTTTAAAGATAGAAAAAAGTAAAATATAGAAACTACACTCATGTTTGTGAAAATTGCAACACCATGAAGGAATTATGCAAATTGAACCAAACTTACAGGAAATGTACAGTGAGGTATGACATGCAAATGATTAGAATTGCAAAGCGATTGCGCATGCGTGGAGTCAGAACCGGATCCTTAACAGTCGCTTATTCCAGGTATATAAAGGACTGTAAAGATACTTTGAAATCCGTTTATCTTCCTCTGTCTGCAATAAACATTTCATTGGTGGTCAATATGCCTCGTCAAAAGCAAGGGAAGACATACCAACAACTAACGGAGTTCGTACGAGGCCGCATCGCTGGTATGCGAGAAGGTGTATTTTCGTATTGAGAAATCGCTGCCCGCACGCAGTGTAATGTTACAACAGTGATGCATGTTAGGAAGAAATGGACAGAGGAGAATTAAACAAGGTGAAAACCTGGCAGTGAAGCACGCAATAGCACAACAGCACGGGAACGGGGCGACAGACACCTCATCCGCAAGGCTGTGACGGACCGTACAGTGTCCTCTCGTGTGTTAGCACAACGTTGGAGTACAGCTACAGGTGTTTTGTTGTCAAGCTCCACAGTTGGTCGCCGTCTGCTGCAGCATGAACTGCGTGAGAGGGTTTCCCTACGCAGGATTCTCCTCTCGCTTAATCAAAGACGCCTCTGACTTCAGTGGGCTCAGCAACATAGCGCGTGGCGTGTCCAGTGGCAACAAGTTGCTTTTTTCGATGAATCTCGCTACAATCTGGAGTACAATGATGGAAGAGTACGCGTCAGACGTTACAGAGGGGAACGTCTATTCCCACAGTGTGTTATCCAGTGTCATACCGCACAAATGTCTGGCATCATGGTTAAATTAAAGAGGATATAACGCATGGGCTGAAAAGGTCCCAGTCTAGCACACAGATGGCGTTGCAATCGCCGAAACAATGCTTTTTTTAGTAAATACTAACCTTTAAAAGGTAGAAGAAAAAATGTTATGACGATTCGCCGTGTGGATAAAACGTTAGAGTGGTTTTAGTTGAACGACTTTGTTGGTAAAAAAAAGGATAAACAAGAATTTTCAAGAATTGTTATTTGATGGGAAAAACACCATTCAAACAAAAGCTTGGCTTGATAAGTGTTATCCGGACACTGCACCAGGTAAATCACCCATTATTGACGGGTTTGCTCAATTTAAACGTGGTCATATGGACACCAGTGATGCACCACGCAAAAGAGGTGAATACTCCAGAAAACATAAAAAAAGTCCACAAAATCGTTTTGGGGAACCGTAAAGTGAGGTTGCAGGAGATAGATCAGACTCTGAAGATACCCAAGTAACGTGTAGGTTTTACTTTGAATGAACATTTGTCTATGAAAAAGCTGTTGTCAAAGTGGGTGCCGCGCGTGTTGACTTTTGACCAAAACCAACAACGAGTCGATGATTCTAAACACTGTTTTGAGCTTTTTCGTTATAAAATTATGTTATTTATTATTAAATTATTATTATTATGTATTTATTAAATTATTATTATTAAATTATTATTATTATTAGTAGTAGTAGTATTAAATTATTATTATTTATTATTAAAGTTATGTTATTTATTAAAGTTTTAAAGTTATAAAGTTATAAAGTTATGTTAAAAAGTTGTGTTTTCTTTATTAGACCTGGAACTTATCAGCCCATGTGTTAATTCTGTCTTATAAGCTTAATTCTGTTGGAATTTTTATTGAAAGTAGCATATATAAAATCCTGACAAAATTATTAATTAACTGTTCATATATTTAATATGGGTTAAAATTCTTTTATATAATCAAATAATAATGCATTTTGTGTATTTTAAACTTACTTATTTCAAACGAAGCTAGTTTTTGCTGCTACCTGCACCGATCAGGCACAGCTGTGAAAAGGCGATGGCGATACTGGTTACTGCAATATACGCATCGGCGAAATGAATATTTTATATAGTTTCTATTTTTTTTTTAGTTGGGTTAAGGAATGCCTACTGTTTAGCTATGGTTAGAAAAACTCTGAAACCGGTCTCCGCTCGGTCAAGTTGCCAAGGTAACGGGTCAGTCGACTTTATTTGAGGGAAGTTCCTCATTTTCTTTTCGCACCAATTTCCCCCTGGTCAGCTGGTCAGCCTGAGAATTATCGCAGTCCGCTCCTACTGACGAAATTCCCTCCCTACAAGTTTTGGAACTTTCGAAAGCAGCAACCCCACCCAGGGTTTTTCTTGTCTCGGTAATACAGTAGGGCAAGAGAGTAAACTGCATTTATTCGCAGTCTAAGCAAGTCTGCCTGAAAGAGCCGTAAATAATATGACTTCGCATTCTTTCCGAAGGATTTTGTGGTCATCGACAAAAAAAAAAAAAAAAAAAAAAAAAAAGGAAATTTCAACAAAAGAAAACGGCGTTTACCAGCTGTCAGCGACGTCCCCTTATTAACCTCTGAACTGTAGACACGCTAAGAAAGTCACAAAAAATCGAAGACTCCGAATTACCACAAAAAAGAAGCTGCTGGTAAGTCTGGCAGTCTTTTCGAACCATAAGACGAGAATGGTTGATTGTGAGACAAGCAGGAGCTGCTCTATCAACATCATTCACCACCAAGTAACTCGCAGCAGGTTATTCTATATCACCTATGGAAACTTCCAGAATTTCATGACACTTGTGTGAGATGGCGTTACGCTCACGTCACCGTTTAAGCATAATTTTACCTATGCTTTGTCTTTAAACATCTATTATCTATAGTACCCCTATTCCCAGTTTGAGTTATACATCTTATATATCAAAATGAGATTAAACCCGTTTGGTATTACTTAACTTGACGTATACTTTACTGTCATGTGCATCGCAGCCAGTAGATGTTTCTCCATTTTCCTTTTATGACTTCAACAACAACAATTGCCATTTTCAATGTTGCCGCGCGAAACATCATGGTTGCTTGCAGAAATTTTAGTGATGAATAAAAAAAAAAAGTTAGTGAATTATTCCACTTCTGTTTTGAAACCGATGATTATAGCATCAATGTGTAGAGGACCAACGGTCTCAAATAGGTTTTATTTTACAAAAGCCACAGCCATTATTCCTGTTTTAATGGTTAAAAGAAAATTGTCCGTAGTAGTTCTCCATACAAACTTAACAGCTCAACTTATATGTTGATGATACCTTGAGATCGTTTGCGTTATTCATCATGTACATTTGAAATTGCATTTTACAGTATAATTTATTGCAGGCCTCAAACAGCTTGTATATCTCCAAAAATTGCTTTCGTTCTGTTAAAACTCTTAATTGTCTCTCAAGGCGCCAGACATTTCGACAAATGAACATGCATAAAATATGGTAGCCTTTAGATGTAGGCATCCCACAAAATTGCAGATCAGAAACAGCGAAATTGAGGAATAGCTGACAAAGGGCGCATTCACAGACCGAACCCCAAGTTACATAGGGTAACGCATGGGTAACCCGAAGCGTTCAGAGACCGAAATCACGTGACTTTTTGCAGGTTACCCGTAGCATTCAGAGCCGGAAATTATCCAGACTTCGGATAACCCACATCACCTGGAAAATTTTGTTGGGTAAAGTGATCACGTGATTGGGAAATCTGATTTCTTTGTTTGCTTTATAGCTAACTGCAACTGTTAACTGTTGTTCTTTATGACTCCCACTGTACACTTGAGTCCTGACCACTTGATTGGTCTACCTTTAACTGGACTATGATATAATTGGCTAACGTCGGCTAGGATGGTTCCTACAATGTTCGTACAATTAAAATGTAATGATCGATTGGTTGACGGAAGTGTTTGATTGTAAACATGCCCATAACTTTACCCAAAAGCGTTCACAGCCGTTTTAACCCAACTTTACCCTGAGAAAATCAGATGACGTCATTCCCCAACTATACGAGTAACCCTCGTTTCGGTCTCTGAACGCGCAGTATATCTATCGCAAAATGAGATTAAACCCGTTTGGTATTACTTAACTTGACGTACACTTTACTTGAATGTGCATCGCCGCCAGTAGATGTTTCTCCATTTCCTTATTTAAACGTGTGATTGCAACTGCTCGTTATTGCTGAAATGTACGGCTTTGAAATTGCAGTCATATTTTTACCTATGCTTTGTCTTTAAACATCTATTGTCAATAATACCCCTATTCCCAGTTTGAGTTATACATCTTTATGTCTGACTAGACATTGACCTGCATAATAATTTTGCCATCTGGATCATGAATTGTTCTTATATTCAGTTTATTTATGAATTTAATTTAGGAAAAGATAATGTTTTGCTTTACTGAATATATTTTTTAAACTGAAGTAATTTCAGTAAAACATTTTTAGGACTGTACGGAATTATAGGATTTATTTGATATATAAGAATTAAAAGTACAGAGTTTTAAAGAGATGGCGGAGTCCGTGAAAAAGTGATTTTTGTAAGTATGTAGCGTTATCTATGTCTTCTTATTAAATGGTATTTTTTTCTAATGCTAACAACCATAGTAACTAACGTATACATCTTGAGATGTAAGAATACTTTCTTAAACAATTGTTAAATTTTGCCTCGTAAATTTAATTTTTCATATATATATTTTTTTAATATACAATTGAAAAAAGACTTTATATAAATTCCCATCTAAAGATCTTTTAATTAAATGTTCACTAGCTCAATATGCTTTTAATTTTCCTTAATTTAATTGAATACGATTATGATTCGTTTATTCTGAACCTTGTGAGATATATTCAACACAATTATTTCGAAATAAATTGAATTCACGCCATTGTCATTGTTTCTGATAATCAAAACAATAAAAAGATCTTATGAGCAACTTTAAATAGCACTACTGAATGAATTTTTGAAAAAGCAATTAAGCATTTCTTTGTTCTGTGTCGCGCCTTCGAGACATTTTTATGCAATACATCCGAAAAATAGCTTTTGTCTTGTTCTACTAATTGTGCAACAAGAACTCTCAAGCAGCTTCAAAGCAGAGAACCTAGCTAATCTGGGATCTATTTTTATTGCGTTCAAACGCGCAGTAAGAAAAGAATTTGAGAAGAATGTCACAAGCACACAAAAATTAAGAATTTTCCGAGTTTCTACCCTCCCCCTTTTTTTTTTCTTTTCTTTTAATCGGTAATTGGCGTCCCTATTCATCTTATAAAAGACCTGATTGCATCAAGAGAAATTGGGGGATTTGCAATTCGCGTATTTTAATTTAGGCCCCAAAAGCTTTCTTGAATTCTGAAACATTTCTTTATCACCGTTAATGGGTAAATGAGGGTAAACAAATAAAGGAGGATATATCATGCAAAGAGGAAAAAAATGCTTGTCCTGGAAAATCTAGAACAATTTGTTAACAGGGTTTTCGGGAAAAGCTCAATTATTTGAAACAAAATTTAAAGCCTTGAAAATAATCTCGGCTATGAAGAAAGGAACCTGACGCACAAATTAAGTTCTATGGCTAATTGAAAACAAACCAACTGGCATATTTCAAAGCTATTATATTAAACGAAATTGTACGTAATTAACAAGCTTGCCATTAGAAATTAATCAATGGAAATTTGACTTGCATAATAAAACGGCATTTTTTCCGTCTTTAGGAATCTATTCATTTTGGAGAACTTCTTAAGGAAGCTAAATTAATATAATTGAGAAATTTGTTCACATTTTAACTATTTCAACACATTTAAGAAAACATGCAGTATAAATGGAACAATTAATAAGAGAATTTCTGTATGATAAGGAGTATAAGAAATACAAGACAAAATAGTTTCGCTGCGATTGTTTGCCATTTATTTGCTTTAATGAGTTTGTTTAAATATTTCAGTTTAACTTTCACTGGATATAAAGCGTTATTAAAGCAAACAGATATTATCAGGCGTAATTTCAATATTAACTGCATTGTACTTAATTAGCACTTAATTGAAATCTGTAAAATAACACGCATTGTAAAGCGTACATATGATCTTACTAAAATAAAACAACGAATGTAAAAATTGTAAATGATCATATAGTTATAATTATAAAAGTGTGTATATTTTCGACAAAAACTTAAAATAGTTTGATTGTTTTATTAGTAACAAGTAGAATATTGAAGCAAATCAATCCTTTCCCGTCAAATTGCGACAAAATTGTTAAGATCGTAGGAGTTTGGAGGAGATTTCTTAAAATCTTATTTACTACAATTTAAGGGGTTATACCTACCTGCAAAAAAAAAAAAAAAAAAAAAAAAGTGTAATTTTGGAAATTTTTACAGTTATAATATATGAAACAAGATATTTAAAAAACTCTGTTTTCATTTTGTTCTTATACTTTAAAGAAAAGAAATATTTTCTGTAAAAGGCAAAATGAAGTTCACCAGCTCTTCGGAGATGCTCTCGTTCTACGCTAATCACCACGACTCTGTCAAATATTATCTAAAATTATAAAAAGCGTAATGTCTTTACTCCGAACACTTAAAACTATATAATAATCTTCCAGCTTTTGGAAAAATTGATTTTGAACAAAATGACAGCCGTTCAAAGTTAAGTTACCGATTTCTTCAAAAAATTTTGAACTTTGATTTTCTAAAAAATAGAAAAAATCATCAGATTGCCAAAAAGAACTATTACTCTCTAGATAACATTGTTGTTAAAAATTGGTCAAAATTAGAAGAAGATTAGTTGAGATTTGTTCGTGTTATCGCGATCGCCGACTTTACAAACAAAGGGATGATCACGCTTAAAGATTCAAGTTATGATTTATGCATGATAGAACAAAGAAAATTAATGCAGCGTATTTTTTTTTAATTTTTTATAAAATCGACTAGAAAATGTAACTGAATATTCTTTATTAATTGCACTTTCAGAAAATGCAATTAAAAAATGCATTTTTTGAAAGTTTGTAGGTAGCTATAATTCCTTAAAATAAATCTTGTTATGTTGCGTACAAAAATGCTTTATGAATCCTGTAAATATGGCGCACTTTTTGTAAAAGGAAAAATATTGTCTTTGCCTATACCCAATAGAATATATAATTTATATAGTAATGCCTTTCAGCTTTTTGTATTTGACTATATTTTAATACCTCTGAAATAAATATTCATTTCTTAAATATAGGTTCAACCTTTTACCCTTTCTATAAGGAATATAAGGAAGTTTGTTTTTTCTATAAGTTAAACGATTTTTCTTTACTATATCGCAATATTATTGTGTGACCGAGCTTTGCGTTAGAGCTAATCTACAAAACGTTAAATATATGATGGATACCGATTTTGTATTTGAAGTGGTAGCGCAAATTTCAGGAATCCCTACTCATTAAAATAAAGATAACAATTTATTATATTGAAAAAAACATATAAAATTAAAATGATCTGGGTTAAAATGGTATTCAAAGCAAATATTCTGGATTCTTCTAGGGAAGTTTCTGTATTTTGTTTGAAAGCATGTTACGTTTTGCGAAAATTTTTCACATTTCAATAAATCTGCATAAAATAACATTTAAAAACAACGTAACTGTGAAAATACCAGTTCAATTTTAAACTAAATTTGAATACTGCGTTTAATAAAGGCGAATTTCTTAAATTATAGATTTGTAAAGTAAAAATTCTCGACGAAAGCCTTACTTGTCAATTTTATAGAAGGTACTGTTAAGAATAAATGACATTTTAAGGTTATGTAAACTATGTGAACAGTTTGTATTACACCAACGGAAGAGATTACACTCTTCATTATATTTAAAATGGATCAAGAATAAAACGCTGATTAGTATTAATTCCATACAAGAGGGTTTATAAATGAAATAATTATTTCCCTATGTGCATCAAAAATCATGGCTACAATTTAACATTTAAAAAAATTAAATTTTACACTTTTTAAAGAATTTACATTTGGAAATGAATGTAATAAAACCACATACAAAAAATAAAATGGAAGTCTTTTAGGGTAGATGCTAGAGTACGGAGGATGGGTGGTGTTGTATGGAAATTTAGCGCGTAATGGTTTATTTATTTATTTATAAAAGAGAGGATCGTTGTAACATCTTCCATAAATTACACCTCTAAATACTCAAATTGCTACTATACACTTCATTTCTGTCTAAGAACTAAATTTCCATCGCATTCATTTATTGCTACATCAATTTCATATATTAATATTTAATTAACTTAATAGCTTAGTATGGGACAATGCCAAGTTATACTTCACCTTAATCCATCCATCTTATATTTAGATACATAAATATATTTTGTTCTATTAAACTGTTTGAAACTTATCTTTTTATATCTCCGTCCCCCCCTTTTTTAAAATTATTAATTCATTTATATTTTTATTTCTGCTTTTTTATTAGCATTCTTTTTTAAACATCTTTTTAATATTAATTTATAATGTATTTATTTATTGTTCCTCCTCCCTTACCTACTTTATTTAATTTTCTTACTTTATTTTAAATTAAGCTCCATCATTTAACTTGTAAGTTTAATCTGTGGATGCTTTTCATAACAAGGCTGAGTTTCATCTTTCATTTTTATTATTTTTACTTTTCACCATTAGTGTATGTTGAATTCCTTGTGGTCTTTATTATGATTTTATAATGCATGCATTATATATATATACCGGGTGAACCAAAAATTCGTTAAAACTTTAAAAATTCATAAAAAAGGAAGAAATTATGATAAAGAAGTGCGGGTTTGCAAGAAAGGGCTCACAAGGTAGTCGGATTTTTTTTTAGCAGCAAAAAATGTTTAGTTAAAAATGTCACTGGTAGAGGGCGCTGACGAGCCGAAACACAATGAACAGGACAACAGTACGCTCCATCCATTTATTCTTGCAATAACAATTATTCAACATGACCTCCAAAACATTGTACGACACAACTAAGGCGACTGACAACGCCCGTTACAGCTGAATGCAACATGTCGAAATGAATTGCAGAAACCTCACGAGAGATAGAATCTCTATAGAACACTCGATCAGGTAATGATAACATTCTGAAAGCGAGTGAGAAATCTTCGTGTATCCCGGTCTTTTATTGCAAAATTAATTTGAATAATTCTGCTGAATCTCTCGCATTTTAGTGCCATCTACAGGTGACTTTTTTAACTAAAAATGTTTTTGCTGCTAAAAAAAATCCGACTACCTTGTGAGCTTTCTCTTGCAAACTGCACTTCTTTATCATAATTTCTTCCTTTTTTTATGAATTTTTAAAGTTTTAACGAACTTTTGGTTCACCCGGTATATATATATATATATATATGCATTTTAACAAAAATGTGTGTAAAAATTATTTATAAATGAAAAAGTAGAATTTTGTATCACGCATCATCTTAATTAAAAAACAATTTATCCTTTTAAAATTTTGTAATTTCAAAATCTAAAATAAAATCTTACCATGAAAAGATATCTTATTCTTAAGAAACAATTAAAAATGTAATTAAAAATGTTCAAATGAAGTGAGTTGGACTATTATTTTACTATTTGACAATTTTTTTAAATTAAAATTTAAAAGAATTTGTACATTCAGAAACTTAATGCTGTGTTTTTTTAACTTTTACATTTACAAGATATTCCTTCTTAAACCTAAAGAATATAAACCTCATATTCCAAAAACATTTCAACTTGCAACATTTATCTTTATTCTAATATTTTAATCCTGGAATTTTGTACAAAGTATCACATGGGATTTGATGTACTTCATTCAACTTTACAGAGATCAAACACAACAAGTAGTTTTCATTATTGTAATGAAATTTTCTTTCAGTTCTCTGCAAAAATTACGTTTTTCCTTTTCATTTTTTGGTTGGAAATTTGCATAAAAATTAATTTAAACATAATTAAATTAAAGTCGTTCTTCAAAGTTCAAAGCATATTAGAGTATTCCGATTTATACAAATTAGCGATATAGAAGGTAACCTCTATAATCTGAAAAGAAGCAGTCTGTATTATTTCTAAATTTCTCTATACCGTTTAAAAAATGTGCTACATTCGCAGCAAACTGTTTAAATATGTACATTATAATAGAAATTCAACGAAAACCAATAAAAATAAATGAAATTTTATTTATATTTAATGTAGATTTGAAAAATATTATAATATTAACTATAAATTAAATAATTTTTTAACACATTGACGGACAGTAGGAACAAGTGAAGTTCGAAAATTGACACTATATGTTTTTGTATTTTTTAGAATATTAGAAGTATAGTTTTACTCTTTCTGCTTAAATAAACTTAATTTTGATTAATTCAGCACCTTTAATTAGGTTGCACTACTCCCTTCACAACCAGTATTTGTGGCTAGTGGTCAGGGAAAAATACAGTCAAAAAAAGTGGTAAACACCAGTATATTCTTATAGAAAAATTTATGTTGATTATTCGATCAAATAATCCTTTTGAATTTTTCTATAAGAATATACTGGTAATTGTTTTTGTTTTTTTTACCGTATTCTTCCCTGACTACTAGCCACCCTGCATGTGCATACTGAAGCTGCAACTCGTATAACAGGTGGAAAACGAACTTCAACCTAAAAAATTGTTTCCAAAACATGACACTGGGCTTCTACTTGTACGCCGGTAAATGCACATTTGTCCTGCTATAGCCGTAGTGTCTAAAAACGACCGTTTCGTTTTGGGCGGCTATAGACGTCATGCCACATTGTGAACTTCGCTTTGGCGGCTATAGCCGCAAGTGTCCGTCAACGTGTTAAAACATTTATCTTTCTTTATACACTTATAAAAAAGAGTATACTTCCATATCAATTCTGCCAGAATTCATCATATAAACATGTGAAAGGTACCAATGAATAACGTCAACTAATTAATGCTATACATGTTTGATAAATTTTACCTTCGCGTACCAAACGAGAAGTTAATCGGTTAAGTAGTTTAGGAACTATACATGTTTAAAGTATGCAACACCTAATGTTAAAATTTATTTTTTTAATCGTTTTAATACAGATTCCAATGCGGGTAGTTTTTTAAGCATAAATCAAAAAACTGTTTCGCTGAGTGAGCTGTAATTTTTTATTCGCATATCCGAAGCTTCTAAAAATCGATTTATGATTTTAAAAAATCCATAGGTTATTATTCGTATTTGTTTCGAAAATTAATTTCAAAATATATATTTTATCGAAATTAACTTTCAAAAAGAATACGAGTTATAATTTGTAACCGATGACTTTTTTAACATAAATAACTTTTTAGAAGCTTCTAACATAGAAATCCATTATTCCAGTTCATTCCAGTAAGTAGTTTTTAAATTATGCTTTAAAATCTACGTGAATTGTAATCTGTTTTGCAACGATTAAAAACGACTTCAGATTTAAAGATTGTTTTTTTTTCTTTAAGAGTAGGAGTCCTAAATTTTAAACTTGCATAATTCCTAAATTATCTAAGCAAATGACTTTCTCTTTGGTATCTGAAGGTAAAATCTACCATAAAATTCAAATAAGATGTTAAAATTAGATGTTAGTATTGAAATGCTTCAAGTTTGGTACAGTTGTTATATGTAGACGATCACCAAAGCAAATATAAGTACAGCATTGATTAGTAGACATTATTACTAATCGACTGGTATCAGGCGCATTTTTATACGAAGAAATTCGACAGAGTTGGTATGTGCGTATACTTTTTTCCCGCGATTGTACAGTCACCTACGTCTACGAAGTTACAGTGGATTAAACATATTTTGTTGTAATACTAAGCTGGTTTGACTTTTCCCGTCCTACCAACAAAAACTAATAAATATATAGAAGAAATGAGACATTTCAACAGAGAAATATGCCATTTTTTATAAAATAAAAAAATATAATAACACAAATAAGTAATTTTGATTAAAAATACCAGTTTTTTCTAAAAAATGTATAGAAATGAAATTATATCAATTTTCTATATTCTTACTTTACAAATAGAGCTTCAATTTTTATTCTTTGTATACGAAATTATCAGAACAGAGTGGGCTGAGAAAAGAAATTCATTTGGTAAAACCATAGATGTCAACATTTCTGTATTCGTCTACAGTCTGACCTAAATAGATGTATTTAAGAAAATGTGTCTTGCTTTTATGTGGTACTTTTCAACGTGTGTAGATTTCATCTTAACATTTACGGCTAAGTAAAATTCCTGGATCCAAACATGTTTGAATTAAGTCAGACTACAGAAGGATACCGAAATGTCGGCATACACTCTCAGAAAAAACTGTAAATTTATGAGCATTTGCCCTTCAATTTTCACGGGCAACAGCCTTATTTGATGAAAAATGGTCTAATCCACTAAATAAGCGGCCTTATCCCTTAATACTTAGAAAATTAAGAGCAATCCACATATTCTTACAATTCTAGCCCATATGTTAGCAAAAATACGGTACGACCCCATATATTGTCCTCCGCTAGGGTGTAACCCTTCATTTTACTCGTGTTTCGAAAATTTTAACTCGCTAAAACAGCGATTCTGTGATGATCGTCTAACGTGCTACGTGCTACGGAACAGTAAGCAAAGTGTTACTGTGTTTTAAAATGCATTATATCCTGTGCATTATAATGCTATATTACTTTGCTCCGTAAAATTACGGGCTGCACAAAATGATGGGCATGGATTGTTTTTTTTTACGGGGTATGACTGGAATCTCTGCTGCCGGCCTCTGCCCGTAATTTTACTGCAATTTCTTTTACAGTGTATATGGTGTAACTCATTCTGCACTATTTGGCATAAACATGAAACTTTATCGGATTTCTGATTCGAAATTTCAAATTTTGTTAAATTCAAGTCTAATGTAAATAAACTTTTATTTATTTCCATTATTTTAAATAAAAAATCAATTCTAAATTAATACATTTCGTCAATACATTATTTTTTAAATGCCCCATATGTAGGAAGTCCCTAACAATTCTTAATGTTAAATAAACATTTAAATAATTCAATTGTGTTGGTACTATTAAGTTGTGACGGAAGCCATAAAAATCACAAAACAATTCAAGCTGCACAAATTTATTTAAAGAATGAACTAACAAATTCTGAGTAACAAGATTAAAACCAGTTAGAACAGCCTGTTCAAACTGTTAAGGATTAATTCTCCATCAATTGAAGTATACCAATTGTCTTTACTATTAAGAAAAAACAATTATGGTACAAATAGGCCAGCTTGCCATGTTTTTCAGAAGAAAATTTTTGGGGATGGTATAATGCGGAAACTGACAGTTGTTTAAGGTGTTCGGAATATGTCACAATGTATTGTCAAGAGGCTCTTTCGAAAGTTTCAATGAATTGCTACTGTAAGTCAAAGAATAGAGACAGATCAACCATGAGTCATTACTTCCATGTTATGACTGATAGTCGACATTGATGCAAAATGCTTATGTCTACATGACACCTGTCTTCTGCGCTTAGAATAAGAGTATATAAAAATGTAACGGCTTCGAATCAAATAATATACACTTGGAAAGACTCATCTGTGTATCAGAAGCTCCACAATTTGCCCTATGTTCACATCTGTATTTAGGTGTGCATCTTTATAATGATATCAAGCGCATAAAAACTGGACTCTGAATCGGTCGAGCAAAATAATGATTAGTTAGGATTCCAGATTGAGATTCCATCCGTTGCACTAAATATATCAACTACACAACCACAGTTACCTAATTAACATATCATTGTAAAAATAACCGTGACAATAAGATTTCCGAAGATTCATACATATTTTGCGAAAATTAAAGAAATGACAGAATATTTGAGTCTCATTCATGCACAAATGTTAAAATTTAGAACAACACGATCGCATGCAAAATCTCAAAATTAATCCGACCATTATAGTACGCTTATAAAAGAGCAGCTAGGTACTCTGCTACAAGTTCTAATTTTCAGGTTTAGAAGACTGAGATAACAACTGTTTCAATAAGTGAAGAAATTTCGATAATATCTTATAAAGAAGTAATTACTAGTTTAAAAAATATGCATAATATTTAGAATAAAATAATAAAGTCCTAAGCCTAACATTTCGGCATAGTTGAAAAAATATTTTTTTGCAACGAGAAGAAAAATTATGATAAAGAAGCGGACTTTTATAGCATTTCGTTCAAAAAGATTGCTTTCAGAAACGGCTATGAAGAAAATAACCCGTTTTTGAGTAAGAACGTCGAAAAATCTTACATAGCCATATCGATTGGAATCAAACTCCTGAATTTGAATTATATGTTTCTTGTGTACATAGAATGCAAACACGCTGACAATTTACTGGGCTCATCTGTATCCTGATCGTATACATACTTTCGATAGATGTAACAACGAAGGTGATTTAATGAAGCATATGGCATCATGTCTTCCGGAGAACCACGATCGTTTCTAGACATGAAGCAAAAAAGCAATCCTCTCAGGGTGACAGTTATAGAATAACAGGAATTGACTTTTGAAGATAGAATTAAAATATTCCATTAAAGGTGCATTAGAAGAAATAGTGTTGGACCTTTCTGAGATCATAACTGTTAAATTGTCTATCCAACAAAACCAAAGCAGCTGGATTGACATCACGACATGAAAATGCAATCTCCTCCAGTTGTCATCGTTCATGGAATAGTAGTAGACTTCTATTATAAAATAAGATTAAAATGTATCATTAAAGGTGCGTAAAAAAACAAAGCTATGTGAAACCATAACTGTCCATCATGTATCCGTCAGAACAGGGTCAGCCCTACCCACTCTTCTCAAAGTGTCATCTTCAGAGGGATAGAAGTTGTCTCTTACATTATAAGATAGTAGTAAAATGTATGTTTAAAGATGCGTAAGGAGACATAAAGTGTGAAACAATATCTTTTCCATCATGTACTCTTCAGAACCAGAGTTGGCCCTAGACATGAAGCGAAGAGTTAGTCTGACTCAAGGTGATATTCTTTGTGAAAATAGCATTTGACTCCTTTACTATAATACAGTATTGAGATTTGCGTTAGAAGGTGCATTAGAAGTCAGAGCGGAAGCTGTATGAAACCATAGCTTGACCTGTATGAAACCATAAATTTATGTATCCGAAAGACAGGGTCGGCCGCAGCAAAGAAGATCTTTAGGGCGGTATCTTTGAAGAAATAGCAATTGATTTCTATGTTATAAGACATGATTAAAAAGAAGAAATAGCGCAATATCTGTTCAGAATGTATCTTGGAGAATCAAGGTCAGCTCTAAGCATGACATGAGGAGGCAATCTCACCAGAGTTCCATCTATGAATATATAGCAACAGGCTCCCATTATAACGCAGGAATAAAATATAACATTAAAGATGTGTCAGATTAGTGGATGTTGCTGGATATGTATGAAACCATAGCTGTTTCACAATATAGTTAAAACAGCTGTATTGAATAAAATATTATTTAAATATTTTCAGAACAACTGGCAAAAGTAATCCGAAAAATATTACTTAGTCTATAAGAAAATCATGTCGAATATGTTTTAGAAAAATATTACTAAAAATGAGAATATATTTTAAACGTTTTGTTTATGATTCCCATGAAAAAAAAAAAAAAGGCAAAATAATTTCATCACTCTCTTTTCACAACTTTGATGAACAAACTAAGTTTTTTATTGCTATTCTGTACACAATATCCACGCTCACCCTTTTTAAATGCTTTCACCAGAGCCGAACTATTAAAATCGAATCACTTATGAGAAATACGCTACGTTGACAGAGTAACGAAACATTAGAACGATATTACTCCATTTAGTTCGCTCGAAAATGAACTTTAAGTATATAACACTTCGCCCACAATGACCTCTGAATATGGCTCACGTATGTTGTCGTGGTACCTTTTTGTAGAACCAGAAATCCAGCGCTCTGCTGGAAACTCTTCTCCTCTCATTATTACCACCCTGTCTAATGACACAGATTAATTGGCTTAAGGGCCGTGGAACACCTTTTGTTCTGGCCACCCCCCTCAAAACTCTTGCTACTTAAATTAAGGGAAAGTAAAGTGGGACTATACCACGCCACTGCACGTCCATTTCTTCTTTGTAGTGCTTCATCTTCTCTTTTGGGCTCGGATTAATTAAATATATTAGATAGCAAGATTAAAAAGAATAAGTGCTGAAGAAGGATAGAAAAAAGTTTTAATATTTAAGCTCCTCACACGGCGTATAATCCTGGACGCCATTGTTTTGGGTGCGCGTTATTTTTGTAGACTTAAAGTTTTAGCGGCTGTTGGAGGAAATGCAGTTTTTTCCCTCCGCTTTGCCCGGGCAATTTGTGTTTTGAGTGGAGGGTAGGTTTCGTGGTTATTGCATTGTCTTTGTTGAAGGTAAACACCCGGGATCTTTTGCTTAAGCCGCGGGGGCGAAATTAAATCTCTATAATCGAGAGCTTGGCATATAGCAAAATAAAACAGATACTGTAAAAGTTTTTGGTTGAAAAAGTGTTTTTCAAAAAGAGCCGTTTTAATAGAAGCTATTGATGACTTCGAAGAGAGGAGTATATGGAAGTACCGAGTTTAAAAGATTTTAAAAAGTAATTATTCAAATTCGCTGTTCGTTCAATAAAATTCTGTGTTAATTAACAAAATTAGTGACTGAAGAAAAATTCTATTACACTTTTGGTTGACATTTTTTGAAAATTGAAAATGGCCGTGTTGTACTTCTTTAAAAGTCTCCCATATGTGTATTACATGAAAAATGTTAGCTAAATGAGAAAATTTGGGGCACTAATAATTGATTTTGATGCACGCTTTGCACTATTTAAAATTAAAATTCAATTAAAAATTATTTATAGAATAATTCCTTCCTGATAAATTATGCGTTTTTTTTTCTTTTTGTACTTTTATAGAGTATATGTAATAAATTTTAAAATAAAAATGTGAACTCTGCGAAAATCAATATCCAGATTTTTAAGTAATATATGTAATATATATCGTAATAAAAATTTAAACTCTGTGAAAAGTAAACAATGTTCAGATTTTTGCTATTAATCCTGTAATATATTCGAATATTTATATAGATGATTAAAAATTATATCTCAGCAATTTACATTAATTTTATTTGTTAGTAGCGTTGAGACCTGTTTCTGACCAGAAACGCTAAATACGTGATAACTTTCAAGTTATCAAATTTCAAATAACTCCCAAGATTGTACCGGCAATCAAACCCGACACTAGTACTAATGGTCTGTGTCTTAGCAACCAGAAAGATACATTTCGATAGGATTTACGAAGTATCTTATTTTGAATTCGACATTCGAATTTTGCTATCCGTTAATAATGTTTCCAAAATATCGATATTCCCTATCTAAAATGCGGATATATTGGCATATACAATGTCAAAAGTTCCTAAATATTCGTTTTTTATCTCGACACGCTGATGCTTCGTAAAATTTACACTTTCAACAGGAATAAACAAGGGAATAATAATCTCAATCTTACAAAAAATTGTAGTTACAAAAGTACTGTCATATATAAGGGAAAGTGAGCTGTTTGATCCGTTTATTATCCCATTAATTTTCATTGCAATTACTTGTTTTCGAAAACAAAAGAGGTCCATTAATAATCAAGCTGTATAATTCATTTTTATGGAAAATATTAACGATTTCCAATAAACTGTTAAACTATTTGTAAAATTTCATTGTAAAAAGTTTTTTTTTTTTTTGTCTTTGGTTTTTTTATTTATATGGTTAGCGCATAAGTTCCAGTTTTTCTAAATAAAAATTTTCTCCTGATTGAATCTCTGAAAATATACGATTACATAAGGCAAAAACTTCTTTTCAAATTTACCCGTGTTGAAATTCAAGGATTTCGTGCTTCTTAAACGTGTCGCTCGGAGCAAAGGTGTTAAAATTACAACGCACCCTTAAGTAGTGGTACTTTCTTCAAATAGATATACATTTGCACTGACAAGGGATAGAAGTCAATCTTAATTAGAGGCGATTTTCATCTGGAGGAACCATCTGCTCCACTTGATGAAAAGAGCCATTAATTAACTGCTTCTGAAACTGTAGTCGTGTTTTCCATTTCTTTGGAAGTGAAGAAATGATTTTTACAAACTATTAAATACCTTTAAGTTCAAGTAAACTCTGAAAAACAGTGTAATGAAATCTGTCCATAAAAAATATTTTTTCAATATGATCGATTTTTTGTCACCTAGGTATTAATTATGATTCAATAGATTAATCCTCTGCAATATATAGCGAAGTAATACAAATTATATTAATGTAGAGACGTTTAATAATTCAGTCAATAAAAGTAAGAATTAATAAAACAATTTATTAACTTCACCCCTTATTAAATGTTATTAAAACACAAAATATTACTGTTGCAATAGAAAAACATAAGTTACTGCCAGTAAATAATTTTTCGAAACAATGAGATATTAAAACTAAATTAAAAACTTCTAATTTTTTTTCTGTTTTGAATTTTATATTTTATTAAGAAACTTGTTTTTATTTTAAATGTTAATTTCCATATCTCTTAACTAGAAATTTTCCTGTAAATAAATACACGTTATATATATATATATATATATATATATATATATATATATATATGCGAATTTATAAAATGTGTACGCCATATATAAAGAAATAAAGATTAAGTGGAATTAAGTTAAACTTGATGCTCTTAGCAAAATATATTCATGATTCTACTATTTTCAAATGGTTGTGACTTGTAAATTTAACTTAAAATAAAATGCAATTTATCAAAAATTAAGTCGATGGTGAAATATTAGCGAATGACTTAACAACTGACGATGTAAATTTTCTGCAATGTAAGTCGACATAATTAAACCATGTGATTGCCGTAATTTGTGGAAATTTTCATCAAATGTTACAATTAAGAACTATTATCGCAGAAAATTCAGCCACATTTAAATTTAAAATATTCACTTAAACAAAATTAGTACGAGCCTTACATTAAAAGAAAAAAAAAACACACACACACATTTTGCATTACTTTACTGTCGAGAGCACTTATATAAATAAATTTCATTCAATAATTTCCAAAATCTGAATTTTCAGATACTTTACTCATGCATAATAAAGATTTTTGCAAATACAGGCCTTAAACGTCTAATTCTTCATTAAAATTAATTTCCGAGGAACGTTTGATATTTCTCCCACCCTTTTCTGTTTATGTTTCAACAATTAAGCAATTCGTTTTCCACGGAAACTTTTCACTTTATTTCTGAATGCGCATTTTAAAAAGAAGTAAAGATTTAATTTTACGGACTTCGTTCTTCGCCCCTCCTTGAACCCCTTGCATGAAAACTGTGCAAAGCAGGACGCGTCATTTTTATTCTGCGAAAACCATCTTTCAAACAGCAAGCCATCCCGGATGTAAAACAAAAGAGATGAGCACGGACACAAAGATCTAGGCGCCGTACTAATTGGGCCCTGGGCCCCCTGCCAGTCCCCTTTCTCCTCTTGCCTTTTTATTCTTCCGTCTTGGAAATTCAACATGGTGAATGGAACTACCTTACACCCGACGCAGTATGAGGTTTAATTAAAAGTTAAACACTTACTTTGACAGCGGCAGAGCTGACGGCTTCATTACCGAGGACTCTGCGTCTGAAGTGCCTTGAGAAGATTATGAAGTCCTCTACTAAGCGTCATCCATCACCGATTAATGTTTGTGCGCGGAATAGAGTGGTAATTATGTTAAGTCTGGCGGGAAAGTGAAGGGGGGCAGTGCTGTGACACTACACCGAAAGGGTGGGGTGTCTGTTTTAAAAGCCTTAAACGTGGGCCCTTTAAACGCTTTTACAAGTTATCGTTGATACATCCGGCACGAAGCGCAGACACATCCGATACAATTAGAGAAGTAATTTTGAATACCCCCCCCCCTTCAAAACTCTTTTAAAAGGGGAAGGGGGGGCAGAGAAATTTTAGCGTGATTAATTGCTGGAGAGCAGAATCTTTCATACGTTGGTCTGGAGGCGGTTGCAGTTAATTAACACAAAAAGAGACACATAGCTGTTTAACTAGTCGCCACCACTTTCCGTACACCAATCTGAGAACTCGGAATTGCTGAGGAAAACGATGATGATTCCAAACACAAAGATTGGAGATTCAAATCTGAAAATGCGCCCGGTTAAAGTTAGAGATTAAAAAAGAAATGAAAGAAAAATTATAACAGATGAAATACAGTTGTTTAAAATGTATTATTTTGTATAAAATTAAAAAATTAAACGTTTTTCACTGGAATTCGCAAATTCGCATTTTATTGCAAGCTAAAGTCAATTGTATAATACGTTTTCTTATTCACTGAAATCTTAATAACTTTGAAGGGTTGACCTTTTTTTCCCTTCTAAAATATTCACCTCTCCGAATTAGTGCACCTTTGTAGAAGAGTAGCGTCGTATAGGTAAATTTTGATTTATTTTGATAAGGATTTTGAGCAAAATCACATTTGGCGATAATATGAATAAGCGTGTGAATAATAGCGTCGCCTAGTTAGTAGTTAAAAGTAACAGTTGTAAAAAATATACTTTTTCATAGGTGAACTCGTCTAAGCGATTATCGCAGTGTAGGTTCCAGTATTTTGGACAAAAACTTGAATGTGGCCCACCCTGTGCGTATGTCTTAAAAATATACTCTACTCGATTCCATATTCATTAAACGGAGGTCCCGATCTGTTCAATCATGATATGCAAAAGATGACCGTAGCATTCTCCCTCAATCAAACACCCATACTTGATCACATTTCTTTAAAAATTTCATCTTTTTTATTTAACCACCAATTTTTCTAATTTATGAAATCCAAATTATATACACAAGTAGGTCATATATACAGATACACATGTGTGTTTACGTGTGTATGTGTGTTAGAAGTGTGTATGTATGTCGGAAGAAAGTCTTGGGAGAAAAAAAAAACTTTTCAAGAAATTCAGAAGGTTCACATAAATCCTAAAATGAAGAACGAAGAAAAATCTGAGTCAGATTTTGAAAATATAAGGGAGAATTTAAAAAATGATCAATTTAAGAAAGATCAAGCTTTCGAGAGAAAGAGACAAATTCATTGTTACTTCTATCTTGAGTATGGCCACATAAACACCGATTGTGCAGAGTCGTTAAAATATAAATCCAATTATGAGGTTAAAAACATAGGCTGGGTTGTTACTAGCGATAGGAAGGATATAACTAATTGGGAAGGCGTAGCAACATATTTACCTATGATTGATTTATACGTAAACGGTGAGACGGTCAAGGTGGTAAATGACTCAGAGGCGCAAATAGCAATATTGATGCAAGAGACAACACCTGGAGGGCAAAAAAGGTAAGGAATATCTTTCTTGTCCCGGCCCTGGGAAGAAAACAGAAGACGCACTTGGTATCCGTACCAATAGCGTTGATAGAAGGGAATAAAAAGCACTCTGAAAAGAATTTAGTTGTTAAAATAGTTATAAATTTGAATTCTCCTCTGATGATAACACACCATGCTTTGTTAAAGATAAAGAAATTAGATTTGTAGAAGTCGGTATGTAAACAGATGGGGAATCAGAGAAAATTGAGTGGGCAGGAAACCCTGGGATTATCTGTTGTTCAAGAAGAGAAACTTATTAGTAGAAAGACTGTAAGAGAAATGGGTGATTCGAATAAGGAGTCTGTTGAAAAAAATAATGAGTCAGAGGTAAATTCACCGAGGTGACAGACGGGAATTTGGAAAAAGGCTTGAAATTATTTGAGACTAAAGATAATGCGCAAGGTGACAGGAGGCCATATAGAGGAGGTCAATTTTGGAAAAATATCCAAAGACGGATGCAAACATACCCAGATATTTTGTTGGGATTGTAGGAATTGCGCAAGTTAGAAATAGGATGAGGAAGAAGTTGAGTTCACTTGGGTCCGACGCAATTGAGCTTAGCACTCAGATGAAAAAGAATAATAGCGCAATTTGAGAGGCTAATTGCCAAGAGAATGAAAAGGGAGAAACGGAATCAAAACTTGGTATAGGAGAGTGTTTAACCGAGATCAGATCTCGCTAGGAATCACGGTGAAATTGGATATGATGAGTTGTCAGATACTCGGATAATTAGAGAAAAGGGGATGGAATCTCATGCGAAAGGGGTAGATGAAATTATAAAATATTTGTACTTTGAGAAGTTAGGTAAGGGAAGGTCTGTTCAAACATAATTAAAAGGAATGGGGTGTTCTGCTTTCTGAACGGATCTCAAAGTCAGATTAACCCCTTCGGCCCTGATTTTTTTTTTTTCAATTTTGGGATAAAATTACTGTTATGCTAACAAAATTAAAAATAGCTATCGGAATCACAGAAGTTAGGGTTTAATGAAAGTTAACGAATGCATTCTTTATCAAAGCCTCACAAATGTAGTTATTTTGCATGTTTTTCATATAACAATAGTCTAAGGAAGAATTTTGGAAGACGTTTGGAAAATGTCGTATTACTACTAAATTAAACAAGCATAAAAAATTAGTAATATTTTTTATCTTTTATCACAAATTACCAATTCGGAAAAGGATTCCCAAATTTTAATTTAAAGAGTGAAACGTATGTTTTAATTAAAAGAAATGCCAACGGCTTGCTAATAATTATGAAAATTATTATTATTATTATTATTACTAAACGCTAAACATAAGTGAAGTCATAATAGGAAATGTAGAGATTCATACTATCACTATTAGGTGCTGAAATTAATAAAAATAATGTTTAAGACAAAATAATACTCAATAAAAGATATGTCCTATTAGTAGGACGTCAGGGCCGAAGGGATTAATTAAAATCAAACAGAATTTTGATCGTAAAAATTATGACGCTAAGGTCATGAGGCATAAATTCGTGTCTAAGAAATTTTATGATATAAGCAATTCAAATATTGTTTTTAATAAGAATTCTCTAAATAAAATTTTATTCTAAAATTGGGGAATTGTATATTGTATAATCTGTCTTGTATATATTTATAATTTAATATTTAATATGTGGAATTTAAAAATTTATATCTGTATCGTACTGTATTGTGTTTAGTAAAATTTTAAAATGGGATAGGTATTTAGAATAGACACTACTTTAAATTTCTATTTGGATATGTTTTGCTCACAATTATAAAGAAAGGTATAGAATATGATGTGTCGAATACAATGTAAATGTTTCAGAGCTGGGCCTTATGTTTGAAACCATTAAATTTTGAAGTTATATATACCAGGAAAATTACATGCAAACGCAGATGGTGTAAGAAGAAAAGTATAGATTCATATGCACATTTTCTGTCTGGCATTGTTTTAAAAAATGTAATTTGGCAAATTAAGTAATGTATTGTATTGTATATGTAATTATTTTTAGTATTATTAAAATTTTGTTAGTGTGTTATTTTGAAAATGAAATTAGTATCATATACATGTATGTTATTTTTAAATTGGTTCGTTCTGGCGTCTAAAATGAAAATTCTTTCGGTAATCGTGCTTAATTATTGTTAAGAAAGGTTATTAATATTCATGTTTGTGGTGTATCCTTTCAAAACTAAGTACGGGGAAACTTTATATTTTGTAGTTATTTCATGGGTATGGGTATTATAACTTTCAATGGAATTTTATGTCAAGGATTATGTCATGAGGACCTCCCTTGGAAGCGAATTAAAAGACTTATTATGTGAGCCTCATACCTAAAATTTCTTGCAGAAAATTCTTTTATTTATACTAAAATGTTTTAGCTTTAGATAGACTCTAAAGATCATGACGTCATTAGGAGTTCCTAACAAACCGTTGCTATTCATTTTCTGGCTGTTGCTGCGTTTTTCCTGCAGGTAACTCCTTCATATAATGGAAAACCTACTCAGTAATCGGTTGTTTGTTTGAAACAATTCTACCGTGTGCCATCACACTTTTCGAGTCTATATGATAATGCACCCTTTCTTCCAAATCTGACATCATTTTCACCATCAGAGTCATTCATCTCTGCCTAGATTAGAGCGTTATTTAAGAAATTGTTTTAAAATTCCCGAGTTTTATTAAATATTTATTATAATTAGTTGGAAATTATATAATTTTCAGAAATTTTTTATTTTTTGCATACCAAGGATATTTAAATAAATAGAAATAGTTCAGTCTATTTAGCTGCAGGAATAAGCGTCAGTAAATATGGCGTCATCACTGAAAAAGTTATAGTAAAATATATTCATGTATGAAAATACATCTTTTGTTTCTCGAATGACATCATTTTCATCACCGAAACCATTTCACTTTACATATTACTTACTATGATAGATTATTTACTGCTATTCTATTTACACGGATTACTTAATATTATTTCTCAATAAATATCTGCTCTTCTGCAATTAGTGCGTAATTAAACGGAATCATTTTAGCATGTTTTCATTTTATGAAAACCATTGACAATTTTCTTTTAAATATGACGCAAGTTTCAGTGGTGAAATCACGCTTCTGATTGGTGGAATACAAGAAAGCAAATTAATTTTATGTTACTACGGTTGTTGCCACACGGCAAGCTACAGATTCAGCCTTATGTACGCGCTACGTAAGAGAAATATAGATAGAGATTCTTACTTTTTTTCTAATTTTGCATTTTAAATTTTCAAACACTTTTTTACCAAAAATAATCAAAAAGTCAATATTAAAATTAATTTCCATTTTATCAAGTTTTGCAAAATCTAAACTAAAATTTTTAAGCAGCAAAACAAAATGATATAAAGATTTTTATATTAATTTATTCTATATGAAATCAAACAAATAGCTGTAAAAGCATATATTCTTAATAAAATTAACCATTAAAAAATGAAATATTTGAATAGTAATTTATGTTAATAATAATCACTAAGTCGCAACGATTTGTTTCTTTTAATAATCATTTATATTGTTTATAGGACATAAATATGATATTACAATGCAACTAAAATTTGTTTTCAAACCATGATAGTATTATGTGGAACTTAATTTGAGAAGTTATTATGCATTTGTTGAAAAATGATCACAAATGCGCACACAAATCTTTAAACAGAAAAAAAATATATATTTATTGGATATAAACAAAAACACAAATATGAAAAATGCAAGTTATTCTAAAATAAATAATATACATAATATATAAATAATATTTCATATATAGGAAAAAGTTTGAAAAAAGTTTATTATTCTTAATTATCCTTCTACGACAGCTTACCTTTAAGGAAGTATCCAAAAAGTGTAACGTAAATTCAATTTGGTGGAAATGAAATATTCACAATGTTAAATATCATTTTTTTTAGAAATATGTATTCTCTGTATTTAAAATATACATTTTCTTGGCACTGTATGCCTATAAACATGATGCTATATTTCTTTAAATATCCTGATGAATAACGGTAATTGTAAAATATATCGTAAAAAACTACTAAAAATTGTTCATATCCATTGAAAAAAATCAATTCACAAATCTTTATTTTAAGAGGACGTTCTAAGCGCATAAACCATTAGGGATAAGTAGAATAATTATGTTTTCAAAATGTGATAAAAATCAGTCTAGCATCTGTAAAACGGAAGCAAACACACATAAAATGAAGAAATTTGCTCACAATATTGAACACTAAAAGAATCAGCTGCTTTAAATACTAACGCATCAGTGGGTACATGCTTTATATCTTCACAAATGAAAACATATTATATCAGCATTTCCTTTCAATTTTCTATGTAGTCCACTCAGTCACTGGATCACTCAGCCTCGATTTATAAGCGAATAGACATGAGACTTCAAACTATTAAAAGTTTTTATCAGCTGAAAATGAAACGTACTGGAAATAAAACAGATTTAAAACTTTCATCCAAACAGTTCCTTTCACCAGGCCGATAAAATGAGCTGTTGCCCGCCAAAATTGGAGTAAAGAAACGAATACATACGGACCTGTTATCGAATGTCGTGTTCTCATTGACTGACGTAATAATGCTTTCATGATACGTTTTATAATTAGTTTTGTATTTAAATCTGATATTTAAACGAAATAAAAATTATAAATTTATAATCCCATCAAAATTTCGTTCTTTTCATTCGTACCTTTTCTTATCAAATTATAAAATAGTAATGTGCGAAGATGTGAGCACGCAAGATTTTCATTAAGAGGTAGTGTGGTGGTGCTCAGCCATCACAATGGGCCATTTTCGCTTAGTGGAAAAGAAACACATGTTCGAAAGCATTTTTTTTTAACTGGCAGAGAAGGTCGTTCTAAAAAGATGAACTAATTCCATTTTATACTCGGCTAAATCTTTATTTTCCAGGCAATGTTGAAATAATAAAACACAAACGAGTGGTTCAAGAGAGCAATTAAAAAAGCATTTCAGTTCTTTATTTTTAAAATTGTTATTAGAAACCTATTCTTGAATATTTAATGCTCTTTTGTAATTAAATTTTTGTATTGCCTTTTAGGTTGATATGTTTAAATATTGTCTTGCACGATGTGTTCTGACAAAAAACTCCCAGTTACCTTTTTTCATGTTCATTATGTGCGTTTAAAAAAGCAGACTAGGCTGTGGAACACAGGCCTATCTGTTTGAAAATCGGGACCTTTGTCATGGCCCCTCCCTACATTTCTTTTTGCCAGTGCTCATGTATCTTAGTATTTTGAAATACTAATTTAGGGGGGGAGGGGGTTGCACATCCCTGCATCCCCGTGAGCACGCCGACGAGTGTAAGTAATATTTGGAGAACTTTACATTTTTGTGAAAAGCATGTTCTTTAATTACTTTAATGCACAATTTTTTTTTCATGATTTGGTAAGCAGACTTGCACAATTTTGACATACATCTTATGGTCTAATCAAATTACTTCTTCTACAAAGTAATATCATTTAGTGGATGGAAAAGTAATTTAAACACCTTTCATCTATTAGAAAACCTTTTCAGGTTGTGCTAGCATATATAGTGATATAATTGTATCGCAGTCACTACACACAGTATGCAATTATATCAAATTCAGAAACTTAAGTGCCTGTGTTTATGTAAGTATCGTTTGCAGCGAGCTAAAGCTGCATGTGCTTTGGTTTCATGTGCTCCGAATTCCTGTAAGTTTATTTTTCTTACTTTCTGCGTTCGGCAACACTCTGTGTTTTTCTGTTTGATTGTTGTTGTTTTTTTGCGATGTGAAAAAAATGGTGCAATGTAATAAGCCATGTGATGGCTTGCTTCTCTTTATTGTGATATAAATCGAACCTACTGTCCGCTGCGTTGTGCTTAATTGTAAGAACCAGCAGTGAGTGTGAGTGAACAACGGAAAAACATCGTTGGTACAAGTCTAGTCGGAACGCTTGTGAAAAATAAAAGTGTGGAATCGAACATTTGCTGAACTGCCATGATGTCATTTGTGACGAAATATTGCTTCAGGTTGTGAGGTAAGTTAACTTTGAACATTATATTTCTTGTGTAAAAAGAATTTGTTGTTTAAAACTGTAGAATTATTATGGAGTATATAGTTTAGATTTAAACTGAACTTCGTATTAACGTATTTTAGAACTAGTTTTGCGTTCGATTTAAGTAAAAATGAATGAAATAGTAACTTTTAAAACAAAAGGAACTGCTCTTCGGAGAAGTGTTACAAATTACATTAAGAAAATCGAAAGTATAATCGATGAGATTAATGTGACAGAATTAGAGGAAAATATTGAAATGTTAAAAGAGAATGAAACGGAACTAAAAATCCATGATAGGGAAACTGAAAGTTTAATTACAGAATCTAAATAATTAGAGAGTGAGATAGATATCGCACAGGAAATCTCAGTTAAAATTGATTTGTGGAAATTTAAAGGTGAGAAAATGTTGAATATCCAAAATGCTGAGTTAAATAAGAGCGAAAATAAATCTGATAGTGTAATTTCAGAGATCGTTTTTGAGAATGTTAAATCACCTAGGTTATCCTTACCTACTTTCGGAGGTAATATTACAGAATGGATAGCGTTTAATGATCTTTTCAATGCATGCGTAAACAGCAATACAAATATATCTAATGCTCAAAAATTGCAGTATTTAAAGGCTTCATTGAAATGCGAAGCTTATCGCGTCATTAAGTCTATTCAAATTTTGGATCCTAATTTTGAGATTGCATGTAATCTACTAGACGAAAAATATTCAAAAATGCGAGAACAAATTTTTGCATATATTAAACGATTTCTAAGTTTTCCAACAATTCAAACAGAATCAGCTATTGCTATTTTAAATCTAGTTGACATCATTAATGAAGTCATTTGCTCATTAGAATTATTCAACCAAACCATTGAAAAATTTGGTGATACATTAATGACTTATTTAATTTTGCAAAAATTGGATCCTTCTACAAAATTGTGGTGGGAACGACAGCTTAAAAGCAATGAAATTCCGAAACTTAAGAACTTAATTGAATTTCTTAAGAATTATGCAAGAGTTCTTCAAAATAGCAAGCTAGTAGTGTATAAGGTATCTAAATATGTATTTCCGAATAAGAGTAATGCTTTTGTAGTTACCTTGGGTTGTGGTTACTGTAAAGAAAAACATAGTTTATCTAAGTGCTCGAAATTTCTTAATTTAACTGTTCAACAACGAATAGATTTCGTCAAACATAATCATTATCGCTTCAATTGCCTATCTACTCGTAATATGCATTTTATCAATAAATGCAAGAGTCTAAATACGTGCCATCATTGTTTTAAGAAACAGCATAGTATTTTGCACATGGTAAATAATTCAAGGAATAAGACTCAGTCAAATAGTATGTCTCTACAGACACAAGAATTTATCCCTAAAAAAGTTGAGTCAGCGAGTGAAAATGTTTCGTCTACAATCTGTACCTCTCATTGTGAGTCAAACGCAAAGAGTAACCAAAAGAGTCATGTTTTGCTGTGTACCGCATTAATATAAGTTCAAAATTAAAAAAAAAGGAGTTTGTAAAATGCAAATGTTTGTGCGATACTGGCTGTCAGAGGTTATTTATTTCAAGAGAATGTGTAAACAAATTAGGATTAAAAGTAAAAGATAGTTCTATTTCTGTGTCGTGTTTGGGAAAATCTAATACTGTGAGTTATGGGGAAGTCGATTTATTATTAACTTATCACTTCAAAGGTGATCTTAGAGTATCAGAGCATCAGCATTCATGATGGATAAAGTGACAGATAATATTCCCTATGTGTCTTTAGCTACAATAATTTGCGATGATTTCAGTGACTTAATGTTAGCTTATCCATTACTTTACAAATAACAAAAAACTCACATTTTATTTGGTGTAAATGTATTTATGCATTTAATGACTGGGGAAATTGTCAAACGTGAACCTAACCTTCCATTTGCCTTAAATTCGAGACTTGGGTGGATAATTTCGGGTACTACAAATTTTGAAACGCTGGCAACTGATCCAGTACATGTAAATCATTTAAGTACAAAAACTGACGAGTTAGTAAATTCATTCTGGCAATTAGGAAAAATTCCAAATGTGCAACCTTTAACAGTACAGTTGAAGAACAGTTTACTTTGTGAAAATATTTTGAGAGTTCTCATTTTAGAGAAAAATCAGGCCGCTATTCAATCGCATAACCGTTCAAACAACATCGATATATTTTAGGTGATTCTCGCCAAATGGCGCACAGAAGATTTCGTTAATTAGATTAATAGAAAAGATTAGTTAATAGAAAAGGTTAATACCATGCCAGAAATTTACAACCAATATGTTCAATTTAAGAAAGAATATTTATATTTTGGATACATGGACCATGTTTCAAATACAGATCGTGAATTAGAGACTAAACATTACTGCATCCCACATCACTTCGTCTTGAATAGTTCTAGTTTAACGACTCAATTAAAAGTAGTTTTTGATGCGAGTGCTAAAACAACAACAGGTGTTTCTTTAAACGATATTCTAATGGTAGGTCCCAAAACACAATATTATTTAATTTGCATTTTATTGAGGTTTAGATTTCATAATATTGCAACAACAGCTGATATTAAATTATGTATAGACCAGTAAAAATTCATGACAAATATAGGGATTTTCAGAGAATATTATGGAGAGATAGTCCAAATAAACAAATACAAGTGTTTCGCTTAAATACTGTCACGTATGGAACTGCTGCTGCTCCATATCTTACAACTAAAGCTTTGAGTCAGTTAGCAATTGATGAGGGTTTTAATTTTCCAAAAGCAAATACTATAGTTTTAAGAGATTTTTATGTCAACTATAGTTTAACTGGTGTTGAGAATAGTCAGGAAGGTACTGAATTGGTATATGAATTGCAGCAAATGCTAAAATAAGGTGGGTTTGAGCTACATAAATGGTCCACAAAAATGGTCCACAAAATCACGATTGAAAAATGCTGGGTTAACAAACACAATTAACGATAATATACATAGTGTAGTGGGCAATAAGGCCATAAAAGTTCTAGGAGTGGAATGGCATTCTGATAATGATATGTTCAAATGTAATTTCAGTGATATAAATTATCAAAATGTCCCTACTACAAAAATTATATTCTGTCATTTGTATCAACGCTTTTTGATCCGTTGGGGTGGATTGCACCTTTTGTAATTTTAACTAAAATGATCCTTCAAGAACTGTGAAAATTACAATTATCATGGGATGACCAAGAACCAGAAAATATTGCCCAAAAGTGGAAAATTTTGTGTCAATAAGTCAAATTCTTAAATTCCATATATATACCTAGAAAAGTCCTCTTGTCCAACTATTCTCGATGTGAACTTCACGGAATTTCTGATGCGTCAGAAAAGGGTTATTTAGCAGTTATTTATGTTAAAACTAGTGATAACTCTAACATTGATGTGAAACTTTAAACAGCTACTCGCGCAGCACCACTAAAACCTTTCACGATTCCAAGACTTGAATTTTGTGCTGCAGTATTACTGTCACATTTAATACAGGCGGTCAGAGCTGAATTACATATAAAACCTGAATCTGTGTACGCAAGGAGTGATTCACAAAGTGTACTGTCATGGCTAAGATAAAATGCTAAAAGATGGCAGGTCTTTGTAGCCAAAAGAGTATCATAAATCCAATCCATTTTACCAGCTGAGAATTGGAACCATGTGGACGGAAAAGAAAATCCTGCTGATTGTGCATCACGTGGGTTCCTTCCTGCAGAACTATTGTCCCGTGACTTGTGGTGGTGGAACGGCCCAATGTGGTTAAGAAGAAGTGAGGTTCCCGTTCATCAACCTATTCCCATAACTGAAGAAGAATTACCAGAAGCACTTAAAACATTATCATTTGTAGTTTCTGAAAATGTAAAATAACTTGATATTATATCAAAAATATCTTCGTTTTCCATGCTACAACTCATATTTGCTTGGATATTGAGATTCATCTCCAATTCTAAAGTAACACGTGTAGAAAGAAATACGTCCTTTTTATCAAGCAATGAAATTCAAGCCGCAACACGCTGCATTATTCGAATAGTTCAACAAGTGAACTTCAGTAAAGAAATTCAGTGTTTAGAAGCTGGGAAAGAGCACCTGCAAATAGCAGTCTCATTTGTTTGTGTCCAATTTTAGATAATAACAAAATATTAAGAGTAGGAAGAAGATTAAAAAACGGGCACAGCTGTCGGAGAATGAAAAGCACCCAATCTTATTACCATCAAAGCACCATGTGACTAAGATCATAATTAAACATTTTCATGAAAAATATTTACATGCAGGTCCAGAACTTCTTCTTTCTTTAATTAGACAGCAATTTTGGATCATTACTGCTAGGTCTGTTATTCGGAAAATAGTAAAAGCTTGTGTTACGTGTTGCAGATATAAAGCTAAAACTGCAAAACAAATAATGGTTAATCTTCCAGCATCCAGAGTAACACAATCACGATCATTTCATTGAGTTGGAAGCTAATAGGATGGTATCACTTTCAATAAATTTCAAAATTTTTTTGAATGCATAGTTGATATTTTTCATATGAAAATGCTTTTTTACTGTTGTAAGTGACAATCTGAAAAATACACTAAATGTAAAAAATCTATTAGAATTTTCAATTTAAAAAATATGTTTTGCACCTATATTCTGTAAACTGTAAATCTCAAGTTGAATCTCCATTTTTTTCCCTTTAACGTAGCATATTTAAGCTACGCGATTTACTTTGCGATGAAATTTGGAGTAACAAAGTGGAATTTCATGCAGGTTTATTTCCATATTTGTTAAGAGTATTTAAGTGTTTAAATACTCTTAACAAGAATATTTTGAGAAGTCATCATCTTCAGATAAAGTTACTGCTTTCTGAGAAACATTATTGCTTCGGAATAAATAGTGTGCGTTTCTATTAGATACAATAGAAATATTTGATCAAATGATTTATATCCAGTGTACTTTTTTAACAAATTTTACAAGCTATAGATTTATTGTACAGGAATTTTGAAGAAACTTCAGCCTGTACTGTTTTTTTTCAATGAAGAAATCATAAGAGTTGAAAATTTCCAACTGAGTGAAAAAGTGAACTCATCTAAGTGAGTAACGCTGTGTAGTTACAATAGTTTGGACAAAAACTTCAAACTTTAGCTAGCATATGTGGCATTAGTGGCGTAGCCAGGATGGGGATACAGAGGTTCTGGATGGTCCAGTTTTAAAGAAACATTCTTCACCTTATCTAGTTGCAGAAATTTCAGCAATTAAACAAGGCAAAAATAATTTTATGAAATTAGTGGTATCCAGATTATCTGGATCCTCTCCCTGTCTACAACATTGCGTGACATACCCTGTGCGTATGTCTTATAAAGGTATATTACTCCATACCACATCCATCAAATAGAAGCCCCGATCTTTTCAACCATCGCATATTCAAATAACCGTAGTGTCCTAACTCAACCAACCAATAATACTGCCCCTTTTTCTTTGCAAAATTCACTTTTTTTTCACCACCGATTTTTCTAATTTATGAAATCGGAATTTTATACACAAGTGGTCCCCATATATGCACACGTCAAAGAGTCGAATACAAGGATCTCTGGTTTAACTTTAAGTCAGAGGTCCTGGATTTCAGCCAATTTGGCTTGAAATTTTTGGCTTGAAATTTACGAATATGCCTATATGAACATTCAATCTTCCAAAGCCTATATTTAAAAAATGCAAAGCTTACATATAATGCACAATAAAGGGAAAACTATAAAATGTTTTAAGGACTTAATTCCTTTTTTTTAAATAAAATGTATTAAAAAGTTTATTTTATTGGCCTGATGGTGCATTTTGTTTATGGCCTATTAAGAAATTGTAAAATTATGCATTCCTTTTCTTCTTTTTATCGTCATTATAATTTAAGTATGTCTTGAAACCATTACTATGTACTCAACTGTGACGAGAGATAACTGACATAGAAACAAGAGCCATTGCATCAAACAATTTTTGCGGTCCGAATTATCTTTATTTGACTTGGAAAAAAAAATCAGAAAGGGGGTAGCCATGAATTAATCTTCCAAAATAGATTAATCCGCACCATGCACAATCTTTATATCCATCGAAACATAATGACATATTCGAGTAATTCTCTCACCTACATCTTAACAAGTGGTGGTCAATTTTAAATGGTCTAGTTTCCAGTAATTTCTCTAACCATCCAATCAATACTGACAAAATTTTGCTAGTCTCCGAGACTTTAAATTTTGAATTGACACATGTAATAGATGAAGATGCTATCAGTGAACTTCCAATTCTTGGTTCAAATTTACTATGTTTATGACCCCTTATAATAAAACAATCCGTGCAAACCGTTTAATAACATTCTGCGAATTAAAACGGTACATTTAATTTTTTTCCCTCCCCCGATCCTCACTTGGATTAATTGAGAATGGAATTATAGTCTAAGTTGAGATTTTTTTCTTCTCTATATCGATATTCAGCATGAATTAACATTTCGGAATTAATCGTTTTTAACCATATATATTAATTCGTTAATTTTTTTCTATGGAAATCATCTCATATGAAATATTACATTTTAATTTTTTGGCTTGCTTTTATTTTATTAAACCTATTATGAATACGAGGAATAAAAGCATAAAGGAGGGATGTCTTGTGTGGATGTCTTTCTAAAAGGGGTTGTTTGGCACGTATTTAAGTTACATCGGAAGAAAGCCACACAATACTTCGGACATCCAGCTCAACCGTAGAAGAGGTTTCGTACACGGGCTTGCAATATAAATTAAATCCACGCTACAAATACATATACGTTCAATGATCATATAAATACTATTTTATACAATATTTTATTAATAAACTCGATTATTAATATGTAAGCAATAGCCGTCTCATTCTCTTGCTGCGTAGTTGCCAAATCAAAAAATAATCTACAACTAAAGATCTAGAGACTAGGACGGATTTGTGAATGAAAATTTCAGAGTTAATAAGAGAGATAAACTTGGCTTTACACGATCTCAGAACTTTTTACGGTAAAAGTGTCACGATACTTGGCTGCATGTTTTACATGTGACGTTTTTGGTGGGATAAAATATTTGTCTGCATGATGTCGTCTGATACCAATGATACAAAAAGCATGTTAAATAGAGAACTAGTACTAAACCATTGACGTTTTGAAATTTTGCATTTTGAAGAAAAATAGAGGTCTGTCAAATTTAATGCACTAGATTTCGAAATATAAAAAATCGGATATTGTTTTATTTATAAAAAACGAACAAACTGAAAATTTTAAGAAACAATGGTCCAGGATTATGAAAATATATAAGCTATTATTACTTAAAACTTCAATGTCCATCTTAAATCAGTACAAAAAATATCCCAGCAATGAAAAAATCAATTTCTTAAGGCTTTTTTTTTAATGAACGCGCTTAAGTACACAAAGTACATTGGTCCTCTTTGTGCACATGACCATTGTGACATATACACTATCTACCAATAAGTATTTGGGAACCTGTGATTGAAAAGATAAACAACATTTATTCACTTTCAGTAGTTAGTAGAGCCTCCACGAGAAGCAATTACAGCCGCAACCCTCCTGGGCATGCTTTCTACAAGTCCATGTATAATTACAGCTAGTGGTATTTTTTCCCATTCGGCTTCGAATAGAAAGGTAAGTTCCTTCACTGATTTTGGACGGTTGTCGCACTCCTTAATTCGACGATCCAACTCGTCCCAGAGGTTTCCGATTGGATTCATGTCTGTGCTCTGGGCAGGCCAGTCCAATCGGTCAATCTCATTGTCACCATACAATCCATGGTGTACCTCGCAACATGACAGCTAGCGTTGTCATCCTGGAAGTAACATGGGTCTAACCCGTAGAACTGAAACGACTTAGAAAGCACACTGACATCCAAAATAGAGCAGTAGGCGTCGGTGTTGAGCCATGAATTGGTCGGTGTTACCATGAATTGGGTCGGTGTTACCATGAATTGGGTCGGTGTTACCATGAATTGGGTCGGTGTTACCATGAATTGGGACCAAGGGTCCCAGACCAAACCAGAAAAAACATTCTCAGACCATAATTCACCTTCCGTCGAACTTAACTGGGAGCACAATGCATTCTGGCAGGAAGTGTTCTCCAGGCAGATGCCAGACCCAGACCCTACCATCCGAACGGTAGAGGGTGAACCTTGATTCATCACTCCAGAGAACCCGTTTCCACTGCTTTACGATCCACTGTCGACATGCTTTTCACCACATTAACTGAGCAGCGCGGTTGGACATGGTAATCAAAGGCTTATGGGCTGCAGCACGACCATGAAAACCAAACAGATGATGCTTCTTTACGGATAGTATTCATCGAAACAACACACCCGGATGCCTGTTGAAACTCTTGGCGTATGTGTGTGGTTCTTCCAAATTTCTCTGGACAGCACCCATCGGTCTGTATCTCCCAGTTTCGTGGGTCTGCCGACTCTGTGCATATTTCGGCCATCACCGCTCACCTTCCACTTCTAAATCACATAGACCACACTCAATTTTGGGTAATTCAGCTCGCTAGATATGTTCCTTAAGGATCGGCCATTTCTGTGGTACCTGATGATTACACCTTTCTTGAAATCAGATAACTCTGTACTTCGCGGCATTTTGCATACGACTGATGCCAATGTTGTTCCCGACAGCATATTTAACGATTTAAAGCGTGACGTGTATCAGTGCCGCAGATATCGGCATTTGCATAGGTGTCCAAATACTTATTAGTAGATAGTGTAGACAGGTCGTTAGTATTGATTAGTTGTGGTGTTTAGGGTTCACGTGTAGAACAAGTTTTTAAATCTCCCAATATTTATAAATGGAAAATAGGGATTCATTGGAAAATAGGAAATTATTCTACCTCCTCAAAAATTCATCACATGTTTACAGCAAAATATTGCGTAAATTATGAAGAAACTAAATTTTTTTTCAAAAATTCATAAATTATTTTTAACGTTTATTAGTAAATAAACATTCGAACATTAAGAAAATGTATTTTTTTCTGCAACATTTGGAACAAGAGCTGCTTCTTCACTCTACCGATTAAAAAAAAAATAGAAAAAAAATGGCTGCTCAAGTAATGATAAGAGAGTCAAGTCTGTGCAGGGATTATCAACGCTTGTAATATTTCAGAAAATTGTTGGAGTTTGACTGTGAAATAATGATTTAAAATGTGAAATAAAAGCAAAACAAAAGCATCTCAGAAAAGCTCGTGTAATTTGCCTCTCTTGCTAGGTATCCTATCTTTTGGGCAGCTCATTCTTCAAACTAGTATGTCAAGAGGCTACGTTCACTTTCGAAAGCGATTCCAAAAGTGAAAGTATCTTTGTATAGATAAAAGAAATATCTAAAACCAAAATAGAAAAAGTTAAAACTAATCCAGTTAGAGATCGACCTCAGCTAACCCATGCAGAAAAAATCATTTAAAAATATCAAAATGCAAGCGAGAAATTTGAAAAGAACGCTCCCATAGGCTTATCGTTAGCGTGCGAGTGTCAACGCGTGACTAGTGTAGGTTCTAAGCTTCAGTCTGCATGCATCATCTGATACCGCTGCCTTCTGTTAAATTATTAGTATGGGAATTTCAATTAGCAATAAAAATTAAATTATTTATTTTTACTTTCCGTACATACACAGTGCAGGAAAAATATTTTAGCCAAGATAAAAACCCGATTATCAAAATATTGGTGTATTTCTACATTTTCAGGTTCCTGGAATCGCTAATTTTTAATTTTGGTTTTCGCTATTTTTAAACCTATTCCATATGTATGCATTCCTCACGCTTTTGGATGCCTAGAGCTCGTTTTGGGTGGATTTTGGATGTTGTCACTATGTTTCTATGTATGTGAGTGAAAACTATAGCTCCCAAACAATGCTTTCGATTGAGCTCCCATTTAGTAAATATATTACGAGCATCTGTTACAAGAACTGTAAACATTTTCGAAGAAATTGGTAGACGGTTTTGGTATCTAAACATTTCTTTCAACCATTTTTAAACCATTCTGTGACGATAACTGATAAACATTTTCTCTTATATCTTATTTAAATTATTTTTTTATTCCCACGTTAATCTTATGTCAATACAATAATCATGTTTCACCAAATTGTGACTTAATTTAGTAAAATATTTTTGACTTATTTATTTATTTATTTTCACTCCCAGTAAAATATTTTTTATTTGTTTTGCAAGAAAAAAGATTTTACTAAATAAAAACGTATTTAAATTTATGTATTAATTTTGTTTAAGAAGAAAAAAATATATATATTTACATAAAAAAGGGAATACTTTTTCAAAATATGCTGAAACTAAAATGGTCTCTCTTTGGTGAAAAAAGGGTTGTAATTTGTAATTGTCTACTCTGGAAACTAATTGTTCCCAGTATTGCTCATGTTTAATGCAAACTTTGGCCGATTACGGAAGATTAGCTTCATAATTGAAGTATTTTAGTAGAATAATTTGCATATGTTGCGTTACATATTTTTTAGTTTCTTTTGAATTATCTGGTATCTGAATGCAAAGCAAAGTTTTCTATGAAGTATTCGGAAAGTCAATTTGAGTCACTCCAGATTTTTTTTATTGCTATAATAGTGAGAAAAAACGAAGGCGAAATGCCTGTCATGGCTTCCCTAAAAACAGTAAATAAATGCGTGCTTTTTCAGAAAGAATTTTACAATTTTTTTCGCATTTATAAATAAAAACAATAATTACGTACATATTCTGTAAAAAAAATAGCTTCTAAAAATCTATTACTCCTCTACGCAGAATATTGCATGATTTATTAAAAAAGCTCAACGTAAATTATTTTTAATGTTTATTGGTAAGCAGTATCAATAATAATCACCTGAAGACGAAAAAATTAAATTTTTCTACAGTACCTGGAACAAGGGCTACTCCTTCACTCTCACGTATTAAAAAACAGAAAAAAAAGTCCATCTTAAGTAATAGGCAACCTCAGTTCCAGTCTGCGCAGAGAATATCAACGCTGGTAATATTTCAGAAAAGCGTGGGACTTTGAGCGGCCGTTTGATCATAAAATAATGATTTTTGAGGCGAAAGAATAAGTAAAAAAACACACTTCAGCAAACCTCGCGCTATTAGCCTTACCGCCTATCATCGGAAAGTTTAATATTTCCTCGTAAAAACGGGCTCCCGAATCAGGTCTTTAATTTATTAATGACCAGGATCAAAAGGATGCTTGGGACGATCGTCGAAAAACCTATGAATATGAACTAATTACTTACGCAAGGCATAGCTTTATGAATATTCATTGGGAAGACGAGAACGGCGGAAAAGGGTGAAAAAAAATTATAAAAGAGATCCAGCGGAATGTAATCATCCTTTGGAACATGAAGTATGGGTAAAAAAGTGCCTATGAGGATGCATTTATCCTTTGCCGAGTTTTTGTTCGTTTATCTGATAAGAAGCTATTTAAGGATAGCATAGCTAATACTTAAGAAAAGAAAGACTGATTTTGAATTAGCCTAATCCATTTTTGCCGGCAGTATAAATACCAGCTCGAAAAGTACAAGTAGCCAAATTGCAGGTTCATGTGAGGATGAATAATTTACTAGACGAACAGAAAGTTTTTTTTTCCTCCTTTACTTAGGGAAAATTTATGTTTAAAAAGGAGATAAATATGCCTGTTGTATGTTGATATGTTGCGCAATAATTAGTCTCTTTCTAAATTAATATAATTATTTTCCGATAGACGCAACCTTTTTCAGTTCTAGAAACTGCATTCTTAAGGGAGTAAAAAACGGACGTGAGCTTTTTTTTTAAATGTTAAGTTAAGATATTTATTGCAGTTATCTTTGAATATTATTTCGCAATAAATGTTAATAGTATATTGAGTTTATTTGATTGTTCAAATATTGAAAGATAATACATTTTATTATTAATGCTGAATAAAAATGTTAGGCAAAATCTGAGCATCTGACTGTTTTAGAAACAATAGAAAAGAGCTGCAATATTCTGAACTTTATTATTTCAACTTTATAATTGAACTTTATATTCTGAACTAATATATTTGAATGCAAAACCAAAACAAAAGAAATCATTGCATTTTTAAATGAATTTTTTTTAAATTATTATTATGAGCATTACCCTAAGTTAATAAATGAATTACTTTGTAAATATCGAGCTTTAAATACGTAATGAATAAATACTTTAAAAGTAAAATGAAAGTCCCATGAACTGTAATTAATAGAAACAAAATATTTTTTTTTAATGCTTCAGCACAGTTTATTGGCCTATCGTTGGCAGTTTGTGGAAATAGTTGGTATAAATGACGAGATTGGGAATAGTATGGTTGGCAATTGGTTGGGAAATGGTCGGTGCAGATATCCTTCTCATTCAGAAAGCTGAGCAGTAGATGGTCGGATCACCGTTGGGCTTTTGTTGGCAAATGGTTAGTTGGTTAATGGTACGGTAAGGTGGGCATTTCTTAATGTGGGCCAATGTGGAACAAAAATTAGTCAACAATTAGCCAACGTTGGCCCAACCATTTTGTGCTACTTGGATCAGCATATTACTTAAGTTTGTGAAAATATTTAATTATAAAGTAAAGATAAAACTGCAGTGCATGTTTCTGCTAATTGCCCCGTATAAATCATGTACAATCAGGTACCAACACAAACTGTTTTTGTAAAGTAAATGGTACTTCCGCTATTATTATTTTTTAATATTAATTACGCAATTTATTCCTATTGCGGAAGTCACAACCATTGATTCACACTGCATGTATCTCATACAAATTATATTACGTGGATGGAATAAAATGTTTATTGGTAAATTTCTGTAGGAAATTTTAAATAAATTAAATTGAACTGCTTCCTTCTCTTTGCATTCGTATATGGAAAGTAATTTTTATTTGCATGTCACATTACACAAATTATTTCGAATTTTTCTTACCTACTCATTTTACATAACTATGTTATATTTTATTTTTTTTAATGTTTTTTTTTTTTTGAGTATTTTTATATAATTTTATAAAAATCCTCGAAACGAGATAAAATATTACGTTGCGAAGATAACCTCCGGAATATTCACATTTGAAGATGGTAAAATATTAATCAAAATCATTTAGTAAACTGTCTGAATTTTCAACAGCAAAAAAACTTGCAAAAATTTATTTTGTCATTCAGATTAATTTACCTACTTCCTGTAGAAAAATGCCATAGTTATAGTAGAGTGTCAAAAGATTTCTGAAAATTTCTTTTCATACAAAAATTAAATTTTTTAAGTAAATATTGCAGCTATCATTCTGAATTTAATATTGATACATACAACCTAAGAAAACCTAATTACAGCATAAGATAATTTCATTTTCGTAATTATAGGATTTTTGTTATAACGGTATAATTACACCCAAAATGTTATAAAAATAGAAAATCGAAACAGACTCCTTTTACTGATCAAACGCGGTTTTAGTTTGGTTTGAGAGTAGATAACAGAAGCTAGTTTGAGAAATACAGTCACAAATTTTGTGCTCGATTGAACGAAACTTTGGTGATACAGTAACTGCAATCATAAGATGGTGAAATCTCATTCCAACATTTATGGCTCCGGTTAAATCATAGCTTGAAATGTTGGATCGAAATTTCACCATTTTACGGTTGCAGCTACTGCAGCACCAAAGGTTGACTCAACCAAGCATAAAATGTTTTAACAGTGCAGATTAACTCTTAGAATATGCCATGATTGATGAAACGTTTTGAATGGAATGAAAGCATTTAGTGAAAGGTTAGATTACAAAGAAAGAACAATTTACATGATAATGATCGACGTCCCCTGCCACAATTTGCAGCTTTTTATCCAAAATGTAGCCTAAAAGTTACTGCAAACGTTGATAATGTAATCATAATGTCTTTCAATGGATTGTTGACAGAATTTTGAGAAATGCTGGTTATTTCAAATACCTTCTCCAAAAAGTACCAAACAGTAAAATGCCTTGGTGAAAATGGGATTTAACACTTTCATAGCCTCTAGTATTATAGCCCTATGCTGTATTAAGGGATGAAAATTCATTGTTGTAGATTTATGAGATAATATACATTCATTACTTTAGGAATCTTTTTTCTATCGGTTTGAAAGAAAATTTCAGGGTGTATTTCTCGAAATGGTAAAAAAGAAAAAAAAAGTTATATACTTTTAAATTAAAGTTCCTCGAACAAAATATTGTGAGCTTTGTTACCATAAATGTTTTGCTAACAGAGTTATGTTTATATTTTTGTTCCCTGCTATATTTAAATATTTTTTGCTAATTCCAAGTAATAAATCTCTACCTAAAAATGAATTGTAAAACACCTGAATTGAGAAATGTAATTAAATAATTTTTCATAAAAATTATTCTTGTTTTGTTTTTACTTATTTTTAAAAAATCGGATGACAAATGGATATACCTTTTACAGATAACTTAGAGATCTTATTAACCCTTTCAGGGGCAGTGGTATGTTTATGAAACCACTTCATTTTAATTCCCAAACGCCACAATGGAACCGGAATTTCGCTAAAATATTTTCCATTTAATATGTATGTGAAACATAGCCTTTTGGTATTTCCAAATAAATTTTTGTAAATTCCGGTGCCAGTCATTTATTTCAACATTTTAGTACTGAAAGTACTTTGCCCCTGAAAGGGTTAAATCAGTGATTTAAAAAACTATATAAGCCTACTTTTTTTCGAAATGCGTTTTCTTTTTGTTGTTGTTGTTATTGTTGCAAACGTAACCTTAAAGGGACCACATGTTTAGACAAAAATTACATAGAGTTGTTTATCCGTTGCCTCTCATTGCCGTTTATTGAAAACACAACTTTTGTCAATAAAAATACCAATATATATCCTAATGGCTAACAACAGAGCAAGAAGAAAATACGATCAAACACGATTTTGAATATGATTATATGCCTTAAAAAACAGATACGAAAAATTCTTTTAATATTACTGTTTTCGAATAGTAATTTATGCATTATGTAATCGCAGAATTCTCCGATTTAATAAATTGAATACTAACTTTGAGAAATAGTGGCATTCAAAATATGTAATATTTGGCACCTATGCACTTAATATCATTCCTTCATCCTTAATTACTTGCGCTATTATATTTTGTACACCGCTGCATGTTACAAATTTATGCATGTCACAAATGTACATTGTTCGAAAATATTACCACATACCCAGGTTAAGGATTTTTTTACAATATTTTACTACTTGGTTATTTATTTTGCTTTAAAATTAATCTTATAAAATTAATAATAAAATTAATCTCACTTTCTTAGAAACTTAGAAATATATGGGATACAAAATACATCACACACACGGAAATTTTGCTTTGTGAATTTACAGGAATTTTTAAGGGCTAAGATGCAGAAGTTTATCTTAGCCCTTAAATTATTAATAAATCATTAATTATTAATAATAACATAATTATTAATAAAATTATTAATATATTAAATTATTAAATAATTTATGTGTATTTTGTCAAATACCTAATAAAAATATGATAAATAGGTTTTTTGTATCATGTGTATCCACTGACTGCAAAAACAATATAATTCTAAAGGTTTTTATAAGTTTTTTTTTCTAATTTTAATTCATATAAAATAAATTACTGATATCCGACAATCATATTTAAAATTTAAGAAATACAGTGCGCAAAGAAAAATTCTTAAAATATCTAAGCATTTGTGTAGCACAGTTTTTATTAATTTATAAAAAAGTCTTAAAACTTGGACTTATTAACCGATTTAATTATTTTAAGGTGATCTTTGTTATTTAAAAAATTTTCTTGCAATATACAATAAAAGTTTTTTAGTTCAATTGAGAAAATAGAATCCAAATTCAATGGTTTTTACAATCTTTGTAAAAAGCAAATATACTATCTAAAAAATAAAAATGAGAGCAAAAAATATTGATAGCTAATGTATCAGAAATTAAATCAGATGTCATATATAAGTGGAACTTTTTATTAAGGATTAGATCATTTTATCATTACTAAAATCTTTATAGGCTTGCGTTCACTTTTTAAAAATTTTCCACAGTCTTTTACTCAAAATTATAAAACATACTATTCATTTGTAATATACAATATATAATTTAAATTCCTCAAATAAAAAATGTAAGCATAAATACTTTTAAACTGGAAAAAAAAAGAATATGTTGTTTGAAACAAAAAAGGAATAGAACCCATTTAGTGTTTTAAAAAAATGTTTGCAATAAAAAAATTACTGAACCAAAATGTACCAAACATCTACTAAATATACAATAGATCATGGAATTGTATATTCTGAAAAAAAAAATAACCACCAAAAAAAATGATTGTAAATGGTAAATGGTAACTATGATCTACTCAGAACCAGGTATTTTGGCTTTATGAACGTCACAGTGATTATGTCAGTTTACAATGTGTTGTAATAAAGCAAGCCACAAAAATGTCACACATACCGCAAGAAAAAACAAATTTTTCGAATTATATAAATTCGCATTAATTTTTAAATAGTTTTTCAGCTGTAAAGATATGCATTTTATTTTCAACATTCGGTTGATGCAAGCCAATGATTCTTTATCTTTGAAAGACCAAGTTTTACTCGTAAAGTATTATTATCAATGCGGTAGTAATGAAAACTGGGCGTTGAAACAATATCTAGCCTCAAGAAGATTATGAAAAGGACTAATTACTGCTCCGGAATTGAGGAACTTCAAAGAAACAAGCGTGCTATCCCACTTACCTGCATCGGGAAGGAAGCCTGTTCTTGTGAAAACTAAAAAATATGTTGCACTGGCATTGAGAAGCAATTTAGTAAAACACACACGGTAGTTTAGTATAGTACTGTTTCACGATCAAATGGAAATACCATACTGTGCAAAAAGTCGTTCGTTAAGTACTGCATTACTATTCTTACAAAATCAGATGTATTCAGCAACCTACCGATCCTGCTCAATGGGAAGCTTTTTGATATCAGTTTCTTGCATCAACGGAGATTGATAATGCTTTCCCCCGAACATCTTGTGGACAGATGATTTCGATTTCCAACTAGATGGACCCATCATAACATAACTGCAGGATTTGGGCACAAGAAGTTGTTAAAGTTGTCCACCAAATCCACCTGGATTCAATCAAAGTAACCATGTGGTTTGGCTTTATGACAATATTTATAATTGGATAATTTTTCTGTGAAGAACAATCCGTGGCAGGACCCATCATATGCTTCGTAACTGCCATCCGCTACTCATCCATTTTATGAAGATTTGTGGTCCCCAATCTTCAACAGCGTGGCATTTTAGACAGCATATTTTTATCACATGTAAAGGATCCATCTCATATTAGCCTATCTATGAAACGAATAGCTTATGCAACTTTTTAAAAACGATCGGAATATTGATCAATATTTTCCCGTTTCATATCAACCTTGGTCATGGGACATCAACCTATGTGATTTTGACTTTGAAATCGCTTTCTTAACAACATTAAAAATTTGTCAGAGTTGAATAATGCCATTTGCCGACGTACTCGTAACATTCCAGCTGATATGTTTCGAGCTTCTGTAGAAGTACCAATATTGCACTTTAACCTCCTACAGAAAATGGTGAACATATGCGGTGAACAACGCACTGAACATGTACTGCCATGAACATTACTTTAAAAAATCTGTTATAACATCATTATAAGGAATAAACCTTGATTTTACCTTTGCTGATGACCTTTCGAACTAAATATATATTTGTTTCATTATATAAAATTCCATGGCCTTTTTAAAAATATTTCTAAGTTGGGTAACTTTTTGTCTAGTAGTTTTCATTTTATGAAGGCAGGTTTTAAAGTGAAACTTTAATCATATGATCACCCTGTATTTGTTAAAGAAAAGAAAGCTAAAGGAGCTATGCTTTTGCTATGAAGCTTAGTAGATAGCAGATTACTCAATAAAGTAACAAAAATATTAGAATTTGTTTAATTTCTTTCAAGCTTTTTTATCTTTATAAAATTGATTGTTTGATTAGTTTGAGTGCTATGGTTATCTTTTGTCAGCATATATATAATTTCTTATGTCAACATCCCTTTTTCTACGCACATATAAAACTCACAAAAATGAATGAGGTATCAAACGAAAGGTTTTTGAACAGTCTTTTAAAATAGTACACTCACATTTGTTCAAACACGTTGTTCGATTAAAAATTACAGTTAATTAAAAATTAATGAAAACATATAGTAGCAAATAATTAGAAATATTGCAGTGCGAAAGCCTCATACAGGTCCACTGGTATTACTAAAAAACATAAATTGAAATAACGAAACACACGATATAGTTTTATGCATGGAATTCACGCTTATATATATACTTTACATACAATTGCGTGCGAAATGACGATACCTTTGTCTAACTTTATAAATTTCACCGATAAATGGATAACAATGTGTTTCACATACATGGCTCACTACCCAGTGATAGGAAATACAGTTTTCAAAAAACATCTTAACTCTCCTAGTTTCATGATGTCAACTTTGACCTCAGCGTGTTTGCAGTTTCGCTGTACTTAAGTTAGTATATTATCGAAAATTCTGATAAAGATTGACTTTGCAAATTTAGTTCATTTAATTTTGCGGCAGTGAACAGTAACATAAATGTATAAGTAATGATTTTTTATGATTATTTTCATCTAACTAACTGAACACTAATGGGGTCACAGATGATCCCCCAGAAACATTTCGCATGAATTCCTGAGAAAATAAAATTTCATTAGAGAAACTGATGTACTATGTCATCACTAGATGTAAACTAAAGAGGAGCATTTGTAGAATTTTAAGGAGTATTCATTTAGACTCTATTATTTCAGATTTATTTCCAAAATGGAGGGAATAATACCGAAATATCTTAGACAAGAACAAATTTCACGGATTATGAATGAAGAAAATAATTTTAAAAAATCGATATGTGAATTAGGTACAAGAGAATTTTTAAATGATGAACGTGAAATTAATGAAATAGAAAATAGCGATGAGAAAATAAGAAAAGGAACAAATAAAGAAGTTGGAAGAATATATGGAAATGCTTGGCAAAACACTGAAAAAGAAAAAATGCTGTGCTTTCTTTGGACTTTTGATACTTGCTCGAGTCTACAAATCAAACAGTGAAGCAATGGTGAATCTATGGATAAAAAATGATGGTCGCCCCATTTTCAATAAATCTGTGGTTAGGAACAGATTCACATAAATATCTCGTAGCATGTGATTTGATGATGCTGAATGGAGACACTAAAAACATATCTGATGTTGAACTCTTACCAATTAAAAATATATTTGAGTCCTGGATTGGCAATTTACAATAAGCATATGGCTCTTGTGAGAACTAGTGAACAATTAGTGACATTTAGAGTTAAATGTCGTCAATACATTCCCTCTAAACAGGGAAAATATAGTTTTAAAATGTGGGCTACTTGTGGTAAAAAATCTTTTTCTGTTTGCAATATGCAAGTGTATACGGGAAAAGTAAAAATATCACCCGGGAAATTAATCATTGGAAAAGTGTAATTTTAAATATGGTGAAAGATGCAGAAAATATTGAAAGAAATATCACAGTAGATAACTTTTTTATAAGCAAAAGAAATAGAAAGACAAAAGCTGGCATTTTTTGAGGACGATTAAAAGAAAACTTTCAGAACTACCTCAAGCATTTATTATTACTGAAGGAAGGCAAATATATTAATTATTTTTCGGATTTCAAAAATAAGCAACAATTAAAGGCAAAGTTGTGATCCTATTAAGTACTATGCATTTTTCTCTTAAAATTGGAAACGTTGAGGAATCAATATGATAATGAATTTAAACAGTACCAAATCAGGAGTTGTCTCAAAGAACAAATCATTGCGTACTTATAAAAGAAATTGCGTACTTAAAAAAAATACGATTGGGTTATGCATATAGTCCCAGAATTCACACTTCGCATATATTATTTTTACATGTCTTATAAATTATTAAATGCGTAAATGAATCGTTTTTGTCATTTAAAACGTTTTAATTAACCCATTATAATTCTTTTATAACAATATATAAAAAAAAAAATGTAAAAATTGTAATGGGATTATGTTTGACTCCAGTGGTGTTCTGTATAACAAAATAAAATGCTGGTAGTAGGAGGGTTAAATTTAAAAAGACTCATTAAGCTGCATTGAATTTTCTTTGGATAACGATTACCCCACTACTAAGTTAGATGTCACTGTGCGTGTTTTTATGACTGATTTAGAATTGTTTAAACATTTTATAAAGAAATTAAAAAAACTAAAAATCGTTTTTATGACGCTCAAGACAGGAGGACTCTAGATTGAAATTTTCAAGAAGATAGATTTTTTATTATTTTCTTCATATTCATAGCTTATATTGATTAGAATATAGCCAAACAGCTATTTTTTTAAAATTAGAATTATTACAAAAGTTACAGCGACAAATATGCTGCTGTAACTAATTGACGCTAAAATAATCTTTAAATTTTAAATGCATTAAAAAAAATGACGGTAAAGAAGTGTGGCAGCTTTGGTTATTCAAGAGCCTCTCTACCGATTTTCTTCAACTTATAATACAAGCGTTCTTGATTGATTTCTCTATGGAATCACGGGAAATTTTTCTTATATTTTAATTTTTCGATTTTTTATGAGATATTAAAGACATTTTTATAAGGCCAGATTGCTTTTTTTTTTTTTTTTTTTTTTTTTTTTCTTTTTGGAAAATGCCAAAATTTTTACAAATATTTACATTTTGAAAAAATCCCATGCTACGCCATAGCCAATGCACTAAAGATTAATTTTTTTAAAGATTCTTTTTTTAAATATTATTTAAATGTTTTAGGTCGATACAAGCGGTCAGCTGACATAGCATTTTCAGCACACGGATTAACATACAATATTGGACAGGTACAACAAAATCTGTAATGGCAGCACTTTACTAGTGACAAGGGAGAAAAAACTAACATGCTTCCGAAATTTACCTATGTATATGAAATTTGTTTAAGCTCTATCTATATTATAAAGGACAAACGTGTCCGTGCGTAACGCTGACGTCATTTTGCGAATGGCAACAGTTGACGATGAAATTTCGGTTTTGCGATTTTTGCTACAGCAATTTTTTTAATTTCTAAACTTCGCACATTTTTAATTTTTACACCATTATATACGGAAAAAAATCTACTTTCACATGCAATGTGTTTGAAAACTGTATCTTAACTGACTGATTTATTATAGCATTTAAATTAAATTTCAAGCAAGTTTTTTTTTAAATCTATCTCTATCGCTTGCAGACGATTACAAAATATTAATCTGTTTGCACTTTAAACAGTATAAAAAGTTCAGCATTTGTTTCTAGGTAATATTCAATAACGAAATTGAAGCTTCGTTAAGGAATAAATAAAATAGTATAAATAGTATAAATAAAACACAGAATTAACATACATTTAATTGAAATAAGCGCTTAAAACTGCTGAAATTATCGGAATAAAAAAAACTGCTGTAGATAACGAAATGTTTAGCGATTTCTTCGGCTATTAACTTCTGACACAAAGCCAATACGAAATTACCGGTTTTAATAAATTTCAAAATTTCATTTGAATATATAATTGACATATTTCATATAAAAATGCTCTTTGGTGTTGTTAGCGGGCATTCTAACAAAAATTCTTAAATGTAAAAAAATCTATTAGAGTTTTCAATAAAAAAAAAAAAAAAAAAAAAAAAAAAAAATGGTTTTTACACATATTCTCTATCTCGGGAAACCCGGGTTGAATGCCCTAGTGTTTTTAATGTCTATTTTTTTTTCTTTTCGAGGCATGCGATTATCTTCAAATTGACCATTGGTGCGTTGCTTAATTTTCTTTATAAATGACTTCAATTTTATTCTTTCTTTTATTATTGTTGAAACAATAGTTCTTTTCAGAACTTTTTTAGTATGTCTAAACGTCTAAATATGTCAGGCAGAATCTTGTTTGCCTACAAATCGTAATTAAAAACTTTCGTTTTTCGCTTTTCCTATACAAAATTGAAAACGTAAACATGTAACATATGAAAAAAAGGAAAGATCATAACAAAATAGTCTTTCAAAAGCAGAAATATTCCGCGTATGAGAAGTTCCTTCCCTTTTGTCACTATAGCCGCTGCGATCGTCATCGCGTTACCTGTACGCTGTACGATAGCGTCTTGTAAGTTAATGAATGCTTTAGGACACCCGCGTTTACACGGATGCCAAGGAAAGTATGAGAAAAATTTTAATTAAAAAATATGAAACACTCTCCATGTATAACTTAATGTATTTTAAAATCCTTCAATAGTTTATGTTGTTACTGTAACCTACAAAAATTTCTCAAATATGACCACCTTCATTTTAATGTTCAAACTGATGTCCATCCACCTCTTTCCTCTAAAGGTGATGAATTGCCTTAATGTGACAGTTAATAAGAGGACTGATACACATAAGTAAAGCAAACTTATAGACAAGCAAAATACACGTAAGCAAATCTTCTGCTTAAACGAAATTTTCTTTTAATTATTTAATCCATTTAAATTTATATTTAGGAATATAAAATTTGTGTTTTTCATCAATTACTAACGGTTTGTGCCATGTATAATTTTAATTTTTAAGCAAAATTCCTAGATTTTTATAATTTAAAGATACTGCTAAATATCTTTGCGAAATAGATGGATGTGTTCACATAGTGGGAATCGTTGATTATTTTGGGAATTGTACCACATTAAACATCCCGAGCGACACAAAATATTTTTGTTCTAAATATACTTTCAACAAAATTAAAAGCATTAATTTCAAACCATCAAACCATCAAACATTTCCTATGAACTGTTTGATGGTTTTAAAGGGTCGTTAAATGACTGTGCTTAGTACAGCCTCATTTTCAACTAAATTCCTTGCACAGCCGTATAATGATTTCGATGTGCGACTGCAAAGACGATCTTACCTGCTTCGACAAGTTACCTGTTTCCACGAACTGTTGAATTAACTATTTGAATTTCCGTACAACTATGTAAAAATAAAAAAATATATGGGGAATACATGGTTTTAACGATATTACGCAAATAGTTCTACCTGTAACTATCGTAAATACACTGCTTGACAATTGCTAAGGAACAGAGAATTTATTTTGAAATAAATAATCACAGGCAATGACTGAAGAAATGAAACTAAGAATATGGAATTGAAGTAGCGTGTTAAATTTATCAAGCAAAATGGTACAGATCGCACCCCATGGGAAAGCGGGATAACAAAAAAATAAAGAAATGTCTCCTTTGAGAAAATTTGGAATTGCAAAAAAGGTCTTTTCAGATGGAAGGATGACAGATATCAGTCTCTCAATAAGGAATATAGCCTCCTCGAGCACTAGTACACATTTTGCATCTGTTATTTATGCTGTCTATTAAATTATTGAAGAGTCCTTGGGGGATATTGTCCCACTCCTCTCTGAAGGCATTTTTCAGCTCTTGCGCCATTCAGGGAGGGTGACTTCTGTGAGAAACACGTCTGCCAAGAGCCTCCCAGGCATTCTTTATAGGATTTAAGTCTGGAGAGTAAGAAGGCCATTCCATACGTTCAATATTTTCACATTCTAGTGTGTCCGATACTTCAGCGGTCCTGTGTGGACATGCATTGTCGTTCATAATCAGAAAGTCTGGACCTACCACACCCCTGAAAAGAAGAACATGATCCAGAATAATCTCTCTGAAATACCGTTGTGATGTTACGGTAAATCGCTCAAAGATGTGAAGCGGTGTTCTGCCATTGTGCATAATGCCTGCCCATACCATCACGCCTTGGCCATATCGATCACGTTCATGAACATTCTGTGGTGCGTGACGTGTTCCTTTCTTTCTCCACACCAACTGATTGCCAGAATCACTTGTAAAAGTGAAGCGGTATTCGTCGGAGAACATCACTCTGGACCACTGTTGCTGACCACAACCAATATGTTCCTTACACCAATACAATCTTTCTTGAGGATGGCGTGGTTTAAGTGGGATGCATTGAACAGGCTTTCGTGCGTACAAACCAGCCTGATTTAATCGCCGAGAAATGGTTCTGTCAGATATATGTGTACCAGCAGCGGTTGCAAGATCTGCAGCTAACTGACTAGGAGTGAGATTTCTGTTCCTTTTTGCCCCTAGGGATACACATCGATCCTCTTGAGGTGTGGTGTTCTTTCTACGACCACCGGCATGCTTTCGCATAGCATTTCCACCTTCAGCGGCCGTTTTTAATCGAGATATGACACTTTTTGGCATTCCCATTTCTGTGGCCCCCAGTAGTGATACTTTGACAGGCTTCGAGCCGTCAAACTGCTCGTCCACGATCGTAAGCACTCAAATGATGTGTTGCAGACATTTTGCACTTAATTATTGCCGTACAACAAGGAATTTCACAGAAATTAGTTCAATAACCTAAGACGCTATTTTTTCCAAACAGCTAACTGCAAAAATTTTCGAATGAATAAAGAGCTCCCGTGCGCTACCTTTCAGGCAGATAACAGGTACTGCCATAGTACGCCATCTACAATTAATTTTACTATGGTTGATTGGCAGTTGGAAACGCTATGTTGAAAAAACGAGTTGTTCCTTAGCAATTGTCAAGCAGTGTATAAACAGCAATGGGCTACAGTATGGCAGAAAACAGAAAAAACTTAATGTGAAAATCAGTGTTCATGGCATCATGTATCAGAAAAAGAATGTATGTGCAGCAATCACAATCACATAGCGGCTTTTTGCTTGCAGATTTTTCTCCTTTGCAATGCTCAGCTGGTAAATGAAATCTTATTTTTAAATGTCACAAAGATGGCTCATGCTCACACGTCCATGGTTAGGATAATAATCGTCCGACTGGGAGACGGACAAGTGCAGAGGAATGTAGCGGCATGCATTTGTTGCACTTGCAAGATTTGTCATTTCCCGATTGTGGAGTAGATTCCATGAAATAAGGAACTTCGGCTACATAATAAAATGACAAGTATTTAATGTAGGCAGCTTAAAAGAATAAACCACGCAATGCCATTCATCTGTGTGCTTCTTTTGGTAACATGACAAAGAATGCCTAGCCAGTCAAAAACTAGCTTAATCAAGGTTGCTTCTATGCACGTAGACCAATAGTGAGTATTCAAATGATCATAGATCGGCTTGATGGTCTGGGTTAAAATCAGCAAAACGAACTTACGGGCCAGCATATTATCCGGAGCGGTAGTTTGACTGAACAAAGGTATGTAGACGTATGTAGACGAGATACCATTCGCTGCAACTATTTGGTGGTTACTTTATTGTACTGCCCGATTTTAATGCCTTCAATTGACTGTCTGGAACTATGAAAATTGCTATTATTGAGAACTGGAACCTAATTCTCCAAACCTTTAAATATAACTTCATTGCATCCACAAAAAAAGGTGTGCAACTGTCTTAATTGTTCTAGGAAAACACACCATTATATAGAAAAATCTTTACCATATTCAAACATTTTTTCTTTTATTGGCGTCTAAAATGATTCTTTAAAGATATTTCCTTACACTATTTTAAAGTGTATTTATTATTAGATTTTATAAAATTATTAAATTAATCAAATACTTATATTTTTTACATTTCTATGGTATTTTAACATTTTGCATTTGTATGTATCTGTAATGTGTTTTGTTCGAAATGCATATTCAGAAACAAAACTGTGCGTGGCCAACTGTGATTGGAGTTCCATAGAAGAAAATAATCGTTTAGGCCGCTTGGCTTGTTAGCTCACAAGATCTCGTTTTACGAGTTCCCAGAAGAAACAATTTGGAGACTAAAGTCAGCAATATTGGGAAAATCATCAAAACGGTAGATGTAATAATCTTTTTTTTTTTTTTTTTTAATTATCAGAAGACATTTTTTCCATCATCCGAATATATGATGACGAATCCATGTTAAAAGCTCATTCTAAGCCTACTTATACAAAATTAACCTAAAACTATCACCCTCTGTATATGTGGGAGACATGTTACATCTCTGCATTACATCAGAGAATGTTCACTGACATCAGAAAGACAGCACAAATTACAGATTCCGAATGGTTTTCCTATTTTTAAAAAGTCCACATCTCATTGATAAAATTATCCAATGTGTGGCAATATTAAATTTAAATCCAATTTTATAGGACACAACTCCACATGCCAAGTTTCCGGACGAACCAGGATCTGATTAAGATTAGTGTCTGTTGAATTGTACTAGCATAGATCAATTTCTGGAAAATTATACACCCCATAATTTGATTTTTGGACATTGAACAAGTACCTGTTATATGCAATTCTCTGACGAGACAAAATTCTGAAACAGACAAGTAAAAATATTGTTAACAGTTTTTTTAAGCCAAGTGAGTCATTAATATCATAAACCAATTAGGTTTACTGTCTCGTTGGATGAAACTGAAACTGTCCTTTATCTGTTGTCTCTTATCTCTTAAGTACAATATATTACGTTGAGTAAAAAGTTCGTCGAGGGGAGATACCTTTGCGCAAACAGCTGTCATTTGTGCGGTTGTTAGCTTTTCAGCCAACCAATTTTTGCTTTCGAAAGCAGAGTACAGGAACTACATGATTGTGTAATTTGTTTGTTAAAAAAATATTATCTTGTGCTTCAAAAAAGTGTTTAAAATGGAGCTATCACGTCAGCAGATCAGAACGATTATTTACTATGAGTTCCGTAATAAACTCAGTGTGACTGAATGACACAGATGTGTGAAAGCTTAGTAATCAATACTGTTTCTTATGATACAGTCAAAGTTTGGTTTCGGAAGTTTAAAGCTGGAAATTTCGACAGTGAAGAAGAACCACGCTCTGACCGCCCTTTTGAAGTTGATTGTGAGCAGTTAATGCAAATTACTGATCAAGACAGAAATGTTTCAACACGAACTATTGCGTTAGAGATTAACGTTTGCCAAAAAACAATAGTTAACGCTCTAAAACGCATAAACCTAACGTTTAAGTTCAACCGCTGGGTGCCTCACGAATTGACTGCTGAAGACAAGCGCAGGAGAAAAAACTGTTGTTTGGCTCTGCTCAGAGATCAAAGGAAAGAGAACATTATGGACAAAATTGTGACCTGTGATGGAAAAAGGTTGTACTACAACAATACAAGCCATAAAGGAGAGTGGTCAGCACTTGGGTAATCAGCTGACTCGGTTTCACGACGTGCCTTAACTAAGAAGAAGGTGCTCCTCTGCATCTAGTGGGATTGTCGTGGAATTCTGTACAAAGAGTACCTGAAAAGCGGACAGACTATCAACAGTGCAATATACAGCAACATGCTAATCAAAGTTCGCGATGCCGTTCGCAAAAACCGAAGAAACGAGTTCAGAAGGAGGGTTGTTCTATTTCATCAAGATAACGCCTGGTCACACGTTAGTACGTTGAGAGGTTGGAGCCTCTACAAGCTGGAGTGGGATTTGATGCAACATCTACCATACAGCCTCGACATGGCCTCTTCAGATTTCTATCTCTGTTCACATCTGCAGCTGCATCTTGATGGCACAATCGCGCACGCCACAATTTTTCGCAGAAGGGATTGAAAAGTTGCCAAAACTGTTGGCAAACGATTGTAGATTTAAAAGGAGATTACTATCCTCATTAGCTTTCATGATTTCGTAGGTATTTATCATTTTACAATAAAAAAATGTTTGGCGAAAAACTTTTTACTCAACGTGATAATAATTTTTTAGAAGTTCAAAAAGTGTGTCTTTTCTTCGATACATTAATTTCCAAAATATTACATTAATAAAATCTCGAATGTTTAAAAATCAAAACACAGAATTGTTTTCTATTTAATTTCATTCTATCAGCTAATTTTATTTTTAAGAATGTGTACCTACGCTTAAAATTACTTTATTTAAACTCCGGCCAAAATTTACAGAACATCAAAATATTTACACAGAAGAATTTTTGTGAAAAATACTCGTACGTCGTACATTTCATTTTTCAAATATTGCTAAAAAGTATACTTAAGATAAACCAAATTATTCAATAATAATTTACTTTAATTCAGAAAAATTAAACAAGTACTACTCCAATTTCGATATAAATTTCAACTGCATTCATGAAATGTGTTCCTAATTCACTTATTATGGTGATGGTTTTTCCGTTTTAACACGTGTTAGGACATTTATTTCCAAAAGAATATTTAAAATAAAAGTCATAATACAAAAAAAAAAAAAGACGTACATAAAATTTATTGCACATATTGAAATACTAGGTTGTATCATAAGTATTTCCTTTTGTGAGGGCTTTTCTATCAAATCATGTACTTGGCACTCTCTCACCCCTATTCTTGAACATAAAATGTTTTTTAAGAGGATATACATCCCTCTATATTCTATAATCATACAAGCTTCTTTCTTTCATTTTTAGGAAAATCCATTCCCTACATTCAATTTTGATGCTAAAAATTAACAAAACTATACATTACAAAATTATTAATTTTTGAATGTGTAGTTTTGTGAATTTTTAGCATAAAAACGATTGTGAGGAATGAATTTTTTTCCCCTTCAACTGGTCAAAATTCACAACTAATCATCTGTCATTTTTGGGTTTGATTACAAGGATGAGGTCCCCTTCCTTAAAAGGTTTGAATTTCTTTTGAACTGTCCGGACACTACTCTTGTCCTGGCCTCCAACTTCACGAGTTTTATTGGTTTTAAGGCCTAGTTTAAAATCAAGCCTTAAGATGCATAAAATCGCAACATTTGTAACACTCATTATATGACTCAAAAATGACGGATTGAAACTTTGTACGATTATAGAATACAGAGGGACATGTATCATCTTAAATAACATTTTACGTTCAATAATAGGGGTGAGAAATTGCCAGCTACATGCTTTGGTATAAAAGAATTGAAAAAAACAAAAATACTTTTGATGCAACCTAATACATGTGCTGTAAACACTGCATTTTCCCTTATTAAAAAATTGAAGGGAAAATGCAGTGTAATTAACAATGGTAAGATGAGTTTACCAGTAAATGGGTAGAGGCTAGATTTTTTCCGCTACTTTTTAATTCTAGCTTGTTCAGCTCAAGTCATTAAGAATATTATCCTTGAGAAATCTTAATCTCATCATTGATTATTTATTTTTTATGTTATCGCCTTCTCCAAAGCCTAAGTTCTTAATACATGAAGTTTGTCAATTATATTGGCGTATGCAAAGATATGAGAAATTTCAACGTACGTTCTAAAATGTCGCAAGTATAGGCAAGTACTTGTATCATGTAAGCTGAATCAGTAAGCTGAACAAATGTCCTCGAAATTCGAAGATATCTTTAAATGTGGATGCTGTAGTTTCCGCAGTTTTTGTTTTAAAACAATTATTAGATTTTCAGAAGGCAATAAATTTGTGCGACAAACAAAAATAAATATATATAAATCTTAAAAAGTTATACATTTTAAAGTCATGAAATTTTTTAAAAAGTCCTATTATGAAACTTAATGAAATTTTGTCACACTAAGAATTAGTATCATGATACACGAATAACTCAGTTGGTTTTTATGTTTTACAGAGAATTTCGTATATAAAAACTGATTCCTTGAAGGATGCAAAGAGAATGCTGAAAGTAATAAAATCTTGAAGAAGAGATTTGTAAAGAATGACACACACAGAGAAGAAAATTTGAACTTTTAAATGTGTAGTAGCAGTGATATACAGTTAGAAACAGTGGAAACGTCATCCTCAGGATATAGAAAACCTCACTGTTTAGTGTCATAGATCAAGGAAGTTTCATTAACACGCTTTTGCCATAAAAATGTTTTATGAAAAAATATATACAAATATTCTCGTTTTTCATGTCATCCTATATAAAAATAATGGTACAAATTTATATACTTTTCATGTCATTCTGTATAAAAATCTTATTTAGCAAACTTAGTTTTTTTGTTGTTGCATTTTATAGAAATCCATCCAAAACTCGACAGACAGCGAGGGCTGGTGTTCTGGTTCTTTCGGGAATGGTGACTCCACTTCGGATCTTTACGGCGCCCGTAAAACTTTTTTACCAGTCCACCAATAGCTGGTGCTCTGTTTATTTATTTCCTATGGTGAGGTGAATCTATCTCTGCAGTTTGTCAGTCGTTGTTGCTTGTTGGTTCCTGGGATGTGGCGCATCAAACTATTTTGCTCGACGAATTTCAACTCTGGTCTTATAAAATCAAATTATCCATGTTCCAATTGCCACAACTGCCACCACATTTCTGTAATGATTCAATCACGTGGCGGATAGATGGAATGAACGTGGTTACTTGAGAAACTCCAGATGCTGCACTAGATATGAACTAACAAATATTAAAGTTCACGCAAATAGTAAGTTTCAAGTAAAAGTCTATGTTAAGATACAGTTCGATGTGAACACTGAGAAAATTCTCGTCAAGTGCTGGCGCACCTCCATTTGCTTATGGAATATAGGGCTTTTTCAGACCAAGGGCTGGCCTTCACTATTATTCTCTATGTCAGAGAAATGCTAAGGGCTTCAAGGGGCTTCTTTTCCACCCGGATACACCAACGGAAAGATTGGCTCTTGGCTCCTGCCAATCACCGTTCCACTTCTGAATCCAGCCAACTTAACTCTCTACGATCCACTCAATAAATCACCTTTCTCTTTCTTCCTTCCGCTTCGTACTCGGACATGGAGAGAGGACGGTGTGAAATGTAGGCATTCGCTTTTCTCTGCTCTTCTTTCGTGTGCTAGGAGAGTTTCTCATCTATTTTGTTTCTCATTGACTGAGCCTTTCTCTCTTAAGAGAACGGGTGTTGCCACCAAACGTCTGCGGACTTTCTTCGGCGCGGAGGTTGAATGACCAAGGTGCGTCGATAAGGTCATTAATTAAGACGTACTTTAACTAATTTCTAATATCAAAACTTTATTCTGTACTGTCCGAAAACTGTTTAAAGGGAACACTGATGACATGCTTTTCGGGTTTATCGAACTCTGCAGGAGGTCTTCACCGTGGGCACTATCTTTCCTGACATTTTACAGCGATAATATCTAGTACAGAGCAGGGCCGTGAGAAGAGGGGGGTGAAGGCGGCCCTCGTCCCGGGCGCGAAAATTGAGTGGACGCCAAATTTATACTACCAACCATGGTTTTATTTATTTATTTGGTTTTTGGCCGTCGATCATTTTCCGGGGCATTTCGTTTTCTCTCTTTATCATTCTCTTATTTTCTGTCGCAAAACATCATGATTTCTCTAAAATATAAGGGCAATTTTCTCATGTTATTTAGTTGTTTGGAATTTCTAAATTAAAATTAAAACGGGGGGAGGCGCAAAATTGAAGCTTTGCCCCGGGCGCACTTTTCTTTTCGCACGGTCCTGGTACAGAGTTCCAGTAGAGTAGGAATAAACAAAGCTATAATATCTTATTTCATGAAGTCTGAAAACAGAGCTTTGTTTTCATAAACTTTGTGAATCCAGCTTTTCTATAAATTATATATTAATTGTTTACTTTTAAAGCAAAACCTAAATCCAAATAATTTTTATTAGGAGGTATTTGCCAAGAGTAACGATTAACTCGAGTAATGTATTAAATCGATGTCACAATTTTCTCATACCAGCCTGTTGCATTTTCATATAAGATCAAGCATTTATTTACTACGTTCCCAAAAATCCATCCAGAAAATCCAAGAATTATATTAAAAAAAAATATGTAAGAGAGAATTTCACATTATCAAACCTTGATTAAATGACTTCATTACATCTAATTTAATGGATGTTGAAAATCGAGTTTTGATCTTTATAAACTTTGTAAACATTTATACTGTCCTTTTATAAGTAATGCATTATCTTTTACGTATAAAAACATCGAACACAACCTAAAACCAAGCTCTTTTTGTCGCTAGACAATCCCCAGGTGTCACGATTAACTTCGCCAATGTATCGACTGGGTGTTACTATTTTCTCAAACCAGCTTGGTGCTTTTTAATACAAGACACTTTGTAAATCTAGACTCTAATAGCCAGATACATTAATAGAAACCCATCCAAAACAAAATAAAACTATGTAATAAAAATATCTAGGACTGAATTTGATCTAGAAAACTCCTATTAAGAGATGTTGTAATATCTAGTTTTATAAAAGTTGAAAATCGAGTTTTGATTTTTACAAGCTTTGAAAATAATAATCCAGCTCTTTTATAAATGATGCATTATCTTTTACGTATAAAAAATTCAAACACAACCTAAAACCAAGCTCTTTTTGTTGCTAGACATTCCCCAGGTGTCACGATTAACTCGATCAATGTATCGACTGGGTGTCATCATTTTCTCAAACCACCCTGGTGCTTTTTCATACAAGACACTCTAAAGCCTGCAAGCGGTAAGAGAAGGGGGGGGGGGGCGGCGTAACTTGCTAGAATCCCCCTTTTTCTTTATTATAATTATTTTTCCTTCTTTTGCTCTGAACTTCTTTTCGGCGAAGGAAAACTTTGTCTTTTAAACCCATGCTTGACTGACAAATTGGACATTAAGGGAACGCTTCTAAACTTTGTCTTTATGAGGGCTAAGGAGTATTGGATGAAGCCCTCTTTTTTTTTCTCTTTTCTGTCTTAAGTCTTTTAAAGGTTTTATCCGTTAAAACTTTCCTGGGGGCAACAAAGGGTTGTAGGAGAGAGAAAGAATTTTTCCCCAAGAAGGATATTTTGGCGCGAATTTTTGTTTTTCTTCTACAGCTCCTTTTGATGGTTTTCTGGGAAAAGTTGATCTATTGTTTTAATCTCAGCGTTTGCCGCTTGGAGACAAGTCGGTGGGTGTTTTGTCAAAGATTTTGTCGCAGCAAGAGAGTTTGAAAGATAATGGGCCTAAAAGGCTTGTTGGGCTGTTAATCTTCTCTTTCCATCATAAAAATTGTTCTGTACTCTCAGGTATCGATAACCTCAGTTTTAGTTGCAAAGTTTTAGAAGTAAAAAAACATTTTTTGGCAGTCATGTGCAGAAAAACTAATTTTTGCTCTTGCTTTGGTGTACATAATAGGGAGTGTTGTGAAAAATAGCTTTGTGTTGAGTAAGAAAAGTTTATAAATAAATACTATCAGCGTCTTTTATTGTTATTGAGATATTTTCGGGCTATTAATTTTTCTTCATGAAAGCAGTTTTAATAACTACTTTTTGATCAAATCTTTTATAATAATGAAGTCACTTTTTTTAAAAATCAGCTTTAAAAATTTTGTTAATCAAAGAATATTTTAAGATATAATATCCGAAGAATGAATTTTGAGAATTCTTTTCTGCGATATGTTCAGTCAAAAATAATAATCCCTTTCTTGTTGGTGATATTTTCTGTCCACTAATTTTTAATAATGGTTTTTAAAATTTCATTTCCCTAGTTATTCACAAAATATTTAACGATAAAAATCCCCCTCTTCTTTTCTCTTTCTCAAATATCTCTCTTAAAAGAACTATCATTTCTACAAGGGCAGATAATACTTTGCTATCTTGTAGTCTGCATTTAAAACACAACTCTCCGTTTTTTTTTTTTTTTTTCCCATTAATTTTTGCTTCAATACTTCAGTACATAAATTACATTAATTTTTATTAAGAAACTTTAATACACTAATAAAAATCATTCCTTTTATTCATATATATTTTTTAAATATTTGCAACCTTGATAATTTAGAAACTTCGCTTCTTTCTTTACAATGCCCATTTACTGTTACTTGTTGTCGCCTTCTCTTTCATTATGTGACATTCATGCAAATCTCAGATAAAGGTTTCAGTGCACATAAAAACAAAATGGGATTTCATTAAAAATGCCCTTAAATTGGTTAAAAAATATACTTTTATCAAAATATCTTTGTTTTAGAACACCTTTTTTTTTCCAGATGTGTATTGAAAAAGCGAAATTTTATACATAGATTATATATATACAAGGTGGTTATAATAATATGGTTACCTAATAAATAATTAAGTCCTAAATCGTTAGATTTACAAGTATAGTTTAAGTTGAAAAAAAAGTTTCAAATGTCGTTCTGTACCATATCAAAAACTATTTACGATGAAAAAATTCCTGTTTTCTTAAAGTTGCGAAATTTAAATTGTCAGACGGTTACTGGTTTTTATAAGTTATATTTAAAAAAATTACTCCAAACTCCAATTACATAAACAATAAAAACTCTATTATTCTACCACCTAAATTTACCAAGTTACGATACTTTGAATATTATGCTTATCAGCGTTTTCTGTCCCTAAAAATGCGTTTTCCGTTCTTTCTAAATTTTGGCCATAAAAGAATAAATTTTTATTTTTGTTTTTTTACTTGTTAGAGTAGGGAGAGAGTTTTTGGAAATATAATTTATAAGACCCAGGGACCATATAAAAATTTAAATTTTGCAACTTTAAAAAAAAAAAAAACTATTTTGAAGTAATTTTTTTTTTTTTTTGATATGATGAATTAAATATGATGACATTTGAAATATTTATTTTTGTTTCCTTTTCTTTTCCTTTTGATTTTCTTTTATTCTTTTTTTTTTCATTTCGAAACATACTTTTAAAATTAACTGTTTTTTGAATTAGTTATTGGATAACGATAAGAGCCGAAACCTTGTATATAGTTGAAGGGTTCAAAACAAAAGTAGCACTTGTCCAAAATTCCAAAATTTCAGAAATGGGAGAAAATATCTCTGAGAAAGTGCTGTTTTTATGAGACAACCAAACAACAAAAATCTTGTCACTTTAAACGAGAACATTGGGTTTTAGTTAAAAGAAATCATTTTTTTCACAGCGATGCGACAGTTGAGAATAACCAATATTTTACTGATATTGTTAATGTTCGTGAATTTTTGGAGAAGTGTTGTTTTTGTTGAGCATCATTTGAATTATGAAATTAAGCCCTTTCTTAGCTGTATATAATTGTGTTTCTGATAAATTCCTGAATAGCTTTTGTAAAATTAAACTTATGTAAGCTAAACTTTTTCAAAAATAATTCTAAGTACTCGAGGTATGCACTTTCCCCAGATGTATATAGACAATACTCGTCTTTAGGGTGCACATTATTTATTATATACTAGCTGTCTCACAAGGCGTTGCCCGGGCCCGTGATAATAAAATTAAACAAACCTAAAGTTTGTATGATTTTATATCTTTAACTCGATTTTGTATGAAATTATTTATTTAAAATTACTGCGCACGCGACAAAAAATCCTTTATTTCCACCATCTGCCAACAGCGGGCGCATTCTGATCTGAACGAACCTCCGACACGTTTTCCCGCTGCCTGCAGCACCGTACAGTAGCGTGCTGCACACGCGTTGCAAAAATCTTATAGTTCTACCTGGCCAGGGGGCGCACTCTGCTCCAAACAAACCACCTTCCAAACGAAACTCCGAACGAGTCCCCGCTGCATCCGGAATCGTATAGCATACATTCTGCACACGCGGTGCAAAGTCCTTTAGTTCCACCTTCCACCGCCAGATGGCACTAATTTGTTCTTTACGAACATCCCACATGGGTACCAATTATATCAAAGGACTTAGGAGGACTTCGAAGGCCCATAGAGCTCGTGAAAATAATAAGCCTTCTGGTGGTGGGAGATGGAACTAAAATCTGTAACGCGATCGAAAATCAAGTCGAACTATCCAAACCCCGTTGTGATCGAGCCCATAGAACCCGAGATAAAAATGCACAGTTAGAAAAAAACTTGTAGCTTGTAGGATTGCCCACCAGGGAGTTCTTGGTCAAGTGCACAACAACAAATCACTTACTTTGATTGATGATATGCATCAAGTGAATACGGGTTGTGTACTTATATTAGGAACATAAATTTAATTTATACGAAAATCGTTATTTGAAATTTCCGGTATTCTCTGTATACAACATTTATAAAACGCTACGGGTAAGGCTAAAAATGTTAAATTTCTGAAATGGAATTTGTTTTGTCTAAATCAGAGCAATATACTTTTAAATAATTATTAAGAGTTCTGAATTAATGAAAAAGTAGTCGCCAGGAGACGCACGATAAAGTACAATAAATGCTATACTAAATAAAAAGGCGTTAACCACCTCCCCCTCCCCGTACTCACAAGTTTAACGAATAATTTGTCCAAGAAAATTCCGATGCAAACGTTTCTTTAATTATCACTCCCATTGTCAAATAAGCTTTTATTTCTTTTTCATAAAAATTAAAATTTTTATAAAATAAAAATTCATTGGTGGATTATTTCGATATTTTGAAAATTTTAATTCTCAGCCTGTTATAAGTAAGAATGCATAATTTTCCAATAAAAATCCAAGATTTTTAATAATTTTATACAGTTTTACTAAACGACTCCAACTTTTTATTACTTATTTGGTATATTTCATTATTCAAGAGATAACATCTACTATGCCTAGCTCGTGAAAAAATGCGTTAAAATAAATTATTTTTCTGCAATAAAATTAATGTAAAGTAATGAAATATCTTGGGTTATAAGTGCCGTATAGTCTTAATTTTTGCAAACTTGAAATGTGGAAGCAGAGAGGATCCGAACGGTATTAATTTTGAAATCGTAGCTTTACCCTGTTTCTTTGTGGGTTCATTATCACAGACATCTGACGCTCTCAAATTTTTACCAAACGTGTGTGTTATTTGCAAGATTAAATCGATCGAAAAATTAAATATTTCTAATTAGTATTTCAGAAAGCTGTGGATGGAATTTTTTGAATTTGCGATTTTTTGTTTATCTAGAACTGCAAATTTTCGTGTCCAAAGACCTAATAGTTTCTGTTATTTCGACATGTTGCGAAAAGGCGTAGTTAAAAGTCATTCTGGTAACCCGATCTTTTTCGTACAAACCTAAAATTTTTCGTCCCTCTTCCTACACAGACCTGATTTTTGCGGTTTTGACATTTCTTTTGCGCTATTTTCTGAAAAAGGTGGCATTTTGGAAGCGATGGTTAAGGAATTTTAATTAACATTTCGGTTAATCTTCAAAATATTAAAATTCTGATTCTCATGTGCACCAGGAGAATCCTTGATGTATCCTCACCTAAATTTTCAGACTTATAGGTGCGCTAGATTTCGCTAGCCATCGCAGACAAACATATAAACACACAGACACAGACACACACATACAGAAACACGCACACACAGAGCGAAACTTTCTTTTATTAATATATAGATTACACTCTCTTAGTTCTGTTCAGTCCCATCGATGATGAATTTTTATGCATCTTTTTCCATTAAAATAATTTAAAAGTATGCTTTTGGGGAAAATTTTTGAATATTCGAGTATATATTTTAGTCAGTTAATACACCGGCAAAACAAACCTTTGTTCATGGATCTTATTATTTATAAAAGTGGGCCTTCTCTAAGATCTATGTAATGTTACCTATGATAATTTTCAAGCATTTTTTTCCATTAAAAGATTAAGCTTTTGGTAAAAGCTCAGTGTATTCGAGATTCGAGCGTATACACATTTGCTGTGGTACACAAGGAGAAAACAAACAGAAATCCATTGAGAAAATAATTTATAAACCTGTGTGTTCTCGTAGTTCTAACAGGGGTCGGAAAAATTACTTTTTTATTGCAGCGAACTACAACTACAACTACTTGATCGAAAATGTAGTTAACTACAACTACAACTACTTGTTTTAAAAAGTAACGACTACAAACTACTTTTCAGAAGTAGTTACTACTTCGCTACTTTCAGATTTTGTCAAAGGGTTCCATTTATACTACAAATTCAAGACACGAGTTAAATAATAAAGCGACCGCTCGTTATATCGTGTCTGCCGAGATATAATTAAATAAATGCAACATAATCGAGGGCATTACAAAAGATAACATACAAGAAAATGTTTTGTGTTTGTCTCCAAAATATTAATTTATACACACATTAAATTTCGCAGAAAAATTATTAGAGAGATTATAATCTAGAATATTACAGAAAAACAACCCTAGATACAAATAATAAATAAATCTGTAAATCAAGAAATTCTGAATATTAAGAAACCGACGTTAAAACATGAAGACTTAATAATGAGTAAATAGACAAGTGTTGCCAGAAAGAAAATTAATTCATTTGGTAGTTTAGTACTTGATTTTAGCTGCAAGTGTCAATGGGAAAAATCTATCTCTTCAGGCGATTCGTTGTTATACGCTGCAGCTGAGATTCGCAAAATGTTGAGCAGAAGAAATTTTGCACAAAAGAAGCAAATTTCGGCAAAGTGATTCGCAGAATGGTACATTTCCCACCCCTGAAGTGGCGTTAAAAGTAGCGTCGGTTCTCGCTACAAACTACGGATTTTTATATCGCGCTACTCGCTACACAACAAACTACTGTAAAAAGTAGCAGCTACAGTAGTTTCGCTACTTGTAGTGCGCTACTTCCGACCCCTGAGTTAAAATTATGATAAATTTCCAAGCTTTTGTTTTACACTAAAATTAAAATATATTATTTGATAAAAGTTCTGTGTACGTTGTAGACATACAATGTAAAAAAAAAATTCGTGAAAATACAATAGATTTTCCGCAAAAGTTTAGGGAGAAGTTTCATTATTCCAAAACAACAGTAGAATTTCCGTAAATGACATTAGTTCCGTAAAGGAGATTTCAAATCCGTAAATATGCAGAAAGTTTTCCGTAAATGTAATGTATTTTTTCCGTATTTCTTTCAAAATAGTACAATGTCCATATTTCTTCCAAAACAGTGCAATATCCGTAAATGACGTTTAGAGGTTTACGTACAGAAAACGCCTTGTTTGAAATGGAATTAAGGTGGTTGTATTAACTACAGTTCTCCAAGTATCCAAGCCTCACCCGGCTCGACCCGATGGCCCATTCTAACCGGGGCCATGTCTGGACGGCAATACTTTGTCAAAATTATAGTAATATTTATAAATTTTAATAAAGTATTTAAAAATTTATTTTATTTTTATAAGTTGCAGATTTTGTTTTTCTTGATAGCGCTTCAAAATTATGAACGTTTTTCATTAATTTTTTTAAATTTTATTTCAGCTTTTCTAACGTGAGGCAATATTGGGTTATTTAAAGGTTTCAAAACATGATATCTCTGCAAATTATTGCTATGTAAATTGGTATTAAATTAAACTGATTTGGCTTATAAATTTATGAGTTAAACTAAAATGTATTACTTTATAAATTATAATTTTTTCCTTAAACTTATAAAAATAGTTAAGAACTTTTTCTTTACTTTTATAAAAATGAAGTTTATAATTTTATAAAGTTTATAATTTATTTCGTTAATTTATAATTTTATAAATTAAACTAAATTAATAAGTCCAAATTTAAGCTTACCTATCCCATGGTCATTAATTTTAAAATTTTCTCTAAAAATCTATTTTTTGGTTTTAATATTTTTAAAAATATTCAGTTTAACAAAACCGTACACAAAAGCTAATCAGCATAGCTCACATATAATAATTTAATTTATTAGGAAATTGTTTATTTACATAAGTTTTTTTTTTAAAATAAGAGATAAAGAAAATTTATTTTAGTAGAATGTCTGATTGCTTAATTATTATTTTTATTGGAATTGATAAATAGATCATCAGACAAATAATTTTAAAAAGTATATGCTCGAAAAAAAGAAAATGTTGGTACTATTGCACAAAGATGCAATCATACAATGACTCTTAATACAATGTTTTACGCAAATGATGCATAATAAGTTAAAATTTATCTGTTATAAAGCATCAAATAACAAAGCAAAATATTGAAAATTATGAAAAGAAATTTTAAAAATATTGAAACTCTCTCTGAAACAAAACCCATCTACCGGCCCCACCAGTGGCTGAGAGGTTGTGCTCTCGAAGCTGGTAGACGGGAGGTGCTGGGTTCGATCCCAATCGCGCCCGTCGGCCTAATCGTTCGGAGTTTTCGTGGTTTTCTTCGAGCCGTGGATTTATCCATGCGTAAATACGGATTCGGTTCCCTTAGAAAGACCCCCACGAAGGGCACTCCTCCCGGGCCTATATCCCTAGTGTAGATAATTGGCCGTCAATAATCAACCCAACCCAACCCAAACCCATCTACCGAAGAAACCATCATAAAAAGTGACTAAAATAAGTAACAACATTTGAGAAAGCGGCGTGGTCACTGATAGCGTAGTGGTGGAAACCCCCTGTTTAGTAAAAGAAAGATTCCGGGTGCGATTCTCTTCGTGGCAAGGGTTGGTAATTTACTGAAAACACACTCAGCAATAAAAACGCAGAACACAAGATACCCTTTACAAGGGTATCTTGTGAAGTAACTTTTTTTTTTTAGTCCTTTAAAGTTTATTTTAACGACATGAATATTTCTGAAAAATACGGAAGATATTTGTTATAAAACGGAAATTTAAAAACGGATCTTTCAGAGAACATGAAAAATTTCCTGGAATTTACGGACTTTTTTTCCGTTAAAACACGGAAATAGTACTGAAGTCCCGATTGCCAGTACAATTTCCGTTTTTTTTCAGGAATTTTTTTTGCAGCGTATATATGGGCATGTATAACATTGACTGGTAAAAGACCTCTCTTTATTCATGGAACATTTAATTAAAAAAATTGTGTCCGCTAATATTTCTGTTTAATCGCACCCAAGATAAATTATCAATCTCTATTTTTGTGTTAAACGTATTTCAGTTATATACATTTTGATAATAATACTTTGTATAGTTGAATGTACATCATTCAAATGTGCATGAGCGTAAGAAATCTTACTTGAAGCCTATACTTTATAAAATTTGTTTCAGTTTTGTTTAATTCCAACCACAATCAGTTTTCAAACTTTCTTTCCTGGGATAAGCAGAATACAATTTAATAATAAACACAGCTCAAATTACGTTAAATATCCTTAAAAACTTTACTTTATTCTTGTATTGTTCTGTTTAATAATGTAGCATTTCTGTTTGCGCCAGCATATTCTGAATAAATTAGAAGACAAACAAAATATTTGCACTTAACCTGAAAGCGTTTCAAACAAATAACTCGAATGTTAAGTATAATCAATCCAAAGACAAAATGTTTCCTTCCTTTAACAGATGAAACTGAATTTTTATAAAATTTTCAATTTTGAAAATTCGAACTAAGGTAGAGAAATGAACTGTAACATTACTTGTCACTATTTGTTTAAACTCATTTTTGAATGGCTGTACTTTTCATATTTCATGAGAGTTATGTGTTTACAAGAACAAAAACCGCATGCGTTTTTTCTGCGCATACTTCACATGGTATGATCTGTTTGCATCCGGTCATGTTGCTAACTCAAGAGAAAAGTTTCAAAAATGCCAGATTCCTATTTTGCAGTTAAAGCAGAAAAATTTATTAATGGAGGGGTTTCCAGGTTTAGTGCAAATTCTTTAGTTTCATCCTTCAGATAAATAGTTGAAGTAGCTAATACAAAAGGCATTGTCATTAGATTATTATTTTTTTCCGCTTGTTTTGCCAATACATTTCTAAGACTGTTTTTACTTCATTTTTATTTTATTTACTTTTTTTTTTAAACTACAAAACACAGTTTTAAACGGTTTATTAAATTGTATCTTTAAAATCTATTCAGCATTAAATGTCTGGAGTCTCAATATTCAAAGTTATGTACAAAATATTTATTTTTAGTTATAACTTTTTATACATTAACAACAACAAAGACAGTAATACTAATAATAACACACAAAATTTAAATAAGTATGAAAAGTTGATGGAATGCTACAGAGCAACCTCTTAAAATTTTTTAAGATGAAGTCTTTTGCTTAGCATTTAACGCTATATTCTATATTAGGAAAAGATAGGCTAAATATTAATTAATAATGAAGTAATAAAATTTAATGAAGTAATAAAATTTAATGAAGTAATAAAACAATGGCTTCCTTTAAAACCTAGATTGTAAAATTAAAAAATATATATATTTCCTAAAATAAAAGAATTAACATTAATGCTATTAAAAGTAAATAAAAGGAAACTGACCAAGATAAGATGAAAATGATAATAAAGTTTATTTACAAGAAATAATACGCATTTAATAAGAAACAAACAAAATAAAAATAAATCTAATTATATTTAAATGTTAAATTTTCATTGTTATCTTACTGAACAAATTAAATAAATATTATTTTATTGTAAGTATTATTATAATAAGTATTATATTACAAGTACATATTATATAAGTATTATATGAATATTATTATTATAAGTATTATATGTATTATAAGTATCTTTAATTAAATAAATATAATTTTTTTAATACACTATTTTATAAGAGTTTTATGTTTATTTTGAAAATCACGCCTAATTTCATGACAGCAGTTCATGATTTTTCCAAAAGAATTCCGTTACAATACATTAATTTGGAATTGGCACCGATTATAGAAAGGTCACTGCTCTTTTTTTACGCTTGGTATAAAGCGCAAACTAGTGAATTTATATAAAAAAAATTATAATTTTTGCTCTTTTTCTTTTTAAGATAAAGCAACGGGAAAGAAAAAATGAAACATTAATTAAATTACCATTTAAGAAATTATAATAAATTATAACACCTTTTAATAATATATATTTTTGAAATGCTAAAAGATGTAAACTAAAACCATGATATACAGTAAAATAACTTTTATTAGATTGTTGACATGTTTCGGTTCACTCAGAGCCATTATCAAAAACAAATGAGAATATTCTATAATTGCACGGTCTTTGAATTTATTATTTGAAATGCTATCTTTTAATTTTCATGTACTTCTTAAAATCATGCAAATTATTATTAGTTTTTTTACTTGGTTGTTTATTTCCAGTTAAATGATGCTGCATCGTTACATATTGTATTTTTGCATGTTACTATGGTTTCTCTTATTATGGTTGTATAGTATAGATTGGGGGGAAAGATTATTTTACTTTCATAGAAATTTATTTGGATGGTTTCTTCTTGAGATAATCTTGCCAGGGCTGTGGTTTTTCTATTATACTTAATATCAGCTATATGCTCCTTTTGTTCTGTAACTAAATTTCCTGCTTGTCATGCCAATATAGTAGTTTTTAGATCCGTATTTCTTTAATAAAAGGTATTTCACATTCCCCTGAATAATTTTCAAAATTAATTGGGTCAATTTTACTGCAAATGATATTCTTTAATTTCTGAAGGGGTTTGACTATTAAGCAGATATTGAAACGGTTAAAGCTGTATTTTAATTAAAAAAAAAAAAAAAAAACCTTGGATAATATTGAAGAGTATTAAGTTTGTATTTTTGCGAATCAATTTGTTTTCTGGTTTCTTATTATTGGCAATATCCACGATTAATTTATTAATATGGTGTACCCAGGGGTCGGAAGTACCGCGCTACAAGTAGCGAAACTACTGTAGTCGCTACTTTTTACAGTAGTTTGTAGTGTAGCGCGCTACATTTTAACAATGTAATGTAGCGAGTAGCGCGATACAAAAAATCAGTAGTTTGTAGCGAGAACCGACGCTACTTTTAACACTACTTCAGGAGAAAAAAAAAGTAGCATTCTGCAAATCACGTGGTCGAAACTCGCTTATTTTTGTGCAGAATTTGTTCTTCCCAATTTCTTCTCTTCGAAAAATGTCCAAATCGCAGTGGCAAATCTCAGCTGCAGTACAGCGCCTAGAATACATAGTGTGGAAACCGGCAAATGGTGTAATGCTTTAAAAAGTGCTAAAAAGTTGTAGCCTATAAATGTGCAACGGTGCTCCTACGATAATGTTGCAACCATAGACAAAAAAATGCGTATCACGTTTTTTAGCTATGTTTTCATAATTTTAAAAAAGCTTATAAAAATCACTAAGTCAGAGGAGAAAAGGATATATAATTTAAGTATTTAAAATACTTACCACCAGCCGAAACATTCTAATACAATGTCAAGAGCTAGCAGATGGCGCTGCGAACGCATCCTAAAACTTTCAGCAACGTTGTACATCTATTGGATACAATTTTTTAGTACTATTTTGTAGCCGGTTTCCACACTATGTATTCTAGGCGCTGTAGCTGCAGTGTATAGCAACGCATCGCATAAAGTCATAGATTTTTTCCATTGGCTGCTGAAATCAAATACTAACCTACGAAAGGAATTAATTTTCTTGTTGGCAACACTTGTCTATTTACTTGTTAAGAAGTCTTCATGTTTTAACGTCGGGTTTCTTATTATTCGGAATTGCTCCATTTACAAGTTTATTTATTGTTTGCATTTAGGGTTGTTTTTCTGTAATTGTCTAGATTATAATATCTCTCTTAATTTTGCTACGAGATTTGTTAAGTGTGTATAAACTAACGTTTTCGATACGAACACAAAACATTTCCTTGTATGGTATTTTTCTTAATTTTTTAATACTCTCGGTTATGTCGCATTTATTTAATTGTATCCCGGTAGACGCGATATAACGAGGGGTCACTTTATTATTTATTCCGTGTCTTCAATTTCTAGCGTAAATTGAACACTTTGACAAAATTTGAAAGTAGCGAAGTAGTGACTACTTTTGAAAAGTAGTTTGTAGTCGCTACTTTTTAAAATAAGTAGTTGTAGTTGTAGTTAACTACATTTTCAACAAAGTAGTTGTAGTTGTAGTTCGCTACAATAAGAAAGTAGTTTTTCCGAACCCTGGGTGTACCTTAAAACCATTATTACAAGCAATTTTACGAATATTATCTATTTCATAATATTATCCAATTTATTTTCAGCAGTTTACTGATTTCAGTAATTTACCGTCAATGTTCTGCACTAACGATAACGAAATGCAATGTATAAAATTTAAAATTCCGATTAATCCAATCTCTTAGGTTTAAAGTTTTACTCACTCTAAGCATAGTGCAGACAATTTTACCTTCCCATAATTTTTAATGAGTTTTTACACGTATCTATAATATATTCTTTTTCATAAAGCTATGGTTTAAATTTTAAACTGCACATGAAGCTGTTTGTCATGTTCATAATGCAATTTTCTTCAGAAAGGGGGCCCAGCATGGCCCGTGTGCCCCGGATCTCACATAGAGTTAATCAGGCCATACATGAAAGTGAATATAAATACGAATTTTTATCGGTTATAAATACGCAATACATGTGTTTACGTATATCTACCGCAATTCAATGGTATTAAAAGTGTGTGTGTGTGTGGGGGGGGGGGGGGGTTGGAGGGAGGATTTCATGGTCAAAACTTCTCTCAGAACATTTAAAAATTGATACAATGCATACAAAATCCCTTGTGCTACGATAACAATATGGTGCGTAAAAATCAAAGCACAGAAAAGATAGACACCATAAAATTTTTACCATTCAACTGTTTCGACGCTTGAAAATAGAATCCTCTATTTCAACACAAAATTAAGATTTTTTTTTTTTTTTTTTTTTTAAGTAATAGCAGCAAAGTAGCAGGTATGTTCCCGCAGCTGCTCTTTCTCCCTTTTATTTTTCTTTCTGAAGATTGAAGAAGGTGCTTTTTTATGAAAATTTATGAAACCTTTAAACACATTATAAACGATTACATATCCATCATATTGTGGTGTGTAGCAAGTGACATGCAATCGCCTTCATTTAAGTAAAAAATAACTTTATTAAGTATAAAGCCAGTTTTGATTATATAAATGATATACCAAAAATATCAAGTGAGTTCGTAGACTAATATTGATTCTTCAATTAAATTGTACAGTTCTTAAATATAGAACCCAGTCTTTGGGTTTTGTCACACATTCTCCATGTTATATTCGAAGGGAATCTCGCTAACTTAGAAGTTTACTGTTTTGTTGATTGATAACTAAAATTTATCATAGATTAACATCTAGTTCCGAGATTGTTTATTTATTGTCGCTTTCCTCACACACGTATCTAATCTTTTGTTGATTTAGAATGTTTGAGATACTTTCTCTGCCATGTAAGCCTTTGGCCTAAACTGAGCTGCGCCGCCAGACGCCTGAGTGGCGCCCGTCAGCACGTCAACCGTCGCACTCAAGTCCTGAGGGACTTATAACGCCCACGACCGGGAGAGGCCTCCCTTAAGCGCTGCGATCGGTCGGAGCACCGCCACATGCGCATCATTCCGACTAAACCCATGTGGTGATGACATAGGTCGTTACGATACGCGGTGGATCCCAAAATCAGAGGAAAACACCATGAAAACACCTGACACGAATTGCCAGAGAACATCCGACGGCTCCGTAGCCGGAACCCCATGAGGGGAACCAGGTCCTCGGCCAAATGTAGAGTTCCTCCAACGACCCTTGCTTTGCTGCGGCGTCCGATCGTCGAGTCTTAGGGAGGGAGGAAAGGACTAGTTCATCTGCCGCTGTGAGAAGGAGGAGCTTCTTGCCAAGCCGGGACTTCGAAGAAAACCAGTCCCTGACGCATAGACGCGCATTGGCTAAGGTTGTCCCCTCCCAATGGTTTTGCATTCGGCAAGCCCTACAGTCAGAATGCAGGTGGTCCCCGATCGACTCTATTGATCAAACAACACAACACAAACACAAACACAACACAACAAATGTTAAAACAACGGAAAGTTAATATTATACAAACTACCGGACTCTGAAGGGCATGGAAAACACCTTCCAGAACGCTAAAGAAGTGGCCCCGGTCGAGTTTAGTAGCTAGAAAGTTCTGTGAAGACTCCCGCTAATCCAACCATCGGGCACGGCAAACTCCGATTACGCAAAGTCACACTGGATTGGTTTTTGACCCGAGGATTCGAGTTTTGGCTTGATCGCCGCCGCGTTAGTCGGCAAGCCAACAGCCCGGTTCCTCGTTTTCAGACAACACAAGAAGTGGGGGATCCCCCCACCAAGATTGGTTTCGTCCACAGAGACCTGAGGGATCACCTTCGGATTTTAGCCCCACTTGGTTTTGGGCACCTCTTGCGCTGCTCAACCATTGAGGTCGGCACGCAACTGCTTCAGCTGCAGTGGATGACGTGGTAATTGCGGACCATACGTGTACCCCCACATGCCGGTAACTATCTCAATTCTACCGCGGGCACGGCACAGATGGTTGGTGCACGTCGCATCTCCCACCGACCAGCGTCACAATAGAGTCATCGCACATCATGCTCTACAAAGCTCGATCTCGCCGCCGTCAATTCTTTGGATAAAGTTTTGGAGACGGTCCAGCCTCCGTTCGCTAGCCTTTGCCCAACGTTCAACGACCTCGACTCGAGGCGAGGGTTTCACTCGAGCAATAGGGATTGGCCTACGATACATCGTTCCACCACCTACGGAGGAGGCTCCGAGCATTGGCCGAGGTCCTCGCGCCACGGAGAACCCGCGCTTACGAAGGGGGACCCAGACCCGCAGGCCCATTACAACGGCGAGAGACGAGGGTCGGGAGATCTCGAAAGCGGAGGTGACCTCGACGCCGAACGGAGGAGACCACGACGCTTGGGATTAGCCTACGGGACATCCTTCCACCACCTACGGAAGTGACTCCGAGCATTGGCCGAGGTTCTCGCGCCACGGAGAACCCGCGCTTACGAGGAGTGACCCAGACCCGCAGACCCATTACAACGGCGAGAGACGAGGGTCGGGAGATCTCGAAAGCGGATGAGACCTCGATGCCAGACCTCCGAGAACGGAGGAGACCATGACGCTCGGGATTGGCCTACGGGACATCCTTCCACTACCTATGGAGGGGGCTCCGAGCATTGGCCGAGTCCTTGCGCCGCGGAGAACCCGCGCTTACGAGATGGGGGGGGGGGGACTCAGACCCACAGGCCAATTACAACGGGTCTTAGTGGCGTCCTCGGCTTTTTCGGATGTCCCTTTTGAACCGGCGCACCACGGTTAGGTGGAGGTCCGTCCGTTTTCTGCTCCCGTGGTGTCGAAGAACATCTCACTATGTCGAGAGTCCTTTCCTCGTCCCCACTGAAGGGGCCGAGTCGGAACAACCCAACGGAGAGTCTTGCAATGCCTGGCTCCTGGTCATCATCCACACTGAAGGGGGCGAGTCAGGACTAGGAGGAGCCCGCCGGGTAAACCTTTGGTATAGGATATAACTTCAAAAGTTCTATTTCCAGAAGTCCCGCTTAGCATTTTACAGAGCCAATACTTTATTCCAAAATTTTTCAGGAAAAATAAACCCATCTCATATAAACTGAGCTGTCTTCTCCTTGTTGAACTCATTTCCACGACTTCTCTCTAACTGAATCCCCACTATGCCTTAATTCACTTCCTGTGATTAAATATGGGAGGTACTTGACCCGTCCTATCCGAAGATGAGAAAATGATAACATTCTCAAACTCGGTAGATTGGTTATGATAGATTTTGATCATAAAACGTTACCCGCCATGGGAACCCATCACTCGGACCACCTATAAAGAATTCTTTCTCACGCTCTAACATGGCCAGCTGTTTCTATCATTTGTGTAAAGTTGGTTTCTTTACAACATAAATGCTAAATTTATTATGGTTGTTTGTGCTTTTTATTATGTTGGTTTTTATGTGTCACGTATTTACAAAACCTATCTATGTAAATGTGCAACAACGAAATTGTTCATTTTATGAGTAACAATGGTACAAAACCCTTCCCAGATGAGGATCCTGGCTTGACCATGGCATAATTTAACATGCAAATGAAATAAATGAGTCCAAAAAGTCAAGTTTATAGTCTTATTAGGGTATTTTTCGAGAGTTGTTTGGCCCAACAGTTTTTTGTAATAACGTTTATCCATTTTTTCTTGAAACCAAACTTTTGCCAATACCCTTTACGTTTAACATACAGTAAATGATCCTAAGCTAAAAGTTTTGGCCTGTCTCTGTAAATAAATAAATAAATAAATAAATAAATAAAATCTATACACGATACAGAGATTATTTTAAAACGTAAAATAGAACTAAGTACCTTCAAAACGCATTCCAATTTCGTAGCGATTGGCTAATTTTTGCAAAAAAGCATATAGTATGTAAAAAAAAAAAAAAAAAAAGAGACAAGAAAATAAAAATGCAGTCGCACATATAATTTCATATCCTAATAAATTTTATACCAGTACACCACCAAAAACAGCCCTTTCCTGCAAAAATAAACAAAATAAAAAAAAGTGAAATATAATTATTAAAATCAGAGAATTTCTTGATACGAACACGATGTGCAATATAGAAATTACGAAATATAGACATCACTGGTCATCTTGAGAACTGCAGTAGATATATGATCTGAAACAAGGCTGACAGGAGATTGTTTGTATGTTTTTGAATGTGCTATTAAAATAATTTGTAAATTTTGAAATGTTATTTATTTCAGTTGTAATATATGGTTTAAATTATGTCAAAAAAATTATATCTAAATAAATGATATTTCCGAATTCTGTCCATTCAATGTTAAAAATACCGATAAAAATTTTATTATCCAAAATAATCGAATTTTCGTTTTATATTTAAAAATGATTTCATTTCGATCTTTTATTATACCAGTAAAATAGAAATACAGATTTTTTGCTCTGCCTTATACTATAATTATAAAATTGTCAGTAATTTCAATTTTGTCTAATCATCTGTTACTCTTTTCATCGATTCTTATTTGTTTTCTGTATATGAATTTCTTCTTTCATCAGATTTTCCTGTTTACAATTACAGACACTTCGCCGAAAATGATATTTTATTTTTACGCCTTTTACGTTTCATCTGCTCATTTACATTCCATCATATTACCATTCAAATGGAAAGATTATTATAGAGTTCCATTAAGTCTTCATCAAAAATCTCCTTTCCGCAGAGATTTACAAACATTCTTCAGTTTCGCCATAAAATAACTTGCAAATAATCAAATGATCGAGAATCGCACAGTAATAACTCCAACTCTAACTTTCCATTCGTTTGATGCCATTCATCTCGAGCAAATTAGCGTAAATTTGCGAATCCAGTTTTGACGCTAATAGAATCAGGGGAGACTTTGTCACTTCAATAAAGAGCGAGCGAGTACAGTGAAGAGTTTAACTGGCACGAAATCTGTTTTTAATATATCCGACATTCCGGGAAATGTTTTGATCGCAACAAACTTTCTCGAAACAATTTATACTCTGACTGAGAGGTGGGGCCAGAATGTCGCGGAAAAGCTGAAGGAGAGAGAGAACTCGATGATAACAGAAAAAGGCAAATAAAAGAGAGTTAGGGATAGAAGAGAGAAAAAAAAAATCGGATCTGAGAGAAGTTTGAATCCTGGTGGGCGGTAAATACCCCGGAACCAATTCTCCGGGAGTCTGGAACCGATAAAATGGTGAAAATGACGAAAATTAAGTTTCGACGCTGAAGGTTCCGTAGTTTGAAATCTCCGCCTCTTGCTACAGAAACTGTCTAAGTTGTGGCATGTATCCTCTCCCAAAACACTTTGTTAGAAGAGAGTTGTAACTGGGTAACTCAATCGGACATTTTGTTTCTTTAAATATATTGTCTCTCTGCATAGGCACCGGCAACGTGTGTGTGTCGAGTGGGGATGGAGGGGACAGGCCAGGGCCTTTGCTACTTTCTGGATTTTGAAATATAATTAAGTATTATTTTTCCCTCTGATTTTCAAGAAATCGTAAAGTTTATGTGACTTTAAACACTAAAGAAAATAAGGAACTAAGGATTTTTGTCAGGAGGGCTCTGTCCCCTGAACCTTCTGTGGAAGATAAGGATTAGTTCTGTTTTTTATTTGTTATGCTCAAGTATTTAAAATTTATCCTAAACGTTCAGGAAAGATGACTCCTTCTCCCATAAAGAAAAAATAGATAAAGAATTTTCAATTCTCAATTTTGAAATAAGCTGGTAAATGTATAGATACTTTTGGATTTTTGAAAATTTTTACTTGTTAATTTTTGTATTGCTTTTTATGTTGATATGTTATAAATATCTTACACGGAGAATTTTGACAAAAACTTCTTCGTTCAGGTTATTTCATATTTATAACTTGCATTAAAATAAATAAATAGATAAATAAATAAATAAAAATAAAATGTAGGTTGCGGATTACAGGCATATCTGTTACAAAATCTTGTCTCGACCTGAATTCATTTCTGCTAGCGCCCATGTCTCTGTATATAAAAACAAGAAATTAGGCTGGATTATGGCATGTGTCTGATCTTATTAAAATGTTTAAAATGTTTGAATGTCAAAAAATTCATAAAAATGCAAAATACAATACAATGTTTCTATGTTTCCGGAATTTACGTTTTGATTTATTTGTGTCCGTTTAAGAAATTTTCATGCAATTGCTTGAAAAAAAAAAAATGATATCGCGAATGGGAGAAAATGGCCACTTTGTCTTCTAGAAACGCCTTAAGAGCCTACACTAGTCACGCGAAGAAACGCTCACGCTAATGTTAAGTCTATGGGAAGGTTATCCCGCGATTTCTCGCTTGCATTTTAATATTTTTAAATGATTTTTTTTGCGTAGGATAGCTGAGGTCGATCTTCAACGTTGTTAGTTTTTACTTTTTGGATTTTGGTTAAACTTTTTTTATAAGCGGACATTTTAAATTTTGGAACCGGTTGGAACCGGTTCTGAAAATTAAAGTACCCTTATATAAAAAACTGGAGCCAAAATCCAGAAAAGTAAAAACTAACAACGATAGATATCGACGTCAGCTATCCTACGCAAAAAAAATCATTTAAAAATATTAAAATGCGAGCGAGAAATCGCGGGATAACCTTCCCATAGACTTAACATTAGCGTGAGAGTTTCTTTGCGTGACCAGTGTAGGCTCTTAAAGTAAACAGCAGTATTTCTCCTTTTGAAAATGGTTACTGTATCATGACGCGTTTTTTTTTATTTAAATATATTTTTTTCTTATCTATAAGGGAGACACGTCATACTATACCATATACCGTCACCTGTTTTTGTACATTAAAATGTTCAAGTAGCTAACAAATTGAATACGTTGATCAAATATAGCCCACTATTTTTCATAAATATGGTCAAAAACTCCAGTAACTGACACCATCACTATTTTGGAACAAAAATAACTGACACAAAGTGAACCAGTGATTGACACTTTATTTTAAAAGATTAAATTTTTTTTAAAAAACTTTATTCTTTATTATAAAAACAAAATACATTAATATTTATTATAAAAAGTTGGATTTAGTAAGCTGTATTGCATTATTAGTATTTTTCATAAATGTGGTCAAAAATTCCAGTAACTGGGACCATCACTATTTTGGAACAAAAATAACTGACACAAAGTGAACTAGTGATTGACACTTTATTTTAAAAGATTAAAATTATTTAAAAAAACTTTATTCTTTATTATAAAAACAAAATACATTAATATTTATTATAAAAAGTTGGATTTAGTAAGCTCTATTGCATTATTAGTCATGCAGATATCCAATAACTGACATTTATGAACCAGTAACAGACATCTGGTGACAGACACCGGTAAAACAACTTAAATTTTAATGGTGTTTACTACAAGATAAATTTAATTTATTATTATGCATTTTTAAACAGTTCAAATAATAGATTTAAACTTTTTTTAATATAACCAATAACTAACACCTCTGTCAGAGACTGGTGAAATGAAATTCTAGGAACCAGTAACTGGCACCCCTCATTAAACTAAATTAAATAACTATAAACCCTAAATCAGGGTCTTAATATATCATATGCATCTTTAAATTAATTTCTACAAGTATAACTTTAAGGAAAAAGGTTTAGGATGGTTGCATTACAAATGCGATTAGAAAAACACTTCCTAAATTTTAGAAATAAGATGCTTGCTTCAAAATGGCACTTTTTGTATTCTCACAAGTTCCTTCCTCATTAAATATGTTCTTGGCCCTCTAGTGGTGAATAAATACTCCAAAATAAAAATAAGCGTCTAATTTACCACTAGATGACATTACTTTGCAGAATTTTACAACAAAATGCTCATTTGAGTTAGATTTTTGTTCAAGTGTCAATTACTGGTTAGGTGTCAATAACTGAAGGTTCCACCCTAATTATATTTGCAAAATATATTAACTCTGATAGTTCTTTTTCTTTAAAAGGCAAAAAAAAAAATCCATGTGCTGTCATTTTAAAATTACACGAAGAAATGTTTCAAAAATTATAATCAAACAGTAACAAATATTGTCGATAATGTAGAGAACAAAATTTTTATAGGTTTTACTAAACTCTGCAGTCCCAACAATCAAGGAAATTAATTAATCTTATTTTCAGTCTCTCTTTTTTTTTTTCTTTGCGGAGACTATTTTTATGTTTGATCTTTTAAAAGGGGGAAATTAAAAGAAAAAAGAAAAAATATAATTCCAAGCCTATTCTGATACAACTTAAACCAATATAACTTAACTTGATATTAATTTTATGTTTAACATAAAAATAAACGCTGTCTTTTCGTTGACAGATTTCAGGTTAGCGCGTAAGTATGTAGTACCTCACATTTAATATGACAGTATGATCAATCTGTTTTATTTTATTTCTACTTTTGCACTGTGCAATCAATTGTCAAACTTGAAAATTTTCTTTACCGTCGAGATAGATTTAACAAATGTACATACTTGAAAATTCTTTTAAAATGTCATAAAAAGTCCCTAAATTCAACTACAAATTTTTAATTAATTTTTTTTTCTTATTCGATGGCAGTGGCGTAGCCAAGGAGGGGGTCCAAATGCTCTGGATACCAGATATATTGTAAAGTTTTCCCACCTTTGATTATCGCAGGAAGTTTTCCTATTAGAAAAGTCAAAGAAAACTTTACTATATTAGTGGTATCTACAGCATCTGGACCCCCACCCTGGCTACGCCACTGTTCGATGGTGTAAAAATTGAAATGATGCAATCTTTAGAAGTCGTAAAGGAGCAATAAAATCAAAAGCGAAAACGCATGTCATTGCCGCCATCGTTGTACATTTATTTCTGAAACTAGAAACTATGTTGGGCAGTTATCGAAAAGCGAACTATGAATTTTTGGAGATGACAGAAAAGTCCGTAATGGAACAAAATAGGACTTTATAAGCTAATAAATTGTTCAGAAATTCACTCGTCATGTAATAATTAATAACAACAAAGTATCATATCAGGGAATCGATAGTTTTTATCATCATATTTTATGAAACATAAATTGCTTTAAATAAAAATCAAGATCACATTTTGAAAAATATCAACAGTGACAATAAGGGTTTAGTTTTAAAAAGCAAATTTTTAGAATACAATAAAACCTTCTTTAAGGAGCATCACCGAGTAAGAGTTCTTTTTTTTAGAGAAAATCTTTTGTTCCATCATATAGAGTTTATAAAGCATTTAACCTTATTCCATTCAAGGGAAAATGATAATTGTCCCAAAGACACTTATTACAGTAAATCGACCATGCTTATCTATATATTATAAAGCAAAAACATATCCATCAATAAATCTGACGTAAGATTAACGGTGACAACACCTGATTAATTAATTTTTTTATTTTACTGAAACTTTTTTTAATTTCTAAACATCACACAATATCAATTTTTACACCGTCGAATAGAAAGAAAAGCGTTCTTTCAAATGGATTTTTTTTTAAATTGTAACTCAATTTACTGATATTTTATGATTTATAAAATAATATTCTGGTCCATTTTTTTAAATAAATAAATAAATAATATAAATAAAACACAAATTTAATAGACATGTAATCGAACAATGCGCTTAAACCTCTGAAATGATCAGATTCGAATTTAAAAGGCGTAAGTAGCGAAATCTTTGGCTATTAACTCCCGTGATGCGGCTAATACGAAAGTATTACTTTTTATGAATTTCAATGCTTTATTTGAATACTAGCTGACCAGCCCGGCATTGCCCGAGCTCGCGATAATAAAAATCTGTTCTATACGAACATGACTGAAATCTGTAAGGCTATCGAAATCAAGTCGAATGAGGCAAACCCCATCGTAATCGGGCCCATAGAATCCGAGATCGGAAAGCGTACCTTGGCAGTAGAAAGGGCAACTAAAATATTAAAGGCTATAGATATCAAGTCGAATGAGCTAAACTCCGTCGTAATCGGGCCCATAGAACCAGAGGTAATCCTGTAGTTCCACCTTCCACCGCCAAGGCCCGCATACTTTTATGGAAGAAGCCTTTTCAGAACACTCGAACCAACAAAATTTCCTAGTAGAATTTAAATTTAACCAGCAGTAAACATTGCCAAAATAACGGAAATTGCGAAAGTAGGTTACGTAAACGACCGGTTTCGAAAGGGTTAATGTAGGTATTTTTAAAAAAAAAACAACAGTGCTGGGTTTTGAAGAAAAAGAACGTGTCTGTGATCTGGTGTCTTCTGTTTGTCTGTATTCTCATTTTCCGAGTCAATGGCGATTTTTAAATCTGGGCCGAGAAACGAAAATCGCGTAAGTGAGTTTTGAAAACGATTTTTTTTCGGAGAGTTAAAATTCAAATTTTTCAAAACGGATACCAGATTTAAAAAAAACAATGGAACGTAGATTATGCGTGGTATTTTTAGTTTTTCGTATCTTGTTTATAAAAGCAGATTCGAATTTTTAAAGATAGGAGAAATCGTTAAAAATGCGAAATTGACTTACGGTAAAAAACGTTTTCGAAAGGGTTAACGTTAATCTCCTTTAAAACTAAAGGCTTCTACCTGAACCTCATTGAACGTAGATATCCTTAAGCATGTTTAGTTGTTGTTGTTGTTTGGTTATTTTAGAGACTGATGCGCGATTTTATATATCGCAGAAAATCGGGATTCGTAAAAGTGGGTCCTGCGCGCGAATTTTTTTCGAAGGGTTAATATTCGTGTTTTTGAAAAACAGATGCAGATGTCGATTGCAGATGTCCAAAAGGGAATGAATGTAGATACTGCCTTGTATTTTTAGTTTTTCGTAACTCGCTCGGAACCGCCAATGCGAATTTTTAAAAATCGGCAAAATCCTGAAAATCGCGAAATTGCGTACAAAAAAATATAATAATAATTTTAAAAAAAACATAAATTCAACGCTTCTTGATTTTTTTTTTGAAAGGGTTAAATGGAAATTTTTTTTGAACCGACTGGATTGTTCGAGATGTAAAAGCACGTTCTTCGAGAATATGTAGATTTTTTTCCGTATTTCCTGCCGTTGCCCGTGGTGAATTTAGAAAATCCGAAAAAGAGTCGGACTAACTATCGCTTTGTTTCTTCTCTTCGCGGAAGGTGCGGAAAAAGGGCGTCTGAGCACGCGCACCCGGATTTCGGAAGAGTGCATTTTTATTTGTCACCTTTGATCAGTTTTTAATTAATAACATCTCTAATTTCAAAATATTAAAATTCTGAGACTGCACCAGGAGAGGCCTTGGACTATCCTCACCTAAATTTTCAGATTTCTAGGTGCACTCGATTTTCATAGTCATCGCAGACAAACAGACAGACAGACACAAACACACAGACACACAGAGTGAAACTTTCTTTTATTAGTACAGATATTATTGACATTTTTCATATAAAAATGCTTTTTTGCGTTGTTAGTGGACAATTAAAAAAATATATAATAAATGTAAAAAAATCTATTAAAGTTTTAAATTAAAAAAAAATGGTTTTCACCTATATATCTGTAATCCGGGAAGTTTGGGTTGGATTCTCTAATCTATATTATAAAGGACAAACGTGTCCGTGCGTAACACTGACGTCATTTTGCGAATGACAACACTTGACGATGAAATTTCGGTTTTTCGATTTTTGCTACTGTATTTTTTTTTAATTTCTAAACATCGGACATCTTCAATTTTTACATCGTTATAGTGGGAAAAAAATCTATTCAATGTAATTTGTTTGAAAACGGCATCGCAATTTACTCATTTATTATAGCATTTAAAGTAAATTTCCAGCATGATTTTTTTTTCCAATCTATTTCTATCACTTGCATGCGATTACAAAATATTAAACCGTTTGCACTTCAAACAATATAAAAAGTTCAACATTTGTTTCCAGCTAATAATCAATAACCAAATTAAAACTTTATTAAGCAATAAATGAAATAGTATAGTAAAGAATACACAAATTTAACAGACATGTAATTGAAATAAGCGCTTAAAACCGCTGAAATTACCAACAGGAAAAAAAAAAAAAAACTGCTGTAGACAACGAAATTTTAGCTATTTCTTCTTTAGCTGGTACGAAGCCAATACGAAATTACCGCTTTTAATAAATTTCAAAATTATTTGAATATCTATGTAAAAATGCTCTTTGGTGTTCTTAGCAGGCAATCTAAAAAAAATTATTAAATGTAAAAAATCTATTACAGTTGTCAATTGAAAAAAAAATGGATTTTACATATATTTTCTATCCCGGGAATGCCCTAGTATAAATAAAAGCGTAATATAACGATTTTATGAAACGAATTTATGGAACAAATTTATGAAAACGAGTTTATGTAAACAATTTTATGAAACGCTTGTTTTTTATTTATTTAAATGCGGGGTGTGTAAAACACTGACGGTAATAAAACGTTAGTATGTTGTCACAGTCATCTACATCTGCAGCATAGTGTTTCTTGATTAGGGTGTACCTAGCATTTATAGTTATTTTACAGGGCCACACAAAACAATTAGATTACACTACCGTCTTTAGGCGGAAATTGCTTAAAATGCATTTTAGTGCCATTATGTTATTTGAAACTCAACGAAATTTGCATATGTTTCTAAGACTTATTAAGGCATGTTCTCCATTGAAAGTATGAGTTGAAACATTTATAGTTCTTTTACAAGACAACACAAAATAATTCAGATTCATTACACTTTACCGCCAATTACTGTTGGATGATGCTTCATGTATCTCTATGTATAACTATGTCTTCAACTAACTTTTCGAATGCATTTTAAACTCACTTACCACGAACGAATTTCGCACAAATATTCAGAAAAAGCTTCCGCCATTGTCAAATTTGAGTATTGATAAAAATTTTCACATTACAGATTTTCTTACGCTTGTAACGTCCCTGTTGGGTGGTGTAACTAGTGTAATTATGACAGCCTATTATCTGCACGAGGGATATAGGCCCGAGGAGGAGTGCCCTTCTTAGGAGTCTTTTTAAGGGAACCTAACCCGTTTTTACGCAAGGATATCCAATATTCGAAGAAAGACACGAAAACTTCGAACGATTAGGCCGACGGGCGCGATTGAGTTCGAAGCCAGCACCTTCCGTCTACCAGCTTTAAGAGCAGAACCTCTCAGCAACCGTGGGGCGCCCCTGGTGGGAAATTGAGTAACTAATTTTTTTTTATGTTTTCTCACATGGCAATCACATTCCAAGTTAAAATTAGATAAACAGATACAACTTAAAGTTCTTTTATACCGACAAAGCCCCCTAGCGAGTAATACAACAATCAAATATAAATAACATTGATTTTTTGTGTTTTATTTATGACAGCTCTACTGAAGTTAAAAATAAGTAAGAAAGATTCAACACAATTTTCTTTCGCGTTTATGGCGAGAACTGGCGGGAAATAGGGCAACTAAATTTAATTAAAATTCATTTTTCATGTTTTACTGTATGTAGATGTAATCCAACAAAAAATAGGGCAGACGATTCAATAGAATTTTCTTTATACAAAACTAAAATTAATAGGTAAACTTTTTAAATGGATTTGTTTCTGTTTTCTGACATGGCGACAATACTCCAAATTAAAATTAGGTAGGGCAAATTCAACTAAACTTTCCTTTACTCTGATAACGTCCCCTAGCGAGAAATTGATTAACCAAATTAAAATAATTGATTTTATTTATATATATATACCTATACCTATATACCTATATATATATATATATATATATATATATATATATATAGGTTTCACTGTATGACAGTGATGTTGAAGTTAAAAATTGGTTGAGCAGATCCAACACCCTTTTCCTTTACGTTTATAGCGACCCCTGGCGGAAAATAGTGTAATTAAAGTCAAATAAAATTTATTTTTATGTTTTATTGTTTGACGTCCTAATCGAGTAATGGTGTAATAAGTTGGAAAGATTCAACAGAATTTTATTTCTCTTTATGGCTCCCTGGCGGAGAATAGCGAAACTAAAAGTAAATGAAGTAGATTTTATACATTTTAAAATAAATTTTCAGGATAAACCCCGGTCAAATTTATGTTTTGATGAAAATTTTCACATAATAGTTTTTTTTACAATGGTAGCACACCTGGTAGTAAATTAAATAACTAAAATTGCAAAATTTATTTATTTTTTCTTTTTTGTTATTTTTTCTCATGTAAAAATCATTTTCCAAGTTGAAATTTGATAAGACAGGTTTAACTCAGTGATCTTTTACGCCGATAGCGCCCTCTAGTGAGAAATATAGCAACCAAATTTAAATAAAATTGATTTTTTTGTGTTTTAATTATGGCAGCTGTTCTGAAGTTAAAAATAAGCAGGACAGATTCAACAGAATTTTCTTTGGCGTTTTTGGCGACACTTGGCGGGAAATAGGGTTACTAAATTTAAATAAAATTGATTTTTTATGTTGTATCAAATGAAAAATAGGCTAGACAGATTCAAGAGAATTTTCTTTTTCTTTATAACGTTTCCTGATAGAGAATACCGTAACTAAATTTAACTAAAATGGATTTTATGTATATTTTTAAAAATAAATCTCTAGAATAAACTCACGGTCAAATTTAAGTTTTTATGAACATTTTCATACGATAGGTTTTTTACTCTGAAAACGCAACTGGCGGGATAGAAAACATTTTAACTTTTGATTAGTGAGCATACAAGCCAATATATCAAGCACAATATAAAATAAATAGATTACTTTTTGAAAATTAGCAGCATTTCCCCACTTTCAAAGACTGCATGTCCCAGGACTGCTTTTTCCCAGACAATAGGCGATGATTACTTTGAATTTAAACTCATTTTAAATTTTAAATAGGGAAATGACGTACAGATTAGCAATTCATTGTTTATACTAAAAAAAAAAAAAAAAAAAAATCCAACTAAGCTGTTATATAAAATAGCCAAACGCAGGATAGCTGCAATTAATCTGTCTGCCGGCCTGTCGGTCCATACATAATTTGAATATCTTAAACGGCAAAAAAAAAAAAAAAAAAAAAAAAAAAAAATCAAGAATTTCAAATCGTAAAAAAATATTTGTGTTAATTTTCATCTATTTTGTTTTTTTGTAATCCATATTGATATTTTAATTGCCAAAATATTAATTTCAAAAGTGATCAGGAATCTTTTGTAACGATATTGTAAAATAAACACGCATTTTTTGCAAATCAGAAAATGTGTTTTAGCGTGGTAATGCTTAAACACACTTTAACGTCTATGTGCAAATTTCCTGTTCTTCAGTTCTTTGAATCCTTATGACTTTCTGGAATATAGGTTAATACTACATTAAATATTATATGCAAATTTTAATAGATTTATAATGCATAAATAGTGCAATATAAAATTTGAATCATCTAATCCTTGAACACGTTAGCCACTAAAGAAGTATATCAAATCACATATTAATATAAGGATTTATTTGTTAAAAAAATAAACAAAAATAGTAATCATAAATCATTTAAAAAAATCTTAATGCATGAAAAAATAAAGAAAGATGAAGCATGAATTCTGAAGCTATGGTGACAAGAACAAGTAATCCGTTCATATTAAGCACACACACACTTTTTTCTGTTTCAATACTGTGTTTCTCCATTAAATATCGAGTTAATTATCTGGGCTTTATTCTTTTTATAAATAAAATCAATTTAATATACACAATGATGAAAATGTAAAACCACTAAAAACCAATTTTCTGATTCTTATTTTTTACTAGTTTTCACTGCATCATTAACACATTTTGTGCCAATCATATAACAAGTACGTATTTTGGATACTATAACTCCGATAATTGGTACGACTGTTATATAACGAATATTAAATTACTTCTAGAAAATCTGTATGATATTTATATTTATGTAATCATTTATTCATATTTAATCATATTTATGTACTATGGATATAAACATGTTGATAAGAAACATTACCTTAATTTAAATGCGTTCATTTTTAATGTAAACATGAGTGAAGAAAATAATCTTGTTGAATAATGTATGACACAAGAATAACACCCATAGGCGGAGTTTATTGATACCGCGTCGAGATCAAGCAACGGGAAATGTGTCAACGTTCGAAGTTCGACTGCGTGTATACGGATTTTCGGGCATTTTAAGGATCATCATTTCCTTGGTTGAGATGATTTTTTATGCAATAAAAATAAATATTAGTAAATGTTCCTGATATTGACAAATGAGAATTAATTGAGGATATTTAACCCCTTCGCGACGAGCGTCCTTTACAGAATTTTTAATCTTTCACCACCGGTTTTTCAAAACAGAAATTTTCATCTAATTGAATCGCAGAAATGCTAAGATTTAATGAGGCAAATTTTATATTAAAAAATAACTGGTGGGAATAATCGAGGATTCTGGGCATCTTATGAGTCACGTATACTTGTCGCTCGTCCCAAGGGGTTAATATAATGAACCGTATTGGACATTCCAAAAGGAAGATAAAGACAAGAGCGTTAGAAATGTTGCAGAATCACTTCATGACGAAGTTTTTATAGCATAACCGTTCACGAAAGCATTAACAGAAGAATATCACTGATCAGATTCTGTGAACTGAGGGACTGAGAAATTTAAACTCAACATGTTTGCAAGTTGTAACAAAAGAGAGATTCTTACCAGGTATTACTGTATGTAAAAGAAATAAATGCTAGTAAACATAAACATTAGAATTTTATAAAGTATACAAATATAACGCAAGGATACTTATTTCAAAATACATCGCATAAGGCAACATGTTTCGAAATTTTTTATATTTTCCCAGCCAACGAAGGTAAGAGCAGCTATAACGAGAATAAAGCTCCAGAGTCAAAGCAGAGGATAGAGAGAGAGGGTGAGAGAGAGAGAGAGAGAGAGAGAGAGAGCGAAGAGGGGAGAGAACAGCCAGCTGGAAAAGTGGAGAAAAGTGAAAGACAAACAATTAGTAATGTGTTGCAGTATAAGTGCAATAACAAGGAGAGAAATATTTAATATGATACAAAAAAGATGATAAATAATAGAAAAAAGCAGAAATAAATAAAACAACATGGTTAACGAAACAAAAATAAATTGAAAAGAAGAAAGAAATGTAATTTGTAATGGTAAATAAGTTAAAATTTTAAAATTAAAGAAAATAAAAGATTAGTTAATTATAGTTAATATGATTTCAGTGAATATAAAGAATAATAAAGTTAACTTAAAGCGCTATAATTAAAAAAAGAGATAGAGAGAAGAAATAATAGTTAAATTAAACAAGTTTTCCAAAGCTGTTGAGGAATCAGCTAGCTACTATGCAAAAGTATAAAATAAACAAAGAAAAAAATATTCTATCCATAGAAGAAGGAATTATTATATCTAATAATTCCTTCTTCTATGATTCTATCAGTCTTAACGGTTGCATTTTAAGAAAATGTCATTTGAATTGTATTACGTTAATTAGTTATTTATTTTCTCCGCAAATTCAAGAGGGTTGGAACCTGCAGCCCTCAAAATAGCTTTCAGAATACATTCTTTCGATATACTGATTTGACTATGATATTGACGACTATTTGACTATGGAATTGAATATAAAAATGAATAATATTAAATTAAAGTGCAAGTTAAAAAGTTAGTTAAAATAAAATCGTTCTTCCAAGCTGATAGGAGCATGATTCTATAAAACGAAAAAAAAAAATACCCAAATAATTTTTTCTTTATTTTTTTCTTATTATTTTACGCATGCATTTTTTTAAAATCTCATTTGGTATGCCCTGAATTGGTAATTTCTTTTTAATTTCCACTTCGAATTTAAGTGTATTGTTCATCTATAGTTCTCATAATGGTTTTTGTAAAAAGTCCAAAAATTTTAGAATGGCATAAAAACGAGTAAAAAAATAATTATTATTATCTTATTTTTGACATTCGTGTTTAGAACAAATCTCATTTAATTTTTATTACATTAATTAATAAATAATTTATTTTTATCCTCAAATTCAAGAGGATCAGTTATATTCCTAAAAAATAGTCCAACGAATCCATTATGCTACAAAAAAGAATAAAGTAAAAAAAAAAATATTCCCCTATTTTTTACTTTTGTATTTTAAGAATTTCTCATTTGGTTTGTATTACATTAGTTATTAAGCAATTTATTTTTATTCACACATTCAAAAGGATTGTAACATACAGTCTTTAAAGTGGCTTTTAGAATAGTCGGACGAGTATAGAATAGCATAAAAATGAGTAAATAAAAATAATAATTATCATATTTTTAATGTTCTCATTTATAATAAATCTCATTTAATTCGCATTGCATTAATTAATAAATAATTTATTTTTATCCTCAAATTCAGGAGGATTGTCAATATGAAGTCTGATTCTTAAAAACGACTTTTAGAATAGTCCAACAAATTCCTTATGGCATAAAAACGAATAAAGAAAAAAAAATCTCTTATTTTTTACGCTTGTATTTTAAAAAATTCTCGTTTGGTTTACATTACATTAGTTAGTTAGTTTTATTCGCATATTCAAGAGGATTGTAACCTACATTCTTCAAAATGGCTTCTAGGACTGTAAAAAAAAAGGACAAATGTTTCTTAATTCTCTGAAAATATAATATAACCACGCACGAAAATATATAATAATCTCTTCCGAGTTACCCACCTCAGAAACCAATATATTTTCGAGATTTAAAGAATTTTATATAAAAACAAAGTTATTTTTATGCTATTTGTAGATTTTATATCGTATTAATCAGTTTTTGAAACCTGAATATATGTTTTTAAAATGCTATCAATCCTCAATTAAATATTTTCAGATGCGTAATTGACTCATACATGCAAAAGGAACAAAATAACATTAATTTTAATGTTATTGTTAATGCTAATAATTTATCATGTTTGTCTGTAAAATATGTTTATTGAACATGTAAACGTTGACTTAAAAATTGGTATCATTCATTTAAACTTATATTTCAGGTTGAAAAAAAAACTAATATATACACTGTAAAAACTGCTCGGAAACATTTCCGAAAATCAGTAGCAGCAAAATAAACTTTTTATTTTATAAAATGTCTTTATAAAATCTCGAAAATATATTAATTTCTAAGGTTTTAAAAATTAAGAACGTTTTTCGGAAACGCGGGTAACTCAGAAGATGTTATTGTGTTAGTGGATATATAATATTTTCCAAATTTAAGAAACATTTGTCTTTTTTTACAATATAGTCTAACGAGTTTAGAATAAAGTAAAAATATTTATCTTACTTTTTGACATTCACATTTTAAGAAAGTCTCGCTTGTTTTACATCACACTAATTGGTAAGTTATTTATTTTATTTCACTTCACAAACTCAAGGGGGTTGCATCCTCCAGTCCTCAAAATGGTTTTCAGAATAGTCTAACATTCTTCGGATATATACTGATTTAGTGTGTCTGACTCTTTTTATATTTTGATTTGATATATTTTGATTTGATATATTTTGATTTGATATATTTTTGATATATTTTGATTTTATATATATTTTGAATATTTATCTTACTTTTTGACATTCTCATTTTAAGAAAGTCTCGCTTGTTTTGCATCACACTAATTAGTAAGTTATTTATTTTACTTCACAAACTCAAGAGGGTTGCATCCTCCAGTCCTCAAAATGGCTTTCAGAATAGTCTAACATTCTTGGGATATACTGATTTAGTGTGTCTGACTCTTTTCGGGGAACATCCCCTTCTACGCCGTGAGGCAATCAAGTGTAGCTCCTATTGATGGGAGGGAACTGAGATCTGAAGGTTCCTTTTAATTATTTTCGTGTTGCTGGAAATCCGTAAGGGGAAGAGAGAATTCAAAAGGATTCTCCACGAAGAAATTAACTTCCATGAGTAAGCAATGTGATGCCAAAGAAAAAAATAAAAACTGTTTATGAGATTAAAAAAGATAATAAAAAGAGAGATCCATCGTGTTGAAGAATCAGCCAATTTATGAAAGTAATTTGAATCTGAAATAGAATAAGGGAAGTTTACATTTATTTAAAGTATTGTAAATGGTTTCCAAATAACCAATTTACTTTTATGCTACTTGATAGATTCTTTACTAAGCTACTACTTTACACTCTCTCTCTATATATATATATTATAAAATTTATTATCTACCGTGAAATAAGCTTCCTTGAATAAACAATATGAACCCAAACAAAAAAGAAATTGATAATTACAATGTTTTTTATATTATAGTTTTCTCTCTTTCTCATATATATATATATGTATGTGTGTGTGTGTGTTAAAATACATATATTACATGCACACAAATATACATATACATATATACAAACACACACACGCACACACACACACACACACACACACACACACACATATATATATATATATATACAATTCTGACATTTCCTAATATTTGGTCAATTTTTCTAATGTCATGTTATGATTTAATTTTTTATGTTATTTTAGGATTTTATTTTATGATGATACTTTTTTATTATTTAATAGTAATTTTATTTACAAAAAGTTTTTTTTTTATACATTTACAGATATTTTCATACATTTCATACATTTCATACATTTTCATTTTACTTGTATAGTTATATCATCACAATAGATGACGTTAAAATCAGCATACACAAATGGGGAAAAAAATGAAATATCAAATCATATCTGTTATGATAAATTATCCAAAACTGAAAAAAAAAACAGCGAAATCTATAGTAGAATTGTCAAACGCAATTGTACTATAGATTTTACAAAACATGTACAGCTTCCTCCTCGCACGAGCTATAATAAACTGAAAAGGTGTAAGGTTTAGGTACATAAACAACCAACAAAAATTGTATGAAAAAATGATAACTTAAAAAATGAGAAAGATTTCAATAGAAGTGCGAATGTAATTCAGAACCGCGTTGATAAGACGACACAAGCATGCTTGCATCGCTTGATTAAAATATGTTGCTCATCCAATTCTACACACTGAAATTATCGGTCGGAAACTCATGCGACCGTGACAGAAATATGCACAGAAGCACCAACTCACCAACTCAACGTGAGCAGACGCCACTCAGATAACCTTCAAGGCCTGTTATGACGAAAGTGCAGATACTATTTGACTTACTCTCGTACATTATAACTTACGAGCAGGGAAGAAGAAAATTAGCCTCGAGTTCAAATATCATGACCCATGACCAAAATGACCCAGTAATAAATTTTCTGGAACATGTGACCAAGCACAAATGTCTTCTCGTGCCCGAAACCCGTAGGATACAAAATTCAGTCAAAATAGTCTGAGCTGTTTTTAGATAAAATTAGCTTGACCCACAGTGACCCAAAAATGACACACTAATCGGATTTTCTCGAGCATGTGACCTAGCCCAATGATTATCTCGTGCCCAGAAACCGTAGGATACAAAATTTAGTTCAAATCGACTGAGCCGTTTTTAAGATAAAAATAGCTTGACCCATAATGACCCATGACCAAAATGACCCACTAATCGAATTTTCTCGAACATGTGACCTAGCCCAACAGTCTTCCACTGCCTGAAAATCATAGGATGCAAAATTTAGTCTAAATACTCTGAGCCGTTTTTTAGATAAAATTAACTTGACTCACAGTGACCCAAAAATGACCTCTAATTGAATTTTTCTCGGACATGTGACCTAGCCCAATGATTTTCTCGTGCTCGAAACTCGTAGGATACAAAATTTAATCAAAATCGTTAGAGCCGTTCTTTAGATAAAATTACTGTACCCCTGTTGACCCAAAAATGACCCAGTAATCGGAAGTCCTCGAACATCTGACCCAGCCCAATAGTCTTCTCCTGCCCGAAAATTGTAGGATACAAAATTTAGTCAAAATCGTTTGAACTATTTGAACTGATCGTTGATTTTACAGTATAATACTGGCATCCCAGCTGCTAGTATTATACCGTAAAATTAACAGTAATAAACAGTAAAATAAGCAGTAGTACGCTGCCGCGCATGCGCGGCAGCGTATTACTCCTTATTAATTTTTTTTTAATTCTGATCATTATGTTTTTTTCAGGCATAGTCACAACTAAACAAATGAAAAAAATTGGTATCGTATTCAAATTATTCTAGTCTGCAATTAATACTTTTCAACATACTTCAGTGCTTGTAATATATATATATGTTACGGTCAATATGATTAATTCGGTCATTATTAATAATAACCTGTTATTATTAATAATGACTGGATTAATCATATTGACCGTAACATAGATATAGATAGATATGTTTTCTATCCTTAATTATATGACTCTTTTTTTTTTTTTTTTTTTTTTCTGTTCGTGTTTGAAGTGTCACATAAATCAAACTTTTCAAAATGTCTTCCAAATCACAACAGGTTATAAGGAAACTGTTTACAGTGAAGTCTGCATATAACAAATAATTTTCATGCCCCCTTCAGTTTTAATGTGTAGTTTATACAGGTTCCTAAATGTCCAAGTTATCTTTATGTAATATGACAAACTTCTACGAAGTTACTCTCTTTTATAGAATTACGTCATTTTTTATACTAGTACTTTACGAAGAAATTAAGTTTCATGAACAGGCAATATGGTGAGAAATAGAAAATAAAAATAATTTATCAGATTTATAAATATATTAAAAATAAGGCTCAAATATATTAAAAGTCAGATTCTTCGAGTTAAATAATTAGCCAATTTATTATAAATATTTGAATATAAAATGGAATAAGCGAAATTTACAGTTATGCAAAGTGCTGTAAATGATCCCCAAATGTCCTATTCATCTTTAAACTACTTAATAACCTTACCTAACTTTGATAACACTTTATTCCTTTAACACTTTAAAGGGCGGTGTTTCTATGGCGCAAACACTTAATTTTAATTCGAAACTGCCAAATGGCACCCAGTATTTTTAATTAAATTTTGCTGTCATAATATACGTGAATAAAGCTTTTAATTATTTTCAAATAAATGCGTTCGTAAATTCTGGTATCATTGAATTATTTCAACATTTTAGCAGCAGAAGTACTTTGCCCTTGAAAGGGTTGAGCACCGTAGAGAGAAAAAAGGAGAGAGAGAGAGAAAGAGAAAGAGAGCATGCATTTGAATCACCAAATTGAACACCCTCCCCCCCCAAAAAAATAATAATAATAATAATAATAATATAAAATGAAAATAGCCATTTAACTGGAATTTACATCTCCTATCAATTTAAGTAAAAAATAATATTTTTTACTTATTTTTTTTTTAAACATAAATATATAGAAGGCATAAGTTATAGTCTAATGGCTATTGCTAGACCTTATTTCTGTGAAAATTTTGAGATTAAAGTGTAAAGTGTGTTCTCTTTTAATTTGCCCGACTGTACTTTCAAGCTTCGCAGTATAAAAAATTCTGCCGGATATTATGTCTGCGCAGATTTCTAGGTTCTGAAAGTTTTTGTCTTGGTTAACCCTTTCGTGGCAAGCTCCTTTACATAATTCTTATTCTCCTGTAATTAAGAATAAATACTTCGTTGAATTTAATTTCAGAATGCTAGGATTGAATAAGGGGAAATTTTCTATTCAAAATTACAGATAAGAATAATCAAGAATTCTGAGCACGTTATACGTCATATATACGTGAGGCTCGTCGCAGGTTAAATATCCATTAAATGTCTGGGATCATAAAAATATATACTACTTCTCTATTTATCTTTATACTATTTGATTTTTTTTCTCTACGAAATTACTGCTTTATACAGTAGTTTTACACTACTTTTTTTCGGAAAACGATGGATATCAGATTTTGACAGATAAGGAGAACAACGTCAAAGTTGATTCATGCATCCTTCATCTGAGTGAGTCAAATATTATAGTTGCTTTTAAACAGCAATCAAGTACATAAAACATAAAAAAGAATGTGACACTATTCAGCTGTTGATAATAAAAAAACACAAGAGTCTTGGACGCCAAAAACTGCGTTAATGGACTAAAACACAAAACAAATTAAATTTTTAACAATGAAACTCTCTAAATAGAACGATTTGTTTAAAATGTTTGCTTCTTATTTACTAAGACAGGCATAAAGTTTCTGTGTAAGAACAAGCAAAAATCTAGATTCTGATAGAACAGGTAAATCATTTGTCTAATATACCATGAGGATTTGTAGCTTGCAGAGAAAGATGAAAACATCAGATAAAGATAGGCAAAGAGAAAAAGAGAAAAAAAAAGTTACCCCTAGCTAAATAAACCAGAAAAAACGGGAACAGCCATTCGATTGAGAATACTGTTTTATTTAAATGTATATTTAAAAAGTTAGCTGAGGGGTCGTCTCCATACAGAAATTATATCAAATTCAGAAATTTTCAATACGAACACCTAATTTTGGTATCCTTCTTGGATTTTGCAGTAAAATTTTCCCAAGGATACCAAATGGGAAGTCATTCAGTAAAGTGGTTTAGAAATTATGACGATATAAATTTTTCTATTACTAATATTAAATGCATTTTGAATAGCTGCAAAATAAACTGCACTGCAGGTAGCTTTTTAAGCAAAACAAAACAAAACAAAAAAACTACTTGGCAGAATGACGTCTAGTTTGGGATTCGCGTATTAAACTTTTCTAGCTTTCGATTTCTGTTAAAATGTTTACAGGTTTCAATTCATATATTTTCAAAAATTAATTTCAGAATATATGTATTTTGAAGTTAGTATTCGAAAATAATATGAGCTTATAATTAAAAAAAAAAAAGCAATTGATTTCAAGAAGTTTCAAATATGCGAATCCAAAATTCCAGCTCATTCTTCTTAGTAGCTTTTGAGTTATGCGCAAAAAACTAACGGCATTACAGCTTGTTTTGAAATCATTAAAAGTGAATTTAACATAAGGAACTCAAAATTATAAATTGCCATAGTTCCTAATCTACTTAGCTACATGACTTACGGGTAAAATCTACCGAAGAATCGAAATATGTTGTCAAAATTCGGTGTTCATATTGAAATTTCTGATACAATTTCGCTATGAAGACTGTCCCCTAAGCTTATTTTTTAAACATACATATAAAGAATGCACAATTCCCAATCGAATGGCTATATTTTTGTTTATTTTCGTCTATTTGGCGATAAAACAATGTGGTAGTAATGTTGTTGTTGTTGTTTTTTCTTTTTGAACAACTATACATCCTTTCATTTGAATTAAGCACCAAGTTCAAACTTAAATTTTCATAGTCTTGAATCAGATATCAAGTGGCTAAAATACCAAAAGCAATGTGATACCATACAGTTGATGTCATTAAAAAAAACTGAGTGTCTTTGATGCTAAAAACTGAGTTAATGAATTTAAGATAAATTACTTTATTTTATTGTATTACTATAAAATAGGTGTCTCAGCTTCCCCGTTCTTATGTTCAACTCAATCTTCTTCTTTTTTCAGCATGCGAAGAAAATGACAAATATTTAAAGCGTATATCGATAACCAACTCATAAATATTAGCTGCTATAAAAAAATTGCTGGTCATAAAATATTTTTTATTGGGCCACCACAACCCGGCATTGTTAAAACAATACGCCCTCAAATAATTACAAACTTTATGCTGAATAGGTTGATTACAATTTTTTAGATTTCAGTAAGGGCATACTATCACCCAGCTTTGGGCGTATGCTGGGATGCCAGCTGGGCGACATACTATCACCCAGCTTTGACAAATTGAAGACCCTGAAATAACTTTATAATTCCTATATGTTGTCTTCAGTTTAGTTGTTAAAGATTTTCTTGTACACCACGTTTTTCGTAAAATATTTGCCAGAGTTTGGGATTAATTTTCCTTGTTGTGGTCCTTGATCAATTTTGACTTTGATGTCGCAACCATGTCGTACTCGAGAGCATGCAACATACAATTAATTGACCATGAATAAATACATGATTAGGCAAATAAATACCGTCAAATTGTAGCGTTTGTCCTTGAAACTTATTAATGGTCATTGCAAATGCAAGTTTGACCGGAAATTTTCGTCTTGTCAATTGAAATGGTAAGTGAGGATTGCTAGGACACAGTTCAATCCGCGGAATAAAAACAATTTCTCCTTTAACGGTATCTGTAAGTATTTCAGCAGTAATTAAGTTAGGTTTTAAATCCTTAACTATAAGCCTAGTAACTTTGCTCAGTCCTCTTTCAGTGTTTATGTTACGTAAGAGCATAATAATTGCGCCTTTTTTAAAGTTCAATATATCTGGGGCCATACCTGATGGAGTTTCGTTGTTGAGAAACTCAACCTGATACCTATGGTTATCTGCTGAGATATGTGCACGTTTCCCTTTCGAAGAGTTTCAGAACTTCTTCATTAATTCTGTCTGTAACAGCATTTGTTTGACATAATATTGGTTTCTTGGCAAATTGTTTCACATCATCTTTTGATAATTTTTGGCGAATACTTCTTTTTTAGATCTTCTTCACAAATTAAATTTCAAGGAATCTCGATCAAATCTTCATTTAAATGAGAAACTATTTCATGGCCACTGCTACCTAGCTTCAATAACCAATCACAAAAAGCTGGGTCTATTGATCTTACATTGTTGGTAAGTCTCAAAATGTGAAATAATTCCCATAAAGGACTGTATTTAATGAACGAATAATAAAAATAACAAAATATAGGAACTCTTTCTTTCATCGTGAGGTATATAATACAACAAATAATAGAGAATAAAATATAATTTAACATAAAACAGCTAAACATATAATTTAAATCATTTTTAATATACATATACTAGGGGGCCTACCCCCTGCGAGCTACGCTCGCCAACCCCCGCTCAGACTTCGAGGCCTCTAAAAACATGACAGCGTGCTTTATTTTAAAAATATTGTTAAATCTGTAATTGAGTTGCCATGCTTTTAACATTTTAATGGGACATTTTTCGATTATCATGGCCTCATACACAGCTGTTGCGACAACTGACGACTGTTTTCGGGATTGATAAGTAAAATCAATTACAACTTGAAAACCAGCTTGTATAAAATGGTTAGGTTTAAATTGTGGCTACCTCTCGGACTTTTATAACAACGATCTGTATTATATTCTTTCTTTTGCGTTTAAGGATGAGAAAAATTCCATCTTCTTGTGAATAACATTAAGAACCACGGTATTGAAAAGTACTATGTTATAGACATTTTCAGTAACAGGTTTTAATTTTCTTTCTATTTTAGTGCACCATCATGCATATTTTCATGTTATTTTAAATATGTAAATTATTTATTTTAATTAATATGTATATACGAATTTTCCAATAATTATTTATCATACAAAATTAATTAAATATTTTGTGCATGCATGTCTGCATTTATTTGGCATCAATTGATGAGATATTTAAACAAATTTGCTATCCGCGATAATTTTACACCATGTTATGTCACTTGAATATTGTCCATAAGAAAATCGGGTACTTTTCCAGTATAGGATCCTTTGGATTTAGGTTTGGCGTAATTCGAGTTTCGAAAAGGGATAGATTCGTTAATATACATAGATTTGTTGCCGAAAGTTATGAAAACAAACCCAATGAACTTTTGGCGCTTTTCTATTATAGGGATCTTGACGCTTTTTTAAAAAGCTTGGCGGAAAAAACCAAGCAGGATAGAAAACCAAGCAGGATATTTTATTCTTCCGTTCAGTTGGGCAATTATTATTTTATATATTAGTTTCAAATATCCGAATTAATGATTTTATAAATTCGTTTAGTTAAATTTTACAAAAAAATAACAAAATGATATCAATAAATAATAATTACTATTAATTCCTTTTCCCTACTTTCTTTTGCGTTTACCTAAATGACGTCATTTGGACGAATTTATTCAAAATATTTTCAGTTTATAAATTAAATTAAATGCTGACAGACGATTGAATCCTGACGATAGAAATGTGATTTTTTTTTTTCAAATTTTCCTGAAAAACATAATTTAATCATAACCTTGTCTTCATTATCGATTGAAATAAAAGATAAATTCAATTTCAATTTGAAAATGACGAATAAAAAGAAATCAATAATCCCTATCGGGATCCTTTTCAATTTTTTTCCCTTTTTTGTCACAAAAAAACTGAGTAATTAGTTGCCATCATTACAGAAATGTCATTAAAATTAGAAAAAAAAATAATATCTCGAAAACTAATTCCAATTTCAAAATTCTATTACCAGTTTTGACATCCGCGGATTTTTATGAACAATTGGTATTAATTTCACCATCAAGCGTTTAATATTTTATTAAAAATAGCCTTGAAACATAATCAGTCGTTTAATCAGTCGTTTCATAAAATCGTTTCATAAATTCGTTTCATAAAATCGTTTCACAAATTCGTTTCATTAGGATTTTATATATATAGGGTAGATATATATTTAAAATATAAAATGAACTTCAGTATTTTAAAGTTTAAATAAAATATATCTTAATTAAAAATATTTTTGAAAGAAAGAAAACTGTTTTTACTTAAAATTATTGTTTTCATTCGACATTTCAACTTCATTTAGGCTTAGCTTTTGCAATAAATTACAATAAAGTAAAAAAAAATTACAGGATTACCACATTTGTAATTTGGCGTAAAAATCTTGATCAGGTTGCCACATTTGTAACAATATGCTTAACAATACGTACCTTACAATACGTACCGTAATGTACTGATTAACTTTAATATTATATTTTGTAACAACTACATTAGAAAATATTATAGTTTAAAGTAAATGTGCAAAATATGAGACTTTTGCCAAAATATCCTTTTAAAAGATCACATTTGATGTGATGAAGTTATGAAAAAATCAAAATACAAATTTTTCTTAAAACCGTTCATATATTGGCGTGTTTGCAAAAATCTCGCCAACTTATACAGCATGCAGTAAGGCTGGTCTTTAAATGTAGACTTTAAAATACGCAACTACCATGTTTATTAGTGAAAAAAATGGATACTTATTTTAACCTAAGTTAGATAATGAATGAATTTAATTTCACTATTTAATACATTAATATCGAGTTCAATTATTCATTCTTTTTAATACTTACGAAGCGAATGAATCAATTTAAAACTTTTATTTAATGACTCTTCGCATATTTGTCGAGAATTAAATAAAAATCATGCACTCGTGACATCACAATTCACTTTTATATTTTAACTGAATAATAAGGCTACAATAATTTGTGACTCGTGCTATAGCCAGTATACAAGTCTGGACACATTGCCGTTATCATTATCTTTTTACGCGTGAAGGTTTCGCTATGGTACTCCATTATGAAATTTGGTAATTTTTGAAATTCAGTATTTGAAAAACGGCATAATCATTAAATTTTAAATTTATATCAAGAAAAATACAATTTTTTACCCTTCTAACGCAGTTTGTCAATTTTCTGACAAATACTTTTCGTGCTATTAATTTTTTCAGTAATTTCAAATGTTTCATTTTCCGAGATTAACCTGTGACAACGATTAGCGAAACAGCCAACCGTAAGCAACGCGTAGCTTTTTATTAAAGAGGATGGCTGAATTTACACAAATTTATGGTGCAACCGGAGTACCAGATGTTGGAACAAGTTTTTCTCCATTTTATAACTGCAGCTACAGGAACACCAATGGTTGATTCAATACAGCATGAAACTTCAATAGTGTACAGATATCAAACTTTTGATAGCCTTGAAGAAGCTAAAGTTTAAATTGGCAAAGTACTAAAAATACATGGAACCATTCATCTACTGTTATTGAAAATGCCAAGAGTATTGGATGCTTTGCATTAATAGTTTGCATTAATATATTAATAGTACTTTTCCGGTATAGGGGCCTTGGCGAGATAGAGAAAATGGCGTTGGCGAGAGAAGGAAATTTTTCAAGCATATTTTTTGGAAACATTAACTGTTTTATACACACCAGCAATTTTTTCAATATTTATAAAATTTATTCAGTATAAAGAAGCAATTTATCTATTTTTATAGACAAACAGTAGCAAATTGTATATAAAAACAATAATATATATACATATATATATATATAAATCCACATAAACGAGCATAACATTTGATTAGATTTGTTTTCATAGCTGTGTCATTTACTAAAAAATCTCACTTTCTGAAGCCCGAATTGCGCCAAGCTATTTTTAAAAAAAAGAAACGCCAAGACCAGTGAAAAAGTACCGATGAAAACATAATCAAAATATCTTTTTTAAAACAATAAAATACTGCATAAACATGGATTTGTTTAAAATGTTTGCTTTTTATTAACAAGACAGAAAAACAATTCCCTTTTAAGAACAATTTGCATATAAATTATTTAGCAATTCCGTGTTCGGAATACTTTTTCTTCTTGATCGTTATATCTAATGAAGTGGCTTCATTAGATGTAATAATGCCAATGTAAACATTTTATGCAGAGACAATAAGCTGTGTTGGCGCTTTTATTTACTATAAATATAATGTTAATCAAATAATATGTTAATTGAATTGGCAAAGCTTTATAAAATAAACAATGTTTCCGTTTTACGCCGCAATTTTCATACTTAACTGTTATCCGTAATATTACTTTCAGACTCAATTAATCTAAATAACGTGGGTACTCTAATGATTTTCTGTAGCAAATACAGAGCTGCCAAGCCTTCCAATTTTTGAATACCACTATTTGCGATTAGAAATATTCACTTTGTACTATGACTGAAAACTGCGATTAAATAAGACGAAAATTACTTTTTTTTTAAATGGTACTCAAAAACAGGAAGTTTTGGAAGCAATTCAAATATTTAAAATGTTTGAGAGATATATCTTGTTTTTAATTTTGAAATATTTGCGATTATTAAATTCTATATTTTTTAATTATTTTGAACATTATTTTTTTTATTAACTGTTAATTTAATTACAGTTTTTTTTTCTGACATTTAAAAAAATGTTTTACAAAGTTTAGTTTTAAAAATAAGGACAGAATAGTTGTTGTAATTGAGAGTAGGAAAAAAAATTTAAAAAAAAGAAGAAAAAAGTACAAGCTTATTAGTGTTTTAATTTTTTATAGTTCCTTTAAGTTACATGGTGATACATTTTTCAATGCTATTTTTAATGAAATTTTACAATTCTATTTCAAATGTACCTTATAGTTCTAAATTAGTATGATATTTCTATTTAATGTTCCAAGTTTTTTACAGAGTTCTGAGTCATAGAAAAAAAAAAGCTTTTCATTAAACGAAAAATCATTTTAGCATTAGAGAGAAAATATGTTTGTGAATGAGTATGTAAAAAAACCCCGCAAAAAGACTCTTATTAAATGTGCTAATTAAAAATTAATTAGGCTAATTAATTTCTGAAAAGTATCTCAACTTTAAAACCTCCATAAAAAGGCGATAATGTCAAGTAATATTTTAAATGATTTAATTTTCGCCTGAAACGTGATAAATAGAGATGAAAAGGTGGACATCCAATTATAAGTAATAAATGCAAAAATGTCGGAACCTACTTTCTAGCTTAAGAAATATATAATAGTTGATGATTAAATTTTTTTCATGAAAAAGTCCTAAGCTAAGACTTGGAAATTTTATCATTCATCCGGTCGCTTGAATTGCGATTGCTGAATATAGAAAGTTTATAAACAGCCGAGATCTTTAAAAGCGGAAAATGCACGAAAGTTAGAAGCGGATATATAAAAAAATAAGGGGGAAAATTCAGCAAGATAACCAAGAATGATAAGTACAAATTCTTTAAAATGTTGAAAAAAAGATACTCCGAGACGAAAAAGCGGAAAATCAGAAATAGGTGAAATACATCTTCATCTTCAGTATAGGCATAAAACATCGTATGCAAGTGGAGCACCATTTATACATTTATCAGCATGTGTGTTTTTCATTTATAATTTTTTGAGTTTAAGTTACGATAGTTTCTTTTGTGTTATAAAAATTTATTTGGTTTTTACGGTAGTGCATTCTTAAATTAGGTTTGTTTGTTTTTTCTATATTTATAAGAAGGGTTCGTGAAAATTTTCAAATAACAGCTTCTGAAGGATTTATACATTAACTGATATCCTGAATGCGATTTTGCTATTTTTGGGGACCGATGTCTGTCTGTCTGTCTCGCTGACTCTCCCGCTCTCGGTCTTTGTGTGTATGTGTGTGTGTGTTACACTGTTACACAGATATTTCAGACGATGTGACTAAAGGAATAATGCTATGAAACTTAATTTTATCTTGACATAAATTGACACAGATTAGATTTTTTGTATATTGCGCTCTTATGACATTCTTTTCACAATGTGAATGATAGCTATACCTCAGCATCTATCGAATGGAATTACGCCAGACTTAATACGTAAGTTGTTTGTTATGAAAACAAATTCTTATTCAATTTACTGAATAGATGTGCTGCTATCTTATATTTTTCGGATTAACATTAATAGATTACAATAAATTAGCAGAAATGAGGCCAAATCAAAATTTACAAAACTACCAAATTTTAATCTTTTGTAAAAATGGAATGATTCCACCCTTGAAAATAAAAATAAATCAACAACAACAACAACAACAACAACAACAACAATAATAATAATAATAATACTGAGACAAATTGAGGTGATATCATCCGCTTTCCATGAAATAAAATTTATGGGGTTTTTAATCCAAAAAAAATAAATAAATGCATTGTGTCAAGAATAGTTACTTGTTCGATTTTACTTTGAAGGTTTAACGATTTCTTAATCTATGTTGTATGATTATTATATGACATTACCTGATTGTAGAGAAATAATATTTTCAGGCAATTTTTAAACTATAATCCCGAATAAATTATATCATTTTTTTTATTTTACACATTAAGGTGTCTTAAAACGAAAATCCTCTTGTTTAGATAATGCATCTCTAATCTGCCACGGCACCAATTTATGCGGAGACAAACTTGTAGTAGTCAGAATCGATTACAAAATATTGTGTAGCTGCATTGTAATCATAATCATGAAGCCGGATATTTGAATAATAGCGAAGTAATCGTAATCAAAAAATATTACTCATATTATAATTATAATCTAGTCGTAAACGTATCTTATTGTAATAGCACTGTAATTTGCTTGAAAATCTATGTAATCGTAACTTCTTTCGAGCACAAGATTACTACTTATTTTCTCCCATTTCACTATTCTCCATTCAGAAGTACATTGCTTCTATTGCTTGTTGAGAACGCTGAATTAGATTAAGAAATAAATGGATAATATATATTCATTATCGTTAAAGTTATGAACGAAATTCGGAGTTCGGGTGAGGCATCCTGTATTTTTGATTGAATAGGTAGATTGTATCAGAGGATTAGTATTTAAAAAATTGTATATCTTGACATGCATTATTACTTTTATAAATTGTGATGATATTTTCTGTTACATCCTGTATATATATAATGTCACTATTGAAGTTTTTAATAGTATTAAGATCTGCAAAGTTCAAATATTAAACACATACAGCTAAAAAAAAAAAAAGAAAGAATTTTCTGCTGGCAGGGCGGGGGTATTTTAATTCCAAACTGCCAAAGGACCCTTAGAATTTTTTAATAAACATTTTCCTTTATAATGTAAGAAGAAAAAAAATATATATTTGAAATAGATTTGTTCATAAATTCTGGTGATATTCAATCATTTCTACATTTTAACAACAAAATTACTTTGCCCCTAAAAGGGTTAATGAAAGGAGATTGGGAGGGGGATCATTCTTTCACAGAAGAATTCACATAGGTAGCCCCTTTCAAAAGGTTAAAAACTTTCGAAAGGGGCTCTTTAAGGAATAAAGGTTAAAGCGTGGCAGATGTTGTACGAGACCCCAGTGTAAGAATGAGAAATAAAAGGAACCGGGTAGAACTTAGCATACAGGTCTGCAAGGGCCGTAAATCCAGGCCCCTGGCCTGGCCCGAAACAAAGCTGTTTTGGCCCGGCCCGTCCCGGTGTAAAAGCTACAAGTTCGGCTGGTTTCCTGCCCGTACCGTTTATGTTTTTGTAGTTCACGGCCCGGCCCGCACGTTCAAAAATCAATGAAAAAAGAAAAAAAAAGAAAGAAAGAAAGAAAGAAAACACCATTGCAATAAATTACTAAAAAAGAGAATAAGAAAAATACCGAAATTAATCACGAATTAAAGATAGAAAATAGATGTAAGAGTTTATGCTAGAAATATTATCCAAGCTTTTTTGAAAAATTAAAACACAGCCTTAAACGTTTCAATATCTGCTTAATAGCCAAACGACAAAAAAATATCATTTGCAGTAAAATTGACCCAATTAATTTTGAGAATAATTCAGGAGTATATGAAATACCTTTTATTAAAGAAGACGGATCCAAGAATTACTACAGAGGCATGACCAGCAGGAAATTTAATTGCAGAAAAAAAAAAGAGCATACAGCTGATATTAAATATAATAGAAAAACTACAGCCCTGGCAAGATTATATCAAGAAGAAACCATCCAAATAAATTTCAATGAACGTAAAATAATATTTCCCTCCAGTTTATACTATCCATCCATAATAAGAGAAACCATAGAGATACTAACCCGCAAAAATACAATATGTAACGGTGCGGCATCTTTTAATTTACCGAAACTGTGGCTCGAGTTACTCCATGGTCACAGATATGAAAATAAACAACCGAGTAAATAATAATAGATAACGTGCGTAATTTTTTAAAAAGTACATGAAAATAATAACTTTAAAGCCCGTGCAACTTTGGAATATTCTCATTTTGTTTTTGAAAATGACTCTTAAAGAGTCGAAACATGTAAAACAACTAATAAAAGTTATTTTAATTTATATTATGTTGTTAATTTACACCTGTAGCATTTAAAAGGAATATATCAATTGAAACTATTTCCTGAGTAAGTGATAAGCGAAAACATCCAATCACAAAACTTTAATTTACTTATTTATAATTTTTTCTAACATTTAAACTTAAAATGCATTATTTAATTTGATAATTATATATATATATATATATATATATAGTATGTAATAATTAGTTGACAATGAAAGTATTCCCCAACACACTGAATATAGATACCTAAAACTTATTTAAAAGAAGAAGAAATTAAATTAAAAATTGAATAAATAAAATTGAATGAATGAAATGAAATTCGTGGAATTTAGACAGAATTATCAAGTCTCAAATGCCTAAATACCACAAATAAAATGAGTGGTTTCATCATCATATTAGCCATAACATTGCTAAAGAATATGATTTTGGGACTACCACTCATAAACAATGAATCAAACCTGTGAAAAAAATAATAAATACAATATTAAAAAGGAAAGAAGCCATACCTATAATATACAGATAAAACATGAAATAGAGTCAGAAAGTCTCTAATCCATTTGGGTTAAAAAAGATACCTGTGCACCACATGAACCACACATGAACACAACCAAACAGAGGGAATGAATTGCAAAAAATCATTACATGTTGCCAAATTTAGTTTTAGAAAATGATTTACCATGTTGCCAGAATAGATGTTAGAATAATATGAATATTATTGTAAAGCAACAGAAACCATGGTGCTGCCATCTATTAGAGTAAAAAGTGAATATACGCTGAATAAAAATAGCATTGGATGAAAATTAATATTTAAAAATTAAACCATATACTATCTAAAGATGATATCAATTAGTTAAATAATAAATAAATGAAATTAATAAATAAATAATAAATAGAATATCCAATTACATTAAAGTAATGGATGTATTAATGAATAAATCTATGTAAAAATAAGATGGAAGATGCAAAAATTAATAATTAAAGCAACATAAAAATATATGTACCATGAAATGACATAGCAACTATTAAATAGCTGTGCCAAAAATGCAACATCGCAGAAATTAAATTAAATTAAAATACTAAATATTTGAATTAAGATACAAAGGATTTAAAATTAATAATAATTAAATATTGAAATTAATTATTAACATATAATGTTTCTTCTTACAAAATTAAAAATTAAATACTTTTGATATAAGTGGTAAGGGTAGAACGTTTAATAAAAATTAAAACATGTATTATATTAACACTTTAGAAAAGTATACATTATATTAGAAGTTAATATGATATTGTCCACCGTAGGCATTAATCTAAATGCATTAGATCAAAAACATTCCTAATATTAATGAATATAAATTCATTTAAATTAATTAAATAATGAATATGTAAATATAACTAAATTAATATACATATAAAAATATTATATATATATATTCTTTTTAAATGCATTGGGAAATTTTTATATGATTTATTACTATTTAAATTTATTAAAAAATATATTTGAGAAATATCCAAATGTTGCTTAAAAGTTTTAAAAATTATCAGAAAAAAAGTTTTTTTTATTTTTTTTTTTTTACCGTGCCCCATAAAGGGACGAGATTGATACATCGTAATTTTTTATAGTTGTATGCTGTTTTTTCTCTCTCTCTTACACACACACACACACACACACAATAAAGTATATGCATAAGAAGAAAGTGTGTGCGAAACCTTTCTGCGTAATCACCCTTGACTCCGAGGAAGGGGTAGAAGAAACCCCGTGAATAGGAATGGGGCTCCTTCTTTCGATTGCATATTTGGATTTTAATAAGATCCCTCAAATTTTCAGTTCAAAAAGTTTGGACTCGAAGGAAGTGAAAATTGAGGGATTCCTAAATGTAAATTATGAAATCAGTGAATCGAAGTATAGAGGACCCTCAGTAACTCTACATTCCATGGGGATCAACAAACATGTCAAGTTACGTGGATATCGAAACGGTAGGGTTCTACGTTAATTCATACTTAAAAATTTATTTTTAAAATCATTTATGTACTGTGATTTAAAAAACAAGCAATATGTATAATAAGCAAAGATATACTATTAAATAATATAATTAATATTCGAACAACTATAGAGTTGAACGACTCCATTTAATAAACCAATATTTACTTATTTCACGATCATTAAGTTATAATATCTGACGAGGAAGACGCCGATATTAAGGAATACGCTTTAATTAAGAATAAAAGTATTTGATGTATTCTTGAAAATTTAATTTCAGTTAATCAGCTAAACTAAATTGAGACATACGAGTAGTAATTTTCCAACTGGACGAAAAATGACCGGGCCAGGATTCGAACCTGGGATCGCTTGGCTGAAGCCGCCACGATCTACCACTGAGATATCCCGGTCGAATCTAGAGGGCATAATTCATCCAGTTAACCTTATTGATCAGAGAATCTGGTCTGATATTTTAATCAGCTCAACAGAAAAAAATCGCAGGTAAAGGAACTCCAGTAAACGCTGGATACGTGATTACACTAGATTAATTTTAACACAATTATTTCAAATTGGTAAATAAATCATACGAGTAGTAATTTTCCAACTGGACGAAAAAGCCAAGCGATCCCAGGTTCGAATCCTGGCCCGGACATTTTTCGTCCAGTTGGAAAATTACTACTCGTATGATTTATTTACCAATTTGAAATAATTGTGTTAAAATTAATCTAGTGTTAAATTGAAACAAATTAAAAATTCACAATTGTTATCTTTTGTAAAAACCGTTGTAATGCATCGAAGTTTTTAACCTTTTGTAATAAAAAAAAAAAAAAAAAAATCCTTCTTTGTTATATAAAAATAGACAGGTTAGACACGCAAAAATAATTTAAGTTTCCTTCATTTACTCAACAGTAAAAATATTTGTCCTCTCTAAAACCGTTAGTGCAAAGAAAGAGGCTGAAGCAATATTTTGGTTCACGTCAAAATTAACTCACGAAGACGAACGTACGAGAAAAAATTCTAACAGAAAGTCATTTGAAACAAAGGTAATTTGAATATGATTTATTTATCTAATATTAATCCAGAATATGAATGTCTGATGCATTTAGATGATCCAGTAGATCACAGTAAATCAGCAAACAGATTGAGAAAAATCTAAATTCAATTTTTATCTTTTTTTTTTTTTTTTTTTTTTTTTTTTTGTAAAAACAGATGGGATTCTTCCAAATTTTAACCTATAGCGCAAAAAGAATAATTCTTTAATTTATCAAATTTTAAAAAAAGAAAGAAAGAGTTGTTTCTCTTGGTTATACTAGTATGGGGATGATACTAGTACCGAGATAAACATACGAGAAAAATTCCAACCGAAAATTATTTGAAACTAAACTAATTTGAACATTATTTATCTAACACTAATTAAGAATAAGAATTTCAGATGCATTCCTGAAGATCTAGATTCAGTAGATCATAGTAATTCAGCAAAAATTGAGAGAAAATCAAATTCCCAATTATCATATTCTTCTGTAAAACAGATGGAATACTTCCGAATTTTAACCTATTGCGAAAACTGTATAATTCTTTAGTATAATAAAAAATAAATAAATAAATAAATAAATAAATAAACAAGTATAAAAGAAAAAAGTTTTTTAAAAAACATTCTTTTATAAGGATTCGGTGTTTATTTTGAAAATCACACCTAATTTCATGACTGCAATTTATGTTGTTCCAAAAATTTGCATTACAATACGTTAATTCGGCGTGGGTATCGTGAATCTGATTATAGAAAATTCACCGTTTTTTTTTTTTTTTAAGCTTGCTTGAAAGCGCGAGTTGGTGAATTTATTAAAAAGAAATGTGCAATTTTTGATTTGTTTCTTTTTTAAGATATGGCAACATCAATAACAAAAAGAGAAGAAAAAAAAGGCCTGTTTAAATTATCGTCTTTAGGATTACTAAATTGATTTCTTAACATATAATCATAATTTAATTAATATCAAATAATTAATTGATTAAATATATATTACTCTTTATTTTTTATTTACATTTTCTACATTTTAATGTTTAAAATATTTCGTTGTTGCCGTTTCACATACCGTTGGCTTATTTTGACAAGCGTGGTTTAACGCATAATTAAATCCATTGTTGTTGTAACTCGTATACAATTGTAACCATAAAGAACATTTGGCTATTTATCACCCGTGGTGAGCTAATGGAAAATACTTTAAAATCAATTTATTAATTTATATGCAAGTTCTAAATTATATGTAAATTCAATAATAAAACGTTGTATTGCCATTGGAAACACACCTGTGAACATAATTTTCATAATTCTAGCACATCCGGGAGTGAAAAATCGATTAATTTTTTTTTTTATTTTACACACAAAAACCGAATTAAGTTAAATAAAAGATCATAAAAACGATTTTGTTTTCTTGGTTATATTGGGGTAGGGACGTCAGTAAAGCAAAAGTAATTTCGGTTTTTCCCACTTCGGTTTCTCCCCTGTAAAACTAGTTTCCCACTCTAAGCATCGCTAGTGCAAAGAAAGAGGTTAAAAGTGGTAGAGGTGTGTACGGGCTCGGGACAATTTTCATTCACGAGACTCAGCCCGGTCGGTTCCGTGCCTAACTTTCTCTGCAGATTCGGGCCGGGCCAGGCTAGAGCTCCTCAGACTTCTTTTTTTCAGGGCCAAACCGGGCATGGACTTAATTTTTCCTAGAGGTCTGTGTGGGAAGAAATTTTCCAGCCCGGTCTCGACCCAGCTCGCATGAAAATCATTGGCAATGCCTGGCCCGTGTGAAAATCAGTAAAATGAGGCCCGGTACAACAATTTTTGAAAAAATTGCATACATTTTTAAATTGTCATTACTCTGCAATTAAAATTATTTTTAAAGTATAGTATTACAGTAAAACATGTGAGTCATGGTTCAAAATGAATATAATAATCCATGCGAAGAGAATGTAATACATATACAACAAACGATGTACCTGCGAAGAATGGAACCTGTCTATAACGTATTTCTCTTCTCAACAGATTTTTCTTTTCTTACTGAATCTTCATTTGAATGTAATTTCCTAAGTCAATTTTTTTAATCAGTTTTCAGGTACGCAATTGTCTAAGTAATCATTAGTATTGTTGATATTTTGTATTCCATACAGTTCGAACATAATCTGAAAATAAAATATAGGCATATGTAAGTATGCTTTTTGGAATAATTTTTATTGTAGGATAATGTTGCTTCAGAAATATTGCCATTTTTTGTCGAAATTCAGCCATGTCGGGCTTGGGCCGAACTTTTAACTTTTATACCGGGACGAGTAAAAAAATTTTTAATGTGTCGGGCCGGTCCCGGGCCCGTGCAAACATCTAAAAGGCGGTTATCGAGAATCAAGTCAGAATTAGTAGAACAAGATGAATGAATAAGGAAAATAAGAACAGAAGATCATTTGAATCAAAGCTAATTTGAATATGATTTATCTATTAAAATTTGTCTCCCATTATGCATTATATTCAGTTTTTAGTTATTATTTTGGATGTACATTTTTAGATACTTGAATAAATTTATAAACGGAACTTTACTGTACTTAATTTCTAGGGCTTTCAATGTATAAGAAATTTTAATTTATATTTTTGTTCTAACTGCTTTGCTCTGTAATAGTTAGTTGCATTATATCTATATATTTTATAAAGCAAAAACATGTCCGTTAGTAACGTTGACGTCATATTGACGGTGGCAATGACCTGATCATAAATTTCGTTTTTACGGCAATTTTTTTTTAACTTTTACACATTGCAAAATTTTAATTTTTGCACCGTTGAATTAAAAAAAAAGTGGTACTTTCAAATGCAATTTGTTTGAAAACTGAACCTGAATTTACTGATTTTTTGTAGATTTAAAAAATATTTTCAAACATGAATGTTTTTAAATTAGCGTGCAATCCAATTACAGAAGATTAACCCGTTTGTACTTAAAACAGTGTAAATAATTTCGCCTTTGTTTGTTCTTGTGAATAATTCCATAACTGAAATGAGAAATGAAATTAAAACTTCACAGATAAATAAATAAATAAATAAAGACACGAATTCAACAGATTTATAATAAAAAATACGCGTTTAAACACTGAAATAATCAAAGTATCAAAAATTGCTGTTAATAGTGAAATGCTTCGCGATTGTCCGCTGACTTGTGGCTAATATGAAAGTATCAAAAATGTTTTTGGGACTTTCAAGCTAAGAAAATATACTAAAGGGCAATCTAAGAAAATATATTAAAGGACAACATAAGAAAATATACTAAATGTAAGTTTTCAATTTATCTACGTTCTGTACACTGGGAAGTATATCGGAATTCTTTTACCCGGGAATCTCAGGTTGGATCACTTGGTATTATTAATAACCTCTCATGTAGGGCAACCTCACAAAAGGTTGTAATGAAAAACAAGCCCCAGCTATCTATTTTCTATGCATATTTTACTTTTATCCTTATAAAGTTCAGTAATGCGTGTTTCCTTTAACCAATTAGGCGCCGCTATATATGTATTAACCTATTTTTTAATGAAAAGTTGTCTTTTTTCTTTAGGAATAAGAAGTCTTACAGTACTTCTGAAAAAAAATCAAAATTCGAATATTTAGGAGAAACAACATGTTCTCAAAATGAGAGCAATGGCGCCAAATGAAGGTAATTAAAAAAAAAATTACTTATGTCTCTGTGCATTTATAGTAGTTATTTTGCAGTTCTTTAGCTATAAAAGGGATAATATCATTCTAAAACTGATATTTTATGAAGAATTCATATAAATTAGTCCAGCATCTAAAATTATAATAAAAAATAAATAAAATGATGGATTCCATAACTACTTTCATTATCCATTGCTTTATTTTTCATCATTACATCATTTTTCTCCTTCTATTTACATGAAAATGATTGAATAATTTTTATGCAATTGTTAAACAATTAAATATTGCATATTTTTTGTTTTCAGAAATTGGTTTTTTATCTACTTATTTTTCTTTTTGCACTTTGTTTAGTTTTTTTTATAATCCGATTTGAAGATTCGTCTGAACTTTCGTCAAAAATATCAAGTGTGCGTTTAATTCTTTGTCTTTTTTTAAACACTAAATCACACATTTCTTGCTCGTCTGTTGATTTAGAATTTACGGAAAGTTCTACTTGACCAGATATATCATGATGGAGTAAATCGTCGCATAAATTATTTTCTATTACATCTTCCTCATCTGTAACGATAGTGGGATCAGGAACGATTACGAAATATCTGAAAAATCATCCGAATCTAAAGTAAAAATTGTTCAATCATATTCCATATAAAATAGTCAGAAAAAATTATGCAATGATGAAAAATAAAGAGATGGATAATGAAACTGCTTATAGAACTGGTAATTTCATTTTTTTTTATTGATGCAGAAGTTGGACTAATTTATATGAATTCTTCGTAACATATCAGTTTCAGAATGATATTATTCATTTTATAGCTAATAAACTGAAAAATAATTAGCATAAATGCACGGAGACATACCTAAAAAATTCCAAAGAATTACTCCCATTTGGCGCCATTGCTCGCATTTTGGAAACAACTTCTGCTTTCGGTAATTGTGATTGATTTTTTATACATTTTAAGTCCGGATTGATGTTGTTTTATATAATAGACAATTCTAAATATATTTTAACTAAAAAATATTATTTTTATTATAAAGGTTTATATATATATATTTCTTTCGAATGCGGCCAAGAAGCTAAATTTTGCCTTTTTTAACACTTTTAAAAATAGAAAATTCAAAGGAATTTTTTTTTAAAATAATTACAGAAGTGATGTCACATATTCAGAATGCAAATAACATGAACCTTTTAACAATACATAAATTACTCGCGTCAGAAAAAAAAATCCTAAAGTAATGTTCCCAAAATGGGTGCAGTATGCCCTAATGGATTTTAATTAAGATACTAATAGTTATCTACCTATATTGTTGTGTTATTTATCGACAATTAAAAAATTAGTAACTCTTATCCGTATCTGCACTTTACGAAAATGTGAAAAACTCTTCCTAACAATTGAGAATTGGACAAACAAGTAATTTTAAAGAAAAAAAAATAAAACCTTCAAAGGATTGTTTCTTGTCTAAGTGTTTTTATGGCAACACTTTATTAAAATCCTGTATGGGTTTACACCCGACTAAAAATTATTTTTTGAATTTCACCAGAAATCTGACCCGAATCCAATGCACTTCAATCCGATATCTAAAAGTAAAGAAAATTAACACATTTTTTAATGCAATTATGGAAAAATACTAAATAAATGTAATTATATAAATGTTATCTTTTATGTAGAAAAATGAATACATACATATATATATATATGTATACACATATAAATTTTTGTAATATATTATAATTATTGGTTCAAATATACTGTCGATTTCCCTGATATTTAATAGTTATTATTAACAAAAATGTTTACTATATATATATCCCAGGGAAGAGTAGAGTATTTACGAAATATTTCTTTTGTTGTTAGATTGTACTATTCTGCCATCATAGCCTTTTTTATGGGACTGAAATCCTTCTACAGGAGATTACTCGAATCATTAAAATATTTTTGTCCCGTTAGTAATCCTTACTTTTTCTCTTCAAGAATGTCAATATCCATTGTGGAAAAAGGAAAAGTACTAATATATTTTTATCACGATATTTTTCTATTCTTGTCTCTTTTAGGTAGCTTTCAATACAAAAAAGTATAAAGCTACCTATTGCAGCCGTTCGGAGGACGATAAATCAATTTTGATGAAACTAATTGTGTGTATTAAGCTCACCAATGTCTAGACCGAGTTCGTTGGCCAGCTTGATCCGACATTTTGTTTCAAGATGGTGGCCATTTAAAAATTTAAAACTAAAATAAATATACAAAAAAGTTAAAAATTCAAACTTATTTTTTAATTACGTGTTAGGCCTTGATACAAGGATTCCAGAGCATTTTTTGGTTTACCTCTATCTTAAAAAATGGCTGAGATAGAGCAGTTTGAAATTCTAGGGTGGCTGACATTTTGAAACAAAACAGCACATTAACGCGATTACTCGCAAATTATTTTCTTTCATTGTTATAATAATTTTCCCAATCATACGCATAAAACTATATATTCATATCCGTTAGCGCCAAATTCTCGCCAAAATTGGCGACATTTGGCGAGTCTTCACCAAAATAAGTCTTCATAAATGAGCCAATTTGGCTATTGCTCAATAATTTGGTGAATTTCTTATTCAAATTCAGTATTAACGAATCTTTTGTAAACGTTTCTTTGCATTTTAACTTGCTGTTTTCGTGTAACATTAGCTAAAATTTTAAAACGAAGATATAGGAAAGCTATCTTTTCCTCCCGGTACAGGCCGGAAGGACTTTTTTTTTTCAGATTTGGGGAAAAATTTATGGATCAAGTAAATTTATACTCTCTCTCTCTCTCTCTCTCTTTGATAAATAATACAAAGAAATAGAAAACCAAGTATGTTTCAAAAATAACACAAAGAGATGTAATGATTATTTTTTCGTGGTTATCTGTGTTAAATATATATATATTCAAATACTCAAATATATATCATATTTACTTGTGTATAATGCGCACCTTTCCCCCCCAAAAAAATTTAAGGCTAAAACGCAGGGTGCGCATTATACATGAGATATTTTGATCTATGTTTCAAAAAGAGTACAAAGAGATGTAATGATTACTTTTTCTTGGTTATCTGTGTAAAATATATATATATTCAAATGTTCAAATATATATCGTATATACTTGCGTATAATGCGCACCTTTTCCCCGAAAAAATTTAAGGCGAAAACGCAGTGTGCCCATTATACACGAACACGAGATATTTCTCAAAACTATATGACACCATTACATGTTTTCACTATAAGTCCCCGAATCACCGATTTTGGGGTGCAGCTTTTTTAATTTTTTCTCCTTCCTTCATTCATAATCGTTTGGAAGAGTGACTAACACGGAATTTTTGAGCTGTAGCTGTGTTACCTAAGGCTGCTGTATATATTTAGTAGCTCTAGTGTTACCTGTTGCTTTAATGACGCAAGGCTTGCAGAAAACACTAGTAATGTCTTCTTTCCCACCTTAATCCTATGCTCAAAAACAGAATAAATACAAATGCGCAGTTTACAACCTATTTTTTTTTTTCCTAATTTTACTATAGTTATTATCTGTATTGTATTTCGGTGTCAATAAATATTTAAAAAAAAGTTTCTAATATGAGAAAAATATTTTTCAGAATTTTTTTTTTTAATACCTGGATTTTCTACCATTAAAATAGTACTGTGCGCATTGTAAAAGAGACTTTTTTTTTTGTTTTTCAAACCAAAAAAGGGATGCGTATTATACACAAGTGAGCATTATACATCAGTAAATAGTATAGTTTTTTCTTTAATCTAAAACAATATTGTAGTTTTTTTTTTTTTTTTTTTTTTTTTTTTTTTTGAAAAAACACGTTTTCCAAGAGTTAAAGTTGAACCTGAACGCAGAAAACTCATGAGTCAACATGGCATCGAACCCGACCCACAATGAAAAATAACACTGGTTTACAAATTTAAACATTTTTTATATACTTTTGATGCAACACCTATTTTCTTATTATACTATACCTCTAACTAATGAAAGGCGCTATTTGAAAATTTGAGGCGCTATCACGTCACATTTTTTAAATTTTTACATTTTTCAATATTCACATTTTTAATTGTATAATAAATCCATCACGTCAAATTCAATTTACCGGCATTTTCAACGTGCATTCTATATATTATTTTCTTGTATTTTTGTGAACTAAAGTGGTTTTGTTTTTAATAAAATGTCTTATAAAGTGTGTAAATTAAATTCTGGTCTTTTTTGTTCCGTTTGTGGACAATTTATATTCGCAAAAAAAGGAAGACCGATATCGGAATGTTCTAAAACAGAATATGTGCATTATTTGGGATTCTCAGTGATTAATCAAGATAAAAAGTGGGTCCCACATATTTTTTGTGAAAGCTGTAGGCTTACTCTTATATGCTGGGCTTCGGGAGAAAAAAAGTATCTTCAATTTGGATCACCAATGCTGTGGAGGGAACGTCAAATCACGAAAATGACTGTTATTTTTGTTTGACAAAAAATGCAGGCTTTAATTCAAAAATAAACATAAAATTCAATATTCTGACATTCCATTAGTCTCAAAACCGATATCACATTCGGAAACTCTGTCACATCTTGTATGTGCAGGTATGTCAAGTACGAGTTGCCAAAATAGCGACGATCTGTTTATGGAGGATGAAAATGATGACGAATTCGTAATCGAAGATGATAAAACGCCACATTTAATAAACCAAAATGAGTTGAACAACCTTGTGCGAGACTTGCAACTATCTAGAACAGTGGAACTTATTGACACCAAATATCAAAATATCAAATTAACTTATTACCAAAATCGAAGTCAAATTTTCAGCAGTTATTCCCCCCCCCCCCCCCAAAAAAAAAAAAAAAAACGGTCATCCATAGATTCTTAGGAAATCATTAAGATGAAAATTATGAAAAAAATATTGCTGTTTTGTTAAAAAACTATCATGCAAGGGGTGTGAACATGTCTCTGAAGGTACATTTTCTCCATTTACATCCGGATTTTTTTCCTGAAAACTTGGACGCCGTGAGTGACGAGCAGGGCGAGCGTTTTCACCAAGACCGTAAACTTTTTGAAGACAGACACAAAGGTTTTTGGGATGAAAGTATGTTAGGTGACTACTGCTGGTCTATTTTAAGAGAAACAGATCAAGAAAATTATAAAAAGACGAATAAAATCAATCGTTTCTAATTTTTACTTTTTATATTTCATGTTATTATTTTTTTAATAAATATTTCTTTAAGTAGACGTGACAGATTTTTTTCAATAATTTTCTCGTACTCAGTGCACTAGAATCTATGAAAAAATACACATTTCGGTGAAAGTATATAAACCGTGTAAACCAGTGTAATTAGTATTAACCAGACGAAAAAAATTAGAGTTGGGTAAAACCGGGTTACCCGATCTAATATCCGAATGCAAGACTCTAATCCATATTCATTTTAAATCCATTGTTGCCAGTATCGCTCATTTTGATGGGTAGTAGACGATGATATATTTAATTTTTGACGTGTTCCTTTAAAAAAGAGAGAAAAAAACTATACAAGATAAGGCTATTTAAGGACTATTTAAAAAAGGTAAAGTAGTACTGTGTACCTTAACATCACACAAATTTCGTGACGATAGGTCAATTTTTACAACAATTAAAACCTATATAGGAAAAAAAAGAGAGAGAGAGATGAAAACAGACAGACAGAAAAATATATATAATTTTTTTATATCCTAATGAAATTGAAAAGGGACCACCAACAGAACGAGACATTTCAAACAAAAATAAATGATGAAAAGCGGAGCATTTGTACAAGAGTTATGCTTGGACAAACAAATAATAATAACATGGAAGAAGGAAGGTAGAATTCTTCTTCCATGAATAATAATAATAAAATAAACAAGAACTAAAAATCATGCGTCAAGCATAGATTATGTAACACTTTCCAACACTTCGAAAATAATTTTACCAATCTTTACCGTTTAATAGAGTGAAAGATGATATCTAAGTAAACAATTTGGAATAACACATTTAAAAACCCAATTTCAAGAATTACCAACAATATTCGGAAAAATATCCGAATTCTTTTGTGCAGACCTGCATATGAACTATAGATTTGTGTACATGTTACGGTCAATATGATTAATCCGGTCATTATTAATAATAATCGGTTATTATTAATAATGACCGGAATTATCATATCGACCGTAACATATATACTACATAGAGTGGCAAATCTTATTTCAGTTAGGAAATGCGTAGCACAGTTTAAAATTCACTTTCTGGAATTTCATTAAATAAACGTAAATGTACTCGAGAAATTTTGTGCTGCCCTGTATATGATCTATAGAATTTATTTTGTACAGCCCTGTATATTATCTATAGATTTGTGTATATACTACATAGAATGGTAAATCTTAGTTCAGTTAGGAAATGCGTAGCACAGTTTAAAATTCCCTTCTGGAATTTCCTTAAATAAACGGAAATGTACTCGATAACTTTTGTGCTACCCTGTATATGATCTATACAATTCATACACACCAAGTAATATCCAAAAAATGATTTAAATTTAAAAACGCGTTCCACAGCTGAAAATCTATTTCCAGAAATTATATTAAAAACAGAGAGTACCGAATTTTTTTGCGTGTCCATGCAAATGAACGATGAATCACAGTATTCTATAGAAAGCCTCTTGTAATACATCAATTTAAATATGTTTATAATAGTGAAACATTATTAAAATAAACCGCAAATGTTTTTCTCCATGCACCGTAATCTAACGAAATTCTTTTGAGTGTTCCTGTAAATAAACTATAAGCGCTATGCACACCACATTCAATAGCAAGCCTCTTGAAGTGCACCTCACTGATATATATCAATTTCAATGCGTTTGAAATTATGTAACATCAATAAAATAAACCGCAAATTATTTTTCCCCATATAGCGTAATGTAACGGAATTCTTTTGAGTGCCCCTGTAAAAAAAGTATAAGTGCTACACAATTTATTTTCAATACCGAACATGCCATAGTACACCTAACATATATCAATTGCATGAAATTCCGAATATATTTACGCGAGTTAGAGCACGGGCAGAAAGACAGACAAACGGAATTCATTAAGACTTTTCAACTATGTTGGAAAGTGTTAAAAACTAATTGTACAGCTTTTTGTTGGGAGTTGGTTAAAAAGACTTTTTGTTGAGTTTGTCAATCACAGCTGCTGTTAATAAAAGGCACAAAATATAAAAGTTTCCGATTTCGATTACCAATTAATAGACGATTTCTCCGACACATTCCTTAGCATACGATATTTTGATAAAGTGTCTGATTGGAAGGCAAACTCTGGTAGTGTAAAATCATCGGAGTGGGAAAAATAACGTCAATTAACATGAATGTTCCTGAGACCTAAAGTTATTTACTGATCCGATGAAAACAAGGAGAATCTGAAGTTTGACTAAAGATGGCGCAATTTTTGTCCTAACCTCACGTACAAGAGATATGTACACTGCAAAAAATAATTGTTGATTTTACAGTATAAAACTGGCATCCCAGCTGCCAGTATTATACCGTAAAATTAACATGCGCGGTAGCGTATTACTGCTTGCGCGGCAGCGTATTACTGCTTATTTTACTGTTTAATACTGTTAATTTTACGGTATAATACTGGCAGCTGGGATGCCAGTTTTATACTGTAAAATCAACAATTATTTTTTGCAGTGTATCACAACAAGGCGATGCAGATATGTAAGAAATAAGACATATTAAAAATCGAAAAAAAAAATGGCCGATTTTCTTTAAAACGAAGAATTAGTTCATATATTTTTTTTCGACCGGGAAGTTCAGCCTCCCTAAACCCCCGTTTAAGATCAATTTTAAGCACATTAATGTGAAAAGAAAAACGTAACTAAACATTGTCTTATCTGACGAAAAGTCTTTAGTCTCTTTTCCTGTCAGACTTTGATTATTTTAAATCATTTCAGATGAATAAATTTTAGTACTTTTTTCAAATTTATGACAGAAAAAGAAATTTTAGTTAATTAAATTTAAAAATTCGGCAAAGGGTTATTGTCTTCTTTTACACTCCCTTGTGTGTGTTTGTCTATATTGCTTTTGTCTTTGTCTAGAATTCGAAATTTTGAAATTCTTATACAAACATCTGTGCATTCCGAAAATGTGAAAAAAAAAAAAAAAAAAAATCTTCGTAATTAAAGAGAATTGCACAAAACACACTTGTCAACCGCTGCTACAGGTAATAAAAGACAATTCCGAACAGGGACACACGATATAAAAATGAAGATTTCGATTATCAAGTGAAGCTCCTCTGAATCCGGTGAAGGTTTCGATTTCGATTATCAAGTTAGTGACATTAGTAAAAGATGTTTTGATTAATTGGAAGACCAGCTCTGGTACTGTCATTGAAGTGTGAAAAATAACGTAAAAAATCTTTTCAATTCTTGAGACTGAAAGTTTCATAATGATCTGATGAAAACAGGAGAAATCTATTTTGCCTGAAGATGGCGCAATTTTTTCCGTAACTTTCTCTTTTGCTAGATTGCAACAGTTTGCGACAGTTAGCGCCATCTGTTGCGTAAACAAGGAACGGTAAAATATTCTTTCGTAGACAACGATGATGCACGTCGCATCATCGTAGGCTACGATTCTTTCGATAAGTAAAAACACGTAATATACATGGTACATTAGTAATTACACATAGGCCTTAGTTACACATAGGCAAAGGGGGGAATGGAAGGAAAGCCATTGTCCCTCCCGGATTTTGAAATGTATTACCTATTTTATTTTTTATTTTTTAATCTGATAGCAAAATTTATTAAATACTAATTAAATACTAATAAATAAATAAATAAATAAGGGTTTTCGCGTGGAATGAAATTTTTAGTTCTATTTTTATTTTAAGTTCATGTGTTCAAAATCCATCTTAAACGAAGGGCAGAGGAGCTTCAGGTGGGCTCATGACGAAAAAAGAAAAAAAAAACGTTTCAATTATTTATTTTGAAAATGCCGACAGAAGCATATTTTTGGATTTTTAATATTTTCTAATTTGTTGATTTCCGTATTGCTTGTTTTCTTGATAAGTGTTAAATTTGACTTAAATGGAAGGTTCTGACAAAAATTTCTTAGTTTAGTTTAATCCATAATTATTTTCCTCATTTAAAAATAATGGGACCCAAGTTTCGGATTACAGACACATCTGTTCTTGTCCCTCTCTGGATTTTATTCTATCGGCGCTCATGAGTAATTATGTTTTATTATATTCAGGACTAAATTAATACTTCTGGAATGTTTTTTTATGCAAAAAATAATATGCTATTGGAAGTTTAAAAACACTATATTTAAAAATGTTACTTTAAATATCGCTCTTTGGTAAGCTTATCACAGATTCCGGATTGATTAGGAGCTCTGGACAAACACACCTTTGTCCTTGTTGACTGAATGCCCTGAGTGCCCAGGTACTCCCCCCCCCCCCCACACACACACAAACCTCAAAAACTCATACATATAAAAAAAAATTAAAAGATCTTTAAAAGAGAAGAATAAAAGCAGGCTTAGAAAAATATAGAAGTCATATTGCACTCTCAGAAGAAAACTGTCACAACTCAAAAAAACTTTTGGAGTAACCTCACACTGACAGTCAGTAACATTGAAATGATACCGTCACAAATCTGCTTCCGATACTATCTTCTTTTCTAATTCAATGCTACCTAATTAGAATAATGTTTTTTTTAACCATTGGGAAAATGGTTGTTGCTTTCGGTCGAGAATGGACCAAATTATGTTCGCATTTTACTAATTTAACCATTTTTAACGAAATTCTGTAACTTTAGAAGAATTTATCTTTGAATAGGCAATAGAAATGTATAAAATTGTTACAAAAATGTTAAAGTTACAAAAAGGATGGATGCAAATTATCAAATATGAAAAATAAAGTAGAAATTTGGTACTTTCGTGTTATAACGGCCCCAAAGTATAAAATATTTTTGTTTCTGTTTTCATTAATATATTGTAAATTTGGTACTTTCGTGTTATTTTTTTCTTTTGCTCTTTAAAAAGGTTATATTCATGTGTGAATCCAGTAAGGGGGGACAACACCCTCTCCCTCCCCCTGACCCTCACCCTCACCCTCTTCACTCATGCATGCGCTTTCACGCTCATGCAGAATGTATAAATTTGAAAAGAAAATAATAAATATTTCACCATAACGTTTACTATGTGGATTTTAATGAATACTAAAAGAAAGGATGAAACAAGATTAGAATCAGAACAATTAATGCGTTTAATTATTTATATTATCTGTTTATTAGAAAATATTGGTTGCTTCTTTAGTATGATTATAAAATTTATTTTTTTTAAATATCATGTTATTGAATTGCATTTTTATTTTTTTATTTTTTTATTTTTTTTTGGGACGGGGGGGGGGAGGGGGGGGGATATGCATTTTAAATAAGATTTTCTCACAGCACTTAAAATGTAAGTTTTTCATGTAGGTGGAAATTTTTTTCGGGACGACTTGACCGACTTCTACAGAAAGTTGTAAAACAATTCACAAGGAGAAATAATTGCTATTGGAAAAACAAGATTAAAAAAATAAAAAATAAATAAATAATATAATTTAACAAATTACAACAACCGTTGGGAAAATGTTCCAAAAGCTTTAAAAAAAAACGTACATTTGTGTTATATCGGCCCCCACAATTATTATTATGCGAAGGTAGCAGTCATGATTTCGCCAAGATCATCGCAAAGCTTATATATGCGTCCTATATACGCATATATATTCTAAACACACCTATATGTGCCATATACGTCATTATACACATATTATTTACGTCTTATGTCGTATATACATCATATATACACATGTCATATATATACATCATATATGCATCATATATGCATTATATATGACTATAACTTGACCACATACGTCAAGAAATGTTATATATATATATCATATATTATTATAATGTCATACATACTTTATAATTTGGCGATAAATCTTGGTCGCTTGGCGATTCATCCTTGGGGGCCGCTATAACACGAAACTACCAAATTTACAATATATTAATGAAAACAGAAACAAGAACATTTCATCCTTGGGGGCCGCTATAACACGAAAGTACCAAATTTCTACTTCATTTTTCATACCTGATAATTTGCATCTATCCTTTTTGTAACTTTAACATTTTTGTAACGATTTTATGCATTTCTATTGCCTATTCAAAGATAAATTCTTCTAAAGTTACAGAATTTCGTTAAAAACGCTTAAAAAATTCTTCTAAAGTTACAAAATGTCGTTAAAAACGGTTTAAATAGTAAAATGTGAACATCATTTGGTCCATTCTCGACCGAAAGCAACAACCATTTTCCCAATAATTAATAGAAAAGAAAAAAGAAAAAGAAAAAAGAAAATAAATGCGCGATTTATGTAAATTTAAACAGTTAATGTTGAATATGACATAAGTTGTAGACTACCTTATTCAAAAATAAACAACAGCAACTTTATTTGGATAAAAATAGAAAAGTATTTTATACACGTGTGTGCAAAATTACACACGTGTGTTTCCTATAGCCCTATAAAATGATCATGCATCGGAACAGTGTTAGAAGATTGAGGAATTTAGTTCTTGGTTATAGATTCTTCGGACTCTTGTCAGTGGTTCTCATTGAACATTTATATATTATTATATAGACAGTAAATTCAAAACTAATGACATATTGCTTTTACCATTTTGATGTTTCTCAAACATCTTTTATTTTTGTGATGAACATTGTGAAATCCAATATCGCTTTTCATTAATACTTACTTTCTTTAAAAGTTAAACAATGAAAAATTTACTACAGAAATACATACACAAGTAATCATATTAGGACAAATCTTTAGTGTACCCTTGGGTTTATTTTACAGCTTTCTTTAATTTAGAATGAAAGAGATGTTCTGAATCTTAATACATTTTAAACAATTGATAATATTCTACAATCTACGTGCTAGTTTTCAGCATGAAATGAAAAGTATTGGTTTCTAAAATTTAAACTTAAATAAAATAAAAAGAAAAATGCCCAGTTAAACTTGTGGCATTGAGCTCACAGGCTATTCACACTAATTGTATACTATACTCTTATTTCAAAGAATAATGCTTCTCGAAAAATAAAGAAATCAACAATAAATTAAGGGGGGATTAACCCCCCGTCCCCCTTTATATATAGCCAATGAACCGCCCAAACTAATCAAGGAAGCGCCTTATCACAATGAACCTATACACAAAATTTGAAGCAAATCCGATAATTCTGCATGAAACACCCATTTATCTAAATTAAGGGGGGATTAGCCCCCCGTTTCCCCCTTTATAATTAAGCAACGAACCCCTGAAACTAATCAGGGAAGCGCCTTATCACAATGAGCCTATAAACAAAATTTGAATCAAATCAGAAAATTCTGCATGAAAAACCCATTTATCTAAATTAAGGGGGGATTAGCCCCCGTTTTGCCCTTGATACTTAACTAATGAACCTCCAAACCTAATCAAGGAAGCTCGTTATCACAATGAACCTATAAATAAAATTTGAACCAAAGCGGATATTTCTATCAAGAGTTATCGCGTTACGTACATACGTACATACATACAGTATACCGGCGGGCACATTAGCTCTCAGACTTTGATAGTCTGTGAGCTAATAGAAATTTAAAAAAACTTAACTGTAGTTTTCATAAAATGCATTTGTTTATATTTTGTTGTATTCTTTAGGACTCGGGCACATTCGAGGCAATAATTCACTTATCTTTATTTGCAGATAATTTTCAATTTATACTTGAGATCAAATTATTGTTATACTCGTATATATCATTATTTTAATAGTTTAAGCCATAATATCACTCACTAGTTAGTCTACAAAATACGTTTTTGTCATTGTTGACAAAGCCCCTTTACACATTTAAACTCATACTAGATGGAACCCGTCAAAACGTGAAGGAAAAAAATTAACAATATCAGTTAAATAATCTTCTTTATTATTTAAGAAGGGGTGCGTATGAAACATTCTTTCAAATATTTTATTTTAAAAGTTTTTCTTCTCCAGTCAAATACAGTACTATTTCCGATGCAAACTCCAAACAAACAATCCGTAAACAACTGTGTAATGCAAATCAGTTTGACATTACCGCCATATTTCCCACGGCAAAAAGAAAATTTCATGGCCCTATGAAGTATCATACAAATAGTATATTCCTACGTTCATCTCATATTCAGTAAATAAAAGAACATAGTAAATAAAGCACACATCTACAACATTATTTTTAATAATTTTAATTTTCCTGAAATCCTTTACTTTTGTAAATATTTTTATTAAAAAATGAAATCGTCCAACCTATAATTTAAAAAAAAAGTAATTGGTAACATGTAATCAAGGTATGCAATCAAGATGGAGCAATCAATAAAGGCTCAAATTCTAATCTTTATAATTAAGAATGGAAAAATCAGTTAAAATTACGTCGCGTTGACACAATCATATACATTTTTCTCTTTAGTTTTATCAATGTTAAAATGCATTTCAAGCTAAGCATAACGTCATTTTCATGTATAGAAATAAAAATATATTTTGTATTTAATTGTAATGAAAAAATGGCATCAACAAAGATATAATGCATAATGATAAAATAAACCCAATGGACAATATTCCCATGACGTCACAATAAATATGAATTTTTATTCGCTTATAAAAATAAAATGCACGCGATAAATATTTTTACCGAAATCATACAAATTAAAAAAAAGGCCTAAAAGCCACGTGCTTTTAATATTTATTATTTCTCTTTTATCCTCGCAACCATGGAGTTTCTCGTTACTCTGTGCCTCGCAAATCCGATCCCTGACTTTATGACGTCATACGCAGAAGTAAAAGTTTAATTCGAAATTATGGCTAATTAATAAAACTTTCGAACAAACAAATGTACGATAACAAATCTGTGTCCAAATATCTTTCATTAAAAAAAAAGAATGATGTAATCTGATGCAGTAGTTTGTTCTCACGGATTGTCGAAAGAAAACGCTTAGCGTTTTAAATATATAGATTTATTTTGTTTTTTAAAATAGAGTAACAAAAACTTGTATTTAGAGCAAATGCGGCAAATCGCAAACCGTCATACCATTTTGGCAAACCGTCATTTTTATTATTTTTTTTACGAATACAAAATTTTCATCTTATAAATGTAAAAGAAATTAAAAAGTGTCTATATTAGAAATACTTTTCGTCGCAGGGCACCCAAATGATGCAAGATTTTTACTCTCAGCATCTGTTTTTCTATTATTGCCTTGAATATGTTTGTAGCATAATATTAAATTGCGTACTAATACAGACTGTGTTGATTATCCTCATATCATTCCCTAATCGGATAAAATGTAGAATTGTTTTGTATCCTATGTAATGTAAACCTATGTAAAGTATTAGAATTTACTTTAAAATATTCTATTGACATTGAAGCTAATTTGAAATTCTCCACTAGAAAGATTTTCTTGAAATGCTTTTCTTAAACAGCGTATAAACTATCATTTTCTATTTAAAATAAATAAAATAAGAAAGAAACCTCATGCGTCAAGCATAGTTGGTTGGTTGGTTGGTTTATGACGGCCGATTATCTACTCTTGGAATATTGGCCCTGGGGAGTGCCCTCCGTGGGGGTCTTTCTAAGGGATCCTAACCCGTATTTACGGCAAGATTCGAAGAAAACCAAGGAAAACTCCGAGCGGTTAGGTCGACGAGCAGGGGTTTGAACCCAGCACCTCCCCTCTACCAGCTTTGAGAGTAGAATATCTAAGCCGCTAGTGGGGCCCGTCAAGCATAGATTATGAAATACTTTCCAACACATTCAGAATACTGCACGAAAACTTCATCGTTCAATAAGGTAAAACATGATATCTAAGTAAACAATTTGAAAAACGCATAACACACTTTGAAACCCAATTTCAGCAATTACCATCTACAGTCAGAAAAATATTTTAATTATTTTGTGTAACCCTATATATGATCTATAGATTTGTAATGATAACATAGCATGCAAAAATTAAGTTAAATTAGGAAACGCATAACACAGTTGAAAATTTCCATTCAGCAATGTCAATAAGCGGTAATGTACGCGAATTCTTTTGTGCAGTCCTGTGTTTGATCTATACAAGTTGTACACCCCAAGTAATACGCAAAAAATAGTTTAAAAACGCGCACTTTAATTAAAAACGCACTTCCAGGAATTATTGTTCCTGAACAATGTTCTCAAAGCTCTAACCGAATTCTTTTGTGTGTCCCTATAAATGAACGATAAATACTATAAACATCATATTCTACAATAAGTAACTTCTACTGTCGTCATGCATGTATATCAATTTCAATATGTTTTAAATAGTCTAATATCATTAAAATATACTGAAAAAGTTTTTTCCCATAGACCTTAATGTAACGGAATTTTTTTATGTGCCTCGGTAAACGAACTATAAATGCTACAATTATAGTTCAGTTATGTTTGAAATAATCTAATATCATTAAAATATACTGAAAAGGATTTTCCCCCATCGACCATAATGTAAAAGAAATTTTTTAGTGCCCCTGTAAACGAACTATACATGCTACACACGTCATTTTCAATACCGAACATGCCATGGTAAATCTCAATAACATATATCCATTACATGACAATCCGAGTATATGTACACGAGATAGAAAACACATAGACAGACAGGTCAACGGAAAGACAAACCGAATTCATAAACACTTTTCAAATACGCTGGTATGTGTAAAAAATAAAAATACACAAACGAGAGATAATGTGAAAAACCACTACTGCACTGCACTGCACTGCAAAAAAAAAAAAAAAAAAAAAAAAAAAATGTTGATTTTACAGTATAATACTGACATTCCAGCTGCCAGTATTATACCTTAAAATGAACCGCGCATGCACGGCAGTGTATTACTGCTTATTTTACTGTTTATTACTGTTCATTTTACGGTATAATACTGGCAGCTGGGATGTCAGTATTATACTGTAAAATCAACAATTTTTTGTGCAGTGTAAATTTGTCGTTTTCTCTCTAAATGTATTTTTTTTCTTTCTTTCTTTTAAGGATTAGCGAATAGAAAACTTCAGTTAAAAGTTCTTTTGTGACCTCAGATTGCGATAAGGTGAAAAATTTTACAGGAATTATAAAGATAAATCTTCTTTTTGAATTCTTCTAATTTAGCCAGAACGTTTTCAGATGATGGTCATTTCAAACTGCAAGTGGCTTTTTATCGGCCGTAATGGAGCTCGACTCATACATCTTAATTAAAAGAAGAAAACTCGTTGTTAAAAGTTACCAACGTGAGACCTCATTTAGGTGATTGTTTTCTTCGATTAACCGCTGAAAGCGATCTTTAGTGGAAAAGAGTTCGGAAAAGAATGAAGATCATTTGAAAGTTTCGGAAGAACATGATTTTAATGAGAGTAGGCGTCTCATTATCTACCGTAAAATTTCAGTTCTTTAATTTTAGAACTTAGTTTATTTTACCTATTTTCATCAACTAGTTCAGCTGATTGAACACCTTTATTCGGTATATTAAATGAATTTTTTTAGAAACAACTACTTAATGTAACATATTACTAGTTGATCCCCGCCCGGCGTTGCCCGGGCCAGGGATGATAAATTAAAAAAAAAAAACGCATCAAGTTTTTATTATCTTATATCCTTAACCCGATTTTGTATGAAATTATATTTTTAAATGAAAAATTCGCGAAAAAATAGTGATATTTAGTGATAAAAGTGCTTATTTGTTTTGTTTTTTAACCTAGGGTCATTTCATTGTTTTAAAATAAAAAGTTCTTTTTGTCCGAATTCTGAAATCCTTATTGATGATAAATAAATGGTTTTACAGCCCGTATAAAAATTTCGTGAAAAAACATTGTTATCTAATTGTAAAAGAGATGTTTTCTTCTCACTTTTACTTACCCATCATACGTAGTATAGGGTAAGTCTTGTAATCGTTTTGAAAATCGAAAATTTTTTTTTGACGGATTTACACGTTTCAGACACTGGAGATTCCGAAAAACATATTTTTAGAAAAAAAAATTTGCCGTCCGTCTGTGTGTCTGTGTGTCTGTGTGTGTGTGTGTCTGTAAACGCTCTATCTCCCGAAAAAATTGAGATAGAGACTTGCAATTGGGTATGTACTTAGTATGTAATAATGGGAAGAAGCCTATTTCATTTCAATAACCTCGATTAACCGGAACAATTTTTTTCGGACTCTCGAAATATTCGTTCTGATGAAAGGTATATAAAAATTTTCGAAATTGTTTATTTTAAGAAATGAATATAAAAGACAATAAAAAAACATAAATTTTGAATAAAGCATGAAGTCGATCGGATAATTAGTTGCCGAGACATTTGGAATCCTATTTACCACACTCTTCGATTTTTCATGACCCTGTATTTCATCCAAATTTCACTTCAAAGATATATTTTAATTGGAAATTTGACGCTTAATCAGATGCAATAAACCGCTAGTTAATAGGATTATATTATTATTTTTGGAGTTATAAGGAAAAACCTCTTTCAAGCAATTCAGTAATCGAGCCTTTAAAGTTTGTGACGTCATCAAGCCACGATTTTATTTGAATTGCAATGCATTTTATAAGTAGTTTACACATTTTTATTTTAATATTTTACACTAGGACTTCCCTCAAAGGGATTAGTCTGAGGGATATTGCTGAGAACATAAAGTTAACAATTACGATATAAAAAAAAATTTCAACAAGAATCTAAGTGAATATACAGCATATGATAGACAAGAGATAGATAAAGATACAACATATGAAAAATAGCAAATTAAATGATATAATTACAAAATATCATATATAAATTCATATACTGTTATGTTTTCATATGCATTTTTTTATAACATTTGGCAAATAATCTCATTTTCTTAAGCGGGAATTGCTCAAAACTTAAAAAAAAAAAAAAAAAACGCCGGATCTTTTAAAACGATATATTTAAAGTCACATAATCAGATTTGCAGCCAATAGCGTATTTTAGCAAGCGTAGTTTAACGCATATTTAATTTAATTTTTGCAACATTTTCTTTGTGACAAATATCTAAATGAAATATTAAAAAATAAAATATTAAATATTGAAACATTAAATCAAATATTTAATATTTGAATTAAAAAAATTTCCTTTGTTTATTTGTATAACTGTTTATAGAAACTCGTATACTTCAAACCACATTGATAACATGCTTTGCTACAAACGTGTCTACCAGTCTAACTACTCGTATGTCTTAGCTGTGTCTCTCTCCGAACTCATCTGTCTACTGTCTCTCTACTCTTCTGTATACCCGTCTCAGTACCCCGAACAAATATTTACAAATATACGTTTATTAAACCATGTTTTTGAGCCATTTTAAAAAATTAAGTACGGTGCTAAAATAAAAATTTATTGCCATTTTCGATATTTTAATAAGAAATGAAAATACATAACAAACAAATTTAACAAAACTAAGCCATTTTTGGGTACTTCTCTATTATCCCGTCGACCACTTTTCATAACAAAAAACTATCGCCAAACTAAGATTAAACGCCAAAAATACAGTCCCATTTACTTGATGCCAGAAGCATTATACGTATTTGTTATGCCATCAAGTGGTTTTTAATTCGATATTTGCGTGTATTTTTCATTATGTTTTACTGATTTATTAGTTATTTCATTCATTAAAGTAACAATTGTGTCCTTAAATTCTTATATTTGATTTATTTTGATATTTCAATGGCAACGTTCTCCCGTTTATTTAGCGTTACAGTTTGGCGATAGTTTTTTGTTATGAAAAGTGGTCGACGGGATAATAGAGAAGTACCCATTTTTTGTGATAAATAATTGTTATTGCCAGGGGGGCAAATTGTAAACAATTAATAAGCGAACTAAAAAAATTACCGGAAAAAAACTTGTGGGAATCTCAAGAAAGAAATATCTGATATAAATAGCATTTAAAATCTTAAAATGGAGAAGTGGTCCGTATAAAAATGCAAAACATTATACACCTGATATAAGAATTTTTTAATTTTTTTATATTTCCGAAAGCACAGATAAAAGGGTAAAAATCCCGGCACAGATGCCATATACTCACCACGTTGGCGCGATTTTTCCCCCGCCCCTTTGGCGAAAACTGTTTGTTGTGCTTGTTTACTTTTATTTTTTCTTTTAATTCTATAGATTATTTTTATATGTATATCAATATTAATTTAGGCACAGATGTCATATACGCACCAGATTGGCGCGATTTTTCCCCGCCAATTTGGCGAAAACTTTGTTTTTGAATATTAGTTACAAATACCATACAATAATAGCATGTAATTTTTTATTTCAATATAAAAATAAAATAACGTAATAAATGAAATAGCTCCTGTTATTCAAAAATGGGAAATAAAAATAAATAAATGATAGTTTGATATAAATAAATATTGATATATATATAATAAAAACAATTTATAGAATTAAAATAAAAAATAAAAGTTAATAAACAACAATTGAAACAAAATAACCGGGTTACCATGTGAGGCATAAAATTGCCATTTTGTTGCAATCGCGCCAATGTGGTGCGTATATGACATCCGCGCCTTTATTTATATCAAACTATTATTTATTTATTTTTATTTCCTTTTATTAAATAATAGAAGCTGTTTCATTTATTACGTTATTTTATTTTTATATTGAAATAAAAAATCACGTGACTATTTGTCACACTATTTGTAACTAATATTCAAAAACAAAGTTTTCCCCAAGCTGGTGGAGGGAAAAATCGCGCCAACGTGGTGCGTATATGACATCTGTGCCTTGTTTCATTTCACATAGAGGTACTGCTCTATTATCCCGTCGACCACTTTTCATAACAAAAAACTATCGCCAAACTGTTAGATTAAACGCCAAAAATGCAGTCCCATTTACTTGATATCAGAAGCATTATACGTGTTTGTTACGTCATCAAGTGGTTTTTAACGCGACATTTGCGTGTATTTTTCATTATGTTTTACTGATTTATTAGTTATTTCATTCATTAAAATAACAATTGTGTCCTTAAATTCTTATATTTTATTTATTTATGTATTTTGATATTTCAATGACAACGTTCTCCCGTTTATTTGGCGATAGTTTTTTGTTATGTAAAGTGGTCGACGGGATAATAGAGAAGTACCCACATATGTATTGGTACTTTTATGTTAACTTGGCGCAGTTGATAAATCGCCAAATATTTTTCTCATAACATCTTCATATTGCATTCATTTCATTTAAATATAAATCTTTCACTGATTTCATTTGAAATACATACATTAAAAATACACGTCTTTCACTCATTTAATTTAAAATACACGCCTTTCACTAATTCCATTTAAAATACTAAAAAGGAAAAGAAAATAAGAAATAATGCCACAAATCGAAACCTTTTATTTAAACATCAAAGAATTGTTCCTAACATATACACACGCGAAATAAAAAAGCTGCTAATGGTGTGATTAACGCCAAATCTCTAATACTAATACTACTCTTACTAATCTCTAATACTTTTCAAACAGAAAAAATTCCAGATTAACTTGCATTTTTATTAAATTGAAATATATTTTATTGTGCTGAATATTAGTGCTTGCATATTTTTTTGCTCCATGTATTCCATGAACTTTTCAATTCCGATTGTCTACGAAAATCTCCCGCCGGTGAAAATGACGTACGCACAAAATTTAGTGACGTATGTACTTTAATTGTGCTTTTTTATCTATTTTTTTAATATAACTTCCAAACGGTTTGACACTTTTTCTTGGTAATAAATAGACGACGTTGTCACCTTTATAGGTACCTGCTGTAAAAATTTGAACGAAATCCGTTAAATATTTTTTGAGTTATGCTTGACGAAAGGTTTTAATATCCATCGTAGCTATATATGGGGCAAAGTAATACTGCGCTGTGTATGAGTCTTCGTTGCACTCAGACAACTATGCATATCCATGATGGGTAAGTATTACGGTGGCCACCAACGACTAGTTTTGTTTGTTTGCTTGTTTTTTCGTCGGCTCTTTTAGCATAGCAATAGAAAAACATAATTATCTTATCTTCATACGTGTTACGTATAAAACTTATCTTCCGAACTCTCTGACATTTCAATCGATTATAAATATGACTGCATCCAAACTCTTTAAAATTTTGCGAAAAAATATGCATATTTAGTAGTAAAAATATGAGTTATTTAAAAAAAAAAAGCTTTAGCGTTCAACCTCAGAGCAAAAACATATTAGAAGATCTATGTTTTCAATGCAATGGTACGGCTTCATCTGTTTCAATCAATTCTTTGCAATCCCTCTAGGCCAGCCATACTCAACCTTTTTTTCTCGCGGGCCGCAACACTCTTAACAAAGGGTAAAATAGGGGTAAATAAAATAATATCAAACAAAAGTAGTATAACAAAGCAATAAAACATCAGTAGGGTTAACAGTCTGTCGCCGAAGAAATGTTACCAAAAAAATTTAACACCACCATTTTCAAACAATAAACTTCGTGGAAGATTTCTATTATAAATTTTATAGAAATGGGCCGTAAAATTCGTTGTTTGGAAATAGTAGTGTAAAAAATGTTTGGTGCCAATTTTTGATGAGACAAACAATCAACACTAAAAACCAGTAATAGTTGTATAATAAGTATAAAACGTTATAATATAACAATGTAAAATTGTCAAGTTCTAAACAAAAAAATCGTGAGATTTTCTCTAGTAAACCAATCTTTTGCTCAATTCAAAACTATTTTCTTTAAATTGTGGAAATATATTGTGCATATCTAATTAATTTGAACAATGTTTAATTAGTGTTGATGATTAAGAAATGTATAGAACACTATAGCACAAATAAGACAGCATGTTAAACATAGTTTTAAATCAATTATAAATTACAGGACAGATTTTGTCTTCCCATGAAAATATATTAAACAACAGTCTTAAATACCTTTTATGCATATCTCAATTCATTTTATACATGGATTAATGATTATGTGTCTCGGGCCGCATATAAAAGGTCGCCGGGCCACGTGCGGCCCGCGGGCCGCAGGTTGAGTATGGCTGCTCTAGGCTAAACAGGTGAGCGTTGGGTTAATCAATCAAGTTTCCTGTTTTTAAAGGTTTTAAAAGGCCTTCAAAAAAAAAAAAAAAAAAAAAAAAAAAAAAAGTTGACGCATGTGTAAAGAAACGATTTTCATGTGGATTTGACAGAATGCGCTTTTCGCTTTAAATATATAGATACTTAAAATTGACGAAAATAAACTAGATGTTTTTACAGTTGTTTTGTGGGAATTTAAAACATCGAATTTTTTTATAGAAGAATATTAGGAGAGACAGATTCAGACACAATGGAGCACTGGATCTATTAGCATCTAGGCTCCATCGGTACTTACTAAAAAAATATGCAACATATACATACAAATTTTTACATACTGAAAGTAAACTTAAACCGCCTTCATCTAGAACGAATAAATAGTCATTTTCTAAATCCCTAAACTAGAAATATAGATTTTCGAGCTATGCGAATAAGGCAAACAAATAAATTTAATAGACGAACTGATGGAGAATTTCTAGTCTATAGTTTTCTGGGTGATGACAAACGATACGTTATATTATGAATCTTTTGAATTGCGGGAAATTATTGTTTGATTTCTGGAAGAAATTCATAAACTAAAATTACAGTTACTAAAACTAACCTCTTGTGTTCACATTTATTTGCAAAGATTTTTAAATAAGTTTGACCACGATAATATAGGAAAACGCTCTTGAATTTGAATAGGGGAGACTAGAACTCTCTAGCAAAGGGAACTAGAATTTATAAGGATGACATGGAACTATTTTTTTTAGAGTCGCAATTTATTTTCTAGATGCCAGTGGCAGAATTTTTTTTTCAGTGCAATGAATATCCAGTCATACCCAGTCAAGCTATCAAAATATTTACAATTAGCATTACAAAAATACAAGCCATGAAAATCTTAAGGCAGGGGTTCCCAAACTTTTAGACTGACGGACCACTAAATCGAAGTTTATACTTCCGCGTACCACCATGTAACAAACGCAAAGCTAATATAGAAAAACCTGTGAAAAGGAACCTGTCTAAAACGAAATATGTATTCGGAAGTATAATGAAATATGTTTCCGTCTTATCAGGTTTTATAATGTTTAAAAAAGAGTGATAATATTACTACATTGATACTTAGACTGACTGCTTTATAATAACATTCAAGTAAAAAGTAGTATCATCATTAATTTTTAATAATTTTTCTACTATCAACAGAATGTATTAATTTATGAATTATGTTTGAAATAAAACTTTTATTTCAACATCTCCTAGAAGCTTTTCTAAAACAAAGAGAACAATGCGTTATAAATTACACTGGGAATTTTATTTTGTTTTAACTGATCCTACTCACACAAGCTCCTCCTGCTTCAAAGCATCCATACTTTACCCTCAGATAATTCAATTTATAAAGCATGCTTAAAAACAGTTCTTCCGCTAATTAAAAATACTTAATTCATTAATTTTAAAATTATGTCTTTATTAAAAAACTAAATTTTGATACTAATCTAAAAGACTAAATCTGATAATTATGTTTTTAATTCTGTAAAACTGATTGCATTATTAGCTGTGTGTGCTAACTTCAGCAAATCTGCTATAACAGGGTTCGTACGCTTATACCACAATTTTTTAAGAGATTTTTTGCCTTTTTTAAATGCAGAAAAATATTACAAATCCAGCAATCAAACGAGACGTCTACAATTTCTGTTATTTAAATATTAAATAGAAAATTTTAGTAAAAAATTGTGGTAAAAGCGAACGAATCCAGTATAACAAAAAATTCTCGTAACGAAAAAATAGAAAAAACGCTTTGTAAGCGTTTTTTCTAAAATCATATGCTAAATCGCATCCGAAAATTTTTTGAAATGTTACAAGCTAATAAAAACTAACTGCTTTTTATTTCATAATAATATACTGAATTCTGTATTTTATACCACGTACCAGTATCAGACTTCTGTGTACCAGTAGCCAGAGCTTTGCGTACCAGTACTGGTACGCGTACCACAGTTTGAGAACCCCTGTCTTAAGGTATACACAGACTCGATTTATATACAGGGTGATTATAAAAAAACTATCCCGATATATGAGCCCCTAACTGTCATACCGTTCACAGAAACTGAATGAAATTCTGGCCTAAAGTATTTTGAGGTATGCGCTCAAGAATCATGTGAAAAACAATAGTTAAATTCTAGGAGTTACGGTTGCAGTGACAAAATTTCGAAAATTTCAAATGGCAACACCTTACTTTTTTTTATTGGAATGTGATCTTCATAGTGAAAAAACATAAAAAGCGTTGGAACGGTACCTGTAGCGCGAAAATCGCCGGCGCTAGACAGACTAAGAAGAATAGTGAAAACAACCAATAAGGACAGAGAAGCAACAGAAAACAAAACATTTTATTGTGTTTCATACATTTTCCATTTCACACACGACGACACTTTACATGCGGCAGATGGTGGATAGCACTGAACAATAAAATGTTTTACTTTCTGTTGCTTCTCTGTCCTTTATTGGTTGTTTTCACTTTTCTTCTTAGTCTGCCTAGCGCCGACGATTTTCGTGCTACAGGTACCGTTCCAACGCTTTTTATGGTTTTTCACTATGAAGATCACATTCCAACAAAAAAAAGTAGGTGTTGCCATTTGAAATTTTCGAAATTTTGTCACTGTAACCGTAACTGTTAGAATTTAACTGTTGTTTTTCACATGATTCTTGAGCGCATACCTCAAAATACTGTAGGCCAGAATTCCATTCAGTTTCTGTGAACGGTATGACAGTTAGGGGCTCATATATCGGGATAGTTTTTTTTATAATCACCCTGTATATTGTACTCGATTTACAGTATTAGTTGACAGAGATTAAAGTGTAGACCTAATAATAATAAAATGCCATTTATACTAGTTTTTGGAATCAAAGACACACTCTGAAACATATGTTGGCTATTTTCTATTATTTTAATGCAGTAAATTACTTTATAAATGAAATAATTTCTTGTTTATATACAGCGGCTCCCAAAATTGAACAAGCGCTGCCTAAGGCCTAAAAGAATAATATTAGGTTATTTTTTCTTTAACATTTACAGGAGCAACAATATTCACATTACGAAATATATTAAGCTAAAGTAAAAGAACGAGGAATCGGTAATAACTTGAATTAGCAAAATTTTTAATTCAAAGTTACAAGTTTTGAAGTCACAAAATTGAGTATACATCTAATATAATTCTTCAAAAAAGAAAAGAAACCTTAATTAAAATTTTTTTCTTATGTTATTTTGCTTTGGAAGGGATTATTTAAGGTGTGGAATTACGTTGACAAAAGTTTTTTGTTGTTTTGATGGATTATTTTAGCCCATTTACATTGTAAAAATGTTTGTAGTCTTTCTCTGCAATTACTATCATATTTTAAAATAATTTTTGCAATTGAGACCACGAATTTTTTCTATATTGACATTTGTAGATTAAAGTAGTGTGAGCAATTGTACTTTACAACTGCAGGATAACTACTATTTGAAAATTTTAGCTGTACGCTATAGGGTTGAATATAAATGTTTTGAAATAATGTTTAAGTAAAAGTGCACAAAATTTAAATTTTGATAATTTCATTTTAGTTTATTTTTAATATAGTCAACTACTTCCTTTTTAATATGAAATTATCATAAACAAAAGTAACAGCCCATCACATGAACCGTATCGCTTTCATGTTTGACAGTGAGAAAAGAGGTGCTTTGAGGAAGGAGTTTACATTTAAGTTTATGTTAAACATAACATTTATCATCATCCGGAAAACGTATAATTTGTTTTCTAATGAATAATATTTGATTCCGGATGTATTGAGACTTTGAAATTTTATTTTTAGCATAAACTGTTTTTTTATTTTGCTCTCAGTTTTCTTTAGAGATGAGTTTTTTCTTCTAGCTGTACAACCATTCCAATTTGTTTTAGTTCTCATCTTTTGTGCATGAACACTTCTTTTAATGCATGGAAACATTTATGTAACAATTTTTGTAGCAATCATTTTGATATATTTTTTGTTACATCTCAAATGACTTTTCTCTTGCTCCTGGAACTGTGAATTCTTTTTCTTCCTCTTCAAATTTCATTTTCAATTCCTTCAATCTTTTAATTCTTTTGAATGTTTTTGAACGCATCTATTACTGCACTGATTTTCTTTTGCAATTACTTAAAAATTGAAATAAAAATTTAACTTCTTTGAATATCTTATTCACAAATTTTGAAATTTCTAAAAATATTCCATTCTGGAGCTCATTTTATTTTTTTCTTCTTTACTTGAAAAAGAAGGATATCTTAATGTAACATAACTATTATACTGAATCATTTTAAAAAGACTGTAGCAGAAAAATCGCATTTTTTATGAAGTATATACTCAATATGCGATGTAATCTTCCTAACTGGACGAAAAAGTACGGGACAGGATTCGAACCCTTGGCTGAAGCTGTCAATGCTCTACCAACTCAGCAATCCCGGACGAAAATGGCTGAACTTATTCCACTAGTTAACCTTAATGATCATAGCTTTTGGTCTGATATCTGAATAAGCACAACAGAATAAATCACAGGTAATGGGACCTACACAGAGTAAACGCTGAAAACGTGATTACACTAGATTAATTTTGACACAATTATTCAAATTGGTAAAGAAATCATATGAGATGCAATCTTCGCAACTGGGCTTTTTCCCAGTTGCGAAGATTATATCTCATATGATTTCTTTACCAATTTGAATAATTGTGTCAAAATTAATCTAAGTATGTACTCAATATTGTGATTCTAAAATCTGTAACTTCCATATAAAAATTATTGTAACTTAAATATTATTGGCTCCTGACGTTTATTTTCATCCTAGTACATTTTTTTTAATATTTACTTTATCGTTCCTGAAAATAACATGCATAAATGAAAATTTAATATTGTCGTTTAGACCTTCAAAATAGAGAGTGAGTGGTTTATGCTCAATTTTGGGAGTCATTATGCATGGAAATCAATGTAATAATTTCTAGTTTTACTTCTTTATATATAAAGTATAGACGTTAGAAGGACGTTTAATATATAATGTAAATAAGTTAATATACGCCCACATACACATAGTGGAGAATGTGTCCTGTAAAATTTATAAGAAGCTTGAAAAAGGACCGCTATTAGGTGCAAACAGATATATAGGTCATAAAGTGTTTCCCTGATTACAAAAAAATATTACGAAATAACCATTGAATGTAATACTGTAAAATTTTTATTATGGAAAAGTCATGTTCTTAAGTTTTTTTTTTTTTTTTTTTTTTTAGTCTAGTATTTACCGTCGTTCGTGAGTTCCTTGATGACAAATTTCCTGGAAGATAGATTGGACGCGATGGACCAACTCCTATAGATTTTTACTTTTGCTGGTACATAAAGGACAGAGTGTTTGCATTGCAACACCAGTAAAAGATATTGAAACACTCAAGATCAGGATCACAGATGCTGTGTCTAGTGTGACAGCCCAAACGTTGGACAATACGTGGCGAGAAATGGAACACCGCCTTGACATTTCTCGAACTACCAAGGGTGTTCACATCAAAATTTATTGACGTAAGTACTTGTATTAAAAACTTCATAAATGTCTTTACAATATATTGAAACAAGCACATGCCTAATTATATTAGTTTTTCCGCAATAAATTATTGTAATCAATGAAAGACTTTATGACCACCCTGTATATTCCTATGGCGAAGTAAGCGGTTTTCAGAAACTTCTGGCAATAAACTGTAAATATAATTCCCCGTATCACTTATATCCCATTCTTGTTGCCATTCCTCTAGCATTTATTGTTTCCTTTAAACCGTCAACTCACACTAGTGCCAATTTATACCGACCAAAAGTTCAAATGTCGCCATTTTTTAAAAACCTGCTTTTATTATTTTGCAATTTTTATTAACAAAATAAAATTTTTGATAAAAATAAATATCATAGTTTGATTCCTCATTAAATTTCATATAAGAATAATGTGTTATAAATATTTGGTTATCACTATATTGCTAACAAAGTTGTACGTAGTTGAAATTACAGAATTTCAAATCGCTCTAGTGTGAAGTGCACGAGTGCTGAAGCGAAGTGTGGAATCCACGGGTTAAAAATGAGGGAGGGATTGGATAAAATTTCTGTAGTGATGCATTTGTTCTTCTTGTAGTCTCCTTTGCGAGACGATCTGCTCAAAAACCCCACTGTGTCTTTTTACTGAAGTAAATAAAAATTTCTTATGTTAGTTCTGTAGGAATTGGGGTATTCATATTATAAGGTTGTTTGCTGAGTCAGTTTGCCAAGACTTAAAGTCCAGAAAGGTAATATCAGAAATTCTCTATGTGGTGAATTATAGTCCTGTAAATACCCAGTAAATTGATTCAATTGTTAATGATTCTGCTTTAAAAAATGAATTTTGGAGAATTAGATTCACTTTTTGCGAAATTTGTAAAACATTATTTGTTAAAGATATATGGGCCATTCTACAATAAGTGTGTTTTTTGGCTGCACAGATATTTGGATATCTGACCTTTAAAAGTTTCATATTATGTTCTATTTGAATTTTTAATAACCACTGATATATTGCAGAATAATAGGTAGTAGAAGGGCACAAACTTTATCGAAAAATAAATATGATATGGTAACTTTTATCAAACAAAACATAAATTATAAGGGACAGAAGTGACAGCAACAGTAGTGACACTTTTTGCAATTTTGTCACTTTACTTAAAAAAGAACACTTTTGGAATGTTTTATGCACTATTTTCAAATACATATCGAACCTACGATTAAATTTCTAAATATTGGTTAATCTATAAATATCAATATTTAAATTAACAATGGAGACAGTAGTGATGGTTAATAAAGGTACTCTTACCTTTTTCCCATTCTTTTCAATCCAGAAAATAAATCTTCTTTATGAACAAACAGCCGGTAAGGGCGACTTTTTAAGAACAACATGTTCTCCACTATTGGAAACAATACTGAAAATGACTGCATATGCCATCTGGTGTAAGTATGAAGAAAGTCATACACTGGGACAGTAGTGGCCAAAAAAGTGAGGGAAACAACGTTAAACTCAACAAAAATAAATACTTTTAAAACTTATATTATTATACTCCATGAGATTCATATTTATAATAAATGCATTGGTTTTTAATATTTTTTTAATAATTATTGTTTGTTGATGGTTTTAATGATCAAGTTATTGGTTGGGGATTGGGTACATTAGTGACTTGTAATATATTTAAATTCTATTAAAAAAAAAAAAAAAAAAAAAAAAATTAAAAGATTTTTAGAGTAGCAGTAACATAATATTGTAGAACAATCGCAGAGAAACATTTTAACATTAAATAATAATTTTTATTGCAAAAAAATGCCGAGAGATATAGAAGGGCCTGAGAAATTAAACTTATAAGATTAGTCCCATATCCAGGATTAATTTTATAACGTAAATCAACTAAAAAAAAAAAAAAAAAAAAAAAAAAAAAAAAAAAAAAAAAAAAAAAAAAGTATCTGATTTAGGAGAGGTATAGAGGGACTTTATGGGAATCTAGCCGCCCATTTAAAACAAAAACCTTTAAATTTCGTCATCGACCACATATCCAAATTTTTGTTTAAAAAATTTTTCAACGTACTTTTATAAAACCAATTTAAAACCCAGAATTTTCTCTCCGAAGCAAATAAAACCGTAACGATTCGGAAGCCAGACATAACGTGAAAAACAACTACTAAATGTCTTGTTTCTCTCTCTTTATCCTTTTTATTTTTAAAGATCAGTGAATCCAAAAATTCGCTTAAAAGTTTTTTTGTGATAGACCAGATTGGGAAAAGGTGAAAACTTTTACCAGATCATCAGATAAATCTTCCTTTTTAAACTCTTTCTATCTACACTGGGCGTTTTGAGATGTTCATTTCAAACTGAAAGTGACTTTTTATCGGCCGTAGTCAATCTAACCCAATATGTCTTAATTAAAAGAGAAAAAACTCGTTAAAATTTACCAAAGTGAGATCTCATTTAGGTGATTGTTTTATTCGATTAACTACTGAAAGTGATTTTAAGTAGAAAACATCTTGGGAAAGAATAAAGATTACTCGAAATTTTCGAAAGAACATGATTTTAATGAGAGTAGGTGTCTCATTATCTTACGTAAAATTCCAGGTCCTTAATTTTAGAAGTTGGTTCAGTTCACTTATTTTCAGCAACTAGTTGAGCTGATAGAATAAAGGCATGACTTAGAAAACAGGGGCCTTAGGCATAGCCACTATTGAATCTTAAACTTAATGTAAATTTATTTTCAATATCAATATACTGACATTTTCACTTAAAAATATATCAACAGTACTATGGAAGATTAATATAATCAGGCTTACCTCTCTTGTTGTTGATGTTCGGAGATTAATTTACTTAAATGTATTCAGGAAAATGTAATTTCGAATCAATCAATAATTACAAGAGTCAGATAGATAACACAAAACATATATTAAAAACACCACGATGACAAAACATAATATTTGCGCTCATCTTTTACATCAATCATAAGTATGTTAACATCTCATAGTAACATTCAGGTTCTTAGAATTCTAACCGATCGTTCGTCAATAAAAAACAAAAACTATCGTCTGCACAAAGCGCAAATCAAAACGATTACAATAAATGAAAGACCATGGAAGCAGCGGTAAACGCAACAGCCACTATTCGGGGGCCCTGAAATTTTGGATCCTAAGGCCCGTGTGCCTTGCGAGCCTAAACAAAACGATAGAATATTTTTATCCGGCCTCATAAATGAATATTTTTTATCGTTCTTCTTTCTATAGAAACAACAAATTACTGCAATAAAAAATTACCTAAAAAATTACGAGAATAACCCAGATAGATTTGCAGATTTTAGAAGATGAAATTTTTTAGGGAAGCGCCTTAGAATTAGTTTTTTGTGATAAGTTAACAATGAAAAGAAATCTATCTGTTTTAGAAGGGGGTGTCTTGGATATAGAGATTTTATAGAAATCTAGCCGCATTCATTTAAGAAATCTTTAAATTTATGCATAAACAAATCCAAATTTTCCTTCAGACGCATTCCTGGATGTAGTTTCCTAAAGACATTTAAAAGACACTTAAAATACATTTAAAAGACATTTAAAAGACATTTAAAATATCCTAAGGCCCGTGCCTTGAGAGCCTAAACAAAATGACAGAATACTTTTATCCGGCCTAATAAATGAATATTTTTTACCTTTCTTCTTTCTATAGAAACAACAAATTACTGCAATATATAATTACCTAAAGAATTACGAGAATAAACGAGATAGATTTGCAGATTTTTCGTGGTATTTTAGAAGATGAAATTTCTTAGGGAAGCGCCTTAGTATTAGTTTTTTTGAGATAAGTTAACAATGGAAGGAAATCTATCTGTTTTAAGAGAAGAGTGTCTTGGATATAGATATTTTATAGAAATCTAGCCGTATTCATATTAGAAATCTTTAAATTTATGCATAGACAACAAATCCAAATTTTCCTTCAGACGCATTCCTGGATGTAGTTTCCTAAAGACATTTAAACGACACTTAAAAGACATTTAAAATACATTTAAAAGACATTTAAAATATCCTAATTCCCGTGCCTTGCGAACCTAAACAAAATGACAGAATACTTTTATCCGGCCTAATAAATGAATATTTTTTACCTTTGTTCTTTCTATAGAAACAACAAATTACTGCAATATATAATTACCTAAAAAATTACCAGAATATGCCAGATAGATTTGTAGTTTTTTCGTGGTATTTTAGAAGATGAAATTTCTTAGGGAAGCGCCTTAGAATTAGTTTTTTGAGATAAGTTAACAATGGAAGGAAATCTATCTGTTTTAGGAGAAGAGTGTCTTGGATATAGAGATTTTATAGAAATCTAGCCGCGTTCATATTAGAAATCTTTAAATTTATGCATAGACAACAATTCCAAATTTTCCTTCAGATGCATTCGTGGAAATAGTTTCCTAAAGACACTTAAAAGACACATTTTTTCTTCTAGGCGCAAACAAATCAATAAAGATCCACAAAGTAGACAAAACGTGAAAAGTAACTACTAGATTTCTTATTTTTCCCTAGTTATTTTTTTTTTTTTTAATCATCCGCATACAGCTCGATTTTGATAGTTTTCGGTTCTGAAATACTTTACAATTTGTTTTTTATATTTTCTCTATGTACATGTATTTTGAAATCTACTGCCAAGATTATTGTTTTGAAATAGTGGTAGACAAAATAATGTAAAATAAAATAGTTGCTTGTGGAAACCTTTCACCCATGATTTTCACGTGAACCGTAGTAGCGGATGAACTTGATATACCCCGGAAATTGCGAAAGCCGTGTACACATGCGTAGAGGGTTAAACATCAGTTAATTGGTAATCAGTTAAATGTGTTGGTCAGCCAGATTTCTAATTCCCCTCGCTAAAATTAAACCTCACGAAGTCCTTACGAAATTAATATTTTTAACTTCTATTTTCTGGTAAAGTATGTCTATCTCTCTCTCTTTTGCTTTTTAGTAGTGAAAATATTTTTAAAATATATGCTTAATTTTATTTGAAGCGTTCAAATCCTACTTACTTTCGCTAAGATTTTAACACATAAATTATAAATTAAGTATAGATCTCTTAGAAATATTTTGATAACTAATAAAAATAGACATTCTTTATCCTTTTCAGACCTGAGATACACAAATGTGTACCTCTATCCTTTTCCTCATAAAAACTAAACTGTTTAATTTTTTTTACAATTTTACTTTAATTCTACATTATTTTTTTTTTCACTTTGAAATAAAAGCAATAAATGGCAGCAATGATGCTTATTTCATCATTTAAATAAATGTTATTTTTATTCGAGTTTCCAAAATGCCTTCAATACAGTGTGGCCAAGTAATTTTCATAATTATTTAAATTAATGTCTTGTTTCTCCCTCTTTATAATTTTTATTTTTAAAGATCAGTGAATACAAAAGTAAAAAAAGTGTCCAAAATATCAAACCTACGATTAAATGGATAGGTATTGGTTAATCTAATATTTAAAGTAACAATGGGCACAGTATAGTGATGGTTAATAAAGGTACTCTTACTTTTTCCCCATTCTTTTCAATCCAAAAAATCTTTATGAACAAACAGCAGGCAATGGCGACTTTTTAAGAACAACATGTGCTCCTCTACTGGAAACAATACTGAAAATGACTGCATACTGCCATCTGGTGGAAATATGAGGATATCCATACACCGGGACTTTAGTATATAAAAAAAGTGAGGGGCGCAACTTTAAACCCAACTAAAACCTTAAACCCTTTAAAAAGATTTTAAGGATAAGCCCTTAAATTTTTATTGTGTGAATTTAGGTTATTGATAATTAAATTGGAATTTTTAAAGGGGCTAGTAATTTTAGATCCATATTTGTGTGCCTAAATTGCCAGTCCCCTAAAGTATCAAACTTCATGTCTCTAGAGGTTAAGAAGAGTATACAGAAAAAATAAATTTAAAATATGAATTGTCTGAGGAGATATTTTAAAAATACGAATGCGAGGGGAATTTGAGATCTCGCTGACAACCATTCTTTAACAGGTCAGTCAGTATCGTTTGGTTATTGATTTGTCAGTGAATCCAATACTTTTATCAAACTAGTCGGATATCTCAATACCGAAACTTTTTTCTATCTCATACATGTTAATCTTCAAAATTTGCAATCACACCACTAAAAAAATTAATATTTTCGTAATTCTGTTGCACATCAGCTGCATGCGAATAATCGAGTTACCTGGAAGAGAGCAGCCGATGTACTATTTATTCTAAACTACAAAAAGTCCTTATCGCCTGTACCGGCAGGAAAAGATATCCTCTCTGATTTTGAGATTTGCTTGGTTTTAAGATTTTGGCTAATTTTACTCAAAAAACACGAAGATACAATGCATGGAACCCGATTACAGAAGAGTCATTCACAGTTCTCGTCAATATTGAATTTGAATGAGAATATCACCAAATTAGACAGACATAGCCAAGTTGGCTTCATGTATGGCAACGTATTTTTGTCGCCAAATTTGGCGATATTTCGACAATTGTCGCCAAGTTTGACGATAATTTGACGTTGGCAAATATAAATATATAGTGTTAAGCATGTAAGAATTGAAACGATGGTTAAAACAATAAAAGAAAATTTGACGAAACCACGTTCACAAAAACTCATAAATTAAACTCGTTTATGGAGGAACGCTGCTGTATTATTTCAAAATGTCAGCCACCCTAAAAATTCCAAATGCTATATCTCAGCCATTCTTTAAGATACAGACAAAGCAAAAAAATTCTCTGGAATCCTTAGATCAAGACCGAACATTTAACGCAAAAATTTTTTTTAGGATTTCTAATTTTTTTGTACATCTTTTTGAATTTAAAATCTTTAAATGGCTATCACTACTACCCCTCCAGGCGCAATATCCCCAAATTCAACTAGGACCTGCAGGCCATTTCCAAAAACGTATACAAAAAATTTGGTTCAATTATCTGCATAATGTCATACACTTTGCGATGATACAATATTGAAAATGGGACAAAAATCACTATCACAACGCACCCTTCCGTCGAAATATCCTCAAATCTAAGTGGGTCCTGCTGGCTGTAACCAAAAACCTGTAAATGAAATTTGGTTCAATTTGAAGCCTAACTTCGTATATTTTCCGATGATACAAACAGGACATACACACGGACTGACAGACATTTTGTAAAAACATGTTTTTCGGAATCTCTGACCCCTAAAGCGTGTAAATCCGTCGAAAAAAAAATTTCGATTACAATACTTTCTTCTATTATAGATAGAAGAAAGTAAATTTCTTTTGTGGTAGCCCAGATAAGGCTCAAAATTTTACGATATCAGCCGATTAATCTTCCTTTGTAAACTCTTTCCATCTACATTGAACATTTTCAACTGGTCATTCCAAATTGCGAGTGACTTTTTATGGCCTATATAATGAAGTTCACCTACTATATCTTAGTAAAGAAAGAAAACTCACTGCTAAAAGTTACTAACGTGAGACCTCATTTAGGTATTTGCTTTCTTCGATTAACCTCTGAAACCCATTCTAAGTTGAAAAGAGTTTGTAAAAGAACAAAGATTACTTAAAAGTTTTGAGAGAACATGATTTTAATGAGAGTAGGTGTCTTATTATCTTACGTAAAATTCCAGGTCTTTAAATTTAGAATTTGGCTCAGTTCACCTATTTTCATCAACTAGTTTAGATTATAGAATATTCGATATTATTTGGTATAGTAAAAAAAATATTCTTCATTCTTTTTTTATTATTGATAAATAACTAAATAATGCAACCTACATAATTATCTAAAAATCGGCGGAAATAAACTTGACAGATTTACAGAATTTTCGTGGAATTATAGAAGATGATATTTTTAGAGACCACATATCTAAAGAAATAGTACTTTTCAAAGAAAGTTAAAAACCACAATTTTGCCATTGAAACAACTAAAAATCAATTTAAAAATTAAAATATGTAAACTGGACATAGTATGAAAAACAACAACTAAATGTTTCTATCTGTTTGTCCCTTTATCAGTTAAGCATCACTGAATCCAGAACTTTACTTAATAATTCTTTTCTGGTAGCTACGATATGGAGAAAGTGAAAGACTTTATAAGATCAAATAAATCAACTTTTTTAAATTTTTCACCTCTAGCTTGAATGATTTCATTTATTGGTCATTTTACATGTGACTTTTTATCGGCCGTAATAAAGCTCACTCAATACATTTTAATTACAACAACGAAAACTCATACATCAAGGCATATACATTATGAAACACTTTCCAACACTATTCGAATATTGTTAAGCAATTTCATTTTTGTTCATACAATGAAATGAGATAGCTAAATAAGCATTTAAAATAAGCAACGTCGTAAAACTTCATTTTCAGCAATTGCTGTCCACAGCCGGTAATGTGTGCAAATTATTTCGTGCAGACCTGTATATGGTCTACACACCTGGTAATACACTAAAAACAGTAAATACACTAGTTACGTTTAAAACTCCATATCACATCTGTTATGGCTCATAGTCAGTCCTGTAACCGAATTATTTTGAGTGTCTCTGTGAATAAACGATAAGTTCTACGTACTCAATAATCTATAGAAAACATGCTGTAGTGCACCTCAGCAATGTATATCAATTTCTTTGAAATAATGTAACATCTTTCTTTTAAATGCTAAAAGGTGTAAATTAACAACATAATACAAATTAAATAACGTTTATTAGGTTGTTTGACATGCTTTGACTCACTCCGAGTCATTTTAAAACTAGTCGTTGGGGGCCACCGTAATACTTACCCATCATGGATATGCATAATGTAAAATATTAAAATAAAAAATGTGTAAACTACTTATAAAATGCATTGCAATTCGAATAAAATCGAGGCTTGATGACGTCACAAACTTTAAAGGCTCGATTACTGAATTGCTTGAAAGAAACATCCTTATAACTCCAAAAATAATAATCCTATTAACTAGCGGTTTATTGCATCTGATTAAGCGTCAAATTTACAATTAAAATATATCTTTGAAGTGAAATTTGGATGAAATACAGGGTCATGAAAAATCGAAGAGTGTGGAAAATAGGATTCCAAATATCTCGGCAACTAATTATCCGATCGACTTCATGCTTTATGCAAAATTTATGTTTTTTTATTGTCTTTTATATTCATTTCTTAAAATAAACAATTTCGAAAATTTTTATATACCTTTTATCAGAACGAATATTTCGAGAGTCCGAAAAAAATAGTTCCGGTTAATCGAGGTTATTGAAATGAAATAGGCTTCTTTCCATTATTACATACTAAGTACATACCAAATTGCAAGTCTCTATCTCAATTTTTCGGGAGATAGAGCGTTTACAGACACACAGACACACAGACACACAGACGGAAGGCAATTTTTTTTTTCTAAAAATATGTTTTTCGGAATCTCCAGTGTCTGAAACGTGTAAATCCGTCAAAAAATTTTTTTCGATTTTCAAAACGATTACAAGACCTATACTACGTATGATGGGTAAGTAAAATAAATGAGAATATTCCATAATTGCACGGGCTTTGAAATTATTTAAATTTTCATGTACTATTTTAAAAATTACGCACGTTATCTTTTATTTTTACTTGGTTGTTTATAATACTTTTAGTATATATTTTTTAAATAGTACATAAAAATTTAAATAATAACTTCAAAGCCCGTGCAATTATGGAATAACACATGGGCTGATAAGTTCCCGGTCTAATAAAGAAAACACAACTTTTTAACAAAGCTTTATAACTTTATAACTTTATAACTTTAATAAATAACATAACTTTATTAATAAATAATAATAATTTAAAAATAATAATTTTATAATAATAATTTAATAATAATAATTTAATAATAATAATTTTAAAAATCATTTAATAATAATAATTTTATAATAATAATTTAATAAATGATTAATAATAATAATTTAATAATAAATAACATAATTTTATAACGAAAAAGCTCCAAACAGTGCTCAGAACTCATTGTTGTTTTTGGTCAAAAGTCAACACGCGCGGCAGCCACTTTGACAACAGCTTTTTCATAGACAAATGTTCATTCAAAATAAAACCTACACGTTCCTTGGATATCTTCAGAGTCTGAGCTATCTCCTGCAACTTCACTTTACAGTTCCCCAAAACGATTTTGTGGCCTTTTTTAACACTTTCCAACCTAGTTGAAAAGTGTTTATGACTTCGGTTTGTCTGGCCGTCTGCCGTCTGGCCATCTGGCCGTCTGCCGTCTGGCCGTCTGGCCGTCTGCCGTCTGGCCGTCTGGCCGTCTGCCGTCTGCCGTCTGTCCGTGCTCTAACTCCCGTAAATATGCTCGGATTGCCCTGCAATTTTTATATGTTATAATCGTTATCTATAGCATGTTCCCTATTTCAATGGAAGTGTGTAGCACTTATAGTTTTTTTACAGGGACACTCAAAAGAATTCCGTTACATTGCGGTCTATGGGGAAAAATCATTTGCGGTTTATTTAAATAATGTTTCACTATTTTAAACGCACTGAAATTTATATATATCACTAAGGTGCATTAGAAGAAGCTTAATATGGAATAGGGTGTGCATAGCACTTATACTTACTTTACAGGGACAGTCAAAAGAATTCCGTTACATTACGTCTATGGAGAAAAATCGTCTGCGGTTTATTTAAATAATGTTTCCCTATTTTAAACGCAATGAAATTTATATAAGGTTCATTACAAGAGACTTACTACAGAATATTGTGTGTATAGCAGTCATCGTTCATTTACAGGGACACACAAAAGAATTCTCTACTGTATGTTAACAATAATTCCTGGAAGTGCGTTTTAAGTTACTGAACGCTATTTTAATTTTAAATCGCTTTTTGTCTATTACGTGGTGTGTATAAATTCTGTAGATCCTATACAGGGAAGCACAAAAGTTCGGGAACACATTTCCGTATTATTTAACTCCAGACGGAGAATTTTAAACTGTGCTACGTGTTTCCTAACTGAACTAAAATTTAGCATCCTATGTAGTATATATACAAATCTATAGATCCTATACAGGGCTGAATAAAAGTATTCGGATTACTTAGATGTTATCTTTTAGCTTATTAAAGAGTATGACTCGTAAAATTATTTTGGAAGCGTTGGAAAGTGTTACATAATCTATGCTTGACGCATGATTTTTCGTTCTTGTTTATGTTTTCTGGAGTAACCACCTCTTTTGCGTGGTGCATCGCTGGTGTCCGTACGACCACGTTTAAATTTAGCAAACCAGTCAATAATGGTTGATTTACCTGGTGCAGTGTCCGGATAACGCTTATCTAGCCAAGCTTTTGTTTGAACGGTATTTTTTCCCCATCAAATAACAATTCTTGAAATTCTTGTGATCTTCTTTTTTTGTTTATCAACAAAGTCGTTCAACTAAAACCACTCTAACGTTTTATCCACACGGCGAATCGTCATGGCATTTTTTCTACTACCTTTTAAAGGTTAGTATTTACTAAAAAAAACATCGGTTCGGCGATTGAAACGCCATCTGTGTGCCAGACCGGGAACTTATCAGCTCATGTGTTATTCTCATTTGTTTTTGAAAATGGTCGAAACATGTCAAACAACCTAATAAAAGTTATTTTAATTTGTATTATGTTATTTATTTACACCTTTTAGCATTTAAAAGAAATATATTATTACAAGGTATTATAATTTATTATATTGTTATAATGTAACATCATTGAAATACACAGAAAATGATTTTCCCCCATAGATCATAATGTAATGGGATTATTTTGTGCGTCCCTGTAAACGAACTACATTTGCTACTTACTCTATACCTAATAAAAAGCAAGTTACCATTCATCTCAGTGATGAATATCAATTTCAGTATGTTTAAAACATTGAAATATCATTAAAATGCGCTGAAAACTTTTTCCCCGTTGATCGTTATGTAACAGAATACTTTTGAGTGTCTCTGTAAGTGAACTATAACTGTTACTTATTTTATATTCTATAGAAAACATATTTTCGTTCACCTCAGTGATGTGCATCAATTTAATTATATTTGAAATAGTGTAACATAATTAAAATGCACTGAAAACTATTTTCCTCATTGACCGTAATGTGGAGGAATTGTTTTGAGTGCCCCTGTAAATTAACCATAAACAGTACACACTTCATTTTCATTTTCAATACCGAACATGCTATGGTAAATTTCAATTACATAACAATCCGAGTATTCCATATTGTATATGTATTTGAAAAGATTTAGTGAATTATCATTATTTTTGTCGTGAAGGCATTTTTGTAAGTAACAAATACTGCATTTTTTTCCCCTTAAAAATTATAAAAGAAAAAAAAAAAGAAATTGCATCAAAATAATTTATTGTACAAATAAAATTGCCTTTTTACATATTAACGTATTTGAAATGATCAATATTATACTAATATTTGCTTTATTGTTTTTTAAACAATGGGTGTCAAACGTAGAATATTATCATAAATGTAAAAGCGTTTGGAGAAGAATAAAGGTTATTGGAAAATTTGGGAAGAACAGGATTTTGATAAGAGTAGATTTCTCATTATCTTATATAACATTTCTCTTTCTTTTTTATTTTAAAAGAAACACATTTTTACATGTTTTTCGCAACTGGTTTAGTTAATAAGTTTCTTTTATTCTATACTAGCAAGCTACGCCTGCTACGCTGGTCAATTTCTTTTAACGAACCTTTAATGAAACAAAATATTGACATTTCACAAATAACTTTTATATTTTAACAGAATAATAAGGCTACTATAATTTGTGACTCGTGCTATTAGCCAATATACACGTCAGGACACGTTGCCCTTATCATTATCTTTTTACGCATGAAGGTTTCGCTATGGTACTCCATTGGAAAATTTGGTAATTTTTGAAATTCAATATTTCAAAAACGGCATAATCATTAGATTTGAAATTTATATCAAGAAAAATACAATTTTTTACCTTTCAAACGCAGTTTGTCTAACAATTTTCTGACAAATATTTTTTGAGCTATCATTTTTTTCAGTAACTTCAAATGTTTCATTTTCCGAGATTAATCTGTTGCAACAATTAGCGAAAAACACAGTCGTCAGCAACGCATAGTTTTTATTAAAGAGGCTGTAGGAGAAGGGATTGTCACCACCAATTTGCCACCATCACTTTTGAAATCGGTTCCGTGGTTCCAGAGATTCCATAGAAATTGTAAATTAGAATGACTTCAGAACGCTTTTCGCTCATTTCACCCATTTAAATTTCGATTTTTTTTTAATTTTTTCTTAGAGAGCATTTACATCTTACAATTAACTACAATGCTAAATTTCAAATTTCTTGCCCCTTCAGTATAAAAAAGTCGCAATTTTCGAACATTTTTCGATCCTACACCACATTGATGTTAGTGGCACCGACATAAAATATAGCCTATGTTTGAGTAGGGATTGTCCCCATCAATTTGCCACCATTACTTTTGATATCGGTTCTGTAGTTCCAGAGATTTCATAGAAATTGTAATTTAGACAGTTTTTAGAACGCTTTTCGCTCATTTCACACTTTTAAATTTCAATTTCTTTTTTATTTTGTTCTTAGAGAGCATTTACATCTTATAAGAAACTACAATGACAAATTTCAAATTTCTAGCTCCTTCAGTATAAAAAATAAATATAAAACTGCCCAGTTAAACTGAGGGCATTGAGTTCACAGGCTATTCACACTAATTGTATATTATACTCTTATTTCAAAGAATTTGAAATAAGCCCATCGAAAAATAAAGAAATAAACAATATATTAAGGGGTGGGGGTCATCCCCCCGTTACCCCTCTCATAGTTAACTAATGAACCCCTTAAACTAATCAGGTAAATCTCTAATTACAATGAATATATATACAAAATTTGAAGAAAATCGGATAATTCTGCATGAAAAACCCATTTATATAAATTAAGGCGGGATTAGCCCCCTCCGTTCCCCCCCCCCTTTATACTTAACCAATCAATCCCGAAAACTAATCAGGGAAGCGTCTTAACCCAATGAACCTATAAAAAATTTTTGAAGCAAATGGGATAATTCTGCATGAAAAACCCATTTATATAAAATAAAATTAGCCAGTATAACACAGTGAACCTATAAATAAGATTTGAAAGAAATGGTATAATTCTGCATGAAAAACCCATTTATATAAATTAAGGGGGTATTAGCCCCCCGTTCCCCCCCTTATACTTAACCAATCAATCCCGAAAACTAATCAGGGAAGCGTCTTAACCCAATGAACCTATAAACAAATTTTGAAGTAAATGGGATAATTCTGCATGAAAAACCCATTTATATAAATTATGGGGGGGGATTAGCCCCCCGTTCCCCCCCCCTTTATACTTAACCAATCAATCCCGAAAACTAATCAGGGAAGTGCCTTAACACAGTGAACCTATAAATAAAATTTGAAGGAAATGGGATAATTCTGCATGAAAAACCCATTTATATCAATTAAGGGGGGTATTAGACCCCGTTCCCCCCCTTTATACTTAATCAATCAATCCCGAAAACTAATCAGGGAAGCGTCTTAACCCAATGAACCTATAAACAAATTTTGAAGCAAATAGAATAATTCTGCTTGAAAAACCCATTTATATAAATTAAGGGGGGGATTATCCCCCGTTCCCCCCCTTTATACTTAACCAATCAATCCCGAAAACTAATCAGGGAAGCGCCTTAACACAGTGAACCTATAAACAAAATTTGAAGGAAAACGGAATAATTCTGCATGAAAAACCCATTTATATAAAATAAGGGGGATATTAGCCCCCCCGTTGCCCCCCCCGTTTATACTTAATCAATCAATCCCGAAAACTAATCAGGGAAGCGCCTTAACACAGTGAATCTATAAACAAAATTTGAAGGAAAACGGAATAATTCTGCATGACAAACACATTTATATAAAATAAGGGGGGATATGCCCCCCGTTCCCTCCTTTATACTTAACCAATCAATCCCGAAAACTAATCAGGGAAACGCCTTAACACAGTGAACCTATAAACAAAATTTGAAGGAAATGGGATAATTCTGCATGAAAAACCCATTTATATAAATTAAGGGGGGATTATCCCCCCGTTCCCCCCCTTTATACTTAACCAATCAATCCCGAAAACTAATCAGGGAAGCGCCTTAACTCAGTGAACCTATAAACAAAATTTGAAGGAAAACGGAACAATTCTGCATGAAAAACCCATTTATATAAATTAAGGGGGGATTATTCCCCCGTTCCCCCCTTTATACTTAACCAATCAATCCCGAAAACTAATTAGGGAAGCGTCTTAACACAGTGAACCTTTAACTAAAATTTGAAGGAAATGGGATAATTCTGCATGAAAAACCCATTTATATAAATTAAGGGGGGATTAGCCCCCCCCCCCATTCCCCCCTTCATACTTAACTAATCAATCCCGGAAAAATAATCAGGGAAGCGCCTTAACACAGTGAACCTATAAACAAAATTTGAAGGAAAACGGAATAATTCTGCTTGAAAAACCCATTTATATAAGTTAAGGGGGATTAGCCCCCCCGTTCCCCCCTTTATACTTAACCAATCAATCCCGAAAAGTAATCAGGGAAGCGTCTTAACCCAATGAACCTATAAACAAAATTTGAAGGAAAACGGAATAATTCTGCTTGAAAAACCCATTTATATAAATTAAGGGGGGAATAGCCCCCCGATCCCCCCCCCCCTTTATACTTAACTAATCAATCCCGAAAACTAATCAGGGAAGCGCCTTAACTCAGTGAACCTATAAACAAAATTTGAAGGAAAACGGAACAATTCAGCATGAAAAACCCATTTATACAAATTAAGGGGGGATTATCCCCCCGTTCCCCCCCTTTATACTTAACCAATCAATCCCGAAAACTAATCAGGGAAGCGCCTTAACACAGTGAACCTATAAACAAAATTTGAAGGAAAACGGAATAATTCTGCATGAAAAACCCATTTATATAAAATAAGGGGGGTATTAGCCCCCATTCCTTCCCCTTTATACTTAATCAATCAATCTCGAAAACTAATCAGTGAAACGCCTTAACCCAATGAACCTATAAACAAATTTTGAAGCAAATGCAATAATTCTGCATGAAAAACCCATTTATATAAATTAAGGGGGGATTATCCCCCGTTCCCCCCCTTTATACTTAACCAATCAATCCCGAAAACTAATCAGGGAAGCGCCTTAACACAGTGAACCTATAACTAAAATTTGAAGGCAAACGGAATAATTCTGCATGAAAAACCCATTTATATAAAATAAGGGGAGGATTAGCCCCCCATTCCCCCCTTTATACTTAACCAATCAATCCCGAAAACTAATTAGGGAAGCGTCTTAACACAGTGAACCTTTAACCAAAATTTGAAGGAAATGGGATAATTTTGCATGAAAAACCCATTTATATAAATTAAGGGGGGGATTATCCCTCCCCGTTCCCCCCTTTATACTTAACCAATCAATCCCGAAAAACTAATCAGGGAAGCTCCTTAACACAGTGAACCTATAAACAAAATTTGAAGGAAAACGGAATAATTCTGCTTGAAAAACCCATTTATATAAATTAAGGGCGGGATTAGCCCCCCGATCCCCCCTCCCTTTATACTTAACTAATCAATCCCGAAAACTAATCAGGGAAGCGCCTTAACTCAGTGAACCTATAAACAAAATTTGAAGGAAAACGGAACAATTCTGCATGAAAAACCCATTTATATAAATTAAGGGGAGGGAATTAGCCCCTTGTTCCCCCCTTTATACTTAACCAATCAATCCCGAAAACAAATCAGGGAAGCGCCTTAACACAGTGAACCTATAAACAAAATTTGAAGGAAAACGGATATTTCTATGAAGAGTTATCGCATTACGTACGTACATACATATATACAGAACCGGCTGGTAAGCTCTCAGTGTCTGACAGCCAGTTTGATAGCTAAAAAATGGCAATTTTAGAACGTTTTTTGCTCCTGCACCCCCTTGGGTTAGTGGCACCGACATAAAATATAGCCTATGTTGGAGCAGGGGTTGTCACCATCAATTTGCCACCATCACTTTTGACATCGGTTCGGTAGTTCCAGAGATTGCCCCCTACAAACAAACAAACAAACAATCTTTACTCCTTTATAATATTAGTATAGATTAAAAATTAATACTATTTCTTTCTATCGTATTTTAAACAACTAATTAAAACAACATATCAACAAGTTAGATAAAGTAAAACCTTACAAGATGGACATTTCCATAAGTTGGACACCTTCCTATGTTGGATACTTGTTTTGGAATCTGAATGCATGTTGAAACTATGTCCAACTTCTACAAGTTGGATACCTTTCTAAATTAGATTTATTACATTCAAAAATTTCTCTAAATTGGTAAATTTTTCGTTATTTTAAAGAAAAAAATGCCGCAATTTGTTTTCAGGATATCCAAGGAATACATATGCTTATATTTCAGAGCTCGTTATAATTTGTCTTGTATGCATTTGTTTATTTCTGAATCATATAATGTCTAGCTCCTCCTTTTTATATTTAGTCTATCTAAGCGCTTCTTATCGGGTTACTGAAACTGTTGTAACGTCTATTGGCATGCTTTTAGGACTTGTAACCTATCAAATTTATCCCAAGTCTGCTTATGTTAACACCTAATGGATATATATGATTCATGTGCTCTCGCCAACTTAAATATCCCAATAAATCAAATGAACAATTTATGGCATACGATTTTCAGCTTTTTTCTCTGACCATGACCAGCCTGCTGCAAACATGTTGTCGCTTAGTTTTCAAACAATCACTAAACACAATCCATTTCCTATTTCATCCTGGATAACTATTTCTTTTTAATTGAAGTTTTTAAAAGGCCAATATAACGTGTCTGACTCATTTTAATTTTCCAGAAAGGGATTTTTCAAAATTTTTGAAAGAACCTGTTTTAATGCATTACTGCCATTGTTTTTTAACTATTCCTTCACGGCTAACCAAAGTTCTTATTATATAACTCAGAATTCTGGTCACGGCACCAGATTTATATAATAAAAACTTTGTTCTTTCTATCGAGACGCTATTGTTAATGAAAAATCTGATTCAAGTATGCTCTCTGCCACTTAGAAATTTTTTTTCACTTTAACTGAACAACATTTTTTTAAATTTCTTAGTTCCCCCTTTCAACTTTTACTTCCTGTAATGATGGTTTAACTTCTTACTGATTTCATTCTCTACTTTAGTTATAATTTTACTTTATTTATATTTATTTATTCTATTATCATCATTATTGTTATTGTTTTACTTATTTCCTCCCCCCCTGCTTTATTTCTGTATTTTGTTCCATTTATTCAAGCTTCTCTTTTTAATTGCATTTGTTTTAATTTTCATTGGTTACTGAGGTCTACAATGCAAAAACTGTTTTGATAATTTTAGCAGTTCTTATTACTTACCCATCATACGTAGTATAGGGTCTTGTAATCGTTTTAAAAATCGAAAAAAAAAATTACGGATTTACACGTTTCAGACACTGGAGATTCCGAAAAACATATTTTTAGAAAAAAAAATTTTGCCGTCCGTCTGTGTGTCTGTATGTCTATGTGTCTGTAAATGTTCTATCTCCCGAAAAAATTGAGATAGAGACTTGAAATTTGGTATGTACTTAGTATGTAATAATGGGAAGAAGCTCATTGAATTTCAGTAACCTCAATTTTCCGAAACTATTTTTTTCGGCCTCTCGAAATATTCGTTCTGATATAAGGTATAAAAAACTTTTTCGAAATTTTTTATTTTAAGGAGTGAATATAAAAGACAATAAAAAAACAAATTTTGCATAAAGCATGAAGTCTATCGGATAATGAGTTGCCGAGATATTTGTAATCCTATTTTACACATTCTTCGATTTCTCATGACCCTGTATTTCATTCAAATTTCAATTCAAAGGTATATTTTAATTGGAAATGAGACACTTAATCAGATGGAATAAACCGCTAGTTTATAGGATTATTGTTTTTGGAGTTATAAGGATGTTTCTTTTATGCAATTCAGTAATCGCACCTTTAAAGTTTATGACGTGATCAAGCCGCGATTTTATTCGAATTGTAATGCATTTTATAAGTAGTTTACGCATTGTTTATTTTAATATTTTACATTATGCATATCCATGATGAGTAAGTATTACGGTGGCCCCCAACGACTAGTTTTTTATGTCTTACTTTACCCCTTCAACTTTTGATTCCAGTAATGATGGTTTAACGTCTTACTATCCTCATCCCCTACCTTGGTTATATTTTTACTTTATTTATATTTATTTATTCTATTATCATCATTATTGTTATTGTTTTACTTATTTCCTTCCCCTTGCTTTATTTCTGTATTTTGTTCCATTTATTCAAGCTTCTCTTTTTAATTGCATTTGTTTTAATTTTCATTGATTTCATAGGTATACAATGCAAAAACAGTTTTGATAATTTTAGCAGTTCTTATTGTTATTTTTAGGGCTTTATTTGAAAATTACAATCAAAACGGTGTACCATTTTTGCACAAACTTGACTTTTATGATATGCAAATGATGTTAGAACTTGCTTATCAAGCAGGGCGGTCGCTCTGCCAAGCCAAGCTTTAAAAAAAACGCCACACAAACAACGCCAAGAACTGGAATAAAGACCGCTAATGCTTATATACAGAAAGCAACTTCGCAATGTTAAATCGACAAAACATGCCAGATTAAAATATCAGATATCAAACAAACCAAGCGTCGTAGAAAAAAAAAAACGAAAACTAGAAGAATCTAAGGAAACATTTCTTCAATTTAAGACCAAACTCATCTTCATAAGTGATTTATAAACAGAGATATAGCTTTTTTTTTAAAACGTCGAGTTACTTAAAATGATCACTTTTTTCTTCGTCAAACTTTTTTTTTCAAACAAGCTACAGGCCTTAATATTGGTCAGAATGAAAAAAGGATTGCATTTTTGGACAAGTAACTACGTAATCTATGTGCTTTTATAAAATTCAGTGTAAAAAAGAATTATTTTCTATTCTTAATTAGCAAAAAACTGTTAATTAACTTGGCGATTAAAAAATTATGCCAAAACAGAGATAAAACCCGCCAACGACCATGTACCATCTGTATTAAAATAGCACAAATCAGTTAGAGGTTATAATATAACCACATCAAATTTCATCTGCAAGTCGGCCATTTTCTTTTGAAGATATTTTAAAAAAAAATAAAACTTCATAATTATAAGAACACACATTTTATCAGACAATTAAATATGACTGCAAATTGTAGCAGATGACTGTTTCCAACATGAATAAGTATGAGAAATTGCCGCTAAAGAATATCGGTCTGGGTGGCTCCGTCGCAGCGCGTCAACACGGCATGCACAAGGTCCCAGGTTCGAGTCCTGCCCCCGGTTAACTTTTCACTCATGTTTGTTTAGTGTATTTAATTGTCTGATAAAATGCATGTTCTTATAATATTGTAAAATAAAGTAATCAGACGTAGTGTTTATGCTTTAAAAATATTTTTAATATATAATTTACGTTTTTAGAAAGATCTTTAAAAATAAATTAGTTTTTGAGGGAAGATGTACCTTCTAAAATGTATACATTAAGACTTATCGGCATTTAAAATTTCTTTCCAAACGTAAACAAAATTTTTGAAATGAATTAAATGTGATTCATTTATTTCTTAAAAAAAAAAAAAAAAAAAAAAAAACACGGTAAAAGACAGGCATTTTGTTCGCAGGAATACCTTTCACGTCATTTTCCTATAAATTAATGAAATCCATTTGTTAAATTACACAGCTCAACACAAATCTGGGGTTTGAAGAATGGCACTTTTTTCTTAGTAAATCAGTCACGCTGATTACAAATATGACATTAGTTTTTTTCTAACTCCCACAGTTTTTTCACAAAACAAAAAAGAAGGGGGTGCCTCTTAATAAAATCAATGTGTAATATTTATTAAATAAGATACATTTTTAATAAAAACAAAAATTAATTTCTTAGTAAAGTAACATTAATAAATGTTAAAATACAATACTGCACTAAAGGATGTGAAATATAAATATAGATGGCGCCACTTTATGTATTGATATTTGCCTGAGAAGGCACAATTTTGTCCCGCGCATTTGTAGTGAGAACATGCATTTATTTTGTTCGTTTATTTATATCTTACGTTTGTTTTGTCAGTTTCTTATAGCAATATGGCATCAAGAGGTTGTATAAATCCAGGATATAAAAAAAAAAGTGATTCGGCAGAAATTAGTTGATCCAAAAGAAGTCCTCTTGCCTCCCCTGCACATTAAATTAGGTTTAATGAAACAATTCGTAAAAACCTTAGATAAAACAGGGGATAGTTTTCGATATTTAAATGAAGTTTTTCCACATTTATCGGAAGGTAAAATCAAAGAAGATGTGTTCGTTGGCCCAGATAAGAGATGGTTAATGAAGGACGAAAATTTTGAGGAAAAAATTAAATCAATCGAGAAAGATGCATGGGTTAGTTTCAAACACGTTACTCAGAAATAATTAGGAAATTACAAAGATCCTAACTACGCAACGATCATTGAAAAAAAATGGTTCAAAACTTTCAAAAACTAGGTTGTAACATGAGTTTAAAAATGCATTTTCTGCACCCCTATCTTGAATGTTTTCCTGAAAATCTTGGTGAAATGAGTGAAGAACAAGGTGAGAGATTTCACCAGGACATAAAATGCATGGAAAAACGCTATCAAGGACACTGGAATGTAAATATGTTGGCAGATTACTGCTGGGGGCTAAAAAGAGACACTAAACCAGCTTCAAAATCTAAAGGATACAAGCGTTCTTTTGATGATAAAGAAAAGTAATTTTACTGTATATACTAGACTATAATTTCTTATAAAACATGCACACACATTTATTTATGTATATATGATTTTATTTATTTATCTGATTTTTTTTGTACATTTTTAAATGAATGTTGTGTAAATTGTATATTCTCAAATTCCAAATTCTTAGTTTCTTAATTGAAAGAAATCCTGACGTGATACATAAAAATGGATATTATTTTGAAATAAGCATAGCAGATTTCTTACAATTTACATAAATTCATGAAAACCCCAGATAAAAATTTAAATTTTGAGGGCCTGTGTTATTTTTGTTTTAGAAGTGAAGTTTCCATTTTAATTTATTGTAACAGTACAATGTTTAATTGAATAAAATAATGTAAATCTAAGAAATTGCTAAGAAATTCCAAACATGCACAGGGCAACGCAAAAATAAATAAATAAATAAATAAACAAAAAATAGATAAATATATAAATAAATAAATAAAAATCAGCTTTCAGAAATTCTAAAAATTGTTCGTATATCTTAATTACAAGCTAAAGGAGGGTTTATTTCTATATTATTCTATATATAATAGTAATTTCAGCAAATATATTAAATTCCAATGCGATCTGATTTAAACTTTAAGATAGTTTATAAGACATGATAAAAAAATTATAAAAGAGAGTGGCGCGTCACATTTCGGGGAGGAGATGGGGAGGGGCGTGAACAAAATTAGGAAGTATAATAAGGCTATCTGTTTAACACTTTACGATATTTTATAACACATAACATAAATTTTAAAAATAAAGCCGCGTCAAAAATTATAGGGAGGGGCGAAGCGCGTTTCGCCAACACAAGGGGAGGGGCACTTTTCTAAATTTTAACGATATCCGTCATGTCACATATCGTTACAAAGGGCTGTGACCACTTATTCCTGTTATGCATCACAGGTGTCACCCTCACATTTTGCGCCCCCCCCCCCGACACTAATCATGTGATATATCATTGGAAAGGTCTGTGAACGCTTAATCCTATTATGCATCTCCGGTGTTCATCCCCCCACTTTGCCCGTAAACGTGATTAGCTTTCACCATCAGGGGGCGCTTTCCTATCTCTGTTTGTATGGGTCGGATCACGACGGGGTATGGCTCATTCGACTCGACATCGATAGAGCTTTCTGATTTTAGTTCGTTTTTTCACCACCAGGGGCACTTTCCTATCTCTGGTTCTATGGGCTGGATCACGACGGGGTATAGCTCATTCGACTCGACATCTATAGCCTTAACGATTTCAGTGCCCGAGGTTCATATAGAACAGATTGCGCTACCTGGTGGTGGAAGATGGAACTTGAGCGTGCGCAGCACGACTGCTATACGCTGCCGAAGGCAGTGGGGACCCGTGTCGGAGGTTCGTTCGGTTAGAGGTTTATACTATTCGATGTGCAAATTAAGGGATTATCCTTGGATTATCCGGTGCCGAAGGCAGCGGGAACCTGGTCGGAGGTTCGTTCGGTTCGAGGTTTATCTTATTCGAGGTTTTACAAGATTCGAGGCCCTGATGTAAATTAAGGGCCCGCTAGTGGGCGAAGCCAGCTAGTGCTAATAACAAAAGAGCGTGATATCACGTTTCATATCAAATGCAGCACTGACTATGTACGTATTCCATTTTTATTCATTTCATGGATAAGTCAGTGATATTTTTTAACGGAGGATAACAAGTATTATAACAAGCCACATTTAGTATGTTGTTTTTAAGAGTGTATTTAGTTTAATTGAAAAATCTACTGGTATTTCTAGTTAACCCTTTAAACAATGACTGAAAGTAAAATGTAATTTTAAATTATTTCTCATGTTTAGACTATTTAAATTATGTTTAATCTATTTTAAAAAAAGAAATGATATCTACAAAAACAACTTTTCAAAAGTAGAAAAAGCCAAGCGTAAAAAAAAAAAAAAGTTGTGGCTAAAAAATGGTGTGATATCAAATTTCCAAGCTATTATATTACTTATTTAACTTTTTTCCATTAAATAAGTTATCATATATATAAGTCCAGTGCCTACGTATATGTTAATAGAAAACGTTTTCTCCTGTACTAAATACATCCTAACGAGTTTCTGAAAATGCAATTTTTTTCAAATTATGCATGATGGGCTTGGCGGCCATCTTTCCATACTTCTAAGCATCCAAATTTCTAAAGTAAAAGAGTAATATGTTTGCACTGTAATATGTTTATAACACTTTCGAACTTCATATTTTAACTACGGACAGATAAATTAGATAAGACTGATATTTTGAGAAATTGATTTTTACTAGTTTGAAATATTAATTACTCTAAAAAATAAATCATAAGATGAATCTTTAATGTAAGTCATCCTTATCTTAAGACACAATTTTCAGAGAATACAAGTCTATAAATTAAACGCTTAAAACATTTGCTTAAATAATAATTTTGAACTTTGGATTTTAACTACGGATTTGAGTGTTTAGAATTTTGTGAATAATATGCAAAGATGGCCGCCAAGCCCATCATGCATAATTTGAAAAAAATTGCATTTTCAGAAACTCGTTAGGATGTATTTAGTACAGGAGAAAACGTTTTCTATTAACATATACGTAGGCACTGGACTTATATATATGATAACTTATTTAATGGAAAAAAGTTAAATAAGTAATATAATAGCTTGGAAATTTGATATCACACCATTTTTTAGCCACAACTTTTTTTTTTTTTTTTTTTTTTTTTTTTTACGCTTGGCTTTTTCTACTTTTGAAAAGTTGTTTTTGTAGATATCATTTCTTTTTTTAAAATAGATTAAACATAATTTAAATAGTCTAAACATGAGAAATAATTTAAAATTACATTTTACTTTCAGTCATTGTTTAAAGGGTTAACTAGAAATACCAGTAGATTTTTCAATTAAACTAAATACACTCTTAAAAACAACATACTAAATGTGGCTTGTTATAATACTTGTTATCCTCCGTTAAAAAATATCACTGACTTATCCATGAAATGAATAAAAATGGAATACGTACATAGTCAGTGCTGCATTTGATATGAAACGTGATATCACGCTCTTTTGTTATTAGCACTAGCTGGCTTCGCCCACTAGCGGGCCCTTAATTTACATCAGGGCCTCGAATCTTGTAAAACCTCGAATAAGATAAACCTCGAACCGAACGAACCTCCGAACAGGTTCCCCGCTGCCTTCGGCACCGGATAATCCAAGGATAATCCCTTAATTTGCACATCGAATAGTATAAACCTCTAACCGAACGAACCTCCGACACGGGTCCCCACTGCCTTCGGCAGCGTATAGCAGTCGTGCTGCGCACGCTCAAGTTCCATCTTCCACCACCAGGTAGCGCAATCTGTTCTATATGAACCTCGGGCACTGAAATCGTTAAGGCTATAGATGTCGAGTCGAATGAGCTATACCCCGTCGTGATCCAGCCCATAGAACCAGAGATAGGAAAGTGCCCCCTGGTGGTGAAAAAACGAACTAAAATCAGAAAGCTCTATCGATGTCGAGTCGAATGAGCCATACCCCGTCGTGATCCGACCCATACAAACAGAGATAGGAAAGCGCCCCCTGATGGTGAAAGCTAATCACGTTTACGGGCAAAGTGGGGGGATGAACACCGGAGATGCATAATAGGATTAAGCGTTCACAGACCTTTCCAATGATATATCACATGATTAGTGTCGGGGGGGGGGCGCAAAATGTGAGGGTGACACCTGTGATGCATAACAGGAATAAGTGGTCACAGCCCTTTGTAACGATATGTGACATGACGGATATCGTTAAAATTTAGAAAAGTGCCCCTCCCCTTGTGTAGGCGAAACGCGCTTCGCCCCTCCCTATAATTTTTGACGCGGCTTTATTTTTAAAATTTATGTTATGTGTTATAAAATATCGTAAAGTGTTAAACAGATAGCCTTATTATACTTCCTAATTTTGTTCACGCCCCTCCCCATCTCCTCCCCGAAATGTGACGCGCCACTCTCTTTTATAATTTTTTTATCATGTCTTATAAACTATCTTAAAGTTTAAATCAGATCGCATTGGAATTTAATATATTTGCTGAAATTACTATTATATATAGAATAATATAGAAATAAACCCTCCTTTAGCTTGTAATTAAGATATACGAACAATTTTTAGAATTTCTGAAAGCTGATTTTTATTTATTTATTTATATATTTATCTATTTTTTGTTTATTTATTTATTTATTTATTTTTGCGTTGCCCTGTGCATGTTTGGAATTTCTTAGCAATTTCTTAGATTTACATTATTTTATTCAATTAAACATTGTACTGTTACAATAAATTAAAATGGAAACTTCACTTCTAAAACAAAAATAACACAGGCCCTCAAAATTTAAATTTTTATCTGGGGTTTTCATGAATTTATGTAAATTGTAAGAAATCTGCTATGCTTATTTCAAAATAATATCCATTTTTATGTATCACGTCAGGATTTCTTTCAATTAAGAAACTAAGAATTTGGAATTTGAGAATATACAATTTACACAACATTCATTTAAAAATGTACAAAAAAAATCAGATAAATAAATAAAATCATATATACATAAATAAATGTGTGTGCATGTTTTATAAGAAATTATAGTCTAGTATATACAGTAAAATTACTTTTCTTTATCATCAAAAGAACGCTTGTATCCTTTAGATTTTGAAGCTGGTTTAGTGTCTCTTTTTAGCCCCCAGCAGTAATCTGCCAACATATTTACATTCCAGTGTCCTTGATAGCGTTTTTCCATGCATTTTATGTCCTGGTGAAATCTCTCACCTTGTTCTTCACTCATTTCACCAAGATTTTCAGGAAAACATTCAAGATAGGGGTGCAGAAAATGCATTTTTAAACTCATGTTACAACCTAGTTTTTGAAAGTTTTGAACCATTTTTTTTCAATGATCGTTGCGTAGTTAGGATCTTTGTAATTTCCTAATTATTTCTGAGTAACGTGTTTGAAACTAACCCATGCATCTTTCTCGATTGATTTAATTTTTTCCTCAAAATTTTCGTCCTTCATTAACCATCTCTTATCTGGGCCAACGAACACATCTTCTTTGATTTTACCTTCCGATAAATGTGGAAAAACTTCATTTAAATATCGAAAACTATCCCCTGTTTTATCTAAGGTTTTTACGAATTGTTTCATTAAACCTAATTTAATGTGCAGGGGAGGCAAGAGGACTTCTTTTGGATCAACTAATTTCTGCCGAATCACTTTTTTTTTTATATCCTGGATTTATACAACCTCTTGATGCCATATTGCTATAAGAAACTGACAAAACAAACGTAAGATATAAATAAACGAACAAAATAAATGCATGTTCTCACTACAAATGCGCGGGACAAAATTGTGCCTTCTCAGGCAAATATCAATACATAAAGTGGCGCCATCTATATTTATATTTCACATCCTTTAGTGCAGTATTGTATTTTAACATTTATTAATGTTACTTTACTAAGAAATTAATTTTTGTTTTTATTAAAAATGTATCTTATTTAATAAATATTACACATTGATTTTATTAAGAGGCACCCCCTTCTTTTTTGTTTTGTGAAAAAACTGTGGGAGTTAGAAAAAAACTAATGTCATATTTGTAATCAGCGTGACTGATTTACTAAGAAAAAAGTGCCATTCTTCAAACCCCAGATTTGTGTTGAGCTGTGTAATTTAACAAATGGATTTCATTAATTTATAGGAAAATGACGTGAAAGGTATTCCTGCGAACAAAATGCCTGTCTTTTACCGTGTTTTTTTTTTTTTTTTTTTTTTTTAAGAAATAAATGAATCACATTTAATTCATTTCAAAAATTTTGTTTACGTTTGGAAAGAAATTTTAAATGCCGATAAGTCTTAATGTATACATTTTAGAAGGTACATCTTCCCTCAAAAACTAATTTATTTTTAAAGATCTTTCTAAAAACGTAAATTATATATTAAAAATATTTTTAAAGCATAAACACTACGTCTGATTACTTTATTTTACAATATTATAAGAACATGCATTTTATCAGACAATTAAATACACTAAACAAACATGAGTGAAAAGTTAACCGGGGGCAGGACTCGAACCTGGGACCTTGTGCATGCCGTGTTGACGCGCTGCGACGGAGCCACCCAGACCGATATTCTTTAGCGGCAATTTCTCATACTTATTCATGTTGGAAACAGTCATCTGCTACAATTTGCAGTCATATTTAATTGTCTGATAAAATGTGTGTTCTTATAATTATGAAGTTTTATTTTTTTTAAAAATATCTTCAAAAGAAAATGGCCGACTTGCAGATGAAATTTGATGTGGTTATATTATAACCTCTAACTGATTTGTGCTATTTTAATACAGATGGTACATGGTCGTTGGCGGGTTTTATCTCTGTTTTGGCATAATTTTTTAATCGCCAAGTTAATTAACAGTTTTTTGCTAATTAAGAATAGAAAATAATTCTTTTTTACACTGAATTTTATAAAAGCACATAGATTACGTAGTTACTTGTCCAAAAATGCAATCCTTTTTTCATTCTGACCAATATTAAGGCCTGTAGCTTGTTTGAAAAAAAAAGTTTGACGAAGAAAAAAGTGATCATTTTAAGTAACTCGACGTTTTAAAAAAAAAGCTATATCTCTGTTTATAAATCACTTATGAAGATGAGTTTGGTCTTAAATTGAAGAAATGTTTCCTTAGATTCTTCTAGTTTTCGTTTTTTTTTTTCTACGACGCTTGGTTTGTTTGATATCTGATATTTTAATCTGGCATGTTTTGTCGATTTAACATTGCGAAGTTGCTTTCTGTATATAAGCATTAGCGGTCTTTATTCCAGTTCTTGGCGTTGTTTGTGTGGCGTTTTTTTTAAAGCTTGGCTTGGCAGAGCGACCGCCCTGCTTGATCTGGGCAGGGTTACACTTTGCGTTAGAAAAATTTATTTCGACTATTTTTGAGTAAAACTTAGGGAATCAGGATAGACCATGGGCTCGACACTCTTGCGAAGTTTGTTATGTTCCTGTAGAAGATTTAATAATGTTTCGTAAATATAATAAAAATCATTCTGATTTGGTGTCCCATTGGGGGCCTAAATACCACACTGTGATAGTCCTTTTTGCTCATGTGATGTTAGTTGTAGTAATTCTAAAAACATGAAATCCTTTATGCATCCAAATCTTCCATTAGCTTCACCCATAGTTGCCAAATTCTCTCGATTTTCAATACCACTTTTTTCGAATTGTTATCTTTGTCTTATTTTACTGCAGAATTCCTACCTTTACATACAGCGAATGATGTTTTCAAATGGTAATAGTGGTTTTTATAAACAGAGCGGTCGACAGCTTGAATTTAACATATGTTCCAACTGGTCTACAAATTCCTGACCCTCTTTTACAAGTCAAATTTGAAGACTCGTCTAATTCTGATTCAAATAATACGTCGCTTGTGATTTTTAGCGTAATATAAACAGCTTTTATTCCTTTTTCATAAAAATGAATGTTTTCTTATACTGGATTGGCGAAAATTGAGTGACATGAGAAAACGATAAGTCAGAAATCCTTGTCAGTCAATTGAAATCCTTTGCTACAACCTGTCGAAACTAAATAAGCAGAATTGAAGTTTGATTTTCTTCAGTCAGAAAATTAAAGGTAATCATATAACTATACATAAATTACCACTGGAGGTATTTAGACCTTCAAATACAGCTTTTTAAACATGAATAAATGTAATATTTGAGTTATGAGAGGATGTTGACTACTAAAACACATTTCTCATAATGTTTTTCGTAGTTCGACATTTTGATTTAGCTCGACAATTCATAGATTTTTAAACATATCTATCAAACAAATCTATCAAACATTTCCCATTCGGTATATGAAAATTCTTCTACGTGGAGTACTGAAAGCTGAAAAGGGGGATGGATGAATTCCTTCTTATTTTATAAATATTCTGGCAAATGTATTTTATTCTTTATTGCCGAAGAAGGGGTTGATCCGTTCCTCCTTAACTTTTTTAAAATAAAAGGAGGAAAATTGTAAAAACTATTTGTTCCATAGTTTCCTAGTAGCTATAAGATTTTATTTCTTGTTCTGTTATTACTGATTCTTTATTGCTGATCTGAGTGCAGTTTGTAAGTGCCCACTACTAATTCTTTCCCTTTTTACTAATTTTAACTACTGATGCATTAAAAGTATTTAGGAAAATCTAATTTATTCGGCGTTTAATCAATATTTTTCGGTATTCTTGAATTGGCCTATTAAAGGAGATTCTTGTTGATAAGAAAAAGCAAATAGGAGCTTTTACTTCAAACATCTACGAAAATTTTAACAATATAATATGATTGGGTATTTTACCTAATGAAAACTGGTGCGTTTTCGCTACTTCATATGTAACAAGAAAACAGGAGTTTATGTCTTCCTTTCTACAAAATATTGACTAAGTTTAATGCAAGGATATTAACAGATTGATGCACAAGTCTGACGTTAAAGTCAGGAATGGAGACTTTTTATTGACTATACCAAAATAAATATTCAAAATATTCATTTACATAAGGTGAACAAAGATGTCTGTGTACCTATTGTAATAAGTAGTATTATATTAGGTAGTATTACTACTGCTGGATACTGAATTGTAAAAATGCAGAATAATTACAAAATAAAAAAAACAAAACACGAAATGTTACTAAAAAAAGAGAAAAAGACAAGTATTTTGACTAAGAAAAATAAATGAATTTAAATTTATTTTAATGCATTCTGTATGTATGCGTATATCTATGTACACATTTTCAAATAAAATTGTTTTATTTTATTCATTTTCAATTATTAATTTCAACAGTCTGAATTATGAATGTAAAATATATTGACGCTAATTCTGAGAAACCTTTAAGTGATAGAAAAGAGTCGAGATCATTTTTGCAGTAAGCATGTCAAAAATGTATAGAACCAATATAATATTTTAAGAATGTTTTCACAAATGCAAATTTTGTAGATCTGTGTTATTTTATTATCCACAGCTATTGGCTGTTTTCTCCTAATTGTCCCTCTCGTTGTTCTTGTCTCCCACTTCCTTTGAGTTTTGCTTCAGCTCTCAAAGACAGTAAGTTGCACGTCTATTAGCGCCTGATAAAGACAAGCTTTCAACACAAGACATCCGTTTCTGTCGAAACGGACTGCTGTTTTTTCATTTTTGGGTGTTTTTTCTTGTGTTGAGTATTGCTCAAGTTTATATAACTTTTTTTGGACAATTTTAAGTCTCTACATTGAATTCATAAACTACAATTTCCTTCTCGAAACAAATAAAACAATCAAGATTCAAGAACCAGATATAATGCGAACAACTACTAAATATCCGGTTTTTCTCTTTATCCTTTGATAGTGACAAAGTCCTATTTCTTTCATTATGGACTTTTTCATCGTTGATCAAGAGAAATATGTACGCCACTTTTGTACGGCTGCTAAAAGAAAGTGTTGGTATTTTACTAATTATGTTATATACCCGCTCTTTGAATAGGGTGATACAAATACTGAAGATAGATGAGAATGAGAGGCATCACTGTGTTTGATAATAATGTCACTGTTGTATTTTTTTAATTCACTGTTGTATTTATCAATCTTTTGCAATTAGGTATGCTTTTATTGTTGCCATCATGGCTCAGTATCCGATAAATGGAATGTGAATACCATAACAGATTTTAGAAAATATTCCTGTGCCAAATCGCTTTTACTCAAGTACGTCATTTGACTATGGATCTGTTCACGGAAGATTAAATATAAGGTGAGATTAACAATAAGACACCGAACCTTGGCGGGAAGCTGAAATATGTCAATGAAAAAGGCAGATTAAAAAAAAAAATTAATAAAATTAGAGTGGACATTATTTTTTTTTTAGGAACAGTGAATCCAAAACTTTACTTAAAAGTTTTTCTATGGTAACTCAGATTGGAAAAAGGTAAAAAAAAAATTACGAGAACATCAAATGAATCTTTTTTTTTTTCTTTTTTTTAAATTCTTCCTATTTAGGCAGAGCGTTTTCAAACGAAATTCATTTCAAACAGAGAGTGACCTTTTTACCATCCGTAATGAAGCTCGTCTAATATTTCTTAATTAAAAGAAGAAATCTCGTTGTTAAAATCTACCAAAGTGAGACCTCATTTAGGTGATCGTTTTCTTCGATTAACCGCTAAAAGCGACCTTAAGTAGAAAAGAGTTTGATAAAGAATAAAGAGCATTTGAAAGTTTCCGAAGAACATGATTTTAATGAGAGTAGGTGTCTCATTATCTTATGTAAAATTTCAGGTCTTTAATTCTAGAAGTTGGCTCCATTCGAGAATTATCATCAACTGGCTCTGATGATAAGGATATTTTTTTCTGTGTAAGAAATCATTATAAATTAAAATAAAGGTGCATGAGTGCTTTCTATAATTAAAGTACAAGACAGCCTAAGTAGCAACATTGGTATAGGTTCACTCTGATATGATGTACAGCCTTGGTAAGAAAATATACCCTCACACATACTTACTCTGTCGTAAATCATCCTATAAAAAGGATACTGGTGCATTCCTATTGTAATAACGACTACCATTAAAGTTTATGCATGGATTTGAGATAGGGTCATTCTCATATTAAAAATTGCACGAACTTCGATTTTTCAAATGTGAATATACTATATACACTGATAGCTATTTGATAGCTATGTCACACACAAGTGTTACAGTTTCCAACAACACTATCCAACTGTTCTGCATAAGGGCCCATGAACAGTGTAGCAAAACGTCCAAGTGTCCACTTTCTAAATCTAAAGCTAAAAGAATAAAATAACAAATACAAACATTAGAAGATTTTAAAGTCTCATAGTAACTTTCACGCCTATAATATATATGGCTATCGCAGAAGGATTTCACAGTCCATAGCAACAGTGATACACGTGTAGAGACTAAGCCCATAGCAACAAAAATACTCAGCGATTCTGTTGTGACGTAAAACCCTTTCTTTAAGAATAATACTGGCCACAGCAGAAAAATGGAGCAGACTCATCTATTTTCCTTAACTCAGTTAAGTTGAACTAACTTAACTCAGCTGTTATTAAATCTATAAGTAGGAGTATGACATTATTGTGTCGGGTAGTTGAGAGCAGAATCGCACAGGATGTGTTGCAGAATTGTAGCACGGAAACCTAGATGTAAATTCACGACTTCCCCTATTATTATAACTCCCCATGTAAATAACTGTAAATAGCCTATAGATTAGTAATTAAACTATAAAATGTTAAAGAAATTGTGCTCTTTTCCACCTACAAACACCAGAGAGAGAGAGTCTGCTATACTCTTCATTCTTAACACATATATATATGGAAAAGATTCTGCAAGAACTAAAGTTAATAAAAAGAAAATTTAAGAATGGAATACTATGAATATCTTATGGATTCTTGAGAGGAGCATCATAAGAATAATTCATAGTAAATATATGTTATTTCCTCAAATATTGTCATCATTAAGCCGAAATATGACAATTTTATGTCTCTTATAACATACAGAGATACTAAATTAGATTTAAAAAAAAATAGACCCAAAGAGATCACAAGTAACTAAATAAATAAATAAATAAACCATGATAGAACTACGATGCATACTATACCATCTCATCAAAAACAACTCGTTGTAAATGATCCCGCCAAGCCACAAACCTAAAACGTCAGTCACAAAAAGAAGTGATATCACATAAAAAGAAGCGATGTAGAAGTGCATACTCCGAGTCCCGTGTAAAAATCTATCACCACTCATAATGTTTCCAAAGGACTCGGAGTGAGGTACAGTATGTGAAAACTGCTTGGCGACCTGCAGGCTTTTATAATATATGCAGTATATCAATTTTGAAAATCGAAAAAAATAAATTTTTAATTTTTGTTACATCATTTTTTAAATATTTTTGTATGCGAAAGAACTGACAGAACGGATTTTTCCCCAGATCTATGCGATTCCGCTTACGCTAGAATTACTGCAATATATCTCAATTTAGTTAACGTTTATTATAAGGTACAATGTTATTAATATGCGTATGATCATCATCATATATATATATATATATCGAAATTTCTCGAGCATGTGAGCTAACCCAATAGTCTTCTCATTCCCTTAAACTGTAGGATACTAAATTTAGTTCAAATCTTTGAGCCGTTTTTAAGATGAAACTGGCTTGACCCATAATGATCTATGCCCAAAATGACCCACTGATCGTATTTTCTCAAACATGTGACCAAACCCAACAATCTTCTCGTGCCCGAAAACAATAGAATACAAAATTTAGTCTATATAGTCTGAGCCGTTTTTTAGATAAAATTAGCTTGACCCATAGTGGCCAAAAATGACCCACTAATAGAATTTTCTCGACATGTGACCTAACTCAAGGATTTTCTCGTGCCCGAAACTCGTAGGATACAAAATTTAATCAAAATCGTTAGAGTCGTTTTTTAGATAAAATTAACTTGACCCGCGTTAACCCAAAAATGACCCATCAATCGAAAGTTCTCGAACATGTGACCAAGTCCAGTAGTCTTCTCGTGGTCGAAAATGGTAGGATACAAAATTTAGTCAAAATCGTTTGAACCGTTGTTTAGATACAATTAAGTTGATCCGGACCCATTGTGACCCAAAATGACCCACTAATCGAATTTTCTCGCACATGTGACCAAGCCCAACAGTCTTCTCGTGCCCGAAAACAATAGAATGCAAAATTTAGTCTAAATAGTCTGAGCCGTTTTTTAGATAAAATTAGCTTGACCCATAGTGACCAAAAATGACCCACTAATAGAATTTTCTCGACATGTGACCTAACTCAAAGATTTTCTCGTGCCCGAAACTCGTAGGATACAAAATTTTATCAAAATCATTAGAGTCGTTTTTTAGATAAAATTAACTTGACCCACTTTGACCCAAAAATGACCCACCAATCGAAAGTTCTCGAACATGTGACCAAATCCAGTAGTCTTCTCGTAGCCGAAAATGGTAGGATACAAAATTTAGTCAAAATCGTTTGAACCGTTTTTTAGGTACAATTAACTTGATCCTGACTCATTGTGACCCAAAATCACCTACTAATCCAATTTTCTCGAACATGTGACCTAGCGCAATGGTTTTCTGGTGCCCCAAAACATTAGGGTGCAAAATTTTGTCAAAATTGTTAGAGCCGTTTTTAAGATAAAATTTGCATACATATAAAACCACACACACACACACACACAAGATTTGCTCGTATTAAAATATATAATATTGTACTTTATTTACTACTATACGAGTATATATATATATTTACTAGTATAGCGATTAATGTAAAATATTATTACGTGATACTTTAAATAAGAGATACGGTCATTTTTTAATACGATCTTGGAAGTTATTTTTTGATTCCAAAGGTATATATGTATATATAATTATCTTCATGTGATATTTGGTTACAGGGTTATGGTGATATTTGTCAGGTTCGTCGTAGAAAGATCAAACAACTGGCATACCAACAGCGGAGAATAACAATCCAGTTAAGGAGTCATATTAATGTCGAGTCATATTATTGTCGAATCTCAGCCACTGGTTCTGAAATCAGGCAACTTAGAAACCAGGTATAGTAATTGAGAATAAAAAAGTGTACTCCCTTATTAACTCTGTCGCAAATCAGGATATACAATTGGCACTGGTACCAATAAATTGATAATGATATATGCTATTAAACGTTAATGGATTAGGGTTTGAGATTGTCTACCAATTTGTTTTTTTTATTTTTTCCAAATGGTAACACACACGTCTGATACTATATTTGAGAGTTTCTTGAATAACATCAGCCCGGAAAAGCATATTAGTTTGCATCTAATTTGCTTATTTTTTATTTAATATTTTTAGATTTATAATATGTCAAAGTTTTAGGATGTTAATGTTAAATCCAGGTGACAAATTTTAATTTGTATCTTCCGAAAAATCATCCAATTGAAAAGTTTCTTTTTAATGAGATATAATAAATGTACCCAAACATATTGTAGGCTTTTTTTCTTCTCAGAAACATATTTTTAATTATGAAAGTTTTTAATAAATTTGTATAAAATATATCAATCATAACCAACATTAAAATTAACTTTAAAAGAATCTGCGCGATCGAAATGGGTTTTATAGCATTAGTTTTCGAGATATAGAGGAATTTTCTTTTTGGGTAATCAAAGAGGTCCGTCTTCTATTATCATTTGCATTCACAGAAAAGAAAAATTTAGTCAATAACCGGAAAACTTTTTATAGAATTCCCTTTTATGTAATGTTATTTTACATTTAGATATCCGATGCAATTTTCCCGATAAGCTATTGAATGCTTCTTATGCTTTTCACAGCAGCATTCTCATTTCATTTTTCTAAATGTATTGGATAAATCCCTAATTTATTTTCTTTTATAACTTTATAAAGATATAAGAAAAAGGGCATAAACTATGTACTTTTGTAGCCTGATTTGCTTCAGAGAATTTAAATATAACGGGAAATGTGGCGCCATTTGAAAAAATAAAGTTACTATATTTTTCTATATGTACACGACCTCCAAGTTCTACCAAATTCTTTCTCAAGCACAACATTTACTAATAGATATTATTAGAAATCGATTGATATGAGTATCATTTTTACATGATTACTTGTGGCAGTATTAGTCGAGGAGGATATCCATTTTTTCCCCACGACTATACATTTTGTAGAGTAGGTACCCAGAATGATGGGTTTTTAAAAATAATTTTAAAAAGAAAATGTAATTTGAAATGAAAAATATATATATATATTAACCATTTTGGCGATAAAATAAAATCTATCACTAAAACGGTGTTTTCATATTCTGTTTTTCTTTTTTAAGGCAACTTAAATCAATTTTATATTTAATTTTATAGACAGGGAAAATGATCCATACATATTAAAAATAAGCCTGCTGCTTTTTTTTTTTTTTTTTTTTTTTTACAAAATGTGGAATTTTTAAAAACAAATTAACACCATCAAATTCATGTATCTCATGGGAAGTTCTTTTCTTTAGAAATTAAATTCGGTCTAATCAAGACTCTGGAACAAAGAGAAGGCAAAAATCGAAATCGGCTAGCTAAAGAGGATATTTTGAATATTTTTCTAAAATCATAAACAAAATATACAGGATGTTTGTAAGCTGTTTTTGCGGAACAAGTAAGGCGATAATAAACATCAAGATGAACAATTTTTGTATAGGAAACCAGGTTTAGAATCCTCTTATTCCGTGAGTCAGTCACAGTCTTCAAGCTCAATTCGCATTTTGTACATAACTTTAAAAAAATGAAGATATTTTAGCAAAATTTTCATAAGGATAATTTTATTTTTGTGAAATGCGATACCATAACAAGATGACAATCATCGCTGTAAATGAAGACCATTCGCTTCTAAAAAACACAGAACTAGACGCTCCATAATTCATAATGTAGCTGACAATACATAAGGTGTCACCGACCGAATAACAATGCACTTTTTTCCACTTGTCATGATGTCCCTGGTTGTGATCCTGGTGTCCAGTACAAATGTTATTGATCCTGATTGATACTATTGTCTTTTTTATTTTATTTTATTTTAAGTTTATGAACATGCTGTATAACGTAGATGGACGCTCTATATAATGAGCTGGAATACTTGTAAAGGATGAAATATTCGTGTTTGTTTTTCATTACCATTAAAATAAGCATAGATTGAATACATTGTGCGAATTTTATTTCAGAAACCAAAAGCAATTACAACGTTGTAACGCACAAAATTCGAAGTTAGAATTAGGCTGAAAGAACACCAAAATTATGTTAAAAAGAAGGAGTGTGAGAAATCTACAATAGCTAAACATTGTTCGGATTCCAACCACAGGTTTAATTAATCAGAAGCTAAAATTATTCAAAAATGTAATTCAGTTATAGATCTCGACTTTTACGAATCTTACTTTATTCACAAACATAGTTCATCCTTGGTGAATGATATGACTAGCACCCCTTTTCTCTCGCACGTGTGGAGGGATCCTGCGCAGTGACTCCTTTTTTTTCAGTTATTTCCGATCAACTGCGTCATTTTTCTGGTATATATAAACTCTTGCTTTAGCATTTTCATTCAAGCCAGTACTCGGGGCTATAACCGTGGGGTTCTTTGAACTCATTTTATCCTTTTTTTTTTTTTTTTTTCGCACTGAGGAAGGGGTTCGATGCATCCTTGAAACGGCCACATGCGGTTTTTATGTGCGTTACAACGTTGTAATTGCTTTTGGTTTATGAATTACCATTAAAATACTTAATAGAATTTTATGGCTTCTAGATTTCTATTTTAACTGTCATTAATATGAAATTAACAAAAGATAATGAAAATTAAAATAGAAATCTATTCAATAGAAATAGAATAAAATATAGATTTCAATTTCAAATTCAATAGAAATAAAATAGAAATCTATTATCGGAATTTCGCACTATAAAAGTGCGAAATTCCATTTTTTTTAAAAATAATTTTACCATTTAACATTTTCATTTAAGGACTATTTTAGAGACGAAAAATGTAATTTTTTGTATTAAAAATTTTAATTTCATGATTCTTACTGGACTTGGAAGTGTGATTTGTATCAATATTTTTCCAATTTTAGGAGACATAATTTTTTACTACAAACTTGCACATGCAGAAAAATAGGAGAAACAAATACACGGTAGAGTCAATTTTGGAAAAAAAAAAATAGTTGTTCGTATGTCTGGCGATGAATATTGCTAAGTATTTAATATTTATTCTTTAAAATGAGGTCTTAGATAGTAATATTTTTCAATTAATTTCTATTTAATTGAAAAAGAAAACGAAAACATCGAAATCATTTTTCTTTTTTGAAACGAAAAGCACCAAATTTATCATTTTAAAATCTTAAACATGTGGCTTTTATAAGTGTTAAATTACAGCATGACAAATATTCAATCATCTAGAGCTAGACTACGTTCCTTTATTCCAAATAACCATCACGAGACCTCATTTAGGAGATTGTTTTCTTCAGGTGAATATTGCAAGCGATCTTAACTATGGAACAGAGCTTATCGGAACAATAAAGGTCGTTTGAAAGTTCTAAACGAACTGTATTTTAATGAGTGAAGGTGCCTCATTATCCTGTGTAATTTACCAGGTGTACTACCTGTTCAAAATCGCAAGTGTGAGCTTCCTTTCTCTGAATACAGGCTCGTTTTAAATAGATTGTCATTTTAATAGAAATTTGGGGGTATTTTAAAAATGTTGGAGCTCCATAAAACTTTTTTTTTCTTTTTTTTTTTTTTTTATCAAGTATTAGACATTTTAATAAGTGAGTTTGTGTAAGGTATGGGACTTTAATTATAGTAAAAAATTGTATTTGGGTTTCGGAAAAAGGTTTATACTAAGAATATTGCGAATTTTATTTTCTCTCAATAACACGAATTTGTCTACTGTATTCACATTTTTTGTTTTTAATCTGTAAATGCATGAAACTTGTATAGGTTATTATTGAAGTGAGATTTAATTGAATAACATTTGTCTAAGGTATGGAATCTTAATTATAATAAAAAATAATATGTGGGTTCTGGAATAAAAAAAGTTAAAATTAAAATGTATTGCGAAGAATTAATTGTTATTTCCAGCACAACAACGCGAATCTTTTTGACATATTCATAAAATCACTCTTATGTATGTATGCATAAAACTTCCAGTTTTTACTATTGAAGTGCGAAATTATTGAATGGCGTTTGTTTAAAATATGGGACATTAATTATAATAAAAATAATATGTTGGTTTTGGAAAAAAGTTTGCATTATAAGGTACTGCGAATTAATAATTTTTAAAGCTCAACAACGCGAATCTTTATGACACATTCACAAAATCACTCTTATCTATATATGCGTAAAATTTACAGACTTTACAATAATTAATGTGAGAAATAATTTATTATTGTTTGTTTAAGATATGGAGCCTTAATAATTTTGAAAAATTATGGGTGGGTTCTGGAAAAAAGTTTATATTAAGAGTATTGAGAAATATTTTGGAACAAGAGCACAAGAACATGAATCTTTCTGACACATTCACAAAGTCGCTTTTATCTATAAATTTAAAAAAATGAAGACCTTTGAAGTTAAAAAAAAATTGAATAGCGTTTATTGTTTTCTAATAAATGTTTTACATCTTGAGATATAAAAGATTGTTCTCAAATGACACCTCCCCGTCACTGTCGCATGTCGCATGTCTATTCAAACAATACCCACCAATACCAAAACAATACCAATATCTTTTAATCTCTAGCATAATAAACTAATGTATTAATTTAATTCTCGTAAAGATATTATAAAATATTTATTTGATTCAAAATATTCTTTGAATTTCAGTTAAAAGTCTGTTCAATCCATATAAAAAGAAAGATTGCTTTGTTTCTTTAACATAATGAGAAATGGCACGAATGACTTTTACAGGATCACACAGAAAAATTCGGGAACATTATTGTCTATGGGTAGTAAATGTTATAAATGTGTTTTCAATTGTTTTTTCTAGCTAATTTAAATTTTAGTGTATTGTTATTATTTCTTATAAGTATTTTAATAATTTTTTTAAGGGTATTTTCAATGTAATTCTGAGTTTTCAAACTGAAACAATTTTAGCATGTTATGTAGTGCATCTATAATCTGTAGTCGTAACACAGGGCCGTCTAGAATAATTCTAATACAATGGGCAGCTATGATTTGAAAATTTTACCAGTGAGACGTTTTTAAACTGAGCGAAGTTTCATTATTGGTACAAAATGTCAGAAATGACTTCTCCACACGTATACAATTGTTGTTGTAAAAAGAGCTTTGTATACATCTTTTAATAATGAATATTATGAGCCATCCGGTTTAGAGGTCAACATTGCCCAGGAATTTAACATCTTTCTGACAAAAATTTGAATCCAGAAATTCAGAAATGTAGCCTTTCCGTTCCATATAAGTTGTTTATCGAGAACGTTCAAGATTACTCTGATAAAGTTAAACAATTTTTGGCTAACGCAAGGATAATAGGATTCACCGACTAAGAATGAGTTAATATGTTCACGATATTTTAGTGATACTTGTGTTTTTCGTACAATTAACTTTCTACTAGCTAACTGCTTGAAAGTTTAGAAATTGAGCTTTAAATTTCCGCCATTCTTAGTATTCTGATTATAGTATATTAAAATGATTTCATACAGGTCTCAAGCAATTTATCATCAGTGTGCCATGATTGCCGAATATTTTTAAAAAGGAATTGGATTTTTAAACTGGAAACCGACATGTTAATGAACAGTTATTTTTTTCATTGCAACAGCAGATTAAGATTTCAAAACAATATTCCTAGAATGTGGGAAAATGTTTCATCACACAGGGTGAACATAAATTAGCTGTGTAAAAAGAATGTTTTATCATGCCTAGCTATACATGAAAGTATAGATATACAAACATGAAAGTAGATATACATTTATTCGATATGGGTGCCTTCGTTACTCTACAAATGTCCTATCGGTGAATTAGTTTTTGACATATGTTTCTGAGCAAGTTCACGTCGCTCGATAAAACAACAGTTGTGTTGATTTGTGATTTTTATTCATGAATGTATTTCTTAAGCGTCAGACTGTCAATCTGAACTTATCCTTCACTGCACAGCTTTGCATATCTGCAAAACAATGTTTGAACGGAATTTCTTGCGTTTTCCTTAAATATTTTAACACTGCAGACTGCTTTGACATTAGCAAAGCCACTCATTTAAAGTGATAAGGAAAAAAGTTCCTATCGGTCGGCATTACTATCGACAACAGCTGACTTTGTGTGTTTCTGTAGGAAGTGTTCTCAGTTTGACGCGTAATGACGTCTGGTAAAGTTTTTTTGTGGCGGTTAAAATCAGCATCTTTAATATAAAAAATTATATCCGTTATCTATAGAACCTTGAGTGAATGCAGAGTGGTATTTAACATATTTCTACAGAGTGAAACGTATGAAATATACATTTTGTACATGTGCAATAGTGCGCGATATAGTTGCTTGACCATTCACATTTGTTTAGCATTACTGAGTACGTGGTTCTCCATTCTTACAGTTTTTTGTGCATGTAATCATAAAAATTTTGCGTGATGGATTCATTTGAATAGTGGGACAAAAGACAACGTAAAGTAATGATATCTAATGAATAAATAGCACTGGAATGTCTGTCTTGTGATGAAGACGGATTGGACTTCGACGATTCAGATACAAATCCTACAGTAAATTCTAAGGACCTGAAATCGTCTAATAGTGAAAGTTAGCTTGAAGCTTCTGCACAAACAGCGAATTCAGATACAAAAAACTCTTATTTGACTGCCATTTCCACTTCGAAAAAAAAACGATTTAGTTCACAAAATATTTTTTTTATATAAAAAAAACCTAGTGCACTTTTTTTTCTGGTGACCAATTTCCATTCATAGGAAATGCGATGTTCCCCCAATCAATTTTAGAGCTACTAATACCATATCAAATTTTCGAATATTTTTTTACTAACGAAATTACGAAATTATAAGCAAAATTGTTGATGAAACTAATCTATACTGCATCCAACAAAGTCCAAACAAGCCAATTGACCACTCCAGCTATAATATTTTAAAATGTATTGGCATATGAATTGTAAGCTCTTTGGCTGCACCTGCTAGTGTCCGCGACTTGTTTAATGACATTGCTGGATTTAGTAAAATAGACTATGTCTCAGAGGAACTTTGAGAAATTGCTCAGAAGTTTCCATTTAAATGATGATTCCAAACCAGTCAGACGTTGAAAAGTCTGTCCATGATAAACTGTATAAAATTAGACTTACACTGGACTATTTGAATCAGAAATGTTTGTCAATGCTTATGATTCAACACCTATACATTGACGAGCAGATGTGTGCCACTGTATGTAAATGTGCATAAAGTATAAACCCGTATACACTTTTTGTGTTATGTAGAGAAATGGAATTTATTCATATAATTGAAATTCATAGTGGATGAAAAATGACTCGAAATTTCGACATGTTGGTAAAGCTGATTTTGGGGCCAGTGTTATCGTTGTGATTTGTCTGTCAAAAGACTTCAAAATTGCAAGATCTATTTCGGCAGATTTTACACAGCTGTACATTTGTATCTGTTCAAACATCTATTCAGTGTGTAGGCACAATTCAAAGAAACCTAATTACAATTTCCAAATTTCAAGATAAAAGAGAACTCAAGAAATTACCAAGTGGTTATTCTGAATAATATCTCAAAATCGTTGAGTCAGTGGTCATTTCCAGTGTTTTGTATAAAAACAAGACCAATGTTTTCTTTCGACTTTTGTTAGAGAAATGTCTAAAACGGAAGTCAGGAGGTTTGGATATAAGAAGACAGAGCACATATTAATGCCATGTCCAGCAGTTGTTACAATTTATAATTTCAATATAGGAAATGTTGATTTACTAGACAGTAATATTGGATGGCATCGCATAAAAATGAGATCAAAGCGATGATATCTGCGCCTTTTCTTTCCATTTCATTGTTATTAATTCCTGAATACTATACAAAATGGTTACTGATTGAAATAACTGTAACTGACACGTCAATGGATCAAAAGAAGTTCAGGACTGATTTGGTCCTAACTGTATGGAAATCTGACTCAGAACAGGAGAATGGAGCAGAAAGGTGACAGACCAAGCAATTCAGACCCAATAGAGAGTAAGAGACTTAGACATAAAGAGCCTTCGTTGCCTCCAAAGGATACAAAATTAGAAGCAAGATTTGCTTCAATCACTGGTCTGTATGGAATGAGAAGAGAACAGCATGCAAACACCTTAATTGTAAAGTATATACATTTGTAATGTGTGAGAAATTGCCAAGTATCCTTGTGCCTGATTTAAGACAAAAACGGTTTCCGTCTGTTTCATAATATTTAAACTCACTAGTAAATATCTCAATCCAACAGCACTATAGTGTATAACTCAATCCAACAGCACTGCAATAAATATACCATTATTTAAAAAAAATGATTTTTCTTAATTTTACTTCATAAAATATGAGTTTTCATTTCTTTAAATGTTTGTTGGTGTATTAATGAATGTAACTTTTACGTGCTGCTGGATAGAACCTAAGATATAGGTATATCCCGCATAACTTAGTAACCAAAACAACGGCAACGATATGGGTGGCCTTGTTTACGAGGGCAAAACACAGACAGGCGCCGAACTTGACAGTTCAGCAATGGTGTGGACAAACAGGGATTTATGACGGACAATCTAGAGGGGTCATAAAATGTGCAAAGATATACATTGAACCGGCGATTCCGGGAAAAAAAGGAGAGGAGTGGTACGTAGGAGTTTCTAAGAGGCGGAATATGGCTGGAGCGAATGAGAAACATCGTGATGATCAGATATACGCGGCGACCAGTGAAAGTACTCCGAGAGGGCATGGAAATTGGCCGCTAACATCAACATTGGATATAGATCCAAAAAGGAGGAGGTAAATACTTTTACACCCCTCTGAGGGGAAAAAAGAACGAAAACTTCGTTAGAACTAAAAAAAATCACTTCTATCAAAAAATCCTTAAGAGGAGGACATCCTTTTTTTTCAGCAACTTGCTGCCAACATGAATGTTGGCTTTTTCTATATAGGCTGTAGTGCTATGTAGGCAACAGCCTACAGTTATGATTAAGTTATTCACACTTTTTTTTAATATGTGCCCATGGAAGCAAGAACCTACTGGTGAACTACTCTACAAATGACTGCTATTCTCTTGAGAGATACAGGTAGATATTATTCACCCAGCTACTGTGTAAATATTTTTAAATTAATTAATTAATGTCAAGGAGATTATGTTTCTCTTGCCATCCCAGGATCAAGGATGTATGTAAATGTTAAATTATTATCACAAACTTATTAATCACATACTTAAATTTAAATAATCAAAATAAGAACTTAATAACTTAACTGGTTAATATATTGTATTGTTAAAATGAAGTCTCGTGAATATAATGTGTATTACCTTTTTGTATAATTATTTTACTCTTTATTTTATGTTTTATATCTATCTTCTGTAAATAAAACCTTTTTTATTTTACCCTTAATTTAGACTCCAGCATTTATTTAGTTTACAGTGTGATGTTTAATCTAGAGTTATATATATGTTGGTTTAAACTACTACTTTAAGTAAGATTTTACAGCGGGCTTGAGGGTCAACCTTAAGGATAAGTTTCTTCAAAATAACACAACGCAGTGCACCTTTTTATTTAATACAAAAAAATCTATCCCAGGTTGCTCGATCACAATTTGCCCTTAAATTGCCGCTAAGATAATTGGTGTGTTTCTGACAGGAGGAATTAATTATTATGGGTTTGAGTAACGCCCTGCAAGTTTTATACATATGTTTTAAATCTCTCCAACACGTGCAATTTTGATTGTATGCAAAGTTACAAAAGAAAACGCTTTTTTCAAAATCTACATGTGATACATTTTTTTCATTATATTTCCTAAATCTCGTGATCCATCCTGCATAAATAAGCAAATTTTAGAATTCAGTAAAAAAATTGTGTAGTAAAGGGTTAAATAAAACCATCCACTGAAGTCTAGGGGGGAGGGATGGACTGGTGATCGTGGTGGCTATGAAATAACACCTCCACCACCAGTCCAAATTGAGACTTCAGCAATCAGGTAAGATGTATGTCTGAAAACTTATGATACAATACTAGTAATCCGTCACCTTACATTTATTATTTTTCAAATTATTCAGTTACAAAATTGTCCAACTAATTTGTGTCTATCCTGTATATGCATCACACACAATTTATTTTTCCTCTTTAATTTTTTTAAAAATTATTTTTAAATTGCGAGAAACAATGAAAATGATTGAATAGAAACCCAAAAAATTTATCGTAATATTGAGAAAACAGCTGAATTCGGGATCATTAATTCGAGGTTGTACATTAATTGAAACTTCAAGACCCGCAAACATTTTAGAACTGAAAGGAATTCAATTCCACTTGCACAACTGTACTTTCTGAGAAATAAATAAAGAGAGATCAACACCCATCCCTCCCCTTCTCAATTGTAACATCAAAGCCAGACCAAATGATTTCGGACATTTTAAGTTCACCAAGAAAGTATTTTGGCAAGTAATCAATAGCGGTTAAATTGTTAAAGATTTTCTTTGCAACCCATGGGAGGAATTTTAACTCACTCCCCCTATAAAACCGAAAACTGCTCCGGACAGAAATTGGACATTTACGCGAATGGATTTAGAAAGAAAGCTGAAAAAAATATCTCCAACCTAACATGTAACGAAATCAAGGGAAGCAAAGGGAAGAGGGTGGCCAAAGTGTCGTTTAGTGTTCATTTGGGGAGTTCTTTTTCCACGATCCCTGTTCCTACTCTTGAAAAGTGTTGTTTTTGGTCGTTAAGGTGTTTTATTCTTAAACTGGAGACGGAATCTTTTATTAACGAAAAAGAGTTTGTCGAGAATCGCTTATCGGGTAATTTATAATAGTTGGTAAATTGATTTGAGGGATCTCTTCTTGTTGGCTTTGGATCGCTGACATTCCGCCGCTGTAGAAAGTTATTTGAGAGTTTTGTTTTTGATAGATTTCCTGATTTGAAATGGAAATTTCTGTAGGAAAAGAATAAATTACTTAATGGTTACAACAGAAATAAAATTGTGCGCTTTGGATTTTTTTTTTTTTTAATTGCGAAATTTATGAGGTATATTTTTTACTTTTACGGAAAAGTTTTAGAAAACGTCCATACGTGTCAGACATTCGTGCTGTTTAGTGAAATCTGTATGACTGAAAGAATTTATGTCATTTTTATGCTAAAATATTTTGAATGTTTAACGCCAAAATTTTCAGAATGACATGATGCATATTTATAACTTATGGGGACCATATAATGCATTATTATAATTAAAAGTCGTGATTCTCTTTTTGTATGATTCTTATGTATTTTCGTTTCATATTCTACTAATTTAAATTTGGTTAAAATATAAATAGAAGCTTTTTTTTTTTTAATTTCACTTTGATAAAAATATATTTTGATTTATTTCTTGCTTTCTTTCGCAACCAAGACTTCCATTTGCGAGGGTTTTTTAATCATTATTAACCATAAAATTATTATTTTCGTTGATTTATGTATTCATAAAGTAGCTTTTAGTAAGTATGTAACATGTAAAAATTGACATAATGTAAAGGACAACTGCCAAAATAAACTTAGCATTCAAGTGTTTCAAGGCTTCATAAAAAGACTCATTTCTTCAATCTTCAGAGCAAAATAAAAGAAATAACTTGAGAAACAACATTAGTAGTATCACATGTACTTCTATTGTTTTGCTGCATTTCTATTTTTTTTTCTATTGTTGCACTCTATTGTTTTTCATTCATTTTTCATAAATTTGCACTGATAAAGGGAATTTTATTTTGAAGCTTTGATACAGTCGTATGCTTTTTAACATTGCTTTTTACAAACTGTATATTATCTCTGAGAGAGGTTTTGTGTCTTTTACCTTGATCTTGACAGTTTTTAAGTGCTCTGAGAGGAGTTTTAAGGACCGATTTCCCATTGCTTGCTTAGAATGGAAAATCGATCACCTGACTCAATAAATAAATAAATAAATAAGAAAATAGAAGACATTTATGTTTATTTCTATTTTTGAAGAAATGCTTCTTGTAAGAGGGGCGCAACGCTGGAGACAAGAAGATTCATTCTGGATTCCCATCCGTGCTTGCATAGAATGAAAAATCACTCATATGGCTCAAAAGTTAAAAATTGAAGACCATTTTTATTTACTTTTATTTTTGAAGAAAAATTTCTTGATTCTTTTCTTATGCAAAAAAAAGAAAAAAAAACTCGTAACAGTAGCACTACGTTAAGGCGCTTCGTTTAAAACAAGTAAAATCGTTCTGGACTCTCATCCTGCGGACCGGCCTGGCTCTTCAAAATTTTGATTTTTTTTTTTTTTTTTTTTTTTTTTTTTTTTATGTAATATGTATATAATATGTGTGAGTTCTAAGAAATTCTTCTGATGAAGGCTAATTCCCCCGTGAGATGCGTTAATACTTTTTATTATAAAAATTGTTCAACATAACAATTCCAATCCTTCTGAATATTTAAACTAAAAAAAGAAGCAAACAATAAATTTATTTTTGTTGAATTATTTAGTTTCAATCAAAATCTGTAATATTGCCAAAAATAGTAAAAATTAGAAGGCATTTTTTGTTTGCCTTTAATACGAAATGTCGTTCGATTGCACTGTTTCCTGAAAATCTATAACAAGCCACCAATGCGTTAAAGTCTGATAGATAGTGCAGTAGCGTACGTTTATGTTACAAATTACATTCTAATCTAAGCAAATAAAATTATCTTCGCTTAGTTGACAGAAAGTAGGTTGCTATCGTACACATAATCGTTTATTATACAGGATGTCTATAAACTATTGCCGGTGTTTCCATGCCTGATAACTTTTGATTTAAGAACATGACGGAACATATTATTACATATTCGTAAAGTACAACTGAAAAAGGTTTTTAATAAAGCCATCAAAGTTACACAAGCGTAAAGCTGCAACTGAAAACGTTATTAATCAAATAGCAGTTATAATCAAATAATAATTAATATCAAATTTTTATCAAATTTATCAAAAAGTTATTAATGAATTATGAACACAAAAATAGATAAATAGTTATCACATAATTCATAAATAAATTTTTGATAAATTTGATAAAATTTTTAATATTAACTAGGGGGTTCAGCCCCCTACTCGCTAACGCTCGCCAACCCCCCGTGAATTGCTAAGCAATTCACATTGAGACTGCTACGCGGTCCCAGCTCGCTTCGCTCGCTCGCCCCTTTTTATCTTTCAGCAATTCTAGCCGGAATAAGTTCTACCATAAAACTTTGAACATATGAAATTGACAATTTTTTTTAATGTAAAAAAGGAATTCTCCGTTGAAAAGAGAACTAAAAAGGCATTTAGTTGGCGCTACCAATGGGCATATAAATCATTTAAATACTATGGAAAAAGGATCTTGGAAACATAATTAGTTTAAAACTTATTGCACGACAATTTTTTTTTAATGTAAAAAAGTAATTCTCCGTTGAAAATTCAACTAAAAATACATTTAGTTGGCGCTATCAATGGGCATATAAATCATTTAAATACTATGAAAAAAGGATCTTGGAAACATAATTAGTTTAAAACTTATTGCACGACAATTTTCTTTTAATGTAAAAAATTAATTCTCCGTTGAAAACATAACTAAAAATGCATTTAGTTGGCGCTACCAATGGACATATAAATCATTTAAATACTATGAAAAAAGGATCTTGGAAACCTAATTAGTTTAACCCATTAAACGCCGCTATATGAACCGCATCCCAAAAATTATAATTTATATATTTTTTTAGGTTTAATATACGTCTCTAATCATATGCAGTTTAAATTTTTAAGAAATCTTTATTTGGTTAGAAGATATGATATAGTCCCAAAATGGGAGACTTGGCGCCTAATGGGTATAAAATAGAAACCTCCACCACAATGTTTAGAGTTGAATGTTTAGTTTTAAAATATTTCGAAATCGAGTTATAAATCCCCAAATTTATTTGTATATGGTAAATAAAGTTAATTATCAATACCTTAATTGCATATTAAATATATTCAAGCCATAAAATGAAGAACTCGTAAATGTTCTTACCTTTTTAATATCTTTTTTTCTTTTACATTTTTGTATGAAACGGTATTAGGCAATTTTTGTGGAGCATTACCTTACATTTCTCGCACCACAGACGAGTATTCTTTTTACAAAGTTTACATTTTGATTGCTTTCCTGCCTGTGTGATAAAATGATTTACACCATCAAAGCGTATGTTACAGTTCACTGGTGTGTGTGGTCCAAGTTGAGGTATTGGCAACGATTGCAGTCTGTCTGATTTCATCAAACCCATCACAATGTCTCGTAAAAATGTTAACTGAGACATTTGTCCATTCATCTCACGATGGATTCTCCAAGCCGCTACCACAGCCATGTTCAGTGTGTTGGTGAAAAATGGCCACCACCATTTCTTACCCTTTATTCTGGGTCGGTAACTACTCAAAAATCGATCAAGAAGATCTACACTGTCCATATTTTTATTGTAAGATCCAACTATTCCTGGTTGAGGCAAATCAATCTTCTTTTTAGATTTTCGGCACCAACGCTTTGCTTGCCCCATAGGCTCCATACATTCAAAATTCGATGCTAAGCATACAACTTTATTGTCTTTCCATTTTACTACACTTAAATCCTTTGTTATAATGTAGTCAAATGTCCCTCTTTCTTTTTTTACCAAAATTTTACTATCTTGTAAAGGACAGTTCTGCAGTCGGTTCTCTCTCACCGTTCCAGTTAGACGGAATTCCCTTCTTCGCATTTCTTCAAGCAATGGCAGAGAGTTGAAAAAATTGTCAACATACACTTTGTGTCTTCTACAGTTTTCTACACATTCTATTAGATCCAAGACAACTCTTGTTCCAAGGGGAGTTTTGTCTTCGGCTGCTGTTTCTTTTCCCACATAAACTTGTAAATTGAATGGATAACCTTGAGAAGAAGCAAGAATCCATAATTTGTAACCAAATTTTATTGGTTTTCCACGCATATACATTTTGGTAGAATGTCTGCCTGTATAAGGGATCATTTCCTCATCAATACTTAAAGATTCAGAAAATGTTCCGAATTGCTGCAGTTTTTTTCCAAACAACTCTATAAAACATCTAACTTTGGCCAACTTGTCAGAGCCATCAATAGAATTATTATCACATAAATGGAGATACTTCTTTATATCTCTAAATCTCTGTCTACTCATGGCATTTTGTATGAAAGGCAGATTACAATCTTCTGAATTGCTCCAATATAAATCTTCTTGAGGCAAGGAATGATATCCGCTAAACAACAGAATTCCGAGAAATACTTCCAATAACTTTTCAGATAATGAAAAGGTATAATTATTGTTTTGCGTAGCATACCTTAAAGTTTCTTCTAAAATAAGATTCATGATATCAGAATCAAAATACATTTTGAATAATTCATAAGGAGTTTTACTTGCTAACTCAGGATGGATCTCTTCTAAAATTGGTGTTTTTTCAGACTTAATTGGATCTAATTTATCGACTTTTTTCCAAACATATGGTTTCGTTTTTGGCTCTTTCTCCTTCTTTGTCCTAATAGCTTTATTTATTTTAACCTTTTTTTTCCGTTTTGTCAATTTTTTGGACTCTGTTTGTTGGTTTTGACTTTTGTTGCAGTCATCTTCATCACTTGAAAAATAATTTTCTTCTGGACACCTCTTCCTCTTTTTATATGTTACTTTCTTCTTTGAAATATCTAGTGTTTCACGACGTTTTAAATTAAGTTCGACTTCTCCGCATACATCCACTGGTTCTACTTCATCTAAATAATTTTCATTAAAATTTTCCTCATCAGTTATCTGATCAGGATTTGGTGGCAAACAAGTGATTGTACACTCATCTGCTGAGAATTCGTCCGAATCTAATGTTTCCATATAGTCTAAGGCTTCCTGCACAGTTAAAAACTTAGACGCCATTTTTACACTTTAAATAAAAGTACAGAAATTTCTCTATTGAAAATGAACCTTGCTTACTGAGCGCCTAGCTTAGACTGCTGACCAAGAATTTATCACACGTTTATCTAGAACATTCTCCAGAACGTTATGAATAGAATCAACTGTTTTGATAAAAACACCTGGACTTCAGCAACAAAAGAGGGGTTACTATGTTCAATAACAAAAGAGCCTGACCTTCAACAGTAAAGAATAAACAGCAGAGAGGTCAACAGATGTATTCATGGAAAAGGGGTGAGGACATTATTTTGCTAGTCAGAAAGGGCCAAGTCTCCCATTTTGGGACCTTTCTAAATAAACAACTGTAAAACCCTTTTAAATTATTTTTCTTGATCTATGTTTGTTATGATTTAAAAAAATAACTATTTTTTTTTCATATTCAATGTTTCGAAACTTTCGCCGTCGAATTAATTATTTTTAGTGATTTTTTTTCTTATGAAGTAAATATAGTCAATTTTCCTTAAATTTGAAAAATTTTAAAAAATAGAATTTAAATTACAAACTTTTTGAAAAAAATTCCAACCATGCTAAGTACTTCAATATTCAATAAAAGTAATATAAAATGTATGTGTCTTAATTACTTGTGGAGAAAAAAAATCTTAACAAAGGTTCCCAAAATGGGAAACTTGGCGCTTAATGGGTTAAAACTTGTTGCACCTATAATATTGTACAGCGCGGCTTAAATTCATGAGGAAAAAAAAATGATTATAGATTTTTACAAAAAAAATTATTTTTTACTTCAATTTACAGCAATAGATGACGGCAGGTGCAACATAGAAAGTTGATTTTTTTTTTCGATTTTTGAGTGAGTGAAATTCGTAAATGAATTCTAAATAAGAGTTGAGAATTCTTTTGAAATTAACGGTATTACTCATAATTAAAATGAGGAATCAACTCAGACGCTTTGGATTACGTACATGTTATTTTATTTTTAATAATTGCTAGTTTGAGTTTCATTCTATGGTTTCACTGCTCTTGCAGTGACCGCCATATTGGATTGGAGGCGGAGCTGATCTAACACAATCTAGTCTGTTCATTGGTCTGAGCTCTAGAAACTACGGTTGTTGCCAAACCATAAGCTACAAATTCAGCCCTATTTTCGCGCCACGTAAGACAAATATATATATAGATTATTATTTGTTTATAGCGAAACCTTCAGACAGATTCGGTGCAGTGTTTGAGAACTGTTTACGGAATATCTCGTTTGTCGTAAAACTTGCGTAGGCGCGCTCGTTGAAAGTTTAACTATTAAGAGAGTTAACAGATTTAAATTCTCAATTTGTATATATTATATTACTTTAAAGAAGCCAAATTCCTATTGCTTCTCTTGGTTTATCTAACCGTTATTTAAGGAAATATCTGTTTCTTAGAGAAGCAACAAGCATACGAAAAAGAAACTTTTTAAAATCTACTACATAATAGTATAGACAACAAAAATAAACGAATGCAGGTAACAGAAGGCAGTTCTCAAAGTATTGGGTTGTCCGGAAAGTTCGTGCCGGTTGAGAAAATCAATGGGTACTGGAAAATTTTATCATTTAATTATTAGACATTGATTCCCATATCTAATGTCTAATAATTAACGGATAGAATTTTCCGGTAAAAACTGATTTTCCCAACCGGCACGAACTTTCCGGACAACCCCCCAATAATATTTTTCCCTAGCTAACAACGCGAATCTTTATGAAACAGTTTCTGACTCATTTTTAAACACAAAAGCATGATACTTCCCGGCTTGATTATTGAAGTGATTTGTAATCTGACAACTTTTTTCAAATTTCGATAGATGCATTGCAACTTAGGTTATAAGTTATTGTTGTCTCGGCACGACAGTTTTTTTCGTTTCAACGCAAAAAAATTCGGTACAAAACGTAAACTTTGACAAAATTTTCTGAAAGATCTTCTGCCTTTACCAAAAAAAAAAAAAAAAAAAAAAAAAAAATTGGAAAAACTGTTCAATTACATAGTTTCTCAATAAGAAAATCTGCTAATTTCGTGCGTTTGAGAACAAAAATGAATTTTAAAAAGTGTCAGAAACTTAGGCAGTTTGGATTGCTTTAGTGGTTTAATGGTTTCTAATAAAAAAGTGAGGTTGTTTTGCTAATGCATTAAATCATCCTATTTGTAAGATTTTCTGTTATTCTGTTTAGTTTTATCTATTACTAAAACTTTTGGGTCCGATTATTATTATTTTTTTATTAATTTTTTTAAAGATTTATGGAAATTTAAAAAGCATGCCATTTTCTGAAATCTGACAAATATAGTTGTGTTATGTGCTTTAAATATGACAATAGCCTTAACAACGAATTTTCGAAGACGTTTTTTAAATGTATTACGACAAGATAAAATACACTGAAAAAAATGTTGATTTTATGGTATAATACTAGCATCCCAGCTGCCAGTATTATACTGTAAAATTAGCAGTAATAAACAGTAAAATAAATAGTAAAATCTTTTTTTTTTTTTTTTTTTTTTTCAGTGTAGACATAACTTTCCAGTATTTTTTCTCTTTTATCGTACAGTGTTTTGATTGGGAAAGTATCCTCTATTTTTACATTCTTTTATTTAACTCAACTTGATTTTTGTATAGAATCTTGTAATAGATTTTTTATTCACTTCTTGATGTGGTAGAATTATAAAAATTGTGTACAAAGGTATGTTTTGGATGACAATAGAACATTTTAATATTTTTAGAATGTAATTATAAATAATTAACTTAAGTTTAAGGTATTTTTCCGTTAACCTGCCACATATGATAAATCGACAAATATTCTTTGGTTGTTATTGCATACGAGTTACAATAAAAATGACATTAATTATGAGCTAAAAATCGCTCGATAAAAGGAGGCCAACCGGGCTGTGAAACTGCAACAATGAAATATTTAAACAGGAAAATGTAGAAAATAAAATGCAAATAAAATGTGTGTAATATTTAAAAAAAAGTACGTTTTTATTTTAATTTAACTTTAGATTTGTAGGTAAATGTATGTTATATAATCGATTTTTAAATAGTTTCCTTATATGCTAGAATTATAAAAAAAATATGCACACATGTGCGTTTAAGATAGCAATACAACATTTTAATATTTTTAGAAGATAATTATAAATTAATAAATTGATATCAAGGCATTTTTCCCTTAGCCGGACGTAGGTGGCAATCGCGCCCGTCGGCCTAATCGTTCGGAGTTTTCGTGGTTTTCTTCGAGCCGTGGATTTATCCATGCGTAAATACGGGTTAGGTTCCCTTAGAAAGACCCCCCACGAAGGGCACTCCTCCCGGGCCTATATTCCTAGTGTAGATAATTGGCCGTCAATAATCAACCCAACCCAACCCGGACGTAGGTGGTAAATCGCCAAATAATCTTTAGGTTACAACTTTTTACGAGTTAGAAAAACGACGAAGTTAATTATGCTTTAAACAAAACTCGCTAAAATATGCCAGCTGGCTGTGAATCTGCGGCAACGACATATTTTAAACACTAGAAATTAGAAAATGTAAGAAAAATAAATAAATAAAGAGTGTAATAATTGTTTAAAAAATACACCCGAGGCATATAATTGTTTAATATTAATTAAATTATGATTATACGTTGATAAAACAATTTAGAAATCTTGAATAGATAGTATAAATAATGACTTATTTTCTTTTGTTGCCATACCTTAATAAACAAACAGAGCCAAAATCATAAATACTTTTAATGAATTCATTTAATTCGCTGTTTCTATCAAGCGTAAATTAAAGCGATGAATTTTCAATAATCGGGGACTACGTCAAATTAATGTATTGCAACGAGAATTTCTTGAAACTACATGAACTTCAGTCATGAAATTAGGCTTATAAAAGAGTATTTTTTATAAAAATATTGTTATTTTTGTTAAATTTAAAGAGTAAACTACATGTTAAAAGTAAAAATCTCAGCAATAGTGCAAAGAGTTTTTTGGGATTTTTTTTTCTTTTTGTTACTAAATGCTGAAACATAAAAGTAAAGTAATAATAAATTTAAAAACATACAATATCAATGCTACATGCACATAATAACAAAAGTAGGTACTTATTTGTTATAGCAGCCCCCACAATTACTATTCGCCAAGTTGCAGTAAATTTTGCCAAGGTCGTGAAGCGCGAATGTAGCGCGCACGCATAATAGAAAAGATATAAAAATAAATACCATTGTATTAAATAACATAATATTTTATGTTAATAAGAAGATAGTACAATTTTTCATAACAAATTCATACTAGTGTTTCATAACAATTTCTTGCAGTGCTTCAGAGGAATAACAACTCTTTAATTTTTTAACACTTCTCCCATGCAACTATATTCCAATCAACTGTATATTTTCACCCGTATATATTAGGGTGGATCGATGTTATATGGTGAAAAAATAAATATTATTAATCGAAACCTACCTATGCGGAAAAGATGTTCTATTGTTTGGAGATTAATTAAAAAAATTAATTTTAAAATTTAATACTGCCGCAAAGAGTTTGAATTTTCGAAAATAAATTGGAAAACGACCTAATTTTGGTTAGATGGTTTTTGATTCAAAATAATTGTTTTAATTTTAATTAAAACATACCTATGCGGAAAAGATGCTATATTGTATGGAGATTAAAAGAAAATTAATAAAAAATAATAATTTCAAAATTTAATACTGCCGCAAGGGGGTTGGATTTTCGAAAAAAAATTCCAGCTTTTTCATTCTTCCGCTTTATCATTCCACCTCTCCATAAGTTGGAAGCGCTACGTCATGGAATCTTCCCTACGTCATATGATACGCACACGTGGCTCTGAATTAGGGCTCCTATAAAAGTTAAAGGAGCCTTACTCTGAATAATACTGGATAAACGTGTTCCCACCGCTCGCTCATTTAGTTCAAAGCTAGCGGCTTACGGATCGGTCGCTTTTCTCGCAAAGTGAAATAAATTTCGATTTCATTGCGTAAGTTTTCTTTGTAAGTGTATTGTGTTGCTTAGTGTATTTTGAATATTATTGCACCATGGCGATGTTAAGAAAAGACATGATTTGCCCTATATATTGGTCTGGTTGTGATATGCCAACGAATATGATTCCTACCTACAGTGACGTAATAAAGTGCGTATGTTGGCATTCAAAAGAATACCGAAGCAAGGAAACATTGTCTACATCTACACTTTCCTCCTCATGTGAAGAAATTGCTAATAAGTTAGAAGAGACCTGGAAACGAGCTTCAATCCCAATAATTGACCACTATATTATTTTGAGAAAAGTTCGATTATACCACGACAAATATCGCGGTCTTCTTAAATCTTACAAAGCCAGAGAAGGTATTGAAAGCTAGCGCAAGCAGATTGACGTTTTCCGGAAAAACTCAAATGCTGTTTTTGATATATCGGTATAAATCATTTGAATGTTGCTTCTGTAAGAAAGAACGGAAAGTACCAATGAACGAAAGAGAATTTCTAGTAGACTTGCGAACTGTAAGAATAATGGTAATCGGGTCGCTGGATCGGAAGTCACTTGACAAATAACTAAGGCCGACAAACGAAAATTAAAGCAATGGCGATACGTGGATAAAAACAAAACACTGCCTGATGTTTCTTGCACTTCAATTTTCAATTTTTTCCAATTCTTTGTCTTAATATATTTGAATATGAATATGAATAACGGGTGTAAATTGAAGCGGCGTATGTGCGAGCATACTGACTTTTCTTCATCATCAGCTATCATTGAAAGCGGCGCCCAAAACGCTGACGGTGTCACTGTCACATCTGTAGTGACGAAATTACATGCCGCATCAAAGACATTGGACCGTTTTGGCATTTCCGACCGAGCAGGCGCTACCATCGTGTCAGCTACGCTTCAAGATGTGGGCATTATCTTACAAAGCGATGTATCGAACGTCGTTGACAGAAATAAAATTCGACGTGAGAGAACAAAGGCAAGAACCACTCTACCGTCTCTGTCAGTTGTGAAAGATTCTGACCATGATCAATTTGGTTTATACTTCGATGGACGTAAAGACAGGACTATATCACTAGAAGATAACAGAAGAAAAGTCATAATAGAAGAACACGTAAGCTTGGTAAAAGAACCTGGTTCCGAGTACGTCGGACACGTATCTGTAAATTCTGGGAGAGTGCAAGTCATTGGAAAAAACATCGTAATGTTTTTGTCCTGCGTTGATAACAATATAGATGTAACAAAGTTGATTGCGATCGGTTGCGACGGAACATCTATTAACACAGGTGTTAAAGAAGGTGTTATTCGAAATTTAGTACTGATTCTGAAGCGTCCACTACAATGGTTTGTGGGGCTGCGTGCTCCTCCGGGTGTTCCGGAATCAATCCGGTCCTTCAGGACGCGGAGGGATGACCTGGAGCCCGGCAGAAGACGCCGTGGCGTCCGGATTCCATTTTCAGGAGTTTGGGACAAAGCGGGGTCTCAGAGGGAGCGGTAACCGACGTAAGTCCACTTCCTGGAGGACTGGGATGCCGGCTGTCGCCGGTACGCCCGGACAATCCTAAGTGCAGCCTGGGGATCCTGAACCGGGCACGAAATCGAGCGGCCTGGAACTCATCCTTTCTCAGCGTACGGCACTCCAGGGGATAGACAAGATGAGTGCTTCTCTTGTCCGTTCCCAGGGCCCTCGGCGGGGGGCGCCGGAGACAGCTGTTGTTGAGATATGGAGCCATGGGTGGGAGCCACATGGTTAAGGTTCTGGAAAGCTGGTGTTCGTGTCTAGTGAAGGTGAGCTAGCGGACGCGGGCGGTTACGCAGGTCTGGCCGGACCACCGGGACGAAACTATTGCACTACCTGTTTCGATCCCTTCACTTTTCGCTTTTAAACTAACGTTCTCCCGGCCCCACGGCTCTGCCGGCCTAGTCACCCGATAGCGTGGCGGGGGTCGGAACCCTCTTCCTATTTTTTTTAATCTATCTGTGTTTTACTAACCTAGTTTTTAGTGTGTGTTGTTCATTCCCGACTAGAGAGACATGAGATTACTCGTGTGAGTTATTCTCGATCTCGAATTGGGATAAATCAAATCATGAGAGGGAGCCCTTGACTAGTCGCTGGGCCCTGGTTGCTCCTGTGAGCTTTCCAGACAAGTTCGGCGTCGAGGATGTCACGGACTGTCGCTCATGAACCGAGCCTGTCCGGCCACTGTCGTACTCATGAAAGGGGTTACGATTGCACCGATTCAGGCATCCATGGAGTCAAAAAGGGGGGCAATGTCCAGTATTGGATGGGTGCCGCGTATTTTTTAATACACCCGCAGTCGTTTTACAATGGTTTGTGTGCCAGTTACACGCCAATGAGCTTCCACTACGTCATCTTTTCACGTACGTAGATGGAACCACGACTGGACCCAGAAGCTTCACTGGTGGAATAGGACCTTATTATTAGGAGAAATAGGTTTTTTGCCATCCTGAAAATATCTTGATATCGATGTTATCTGACGACGGAACTCACATGAGTTAATTGGCCCTTCGAAGAATTCTAAAAGGGAGCGAAGTCAAACGGTCTACTGTAATCCCAAACATTTCAACGAATAATATCCGTATCTTCAAATTACCAGCTTTTGAACTTTGTGCGACGGATTATATTGATTTGATTAAATGGGAAAATGTGACAGAACCTCTACTAACTGAACGATTTAGTGACGACATGATTTTAGAACCAATAGTAAATCCAGCAATTATTCCGGCGGCAATAATATCTACTATCAAGGGGTTTCCGTGCCACACTCAAGCTACAGAACGGATAGTCAAAACAGTCACGGAAGCATCTTCTGCTGTTTGTTGATCATATAGAAAAGACGGTTTTATAAGAAATCGCATCGAATCACGAAACCTCATGCCTATTTTCAACACCAAACGTGATTATCGCCCACTGTAATTTCGACGATTTTATAGTTTTTTCTTTATTTAATAATAAAAAAGCTGGTAAATAAGAAGCTGAAGTTTTTTGTTGTAACCAACTAAGTGTCCTCTTATTGCAATTAATATTTAAAATTACTAAAATGTATATTTCATTTAACAAAAATCACTTTGACTTTTTACCTTAAAAAGACTCAAATACATACATTTCAAACACCTTGCGGCAGTATTAAATTTTGAAATTAATTTTCCTAATTATTTTTCTCTTAATCTCCATACAATAGAACATCTTTTCCGCATAGGTAGGTTTTGATTAATATTAAAACAATTATTTTTATTAAAAAATTATCTAACCAAAATTATGTCATTTTTTCATTTTTTTAGAAATTTCAACTCCATTGCGGCAATATTAAATTTTAAAATTAATTTTTTTAATTATTTTTCTCTTAATATCCATACAATAGAACATCTTTTCCGCATAGGTAGGTTTTGAATTTGTGAAAACAAAATTTTCGATCCACCCTAATATATATGTGGCCGCAATAGTTCTTCATCTGAACTTCGGATTGCAAAGCAAAGCACATATTTAGTTGAGGCTTGTAAATTGGCATCTAAGTTCGATGATTCCTGCACAATAGAAATTTGGTGATATGCATTTTCATCTTGAAAAACAAGTAGATATGCGAGAGCTTTTGTTCCAATCAGACGGATAGGGAGATTGTCTCGTTTGTAATTTTATGCTGGTTGCAGGGTTCGTACTACTCCTGGAATTTTGCGACCAGGAAAATCTTCGGTACCAGTATTTTCTTACAGAAAATCAATTCTTAAAACAAGACGAAGTTTCGAGAGTTTAACCTAGATTTCTTTTTCTATAAAAAAAAAATACTGGTAACTCTCCTGGAAAATTCCCTGATACGTACGAACTCTGTGGTTGGTGGACCACGTAATTAACTAATTTTTAAGCCCGACAGACGGTCGGATAAATTGCAAATGTTATACCAGTTTAAAATATTATTGTAGATATTTTATATTCTAATCAAGACATTAAAACTACAACCTAATTAACTTTGAAAACCGTCTGGACTATTCATTGTTGAACCTAGACACCAACCTATTTACTTCATCTTAATATAATAGTTATACCTTCACATTCATACGAAGGAAAGACGACAAAATTTCCCACATATATAGTTGCTTCTTACACCACTTTATCGATGTTAATTCCTCTGTTCAACAGCATTACATAAACCTTAAAGCAATTACGAACGGTATTGTCGAACCACTGAAGCAATTTCCAACACGGAAGCTTTTTTTTTAAATTACAGCTTTTTACGTTGCATCTCCATATATCTTCATTATTAGTAACATACAGTTTCATATCATGGTTATTTCCGTATAGTTGTTTGTTGGGTAAAAGCCCTCGCTTTTGAAAAAATGAGATTGCACCCATCTCTGTATTGGGTAATGCAAAGATTGTTTCCATATTTATAAAAATAAATACAGGCAATTAATACAATACAACATGCAATTTAAAGAAAAGAAAAAAAAATGTCCTGAAACATGAACAAAAAAGTAGTAAGGACGATAGCATAAACACGTGCTATTTTTTTAGGAACTCAAATCATTTGACAAGATTTATGATCTAACTTGTCGATATTTTTCTGTCACTTGGTGATTCATCCTTGGAGGCCACCAGAATAAAGAAGTACACAAAAGTAATTGTAAAGATGAAAAAATAAAAAATGTAAAGATATTTCTCATTATTATGACGTAAATTTATTGACGTAATTTTATTGATACCACTTTTTTGAAAAACGAAGATTTTTTTGTAAATTGCTGTACCGTTGAATATAAAAATAGTCACCAGTCCTTGCGCCCGTAATCAAAAGGTTAAGAGTGTTAAGTTGAATGTCCTATTTGTATTATATCATATCCTTTAAAAGAAATTAAATTTATCTTATTCTCTTGAACTTTGTTATTAAATGAAATATCTTTTTTTAGTGAAGCAAAATATATAACAAATAACTTTAAAAAAATTCTACATGTGTAAGCAGGCAACATACCTAAGCAATTGAATGTTGCATCACTGTTAATAACAACTTCTATTAAAAATGTTAGGTTGAATGTCCTATTTGTATGGTATCATATTATTTAAAAGAAGTTAAATTTATCTTTTTCTCTTGAATTTTATCAAACTATTATTAAATAAAATATCTATTTTTTTTTTTAGTGAAGCAACAATTGTAACGAATAATTTGAAACAAAAATAAATAATAAATCTATATATAAGCAAACAATAAAAGCAAACATATGAATTTTGTATCACTGTTAATAATGGTTTCTATTAAAAGTGTTAGGTTGAATGTCCTATTTATATGCTATTATATCATTTAAAAGAAGTTAAATTTATCTTATTCTCTTGAATTTTATCTAATTAATATTAAATAAAATATCTATTTTTTAATGAAGCAACAATTCTAACGAATAATTTGAAACAAAAATAAATTAAAAAATCTACATATAACCAAACAACAAAAGCAAACATATGGATTTTGTATCACTCTTAATAATGGTTTCTATTAAAAGTGTTAGGTTGAATGTCCTATTTATATCCTATTATATCATTTAAAAGAAGTTAAATTTATCTTATTCTCTTGAATTTTATCTAATTAATATTAAATAAAATATCTACTTTTTAGTGCAGCAATATATCTAACGAATAACCTTTTTTTTTTTAAAAAAAAAAAAATTCTACATATAAATAGACAACAAACACAAACAAATGCATATGGCATTGATATGACAGGGTTTTTATTAAAGAAGTTAGATAGTTTTTCAGCACGTAAAAATGTATTGTATATTATTTAAAAGAAGCTGAAATTCCACATCTCTCTTGGGTTTCATCTAACTATTATTAAATGGAATATCTGCTTGTTATAGAAGCAGCATAATAAAAAATTCTGTTACCGTATAAGAAACAACAAAAACAATCTAGTCCAAACTAGTTATCTCTTTGAAAATCTTTTAACTACCTCCTTAAATTTTCCATGTCACTTTGAGTGCTTTCATCACTCAGAGCAATTTAGAGGAGTGGCAGATTTAATGAAATCCACACCCCCGTTAGAATCAACCCACTTAAACTCTCCCGCTTTCCTAAATTAAGATTTATCACAAGAACTCGGTCATAGTTACCTTCGAAAGGAAAAAAAAAATCAACAAAAGACATCCGATCGTGGAGAGAGAAGGGCTAAAATCACCTCTACTTGCTCACCAAAACCTCTAATAGATAGATAGAGTAAGGAGTAGTTGGTGAAAAAGATTTCTTTTGAGGCCACTCCGGGGAAAACTTTTATCTTAAACCGTTTAAGTGAAACCAGCATCTGAGTGCAATTTAACTTTTCATTTAAGAGAGGAGAAAAAGATCATGTAATGGAGGTACAAGTCGTTTGGAGTTCTTTTCTTCAAAAAGTTCTTTTTGGAGAAATCTCGCGTTTAAATCAGTGAAGTTTTGTTTTCGGTCATTAGCTGGCAACTCAGTGCTAAATGTAGGATGGCACAAAAGTTTTCTTTGGGATCACTTCTCATTTGCGGAAGAAAATAGCCTAAATTGATTGCCGCTGTATTTTTGAAGAATGGTTTGTTATGCAGTTTCCATTTTCTTTTTTTCTTCTTCTTCTTGAGAAGGGTAATTCTCATTAGAGGCGTACGCAACAGTGACTGTGTTCTTTTGTTTTGCGGTTAATTTAATTTTGAATCAAATTATAGCTTGTTGGGTTGAATTATTTTGAAACTAGCTTTTTTTATTTCTCGTCACATTCACTTGCCTTGATAATTATCACCCATGGAATTACGATTTTTATTTGTGAATGGTTACACTTAAAACTCATCTAGCGCAATGCATACAAAGTAAGTAAGATCGTAATTGAAATTGGTTGTTTCAGAAATAGCGCTGGTCAAGTTTAGAAAGTTGTTCTTAAATAAGTTTGATCGGAAATAATATAGAATGAAATTATGCTTATTTTTATATTAGTCGTAAAAATTTTATTAAAATGTTTTATGGAGAAGCTCAGATTTTACATCGTTATTAAACCTCGTTAATCATAGCTTTGGCTAAAACTGCTGAGTGAGACCTAAAGTTTGAAGTTACATAAGTAGTTCTACACAAAATGTCATCTTCTTAATGAAATGTTAGATGGAGGTATAATTTGGGCTCTCGGTTTAATACGCATCTATAAGGAGACCCAATAAAATGCACAACATTGAATGTATAATCAACAAAAATAAACAAATTAAGTCACCACTAGCTAAGTACACATCAAGATATGACGGTAAAGCTGAGATGCGCCACCATGCGCCTACGGACGCCCGTCAGGCACGTCAACCGCTGTACCCAAGGTCTGTGGATCTTATAACGCACTCGAGCAGGAGAATCCAGTTAGCGCTACAGCAGGTGACGGCGCCGCCACCTGCTGACCACCCCCATTTTCCCAAGTAAATGGACGGCAGTGGTCGCTGCGACATGTGGTGGAGCCAATCTCTTAGGACACCACCACGTTACACTTGGGGAGAAGCCGGAGTCCTCCGACTATTTTGTAGCCGGAGACCCAAAAGGGTTCCGGGTCCTAGGCCTTATGCCGAGTTTCTCCGACAACGCTTGCTTTACCGCCACTTTCGATCATAGAACTTCTATAAAGAAACCACTGGACTCGTCGGTGGCGACGAAGGAATAGGAGCCTCTCGCTAGCCCGGTAGGTCAAGGAAACGCCGTTCCTGAACGCAAAGACACGTTCTAGCTTAGGTTTGTTCCTGCACAATAACCCTACATCTTTGCTTCCGGCTTAAGCTGGACCCAGACGAACAACAGCGGTTGACTCTGCAGGGAAGCTGCACAGAAAAAACATAAAACACACTAAAAACGATTAGTAGCTTGAAAGTTATGTTTAAATACAACTATCGGTCCCAGAAAGCCATAGAACATGCTTTCTCAAGCACCAAAGGGATGCTCCCGATAGGAAATGAGTCACCTGAAAGTTATTTGCTAGACTCCTGCTAATCCGACCGCCGGACGTAGCAAACTCCGACTGCGCAAAGACACACTTGATTTCGACCCGGGGTCTGATTTTGGTCCGATCGCCGCTGCGTTAATCGGCGAGCCTCCGGCCCGGTTCCTTGTAATCGGACAGTCCAGAAAAAAAAAACAGCCCCTCCCAAGAAAGTGATACGAGCTGCAGAACACAGACCGGGTTGTCATCCGTGGACTCTAATCACTCTTGATCAAAAGGGGCAATTCCTTTTCCGACCGAAAATAGAGAATGGCGCGCAACAACTCCAGCTGCAGAGTGAGACGCGATGGATGCGGACCATGCGTGTACGCTTACATGGCGGTATCTACACTCTGCCGCCTGCCAGTACCGAGGGACGCTGCATGCCGCCCGACTAAACACACTGACTAAAAGTCACAACAGAGTCATCACGCTCCTTGCTCTTCGGAGTTTGATCTCGCCTCTGGCATTAACCCAGATAAGCTTTGGAAGTGGTCCTATCACCGTTAGCTAGCCGTTGCCCAGAGTCATCAAGGCCAGCTAGGATTAGCATACGGGGTGCTTTCCGCCACCTAGCGGAGTCTGTATCCGTATCATAGGCATAGTCCTCTTACCGCCCAGAAAAATATGACGGTAAGCAACATGGCAGTCTCATTAGAAAAGGTATGAATTTTTAATTCGTTATATTAATTAATTATTGAAAATTTTATGAATTGTTACAATGAATTGCTTATAAGGAATTCCAATGTATATATAAGGCGGTAGATGGTGCTGTCAGTCCAACCTACTCAATTAATGAAGTGAAAGAATTTTACGCTTGTAATTTAAAATCTATTATGCTTGCTTTTTAACAGGAGTAATATATATACTAGAAGTACGTGTACTAAAATTATTAATTAAACGAGTAAGGCATTTACTTTTACTTACTATAGTCTCAAATTGAAAAAAAATATATATATTTAATATTTTCTAAAAAAATTAATTGCGCAATCTTTAGAATTTTTCATTAATTTGTTTTTTATCATTTTGATTCTAAAACTCCGAACCTAAAATTTGCTGTTTGCAGCTAACGATTTATAATATATATATTTTTTTTAATTACTTTAATTTAATTTTTCATTTTCATACATTATTTAAACCATGAATATGAGGATATTTTCTTTTATAGTTCTTACATGAATATTTTTCCTTTTTTCATCTTTCTCTTCTTTTCTTTTTCTTTTTTACGGAAAATAGTCACATACATTTCTTACTATATATGTATGTATATATCTTCTTGATAATGGTCACAAAATATAGCAAAAATTGTTCAATTTATTTAATCAAAAATTATATTTTTAATATTTTTAATACAAAATTAGTAATTTTGGAAAAATATTGTTTGGTATTAAATTTTACTTAATATTCATTATAAAGCATTGGAATTAAAATAAAAAAATACAAATCCTCCTGAATTAAAATATGAAATGATGTTGTACATATCATGCAGATGAAATAATATAGAAATTAATTATTTTATCGCCATTAATATTGCAGAAATCATTCTCTCAGGATTGGCATTTGAACTGACGTTCTGGTCCGACAACCACAACTTAAGCCAGGCACCTTACACCACACTGCTGGATTTAGTTTTATGCATGCGCAGATCTGTCCATTTCTGTCTTAAAATTTATCTTTGTGTTTTAATAATATGATTATTTAATATTTTCACCTTTCAGCCATTCCTATGTGCAGCAGCAATATGCAACAACTATGTGATTTTCTGTGCCCAGCTATGGTTCTTATCAAGCGGCTAAGAGAGCCACTGTCTGACTTGTGTATAGCTTTTTTGAAAATTTAAATTGTAACAATATATCCTATTCCAAAATCAAAATTTTCAGTCAAAATCTAATTTTATATAAATTTTCTTTCCCGCATTAGACTTAATATGTAAAATATGCTTAGGCATAGAACAATCTACCACACTCAACAGATCTCGGCTTACCGTGATACTTTATATTCTCCACGCTATTAGCAAAGAGGTTAAAATAAACAGGACAATTCGTTTGTTTGGCCATACAACACAGATTCCGAGCTTCTAGCATTACCAGATGCCATAATTTTACCAGTTAATATATTATCTAACCAGAAATGTCGAAGACACTTTTTTTTCACCAATGTCACCCCTCTTAAACATTCATCAATTTGTGTTTATAAATTCATATCTCCTGTGGACGACTTTTGTGTTAAAAGGTTGTAGCATTTGAATCTTGTGAAGAAACAAATGCTAATTAGTAAAAGCATCTTGCTAACTACTAATATCAGGTAGAATACTAGCTACAGATACCTGAAGAAGTCTAGTGAAGTGATTCTAGAATATCTTTATTTGAATTTGCTTGCTACTTTTTTGGCCACCTTTGCTATGTAACTAGCAAATAAATCACTTCAGTGAGTAAGTCAAGTTTTTGATCATTTGTGCTAAGTAAATACGAATCTATTACCAAATAGTATTAATTATTTTACTTAATTTTCCTAGAACTTTCGCTATGTTCTCACTTTCAGTGCTTAAACTTTGCACCAGGAATACCTTTTGCTTGTGTTATGTAGCAATATTTTCACATACTAGTGTTGACATTTAAAAGAGTTATTCTAGTCATAGTGTACTGAGTTTCCGAAATTTTTTGCATATGACTTATCTGAGTAAGTAGGAACCGTTTTACAGAATTGTTGGACAGATGAAACATTATGGATGAAACTGTTTACAATAATAACGAATCAAGGACAGATACTTTTCGAATATCCCCATACGAATTTAAAGAGATCATTTAACTTTCTGAGAGCTTTTAAATCTAGTTAATTGATTTGAAAATATCTATTAGGTTGAAAGATCGTCTATGAAGTGTTAAACAGTCTTAACCCATAAATAGCATCGTCAATTTTTCGGCCTTAGTGAAGTATAGAAAATAATGCTGCTTTTAGATTTTGTAGTAACGTCTCCCCAGGTCTACGAGGTCTGCGAGACACAGGTTTTATAACCAATGAGCCGTGCTTCATTTTCTTTTTTTTTACGCGCCGTCCAACGCTGATTGGTTGTGTCTTATGATTTAACGTCTAGAACGCCAACGCCTAGGATTAAAATACCATAATTTAAATGGACCTTAAGAGTCTCTGGAGACTCAAGACAGGGACTTCCGTGTCGATTCTTCGGCAGATGAAATGTAAGAATTAGCATCTGATATAGTTTCTAAATTCACGAAGATCAGAGGAGGGTATTTTTACCTCCATCATTAGTACAAATGGTACAATGGTAAAAATATTTCATTGTATCTGGCGTTTGTACCCTTATGAATTGAAACCATACTGTGAGCTGCTACCAGCAGATACAAAAAGGAAGGTATATACGTTTGCCATGTTGGGTTTTATCAAAAATTGGAATTTATCTAAGATTTTCAATGATTGTTGAAGATGCTGGGTACTAATGAAGCACACTTCATGTGTATAGAGACGTTACTAATAAGAACTGATGGATATGGACGATCTCAATTTCTCGTGTGAAAACGTAGCAACCATCGCATTCTTCTAAAGTAACAATTTGGTATGTCTCCACCTGATCTATGTTAAGCCTTATTTAATTCCTCTAGACAAGTACGTTGTGCTAACTCGTGCCAAGAAAACATTTATTTAAGAAAACATTTATGTAAAAGAATTTCTCACAGTGCTAATACCATATATTGGTAATATCTTGTAATGCTAACCCCAACTTCTCATACTGCAGCTTCTCATATTGCTAATCATCCCGTTTAAACTCTCCAGCTTTCTTAAATTCAGATTTATTACAAGAACTGCATCATACTTACTTTCCCAAGGAAAAACGTTGCTGATTAAGATTTTCGATGAAATCTGATTCATCTTTCTGGTAGCATGTTTATGATCTAGTGGGTACTATAGATGTGTTCGCGCTCTTATTTTGGAGTTCGAGCCCGATACCGAAAGTACGCAGTAAAAAATTGTTAATAACCTTTTAAAATTATTAATTTTATCATTTCAAATATCTTTTCTTATGTAGAAATACGTATTATCCTATGTACTCCCTCATGACAACGTTTCGCAATTTTTATGTCACTGAAAATCACGTGATCAAATTTGCTATTTTAAACAGCAAATTTGATCACGTGATTCTCAGGGCCCAAACACTTATTTATACCCAAACACTGTGAGAAATCTGCAAAAGTTACAATTATCATTCTTTTAAAATATCATTGCGCAATTATTACAGAAAGACATTGTGATAAAGATATATCACAGTTTTATCTTTTTTTAATTATTTTATATTTCAGCTCAACGTATTTCTATTTTATAGGTTTCAAATTTTCAGAATAATTTTTAAGAACAAAATAAAATTTTCAACTTTTCTCTTCATAAAAGAATAAACGGCGCCAAATGTGACATAAAAAATTATTTTAAGTGCCGTTAAAATATTATTATTTTAAATGGATGGAAGAATAGGGATCGTATAGTGAACTTTTAAATATTTGCAGTTGTGATTGAAATAGCAATTAACCCTGCACAATTTGTGCATCTGTTCTTTAGGTCAATATTCTTTGAGAAGAGAATCAAAAATATAAAATAAATGAAACATTCTTACTTGTTCTTTGTTGAAAAATAAGAGACTCATACTACTGGAAATAAGAACTCGTTTAGGTTAGGATCCAATAATGTTTATTACATTTTCTTGAAGGAGGAGGAAGGATGAGATGAAAGCTGCACATCAAGTCTTTAAAAAGTACTGGCTCAAATTTCGTAAAATTCGAAGAATCTTTAAAATATTCCTTCTGGCAGAATCCAATAAGGGATGTAGAGTTAATGCAGAATTAAATTACCAGTTGATTTAAAACTTTTAAAATATTAAACTTAAAATTTACAACAGCATTTTTATAGAATAATTAAAAAAACTGAAAACGCGAAATTGATCTCCAAAGAATCCGCGCATGGCGATTCTAGGATACGAGCACCGGCATAGACCTGGCCTCAGATCAGACGACGTTTTGCATAAATTTACAGCATCATTTTTATTAAAATTCTGTTGGAAAAATGCGCGACATTAGTATAAATACCCATAAAAGGGGTGCACAAATGTGAGAGCAAGATTAATTTAAACTAATTTGTTGATTAGGAATTACGCGAAAAATCAAAAGAGCAAATCAGAAACAAATTAACATTTAATAATTAAAAGAACGATTCTAATTTGTATTTGAAAGACACGCCCCTTTCGGATGCAGCGCCAAAACAAAACAGCTCCCGAAAACATACCGAACAAGAGCGGCGGTGACGCATGCGCACAACACATGCGTGCGGAGTGAGAGCCGCTGAATGACGATGACGTCACAGCTCAGCGCCGATTGAACGAACTCAGGAGGGATGGAGAAACGCCGTGAAAACACTGCTGAAAAAGCAACGTACAAGGAGTGCGATCGCTGGTAAAAAGGCATTTTAAAAGAACAGAAATTAAACTGGAAAGGCTATAAAATAGAAATACGTTGAGCTGAAATATAAAATAATTAAAAAAAGATAAAACTGTGATATATCTTTATCACAGACATGGGCAATGTTTTCCAGTAATTCTGAACAAGGACTTCAAACAGAAAGCAAAGATAAACAAGGTATACCTCACAGTTTCTTTATGTTACTAACACTAACTGTGAAAAAGCTTCAGAATCATATAGAACATTTCTCTTTATATCCCATCAATAACAATTCACTACCTTTTAAAACTGATTTTTAAAGTATTGTAAAATATTTTAAGGAAATTAGACTTCATTTTTGTTCAACATGCAAGTTTTTTTTTCTTGTTTTCCATTTCCGAATTAATAAAATTTTCACTTTGAGCCCGAGACTGCCCGAGTCCAAAAGACTGGTATAAAAATTGAGCCCGAGCCTGTTTCGTGTCCGGGATCGGGCTCCAGCTCATGGGCTTGAGCTGAACCCACCTCATTTCTAGTAGCCACCGTGATCTCCAGAACTGAATCCCATCAATTTCTTGTTTTGGTGGTGCTAGAATCCCTGAATGTATCGACCAGGATCTTCCAGATTATCTAAACAAAATAAACTAGTTAACATAAAAAAACATATATCTATTATTTCAGCTTCATGTATTACTTGAACATTTTAGACGTTTTATGCAATTAAAAAAAATCCTTCGTGTAAAATACTGTTATATTAGTAATATTATCACTAACAAGTGTCACTAGCAAACTGGCGAACTGAAGTGACCGCAAGTATGAACTAAACTGAAGTCTCTATTGTGACCACAGAGTCGCATTTATAGATCTGTACATAACACTGCTGCATATGCATTGTGAATATATACATATGTTAACCTAAGGCATGTTTTGTATCACATTAAAATATTGTGAAAGAAATTTTATTGCTTTATATAAGCCGAGTAGAATTAAATATTTTTTATTACGCAAAATAATTCAATTATAAGGAATATTTATGCATAAATACCATTACATAAGTTGTAATTAATTAAAAGTTTATTTAAATTCGTAATATACATTCCTTACAAAACTTCTGCATGCTGTACATTAGCATTATGTTTCCTCTAACCTCTAAATTATGGACGCATATAGATGTAGACTTGTGTGTATGATTTAGACTTCATAAGAAGATATTGCATTACTCGAGTTTTTTGTGTTTATCCAAAAGTAACCACAAAATAACTATCACAGAAAATAAAAGATGAAGATGCTATCATAAAGGTAGTTTAATAGTTTAATCCTTAAAGTTAGTTCTGCAACTGTCTAGTATCTACCACGGAATGACATCTAATGAGTATCTGCTATTGTAACATTTGAATTAACAGCAGACGGCTGGAGTATATCATGTAGTCTACTATTTGATGTCTTTCAATCGTCTTTGATGCCATTATATAATCTGAGAGTATAATGATTAGCAATTTGAGTCTAAATAGATAGTGTTGAAAGTGCTGATTGGACGCACAGAGCTGGACTCAATATTTCTACCGAATTATATATATATAATTGTTTTAATCGGTATTTAAACAATATTGTGTAAATTTTTTGTCGGTTTATTACAAACTGGAATTGTAATTTATCTAAAATAACGGACTTTTATCTTAGTCTAGATGAAATTTATAAAGACATTGCTACAAATAATGTAATACAATCACTTGTTAACTTTAAATTAAAGTCTAACAATGCTTAAAGTGATAAAAAACATAACATGGAATATTTAAAAATACCTTTTTAATGTAGATTACATATGTTTCGTTCGCTCTATCGGCGACATCTTCAGATCTAAATGATAAATACAATATTCTAGCATATTTTTGAAAATATATATAAGCAATAAAATAAAACAAATAATAATTTTCACGTTTCCCAGTTTGACCAATTTAAGCACCTGCTAGCCTTTGACATGCGATCTCGTGGTTTATGTTTACCATTTTAAAAAATATGCGAGAATATTGTATTTATCATTTAGATCTGAAGATGCCGCCGATAGAGCGAACGAAACATGTGTAATCTACATTAAAAAGGTATTTTTAAATATTCCGTGTTATGTTTTCATCTCTTTAAGCATTATTAGACTTTAATTTAAAGGCATTGCTAGTTAAATTGTGTATTTTTGGTTCTTCATATTTATCCAGAACTATCCACAAAAACCATTGTGAGACAAATAAAGTTTAAGTATGCTATCATGAATGTAATTTCACCCTCAAAAGTCTTGAAATTGTCTTAGTATACACATCACGGATTGAAGTCTAATGAGTATCTGCCATTGTACCATTTTAATTGATACTGTATGTCTGAAACGTATCACGTTTTCTGCTATTCGATGTATTTCAATAAACTTTGATCATACTTGCTATAACCTCTCTCTTTTTTTTAAATATAAAAAAAAAAATACATTGAACCAGAAATGTTATGTAATGAATAAAACCAGGTAGATTTCAAATTACTATCACATAAAAGCAAGAAACTTTAAAATAAATAAATTTTATGGTTTAAATTATGTTTTTTTTTAAATTTAAATAAAAGCGGAAGTTTGGCAAATATGCCGTCATATAATCTGAGATTAAAAGGATTAGAGTCGCAATAGGTCGTATTGGAAGTACTGATTAGTGGACATACAATAGTTCTTCTCAATTATGTAGGTTTACGTTTTAGACAGGATTTAAGCAATACTGCATCAAGTTTGTCTCAGCTTATTATAAACTGGAATTATAGTTTATCTATATCACGGTCATTGTTTGTCTAGATAATATGATGGATGATTTCCTAGACAACTCGAGGACTTCTGTTTTTTTTCTATTTATACAGATCTAGTCATGAAAAACAATTGTGAAACAAATGAAGGATGAATTTACTATTATAAATGTAATGTAATACTTAAAGTTTGTTCTCCAACTGTCTAGTATCTATCAAGGAACAACGTCTAATGAGAATCTGCTATTGTGAGATTTGAATTAATAGCAGACGTCTGAAGGATATCACGTTGTCCGCTATTGGATATATTTCAATCGTCTTTAAAGTCGTTATATAATTGGAGAGTATAATGATCAGCAATTTGAGTCCAAATAGGTCGTGTTGGAAGTACTTATTGAGAGCACATGAAGTGGACATACAATATTTCTACAGAATTATATATATTATTGTTTGAATCCGGGTTTAAGTTACATTGTATCAAGTTTCAGAGCTGCCAGCTCTTTAGATTCTTGAATATCACTATTTTTAGAATTTTTTTTTTTTTTTTTGCTTTATTAAATCGTAAAATTTCTGAGACTAAGTAAAGCAAAAATTTCTGGACGAAATTAGTGGTATTCAAAAATCTGATCGGGCGGTAACTCTCAGCTTTTTACAGATTGGAAGTGTAATTTATCTAAATTACGGACTGTATCTAGAAGAAAATGATGAAGGAATTCCTAGGCAACTAGAGCATTTTTAGTTCTTAATATTTATACAAAATTATCCATAAAAGCAATTGTGAGACAAATAAAGGATGAATATACTATCATATGTAGTTTTAAAGCTCAAAGATCTTGAAACTGTATAGTAGCTATCACGGATTGAAGTCTAATGATTATCTGCCATTGTGACATTTGAATTAATAGCAGATGTCTGGAGCAAATCATATTGTTCGCTATTCGATGTCTTTCAGTCGTCTTTGATGTCATTATATAATCTGTGATAATATAATGATTAGCAATTTAAGCCTCAATAGGTTGTGTTGGAAATTGGGATTGGATGCACATGAAGTGGACATACACCATTTCTACCGAATTATGCATATTATTGTTTTAATCAGTATTTAAGCAACACTGAATGATATGTGCTTCAATTTATTAAAAACTGTATTTGTAGAACATCTAAATTATGGACTGTATCTAGATGGAAATTATGCAGGACTTCCCAGACGAATCATGCACTTCTAGGCCTTCATATTTATCTGAAACCATCCACAAAAACAGTTGTGAAACAAAGAAAGAAAGCATTGTCTTAAATAAATTCATATTAGCCTTTATAAGCCTTGAAAATTTCTAATTGACCACGAATTGATGCACACTAACAAGTGTCTGCTAATGTAACACGTGAATTAACAGTAGGTGTCTTGAGTTTAACATGCTGTCTATTATTTAATATTTTTAAAACTTTCACTTTTTATTTCAAACATAGGATCTATCAGAGCATTTTTCTTTTTTTTTTAAATTGTTTTAAGTAATTTAGCTCCTAAATAAGATCTATTTCTTGTTACAATATATTTCTGAAAAACTTCAAATAAATTTATTTAGGATTGTCGTTAAATGATTTTATCGGATAATAAGGAATCGATTAACTAAAAAGCGACTTGCCTAATTTCGTTTTACTAAGCTCTCTCTATAATTACTGGGACTTTGCCACTTATATATATATATATATATATATATATATATATATATATATATATATATATATATTAAAACAAAATCAATTTTCCCCGCGTAAAATACAAAAAAAAAAAGTTAAGCATATCTTAAACGTTGCAAAGTTCTTTTTATGTACGCTTAGAGTCTGAAAATAAACCATATTTTTACATTAAAAGAAAATTATTTTATTTAACATTCAATTCAAATGAAATTGTGTTCAAAGTAATAAAAGAAAATGAAATAAAGCATTTAATTGTTCTCATACGATCGAAGAAATTCAAACATATGCAAATTTCAATAAGTATGAAAAAGCCTTCTCAAGGCCTTGAAAAATTAAAACGAATAAAACCCAGAATAACGCTAACAAAATTAAAAAATCCTGGAAACATTTAATTCTAGAAAACCCCTTGTTCTCCCCGGATTCATTTCAAAATCTACAACTTGTAAGTACCCAACAGAGATTCTTTTGAAGCAGATTAAATTTCTTGAAATTGTTGATAAAGATGGGGTAACGAAATGCTGAGTATTTTTTTAAGTCATCCATTTTGATTCTGATGCGTACAACGTATTATACTATGAGAAAACTTTTTATACAATTATAAAATTTTTAAGGCTGTTATAAAATCCAAACTGTCTACTTTCTGACGCGTTTTGTAATGCATTTTTGTTCCCAAACGCATGAAATTAGAAGGTTCTCTTGTTCAAAAACTATGTGATCGAACAGTCTTTTCCATTTTTTAGCCGAAGATCTTTCAGAAAATGCTGTCAAAGTTGACGTTTTGAACACTCGCTTTAAAAATAATCTAACTGGTACTAATTGAGAATTTGTGGTACAACTGGTTGAAACATAACTTTATTGAAGTGGCTGTATCAAAAACAGTGCATTTTTTTATATCAAGCAATAAAAGAAAAAACAATAAAATGTGTTTGTGAATGTAAAGAAAAGTTTCTGAAGACATTCATGATTGCTGCTAGATTTTTTATGAAGGCAATTAAAGCTAAAAAAAAAAGAATAAAGTAAAGCTAAAGTAAATTCACACTATTATTAGCAAAATAATTTAGAAGCAATTTTCGAAGAAGCAATTCCAATTCTATATGCAAAATATGTCAATAAAGTTGTGCTTCATACAGACAAAGTCCCCAGTCATAATTCCAATTTAACTGCTGCATATTTAGATAAAAAATAATCACAAACGGGAATAAATTGTGCCCTATTTGAGAACATAATTGTAAATTAACTTCACGCTTCCATGGATTTTATTGTATTTACCTTGTTAAAACGAGCGTTAAGAAAATATCATTGATGAACATTAAGACTCCGGAAAGACGGCCAATAAATATGGAATGAAAGTGTTATGATCGTAGTGAGAAAAAAATCACACTATTATATTTACCATCATTATATCACCATTATTATCTTAAAAATTTCGAGTCAGAGCGGCCAAGAGTCAAAGTATCCAATAGAGTCAAAAAGTATAAAAAAATACAGAATTTATGCATAGAATTTAACTGTGAAAATAATTTTCATGAAGTGCAAACTAACAAAAATCCTTTCATTGTATAGGATAGGTGGTGAACGGAATTCACACATTGACCACATTTTATCAGTTTTTCACTTGAAATGTGTTGGAATGAAGATTTTCTCTTTTGACTGAAGTTTTTAAAATATTTTTATTGCTCACTATATTATATTGATACAAGAATGATGTTTCACTAAAACGTTACTTATTTATTAATATTTAAATTGTCGGTAGCAGCATAATTTTCATTTCTCATTGCTGGGCATACAAATACTATACTTGGCACATTTCAACGTTCATGCGAGCAGTTAATAATAAAATATTAGGTAACGAAAATGATCCTTTCGTTTTGTGTACATTATTGAAACTATAAGTTTTGGCAGTTCTTCTTGGTCTGATTCTGTGTACACTAGTTGTCTTATGCTTCCATTCTCTCATTTTTCCAAAGTTGCGGCAACTTTCCGAGAAAGATTAGTATTTCAATCTTTGGAATGTAAGTCACTTTTTTTGTTTTAAACTATTAAATGACAAAATGAAGTAAAATAACTAAGTGTGAAAAATTATAGTTTTGATATCGAAGTGAGAAAAGTAGATTTCAGATATTTTTTACTCGGTTAGTATTATACATTTAAAAAGTGTCAGATTTTGAAAGTAATATTGTGAAGCATTTAAACATTTTTATCATCATTAAAAATAAACTATATCTATTATTACACTGAACAACAAATCTGAACTTTTGCTCTGCTCCAAAACCAAAATTAGTTGTTTCTTATTCAGTTTTTTTGCGCTGATTTCGAATCTGGTTTTAGATTTTTTTTTTCTGCACGTCCAGTTTTTCAGATATTTGCCTATTTTGATTTATGAAATTTTTGGAATTTTTGTACAATTACATGCAAATTTAAAGCATAAGCATTATCAGACTGGATTTTTTTGTTTTATGTTATGATTACTGGCCAATTTACTTTACGAGATTTTACTGACATGTGATCGTGAAATATTGAGCCTAATTTACAAATTTTTCATCTTTTTTTCTAATAACGTTTTTCGATGTCCAAATATTTCTGCCACACGAGTTCGTTAATATGTTTCTAAACCAGTTTTTTACGCTGATTTCAAATATGGTGTTCGTAATTTTATTTGTTGGTTTAAATAAGCCAAAAAAATGCTTTTTATGCTACTTTGTGATGTACTTCAGCTAATTAGGATAGTTTCAAGTACTTTTTTCAATTATTTTTCGATTATACCCATTGTTGATTATGTCCCTGATAGTAATCTGACACTGTTTTTTATTTATTTTTATTATTTATTTATTTTTTTTTTTTTTTTTACAATAAGGTACCCACACCTAAAAAGCATTTTATATCAAACGTATGCCAATACAGTATAAAAGTAGAAATTAATTTTACTCAAAATCTAGACATGATATAAGGAAACGGATTGCACATTCGAAATCATCATAAAAATCTAGAAAAACATTACGTCAATTCTGTGGTAACTACTTTAAAGTTGAAAGCAATGTAAACAATCAACTATTGAAAAATACGCAAATTAGGCTTAGTAACTGACAGGTAAATGTTAAAAATATGCAGACTACGACATTTATCTGAAGAAAATGGTTCAGTAATCATAATCTAAAAAAGGTAATTCAATCTGAAATTGATTGTACCTAAATTTTCCATAAAATGACCCCAAAAAAGCTTAAATTTAAGCTTAAATTTAATTTAAAAGCTTAAACTGATCTAGGATGAACTAATTTCAGTTCTGGGACAAAACCATTGTTGTCCAGTGTTATTTTAAAAAATTATACTATTCACATTAATTTATTCGTTATAAAATTATTCATCAAATATGACTCAAATGCAGAAATTGACGTCGTAGCCAAGCTGAGCTTTTAAAAGCCTGATGAATATAATCTAATGCATACTATCATTTAAAAAATAGATCTAGAATTGGTGAGAAAATGAAAGCATTTGCATTGAGACAGTTTCTTCTAGGTTCCCAGAAGAATGTTGGCTATATGTGTACTCCGATGAATCTAGAATAGTAGTTGTTAATAACCTTTTATAACTACTGGAAAAAAATGGATGCTTTTTTAAAAACTGGATATTAATTATCAAATATTTAAAAAAAAAAAACATGTCAACCCTGAATCAATTGTTTTGCTGTGAAATTCGGGGCACTATCGGGTACTTATATGGAGAGTCTCTAGTCTCGATACTTGTATCGAGACTAGAGATGGAGATGCAAAAAAGGGTACTAGAGATGTGAAATCGTTTTAAACCAATTTTCCATTCTTATTCAATAAAATATATAATTACATTGATTAATCAAAGTAAATAAAATTCAAATTAAATGAATTTATCAAGAATAAAAGTTGTCGAATCCTGCCTGTTGCAAAATCTTGGACTGTCGCAGTTTTCTTGTGACAAGGGTTGCTTATCTAAATACTTTTAAGGAATAGGAATGGGACTACGATCGGAAATCTTTCACTTCTTTCAGTAATAATGTTGAAAAAAGGGAAATTAAAATTTATTTTAACTATGCCTTTAATTTATTGAAAAAAAAATCTGTTTTATATTTTTTAGGGTTATCTAGGTCTACATAAATAAAATTAATAAATTATAACCCTGAAATTCAAAATTAAAGTTTAAAAAAATGCTGTATGTGTTTTCAAAAATATAGATTAATCATTCTGTAAAACATATTATTGATAAATCATTAACAAACTTTTATTAACTCATTATTTCACTAAAACTTATCTTGTATGTTGTAACAAAATATTTGCCTTATAAACTGATATAGTGGCAATGACACGATACAAGCATGTCAAATCATTAAATAAATAATTAGATGAATTAGTAATCTAATTACTCAATAATCATCAAAGTAAATATGCATTTATTATTACAATTATATCAAACATGACTTTTAAAAAAATATATTTTGTTCTTTTTTTGTTGTTGTTGTTGTTTATTCTTTTGGAGATAATTTTATGATTTACTCTTAACTTACTTGTAAAATAAAAGCGAGTATGTTTACACGAATTTTTGTTTTCAATATTTCAATTATGCCTACCTTTTCTTTAACATACAAATTTTTATTTTGAAAAAAAAATAGACATATTTTGTCAGTTTAGTTGCTTTCAAAGTTTGCTAAATAATTGCAACGAGAACTACGAAAAAGGTGTTGTACGTGTTTCCAAAAATATAGGTTAATTCTTCTGGAAACCCATTGGAAACTCATTAACGAGCTTGTATCAACTCACTTTTTCATTCAATGGTATCTCGTATATTGTAAGAAATATTGCTCTTGTAAACCGATACAGTCCCACAAAAACAGCGTTCAAACATGGCAGCCCATTAGAGCATCATTTCCATACAACCCCAATTATTTAATTCTTTTAAGAAATCCATTTGGCTCGAAACCCACTCCCCTAAATAAAAGCTTAAAAATCCCTGCGGCACCAAAAACCTCTCTCCAAAAGTCCCTTTTAATGGCTAATAGGGAAATTAAAAATATCCTAAGTGCCAATCCTCGTTCTGTTTAACTTACACTTTTAAACTCGCTTCAGCACTAATTAAGGTGAGCAGAAAGAAGGAAATTACAAAGAGAATGTTTGAAAAAAAAAGGAGGAAAAGTAGAGACAACTGATAAAAGAAGAGTAACTCCGTTCAAAAATTTACCCCTTTAAGGGGTTTGCTCATTAATGCTCTACGCAACCAGGCCTGGTGGTTTTACCATAGACTGCAGTTAAAAGCTAATCAGTGGATAGTGTCCTACTTTTGGAAGGGACTGAAACCGTAATGAGTGTCTGTGTGTGCCCGGTTTGTGACGTATCATCCATGAAATTGCACCGGAACCGTGCAAAATCATGCCAAATAAAGATAAAAGGGGAAAAAAAAAAGAGAATATAAGAGAAATTTTCAATAGAGGGAAAAGAGTTTGGTAGTTTTGTTCGAAGAAAGATATTTGTTTGAGATTTTTCTTTCAAGAGTGTTTGCATGTTTGAAATCTCTCTTTTATTTTATTTTATTTTTTTCACCGTGTGATTGAGCGAAGTAAAATGAGAAAATCGACGATTGTAAAGTGTCGTTTTACTTTTTTAATCTTTCTGTCGATGCGTTTTGTGATTTATTAAATTTTATAGAATTAATTATTTCAAATATTTCATGCATTGTAGTCACATGTTAGCAGCTTTCAATATTAAAATTATCTTTAAAAAAATTTAAAAGTGCTATTTTCATTTTAAAGATCCAAATAAAGTTTCTTTTTGAACAGATATGAAATGAAATCGAAAAGTGCTCGTAAGAACGAAAAAGAAATTATATTGTACAGTTTTATTTACAGAATTTTTACTTTTTGTGTTTAATGACAGAATATTAGTTATGTATGACTTTTTATAGCCTGTTCTTTTCTGAATGAATTACGTGTGTTAAAATATAAAGTTTTGTAAAGGAGGCAGTTATTAGTTGGGCATCAATATGAATTATGTCACCAAGAAATGGAATACTTTTAGAGACAATTATGCGATGAAAAATTATTCGCATTTTTTATCTGCTGGCATATTCCTTAAGATTTTATATTGCTGTTCTACTGAAAACTCTTTCAACAAAGCCTTTGAACTTTCCATCGAAATTCCCCACTTGAAAAAGTGAGTGTTGACAATAGCTTCAATAAATAAATAAGATAAAGGAAGGTATGTGCTTAATGCATTTTTACTAATCTGTAAAAAAATAGAAATGTTTCTTTATCTGGCAGGAAAGTCTACGAAAATTGTAATGCAACCCCTTCCTATTTATCCATAATTCCAAAAAGCGTTCCTTTATCTTCATAAACCTCAGAAACTAATAGATCCGAGACTTAAAAAAAAACATTCTGACAAGAAAGTTTACGAAAATTGTAATGCAACGCCTTCCTAGTTATCCACAATTCCAAAAAGCGTTCCTTTATCTTCATAAACCTCAGAAACCAATTGCTTCGAGACTTAAAAAAAGCATTCTGGTAGGAAAGTTTACGAAAATTGTAATGCAACCCCTTCCTAGTTATCCACAATTCCAAAAAGCGTTCCTTTATCTCCATAAACCTCAGAAACCAATAGATTTCCGAGATTTAAAAATTAATCAAAAATCTTTTTTTTTTTGTGTCCGTAATTTTCATTTTAATGTACATTGCACTGTGTAGTTTTCTTCCCTCGGTAACGACACGAAATACCGATTTTCCGGAAGCTATAAAATTTCAATGAACATTTTTTGATGCGTAACAAAAATTATACCTGCAAGATTAGCAAAATAACTCCATTTTACGCTGTTGATTTAGAATGTTTTTCTGTTGAACATGTTTGTTGAGCATGAAAGTATCCGAAAAACTGATAATGCGTGTTAATACCAGGTTGAGAAAACTGCTAAATGCACTGTAAAAACAACTCGAAAATGTTTCCAAAAATTACTGGCAGCAAAAGTAACTTTTGATTGAGAAAAGCTTCTTTAAATCTCGGAAACCTATTCGTTTCTGAAACTTCTGAAGATAAAGGAATGCTTTTTGGAATTGTGAGTAACACGTAAAAGGTTATATTTTATTTTCGTAAAACTTTTTGGTAGATTAAGAAATATTTCTCATTTTTTATAGTGCATAAGAGCACAAAGTTTTAATCCAAATTCTACTAAAGTAAAACGTGGAAACATACAAGAAAACCATAGTAAATGTATACGTCGTTGGCTATAGAGAAAACCCGCTCTTTGCAAAGAGCCTATAGGTTGTTTGCAAAGAACCCGGATAGTTGGAAAATCATCTTCTTTTTTCCACTCGGCCTGATATTTTTCAAGCTTATTGCAAATAGCCTAAGCAGCTTTAGACTAATTGGAAAATGATCATTTATTTCTCAATCAGCCTGATATTTTTTCCAGCTTATTGCAAAAAGCTTGTAGAACGTTATGCTAAATTGAAATTGTCCATTTATATCTCAGTAAGCCTGATTTTTTTTTTCGCACTCATTGCAATGAGCCTATGCAATTTTAGGCTAATTAGGAAATGACCAATTTGTTCATCCAAGCAGTCTAGTTTCATCCAGGATTTTTGCAATAAGTCCAAGGCAGTGAAAGTTTATGGATACTTTTAGCAAAAAAAAAAGAGCAGGAACTTAAAGTTTTTATCTGTCTTATTGACAGATTTCATTAACGCGACTGAGTGTCTAAGGTTAGTGAATACTTCATTTTTATTTTAAGGGTTTATTTTTCGCAAACACTCTGAGCAGAAGTATCGATAAAATCTACAGATGAGGCAGATTTTAACTGTTTTACCAGCATTACATAGAGAAGAGGGGATGCTGAATGAAAATAATTACAAAACATATCAAAGAAAAATTGCTGTATCAATGAAATCGGCAGATGAGGCAACTTTTTAATGTTTTCCCAACATTATATAGCGAAGATGAGTTGCTAATGAAAACGATTATAAAAATATGTCAAAAAAATTCTGCAATAATGAAATTTGCAGATGAGGCAGATTTTTAATGTTTTTTCAGCAATACATAAAAAAAGATGGATCGCCAAATGAAAGTTATTATAAAAAATATATAAGAAAAACTACTGCATTAATGAAATCTGAAGATGACGCAGATTTTTAATACTTCCCCGGCATTATATAGAGAAGGTGAGTTGCTAAATAAAAACGAATACAAGAAAAGAAGAAGAAGAAGAAAATTGATTTATTCACAGACTTGATTTATGCACCAGATTCATAATTAAGATTAAAACACTTTATTTTTTTATAGGTAAAATTTGTCCTCCAAAAAAACTGCAGACAAGACAAAATGTTAATTTTTCCCCAGCATTACACAGAACTAATATATTGCTGATGAGTAATCTCAGGCATTTAGGCGCATTACGAGCTTATTTCTAGTTTTAGTGTGCAACAGATTTTAAATTAAATTAAAGTAATCCCTAATCTCAGATAATCAGGAGCCTAAATCATATCATCCAATACGGTAGTTTTTGTATATAATTTCTGTGCCTAATTTTATTCAGCGGTCCATCTTCTTTACATAATAACTTGCTGAAAAAACATTAAAAATTTGCTTCATCTGTAGATTTTATTGATACAACATTTTCTTAAATTTTTTTATAATTTTTTTCACTCAGCAAACCATTTTAGTCTGCAGATTTAATTATTGCAAAAAAAAATTTATATATTTTTTATAGTTATTTTCATTGGCAACCCATCTTCTCTACGTAATGTTGGGAAAACTTTAAAAATCTGTCTAATCTGTCTCTGCTCTTTATTGATACAGTTTTATAATTCTAATTCTTACTAGTGGACCAATTTTCTTTATGTAATCCTGGAAAATTATTAAAATATGCCTCATCTACAGATTTTATTGATACATAAATTTTCTTATATATATTTTTTATAATTATTTTCACTCAGCAACCCATTTCCATTACGTAACGCAGGGAAATCATTAAAAATCTGCCTCATTTGCAAATTTCATTGATACAGAATTTTGTTTATGTATGTTTTACAATTATTTTCCTTTAGCATCCCATCTTGTTTACGTCATGCAGGTAAAACAAAAAATCTGCCTCATTTGCAGATTCATTTTATATAGCAATTTTTCTTATATATGTTTTATATATGTTTTATATATGTTTTCATTCATTATCTCATCTTCTCTACGTAATGCAGGTAAAACACAAAAAATCTGCCTGATCTGCAGATTCTTTTTATACTTCTGCACGATATGTTTGCGAATTATATACGCATAAATTAAAAATGAAGTATTCATTAACTTTAGACACTCAATCACGTTAATAAAGGGTATAACCTAATTTCCTATTAAAATATGCCCTTGAGTCGACCAGGTCGAGTCCTATATGAATCGATAGCCCTTCAATAGAGATGCGTTTCTGCCAAGTTTGAAGCATATATCTCAAGCACATGGGTGGTTATGACCCTTAATATGCGTTTTGGAAAAAAGCGCATTGTGACGAAACTAGTGATCGAATTTGACCGAAACAAAAATCAGGGATGTGTAATATTACCATTCAAATAGTGGATATGTTTTCAGAATTATTTCAGCAAAATAGCAAGTTTTATTACATTTTTCTTGTTTTGAATTGAACTTTTTAATTAAGAATAAATGGAAATATTTAAGCGACCACCTTCATATTTTTACCAAATATACTACGAGGTATGATGTACATTTGATGCGAGTTTCAACTCTCTACACAGGGTGCATCATACAAAAAAATTAATCACTTTTCTAGAAGGGGGGTGCGGGTTGCGTGTGTTATTGCAAGTACATAAGCAGTATTATGTACAGTTTGTGTTGTATGGTCGAATTTCGAACCATACAATTGTGGATTTAACAAACTTAAACAAAACAGAGCTCACGACTCTGGCCGTGATTACTGTAATTGGAAACTTCGTTGGTTACTTGAACTGAAATGCGTTGTAGCAATATAAATACTATAGAAATGTAATGAAAACGTCAGAAAAAACACAAAGTCATTTAAAAAGGGAACTGTGAAAAGTTTATTTTCAAAGTAAGAGATCAGCAAGCAGTTAATTGAAATAGTTAACCCATTCGGGACCATGGGTACATATATGCACCCTCAAAAAGAGCATACAGAATTTTTTTTAGGCACCAGTAAAAAATAAAAGTAATATTTGCTTTCTCTAATTAGAGAATTTTTGTGATAATTTAAGTAAAGGTAGCTTTGTTTTAAAAAGTGGTGCCAATCGAATAAAATTTGTGTAAAAGCCGCCGGTCCCGAAGGGGTTAAAGTCACAGCTGGATATTGGTCAATAAGACAATAACGGGCTAACAAGGCTAATGAAAAGTGGCGATTTTTGTTTCGTAGATCGCAGATTCAGGGACGCAAAACAATTTTTAGAAGAAAAAGGCTTTACTGTGTTAATGCCTGCACTGAAAGGTAAACATAAACAACTAACTGCAAATGAAGCGAATGACTCGCGGCGTGTAACAAAAATTCGCTGGGTAGTAGAGGCCATTCATGGCATAATAGGTCAAAAATTCCACTGGCTGCACCACCAGATAGATAATAAACTTCTTCCAAAAGTTCGTTTATTATGCCGAATAGCCTGCTTTTTGGTTAACAGATTTGGAAAACGCTTGAATTTGGATGATGGCTTGACGAAAGAAATTATTGCGCAAATCGAACGACAGCAAAATACTGTAAACACACTTGCTTCTCAGGTCCAAGAATCGGGATGGAACAGTCTTGCTGCCATTTGCAAACTTTAAATCGACGGACATTCTTGATTTTCCAGAAATGACAGAAAATGATTTAAAAATTCTTTTTACTGGCTTTTACCAGCTGTCGCAAGCTGTCTCTTATCTAGCCGAAATGATGGATGATGACAACACAATTAATCTGCAGTATCTAAAAGAAAATGATAGTATTATAAAGTTCGAAGTAAGATCGCAACACGTATGCAGCAAATCGTATCGGTGCTACATTGGTTACACACCAAACTCGATCGGATATTCGGGCATTAAAGGCCATTACTGCGAATGTGCAAACGGCAATAGGACGGTCGGTTGTTGTTCCCACGTTGCTGCTATAGTGTTCTATCTTTCGCATGTTCGGTATCTATCAAAAATTGTCCGCCCTGCCCAGATTTTAAGCAGGCTTTTTGATTTTTAAAACATAAATCCTGTTATCAACGAAGACAGCGATGAAGATTAATTGTTAATTTTTCCTTCAAAACAATCTAAACAATTAACTTTTTATTGCTTTTTTTTATTAAGATATTTTTTCAGTTAACAATAACAATTGGTTATGTATTACATTATTAATATTTTTTGTAATTTTTTGTAATTGCGTTGATTTCATACTTGTACCAGATGCACGTGATTAATAAATAAATGTGAGATAAGTGGGAGACTTCTCACCCCCCCCCTTCTAGAAAAGTGATTAATTTTTTTGTATGATGCACCCTGCGTAGAGAGTTGAAACTCGCACCAAATGTACATCATACCTCGTAGTATTTTTGGTAAAAATATGATGGTGGTCACTTAAATATTTCCATTTATTCTTAATTAAAAAGTTCAATTCAAAACAAGAAAAATGTAATAAAACTTGCTAATTTGCTGAAATAATTCTGAAAACATATCCACTATTTGAATGGTAATATTACATATCCCTGATTTTTGTTTCGGTCAAATTCGATCACTAGTTTTGTCACAATGCGCTTTTTTCCAAAACGCACATTAAGGGTCATAACCACCCATGTGCTTGAGATATATGCTTCAAACTTGGCAGAAACGCATCTCTATTGAAGGGCTATCGATTCATATAGGACTCAACCTGGTCGACTCAAGGGCATATTTTAATAAGAAATTAGGTTATACCCTTTGATAGAAAAAACATGTAATAAGCAAAAAACATTGAGGAAAAAAAAGGGAAAATCTAAAGTAAACCTCTATATCTTTCTAAATATGCATTTTATTATTACGAAAATTTATTCGAGCATTGCTCAAAGTAAGTAAAATCTCCCTGAAATTTTTTATGATTTTTACTGAAAATTGTTATCGCTGTATGATACAAGATATGATTATTATTTTTTTTATCTTACTGAATTTTTTGTTAGCTCCTATGGTGATGAGTTTTTACTGAAATGTCTGATTTCAAGTATGTTATTTACTTGGCGTAAGTCAGCCAGATGGCTTGTTTATCAGAAAAGGTCGCTAGATCAGAATTTCACTTATCTGGTGGTTAAAGTAAAACAAACGTCTGTGAAACTATTATGTTTCTCTCTTTATTGAAAAATGTGTTATTTGATATAGATGCCTCCCAAAAAGCGCAAGTGGGAATTAAAATAATCCATACGCTAGTAAAGCAAACGCAAGAGACTGTTGAAAACCCCAAATGCAACAGAGTGGATTCTGTTATCCTGGTGACTATATCGGCGTAGCGAAAGGAGTTCAGATTAATGTCAAGAAATGCGCACGCGTATTGACATATGTCAACATGATATATTTTCAGGAAGAGTTTTTTATATTATCGAATTTTATTTTTCCAGCAAGAAATCGATCAAAGAAATGAGAATACTGTTTCGTGAGAAGTCTGGTGATTATAGAACGCAACAATTATGCAGTGATAAAATGATCAAACACTAATCTGACATGCCGAAATGAGTTTGATTAAGCATGCGCATGCATGAATAGAAGTTGGAAGAAGGTAGTTTGAATATGTGTTGTGCTTTAAAATAAATAAGTAGTTTAGAAACTTTTTTGTCAGCTTTTAAGGGAACTCGGCACCCAAAGTAAAAAATAAATATTGCCAACTTTGAAAAAAATATTTTTGTAAATTATTATGTAAATGTTAAATAGAAATAATTTAATTCAAAAAATTTTTAAAAGTAAAATTATTTTTCCGACAAAATTGAAAAAAATTCAATTTTAACCACTTATTTCAAAACGCTACTAGTTTTTTATTTTTTTTAATTTTCAGTTAATTTTTTTTTTTATTTGTGCAGGTCATCAATGATATTTTGAATAGATTTAAGGATCGGATTTTTTTTTTAATATCAATAGTTTTAGAGAAAAAAAAAATATTAACTAAATACAAGAGGAAAAAAGCTGCAAAAAAAACTAGTTTTTGCATATATATATATATATATATGTGTATATTTAAGTTATCAAAATATTAAAAGTCGGATCCTTAAATCTCTTACATATAGTATCATGTTCAACTAGAAAAAAAAATTCAAGCAGTTACATTCATATTTGGAAAAGCCTTAGCATTTTGAAAACAAGAAAAATCTGAAATACACGAACCGAGATAAATGGGTTTAAAGATTTCATTTGCAAAGATGTTGTCGTGATATTTAAAGGTACAAAATGACAACAGATGTTTCTTATATCAGCCGTAACTGTTGTTCTATAGGGAGTATCAACCTGAAATTTTGTCAGAATGTAGTCGTAAGAATGCGGTATGTAACAAGATAAAAATTTTAAAATCACAATTTTTACGAAATTTTGATATTCGTAGGGTGCCGAGTTCCCTTAAAAATTTGTCTAGCGTTTATATATATATATATATATATATATATATATATATATATATATATTTAACACTCTGTTCTAGTATTCCATAGTATAATTAATTATACTTATTGACTACTCATATTTAACTTTCCTGCGCACCCTCTAAGGCAGCCATACTCAACCTGCGGCACGCGGGCCACATGTAGCCCTGCGACCTTTTACGTGCGGCCCGATACACATAATCTTTAATCCCTAATTATAAAATTTATTACGATGCTCTTTAAAAGTTTTTTTAACACCTTCTCTGTCCCTTTATGTATTTTCATGGGAAGATAAAATCCACCAGTTATTTGTAATTACTAATTTAAAATCATATTAAAACATCTTAAATGCCATTTCCTTAGTCAAAAATTCTTTTTTTTTATGCAGTTCTGTTTGTGTTATAGTGAGGTACACTAATGAAACATTATTCCAAACTAGCAGACTACGCCCGCTGCGCAGGTCAGTTTCTCCAAAAGAACCTTGAATCAAACAAAATATATCGGTGAATTTAACCTTGTATTTTAATCTGTACCTTTACCTGGAATATCCTAAAATAATATAAAAACGTATACTTATTTCACTAAGTTATGTTTTTTAATACGGTTTATTATTATACGCTTACAATTTATTACTTACCGTTTTCCATTGATTTATATGTTTTATAGCTACATTTTTTAATAACGTCAATTAACCTATATTATTCACAACTAAAAAGAAATGGCGCATCTAGTATTTGTGGAGAATTAAATAAAAATCATGCACTCGTGACATCATAATTCACTTTTATATTTTAACAGAATAATACGGTTACTATAATTTGTGACTCGTGCTGACACATTGCTGTTATTATTATTTTTTTACGCGTGAAGTTTTCGCTATGGTACTCCATTGAGAAATTTGGTAATTTTTAAACTTCAATATTTGAAAAATGGCATAATCAGTGAATTTGAAATTTATATCATGAAAAGTACAATTTTTTACCTTTCTAACGCAGTTTGTCTAACAATTTTCTGACAAATACTTTTCGAGCAATTAATTTTTTCAGTAACTTCAAATGTTTCATTTTCCGAGATTAATCTGTGGCAACGATTAGCGAAAATCCCAGTCGTCAGCAACGCATACCTTTTTATTAAAGAGGATTAATTAAATTTGCACAATATATTTCTACATTGCAAAATAAATAAAATAAAAAATTCATTGAAAAATGAATGATTTATTAAAGAAAATCTCTTTTTTCCCACCTTAGAATTTGGTGATGCTGCATTGTTTATTATTATGTGTGTTTTATACTTATTATATCACTAATAATGCTTATTCGGGTTGTCGTGGAAAAAAATGGCAGAAAAAAGTTTTACTACAACAATCTTCGCGGCATATTTCTCCATCATTTCAATAGAAATCTACCCCGAAGTAAATTTTTTGGAAATAGAGGTGTTAAAATTTTCTGATAACATTCCTTCCACGATAAACGTTCGATACTACTAATTATATTAATTTTTTATTTTGCTTTGTCACACTGCTTTTACTATTTTATTATTTTAATTACCCCCTTTTTTTACATTATTATACAAAGTGTGTTGCGGCCCGCGAGAAAAAAGGGTTGAGTATGGCTGCTCTAAGGTGTTATATCTATGTACGTAGGTACAGAACTTGAATCTTATATTATATTATGCCTTTTTATGTTGATTTTAGAACATTTACGTTAGTTTATGTAAGGTTTAATAGATAATATTGTAGTTATGCAACAACGATTATTTCGTCGTTTTTTAATTTTTAACTATGTTCCTAAACGACGATAATCATTTTTTAGTTATCAGATTAAAAATAATATTTATATCAAACGTATTCCCGAAATTTGAATAATTACTATAATATTGCGAAATAAATAAAATGGTCATTAAAAAAATATTTGTTTTCTAATTCAATTCCCTTAATTATAATATGTAAGTGTAACTGTAATTGACCGTAAATTCATGGGGTTTTTGCAACTAAGGACATAAGTTGGGTCTTATTTTTTTTCTCGATTAACTTTTTAAAATGTCACATTCAAAAATACAATTTTCGTTGTGAACCTTTAATGCATGGAATGGAATTTTTAGTGTAGAAAAATATTTTTTCAACATCTAAGAAAAATTAAATTATAAATGGTAATAGTATTAATTATAAATGGAAATACTATAAATTATAAATTATACTTGGTAATAGTATACATTATAAATTATAAATGGTAATAATATAAATTTTAAATTATAAATGTATCGATCTTGTAGCTACTACAATCTAGAGATCTGCACGGACCCGCAAAATTAAGACAAACTTTGGAACGGGACGGGACGGCAGAATAAAGACAATTTTTAACGGGTCATGCCTGACCAATAAAAAATTAAACGCCCTCCCCCCGGACCGATAAAAAAATTAAATGGGCCGACCGGTCAGATATAACAAATTTAAAAGAGTCGGACTAAGCCGACAAAATATAAACAATTTTCAATGGACCTGACTGGGCTGAGAATAATTTATAAATATGCTGTGCAAGCCGATGCTAGTTTCTCCGCATCAATACAGAAATTTACATGTCCAGCGTAGAGATCGGCATCGGACAGTTACTCGTGTCGGAGCCCGGGCTTATTTTTTTCAGCAGAATCGAGCCGGTCTCAGGCTTAGAATTTTTACTGCATGCTCGGGGGTCGGATATTGCCTTAATTGTTCCCAGAACGTGTAAGGCAGGAAATTTTATCTGTAAAAATAAGAGTGATAATGACATTTTGCTAACGGAATCTTTGTAAATATACTTTAATAAATTACAGAAAAATACTTCAAATATGATATTTTAACCATATTTTTCGTTTATTCTAAACTACATTATTTTCTTAATGAATCTTTATTTGAATATAATACCTAAGAGTCTAACGCTCGTATTCACCATCTCCCTCAACTCCCGGTTAAGCACAACAGCGACGGTTGACTGTTCAAAATGTATTCACCCTTAACCTGACTGGACCTGATTGCAACCGAAGTCCAATCAGGTGAATCAGGTGAACATCATTTAAGCGTTCAATCGACTAAACCGGGAGTTGGTGTAAATGGTGAATACGAACATAGGTGATCATTAATGTTGCTATTATGTATTATATAGATTGTGGACATACAGTCTGTAATATACTATAAAATTTTCGCATAAATATATATGCAATACTCTTTAAAAGAATCTTAATTGTACATTAAGAAAAATAGAATTTTTTTTATAGAAATTGAGTCAGACCGGGCCGGGCCTGGAAATTCCAGACTGTGGAGACCTATACTACATTCTTCCCTAAATTAATCATTATTTTTTTCTTCTTTACAAAGAGAGACAATAAATTACTATTATTTAATTGCATAGTGTCGTTAATAACTATTCCATAACTGACACGATACACAATTTCTTAAATAATAACAATCATAAATGTTTCATTGAGAAATTTGGCGTTTCGTTTGAAAATGTTTTTTTTTTCTTTTTTCCTTAACAATATTGGGCAGCTTAAATAAGAAATTCCGTAGACGGATATCACCTTTAAATTGGGTAATAAATAATGGGGTATAGGCGTATTGTGCAACATGCGCACTCTTTTCAAATGTGTTTAAATTATCAAAATCAGCAATTATTAAACTCCAAAATATATGTAAATATGCCCAAAAATTCATTTAGTGTAATGAAGTCTATTGGAGAAATTAATAAAACATATTCAAGCTTAGCTAAGATGGCATTGCATTTTTTATTAATCAAAAAAATGAGTTTTCTTCAAAATGCCTTTTTAACGCTTTGCACCATAGTTGAAAAGTGTGATTATGATTTCGGTTTGTCTGGCCTTCTGTGAGGCCATCTGTCTGTCTGTTTGTCCGTGCTCTCACTCACGTAAATATACTCGGATTGCCATGTAGTTAACGTATGTTATTGAAGTTTACTATGTGCATGTTCGGTTTTGAAAATGATGTCTGTAGCATGCATTCATTGTTCATTTACAGGGATTCAAAAGAATTCCATTCCATTATATGGTCTATGGAGAAAAATCGTTTGCAATGTATTTTAATGATGTTGCACTATTTTAAGTATATTGAAATTGATGTACATCAATGAGACTGTACCTTGCTTACAAGTGATAGTTTTATTGGTAAATGTGCGTCTGTCTTATAATGCCACATTTCTGCATGCAATTAGTTGAGTATTTAAGCTGGTGATTGGATATAAAAATTTACATTTCTGGGTTTCTAATAAAGATGGAAAACATAACTGTTTAAATTCAGTCTGTACATTTAATTCTGCTTTTACATGATCCTGCGATTAAATTAGGCGAATATTACTTTAAAAAAATAGTGGTATTCATTGTCCGTAAACTTTTAAATCTATGATCGTGTAAAAACAGAATTAGATGTACTTGCAACTCTACTTTTAGCATATTTCGAAAACGGTTCCCATGGACGAAATCAAATATCACAAGATTTTGAATGACTTCAAATATGCTTTTATATTTATAGAGGATTTTGTCCATCACTTTATTAATATGAACTTTTCCTCATCAGTACAACTTTTGTCTTTGCAAATTTCCTCAAAAAAAAAAACCTCTTCTCCTTTTGTCTATATGTTTTCCTTGAACTTTGCATTGGTACCAATATCACTGGCAGTCTCATTTGTATCCTGCGGATTGCATCAGTTGAGGTATATCCTTGCTTAATCTAAAAGTACCAATTTATTAATAATACCACTTATGTATTCTACAGACCGGTCAATTATCCTGTATTCCTTTAGAAAAGGTTTGATCACTAGATCGATTTTAGTCAGAACTTTATGACAGAAGTTTGACATCACGCTGAATTCAAATTTAGTAATATATAGAGCAGAAAAAAAAAATTTAGTTTGACTTTGCTAATGTATCAGTCTTTAAATTATTCAGTGTATTTGTGAAATTGCCAATACGGTTATAAAATCCTGTTACATCTTCACGTTTTGATGACCAAAAATTATTGAGTATTAATGCAATAATTTTCGTGAAATAGCATATGTATTTCAGCAACTTATTATCTACTGGTAAAATAAAAACATTGAATTACTTTCAAGTGCAATTTGGAAGGCTAAAATCATTCTCTGATTCGGATAAGATGTTCGAAAGATTTACACAAACAAAATTTAATGGGTGCGCTGTGAAAGGTATAAAAAATGATACATCACTTGTTTGCAATAACCAGGATTATACACTTTTATACTTCCCAGGCATATTGAAGTCATTGTCTTACCACTTTATCTTGTAGGTAGATTTCGTAAGAAAGACTACCTATTAGATTCTCCCTTAAGTTGGAATTCCTGAAAAATTTTTGCAGATCTCCACTGATCATGACTCCTAGAACCCAAAACCACCCCCCAATTCAAAACTTTATCTATCTATCTATCTATATATCTATATCACTTTTTTATGGACACGATAACTTCCATAATTCTGCACAAATCTCTTCCAAACTTATGCATAAAATCAAGCGGCATAAAATCTCGGTTAAGTTTGTTAGTGGTCAAAATCAAACCACGGAGAGGGGCAAATGGAGGGGGGGGGTCTTTTTGTGAAAACAGGAAAACCCCCATAACTTCTTAATTTTGATACATATCGAATCCGTTTAAAGTTATTATTACTTCTAGGAAAAGGTTTAAAAATTTATGTATGACAGATTTTTCATTTCATTAAAACTGCCTCCCAGGGAGGAGGGGAAATAGGGGTTTCAGAAGAAAAAATCCATAACTTCGTAAATTCAAGAGATATCAAATCCGCTAAAATTTATTATAAATCTTCTTAATATTATCTAGAACTTCTATATTGACAAGTTTCTTATAGGTCCAACTCTTACTGCAAAACAAAATTAAAAACAAAAAAATCCCTGCTGGTTCCGCCTACAGGCAGAGGTATATTTCGAGGTGGGCGGTCCCAACTGCCGCATCATGGCAAATAGATCTTTCTTCTGCAATTCCCAATAAACAGGCGCCCCATGGTCTGCGTCTTCGAAATCTACCTGTGCCTGTAGGCCGAGGAGTCAGGGATTTTTCTTAGACATATCCAGTATAAAACAATTTCCAAAATGCACTAAAAGAAAAACATGTAGAGGGGTTTCGAGGCTTATAAGATATTTTTCTCCCAATCAATTGGTGAAAAAAAAATAGCCGAAAAATAGCCCAATTTTTAACACGTTCACTATCAGCGGATATGAGCATCACCTGTGGGTCTGAAAAATGTTTTATTCTCTGCCGCGAGCCACTCTGGGGTAACTGTTCTTTTTTATTTATTTATTTTTTCTTTTTTAAACCCTTACACATGTACATTTTGCGCCATCTATTGTCGGCTCAGAGAAGCTTTTATTTTAGAATTTGTTATTTTTTTGCTTTTGATGACACATGTGAAGAAGACAATAGTTTTACCATTTTATGCTAAAAAAAACTGTTTAATTGAAAAAAAAATTAACTTTTTGATTCTTTTACCTAAATTATTTACATTATTTCTGATATTTGTTATTTCAAAGTGATATTACTGATTTATTTAGAACTCATTTAGCCTATTTTAGGCCTATTTTTAACATTATAGTGGGTTTATGTTATATAAGTTAGCGTTATAATTCTATATTTCGAGTTGAATATTATGTTGTTGACTTTCAATTAAAAGTGAATGATGCATAGAATTGTTGAAATCTCACTTCTTGGGGATTGCGATAAAACAGTGAAACTAAAATTTTGAAAAATATTAAATGTGCTAAATAAATATGTTAGTCTTTGAACCTGACACAGGTCAGAGGTTTCGTCATAAAGTCAGCTAGCTGCATCTTTCCAGAAACATGTTTAATATGCAGTTCACCGTTAATGAATTTTTCACGTACAAAATGGTACCGCACATCAACATGTTTAGATCTTTTATGGAATTCTGGATTCTTGGCGAGCACTATAATTATCCACGAATAGGGAAGGTGTTTCTAAAGTTGTTATGTCACTTAACAAACGCTTCAGACAAATTATCTCTTTGGCACTCTCACTTGCAGCAACATACTCTGCCTCTGTTGTAGATAACACCACACTCCTTTGCTTTTGGCTCATCCATGAAATGGCACCTCCGGAAAATTTAGAAATCATTCCAGTCCTTGAGCGTCTGGTTTTCATATCTCCTGCATAATCAGCATCACTGTATACTTCAAGCTCATTGGCATACACTTTGCTTTATACGACAAACCAAAGTAGAGAGTTAGTTCCTTTCAGATATTTGAAAATTCGCTTAACAGCACACCAATCTGATGATCTAGGATTTTCGAGATTTTCAGAGACTGTACTAATAGCATATGGTAAATCAGGTCTTGTGGCAATGGCAAGGTGCATAAGGCTGCCAACAGCCTGACGATAAGGAATTTCTTTTCCTATCAGTTTGTTACCTTCGTCATCAGAGATATAGCTTTTATCACTTGGAGTTGATATCGGATTATCACAGTCCATAATGGATCTTGCGAGTATTTTCTTTGCATAGGCACATTGGTTTACAAAAATTGAACCATCATCAAATTTTGTTATATTCATACCCAGAAATTGATTCAAACAACCTATTGTAATCTTAAAGGATTGAGCAAGTTGACTCATAAATTCCTCCACTTCAACTTTATCAGAATTAACAACAAGACCATCATCTACATAGATAACAACAAAAAATTTATTTTTATCTCTATGTCTGACAAACAAACAAGGATCAGCAGTACTAACCTACAGTTTATGTTCCTTCATAAAGTTTAAAAAACACTGGTTCCAACAACGAGGGGCTTGTTTAAGTCCATACAAACTTTTGTGTAGTAGACAGACTCTCCCACTATTATCATTAAAACCTTCTGGCTGTGTCATGAAGACTTTCTCCTGAAGTATTCCATATAAAAACGCAGTCTTTACATCAAATCATTTAAGTGCAGTTGTTCTTTTGCAAAATGGATCTTACAGTGTCGTATCTTGCATCTTGCGACAGGACTGAACGTCTCATCAAAGTCAATACCTTCTTTTTGGGCATACCCTTTTGCTACAAGACGTGCTCGGTATGTTTCAACAGTACCATCAGGATTGAATTTCTTCTTCAGCACCCATTGACAGTTGATGATTTTGGAACGTTTAGGTCTTTCAATCAATTCCCATGTCTAGTTTTCATGCAAGGCAGACATTTCCTCTTTCATGGCATTAAGCCACAAGTCACTTTCACTCGAGGAAATAGCTTCAGTATATGTAGAGGGACTTTCAGATTCTCCTACAGCAGCTACATTTGCAAGAAGAAATTCCCCGGACTTTATCCATATGCTTCGCTGTCTGTCAGATTTTTGAAGTTCTTGTTTTTCTTCGGATTGATTGGTGTCTTCATTCTGAATTTCTTCACAGTTCTCAGATGAGTCTTTCTCCACCTCCGCTGTAGCAGGAGTGGTACATAGACGTCCAGGTTTAAAATATACATCACGAGATTTTATGATTTTATTTTGAGAAGGTAAATAGATTTTATAGCCATCTCTGTTGACATAGCCCACAAGATGACCAAGTACACTTTTGTTGTCAAACTTGCGCCTAAAAATTTTTGGTATGTAGGCATAACATTCAGTTCCGAACACTCGCAAATGATGCAGTTTAGATGTTTGGGGACCAGTCCAAAGCTCATTAGAACTCTTGTCTTCTTCTGGTGATACCCCAGTATGGTTTAGTAGATACACAGCTGTTTCACATGCATTGGCCCACAGTGATCGAGGTAATCCACATGTAGAGAGCATAGAGCGAGCAAGTTCAACAACTGTCCTGTTTTCACGTTCTGACACTCCATTTTGTTCAGGTGTGTACAGTATCCCTGGAGTCAGAACTGCATCTCTTTTAGCAAGGATTTGTCGAACTTCACCGCAGTCAAATTCACCTACTCCATCAAAACGTAATTATTTCACAACATGAATATGATTGGTAGCTTCATTGAGAAATATACGCAAGCAGGAACTCACTTCACTTTTCTTTTTTAGAAAGAATATTCTACGATATTTACTATAGTCATCCTTGAAATTCAAAAAATATCGTGCACCATTGAAGGATCCCACAGACATGCACTGTAAAAAATTTTCGGAACGTTTCAGGAAATTATCCTGAAACATTTCGCATATTTTACCGGAATTTCGAATTTCTTTATGTCCCACATCAATTACGGCAATAATTCGTGTAATATTTTTGAGAGGTTTCAACTTTTCCGTAAACTACATTCTGCGCATGCGTGTTTCATGTTTTATGTTCCATTAGCCATTTTGATAACTAAAGAACAATAAAAAACAGCTCCCTAGGTACTTAGAGACAAATGCAATCTGAACAAATGCCATTCTTTGTTTGGATATCAACCGATATAGTAAGTTGCTAATTTAAATCTTTTTATGCTTCATTATTTGAATTTTCATTTTATCTGTAATACTAAACTTTAAAATTTAATTGCTTAAATAAGACACTGAATAAAAAAAGTATTGAAAATTGATTGTTAAAAATTGGAATGTTTCACTACTTTGTTGTGAAACGTAACAGCAAAAAGCCGTGGCATCTTAATGCCACCACTTTTTTCCGGAACCTTCAGGAAAATTTTTTACAGTGTGGGTCCATTTAAATCAGCATTAATGCTTTCACCAACTGACATGGCTATGTAAGGGCGTGATTTGAAAGATTTTCTATGTGCTTTGCCAAGAGCACATTAATCATAGAACTCATTTGTTACTGCATGTCTCACACGAATGTTCATGTCATTTAATAATTTCCGAACATGACGTTTGTTTTGATGACCAAGGCGTTCATGCCACAACTGCAGCGTTTCAGATTCTGTAGCAATGTTTATTTCAGCTGTACATGCTAGAATAACGACTCTCATGGACATAACATTGTGTACCATCTGTCCATGATCCAACAGCAACAAGTTCGTTACTACGATAAAATTCAACATATTTGTCAGTCATTTTTACTTCAACACCATGCTTGGCAGCTTGTTGAACAGAAAATAGGTGCCTTCGCACATCAGGAACATACCATACGTTTTCCATATGAGCATCATGCCACTTACCATGGATACAAACTTCAATATTTATTTTACCAGATCCAAAAGCATAGATCTTATTCTTGTCAGCAAGTAATATTTCAATGGGCACAGGAAAATGTTTATAAGTTACAAAATACTGTTTATTTGCAGTCATGTGGTGAGAAGCGCCAGAGTCACAAATCCAAATATCTGGCTGGGCAAAACTTTTACTAGCACTAAATGCACCTTTGTTATTCTTTGATAGCAGGTATTTACCGTTGAATTTTTTCTTTGGACAGTCTTTACATAAATGTGCACTTGATCCACATTTAAAACAGTTATTTTTCTTACTAGGTCTAATATTACCTCCAGGAACAGTTTCAGAAATATTTTCCCTATTCCTCACAGCTTTTTGTCCAGAAACAGGAACACGAGCTGCAAATGCACCATAGTCCATAGCAGCAGTAGATTTGACACGCTGCTCAATCGTGCATAGTTTTTCAACTAAATTTTTTGTTGAACGTTTTTCTGAGTCTAATGACTCCCAAACATTGTTGAACTCTTAGTACTCTGGACCAATAGTCAGAAGAATTTTTCCATGTAACAACTCTGGTGGAATGAAACTTGAGCCAATACGAGCAAGTTCATTGTTCATTTGTGTATAAATCCGTTCAACTTTGGCAGCATGAGTTGCAACATTGTCATTTGGATCTTTACAAAATTGGAAAAATTGGTTCATAAGTAAATTAAGTCTTTGAATGCTACTTTGTTCAAAAACACTGATTAATTTGTGCCAAATGTCCTTTGCATTAGTGTACGTCATTACCAAATCAGCAACCGAGTGGCTCAACGTACTTGCAATGAGAGCGGCTGCTTTAGCGTTATCACGCCGCCATTCAGTCACCTTTTTATTCGAATCGGCATCGTCACTTACAGCGACCGGACACACACGAGTTCCTTCAATAATCGAATTGAGATCGTACTGTTCAAAGTGCATTTTCATTTTCCACTTCCACTTTCTACAATTTTCAGCACCTTGTTCCAGTTTATCAATTTGCACCTTAAGTTCAGCCATGCTAGCGTCACGCGGTTAGGCCTAAGTAACTAAGTTTGCTAGCTTTTCAGAATAATTCAGATTACTTCACGCAGTTTTAAAGCATGCTGAGCCCATAACCTGTAATAGTTACCAACAGATTCTTGGACTGAAAAAAAAAGCTAATTATTACATGCAAATATAAAGATAAATTCAAAAGGGCAGCAATCAGTGTTAACTTTAATTACGTTGGTTGCTTACGGCAAGCTACAAAACAGAATGACAACACAGTAAAAAAGGTAGAGTTGAGTTGTCGCTTGTTTGTTATAAGGTTTGAGTAGTAACTCACCACAACACTTCAGTTATGCAGTATTGGAAGTGCATTAGGTGCCTTTCCACTTCCCTCCCCCAGAGACGTTTGATCTAAAGTATCACAAATGATTGGTTTTCTTATAAAATTATAAATTTCATATCATTTCAAGTCCCGAGAAATATATGGTGAAGACACTGAGAACATATATGATAGTTTCTTCGCTCACTTCTATATTCATCCAAAATTACTGGTTTAATTTTTGTATTTTTTTCTCGACCAAATGATTTTAGCTTGATATATTTACAATTTAATGTTTCTCTGTATGTTTATGTTATTTTACGATATGAAATCATGATATTATTTTACAGACTAATATTTCCTACATAATGGAGGAAGCAGCATTGAATATTGGTTTCAAAAGAAATATGATTGTGCGGCAGAGTTCTCATCGAAAAAAAATTCTTACGAAAGAAGAAACTGAAAGGCTTATGAACAAGAAAGATAGTGATAAATCTTTCAGTGATTTTTCAAATTCTGATTCCGAATGGGAAATGCAATAAGTGAAATGCAAGTGATAGTGATCAAACTATAACAGACGATAATGACGTAATATCACCAATTTCGAAAAAAGTCGAAGGTGTGAATACAGATGATGGATGGTATGAGGTAAGTTGTTCTTATCTGAAATTTGACATCGAAATAAAAAAGTCTTCACACGCAATTCCAGAATACAAAGATGGAAGCCAACTAACACTGATGAAATTCGAAAATTTCTTGGCATCATTTTATATATGAGTCTAGTCAAGTACTCAGAAATAAGTGATTATTGGAAGCAAAATATTTTGTATAAGAATCAACTAATACCTAAATTCCTGAGCCGCAACAGGTTTCAGTTGTTGTTGAGGTCTGTTTATTTTGCTGATAATGAAACTGCAGATTACCACTGACAGTCTTTACAAAATACGCGAAATATTTACAATGACCCCAAAACAGTTTTCTAAGAACATGACTCCTAGAGAATCTCTTGTCGTTGATGAAACCGTAGTTCCATTTAGAGGTCGGCTGATATTTCGCCAGTATATACCTACCAAAAGACATAAGATATGGATTAAAATTTCTCAAAATATGCAGTACAGAAGGTTACACTTTCAGAATGTCTTTATACACTGAGCAGACCATACCAGATAAGAGCGAGGATTTAGCAGAAAAAAATGTCCTTGAATTTCCAGAGCCCTATTTGAATCGGGGAAGAACAATTGTTACAGACAACTTTCATACATCATTACAATTAGCTAATTCTTTACTGGAGAAGGACACTCACTTAGTAGGAACATTGCATATGAATCGAAAGTGATTACCAGTAGATGTTATGAAAAAAAATTTTAAACAAGGAGATATCATTGGAAGGGAAAATTGCAATGCCTCCATAGTTGCCAAGTGAAAGGGCAAAAGAGATGTAGTATTTCTATCAACTAAGCACAGCGTAGATTTAAAAGGCACGGGAAATGCTGAAGAAGTAAAGAAACCAGAGGCAACTCTGGATAAGAATGCTGTAAAAGAGTGTGTGGATCTTTCAGATCAAATGACCAGCTATTTCCCCCCCCCCCCCCCCCCCCCTAAGAAAAACAGTTAGGTGGTATCATAAAGCCGTTTTAAAGTTATTATTGAATACCGCTGTCGTTAATTCTTGGCTTATCTATAAAACTTTGAAAAAAGAAAACATAGCCATAAAACAATTCTAAGAATTTATAGTCTTGGAAATGCTTGGAATAAACGAAATAGTAGATGCAGGATCAGGAAAAACACGTACTAGTAGAAACGGGAGAGTAGTAGTATATTCTTCAGTAGTGTCTACTTCTGTAGTTTCTACTACTTTGTTCAGTAGTAGAAACTACTGAAGACCAGTAACAACAGAAAAAGAAAGAAGCGGATGCGTCAGTTGTTATGAAAAACGTAAAGAGGAGAGTGGGGCAGTAGCTTAAAAAACAACGGAAAAAGTGGTGACAAAATACAGCCAATGTAATATATTTTTTTTATGTCTTACGTGAGTTACATAAATACACTGAATACAGTATATCATTTTAGCCTTTTTTTTTGCCGATGTCACCGGTGATGCTCATGGCTTAGAGCTTATAACGCATTACTACACTGTCATGAGCATCACCGATGGTCTCACCATATTTTTGTGAGCTCATTCCGAATTATGTGTACTGTACATATTTTACAACAAATAAACCCTTTACAAACACTTTAATTATTTTTTTTAACTTTGGAACCTTGGTGATCACTTTAATTTCCGATAGCGGCAGTAAACGTGTTAAACTTTAGCCTGGTTTTATTTCTTAGTTGCATCAGGCAACAAATTACATGCTTCTTTTGAATTATTTGATTCGATGAATTCCAATATAACTGGCAGCAGTTGTTTGATTCAACGGTTCTTAATAAAGTGTTTTGTTGTTTTAAACTAAGAGTAGTCATTTAACATAAAAGTCAAATGCATTATACCTGGAAAAGGGCGGAGCCAGTGTAATGCTTTCCGGATACTGGTAATTCGATATTTAGTAGAATGAAACTTAATTAATCTTCATCTAACTAATGTATACGTTTGAATAATATGAAATTGTTTAAGGGAGATACCGATGTAACGCTCATTAAGTTAAGATCATTTTGTAGGTGTTAGGTGAAAAAAGGTGTTAATTTATTTTCAAAAAGAATTCACCTTTAGACTATAGATGAACTAAGAGCCTGATAACTGCAAACGCAAATTTCCACCACTTTTTTGCCTTATTTAATGGCAAAATTTTGCCATTAAATAAGATGATAAATAATTTTCTAAATTAGTTTTCTTAATTTGAATAGGCAGTAATAACGCCCTGGTAAAACTTTAAACAACAGTGTCCATAAAAATGAAATTAATCTGATCATCATGAAGTTCAGAACAAGGAAACAAGAAAATTATACGTAGCCTCCCTTCTGACTTGTGCGCATTGCTACTCTGTAACGGTGGCTCTGAAACAAACAAACAAAGGGCTTAAAACATTTAAACTGAATGTAAAAATCTGGTAAATCTTTAAATTTCACAAAAACAATTACATTATTATATTTTTTGTTTCAAAGAGAAATTTTTTTGGGGGGGGGGGGGGAAATAAAAGACTTTCTTAGAAGCCAGTTTTTACAAAGAAAAAAATTACAAAGACAAATTTAATGGTTCACTGGATAAGTACATGTCGCATGTAGCTTCACTTCAGAATGAAAGTCACTAGCTTAATTACAAAATATTCTACAAAGCCCGTGACATACCCTTCAGGGCTGTTTACTTGAAAGAAAAGCGTGACAGGATCTTAACAAATAATACAATTTATTTAAAACGATAAACATGGTGATTGGCATTGGAGCGGGCAGGTTTAAATAAAAAATAATCTCAAATTCACTACAGATTGAAAGGGGGAATCCTTTCCCAAAAGAATCATTAAATTCAAAACACTTAACTCAAATCAAAATGACTTCGCCATCAAAATGGTCATTAGAATCTTGCAGAACGGAGATTCTCCATTCTGATAGATCCTAAAAAAATCACTTTAACTTTCTATAAATTATCACTATAATCACTGTAATAACACTATAAAAATGTCCCCACGAAATGGAACCCGTAGATTCCAATAATCCTTTATTTCGTAAATACGAAGTAAAGTTAAACTTCTTACTACGACGCTGGCAAAACTTACAGCTGTAGACTCTATCGGAAAGAGATAATCGAAAACTCCGTTTGTACTTATCACGTGGAGAACTCGACGCTCAAATACAGAACTAGATTACTTTATAACTGCAAGATGCGTCCAAAATCCATCGAATTCACCTCCTACCGCACTATATATAGCAACTAAACAACCACAGATACCTAATTATCATGTCATTGTAACAAATAACCGTGACAATTAGATTCCGGGAGATTTAGTCATACTTTGCAAAACTTAAGGAATTACAGAATAAGTAGCTCATTTACGCACAAATGTTAGAATTCACGACACCACGATCGCACACAAACCGAACACTCGACCACTAAACTACCTTTATAAAAGAGTAGCTATAGCCACTATGCTACACGTTCACTAGTTAGAAAAACACTACTTTATAGCGCGTTTTTTTTTTTATACCGCTAACCAGGCCCCTACCTGCCCGGCATGAATACCTAGCTTAACGGGTTAGTACCTGGGTGCGGGGCGGAAATCGCCTGATCACAGCATGGCTGTGATCCACCTGACTATTGATTTGTTCACATCGCTGCTGTGCTTGCTCTCTTGTGATTTGCTACCGTTATCTTTGTTTGCCGGTTCAAGGTTTCTGTTTAACTTCGTTGAACTGACAGATTTAATAGGTCTCGTAATTTAGAACCTTGATCAGGTGACGAGACCCTCACCTGACTAGGCACCCCCTGAGGTAATTTTCACAGGTAACTTGGAGGGCTTTGCACCCACGACGGATTTTACATGCACCAGGTGCCATTAGCGTACATAGATTTTCATATTTACCATGTCTGTTGGCTTGTCACGTTCATGGTGGGTTGTCGCTGTAGTATTTATCGCCTCTTTTATGGGCTGATTTCACTTCTTGTTGTATTTGTCTCTGTCAAGGCTTTTTGGCGTTTTTATAGGCTCGCCCCTGTTGTGGGTTGTTTTTTGTCTATCATTCATTGTTTTTTGTCTCTTTCTTGATATATTTTTACCTCTAGCTTGTACTAGAGCTGGTTTTCACATTTTGAATCTTGGTCTTCTTTCGAGAGTTTCACTGGTTATTATGTCACTATCGTGGGTTTTGTCACGTTGTAACTTTTGTTACTGGTGGTTGTCACATTGTAACTTTTGTTACTGGTGTTTGTCACATTGTAACTTTTGTTACTGGTGGTTGTCACATTGTAACTTTTTTAATTGAGCACTGAGCAAAGCGGCGTTGAAAACGAAAAGAAACAGATTTTTTTAAGCTTCAAATTTTATCAAGATTTTACACAGACAATCTTTCCTTAATCCCTGTAAAATTTTTAAATACATAATTTTGGAGAAAAACAAATGTATTTAACTCTACTATTAGAAAAGTTTCACAACTAAAAACGGATTACTTTTTTTAGTTGGGATGTTCTAAAACATTTTGAATCTTTATACAACACCTCACTTTTGACCCCTGCCAAATCCATAGAACTAGGCAACCCCCCCTCCCCCATTAGTTACGTCACTGCATGAAGATAATTTTTCAAATTTCTCATCTAAAAGTTAATATTTTTAACCTTTTTTTTTTTTTTTTTTTTTGTATACTTTATTTATTTTAAAGGATGTCTCTTGCTTTTTTTTCAACAAAATATTTCTAAAACATCTGCTTAATTTTATATTTAATGTGTTGAAATCTTAACGAATCTTACGAGCCATGTATGAGATTTTAACACTTCGAATAAAATTGATCCAAGTATATTTTAAGAATATTTTGTCGAATAAAGAAGTAAGAGACATTCTTTAAGAAGCGTTTATAGAAAAAAGAAGTTAAAAATACTAATTCTCAGAAAAATTAATTCTATTTTCATAGGTTCCACACTGGATTGAGGAATATGAGTTCTGACTAAACAACAGCCTTAAAGCAGCACTTCATTGATACATCATTCATGAAATCCCTGTTAACCTATGAGAAAATTTAAACCAGTGTTTACTCATTACCTAGTATAATTATCGAAATACGGTTTTCACCATTAGAAAGTAGGCGTGCAATGTTGAGGTAGTACGTTTTTAAAAATTGTCCTCTTAAATTTTAAATATTTTTTAAAAGATGATAAAATTAAAAGAAATTATAGAAGAATAAACAAAACAAAAAATACAGGGTTTTAAATACTTTTCAACAGTGTTACTTACCCGCCCATGTACCCCCCCCCCCCCCACCCCTCACCCCCCGCAAAAAAATGGGTTTTAAAAGCAGAAAAACTAAACAAAAAACCCTGCCCCAATACCCAAAAAACACACTGATAGTAGGCTTTTTTATTTTTTTTCCAACTTCAACATAATTTATATTTTTGTTTGTCATAAAATGAACAATGTAATTAATTAGACACTAAAGAGAAATAAATGTAACCAAAGTATAATAAAAAAGCAAATATATTTTGACCAGTGTATTTAATTAAAAACATATTACACGATTATTGTTGTAAGAGTGTAATATTTAAATTTAAATTTCATTTTAAATGCCTTCTTCTTCGTATTTTTTTTTTAATTATTTTTTACTGTTTAAAAATCTGTGCACTTTTACTAATTTTTGTACTTTTTCACAATCCAATTTGTTACGAAGTTTAGATCATACTAATCCACAGGTGGAAAACACTCTTTCTATTGAGCTTGGCAACTTAGTCTATTGATTCAAAAATTTGCAGAAAGGCTTCACATTCTCATTTGTTGAACGTTTTTTTTTTTTTTTCAAAATATTCCACCACTGTGCAGAGCTAAAATTTTTAATTACATCATCCACAAACATTGATAGTGGATATATTTGTGTATCTTTAATTTTGAATGCTAAAAATGGTACAAGCCATTCAGGATGTTTGTTTGTTAACCAAGATTCTGTGTATTTTTCTTGCTCAGAAGATAAGCGTTTCCCTTCATATTTTTTATTAATCATATTTGCTAGGTAATGGCAAAAGAGCTTCACACATGCTTCTCTGAATATTGTTTTTATGCATTGTAAGATCAGAACATTCCGATAAATCCAGTCAAAGTTCCATAGCATTGGAAATATTTGTGTTTTCAGTTTGCATACGGTTAAATACTTTTTCTATGTATTTCAGCTGCTAACTAATGTATACGTTTGAATAATATGAAATTGTTTAAAGGAGATACCGATGTAACGCTCATTAAGTTAAGATAATTTTTTATGTGTTGGGTGAAAAAAAGTGTTAATATTGTTAAAAGGAATTTGCCATTAGATTAGATGAACTAAAGGCCTGATAACTGCGAAGGCAAATTTCCACCACTTTTCTGGAAAAGTAATTTTTGCCTTATTTAATGGCAAAATTTTGGCATTAAATAAGATGCTAATTATTGTTCTAAATTAGTTTGGTAATTTGAATAGGCAGTAATAACGCTCTGGTAAAACTTTAAACAATAGTGTCCATAAAAATGACATGTGGATAACTTCTTTATAAACAAGCACGTTTTCCAAATTCGGGTAATATTTTCTCGAATTTCAGAAATTTTCTCATGCTGTATTTATACATATTTAGTATAATTTTTAGAAAATGTATTTATACAATAAAGCTGAGAATTCCAGCGTGTAGCATTTGGTATCTGTAGCGTTAAACCCCCTTTTTCTTTCAGCCATCCATGATGAAGTTGATGGTGATTGCGGAAAACTTTATTAACCTCAAAAATATATCGAAGGTTTTTTTTATTTGAAATTTTATTTACTAAAAGATTTATATGATGGGCTGAACATTCATATGTTGTCATATTTTCATGTGTTTTTTCTAAATTTTTTCTCATTTTTGTCATTTTGGTTTCATTATCTGTGCAAACTGCAAAAATTTTAACTCCAATTTTCTTCTGACAGTAATCAATACTTACTACAACAATCTGTGCACAGCTGTTTTCTTGTTGCTTTCACAATTTGTCGCATTAAAAAAAAAAAAAAAAAAGAAAAGAAAAGAAAAGAAAAGAAAGAAAGAAAAGAAAAAAAGAAGATTTTCTGTGTGAATTGGTGTATCAATAACTGCTTCATTTTAAACATTTGTATACCCATTGAAATTGAAATAGTTCTAATGATGTTTCTTCTGTAACGTAATTTCTTTTATAAATTGTATTTTCATAAACGATTTTTTTTTTTTTTTAAATATGTGCTAATTTGCTGCATATCTGTTTTAGATGATAATAAGAATATCGTCGAATTAGTCATTCCTAAGAGACTCAAACGGCCAAAATATGATTTATTAATGCGTTAATTGATAAAGTTATTTGGAATTTGAATTAGAATATCAGAACTCTGTGAAATCGTGTAGCTAAAAATTAATTCTCAATGTTGTTTTCACCCAACAAACAGAAGAAAATGCTAAAATAGGCATTTTAAATTCTCAATTGCACTTTTCTTTTGATGCTGCCATCTATCGTTTACTTTAAGAACAAAAAATAATAAGTGTGGTAATTTATCGATAGATGGCAGCACTACTGAAATTCTTTAAAGCATTCCTTATTTAAAAGTAAAAATAAATCTGAAAATGCAGCAAAATAAGACAAATATTAACTTTCCAAAGAGTTAAATCGAAGAAAAAAGGTAAAAAATTGAATGAAATTTTGAAATGAAAAAAATATTTTCTGTGTTTGAAACAAATTGTAATCATAAATATTCTGGTGAATTTACAGTCTATAAAAGTTCATTTCAAGGTCTTTAATACTTTGACTTTAATTTGGAAAAAGTGCGATGGTCTGAAAATTATAGAATTTGTGCTATTTTCTTATCTCTTAAAGTACGATAAAACCTCTTTTTAAATTTGTGTTTTTCAGATATTCAATATGATTGTTTTTCAATTCACTTCTCTTTCATCTAGAAGATGGCAGCACATATCAGATTAAATACAAGTTTTGGAAAAAAATGAATAGAGTTTCATATTACAGAAATGTATTTTGAGTAATTGAAAAAGGACATTGTATATTACAATAAAAAAGTAAATGAAATAAAAAAACAAATTGCATTGAACTGAACATGATATCTCTATCAAAATACAACCTTTGTTTGTCATATCTAAAAAAAAAGAAACATATTTTTTCTACTTTAAACCCTAGTAAACATATTAATATCACTCGATCAGTAAACATGAAAATATATACTCTTTCGTTTGCCGAACATATATAAAGAGAGTTCTCCGACATAATTTCAGTGGCACAGACACGAAGTTCCTATGGAAACCGGCAGGGCCTGCTTAAGACTTAGAAGTAGGGGAAGCCCGACGTCAGACAGGGGGCCCCGCCTTTTACTCTGACAATTATGCTTCAACAATTTGAAATTTTACCATCAAAATTTCAAGTAAAGAACACTTTTAATATTAAAATAAAACTAACTACCTATATACATATAAAAAATATTTTATTATATACATAATTATACATAACAAATTAATTTTGTAAATCAATTAATAATATGGAACAGGTGCGAATATTTCAACTTAAAAATATATTTTATGCTTTACAAATTGCAGGATTTGCCAATGCTAAGAACAATGCAGGGACAGCAAATATTGGAAGTAAATTTATGCTTGGCTGCAACACAATTTTGCTTCTATTTTATAAACAGAAATTTGGTATCACTGAATGCTAATTACTTTCCCCTTTATTTAAATAACCTATTCTCCATATTTTATATCATTTCTCCACTCTTTATGAATATAAACAATATATAATTTTACAGGTTAATTTTTCTGTTATTTTTAGCACGTTTGAAATTAAAATGTAAAACATAAGAAAAATGAAAATAAGTTGTATTTAATCACTGTTTTTATACCATTTATTATATCAACAGAAAAAAAATAGAGTATAAATGTGTCAGTAATAGTCTAAGGAAAAATTAGTAGTCATAATTAAAAAAAAAATATATATATATACATTTTTTTTTCCTGACTGATTTTTTGTTCCCTTTAAAATTAGTTTTGAAAGGTAAATTTGGGGGCCCTTTGTATTTCAGTGGGCCTATTTGGTAAACAGGCCCTGGAAACCGGTGCCGTGTATACTCGTCGGTAACTTAGCTGGTGTTTTAATCAAAACATCTACCAGAAATTTTCAGTAGTAATGTTTGCTTTATTTAAAGTAGTTCTCAAATGACCTGCTCAACAACACGAAATTTTCTGGCACATTTTCTGACTTATTTTTAAACGCAAAGGTATAAAAGTGGCAGGCCTGACAATTGAAGCGATTTGGATTCGAAATGAATTTTCCATTTTTTTTTTTTTTTTTTATATAAATAAATTACTTATCGAGTTATAAGCGATTCATATCACATGACGATATAATTTTCCCTTTTCTCGCTCTGCTGCCTCTGAAATTCAATTCAAAACGCCGACTTTGACAGTAGTTGCTGAAAGATATTCTGCCTTTACCAAAAAATGGAAAACTCCTTTCGATCACATAATTTCTGAATAATAACACCTGCTAATTACATACGTTTTCGAAGAACAGTGAATTCAAAATTGTGTCAGAAAGTAGCTCCTTTGGATTTGAGAACAAAATGAATCAAGTAATGTCTATCAAAAAATAAAGCGAAAATTATTCTTGGAAAATTCTACTCGATAGATAATTTGAACGTTTTAAATTTGCAACACTGCTGATCAAAAATGGTTAAAAAACAAAATCGTTGTTTTTAAAGTCTATACAAATAGTTTGGTTTTTCTTTGATAAATACGTCGTGACTTGTAAAATTCGACATAAAAAAGATGCAAACAGCAAAAATATTTGACCGATGGCGCAGCAAGGAGGATCTTTAATTATCAATTGGGAAAGGCTGTGAATCATTGTTATTCATAAAATAAGGCATTTCGTTATTTTACATGTTTATAAAGTATATTTTTATTAATTGCTTGATGCATAAAAACCTCATGTAATGAAAGTACAATCGGAAAGTACATTTAGCATTCGCATTTAATAGTTTCAAAAATTTTTCAGGACTCTTTCACCAATCTTCACAGCAGAAAAGGAAAAAAAAAAAGTGTGAGGAAAAACAGTAGCCGTAACACTTTACTGGTATAGTTCCTGATTCTCCGTTTCATTCATTTTCCACCGGAAAAGGGAGTCCTATTATGAAGCCTTGAAACAGTTGTACGCTTTTTTTTTTTTCGAATATTTCTGCTTTTCTTTGATTTAATCATGTGTTCTTAATTCTCAAAGAATTTTAGAATCATTTTTAAAAGAATTTTTGAATTATTATTACTGATAAAATAAGCAATTTCTTTGATTTACATGTTTATAAAATATTTTTTAATTAATTACCGGACATATAAAAACCGATGTAATGAAAAGTACTATCGGAATTTTGTTTTGTTAATGTATTTTGAATAATTAAGAAAGGACTATATATATCTTATCAATTTTTAAGTGCTCTGGCAGGAATTTTAACCACTAAATTCCCTTTCTCTCCTCTTTCATTGCGCCAGTGAATTGACAATATTTCAAGGCTAGATAGCATGAATTCGAATCCCACGTCTTTTTTTTTATTCCCAACTTTTCTTCCAGATCTTTATTTTAAAATGTTTTATCGGTTAAAATATTTTATTTCAGGGGGGAGTGGGTTCAACTTTTTTATTTATAAATGTTTTATCGGTGAAATATTCTATTTCAGTTTTATTTTCAACCTTTTTTATTAAAAAAAAAAAAAATAGCAGTTGCTTTTTATTTTTCACGATACATGGAATATTTTTATTAAAAGTAAATTTTTATGTTAATATGTAACAATTAAAGATTTATTTTTAATGTAAAATACTTACTTAAATATTCTATTTAAAATTTTATTTTCTACTTTTTGATTATAAAATGTTATGCATATGGAATATTTTAATAAAAGTTAATTTTTATATTAATAACAATTAGATTTTTTTAATTAATAAAATAAAATACTTATTTAAATGCGATAACAAGCTGTAAAAGGGCAGGAATCTAAGTATGGTCACGTGCTATCTGCCACGAGACACTTGTGGGTGTTCATAGTGTGATGGATTCTCTTTTGAACAAAGATTATGTTAGGAAAGTGATTTCTGAAATAAACATTTCATCTATTATCGTGAGCCTGACTATTCATCCATCCGATTTCAAGCTGGTGAAACGAAACACGTGTGCTGACAAAGTACTTTTTTCTGCTTCTGTGAGATTCTCATTAAAGAACTTACACGTGTAACCTCAAGAGTTCAAGGCTAAATGACGTAAACTTGACTGTGTGTTTCTTATCCAAGAAACTAAATACTTTAGTCTCTAAGTAACTTTTTTCAAATGCAGAACTGCTGAACACTTCTCTTAAAATATATGTTTTAACCTTTTATAGTGTGATGTAAATTTAACAATGTAAATTAATTTTTTTTTCTCTTTAACAGTAATTAAATAATTAACTTAGAAAATATATCCTGAAGCCATACTTTATTTAGAAAAGATATTGTGTTTCATTCTCATCAGTGATATGAAAAAGTGATTAAATATTCATTTGGATTTATTGACAAACTGGATTATACTTAGCACACCTTCGCGGAATCATCAGGTAGGACAATCTTTATCTACCTTTCTTTTACTGTCATGAAGTATTTAAAGTGAATTTTAAGAATAAAATAGAAGAAGCATTTATTTGCCGTAGTTCTCACAAACTATCAGATTATGAGACTGAGGTTTGAACACGACAAAAGCGCTCTCTAATGAGAAAAAGAAAGGAAATAAAATCAATAACTATATTTTAAATAATAAACTATTGTTTTCAAGATTAATAGAAACTATCAAAGTATTAGTAAAATTAATAAAAATACAACATCATGGCTTCAAATATGAAAGAAATGTGTAACATTGATAAACTGAACTCCAATAATTACGCGGTTTGGAAGTTTAAATTAGAAATGTTATTAATGAAAGAGGATTTAATCAACCAGATAACTGATGATCCGCCAAACCCCTTAACAGGCGATTGGACAAAGAGAGACAATAAAGCCAGGGCTATTATAAATTTGAGCTTAGAATACTCCCAACTAATTTACATAAAAAACGAAACATCAGCTAAAGCTACATGGCTAGCACTAAAAACAATACATGAACGCGCTAACTTATCTAGTAAATTATATTTACTGAGAAAATTATATAGTATAAAACTAGCTGAGAATGGTAATATGAACGACCATATAGTTAAAATATTAGAAACCGCTGATAGGTTAAAAGCAATAGGAGAAAAGATTAAGGACTCTCATCTATCTGCACTTTTGTTGTGCTCCCTTCCACCTAGCTATGATACTCTGATCACGGCATTAGAGGCCCGATCAGAGACCGAATTAAATTCGGAATTTATAAAAGGAAAACTTAAAGATGAAGTTCAAAGGAGACAAGAAAGCTCCAATTCATCGCATGAAAATGTATACAAAACATTTAATAAACAAAAACAAAACACTAGGGCATATCCAAATAGAGAACAAAACCTTTTTTGCACGAATTGCAAAAGAAAAACCATGTGCGACAAAATTGTTGGTTTCTTAAGAATAAAAATTCTAAGAACCAAACAAATTAAAAATACAGACAAAATTCGTCTTTATGCTTTGAAGCAAGTGATTTTACTCCGGAAACAAAAGCAGAAACAAACACACAAATTCAATAGAGTAAAAGCGAAGAAAATCAAAACGAAAAAACAATGTCTCAAAAGCAATTATCATTAATCGCACATAATGAATCTAAATCTACTTGGATTGTTGATTCTGGAAGCAGTTCACATATTTGTAATGACATAAATGTATTTGTTGACATTGACAATAACAACAAAAATACTGTCACGATAGCAAACGGAACAACACTAGAATCGCACGGGACAGGTACAATAAAATTACGGACACAATCAAATGACATAACTTTAAAGGACGTTCTATATGTCCCTGATATTCAATCAAATTTAATGTCGGTTACGAAAGCCACAAAGTATGGTTATGAATTCATGTTTGAAAATAACACTTGTAACTTATCCTATAATGGAAAAACTCTCTTAGAAGGAAAAAAGAGAGAAAATTTATATGAAATTGACCTATATAAACCTAAGCAAGAAATCTATGTCAATTTTGCTGAACAATGCAAGAATAAAAACTGCATTGAGCTTTGGCATAAGAGATTAGGTCATAGAAATGTTAATTCAATTAAACAACTCTTATCCAACAATTTAGCAACAGGTTTAGAAATTCAAAATTGCAAACATTACATAATTTGTGAGAGTTGTATAAAGGGAAAACTAACAAATGCACCGTATCCAAAAAAGAGTGAGAACAGAGCTAAGAAGGCGATCGATCTGGTGCATCCGGATGTATGTGGTCCGATGCAAACAGAAAGCATAGGAGGGAAGAAATATATTCTCACATTCACAGATGATTATAGTAGGTTTACTATGGTATTTCTTTTATCGAAAAAAAGTGAGGTAGTTACCAAAGTGAAAGAATATGTAGCCATAACGAAAAATAAATTCGGTCGCACAGTTAAAGAAATCCGGTCAGACAATGGGGGTGAATACACTAGCGAAGAATTAGAAAAATTCTTAAAATATGAAGGTATTCATCACCAGTTCACTATTCCGCATTGTGCACCTCAGAACGGTGTTTCGGAAAGAAAAAACAGGACTTTAGTCGAAATGACAAGGTGCCTATTATCGGAAGCGCAGCTACCAAATAAATTTTGGGCCGAAGCTTTAAATACAGCTGTGTATCTTATAAACAGATTACCAACAAAATCTCACAATTCAACTCCATACCAGCTATGGACAAACAAAAAAACCGGATTTATCAAACATAAAAGTGTTTGGCTGCAAAGCTTATGCTTATCTCGATATATCCCAAAGAGGAAAACTCGATGATAAAGCAATAAAAAGAACATTTATCGGTTATGATAATAGATCAAAAGGATATAGGATCTACATTGGCAATAATAAAGTAATAAGGGCAAGAACTGTTAAATTTATAGAAAACTCTAATTCAAATGAAAACGAAAAAAAATCCATTGATATGAGAGAAGAATTAGAAGTTCAGAAACAACCTGAAAAAGCAGGAGGAGATTCCTCAAAATTCTTTATAGACATGCAGGAAGATAAACAAACAGACAATGAGGAAAATTTAAACGAAAACGAACCTAGAAGATCTCAACGATCAAATAGGAGAGTTCCGCCCGATAGATTCGCTTATATAACTAAACAAAATGAAATTGTTGAACCAACAGAGTGGAAAGATATAGCGAAAATCGAAAACCCATATGATAGAAACAAATGGTACGAAGCAACTAATGAAGAAATTAATTCATTAAGAAAAAACAAAACATGGGAACTAATTGATCCACCACCTGGAATAAAAGTAATTGGGAATAAATGGGTATTCACAAAAAAATATAATGAAAATAATGAAATAGAAAAATATAAGGCACGTCTTGTAGCCAAAGGTTTTTCTCAAAAATACGGAAGCGATTATTTTGAAACCTTCGCTTCAGTAGTAACGTATACAACAATAAGAGCTTTTCTAGCATGTGCAGCGAATAAAAATCTTAATGTTAATCATATAGATATTAAGACTGCATTCCTCCACGGAAATTTAGATGAGGAAGTTTACATGTCACAACCAGAAGGGCATGTAATACCGGGAGAGGAAAATAAAATTTGCAAACTAAAAAAATCAATTTATGGATTGAAGCAATCCGCAAGAGCATGGAACATTAAATTAGAGGAAAGTTTAACTAAACTTGGTTTTGTGCAAAGCACCTCCGATCCATGCCTCTTCACACGAAAATTAAAGGATAGAACAACATATATCATAATATATGTTGACGATTTGTTAATTTCAGGGGAAACTAAAGAAATAAATGAAATAATAGAACAACCAAAAAAGGAATATGAAGTCAAAAATTTAGGAATTGTAAATTATTATCTGGGGATAAACATAAAAAGAAGTAAAGAAGGAAATTTCGCACTTGATCAAAGAAACAAAATAAAAGAACTGATCGAAAAATTCGATTTAAAGGAAGCGAAACCCTGTGATACTCCGATGGAACCCGGGTACTTAAACATAATTGATGAGGAAAATTTACTTCCTAATAACAGTAAATATAGGCAAGCTATAGGTACATTGTTATATATAGCTACAATAACCAGACCAGACATAGCCGCCGCTGTGAACATTTTGAGTCGTAGAAACGAAAAACCCAGAGAAAAGGAATGGAACGCAATAAAGCGGGTTATTAGATATTTAAAAACAACACAAGAACTAAAACTAATTATTAGTAAAGAAAATGAGCCAATTCTAACAACATATGCTGACTCCGATTGGGCAGGGGATAAAAATGACTGTAAATCAAAAACAGGAAATTTATGTAAATTAGGAAACACAGCAATTTCCTGGTCAACTAAGAAATAAAATTCAGTTGCCTTATCATCCGCTGAGGCTGAATACATCTCAGCAGCAACTTCAGCACAAGAGACAGTTTGGATAATCAATCTTCTAAAGGACCTTGATCTACAACAAAATTTGCCCATAACTTTATTCGAAGATAATCAAGCGTATATAAACATGGTTAAAAATTATAAACATCATTCAAAAACAAAACACATTGACATCAAATATAACAGCATAAAAGATCTTAAGGAAAAGGGAATAATTAATCTACAGTATTGCCCAACCAAAACTATGACAGCTGACATTCTAACGAAGCCCCTTCCCAAACCTGACTTTACAAAACACAGAACAGGTTTAAATATCAAGAACATTTATACTTCAGAAATCAAGCAGGGGTGTTAGGAAAGTGATTTCTGAAATAAACATTTCATCTATTATCGTGAGCCTGACTATTCATCCATCCGATTTCAAGCTGGTGAAACGAAACACGTGTGCTGACAAAGTACTTTTTTCTGTTTCTGTGAGATTCTCATTAAAGAACTTACACGTGTAACCTCAAGAGTTCAAGGCTAAATGACGTAAACTTGACTGTGTGTTTCTTATCCAAGAAACTAAATACTTTAGTCTCTAAGTAACTTTTTTCAAATGCAGAACTGCTGAACACTTCTCTTAAAATATATGTTTTAACCTTTTATAGTGTGATGTAAATTTAACAATGTAAATTAATTTTTTTTCTCTTTAACAGTAATTAAATAATTAACTTAGAAAATATATCCTGAAGCCATACTTTATTTAGAAAAGATATTGTGTTTCATTCTCATCAGTGATATGAAAAAGTGATTAAATATTCATTTGGATTTATTGACAAACTGGATTATACTTAGCACACCTTCGCGGAATCATCAGGTAGGACAGTATTTATCTACCTTTCTTTTACTGTCATGAAGTATTTAAAGTGAATTTTAAGAATAAAATAGAAGAAGCATTTATGTGCCGTAGTTCTCTCAAACTATCAGATTATATAATCGTAGGCAATTAATAATTCCATATTTTAACAATTTATTTTTTAACATTTTATCCATTCTTATTTCAACGTTTATCTAATTCTTGGTTAAATATTTTCACAGTTGATGGTTCGACTTACACAAATTTATGGTTCACCCTAAAATAAAATTTTGGTTCAATATTGTATCATTTCATGTCTCATGAAAAGGGCCAAACCATAGAAAAAATTCTCACCATCATATAACTGCAGCTGCTACAATATCAGCATTTGGTTCAATCAAGCACGAAAGTTTTAACAGTGTGCATAGCTATTCAGATTCAATTCTTAAAGTTTTCTGCGGGCCAAAATATTTAAAAAAAATAGATCATCAGTATCAAAAGATGTTTCATTTAATATGTTCTTGCAATTAATCTCAAGGTTTTTTCATATCATATAAAATTGGTTTTCTTTCGCAATCTAAATCTGCCAAAATGATCCAGGGATGCTTTATATTTCAAGAAATTGATCAATCAGATGCTGGCAATTTTTATATTGCTGGTCATGTATTGCAATTAGTTATTCATAACTGAAACAATTTACATCATGCATTGCATAAATTAGATTTAATTTGACATTACATAATGCTGCTTTTTAATAACCATAGAAATTATTTTAAAGATTTATATTTTATTTCCTAGCTAAAAAATCTCTTAATTAATCCCTATGACATCATGTGAAGCCACTTTATGATAAAGAAATCCCTGACGGCTCGGCCTACAGGCACAGGTAGATTTCGAAGACGCAGATCGTGGGGCGCCTGTTTCTTGGGAATTGCGGAAGAAATGACCTTTTAGCCATGGTGCCGCAGTTGGGTTCCATAAGGGACCGCCCACTTCGAAATCTAACTTGTTCGCAGGCGGAGCCGACAGGAATTTTTTTTTTTTTTTCTATAAGGGTTGGTCCTATAAAAAACTTATCAGTATAAAAGCTTTAGATAATAGTAAGAGGATTTATAATAAATTTAAGCGGATTTGATACCTTGTGAACGGACGAAATTATGATTTTTTTTTCTTCTAAAACACCCCCTTTTTCCCTCCCCTTAACTAGATTTTATATACACATATTAAAATACAAATAGTAAGAGTTGGTCCTATAAAAAACTTGTCAGTATAAAAGTTGTAGATAATTTTAAGGCGATTTACAACAAATTTAAGCGGATTTGATATCTTGTAAATTGACGAAGTTATGAAGTTTTTTTTTCTAAAAACCCCTCCCTCCCCCCCCCCCCCTTTGGAGCCATTTTTAATGATATCAAAAAACTGTTATACATAAATTTTTGGCCCTTTTCCTAGAAATAATAATAACTTTAAACGGAATCGATACGTATCATAATTAAGACGTTATGGGTTTTTCTGTTTTCACAAAAAGCCTCCCCCCAATTCCTCCCCCCCCCTTGGTTCAATTTTGTCCATTAACGAACTTGACCGAGATTTTATGCCCCTTGATTTTATTCAGTTTGGAAGAGATTTGTGAAGAATTATTCAAGTTATTGTGTCCATGAAAAAGTTACATTTATAGATAGATAGATAGATAGATAAAGTTTTGAACTGAGGGTGGTTTTGGGTTCTGGGAGTCATGATCGGCGTAGATCTGCAAAAATTTTTCAAAAATTCCAACTTAACGGAGAATGTAATAGGTAGTATTTCTTACGAAATCTACCTATATCATTTTGTAGATTTTTATTTCATTTTAAAATTAAAAGTTCACATCATGTAATAAATGTTTTTTTTGTTTTTTGTTTTTTTTTTCTCTGAAACCTACATGCTACATCTTCTTCAGTTATTCTTTAACACTAAATTTTCATGCAGCTTTAAATGGTCGGACGTTTCGTTTTTTATAATCTCTTAATAAGTTGATATCATTTGAATACAGTCCATCGTTCAATCTATTCCATCTAGTTATGTTATATTCCAAAAATAGGAATAATTGTCAAAACGTGATATCACGTGAAATCATCTTAAAATATTCACAGAAATTATTTTAAAGATTTGTATTTTACTTTCTGATTAAAAATATCACGCAAAACTGCTTTGTAATAGCTACAGCGATTATTTTGCCATTTTTTTCGTTTCATCTTTAAAAATTCTTTAAACTAATTAGTTAATTCATGTACAGCAATAAATTCTTTTTTTTTTCGTAATTCACAACTAATATAAATAATTTCAAATCACAAAATTTACATGCATCATTGAATGTTTGGAAGAATTTTATACCTCTCAACAAATTGATATCATCAGAATACAACTTAACTTTCAATCAGTCATCTGTTGTAGTTAGTTATTCAGAGTTGAAAAATAGGAATAATTTGTAGAAAATGACATCATGTAGAGCCGCCTTATAATAACCACAGAAATCATTTTGCCCTTCGAACTCAACTTAATAGTTGAAGAACAATGATACCTGCAAGTAACTAACTATTATTGTTTCTCTTCCTTGAGCTCTGGGTGTAACACTGTCTGTTTTTCGTTCGAAAGTGGCGTAAGTTTCCTCAATTACTTCATTTTTGTATTTCTAATGGAGAAAAAGTGACGATGTAAGTCGTGCTTTAAGTGTTAAGTATCATTAGTTAAAACTCTGGGTGTTCGAAAAAAACTGAAACGTGCATATTAAGCATAATTACGGCGTTATTACTTTTCTAGAAACTGTTTAGCTTTTTTCAGTGTTATTGGATACTCGAGAACGAAGAAATAGTTTTTAAATGCTAAAGTTTATTATTTAATAGTTTTTTACAAGTTTTTTTTTTCTATGAATAATATTTTCTCATTGAATATAATAATTATTGCCAGTTTAATTACATTTGTTCTCAAATGAGTTTTATGCGCTGAGACAGACAGAAGATAGTTTTAAATATATAGTTGCCAGAAATAAAATGGTTCATATTCAGCACGGTCTAGTTTTTTACATACTGAAAATCCATGTTTCCCAAGTGATACTACCTCTGGCAAAAAGTATGCAATAAGCATCTGTTGTTGTTTCATATCCTCCATGTACAGCAACAGCTAGACTTGTTCCATGAGGTTATAAACTTGCAAGAAGTCCAGAAACAATAAGAGGATCTCTATTTATGTCATCGTGGGTGAATTGGAGAATACGCATCTACCTTTCCCAACGCGCAATGAAATGTCTGCAATTTTACAGAAAGTTTTAAGTTCGTGAAAATTTGTTTGCTATTCTAGATTTATAAACATGTCTCGAACACACTAAAAATAATTACAAAATGACATCACAATTATTTTATATAATTTTATTTTTCCAAATACTGCTAGAAAAAAAAATGTGAAATCATGTCCTGACTGAGAAAAAAGTTTGGAATATTTGGTTAAAATACCTAGTCAATACCTTGTATTTCAACCCTTTGTCTTGATGATCGCTTTGATTCTGGTCAGGCATAGACTTAACAAGGTCTTTTTTACACTTATTTGTATAGATGATTGCCATGCTTTTTGTATGGAGTCTTTTACTTTCTGTGTTGATTTTGGCTGTAACTTAAATACCAGGTTTTTTTCAAAATATACCATATATTTTTGATTGGATTGATATCTGTACTTCATTCTGATGATCACTCCATTTAAGGGATATTATTTTCAGAAAGAAATTTTTCACTAACCGGAACTTATGGCAGGAAGCATTATCATCCATAATTATAACATCACTGTCTCCAAATTGATCTTCTACGCTAGAAATCAGGAAATGTTTTAAATTGAAACATATTGCTCTGAATTCACATTTATATTCACAACACGCATTCTTCCAGTCCTCTTAGAAGACATGCAGACCAAAATCCGGATTAAATCGGAGAACTTAAGGCAAAAATTAGAACAGTTTTCACCGACACTTGCATTTTATAACCTCCAAATTGTTTTTCTTCTAGCGATTCAACTGTACCAATACAAATTTTTGATTCATCGCTAAACATTACTTTACTCCAGTCATCAACAGACTAGTCCTGGTATTCCTTACCACATTATAATATGGCTTGCTTGTGTTGTACTGTCAGCTTGGGTTTTGCCTTGGCTTTGCGATAACAATATCCAGCTTCATTTTGTCTGTTGTGCAATATTCTGTTTGATACCTTGGCCTTATATGCTTTCTTCCTTTCAATATTCATATCATCAGATGTTTTCCATTTCATATTTTTGAATATTTTAATAAGTACGATCCTGATGTGCTGATGTAGCTCGTAGTCTACACTGAGGCAGTTTTTCACAGTTTTAAGTTCTTTGAGCTTTCAGGAAATTTTCGAAACAGTAGATTGCGAGAATGAAAATGTCTTTTCTACATTTTACTGCGATGTTCTTTGATTTAGCAGCTTAATGAACTCCTCTCTCGTTTTTAAATCACAACACACCTTTTTTCAGTCCTCTTAGCAAACATGCAGTCTAAAATCAGGATTAAATAGGAGAACTTAAGGCGAAAATTTGAACAGCTCTGACAGACTCTCTTACTGGTGCCATTTCATCCACTGGTTTGAATTGAGCAAAGGATAAAAGCCTAATGTAATTATAGGAATTATTAACTGGAACAGCGCAAGACCATTGCGCAACACTATGATGATCACTAGGCATCGAAATTTGTATAAACTAACAAGTGATTTCAAACTTTTCCCCCGAATCGACATAATTCCAAATTTTTTTAATACAGAAGTTTTAGAAAAAATATTATAAATAATTATTAAATGCTAATTTCGTAATTTACGTAGTGTCTGTGTATCTCATTAATGTTCATTACATTCATTAAATAGAAAATTATTACAGCTTTTCAATTGTAATAGAAATGTATAAATTTGATTGTGACTTGTCGAATAGAGGGTGCTGATTCCACACTTTTTTCCAGGAGTAGAATGGCTGTAAGATAGACTGGTCGCATCAATTCGCTGCAAACGTTTCTATAAGACGCCGTGTTCAATCTTAATTTTAAAATGGCCTCTAAAGCCACAGTGAAAACAGTTCAGTGGAATGGATAAGGGAATCAAATTGTACAAATGCCTTCCTATAAATTGTTTATAATGAGATTAATGAACAATCTTGTGTGTAGATTTCTTAAGTCATACATATGCCTGACAGTAGCAATCCTAGCGAATGTGAATTTACCTTATGATAGGACGCTGAAAATACAAGTGGCTATGGTCTACAAAAATTTTGCATGCGAATTCGTCTTTTATCTTCAAAAATGCCATAATGCCCTGTTAACACAGACAGCTGATGTGATGTAACGGATGGCCATAAGAGTCACAGTTATAACGGTGACCAAAGGTGAAAGTTTTCATTTCGTCACATTATAACTCTCAGATAACTGTCACTTCATCATTCTCCTGTAAAGTCACTATTAAGTCACCGAAACCAGAGTGAAATGAATGAGACCGATGACGGCCGTATGGGCAGTAAGAGTTGCATTTTGGTCATTGTATTTCACATTTTCTCACATTCAAGTAAAGGTTATATTAGGGTGGTTGGAAATCCACTGCATGATTATTTGTCGCCTTGAACAAATTACATTTGCCTAAGGCATGGAGTATATTCAGTTATCGTCTCAACGTTAACTTAATATGCTCCATTTTGGAAGGCACACATGGCGAATTCTGGTTATCAAAAAACATACATCACGTTTCAAATTTCTGTTAAGTAAAGGACTTTTCCTTATTTATAATTTTTCTGCAAATTTTGCCTGTTAGAGACATAACAATTTTATTGTTATTTTCCACAAAAAACCTTCATTAAATTTTATAAAATTGCTTTTAATTACTTTTTTATTTTTATCCTTGCGTAATGAAGCTCCTCGCATTCAATATGTTACTGGAAATAGTAAATCTTTCTGTATACAATAGACATTTTCTGGGGGTATTAAAAAAAGATTTTGTCACATAAAATGACTAAATATTATCAAGTAAAATCTTTAACCTCTTCGTGACGAGTGTCCTTTACAGAATTTTTAATTTTTTATCACCAGTTTTTAATAATATAAATTTTTGACTAATTGTATCGAAGATATGCTTTGATTAAAAAAGGGAAATTTTTTATTAAAAAATACTGGTAGGCATTATCAAGGATTCTAAGTTCTTTAAGCGTCACGTATATGTGACGATTGTTGCAAAAGCGTTAAATATCATTATATCATTTTCCTATTTCATAGAACGAGAAAATAGCAGCAGAAGTTTCTTTAAATTTAATATATATTTAACTATAATATATATATATATATATATATATATATATATATATATATATATATGAATGCGGGTTTTCGCCGGGGTAAAACCCATTGCGTGATAACAAGTCTATTACTTCAGCCATACACTGTTAAAAATAAAGTTCGACGTTTCACCAAAAAACTGGTGAAAAGTAGCTGAAATTTAGCTGCAACTACAATCTTGGTGAAACGTTTCACCATTTTTATGGTGCTTTTGAAAATACCACTATATTGGTGAAATGTTGAACTAATTTTATGGTGAAAGGTTGAACCATGATTCAGGATTTTTTCAAATCCAATTTAATGGTGAAAGGTTGAACCATAATTCAAGGTTTTTTCTAATCCAATTTAATGGTGAAAGGTTGAACCACAATTCAGGATTTTTTCAAATCCAATTTAATGGTGGAAGGTTGAACCATGATTAAGGATTTTTTCAAATCCAATTTAATGGTGAAAGGTTGAACCATAATTCAAGGTTTTTTCTAATCCAATGTAATGGTGAAAGGTTGAACCACAATTCAGGATTTTTTCAAATCCAATTTAATGGTGAAAGGTTGAACCATAATTCAAGGTTTTTTCTAATCCAATTTTATGGTGAGAAGTTGGTCGATGATAGGGTTTTATCTAATCTAATGGTAAAAGGTATAACCATGATTCAGGATTTTTTTCTAATCCATTTTATGGTGAATTGTTGAACCATGATCCAGGTTTTTCTCTAAACGTATTTTATGGGGAAAGGTTATACCAGATTAAACCAGGATTTTGGTGTTTAATTTATCATTTTATGATGCAGTTAATGAACTAAGATTCAGATTCTGTGAGATTATATTGCTCTAGAGAAGCTTACTAATTTTCTTATTAACATTAAACTGAAAATTATTATTAGAGTTTTAATTTTTAATTATCGTCTTTGAAATATATTTTAGAAAGAAAATGTAAACAGCTGGTTCAAATTTAAATACACAAAATAATTGCATTTTTTTTTCACCAATGATATTATTACCATTCTGCACTTGTAAATTATAAAACATTTCTCCACACTTTTTAATTAGTTACTTATAATTACTTTAGTATTTGTTTATTCACAAACATTCCTAATAAAACATAATTTTGTAAAATAATTTTCTTAGATTTAAATACATACCCTGTTTTTATTATCTTTTAATTTAAAATCTAGGAAATAAAATATAGTTTTACTCAACATTACTTACATGGAATTTCTTTAAACAATGTAAAGTTTTGCACAGAAATATATAAATAAAAGCACAAGTCTTGAGAAAAGTTTTTTCCATATTGCACTTGTCTTTTATAATCTGTAAATAGACTTGAAATATTTTTCTAAAATTGTTGTGAATTTTTTCTATTTCTATAGATGCTAAAAATTTGATATCATAGTTGTAGAATTGTTACTTTCTTTTCATAAGATTAAAAAAAAATAATAATATTTTAATAATAGAGCCGTACAGAGTACTTGGTACTCAGCCAATATCGAGTAGTTAAGAATTTCAGTTTTTAAGCATATTTGTCGACAAATGAATTTATAACTGATCTGTAAAAAGTTATTTGAATATATGTATAATATATGCAATAATTCGTAAAAACTATTTACTTGGTACTTATAAAAGACATTTTTAAATCTGTAAGAAAGTACTATGATTTTGGATAAAAAAGCAGTGTGTAGAAACAGAAAATACAATAAATGCAATTAAAAAAAATAATGAACTTTGTTATATTGTAGATTACAGTGTAACACTTATATTGTTCTACATTTTCAGGAGATGCATTCCTTTTATTATTGTAAATTTGACCTGCTTCAGAAAAAAAAAATGTATTCGCTGTGATAATCTTGGTCGCTCAGCGATTCATCTTCGGGGGTTACTATAACACAAAAGTACCTAATTTTTTAATTAAAAGAAAATAAGGTACTTGTTACAACATGCAAAAACCAGCTTTGATACAGATTTCACTTATCAAATGGGTAATGTTGGGTTCAAGAATCAGTTTTATTTTTTTTTTTTTTAATTTAAGAAAATTGTCTTTAAAAGGGGCACAATAAATGAAATTTCAAAAAATATGATTATATGATCAAGATGCATGTTTATGAACATATATATAGATACACACACAGAAGTGTTAATAACCCTAAGCACACTTTATTTTCACATCAGCGATTCTTTCTTTGACACAATTACTCGGTACTCCACTACTTAATAATTAGTAAAAAATATTACTATAAATAAAGGTGCAATGGTTACACATATGGAAATTTATATTTTCACTATTTTAGGTTTTATACTTTTAATAGAATTTTTAAAACTTTTGGACAGTAAAATTCACATGTACTGCCCAAAACCTCAATTCTGAAAAATTATTATTACTTAGTTTATTTAAAAATTAGCATTAAATAAAAACTTAATTTTTCAGCTATTGCTGGTTTATTTTCCTAGAAATCCATGTAATATACATATAGATATATCATTTATCTTACCAAGTTATATTACATTTCAGCCTATAGTTCTGTTTCGTCAGTGGCAGCTCTACAATAGCTAAAAGGAAAAATGGTCATAGACACAATAAAATAGCAAAAAAATTCAGTTGGGTTGCGGTAAGCCGCTCCGTTTATTGAAAATTACAAATTATATATTTATTAAAAAAATATATAAAAATTCAGATTAATTAACCAAAGTAATTACAGTACAGTTTTCCCTAGACAGTTTCAGGAGAATGCAGCATTCTGTCTACCAAAAAGTCTGATAAAATGGTGTTCAAACAGTCGGGTAAAATGGTCGTCAAACAGTTGGGTAAAATGGTCATCCAAAAGTCGAGTAAAATGGTCGTCAAAAAGTAAGGTAAAATGGTCATCCAACAGTCGGGTTAAATGGAATAGATCCCAGCATCTGGTTAATTTCTCCACCTGTTTTAATAATAAAAGGAAGAAATTATTAAGATATAAAATTGTTATTTTTTCAGAAAACATAATTTTACTTAAATAAGTGGAACAAATTATAGTGGAACAATGAGGAATTTTCACGTTTTCTGATTTTACTTTATACAATAGAAAATATCCCTGACGGTTCGGCCTACAGGCACAGGTAGATTTTGAAGACACAGACCGTGGGGTGCCTGTTTGTTAAGAATTGCGAAAGAAATAACCTTTTGCCATAATGAAGCAGTTGGGACCGTCCACTTCGAAATCTAACTTGTTTGCAAGCGGAGGTGGCAGGGATTTTTTTTTTCTATAAAGGTTGGTCCTATAAAAAACTTGCCAATATAAAAGTTTTAGATAATATTAAGATGATTTATAATAAATTTAAGCGGATTTGATATCTTGTGAATTGATGAAGTTATGAGTTTTTTCTTACAAAACCTCCCCCCCCCCCTTGGGGCCATTTTTAATTATATCAAAAATCTGTTATGCATAAATTATCGGCCCTTTTCCTAGAAGTAATAACTTTAAACGGATTCGATATGTATCATAATTAAGACGTTATGGGTTTTTTCTGTTTTCACAAAAAGCCCCCCCCCCCCTTATTCGAATTTGCCCATTAACGAACTTGACCGAGATTTTATGCCCCTGGATTTTATGTATCAGTTTGGAAGAGATTTGTGCAGAATTATGGGGAGGAGGGTTGGGTTCTGGGAGTCATAACTGGCATAGATCTGCAAAAATTTTTCAAAAATTCCAACTTGAGGGAAAATGTAATAGGTAGTATTTCTAGGTCCCCAACCTAGCTTTAACTCAAGGTGGGTGTTTTATTTATTTGAAAACCGAACAAAAAAAAAAAAAAAAAAAAAAAAAAAACTAAATAACCTCTTTAAGTTCTCCTAAAATCAAAAATAGTTTTTTTTTTTTTTTTTTTTTGGTTGCATTTTTGGGCAAAGATGTATATTATCATGACATCATTTTAATTTGTAAGCACAAAGTCAATAAAATCACCAATTTGAGACAAATTATGAGTTTCATAAGTATCGTCCAAGAACGGAGATGCAATCTGGTATAAAATGAAATCGTCATCGCCCAATGATGAAAGCAATAATAAATCAAAACATTCAAGAACTGTTTATGAAGCAAAATTCAATAACAAATCTAAATGAAAATACACATTTAACATTTTTTTTTGTCGCATTCTCGGGCAAAGATGTATATTATCATGATACCATTTTAATTTGTAACCACAAAGTCAATAAAATCACCATTTTGAGACAAATTATGAGTTTCATAAGTATCGCCCAAGAACTGAGATGCAATCTGGTATAAAATGAAATCGTCATTGCCCAATGATGAAAGCAATAATAAATCAAAACATTCAAGAATTGTTTATGAAGCAAAATTCAATAACAAATCTTAATGAAAATACACATTTAACATTTTTTTTTGTCGCATTCTTGGGCAAAGATGTATATTATCATGATACCATTTTAATTTGTAAGCACAAAGTCAATAAAATCACCATTTTGAGACAAATTATGAGTTTCATAAATATCGCCCAAGAACGGAGATGCAATCTGGTATAAAATGAAATCGTCATTGCCCAATGATGAAAGCAATAATAAATCAAAACATTCAAGAATTGTTTATGAAGCAAAATTAATTCAATAACAAATCTTAATGAAAATATACATTTTACACTCTACTATAACTTTAAACTGAGTTTGATGTTTCAATTAAGAAATGAAAACATTCAGTAAAGTGTAAAATATATGTTTTCATAGGGATTTCTTATGAAACTGATAGTATATGGGGAAGTGGCAAAAAAGATTAACGAAAAAAAAAAAAACTAAATAACCTTTTTTATTTCTCCTGAAGTCAAAAATAGTTTTTTTTTTAGCTTGGATAACTATTATCAGGTATTTTTTCAGTTTGGTTTATTGAGTTGATGAACATGTGTTCATGATTGAATCTTTTGGATGCTGTTTGTATCGTACAGAAAATCATTTACATTCTGCTGTATTTTAACTAATTCATATGGCCACTTACACACTGGCTCTGTAAATTATTTTGGAAATTAGCACATGATGTAAGCAAAAATCAATAAACAACAACAAAAACGTGGCAATCATTTTCAAACTGTTTTATATAATCAAAACTTTTCAATATTTTACTGCCGAATGTAACTATTAAAACATTCAGCTTTTCAAAGTAAAAATAAACCCCTTCAAAAAAAAAAATCCTAATAAAATCTCGACCATTACTTTTAGGTTTAAAAAATTTTAATTTGCAATATACATACGACATAAAAAGAAGAAAAAAATACACCAGAATGTATATCTCTAATTTTGTGTTCACGAAAGCGAGAGAAATGATTTTCTATGCTATACAAACAGCATCCAAGGAACTCAATCATGATTATGTTTCTATGTTCATCAACTAAATAAAACATAATAAATAAAGATAAAATGAAAAAATATCTGATAATGTAATCTAAGCTTCTTGCCTGAACGATCGATCGCTTCGTAAACAGTCCCAAATACGTCTGTAGACAGGAAATAGCCCTCACCTCATTGGCGGAAGATTTTTTGATGCATGCGTATTGGGTCGAATTTCGATGGAAAATATTTGACAGAATTACCAAACTGCTTTAAATATATGGATACCTTTTTGGTTAGCCGGGCGCCAGGGATATATGTACATATATAAATACACGAGCAGGGAAGACCGAGCTATGCTCGTTAAAAATTAGCTTCAAGTTCAGTTAGCTTAAAGTTAAAAATTCAAAACGTTTTCAACCGAACTACTGTGTCATCATCAGTGAAAAACTAATATGATAATTATTATTCCACTGATGATGACTGAGTAGTTCGGTTGAAAACGTTTTGAATTTTTAAAAGGACTTTAATGTGCTTTTAAATGTTTTATACAGTGACCCGGAGCTGGAGCTGGAGCCTGGAGCCGGTGCGCTCCGGAGCTGTGTTTTCCCGGGAGCTGGAGCCAGAGTTGGAGCTCTAAATTTTCCCCTGCTCCAGGGCTCCTTTAGTTTTTTAATGTTCTTTTAAATCTTTTTTTTTTCAGTCTTTTACAATTTTCAGGCTTAAAATATTTTAATTATATCATTTTTTAAGTTAAAAAAAAATTAGAGTTGGAAAACTTTGGGCAACACTACTTCACTTCTATTATCTACTTGAGCTAAGTGGCAACACTACTTGAAAACAAATATGACCGCCTGTTGTTTACATGTGCAGTTACACAATTTTGCTTGTTTGAAAAATGTAGAAGATATTTAAGATTTTTGTGTTTAAAATTCCACCAAATTTTCTTTTTTTAAAAGTAAAATCTAAAAGATTTCAGATTTTCTGAGAAGCATTTTAATTTGATGAGAAGAAAAATGCATTTTGTCAGATCTTTAATGAAAATAAAAGAAGGATCTGTGAGCAAAAAATTAATTGTGCAGGAGCCTGAAAATTTTTTCCGGCTCCGGGTCCCTGGTTTTATATATGTTTTTACGCATCTTCAAGCAATATATTTACATTTAGTTGTATCTTTATGAATTTTAGTAATAAAAACAAAGTTTGGAACTTTTCAAAAGTTACTGAAATATGTTGAAATAGTCGATATGCAATAAATGCATCCGAGTGAAAAAAGCATTTTTAATAGATCCATTTTAAACTATTTAATGCATGTGAAACAGTATCTGGATATTTACCAAGCTCTTTTTTATTCACAAAACGTAATAGTTGCAAGCTTCTACAAATTGCCGTGTCATAAATAATTCCCTTAAAAGCTTTAATAAAGATAAAAACTATTCATAAAAACAAAAATAACGTTACCTCATCATCAAATGGTAAGGCGAATTCTGGAGCATGATTATTAATGTCTTGAATATATACAGTCACAGGAAGGAAGGCTTCATCCTAAAAAAAAAAAATGAAATATTGTTAAATGGAATCATGTTTTACCTAACTAACTTTCTTGCTTTTACTAATGACTCGCACATGTATAAATTACTACTATTACACTATGTAATAATTGATCTACCACCATTTTGGAGTTACTCAGAGGAATGAAGAATTAAAGCGAAAATTTTACTATTTCATGTCCCATAAACTATAAAGAAACAAAAAAAAGGGGTACTTTTCCGCTATATGGACACCATTGTCACCAAGCATACATTTTGGCATGGTGTCTGTATAACGGAAAAGTACCAAAAAAAGCAATAAATTGACATTTTTGCCATTATTTTGGATACAATGAACTCAAAAGAAGACAAAATTTGGCAAGGAAGTCAACATCTTACTATTTTGGCTGTTTTTTTGGTCCCAGAGCACTCAGGGGGTGGGGGGGGGGGGGGGAGGTTAAAAAGTAATGTGTTTAAGTGCCAATTATTCAACATATTAAAAAGTTTTTTGCATTTCAATTAGAGTTCTATTGAATATTCATATATCTATTACTTTAGTTACATAAAGTTATTTATGAACGTAAAGAAATCTAACAATTACACATATATATATATAAAAGGAAAAAAAAGAGAAACTTTTTCTCGACTATTTATTTTTTGAAAAATTTATGGTGTAAAAAGTCATAGGGTAGATGTGCCAGTAATGGACCGCCTTCCAGTAATGGGCCGCCTTCAACGTTTTTGGTTTATAAAAAAATAACCAATAAAAATTCAGCTTTTTTTATTTCATTAATATACTTTCTTTAAATTCTAGTTTTAAATACAATCATAATATAAAATATCTATTACTTTCCAGGGGTCGATCCAGGAAAAATTTGGGGCCTATTTAGGGCCCTAGGAGGACTATTTAGGAACTAAGATCCTTAGAATCTTATCAGAAACCTGCAGTTCAAAAGAAATTTAAAAAATTAGCACTAAATGCAAAAAATGAAAAGAGTGAAGGTGTGACCTATGGTGCAGGACTGTTTTAGTCATGCAAAAATGAAATATATAGCTAATGGTGCTTTAACAGATTTTAAGAAACGTTTTACTTATTATTTATATTTTTAATTTATGTGTACAATTTCAACTAAGTCTTGTTCTAAGGTGTGACAGGTATTAACAAAAATACCTTTTTATATTTCAAAGATATGTGCATTGAGCATTTTTAGTTTTTGATCAACAAGGTGGGTTTTTTTTTACTTATTTATTATTAAAATTTTATTGTATGCATACATAATATAAGTAATATTCATTTATTATATAGTATTTAAAGTTCATTAATATTGAAATACTAATAGTTCTAACAAGTCTGTTTTCTTAAAATGAAAATTTCCGAATGTCAATTTTCAAAATATTCCATGCGCGTGGGTCGAAAAAAGCGAAATTTATATAATCAAAACACAATAGTGCAGGAAAGTAGCCATTGGTAATAAGGAATAAATTCGCAAAATATTACACCAATTGGTTAATATCCTTTACCTCTGCATGGGGGGGGGAGGGGGAGGTAAGAAAAAAAAATCGCAAAAACATGTTTTTTGCAGAAAAAAAAAATTTTATACTATATATATATATATATATATATATATATAGTTACCCAACCATAGCAATACAATTTCTAATGGAATGCAACAGCTACATCTAGATGTTAGTAATGTCCCAGTAAAATTTCATTATGCTGAAATCATTTCTATTATACTGCCGCAAAGGCGGCCAAAATTTTGTAAAAACGGCAAAAATTTAAATTCTGTTTTTTTTTTTCAATTTTCACTATTTTTACTATATGTTTAGAATTAAATAAATTTACATTATATCTAGTAATAACTTATAAATGCCTAGAGTACTTTTGATCATGGGCGTAGCCAACTATGGGCGAGAGGAACCCGTCCCCGCCAGGAAAATTTCCAAAATTCCTTTAAAAAGCCCCTTTTTCTCAAATTTAGGGGGGGGGGGGAACCTTCTCGCCCTTGGTTGGCTATGCCCATGATGAAAATTACTAGACATTTATAACTTATTACTAGATAGAATGCCAATTTTCTTATTTTAGACATATAATTTAAAAAAAAAAAGGGGGGGGGGAAGGAAATTTTTGCCATTTTTATGAAACTTTGACTGCCCCTGAGGCGGTAATAGAAATGAATTAACCAAAATGAAATTTTTCTGGGATATTGCTAACATCTTGATGTAGCTGTTGTGTTCTATTAGAAATTGTATTGATATATTTGGACATATATATATATTTTTTTGTTATATATTTAAAATTTTCAAATAATGTCAATTTTCAAAATGTTCCATGCACCTTCCTAATTTTCCAAGTTCTTCAAAATTTGTTATGTATTTACCTTATGGTACACAAAATGGATATTAGATAAATAAATGGTATTTTAGAACTCATAGACAAATTCTTGATTGAAAGAATAATTAACAGTGTTTTTGCATGATAAAAATTAGTTTTTATGCATATTATTATTTTTATTAATTTTTATTTTCTATTATGTTTGCGATTTCAACTAAGTTTTACAATTAGGTCTGAAAGGTATCTCAGGAATAAAAATTACCATATTATATGTGAAAGAAATACGCATGGAGCATTTTTGCTTTTTGATCAACCAAAGCGCAGCGTTACTGCGAAAGTATCTCGCAAAACGGTGGATATTATTTTAGTAAAAATGTAGGTTTTTACATATTTATTGTTAAAATTTTATTGTATGCATATATGTATATATATTATAAGTAATATTCATTTATTTTATGGTATTTAATGTTCATTAATATTGAAATACTAATGTTTCTAACTTAAAAGTTGATTTTTTCAAAATGAAAATTTTCGAATAACGTCAATTTTCAAAATGTTCCATGCGCCTTCCTAATTTTCCGAGTTCTTCAAAATTTGTTATGTATTTACCTTATGCAGGGCTGACACTCCAGAATGGCATAAAAAATAGTTGCTTTAGTAGCCTACAGCAAAAAAAAATAGTAGCCAAAATAGTCGCATTTGTACAAAAATAGTAGCCAAAATAGTTGCATGCTGACTTAAGAAAGGGACGGGGGACAAGAATCCTTATTTGCCATAAAAATAATATCATGAAAATCCACATCTTTCTTTGCAGTTTATGCTACCACCCAAATTTGCCACTTTTTGCATTTTTATTATAGTCTCACACACACATAAACGGAAAGAAAGGAGAAACTTTTTAAATTATCTGAAATAGAGTATATCAGAATGCAATTTGGTTTTCCCAAACTAAATTGTATATATGCTTGCCTTACACTTGGGCATTACTGTGAGGAAAGAAAACTAAAGAACAAGAAAACTTTTATTGTATGTTATTAGCTACAATTTTAAGAATGTGTGTAGTGTACATAGCTAATCTATTCTTTACAAGAAATTTATGTAAAATAAAATAGCAAAATCGGCATAAATGAAATGTGATTGACACCAATGGGCCAAATAAAGCCATCTAAATAAGTAAGAAAAACAATATTCTAAATGTTTTTCTCAACATTGTAAATCTGTTACTAAATTGAAAAATTGCGATAGAAAACAAGATTTTCTTATTTCTAAGTAGCATTTATTTAAGCTCATTTATCAATTCAAATTTCTAGTATGAAACATTTATACGAGATTGGAAACAAATACGATTCACGCAGCACAGTGAACAAATCTACAGTTTTGTGGTTCATACAGCAAGTGTTAAAGGGTTAAATACATTTAAAAACAATCAAAAATTGGACAAATATACTGTAAAGCATAAGGGCTGTGGGTGGTAGCCAAACCAAAAATCAGTAATTAGTTCCCCCACTAAAATTTGAATGATTGGTATCTTTGCACTATATTTAGATTAACAAAAGTAATTTTTTTTTAAATTTCAAATGGAAGTTCTTACAGATTTTAAAAATTAAATAAAAAACTTAAGAAATTGATATGGAGAAATTAGGTCAGGATATTGGGTTAAAAGAAAAAAAAAGAAAAGAAAAAAAAGAAAAATTTGCAATTCTGGGAGACTGATGATTTTTTTTTTTTTTTTTTAAACAAAAATAGTAGTTGGGATTAGAAAATAGTCTCCTTTTTTCTGGTTTTCCTCCAAAATAGTCGCTTTTGAAGGTTTTTGGGCTAAAATAGTAGCCATAGTTGCCTGATGCTGAAAATAGTCGCTTTTAGTAGCATTTTAGTTGCAAATGGCAGCCCTGCTTATGGTACATAAAATGGATATTAGATAAATAAATGGTACTTTAGAACTCATAGGCTGTAAATTCTTTATTGAAAGAATAATTAACAATATTTTTGCATGCTAAAAATTGGTTTTTACGCTTATTATTATTTTTATTAATTATATTTTCTATTCATGTTTACGATTCCAACTAATTTTTAATTTTAGATATGAAAGGTATCTCATAAATAAAAATCACTGTATTATATGTAAAAGAACTGCGCATAGAGCATTTTCAATTAATTAATTATTTCAATAATTAATAATTACCAAAATAATTAATATTTTACCTTAAAATTTTAGTTATTTTTACGTAACTACATTTGCAATCACATATTTAATTTTCAAGCAAATCGGTTAAAAAAAAAAAAAAAAAAAATTAAGTCCACCTTCGCCTTAAATGATTTAAAATATACATTTATACATACATATATGCGAATTTACTTTGCTGCATTTTTACAAAAACCAAAATCTACATTCCACAATTTTTAATTTTTATGAAATAAACAAAAATATCAAAATGCTCCTTCCAATAGAATTGGAAGTTTCTGATGCTTCAATGTATCTAATACTTTACATTCGAAATAAAGCTATTATATGAATGTAAAGAAATCTTACAATAATAATAATAATAAAGACAAACTGTCACATTCACATTCGCCAAACCACACAGCAGAAGTTATCGGGACTGGCTTGGCGAATGGTTACAGAGAAGTAAAGCATCCCCTGATTTTTTTTAAAGCTTAAGCTATTTTCAACATTCAGTCTCAACTTCATTTCTTTTTGAAAAATTCATGGTTTAAAAACTTCACAACCATTTTTTAAATAAATTTAGCTACTTAAAATGCCTTAGTGCAAGAAATAAAATTACCACACATATATCAGGATTTTGTGATAATATATAGCTTTAGTAACAAAAATCAAAGTATATATTTCACTATTTTTAGTTTTTATGAAATCTTAAGTTTTAAAAACATAAAATTGTTCCTTGAAATAGAGTTGGAGGTTTATATTGCTTACTTACAAAATGAGGCTTTTGATAAATGTAAAGTTATCTTATAATTTAAACAACTTTTTTTTCGACTTTAATTTACTTTTGAAAAATGAATAGTTCAGAAAATCATACAAAACTTTTTTTTTATTTATTTAATTTATCTGAATAAAATGTTTTAATCATGCTTAAGCAATATAAAAAATTCAGTTATGCGGATTTATATCAAGATCTCGCGATAGTAAGAATATGACTTGTGTAGGCATCTCATTAATGAAGTAAACATGTCAACAAAAACAAATAATTAAAATCGAAAACTAATTTCGTTTGTTAGAAATGAACTATGTTATTATATTTAAGTTATTACATCTATAGTAATAGCTTTGAAATAGCCATTTGTTTCCGATACATCGCTAAATATTTGAAGCGGAAACAACATTTTTAGGCTTACGCAAGATACTACTACCCATAATTTTTTCAAGTTTAAATACAAATTTTATATTTGAGAGAAACATTAATGCATTAGAATGCGTATAACAGAAAAATAAAAAATAATCACTTGTACACTTACCTTGATTATTTCCGGGATTGCAAGAAGAAGAAATATAGATGATACTTCAGCACGTTATTCGTTGTTCGCGGGCAGGATCTCTAGTGTGTTTACGACGCCATTAAAAACTCTAAGCCTGCTCTGTACTGTTGCCACATGAAAATAACAAACGTGGTTGAACCGACATCGTCGTTCAACTTGCGTTTCTCTTTTCCATGGCATTTTACTATAACTATTATAATGGTTCAATCGTTCGAAGTTCTTTGCTTGAACGAATATTTTGGTGAATGGTTGAACCTGTATTTTTAACAGTGTAGCAAGTCTGTATGTTTATTTCAGACATAGACGGCTCAGTCTAAAGTATGACGTAAAAGCTGTATCCAGATGTAAAATACCAATGTAATGAAACAATGGAAAACCATATGCCTATACTGATTAAAAAAGGCTGACCCGTGGAAAAAAACAGAGTCGTTTCGGGCAGTGGAGCTGTTCTTTTGACGGAGAGAGACGGTGTCAAACTAACTGCATGTTCCGTTCCAACTCCCAAATTTCCTGTTATAATCAAGTATCTATTTTACTGTCAATATTAACTGTCGTAGCCTAGAACTAATATTAAACGTAACTTAGTTGGAAGATTGTCCTAATCATTTAAGTAACCTTTAATCACACACACACACACATTATCCTGCTCTGTTACAGAAATTTATTTATGCATCTATTTAAAATTAAATTTATAATTTAAATATCTTCTCCTACACCTTATTAATTATTTTTACTTTAATTTTAATCATTTACATTAACTTAAATTGAGTTAAATTTTTTGAAGTTTAATCCACATATACAAGGTTTTCCAAAATTGTTGAGCGCATTTCATGTTTGAAAAAAAAGTACAGAATGAGGTACGTACATGTTTATTGTTTTCTTGGAAAGACAATTTAAAACAGTTTTACACAACAATATTTTAAACATTAAATAAGTTTTACATAAGCCGGTAGATGGCTCGACAACATTGCGCGGAGCCACCAAGATCTCCCAACATTACACCCTTTGACTTTTTCTTTTGGGGTTATGTTAAGGACCGAGTGTACGCAACTCCAGTTCCGGATATCGATGACCTAAAATTACGAATAACTGAAGTCATTGGAGGAATACCTGCTTAAATGCTGCAACAAACTTGGCGTAAAATTGAATATCGGCTGGATAATTTGTGTGCCAGATAAAGGAGGTTATGTGGAACTTATTTAATTAATGTTTAAAATGTTGTTGAGTAAAAATGTTTTAAATTGTCTTTCCAAATAATAATAATAATAATAATAATAATAATAAATAAATAAACATGTACATACCTCATTTTGTTCTTTTTGTTTTTTTCAAACATTAAATGCGCTCAATAATTTTTGACCACCCTATATATTATTAATTAGATTTTTTTAAAATGTCATTTCCATTTAATTGCAATTTCTAATAATAGATGGCTGCAGTATATCTGATTTGTTTCAAGTAATTCTGATCTCATCATGATATTCACACTCTGTCTCTTGACTCCATGGTTGAATGAATCGTCTTAAGTCGCGCATGAATGTTTTGTACTTATCCTGTAGAGTCATAATGTTTCTGGCAAGATGCTCAAATAATCACATTTTTTATAATTTGCTGTGTCAAGACTGCCTGAGATTATTATTCAGGACTTAATTGTTTTATTTAATCTATTTATGTTTTATTTCTTATTTTTAACATCTTATTTCTGGTTTTATTATGTACGATCGCCCGAATCTTGCATTTTTTAGCTTTGTAGAATCTAATGTAATTTGTACCTTATATTTTCCACAAATTTCACTATTTTTCACTATTTCACCAATTTTTAATATGTAACTATTTTTTTTGTTTCTTACCTCGATTATTATTATTATTATTTTTATTTGGGATATTTTTCATAACAGGTATGACTTTATTCTTCATTTTCAAATTTGTGTATGATGAAATGTATGTTGTCTGATAATGGCATATATACAGGGTGGGTAGAATTAAAACACCCCTACTCTGATTTCCCTGTATATTGAACTACTCATTGTGAAGGCTTCAAATTTTCTACACATACTATTCAAGATAGGGGAGCTTATTTTTTACACGAAAAAATAAGTTCCATAAACACCGATAGATAGCGCTGTACAACGAAAAATATGAAAAAAGACAAAATAAAGTACTCACATGCGAAATGAAATTTTTCCTTTTTCATTCTATTCCCTTATGGGAAAAAAAATTAAAGAAGCTTAAACTGCTATTGTAACTACAATTTTGCGCTGTAAGCACAAAAATTTGCATTAACCCGTGGTTTGTAGCCATGTTCTGGGTGTAAAAGGGGATAAAAACTGAGGAATGTCAATCTTGTCAGTGATGGTTGTCATGCTACCAGAACGCGCTTTGCTTGTAAAGCTCTTTTATGAAAACTAAGGTAATGCTGCAGCTGCACTTCGAGAGTTTCGCCGACTTAAGAATCGCAGAGGACCATTTCTTCCACACGCTCTCAGGAGAGTGATCGCTTGATTCGAGAAAACTGAACATCTTGGAATTCAGCCGGATCGAGGAAACAAACCTGATCATTCCGATCTCGTTGGAGATGTTACAACCGCTATCGTTGAATAGCCACTGGTTAATATTGTAGGTTGTAGCAGAGCACGTTTAGTTTCACGTGGAACATACTGAGAAAAATGGTGCATTTTTTCCCGTACAAAAACAGTCACAATCAACAGTTGTTGGCCATCGCCAGGGAGAAGCGACTCTCCTGTTCATTGCCAATTCTTGCTATATTTTAAGTAGATGCATCGTGGCCTGGTAGATTCTGTGAAGCGATGAGGCCCATTTCCATATCAGTGGAACAATGAATACCCATAACTGTTGCATTTCGGAAAAAAAAACGCCGTACACCCAGAGAAAAGTTTTGTTGAATCAACAAAAATTTGGTTGGCCCAACAAAACTTTCCGTTTAAGTATGGGCCAATGGAAAATTTGTTTGAATCAACAAGAAAAATATTGTTGATTTTTTTTGCAATTCCAACAAAAAATTTTGTATCGTCAGTAAAAAAATGTTCTGTTAATTCAAGTAAAAATGTTTCAATTTTACTTGAATTAACAAAATTATTTTGTTGAAAGTTTTCTCAAAATAAATATAATTATCTGTTACTTTAAGAGTTCTTTTCAGTTTCGGCAACAAAAACTTTTGTTTAAAGAACAATTGTTTTGTGTAATTTTAAGAATTTTTTTTTTGTTTTAACAACAAAAGGTTTTTGTTATATAAACAATTATAATATTTACTTTAAAATTATTTTTTGTATTAGAACCAAAGTAAACTTAACTATTTTTTAGGTAATTTTTAATTCATATTCAGCAGTGAATTACACCTGTAATCCTTGAATAATAACAAGTGATTTTTTATACTGTTTTCTTTCAAGCGTAAATCTACAGTTTGGGTAATGTCTCTAGTTGGGAATCGAAACCGGGTCCTCAGAATAACGATCTGAGACACTAACCACTGAGCCAGAAGGAACGATATCCAAACTCCAAATTTCTCACTCTTATATATGTCGGACCGGCTGCAAACGCAGCACAAGATGGAAATGTCATCATAAGCACAGCGCCCGCTTAAGACATAAAAGTAGGGGAACCCCGACGTTACTCTGGGGCCCCCCTCTACCAATTGCTTTGTTATTTACTAAATCCATTTTTGGTATGCTGCAACAATTTGAAATTTTACCATCACAATTTAGAAAGAATTTAGAAAGACAGAATTTAGAAATAGCGACCTTCTTAGATAAAAATTTCGTAAGGAAAAATGCATTTCTTACCCTGATTGATTTTTTTTTTTTTTTTTTTTTTTTTTGTTTGTAAAAAGTTATTCTGAAAAGTAAATTTGGGGGCACCTTTGTATTTCTTTGGGTAAGCACGGGCTTCCCGGACTATTCGGTAAACAGGCCCTGCATGAGCATCAGCATGCAAATTTTTGCGACAAACATGAGACGAAAATTCAAAGCCTAGCATACGGCAGCATATCGTTAACTTTTAATTCATTTTCAGCAGTGAATTACGCCTGTAAAAAGCAGGATAAAAATTCACTAGTTATTATTCAAGGATTACAGGCATAATTCATTGCAGAAAATTAATTAAAAATTAACTGTGTTGCCGTATGCTGGGGCCTCAAAGCACTAATCTGAGGACCCGGGTGCGATTCTCCGCTTGGGACATTTTCCACTCTGTCGGTTTACGCTTGAAAAAAAGCAGGATAAAAATTCACTGGTTATTATTTATGAATTACAGGCGTAAATAACTGCTGAAAATGATTTAAAAATTAATCCGAGCATTAGTTCTTGAGATTTAGTTACAGTGAAAATCATGAAAAAAATAACATAGCAGTGCCACCTGTTGGGCTATTGACACCAAAACGTAATCAGCTTCTATTTATGTCAAAGTCTAACTCAATCGGCATTTTGATGTAAATCAGTGCATTAGTTCTTGTGAAATCGCGAATCTATTGCAGAAATCGCGAAAATTGCAACATAGCAGCACCAGCTGTTGCGCGATTTATGCCAAAAACTAATCAGCACCAATTTATATCAGGAAGTAACTGAACATAAAGTTTAATTAAATTCCGGGCATTAGTTCTTGAAATAGAGCGCCCTCAAAATTTTTGTCACATATAGACAGACAGACAGAGTTATAGATAGTCATTTTCTGAAAACAGTCAAATCGTGTTCAGGACCTTCTAAAATCCGTCGAAAACCAGATATTGAAAATTTTCATGATTCCAATTCTTTCTTCTTGTAAAGATAGAAGAAAGTAATAAATGGGATAGGGGGATTTTTAAAACTACCTTGGTCCGTCCCAATTAAAAAAGTTTTAATTACCCAAAAATTATGTTAATCCTTTAATTATACAGGTATGTAAGTCAAATAAACCAAGTTACGTGAGAGAGTTATGGCTACTACACAACAATTTAAATTTTGTAAAAGCAACAAAATTTTGTTAGAATTATAAATTACAAAATTATGATAAAATTAAAAAAACAGATTTTGTTAATTCAAGTAAAATTGATGAAATTTTGTTAAAATTTTGTAAGAGTGTCAACAATATTTTTTTGTCAATGCAATAAAACCAACTTTTTACTTCAACTAAAAATTTTGCTTGAAACAACCAAAATGTTCTCAACAAAACATGTTTTGTTGTTTTAATCAATTCCTTTTTCTGGGTGTACCTTCCAAGAGATTCCCTTAGTCTAGTGTACATTCACAGACCCATTCATTCTTGGACCTTTCTTTTTCAAAGAGGCTACTCGCAATGACCCTGTGACATGCGCCTTAACGGTCAACAAGTACAAAAGAATGTTCGAAACTGCTGTTGTACTCCATTTGCAACAGCAGCAATGTTTTGACTCAATTATTTTTATGCAAGAGGGAGAATCTTCACATATTGGACTTTGTGTACAGCAGTTGCTTCGGCAACGTTTATTCGGCAATGACGGAGTACTCAGTCGTGCGCTTACGACAACCTGGCCATCTCGTTCCCCGGATCTTAATCCGTGTGATTTTTGGCTGTGGGAACACAAAATAATCTTGTTTATCTAGGGCGTCTGCTAACCTTGGCAGACTTGAAAGAAGGCATCACTCTGCATGTGAGAGTGAGAAGTATCTGAATGGACCATTTACGATCCGCAGTTGAACAAGCTGTCCACAGACTACAGACTTTACATTTTCATTAAAGGATCATATTGAGCAGCATTCACTGTGTCGACAAGGTGCTTGTGGCTTGTCACACGAATTTTTGGTGCGTTCCAATAAAATGTGTTTAAAATATATTTTTGTGACTTTTCAGTATATGTTAAGTTGTACAGCGTCATTTATTGGTAATTTATGGAAGAATTTTTTTTCCACGTAACCTGTTTTCCCATATCTTGAATAGTATGCGTACAAAATTTGATGCTTGTACACTGTGTAGTTCAACATATAAATAGGTCGGAGTAGGGCTATTTTAATTTTGGCCACCCGGTATAGAAAAACTAATGTGCGCCGTCGGCGCCCGCACGGCGCCGAGCGAGCCCATCTCCTCATCGTCCCCAAGTCCTGAGGGACTTTTAATGCAGACCATGGCTTTGTCTCGCCAGGTCGCTACGACCGAATCAGAGGGTTCGCGTTCCAGCGACGCCTCCTCATCTTGCCCCAGTGTCGACGACAGAGGTCGTTGCGATTCGGCGGAAGTTCCCACCATCAGAGGAGACTTCCCCACGTGACACCTGATGAACCGTAGAGACTGTCGAACGGCTTCATCGCCGAGCACCCAAAAGGGAGTCGGGTCATCCACCTGATGTCCGGCATCCCTACGGCCCTTGCTTTCCCGCGGAGTCCGATCGTGAAATGCATGGAAGGGCAAGCCACTGGTCCCATCTTCCGCGGGCGACACTACGTGTGCCGGAAGGTGCCCCTGGCCGACCCGAGACCACGGGGAAAATCGGTCTCTGTCTCATAGACGAGACTCGGCTCGGTTGCCCTCGGTGGACGGCGCGAGTTTGAACCCGACTAGGCGAAACTAGACGGTAAACCAGCGACTGAATCCCTATCATGGGACTCCCGCCACACCGAGTATGGCGACAAGCATATATCACAGAAACACATATCACAAAAAACATGCACAAACAAATTAAAAATCTAAAAACACAACAAAGAAGGAATCAAGAGGCCGCTATCGGACTCTGGAGGTCGCGGAAAGCTCCTCCAAACGCGCCAAAGAGGCGGGCCCGATCGAGATTAGTGTTGGTTGAAGCTTAGGAGGCGAGCCACTCGTCCGCCCGCCAGACGTGGAAATTTCTGGCTGCACAAAAGACGTGCTGGACTAGGTTTCGGCCCATGATTTGATTTCGAGCCCAGACATCGTCGTTTTACCGACGAGCCTCCGGTCCGCACTCCGTGGCCCTATCTCGAGAAAGGTCCCCCCCGCCCAGAAACCTTGCAAGACACTTATCGCAGGCTGAGTGCCGTGCTCCCGTGTCGTTGCTTGTTCTGGTCGGGCAATCTCGAACCAGGCTTCGAAGGCGACTCCCAACTGATCCTGCCGCAGAGGACTCGCAAGGCGGCCTACGGGGTCCCACACCCGCTTCGGTCGCGAAGTTCTTCACTGTGAACCATGCAAGTCATGCTCAACAGATCCTGTCTGTGCTCTCGTCTCCTCATAGACAAAGTTTGCAACCGCCCGATCCGATTTAGTCAACCTTTGCCCTCGCGTCACCCCCGGCAGCTCTATGCTCCGTGCACGAGGGATTGGTCTACGCGATGTCCTTTCGCCACCTCTGTCGTCCCGAGTGTCCCGTGGAACGGGCCTTTTGGCCCCCCGTGAACCTGAGGCCTCTCGGCGACTACGACATGGGGTATTCTACACATAGGACTCTCAAGAGACGGCATCGGCCTTCCTCCTGGAACACGAAGACCGCACCAGTATGGAGGAGGGAGTTGCACTCCGGTTAGACAGACACCGCTTTCAAGCCGTCCCACCACGGCAAGGAATCGGATTCGTCGGCTACTGCTCCCCTCGTGTCGACTTCAGCTTCGTGCGTCGGGCACCCGGTCATCTTCCCGACTGAACGGGCCGATTCGGAGAAACCCGACGAAGCTTCCGCGCAATGCTCGGCTTCCGGTACCTCCCCTACCGAAAGGGTCGGGTCAGAATCACCGAGAAGGAGCTCGGGACGGTGGCCACCCGGTATATATATAATTTTTTTTATTTAATAATCAGCACATAAACACAACTTTTAAAGAGAAAATCTTCCAGAACTCTAATCCAAACTTTATTTAGCTAATTTTATATTTTGATTGGTAAGAACAGACATAAAAGTTATATTTGTATCATTTCAAACATTTTTACATATTCCTAAAAATTACAAACTCTTTGAAAAAATGTACCCTATTCTCCATTCAACATAAGCAAGTAGATTTTTAGTCATGCACCCATTCAATGTAAAAATGAATAATTTTGAGTGAATGATAAGTATCTTTAGAGGACATGCCTATATTTTATGATGCTTAAGTATGATTCCTTACAGTTTAGCATAAAGCTAAAGACTTTTCTTAATAAACTTAATAACCACTCCACATGTTGATGACGTGCACACTTTGAGCATTATAATAATACCTTTCACATCGTAGCATGAAGCGTTCACTCCTTTCTCATTAAGGAAAGAATAAGATGGCAGATATATCAAGGAAATGGGATGTAACTAAGTAACACATCCTTGAAGACACCATTCTCAAGGTTAAAAAGGCAAGACATTCAAATACATTTGGAATGTTGTTTGGAAGATGTTTTCACAGTATTTTTTAGATTTAACTTTAATTATAATTTATAAAAAGAATTATTTTTTCAGTATCATTTGACAAAACTGCTCAATTTGTATTGAATTTTACGGTCACTTAAAAAATAAATAAATTTCGTAATATTAATTGAATACTTAAGGAATACTTAATCCTTTACTGCATGATTATCGTATTTATTCGTGCATAATGTGCACATAATTTCAAAAGTTTAGATCTAAAATGTGAGGTGCGCATCTGTGAGGGCAAAAAGTTTAACCAAAAGTGAGGGCTATATGAAACCACATATACTTTTACTACGTCACTGCATGCAACATACAGATATTAGGATAAAATTGTACGAATATCGAAGTGGTAAATAAATTAAATAAAATAATTACAGAGCTTATATATTTTGAACAAATAAAGAGTGATTCAAAAACAGTGCGAGAAACTTTAAAAGGTGATAGATAACTCTGAAACAAACATATTTTGCATAGGGAAGCTGGGTCTTAATCAGTCAAAAATACTGGGTGTCTCACTCCAAGCCGAAACGGTTTTTTTGTTTATAACTTTAACAATATGGAACTATTTTACCGATATTTTCAACAGACTTACTTTGCTTTCTATGAAATATGATAATTTCCCGAGAATTTCTGGAAATGGTCACAATCTGCATCCAAACGTTACTTAATTTGGCGTGCAGCTCACAGTACATATAGGTCATTGAACTAATTACACTGCACTTCCAGTGATATCATCTCATTTTACACATAGTAAAGCAAGTCTTTTGAAAATATCGATAAATTTTCTTCAATATTGTTAAAGTTGTGAATGAAAATCTGGTTTTGATTTGAAGTGAGACATTCTGTATTTATGACTGAATAAATGCATCGCGACCCAGATTTCATATACAAAAATTGTTTGTTGCCGTGTTCTCTATCACCTCTTAAAGTTTGTGGCACTGGTAGTGAATCACCCTGTATACTTATCAATTTCCAGTGCAGGTAAATAAATAATTTAATATACAGCTCTCAAGTACACATTTCAGAAACTTTAATTTTGTGTTATTTTGACCCCTTTGCGTCATTACTGCATATATGCGTGAATTTCAGGAATTTATTTTTTTTTCAGAATTTCTGAATAGTAATTCTTGCTTTATTTAATGACAGGAGCTTTGTGATTACATAAAGTAAAAATTCTTCTAATTACAGTGTTTTATTACAGTGAATTTCTGGTATGAATTCGGAATTTTTGAATATAAAGGATTTCCTGAAATGCACGCATAGATGCGCTAATAATGCAAATGGGTTAGTAAGGAATCGAAAAATGCGGCAATGAATACCGTAATTCAGATTCAATTGAAACTTAAAATTAAATTCAAGATTTTAACAGATTTTTTTTCTTTAAATTCCCGGATTTTCTGCTGTTAAATAGCATCATTATACACGAGTAAATACAATATTTCTAACTTTGCAAAAAAGGTATTTATGAATACTATTTGATACTAACTGAGTTAGTATAAGATAGGAAAAAATATTTTTTTAAATATTACTTCAAATTTTCATTGAAAATTTTTAATTATATTGTAGCAGTAGTATAAAGTAATAATCTGAATAGTGGGGAAAAAAAAGAGAAAATAGTTTTCAAAATATTGCTTCATATTTTCATTTAAAATTTTGAATTTCATCGTAAAAGTGGCATAATAAGCATTAGTGCATTTCAACCTAATTGAAGCAGCGTGACAGACACACCGTCAACTCTAATTAATAAAAGCCATACGTGAACCTGATGTTATTTGGCTTTCATTCTTTGAATATTTATTCAAAAAATGAAAAGAAATTTTACCATTAACTCCCAATTTACACATCTGTATCTTCATTTTAAAGCAAAAACATATCCGCGAGTAACACTGACGTTATACTGACAGTGACGACACCTAACCAATAAATTTCGTTTTTACTGCAAATTTTTTTACTTCTAAACATTACACAATTTCAGTTTTTACCTCTATAGAGGAAAAAATGTTCTGTCAAATAGCGATTTGTTTGAAAATTGTATTTCAATTTAATGATTTTTTATGGGTTTTAAAATTATTTCCCAACTTTTTTTTAAAATCTATATCGCGTGCAGCCCAGTTACGAAATATTTGTGACAACCTGTTTGTACATAAAACAGTATAAATAATTCAGCATTTGTTTCCGGGTAATATGACATAACGAAATTAAAACCTCATCAATAAATAAATAATGTAATATAAATAAAACACAAATTTAATAAACTAGTAATCGAACTACATGCTTAAACCACTGAAATTATATGAATCAAAAATGCTATTTACTTAAGTAGCGATCTTTGGCGATTTCTCCCAGCATGCGACTATGCGAAAATATCTTAAATTGCAATGTTAAATGCAAATAATTTATTACAGTTTTCAATTTTTAAAAAAATGGTTTTCAGTCATGTTCTGCACTCCGGGAAGCACAGGCTGGATCCTCTAGTTCTTATAAAATAAAATGCACTATACATAATACAATAGTGCCATCAAATATCGTATATTGATGTTGTGTTATTTAATATAGCATATTGTTCTTAGGTGTGCCACAAACACAGCTTACAATGTATGGCACATGAGGAACTATACAGAGTGCCCACTCTTATCGTTCTCCAACAGCTAATTCTTAAACCTTTAGCTTTACAGGTATAGTTCTAGTTGCAAAAATGTTTCAGATGTTGTTTTCCATCATACCAAAACCCAGTTTTGCCAAAATAGTTATTACTATTTTTTTAAATTGCGAAATCTAGATTTTTATACAATCCCTGTGTTCTCTATAAGATTTATTTAGAAAAACTTTCCAATTCAAGTAAAACAGCAGAAAATTCCATTTTTTACGATCAAACTTACCAACGGCGATGTTACGATACTTTAAATTTTATGAAATTTCAGCGTTTTGGTGCACTAATAGGAGAAAAACGCGTGTTTAAAGCATTTGAAACATTTTTGCAATTAGAACTGTGTTTCTAAATTAACTATTGGATAATGATAAAAATGTATACACTGGATAGGATTTTTAGCGTGTATCATATATGATACCAAAATTCAGTGAATTCTACAAAAGACATAATTAATATAATCTATATGGCGGTATTAAAAAAAAAAGATGTTAGTAATAGGAGACACATGTAAGTGACAATATAAATAAGTTTTTTGAGGATATCAGAAAGCTCGCAATGCGAAATTTAAAGCATCTGTCATGTTATTATTTAAATACATTGTAAAAACGTTAGAAGTCAGAAGTAAGCGATGATGTATTTTAAATTATTATTTTGATGACACGAGTTGTAATTTTACATTTGAGTGAAAAAGTGTTCAGGCGAGGATTTGAAACAGGGACCTTTAGGCTTAAGCCAAACGCTTTACCAACGCTCTACCAGATGAGCTATCCTGGACATATCTGGAGGACACAATTCAATCAGTCAATCTATCAACCTATTTTGTCATTCAACCTATTTTGATGTATGTAAATTTTGCATGAAATGATTTCAAAATAAAATAAATTATCTTTATGAAGTTTACTATTGCAATTTTCAACTTATGCTGAGATAAGAATATTATATGCTCAGCATATATGCTCATTATATTTTGTTTTTAAATTTAATAATTTGTTTTTCTATGTAACTAAATCCGTGTTTTATTCCATAAATAAGAAGGTAACTTTTTCAGTTTTAGTTAGCGTTTCATCATCTTTGTTGAATATATTTAAGCTATAATAATCAATAACGCGTATAGATTTAAAGTAAAATATTTTATTCAGTTAAAATTCTGAATTAAAGTCTCATGTTTAAACATCCCATTAGTCATGAACAATTTGATAATCTGAATTATTGAAAAATGTTTTTGAAGAATCCTTTAAACGGCTATTGACTTAATTTTTTTTTTACATAAATATTAAAAATAATCAACATTTTGAATTATAATTAGATTTAGGCTACCTTTAAAAAAATAAAAATAATACAAAATATTTATTTAAGAAGAATGTTTATCTTTTCATATTCCTATCTTGCAATTCTTAAACCTTAAGCTCCTATAGCAGTTTTTACTCTAAAAATTTTCTTGGAAATAGTCACACATGATCTAAAATTTTCAGTCACTAGGTCGCCATCGGCGATCAGAAATTTAAGGCTGGCGACCAGAAAGCAGTGACGCAATCGTTTTCAGATCTGGAAGCATCATTTTACTGTACTTTTGCTCTCGCCAAAAATGCAGAATTAACAATTCTCCTCACATTTTCACTTTTTAAAAACTTTTCTGCAGGAAATAATATTTCCCACTCCTTAACCTCGTAATTTACCCTATGATCGCCTCTAAACATTAAAGATTCTATCTGTAAATATAAGACACTAAAACAAAAATGTTGTTTATTTTAGAATGAAATACTAATTTAAATTTCATATTATATTCTTTGGACTTTCCATAATAGAGTTTAGAGTATGCCCGTACATTTAATATATTTTGCAATGTATTGCTTCTATATGTAGTTTGGCGACTGCCTTTAGACTTGAGACTTCCTGATATAAAATATATTCTCATCCCAGCTAGTATAACGTTTAAAAATGGTGGAAAAATTTTCTTTGATAATTGAAAACATATGAATTCGTGATGATTTTCTTTACTGTTTGTCACTACTTATCTATTAGAGACGAGAAATTTTTAGTGTTGCTGAATAAATATTATAATTAGCACCAATAATCTAATTAGTTTCTTTAGTAAAATATGCATTTTTTTTTTTTTTTTTTTTTTTTTTTTTTTTAAGAAAACAAAATTGCTGCGTCCAAAAATATCATTGATTTTTGCCCTGCTAGGGTCAATTTTTTTTTTTTTTTTTTTTAAGAAAACAAAATTGCTGCGTCCAAAAATATCATTGATTTTTGCCCTGCTAGGGTCAATTTTTTTTTTTTTTTTTTTTTTTTTTTTTTTTTTTTTGATTTTTTTAATATAATTTAGGCTATATATGTATTGCTTCTCTGATTGATTTTTGTCTGAAGATTGATTATTAATTTGGTTTTTTCTATATGCAGCGCTCATAACACCAAATTAGTTTTTATATATAAACCATTCCATGGTGACGTGAGCGACAATTTGACTCATTTTAAGGGGTTAAAATATATTTTAAAAAACACAATTTAATAAATATTTCCCCCAAAAAATGTTAGCATACTATTTTGTCTCATTTCTTATGTTCTAAAGCAACTGCAAAGTAATAAGACCATTCATTTTTTGTTTAAATAAAAGTGTTAAACTTTGTGCGACAAGTGTGACTTTTTCGGAACATGACTTTTCACTCTTATTTATGTTTGTTGTAATTCGTGTGAGTTTTATTATGATAAATACTTGATTTTTTTTTATATAAATTATAATACCATATTCAAAACCTATTTCATTATTAAAACTATTTAAAAATGCTTTTGTAGTGTGACGGATGTGATTTTTTTAAATTAAGCATTTAAATAATAAAATTTAAGTGCAAAATTGATAAGGCAGCAATATTTTATATCAAAATTATTTATTTTAATTATTCAAAGATATTCAAGGGTTTAAAATGTAAATATAAATGATTACAAGTTCCTTATTACAAATGATTTTGATAGAACCTTTCCGATGACAATAGATTTATTTTCACACTTTTCTGGCCAATACCAATGAGGGCCATTTATGCGCCTATATTTAAAAGTATTTTCGTTCTTTAGGTTATCTATAGCCAGAACAGTAGTATAATACCAGTTGTTGCTTAATTGTTTGTTGTTGCTGCCTGTAGGGGCTAAAGAAACTAAATCAAAGTCTCTGACCATTAGATCCTGTTGTTTAATTTGACTTTGAGAACTGGCATCTTCATGGAATTCAGAAGTTACGACTTTTTCTTACGTTAATCTTGCTGATCTTTTCAACAGGCGATGACTTCTATCATAGATCTGAAAATGATGCTTAGATTGTTACCCGCTGAAAAATACAGATTTTCCCCCATCTCGTCATTAATTTTGATTACGTTGGGTACTTCTTCAATTGATATAAACAGGGTTTTGATTCCAATGATATGATTCCTTGAGCACTGAAAAAATATTTTTCACAATTTTTGAATTGGTTTCACTATAATCTATACTTTTAACTTCACCATGCCTCCTATTCCATCAAACACACCTTTTTCACGTGAGGAGGCAAACGAACAAAAAAACTTCAATTGCACCTAAATTATTCTTAAAATAACATAAATTAAAAAGAGTAAATTTATTCTTAAAATGTGCTGCACTGCCATAAAAAAATTGTTTAATAAATGTATTTTTTTTTTTAAATAAGGAACAATGGAAAATTATTTTCAAAAGGTATAAATGAGGCGATTAAAGGCAGAGTGGGGGAGACACTATACATTCGGTAAGTCACTAATTTTGAAAACTGAGTTACGTGCATGGAGAGTATCTAAATAAATCAATATATACATAGAAATATCGGTATAAGTGATAGTATATTATTATTGTTTTCTCACAATCAGTGTGATTGAGAAAAAAAAAAAAATTGTATCTGTATACCCATCGTATAATGGAGTTTTATTACCTTCGGAATATTCTGTTGAGTTGTCTACATGGCAGAACAGATGCTTATTGCCAATAAGGTTATCTGAGCTGTCGGTTGTCTCCCGACAACTGAGCTGGTTGTATGGCTCAATCGGTAGAGCATTGGCAATTTAAGTAAAAGGTTCTGGGTTCGAATCCCGGCTTAGGCATTTTTTGCTCAGTTGGAAAAATTCAATTCATAAGTGATAGTTCTACGAAATGAATCTGTAAATAGCATCCAAGACATTTTACCCCATTATTGTGGCACGTCAAGAGAATCCTTGTTTGGGGGCATTTGGGAAACGTGACTTACACCACTCTGCCTTTAATCCCTTAAGAAATGTAATCGACGGCAGATGACAGTGAGCACTAAATGACACCATGCAGTGGGTAAATGTCATGTCACACTCGAAAGAAACAAATTAGTGTGGCATAGTGCCACACTACAAAAGTAAATTTGTCAAATACTTCAGTTTATATGAATCTTTCTTCTTCTTTGAATATTTCTTAAATTTATGTGATAGAGATCAATTAACTTTATGCAATCTCTTCATTTCTCAACATTATACGTATATCGCTCTTATTGTGTGTAAAACCGATAATATAGCTGAAAATAATTATCAATAAGATATGAGACAAATGATTACGGTTGTTGTCAGTCTGTATTTTCCCGAGCTCTATATCGGTCTTTTCCCCTAGACACCTGCTGTCGATTGTGTATTTTTACGAGGAACGCCCCTGAATACCACCAGCGTCAAAATTACAGGTCTGAAACATCGACGGCACCTTTCATCTGGAACCACCAACGAAAAGAAAGACTCTGTGAATATCCACCTTCAGCGGACATAATTAAAAGTAAATAACTCAATTTTGCTGAACATGCAGTGAAAGAGGGAAAAAATGCCAAATAAAATAGAAAGTTCATATAATATACTTCAAGGAAGGCGTTGATAGGCACTTTCCTTCGGTCATTTCTTTAGACCACACGCCAGTGGTGCGTTACCATGACGATGTTTTTGTTGCTAAAGAATCTGGCGATGTCCCGCATGTCGAATAAATATAAGTTTTCTAATAAGTAACTTTAACACTTTAAATCCTTAATTGTGAATTAAGAAAAATCCCATTTCAATAGTTTCTTCCTTTCATATTAGGAATATCTAGATTTTTAAAATTACATAATATTAATGTGAAGTTTACCTAAAGATAACTCATTTATTAAAACTGACTTATTATATCTGTTGTTATAGGTAGTTTTAACTGACTTCCAACGAAGGAGCTGATGGTCCAAAATCTCATAATTGTGATTTTTGGTGGTACTATATGAATTTGAAAAGTCTCGTATTATGCTCAATTTGAATTTTTAATAACCAATGACACATTTCAGAATAATAATTAGTAGATGGACACAAACTTTATTGGAAAATAAATATGATATAGCAGTTTTTGTCTGACAAAACACAAATTGTAAGGGGCAGAAGTGACAGCGACAGTAGTGACTTTTTTGCAATTTTGCCCCTTTAATTAAAAAAAGAACATTTTTAAAATGTTGTGGACACTATTTTCAAAAACATATAAAACCTACGATTAAATGGTTTATAGGTTAATCTATATATAAAATTTATAGGTTAATCCATAAATATCAATATTTAAATTAACAATGGGGACATTGATGGTGGTTGACAAAGACACGCTTACCTTTTCCCCCATTCATATCAATCCAGAAAAGCTTCTTTATGAACAAACAGCAAGTAATGGCGACTTTTTAAGAACAACAGGTGCTCTCCTACTGGAAACAATACTGAAAATAGCTGCATACTGCCATCTGATGCAAATACGAAGAAATTCTAGCATCGGGACATAGGAGTGACCAAAAAAGTGAAGGACACAAATTTAAACCCAACAAAAACGAATATTTCACATGTCACTCATATAAAAATTATATCATTATGCTCCATGAGTTTCATATTAATAATAAATGCATTGGTTTTTCAAAACTTTTTAATAATTATTGTTTGTTGATGGTTTTAATGATCAAGTTATGGGTTGAGGACAGTAGTGATTTTGAGTTAATTAAATTCCATTTTAAAGATTAAAAAAAATTATTTTCACAGTAGAAGTAACACAAAATTGTAGAGCAAGCCCAGACAAACATTTTATCATTAAATGAGAATTTATATGGCAAAGATATGCTGAGAGATATGAGAGACTGGAAAATTACACATGATATTTTGAGATTTTATCCCTTATGGAATTTGCTTGCATAAATATGTTTTTTTTATATATGTCCACACAAAACACTTAAGAGGCTATTCCGATCTTCGTTTTTTTTTGTTGTTGTTGGAAATGTCTAGTTTTACTGGTGGTACCGTTTCAATTTCATTAGGATAAAAAAAAAAATGATATGCTTGTCTGACTGTCTATTTTTTTTTCTTCTCCTCATTAGGCTTCAACTTTCTTAAAAAATGGCCAATTATCAATTTTGTCAACACCTTTCAACTGGAACCCCCAACAAAAGCAAGCACTGTGAATATCCACCTTCAGCGGATATAATTAAAAGTAAATAACTCAATTTTGGTGAACACGTAGTGAAGGATGGGGGAAATATCCAAATAAAATAGAAGGTTCATGAGTATATTTCAGGTAATCATTCGCAGCGAAGGGGATTTCGGGATTAAAACCTTTCTCACAGCATTTAAAAAACTGATAAGACGCAAAAAAAAACCCTTGTGTTAAGATAAAAATAAGATGTGTAAAATTTAAAGTAAAGGAAAACAGCATAATTTTTTACCGCTCAATTGTTTCAAGGCTTCATAAATAGGAGCCTATATTTCAACACAAAGTAAATGAAATAAAATGTTATGAGAAATAGCAGCTAAGTAATACGTATGCGACCTGCTACTAATCTTTCTCACATTCTTCTTTTTTTTTTCTCTGAAGGTTGAAAGAAGTGTTCTTTCATGAAACCTTTAAACACATAAATGCTAAATGTATTATGATTGTGCTTTTCAATACTTCGGTTTTTCTGTGTCTTGTGTTTACAAAACAGTATCTCAAGAACATGTGACACATGTTCGGTTAACACACAAAGAGTATGTGTAACAATGGTTCAAAACCACTCCCAGATAAGGATCCTGACTGCGCCAATTTATAAGCAAGACATAATTTTATTTATATCCATTACGAATACCCTCAAAATTAATATATATATATATATATGTGTGTGTGTGTGTGTGTGTGTTACATAACCTTACTTTTTTTATTTAAAAAAAAACTTTTCTATCAGACTTCAAAACTTTAGAGGTGCAACACTTAAATAAAAATCTAGATAAATTATTCTAATAGATCTTTATTCATTCAGAAATGGTTAGTCATTTTAACCTTTAAAAATTGAAATGTATTTAACATAGTATGAGTGTTACAAACTATCAAACTCAGGGGACTATTGTGAGACAATGTATGGGGCTAATATGAGACAGTACTTGGGGCTGTAATAATACACGATTAGCAAGAAATAAATTTCCCACTTCAGAGGGCTTCTAGAATGTATTCTATTGGCCCAAATGAGATAAAATTTGAACTACAGAAAATTCAATGATGCGCTCGACATTTATTAAATAAAAAATTGTATTATGGAAATTCACCAACAGATGGCTCTGTAACACAAATGGTACTTATTTGCATATACTTAAAATATATAACATCATTTGCGTTACAGAGCATACCATCAGCGTTATTCTCTGGATAAAAATAAAGCGAATTCTGAAAGAGCATTAGTTACTTCTCTGCACGTAATGCCTACTTTGCAAGAAAAAGCGCTACTGGTAAAATTGTTCTACCAGAACCAGCAGAGTTCCGTTGCAGCTGTAAAAGAATTCCGCCGTATAAAGCAGATACGAAGACGTCTTATAACTCCATGTACTCTACGCATGATGATAAAGAAATTTGAATTAACTGGGCAACTTGGCATTCTTCCAGGTACAGTACAAAAGCAAATCCAGTTTTCTAGTGTCGAAAATGTTACTACCGCGGTCGTTGAAGCCAGCAGTCAGTCTCTGCATGGTAGTGCGGATTTGCCAGTTGTTTCTCGTGCATTGGATATGTCGTTTTCCACTGTACGAAAAATCTTACTGCGGATTTTGCATTTTTATCCCTAAAAAATCAAACGTGTGCACCTATTACAGGACGGGGACTCAGAGGTTCGTAAAACATTTGCACTTGAGTTCCTTGCTCGAATGGTGGTTGGCGTCACTTGGCAATGGGACATTCTGCGGACTCAAGAAGCCTACTTTTGCCTCAAAGGGCAAGTTTTGGTTGTGGGGTTTCTTGAAGGACAATATCTACCGTAAAAGGCCAGCATCTATGCCAGAATTGAAGGACAACATGTGCCGCCATGTTCTTGATATTCCGACAGACTCACTCCGGTCAGCTGTGGAAAATATGGTTCTGCGATTAGAGCACATTGTTGAAAATGAAGGGAGACATATTGAGCAGTTTTAATACTACTTTTTTTTATTAATATTATTTAACATTTATAAAGTATATTAAATTTTTTATGTGTATTACAGCGCCACCACCTATCGGTGAGTTTTTGTACTATTTTTAATTTAATAAATGTCAAGCGCATCATTTGAATTATCTGCACTTCAAATTGTATCTCATTTGGACCAATAGAACGCATTCTAGAGTCCTCTGAAGTGGGGAACTTATTCCTTGCTAACCCTGTACTATTTTATCATATAGCTTGAAATATCCATCACAAATGAAAGCAGAATGTGGTAATCTTTGATTGACTTTTTATTTTCGTATAGCAGTTATGCATTTCTTCTTTTTCAAAGCCTAATGGTATAGTCTTCTAAGTTCATAACAGATTTTTAATTGAATAATATGAAAAGCTGGCCAGTTGTTTTTACAACTTAGTTTTACACCTAAAACTAAAAGTGACATTGAAGGTTAAAGGTTGTATTTTGAACATTAAAAATGTACATTGAACATTGCAGAATGTATGGTGCGTAATTACAAGCCGAAAGGAAGCAAGACAGTTCATCCAGAAAATATTTTAGATTAAGCCAAAGAAAGGATTTTTAATGGGGAATCATTACTCTGTATAGTTAAAACCGTAAGATTGATAGATCGTCTTTGAGCCGTAAAATTACGACAATGCAAATCAGTTCACATTGTGCAACTCCTATCATAACTTTTGCGAACGAAGATTCATAAATTTCTCCAAATTCTTTTGAGATGTCGTTCGTACAAATAATAAATAACATTGCTGTTTCAAAGAAGAAAAAAAGAATAGATGCTAGGATTAAAAGTGATTACAAGTGAAGAGTGAATAACGTTAGAAAAAAGTAAGACCAGAAAATGAGGGGAAAAAAAGCAAAAGAATTAAAACCCCTTAACGATAGGAGCCAAAGAAGTGAAGTCAAACATACGAAACAAACAAACAAACAAAAAAACGCTCAGAAGAAAGACAAACCAAATTATGATACTACAGGAGTAAAAGAAGATAAGAGTGTTGAAAACTGTATATGAAAAATTTCAAATTAAGAGGATTGCACATGCACAGAAATTATTACCCAAATAGCAGGTGATATATGGGTAGACTAAACTGAGAATGAAGAAGCCATAAAAGTACAAAATAATAATAAAAAAAGAAAAAAAGGAAGTTGCTGATAAATTGCTCAAAGTACCTAGTACAGACAGTAAAGAGTTGTCTTTTCTGCATGGTAGTGATGAAGAATCATTGACAGATTTTACTACAAATGCCACATGGAAAGAAATTGATCCAATTGTCTACAACACACCAATATTTAAGAAGAAACTTGTGTTTTAGCTAACGATAAACATGAATTTAGAAAATCTACAAATGATACAGAAATTCTCACAAAAAAAAAAAAAAAAAAAAAAAAAGGAAAAGGGAAGGAGTAGTAGAGGAGGAGTTGAGCACACCTAAAAATTTTAAATCTTCAATGCATGTTACAAGTTTTCAGACAGCCTCTTAAAAATTTTAGATACAAATTATATCGTGATTATTGAGTTGTTAAACATATTTTATATTTGCGAAGAGCTTTAAGTCAAAGTTTTTCTATTTAAGTTTTTTATTATTGTTATTTTAAAATATTTCTTTGACGGTAAAATTTTCTGAAAATAAAAGTCATATTAGTCAAAATTTTTATTCTATTTTAGTTAATTTTGAAAATAAAAAATATATTTTGAATTAAAAACCACTCAATCACCGGAAATTAGTGTTGTAATTACGTATAAAGCGAGTTACGTACAGATCTCTTTCTACCGCTAATATTTCACCAAAAACTCTTTTCATGCAAGAATAAATATTCATTTATTAGTACCTATTTTTTATCTAAAAATCAACTTTTAAGAAATAAAAGTTTCATTTTAGAAATCGATCATTTTCAATAAAAGTTTTAGAAAAATTTGAATTTAGAGAGCTATAGCTTTTAAAATTAACAGCGCATTACTTCTTCTCGTGGAGGTATATTTCTCCTACTATATTGTTGTTCACTGTCAACTTATGGCTTCCCCGACTTGGCCAAAAGATTCAAGGAACGTTTCCCGAAAACATAGGAAACTTCTTAGGACGATCCATTCATAGGCTATTCTTGAAAAGTTTGATTAGAAATGGTTAAGAATAGAAAACCTGAATTTTCAAGGATGGGGTGGGATAGGATTTTTGTCAAGCATCGTCCAGTTTCGGCCATATTGCTATAGGTGGGATGACTTTTGTAAGGAAAGTGACCAGAATTACCGTCATTGTAAAACCCTGAAATCCTATTACCATTATTTTTCTATTACCAGTAACCCAACCCAGACCGAGCTGGTATCAAATCTGCGAAGATTGGTCCGAGCTTCTCATTTTGTGGGTAGTATACTAAGGGCTGAGTGGGCGCCAAAATTTTCAAGAAAATTGTTTTACGGAAACTAGCTGAACATTTTTCTATAGAAACGTTCCTTGTTTTATTTTATTTTATTTTATTTGTATTTATTTGTATTTATTTGTTATACAGCACTGGTATTGTTCATTCCAATTGTTGGTACAGCTGGTATTGTTTATTCCAATGTCAAACATGTCGACAAATATATTGAGAATCAAGATACGACCCGAATGAATTGGTAAGCACTTATTACCAGGCAATAAGTAATCTTAGCGAGTATCACTGTGACTGACTTGGATGACATGCGACTGCTGTTTCTCCAATGCATTTAGAAGTACTGAACCAAATGATGCTTATTCTATATTATTTCCGTTCCGTTCCAATACTCAATAAGGTGACTTTAAGTATGCGAAGGCTACATGTATATGTGTTTGGATGTATATATTATACATATATAAAGATTTTAGATATATATAAAGATTTTAGAACTATTTCCTAAATATTAAATATTTTTACGAATTACCCTCTCTACATTATCTTTATTTAATTATATGTACTGGTTTCATTTTCTATTACACAATATTTCATTTATTTCTCCTTTTACATTTTCTATTTTATTACTTTTCCCAGTTATTACTTTAAAAAAAAAAGAAGAAGAAGAAGTCCTTGTTTCATTTATCCTGCCATAAGTTTTAAAAATGACCACACCGCTTTTGCTTAAGATAAATTATTTTTCATCTGTTATATCATCCTCTGCCTTTCTGCACTATCTGCTTTAACCCAAGAGCAGACGCACACTAGAATTCGAACTGTTAGTCTCCTCGCTAGATATTTCTCAGTTTTTGACATATGTTCTTCCCTGATGATTAATCACAGAGTGGCCCTAGTATCTCTCAAGATTAAATTTTAGTTTCTTAATAAATATCATGAAATTAATATATATATATATATATTTGACATGTTCATGGGATCAAAGAATATTTTTTAACGTAACAACCATCCTACTGAACAAATTCAAGACGAGATTTTACGTACTCGATTATCACCACCATGGAGGGAGTCGGGGTGCTAAAGAGAATTTGCAAAATATGGGAAACATTTGAAAATTCGTTGGTATTGTAAGTGGGGACAAACTTTGACTCCAAATTTCATTTAATTCATTCTCTTCTCATTCGTTCTGGACTTTCATATGCCCGAATGTAGTCATCAATAATAAAAGCCTGCTGATCGGTAGCATGGAATGCTATTTTATCAATTCTGATAAACTATATAAATACGTTAAACAAAATTACTTAATGCCTCGAACGTATTAAATAATTTTCAAAAAATTAAACTTAGTACTACCTGAAAAATTGACAGCTAATATAGGTAGGTTTGGGGCCACCCTGTATGAGGACTTTTTACCAATCCTTTATCATGAAAAATTTAACTATCTTGTCACAGTTTGTAAATGAAGAAAAATAAGTAATAATCAACTAATTTACATATGGAATTCCTGTCTGGGCAGAAAGCATACACAGTGATTGCTTTTGTGTTTCACTTTTGCTCAAGCTTCACTGTTTGATTGCACATTATCAGGAAGACTAATTTGCCTTATTGATCTATCATCCTTATTATTAAATTACAATAATTATATCCATTTCCTTATTCAAATTTTTGACATGTGTCAAAATTTACTTTTTCGAATTTTTGATGTTTACAACTGCTATTGTACTATATGAAGGTCAAGGCGAGACATGTATTGGTTAACGTCAATCAATTCTTATTTTTTTTCTGTTTTTAACTTGAATCATATATTTATATCTATGTTTTATTCATTTCAAAATAAATGTGTTTTATTAATAAGGATACACATTGAAACAATAAATGCATATCTAGATACAATGTGTCCCATATTAAACTACACATTTTCGGGTGAGCTCAGTGAAAATTATTTATCAAAAAGTCTTGAGATATAAGAATTACCGTAAGGAGATGATGGGAATTTTTTATAGAGCAAAAAGAAAAATTAGTTCCAAAAACTATCAATAGAGGTTTTATAATATATTTATACTCTTCATATATTACTTTATAACATCTTCATCTTTATATATCTTTGTAGATGAACTGTACAATTTATCTGTCTAATGAAGACAAAACATATTCAGTGTGATCGCCACCATTATTTATGCTACTATTTGAAATCATAACATAGCATTTTCTAAGGTTGATTCCAATGTATGCAGCTTACCTGCTCGCCAAGTGGTTAGAATAATGGCTACTGAACAAGAGGTGCTGGATTCAAATCCCATTCTAGGCCCGGATGTTTGTAGTGGATCGGATTTCACTTTAAACGGAGGTCCCGGTGTCTGTAGCCCCCGCCTGCAAAAGTTGATTGTAGCGCCCGTAATCAACAAACCGAGAAACAAATGTATGCGTGGGCATGCTGTGCTGTATTTAAGAAAGAACAGAGATCTTATGAGATTGAGCTAGACCAAGTCTTTGAGAACCTTTTGCTATATAAAAAAATTCCATAATCTCTTTAGCACATGCACAAGATTTACAGTGTTTGCTGTAGACGTTTCGGAAATGTGCAGTTTAATTTTGGACACCCTGTATTTAGCAACGAATTCTTCAATCTAAATTATTGCTTATTTACAACATTTCAGTTTTTAATACTTTCCAACATAGTTGAAAACCGTTTGTGAATTCAGTTCGTCTGGATGTCTGACTGTCTGACCGACTCACAAAAGAATTTCGATACATTATGGTGTATAAGGAAAAATTGTTTACAATGTATTTTAATGATGTGAGACTATTTCAAACATATTGAAATTGATATATATCCCTGAGGTGCGGTGCAACATGCTTACTGTAGAATATGGTATGCAAAAGCGTTTATCATTAATTTAGAGGGACACACAAAAGAATTTGGTTGCAGAACTGTCTGTGAGAGTTAATTTCTGGAAATGAGTTTTCAATTGTGGTATGCGTTTTAAAATTTATCTAATTTTTTGTATATTACTTGGTGTGTATAAATTCTACAGATCATATTCAGCGCTGAACAAAAGAATTCGAGTTCATTTCCATTTATTGGCAGAAGTTGCTGAAGAGGAATTTGCAACATGTCATACGTTTTCTAAACTGAACTAAATTTAGGCATATACTGTGTAGTATGTATACAAATCTATAGATCACATACAGGGCTACACAGAAGAATTCGGATATTTTTTCGACTATAGATGGTAATTGTTGGAATTGGGTTTTCAAATGTGCTATGCGTTTTCTGATAGGGTTTTATCTCCGTACTGCACCTATGGCGAAATAGGCACGTCATTGGATTATATGCTAAACTGCACCTTCCTTAACCTCACATTTTCATCTTAGAAAGTCACAATCAACATCCCTATCATCATAATTTCCTTAGTGTTAAAGAAGCCAAAGCTGCTCCAAAAATTGTACATTGTGTTCAACTAATTGAGCATATCACAAAATATCTTGCCACCCATTGACTAAGTGTTCTATAAATTTTATTAATGTGTTAATTTTTTATTACAACCTCTACAGACTGTGAACTTATTATCTTTATCAAGAAAATAACTATTTGTACTGTCCATAAACTTTGTAAAACTTTGTGAAACTTTGTAAAGCTTTACCGGGATATAAGGTAGGAGATGTCTAATGTGCGTTGCTGTGTGGGGCTTGTACAGCTTTAGCTCTTGAGTAGGCCTCCCCACCAAGTTGAACTTATTTACTTCGGCATCATATTTCACATTATTGAATGGTTTGGCCTTGTTATTTTTGAAGTTTTATTGACGTTGTCTGAGTGTGTTGGAAGGTATTTCACAATGACGCATGATTTATTTTCTTGTTTTTCTCATTAACTAAATTCGACTCCAACAATACGTAATATACATTTGCAATAATGATTTGCAAATGTAATTTATAAAATCTTTCGTTTTAATTTGTTTTAGACGAAAGCTTGATTTTCATTTAAAGTAGAACAGTAGACTCCGGTGGAGACCCAAATGGTCAATCCCATATTGAATTGTTTCATTTATAGTGAAGTTAGAAATCGATTTAATATTTAATTTAGTAAGCAAACATCGCATAAGTCAGTTTGTGCGGATTGTTCTAGATTGTTCTAAATTTTATGTAGTGCTCCCAGTTGTATCTGTGTCTAATATCCCTTTTATAATCGGGGCTTTGTTGAAGAGGAGATTCTTTCTGACTCAATTACAAAACAATATTCCTCAATAAATTAGTAAAGTTATTATTTGTTGCATTCTCACCCAAGAGCCAAAGAACCGATTTAGTTTAATTTTTGTATTTTCCTGTAATTGAGGATGCACTTATAATAACTGACTATTTTATTTATAATCGACATATTTAATTATAATCGGTCTTTATGACCCTTTTTTTTTGCTATTTCGATGCCTATAAATTTGTTTAAAATACTAACATCTGGAGTGTTTCCCAAAGTATGTGTGATTTTGTCATGGAAAAACTAATTTTTTTTTTTTCATAATTCGTACAATCTTGAAAATAATTCCTCGTATGGTTCAGAAAGTAGTAACTTTTTATTTGAGAAATACCAAAGATGTAAAATCATTTTAAATGGAAATCGATTTATCATGGAAATCGATTTCTAGAAGATTTAAATATACGAATCCAAAATTACAGCTCATTCTGCCAAGTAGTTTTAGAGTTATGCTCTATACGCATTGCAGTCTGTTTTGGAACCATTACAAATGAATTTAACATTAGAAGTTCCAAACCTTCATAATTTTAAAACTAACTAACCGAATGACTTCACTTTTGCTATCCTCAGAGAACATTTTTTTTAAACGCTAACTACGACGTCAAAACTAGGTATTCGTATTAAAATTTTTGAAGTTTGGTAAAATTTAAATATGAAGACGACCACCTAAATTTACTTTTTTAACATAAATGTATAGAAAATATATTTTCCAGTCGAATGGCTATTTCCGCTTCTTCTGGGACAATTTGGTGGATAAAATAAGTAGTAGGGATGATGAGAAATATTTCTATCGTCAATAACACTAAAAGAGAAATGCGACAGAAGTTCTGTTCAAACGAGAATTTTTAACACGTCAGCACACGCGCTGGGATAAAATCTACCCCCAGCTCACAACTATTACTTAACAAGAACGAAAAATCATGCGTCAAGCATAGATTATGTAGCACTTTCCAACGCTTCCAAAATAATTTTACAAATCATACCGTTTAATAAGCTAAAAGATAACTTCTAAGTAAACAATTTGGAAAACGCATAACATATTTAAAAACATAATTTCAGGAATTTCCAACATATACAATATTCGGAAAAATATCCGAATACTTTTATTCAGCCCTGTATAGGATATATAGAATTGTATATATACTACATAGGATGCTAAATTTTAGTTCAGTTAGGAAACGTGTAGCACATTTTAAAATTCTCCGTCTGGAGTTTGTCAATAAACAGAAATGTGTTCGCGAACTTTTGTGCTGCCCTGTATAGGATCTACAGAATTTATACACACCACGTAATAGACAAAAAGCAAGTTAACATTAAAATCGCGTTCAGTAACTTAAAACGCACTTCCAGGAATTATTGTTAACAGACAGTAGATAATTCTTTTGCGTGTCCCTGTAAATGAACGATGACTGCTATACACACAATATTCCGTAGTAAGTCTCTTGTAATGCACCTTAGTGATCTATATAAATTTCAATGCGTTTAAAATAGTGAAACATTATTTAAATAAACCGCAGACGATTTTTCTCCATAGACGTAATGTAACGGAATTATTTTTACTGTCCCTGTAAAGTAAATATAAGTGCTATGCACACCCTGTTCCATATTAAGCTTCTTCTAATGCACCTTAGTGATATATATAAATTTCAATGCGTTTAAAATAGTGAAACATTATTTAAATAAACAGCAAATGATTTTTCCCCATAGACCGCAATGTAACGGAATTCTTTTGAGTGTCCCTGTAAAAAAACTATAAGTGCTACACACTTCCGTTGAAATAGGGAACATGCTATAGATAACGATAATAACATATAAAAATTGCAGAGCAATCCGAGCATATTTACGGGAGTTAGAGCACGGACAGACGGCAGACGGCAGACGGCAGACGGCAGACGGCCAGACGGCCAGACGGCAGACGGCCAGACGGCCAGACGGCAGACGGCCAGACAAACCGAAGTCATAAGCACTTTTCAACTAGGTTGGAAAGTGCTAAAAATGTGCGAAAATCGTTCGTGATCATTCTGAGCATTATAGTACCTTTCGAGCTGAAAGATATCAAGATGTGGCCAAAAAGAATTTACCTCCAGTTGTGAGGTTTTCAATTCTTTTGTTATAAAAATGTCACGTGGGAGGAAATTTACCCCACGCGTGTTATAACGTATCCCAGTAATAGGAAAATGTTAATGCAAATGTTTATGTAAAAAATATAGTGTGCAAATCTATACTAATATTATAAAGGAGTAAAGATTGTTTGTTTGTTTGTTTGTAGGGGGTAATCTCTGGAATTACCGAACCGATTTCAAAAGTGATGGTGGCAAATTGATGGTGACAACCCCTGCTCCAACATAGGCTATATTTTATGTCGGTGCCACTAACCCCAGGGGGTGCAGGAGCAAAAAAGTTCTAAAATTGCGATTTTTAGCTCACAGGCTATCAAAGCCTGAGAGCTTATGTGCCCGCCCGTTCTGTATGTATGTATGTATGTATGTATGTACGTATGTACGTACGTAACGCGATAACTCTTGACAGAAATAACCGTTTTGCTTCCAATTTTGTTTATAGGTTCCTTGTGATAAGGCGCTTCCCTGATTAGTTTTGGGGATTGGTTGTTTAACTATAAAGGGAGGAACGGGGGGGGCTAACCCCCCTTAATTAAGATAAATGGTTTTTTCATGCAGAATTGTCCAATTTTCTTCAAATTTTGTATATAGGTTCATTGTGATAAGGTTCTTTCCTGATTAGTTTGGGGGGTTCATAGGTTAAGTATAAAGGGGCTAACGGGGGGGGAATCCTCCCCCTTAATTTAGATAAATGAATTTTTCATGCAGAGTTATCCGATTTTCTTCCACTTTTGTTTATAGGTTCCTTGTGATAAGGCGCTTCCCTGATTAGTTTTGGGGATTGATTGATTAACTATAAAGGGGGGGGACGGGGGGCTAACCCCTCTTAATTTGGATAAATGGTTTTTTCATGCAGAATTATCCAATTTTCTTCAAATTTTGTATATAGGTTCATTGTGATAAGGTTCTTTCCTGATTAGTTTTGGGGGTTCATAGGTTAAGTATAAAGGGGGTAACGGGGGGGTTAATCCTCCCCCCTTATTTTAGATAAACTATTTTTTTCATGCAGAGTTATCCGATTTTCTTCAAATTTTGTATATAGGTTGATTGTGATAAGGTTCTTTCCTGATTAGTTTTGGGGGTTCATAGGTTAAGTATAAAGGGGGTAACGGGGGGGGGTTAATCCTCCCCCCTTATTTTAGATAAATAATTTTTTTCATGCAGAGTTATCCGATTTTCTTCAAACTTTCTATATGGGCTCATTGTGGTAAGGGGCTTCCCTGATTAGTTTTGGGGGTTCATTGGTGAAGTGTAAAGGAGGGAAACGGGGGCTACCCCCCCTTAATTTTGATAAATGGGTTTTTCATGCAGAATTATCCAATTTACTCCAAATTTTGTATATAGGCTCATTGTGGTAAGGCACTTCCCTGATTAGTTTTGGGGGTTCACTGGTAAAGTATAAAGGGGGGAACGGGGGGGGGACTAACCCCCCTTGATATAGATAAATGGGTTTTTTAAGCAGAATTATCCGATTTTCTTCAAATTTTATATATATGTTCATTGTGATAAGGCGCTACTCTGATTAGTTTTGGGGGTTCTTTGGTTAAGTATAAAGGGGGACGATGGGGGTTAACCCCCCCCCCTTAATTTAGATAAATGGATTTTTCATGCAGAATTATAAGATTTTTTTCAAATTTTGTATATAGGTTCATTGTGGTAAGGCGCTTCTCTGATTAGTTTTATGGGTTCATTGGTTAATTATAAGAAGGGGAAACGGGGGATGGTTCCTCCCTCTTAATATATTGTCGATTTCTTCATTTTTCGAGGGCTTATTTCAAATTCTTTGAAATAAGAATATAATTTACAGTTAGTGTGAATAGCCTGTGAGCTCAATGCCGTCAGTTTAACTGGGCAGTTTTCTTTTATTTAGCTATCAAACTGGCTATCAAGCCCTGAGAGCTTGCCAGCCGGTTCTGTATGTATGTATGTACGTACGTAATGCGATAACTCTTCATAGAAATATCCGTTTTTCTTCAAATTTTGTTTATAGGTTCACTGTGTTAAGGCGCTTCCCTGATTAGTTTTCGGGATTGATTGGTTAAGTATAAAGGGGAGGAACGGGGAGCTAATTCCCCCCCCCCTAAATTTATATAAATGGGTTTTTCATGCAGAATTATTCCGTTTTCCTTCAAATTTTTTTATAGGTTCACTGAGTTAAGGCGCTTCCCTGATTAGTTTTCGGGATTGATTAATTAAGTAGAAAGGGGGGGTATCAGGGGGCTAATCCCCCCCCTTAATTTATATAAATGTTTTTTTCATGCAGAATTATCCCATTTCCTTCAAATTTTGGTTGAAGGTTCACTGTGTTAAGACGCTTCCCTAATTAATTTTCGGGATTGATTGGTTAAGTATAAAGGGGGGGACGGGGGGATAATCCCCCCCTTATTTTATATAAATGGGTTTTTCATGCAGAATTATCCCATTTCCTTCAAATTTTGGTTGAAGGTTCACTGTGTTAAGACGCTTCCCTAATTAGTTTTCGGGATTGATTGGTTAAGTATAAAGGGGGGAACGGGGGGATAATCCCCCACTTATTTTATATAAATGGGTTTTTCATGCAGAATTATCCCATTTCCTTCAAATTTTGTTTATAGTTTCACTGTGTTAAGGCGTTTCCCTGATTAGTTTTCGGGATTGATTGGTTAAGTATAAAGGAGGGAACGGGGGGCATATCCCCCCTTATTTTATATAAATGGGTTTTTCATGCAGAATTATTCCGTTTTCCTTCAAATTTTGTTTATAGGTTCACTGTGTTAAGGCGCTTCCCTGATTAGTTTTCGGGATTGATTGGTTAAGTATAAAGGGGGGGAACGGGGGGATAATCCCCCCCTTAATTTATATAAATGGGTTTTTCATGCAGAATTATCCCATTTCCTTCAAATTTTGTTTATAGGTTCACTGTGTTAAGGCGCTTCCCTGATTAGTTTTCGGGATTGATTGGTTAAGTATAAAGGGGGGAACGGGGGATAATCCCCCCTTAATTTATATAAATGGGTTTTTCATGCAGAATTATCCCATTTCCTTCAAATTTTGTTTATAGTTTCACTGTGTTAAGGTGTTTCCCTGATTAGTTTTCGGGATTGATTGGTTAAGTATAAAGGAGGGAACGGGGGTGGGGCTAATCCCCCCCTTAATTTATATAAATGTGTTTTTCATGCAGTATTATCCCATTTCCTTCAAATTTTGGTTGAAGGTTCACTGTGTTAAGACGCTTCCCTAATTAATTTTCGGGATTGATTGGTTAAGTATAAAGGGGGGAACGGGGGATAATTCACCCCTTATTTTATATAAATGGGTTTTTCATGCAGAATTATCCCATTTCCTTCAAATTTTGTTTATAGGTTCATTGGGTTAAGACGCTTCCCTGATTACTTTTCGGGATTGATTGGTTAAGTATAAAGGGGGGAACGGGGGGGGGGCTAATCCCCCCCTTAATTTATATAAATGGGTTTTTCATGCAGAATTATCCCATTTCCTTCAAATTTTGGTTGAAGGTTCACTGTGTTAAGACGCTTCCCTAACTAATTTTCGGGATTGATTGGTTAAGTATAAAGGGGGGAACGGGGGGATAATCCCCCCCTTATTTTATATAAATGGGTTTTTCATGCAGAATTATCCCATTTCCTTCAAATTTTGTTTATAGTTTCACTGTGTTAAGGCGTTTCCCTGATTAGTTTTCGGGATTGATTGGTTAAGTATAAAGGAGGGAACGGGGGGGCATATCCCCCTTATTTTATATAAATGGGTTTTTCATGCAGAATTATTCCGTTTTCCTTCAAATTTTGTTTATAGGTTCATTGTGTTAAGGCGCTTCCCTGATTAGTTTTCGGGATTGATTGGTTAAGTATAAAGGGGGGGGAACGGGGGGATAATCCCCCTTAATTTATATAAATGGGTTTTTCATGCAGAATTATTCTATTTGCTTCAAAATTTCTTTATAGGTTCATTGGGTTAAGACGCTTCCCTGATTAGTTTTCGGGATTGATTGGTTAAGTATAAAGGGGGGAACGGGGGGCTAATACCCCCCTTAATTTATATAAATGGGTTTTTCATGCAGAATTATCCCATTTCCTTCAAATTTTATTTATAGGTTCACTGTGTTAAGGCCCTTCCCTGATTAGTTTTCGGGATTGATTGGTTAAGTATAAAGGGGGGGAACGGAGGGGGCTAATCCCGACTTAATTTATATAAATGGGTTTTTCATGCAGAATTATCCGATTTTCTTCAAATTTTGTATATATATTCATTGTAATTAGAGATTTACCCGTTAATATATTGTTTATTTCTTTATTTTTCGATGGGCTTATTTCAAATTCTTTGAAATAAGAGTATAATATACAATCAGTGTGAATAGCCTGTGAACTCAATGCCCTCAGTTTAACTGGGCAGTTTTATTTTTACTTTTTATACTGAAGGAGCTAGAAATTTGAAATTTAGCATTGTAGTTACTTATAAGATGTAAATGCTCTTTAAGAATAAATTTTAAAAAAAATCGAAATTTAAATGGGTGAAATGAGCGAAAAGCGTTCTGAAGTCATTCTAAATTACAATTTCTATGGAATCTCTGGAACCACGGAACCGATTTCAAAAGTGATGGTGGCAAATTGGTGGTGACAATCCCTGCTCCAACAGCCTCTTTAATAAAAAACTATGCGTTGCTGACGACTGGGTTTTTCGCTAATTGTTGCACCAGATTAATCTCGGAAAATGAAACATTTGAAGTTACTGAAAAAAATGAGAGCTCAAAAAGTATTTGTCAGAAAATTGTTAGACAAACTGCGTTTGAAAGGTAAAAAATTGTATTTTTCTTGATATAAATTTCAAATCTAATGATTATGCCGTTTTTCAAATATTGAATTTAAAAAATTACCAAATTTTCCAATGGAGTACCATAGCTAAACCTTCATGCGTAAAAAGATAATGATAAGGGCGACGTGTTCTGACGTGTATATTGGCTATAGCACGAGTCACAAATTATAGTAGCCTTATTATTCTGTTAAAATATAAAAGTTATTTATGAAATGTCAATATTTTGTTTGATTAAAGGTTCGTTAAAAGAAATTGACCAGCGTAGCGGGCGTAGCTTGCTAGTAATAATATAATTTTTCTTTTAAACGCTAACAACTCTTGCACTATTTTTATGGCTGAATTTGGATTGTAAAAGCTTTGTATGTAATGATATGCAGAAAAAAATCTTAGTGCGAGATTATATATATATATATAGACAAAAATTACATAAGCGGCTAAATTTACATCGTTCTCATATTGATAAATATAAAAAATCTAAATTTCAAACAACTCATAATATTGAATATACTCATTTCAAAAATCATGATTTTAAAAATATTACTATTAAAATACTTAAAATACAAAAAAATTTTACTGAACGACTTTTTCTAGAATCTAAATATATAAGACATTTTAATACTACATATCCTTATGGATTAAATCAATTAGTATACAAAAAATCACATCCTGTATTTTCAGATTTAACTAAATATGAAAATTATAAAAATCTTTATTCAGGATTAAATTTTTCAAACATAAAAAAAACTTCAAGATCTGGTAGAGGTAAACATAATAACAAAAAATACACTGATGATATTGTGATTCAAAAGGAGCTTGATGATCTTGAGGCAAAATTTTGTAATGATTATTGTTGGCTTGATATAAGAAAACATGTTTTTAGTATAAAAAAGAAATATTTGAACCAATATTTCAAGGTATTTAAAAAGAATCAATATTCTACACATTTTTGTGATATCTTTTATGATATTCTACATTATAGAGCAAACCTATTAAATACATGTCTTTCTAATAAACCTAAATATAAAACTAATAATACACAATTAATTATAAATTTTTCCAATCATGTATTTAATAATATCAATTTACACAATATAATAAACAACATTACTAACAATTTTCCAATAAAAAATTTTACCATTCACAAGACATACAAATATAATCGCACACTTGGACGTAAAATTTTTAATTACAATTCTTTTGCAAAACAAATGGTCTCTTCAAATAATTACCCATGTTATTGTAATGACCCAAAATATCAAAAGTACATAAATACAACACATGGTCATATCATTACTGGTGATCTTAATATTGTAGAACAACCTATTTTACAAAACTTAATGCATAATGGAACAAAATTTCGCCTTCCATATAAGTGTAATATCAAATCCATAATATTACAGTTTATTCAAGATATTGATTTATTTATATATAAAATTGCTATTGATTACAATAAACCAATCGAGTATTTTAGTGAATGGAGATTTTCTGTTATAGATAAAATGAAAAATGAAATTATAAAAAATTATCATCATATTACACATGCAGCTTTTAATAATATAAATAAACATATATCAGAATTACAAAACAAATTTATAATTACTTATGTAGATAAATCTCCAAATAATTAGGCTATCATTTGTAAAGAATACTATAAAGTGTTAATTCACAATGCAATCAACACAAGTAATATTTTTAATAAAACTAAATTAAATATTGAAATAAATAATAGAAAATTATTAAATTATCACAAATTACTAAAAATCAAATGTAATAATTTAAATTATCCTTATCTTGTTATAATTCCAAAATTTCATAAAAATCCTGTTAAATTTCGCACTGTTACCATCGGGTGTAACACATATAATAATAATGCAAGTAATTTACTACTTAATATTTTAAAGCAGATATATGATATAACGTTAAAACATAATAACCAACATTGCCTAAAAAACAGTTTTCAACTCATTAATAAAATACATAATATCAATCCGGTAAAATTCATAAAAACGTTGGATTTTAATGATTTATTTAATAACATTGATATAAAAGACTTACATAAAACAATGTGTATATTATTTAAAGAATTTAAATCTAAATTAAAATTAAAAGAACATATTTCAGTAAATTTTTTTAAAACTTTACTAAATTTTACATTGCATAATAATTACATCATATATGACAATATTATTTATAAACAATGCCAGGGAATTCCGCAGGGCGGAACAGCATCTAGTATTCTCTCTGACCTTTACTTATATTATTATGAAAGAAATATTAGTACGAACAATGATTATGTATTTTATCGCTATATTGATGACATTATCATATTTTATTTCAATGAAAAAAATTGCACATCACCACTCAATTTTTATCCTACTCAACTTAAATTAAGCGAAAATGATTTAATTAATAATAATATTAACTTTCTTGACTTAAAAATCAATATTAATAATAGTTATAAATTAATTTTTGATATTTATGATAAGAGATTTGATTTTCCATTTAAAGAAAATATTTTTACCAATTATGCTTCATGTTTACATAAATCTGTATATAAAAATATAATTATCAATTATCTACATCGTATAAAATACTTATGCTCAGATATAAATAAAAACAAAAATATTAGATTTATTCGAGATCAAGCAAAAATATATGGTTATCCAATTTTTATGATAAATTCAATTATCAACTCTTTTAAATAACATTTATTATATCATTTAATTATTAACACTGTATGTAATAAATTTTTGTTTTAATGTGCGATAACATATAACAATAGATATAATATTACAATTATAACATACATTAATACAATTATAACATATTAGGTAATTTAAAATTTGATTGAACATTATATACACTCTGTATAGTATGTGATTGTGCGTTGCCGATCACATATGTTTAGGGTGTCTTTGATGAGCAGTTTTCATACATTTATAATTTAACTTATACAATAACACATAAAATTATACATGGATAACATTGGTTATTATAACTCACAAACATATCTATTTGCAAAGTGTATAAATATATATATAGTTTTTTATTTTTATCTATGAAATTAAATTTAATAAGTATTTTTAATTACTGCATAGCATAAATGTAATTGAAGCACAGTAGTAATAATAATAATTATTTAATTTGATATTAAATTAATCTCTGAAATCTAAAATATAATTAAGTATAAGTATAAACAATACATTAATTATTTAATAACAAGTCTAAAATATATTTAAGTAGAAGTAACAATAAAAAATTAATAATTTAATTATAAGTTTATAATATATATCAGTGGTTTAACACAGCTGGCAGAATAGCACTTTGTTTTAAAATAATATCTCTTTTACAAAATATACTCTTGTTAAGAATATTGGAAACGCTGTGCAGGATGAATAAATTCTGTGTATATTTATTCATATTGTAGGATTTTATTCGAATTTAATGTAAAAACTACAAGGAAGTATTGTTTATTAAAATTTATATATTGATTAAATCTAATGAAGTGATTATGTTAATAATAATATGGATATGTAACTAAATATTAATTATGAATAATTATAATACCAACAGATGGCGACACTTTACGTTTTAGTTAGTTGATGATATTATAGATATTATTTTTAATTTAACTATAGAGGGAGCTATTGCTTGTATATTAATTTTACTTTCAGGAATTAAAATTAGATGGAGTAATTATATATTCACGGATATAATTTTGTTATAAGAGTATTATCAACAGAATAGTTTTGTGTGTTTTTGAATTATTTTGTGTTGGGGTGTCATTGATCGAGTTGTGTTTTTAAAAAAAAATGAGCTCTCAACTTGTCTTTCAAATCATTTCTCTCAACTCGACTCGAATGTCAACATGTTTGATACGTGCCATGTGGAATTGATCATTATGCAGAAGTTGCTATATTTTGAGGATTCTGGATCATTCTTGCGAGTAAAACATTTTTTCTACAATTTAAGGGTTCTAATTTCCAATATTATTTCAAAAATGATATCTGGTGGTAATTTAGTGTGGTGATTTATAAAGATTTTAGGATAATCGTTGTAAGTGATATATTATATATTTCTTAATGGTTTTTTATTTACATTTTACATATTTCCAATTTTAAATTTTTCCAATTGTTGTCTGGTAATAATTCAGTATACTTGGCTGATTCTACTGTTCTTAGCATCATGCCAGTAGAATTATGAAATACTGAATTATTTTTAAAACACATGTGGGGGCAGCCAAGCTGACGAGTACATCCACATATGTTTTTTCATATCCAATTCTTGATTGGTTCTCTTGTGGTCCAGTTTTTCCACTGAATAATGTTCATAATTAATTTATTAATCCATTTGTGTTTACTTAATAGCAACTCCAATTTATAATTTTTTTTCCCCTTTCTCTCTCTTTCTTTTTAAATGTTCTTCAGGTATGAGTAAATTTGGCTAATTACCATTGAAGCACATGCTATGGTAATTTTATGATTGCACAAGTTAATTATTAGCTATGTGGTATTCTGATTACACAATATCATTAATTATCTCTTTGTAGATTTTAGTAGAATGATATTAGAACTTGATATGTTTTTGAAATTCATAGATATTATAATTATATATATATATATATATTTATGCTCAGATATAAATAAAAACAAAAATATTAGATTTATTCGAGATCAAGCAAAAATATATGGTTATCCAATTTTTATGATAAATTCAATTATCAACTCTTTTAAATAACATTTATTATATCATTAAATTATTAACACTGTATGTAATAAATTTTTGTTTGAATGTGCGATAACATATAACACTAGATATAATATTACAATTATAACATACATTAATACAATTATAACATATTAGGAAATTTAAAATTTGATTGAACATTATATACACTCTGTATAGTATGTGATTGTGCGTTGCCGATCACATATGTTTAGGGTGTCATTGATGAGCAGTTTTTCATACATTTAAATTATACATGGATAACATTGGTTATTATAACTCACAAACATATCTATTTGCAAAGTGTATAAATATATATATAGTTTTTTATTTTTATATATGAAATTAAATTTAATAAGTAATTTTAATTACTGCATAGCATAAATTTGATTGAAGCACAGTAGTGATAATAATAATTATTTAATTATTATTGATATTAAATTAATCTCTGAAATCTAAAATAAAATTAAGTATAAGTATAAACAATACATTAATTATTTAATAACAAGTCTAAAATATATTTAAGTAGAAGTAATAATAAAAAATTAATAATTTAATTATAAGTTTATAATATATATCAGTGGTTTAACACAGCTGGCAGCAAAGCACTTTGTTTTAAAATAATATATCTTTTACAAAATATACTTTTGTTAAGAATATCTGAAATGCTGTGAAGGATGAATAAATTCTGTGTATATTTATTCATATTGCAGGATTTTATTCGAATTTAATATTAAAACTACAAGGAAGTATTGTTTATTAAAATTTATATATTGATTAAATTTAATAAAGTGATTATGTTAATAATAATATGGATATGTAACTAAATATTAATTATGAATAATTATAATACCAATAGATGGCGACACTTTACGTTTTAGTTAGTTGATGATATTATAGATATTATTTTGAATTTAACTATAGAGGGAGCTATTGCTTGTACATTAATTTTACTTTCAGGAATTAAAATTAGATGGAGTAATTATATATTCACGGATATAATTTTGTTATAAGAGTATTATCAACAGAATAGTTTTGTGTGTTTTTGAATTATATTGTGTTGGGGTGTCATTGATCGAGTTGTGTTTTTAAAAACATGAGCTCTCAACTTGTCTTTCAAATCATTTCTCTCAACTCGACTCGAATGTCAACATGTTTGATACGTGCCATGTGGAATTGAACATTATGAAGAAGTTGCTATATTTTGAGGATACTGTATCATTCTTGTGAGTAAAACATTTTTTCTACAATTTAAGGGTTAAAAATTCCAATATTATTTCAAAAATGTTATCTGGTGGTTATATAGTGTGGTGATTTATAAAGATTTTGGATAATCGTTGTAAGTGATATATTATATATTTCTTAATGGTTTTTTATTTACATTTTACATATTTCCAATTTTAAATTTTTCCAATTGTTGTCTGGTAATAATTCAGTATACTTGGCTGATTCTACTGTACTTAGCATAATGCCAGTAGAATTATGAAATACTGAATTATTTTTAAAACACATGTGGGTGCAGCCAAGCTGAAGAGTACATCCACATATGTTTTTTCATATCCAATTCTTGATTGGTTCTCTTGTGGTCCAGTTTTTCCACTGAATAATGTTCATAATTAATTTATTAATCCAAATGTGTTTACATAATAGCAACTCCAATTTAAAAAATTTCCCCCTTTCTCTCTCTTTCTTTTTTAAATGTTCTTTAGGTATGAGTAAATTTGGCTAATTACCATTGAAGCACATGCTATGGTAATTTTATGATTGCACAAGTTAATTATTAGCTATGTGGTATTCTGATTACACAATATCATTAATTATCTCTTAGTAGATTTTAGTAGAATGATATTAGAACTTGATATGTTTTTGAAATTCATATATATATATATATATATATATTGCTTTAAATATAAAAAAAACTCTTATTTTAAGTTAAATTATGTTCTTTATTGATTTACAGTTTATTTCTAAATATAAATTTTTGCTTATAATCAAACCGGGGGGAAATTAACACAAGAAAACCCATTGGGGTAAAATTTATCCCGCGCGTCTAGTAACGTAATGGAAAGAGGCGCGTGTGCTGACGGGTTAAGGGAGGTAATAATAAAATTTTGGCTTGAGCTGCAGTCTGTTTTTGGATATCACATCGACACTAAACGATAGTGGGTACGTTTCATTATATATAAAGCTCCACCGAATTATTGATTATGTTTGCTGTATAACGAAATAATTTTATTAATTCCTTCGCCAAAAAAGCTTTCAGTTCTACTCGATATGCCGTTATCAGTACGGAGACTAAATTTCTAGAAATATATTAGTCACCGCGGTGACCGAAGTTCCCATGCATATACGACTTGGTCTTGTTGAAAGTTTATATGTTTGACATATTGCACCATACCTACAAAATTGTATCTCCTATACCTTCATACTAGGTTTCTCACGGTAGAATGTTATATTTTTATTTACTGTAAAAGATTTCTAGTAGCTAGACTTGTTTTTTGTTTTTTTAATACGAAACCAATTCATTACTAATAATGATACTTGTTTCCATTGTTTATCTCTATCAATATAATTAGAAAAACTTTTCAGTGAATCACTTATCCATTGATGTTTTTAAATTGATTTTTTTTTTCATTGTAGGATTCTTTTAACTTTAATTTCATACAGCTGACATTGACAAGGAATTAATGTTAACAAATTATAACTTTCATAGCAGCGTCAAACATGTGTTCCGCTTCTAGTTAATAATGATACATCGATTCGTTGTACATTGATAAAAAGCTGGAGGAAGGGCTGAGAAATATTTTGTCGGTAATAATACTAAAAAGGATATGCGACAGAAGTTCTGTTGTCGAACCCGAATTTTTAAGGGAGGTGGCAATCAAATTTTCGCTTGAGCTGCAGCCTGCTTTAGCGACTCTATTCATTTCCGGTTGTGACGAAGCATAACACAAAGAACAAATTATATTACCAAATCAACATAATTGGATATCACACCGAGCCATAGCTGATACGCCTCAAAACATATAAAGCTCCGCCTCGTTATCGGTTATGTTTGCAATATGCCAGGTAAAGGAAAGAAATTTAATTAAATTGCTTCCCGGTGTGCTATTAAAAAAATGTGGTTTCGGCAACTTAGGTCGATAAAGTGATTGTCTTTAGCGGAAATTGATTTTTCAGGAGAAAAAGGATTTGTTGTATGAATTACATGTTTGGTTTATGGGTACAAACGCAACTGACCCACGATAATATTTTGTTAGTTGTTAAACATGTTATTTATCTGGTAGGTATATTAGAATACAGCCATCTGTTTATGCAGTTTTTCTTCACGTTTTATTTGCAACCAATGTATATTTAAAACGGCTGAAAGTATTTTGTTTCTCTAAAAAGAACAAAATACATAGAAAAATCAATGAATAAATAGCAAACTTAAACGGATATACACGCTCGAAATATGTATGACATACCCTGGGTGCGAACGGTTTTTACATTTGTCACCCGGAATGGATCCAGCCTTTCATGTAGAGAGGGGTGGACACGTCTTTTTTAGAGGAGAGGGGGTCACACATGTTCAAGAGCAATTTTTATATCTTAAATTTGCTCGCAACTGCAAACTGGCTGTTTTATGACGCATTAACGAAGTCATTTTCATTTGTCAATTCATAAACTTTGAGGTCGGAAACACATAATATTACCAAGCTCTGTTCAGATACTAATAAACCAAACAGAACTTCCTAATTTTTTATTCAGGAACGGATTTTTTTAGAAAATGCTGTCAAAGCTAGCATTTTCACCAATTTCCCGGACTCAACAGTCACGTGAAAATCATAATGAGTGGGCAATTAGGTATAACCGAAGCTGTATCATATATATAAGCAGGGCTTAAATTGCGCCGGAGCCCGGCTCCGGTATTTCTCTGATTTTAGTAAATATTTAAATATTGGTTGGAATTCACCGGAGCCCATAAATACTGGGCTCCGGAGCCCAGTGCAAGCGCTACCGAAAAACCGAAGCCTAAATTACCCTTTCCTTTTCCTCCCATATTGAAGCTTTTGCATTCTTTTCTATCAAAACACTATATGTGACATAATGTATTGCACGCGTAGGAAATGGAGATGGAATGTGCTCAATTTTTATATCACTCTTCGGGCTAAATAATATTAGAAATTTTGTATATAATTATTAGTTAAAACAAATAATCTTTATTGTAAAAATAACATGAAAATATCCATGATTATGCATTAAAATAGAGAAAAGAATTCATGCATAAGATATGCATGTTCCTGAAATTATCTGAAACTCGATAAAAACATAAAATATAAGCAATTGAGCAGTTCTCCTTCTTCTATAAAAGCATCGAATCTTTCCGATCACGGTGTCAAATGTTTAATTTTATCTGATTTTCAAGGACACATCACGAAAGACTGTTATACGGAAGGAATCAATTATAGTATAAGATATGTACCTTTTATAGGAAACTGAAAAACTTTGTTCGATTCTTCAGCATATAAATATTAATATTTGAAAATTTAATTCATTTTTTCATAAAAATGTATAGCTGCGAACTATTCTTTTTTTGTGTTAACAATATTTCCGAATCACAATCCTTACTTTATTTAATCACAGAATTCTGCGATTAATTAACATTAAAATTAAGCAAAGATTTCTATTCGACCGGAGTGATAACTAAAAAGTGGAATAATTGACAGCTAAATAAATGCAGATAGATATATTTAAAATTTTTATTTTGCTAAAGAAAAAAAAATGCTTTAAATTTTGCAAATACATATAATCTATGAAATATAAACATGCAGATTGGAGTGACGGTGGACGGGGGAGGGGTCACGCTACGGTTATTTGTACTGCAGAATATTAGGGTTCCGGTACTTTTTGTGTTAGAAATTAAGCCCTGTATATAAGATAATGAAATGAAAAGCATTGTTCACCGTTTTGTCTCTCGAAGAGTAAATTTCTTGAAACTCGTCTTAACTGACTTTGTTTGTGTCAGTAATATTTTGGGTCCGTGAGCAGAATTTTTGTATACGCTTGATATGTATTTACATTAAAAAATGCATTGTTGTATAGAATTTTTTGTTGTCGATGTTCAGGGGAAAGTCTTAACCCCCATAATGATCTCCCATCATATAGCAAAAGGTGACTTCGGTGTTTTACAAATTAAATAGTATATATTTTGTATCATTAATCGTAGTGCCAGATTCCTTGGAAATTCTAAGGAATGTGCGCACCTTGTATGTCCCAGGTGCGCTCCTGGACTAACAGATGATCGTTATGAAATCACTGTCGTAGTAATCGTATTAATAATAAGACATCAGAAACTCGAGAAAAATTTCACAAATATTTGAAACGAGAACCAATTTATATTTGTGTAGAAATCACAGTTGAAAAAACTAAACCATTTTAATATCCCGGTTCTAATTACACTCGAAAGTTAAGAGAATCATAAAATTAATATAACCCTAAGTTAAAAAAAAAAAAAAAAAAATTCTAGTTTTTTAGAATTAGATTTTGCAAATTAAACCGCCTATCTTATACATCATTTGAACGTCCACTAAATCGCAATATCTTTTTCTTCGTTTTTTCAAAGTCTAAATAATTTCATAATTAATTTTCATCCGTTCTGTTTTGGTTTTAGATTGTCCAGATTATGACAGGTGTGGTTACTAGAGATGAGTTTGGGCTCTTTTTATAAAGCCCGAGCCCGATGATTTGAAATCCGAGCTTGGCCGAGCCCAAGAAACTCTGTGCCATCAGAGGCCGAATCCGTACGAGCCCTTATTTCGAAAGTACGAAGTAGAAAATAGTTAATAACAGTTTACATTTTTTTTTCAAGATTTATTTTCTTTTTTAAATATATTTTCTTTAAAAGAAATTGAAATTGAAATTTGAAAGAAATCCTTGATACTTCCTGGAGACAACATTTCGTGATTTTGATGTCCTTGAAAATCTATTTTAAAAAGTAACTGTGTTATTTATACTCAATCATTGGTAGAAATCCGCAAAAGTCACAATTCTAATTTTTTTTTATATTATCATTGTACAGCTATGCCATAACGATTTTAGTTTTTAGTTCTGTTTTCCCGTAATTCTAGGAAAAGACTTAAAAAAAAAAAAAAAAAAAAAAAAAAAAAAAAAAACGAAGGTAGACAATTGATATTTCACGGCTTCTTTATGTTATTAACACTGACCGTTCAAAGACTTCGCAATCAGATAGAATGCTTCTATTTATATCCCATTAGTAACAATTCAATTCCCTTTCAAACTGATTTTTAAAGGGCTATAAAACACTTTAATAAACGTAGATTACATTCTTGTTTCTCAAATAGCAAATTTCTTTTAATTTTATTTTTTATTTTTTTCTTTCTTTCTTTTTTTTTTTTTTTTTTTTTTTTCCAATTTGTGAATAAATGAAATTTTCACTTTCAGTCCAATCGCGCTACAGCCCGAAAACTGGGATAAAAATCTAGGCCGAACCACCACTCGGGTTCGGGCTGAGCTCGCCTGATCGCTAGTGCATGGTTACTACTAAACATGGCTTTAGAAAGTATCTCAGAAAAAATTCTTCATGTTTTCATTCTTTTTTCATCTTCTTTTCCTTCTACCAAAACGAGAGATAACTGATTTTATATTTGTATAAACTCATGTTTCACACTCGAAGGTTAATACCTTCCTAGTTTATACTCTTTATGAGAAGTCTTCACATTTGAATAATATGCTGACTACCAAAATAAACAAAAAACAAAGGAAAAACGAGGGTTCGCACATTCAAAGTTCGAGATATCTGCATTTTATAGACGATACTTAGCTTCTGCTCTTGGCTCCGCTGAAGTAGAATGTAAGTCTTGATATTTGGAATGCAAATTTTAAGTATAATTTTTAATTTATTTTTTGCATAATTTATCTAACCAATAGTGCGACTCTCATCAAAATCCATTCAGTAGAACTTTTGAAAAAAGGCTAACCTTTCATAATCGGGTTGACCTAATTATAGAGCTTTCCCCCATAGTACCAAGCAACTAAGTAATTAAGCAACGTAGTATGATTTTTTATACACTAAAATCTTCCCCAAAAGTTATCTAACTGAGAATGTAAGTCCCATAAAAATCTATTCAGAAGAATCTTTTAAAAAGGTTCATCTTTCGAAATCGGGTTCATTTGATTATAGAACTTTTCCCCATAATTCCATAACTAAGCAAAGTAGAACGATATTTCATTGTCTGAGTGCAACGAAGACTCATACACAGCGCAGTATTACTTTGCCCCATATATAGCTACGATGGATATTAAAACCTTTCGTCAAGCATAACTCAAAAAATATATAACGGATTTCGTTCAAATTTTTACAGCAGGTACCTATAAAGGTGACAACGACGTCTATTTATTACCAAGAATAAATGCTAAACCGTTTGGAAGTTATATTAAAAAAATAGATGAAAAAGCACAATTAAAGTACATACGTCACGAAATTTTGTGGTACGTCATTTTCACCGGCGCGAGATTTTCGTAGACAATCGGAATTGAAAAGTTCATGGAGTACAAGGAGCAAAAAAAATATGCACGCACTAATATTCAGCACAATAAAATATATTTCAATTTAATAAAAATGGAAAGTTAATCTGGAATTTTTTCTGTTTGAAAAGTATTAGAGATTAGTAAGAGTAGTATTAGTATTAGAGATTTGGCGTAAATCACACCATTAGCAGCTTTTTTATTTCGCGTGTGTATGTTAGGAACAATTCTTTGATGTTTAAATAAAAGGTTTCGATTTGTGGCATTATTTCTTATTTTCTTTTCCTTTTTAGTATTTTAAATGGAATTAGTGAAAGGCGTGTATTTTAAATTAAATGAGTGAAATACGTGTATTTTTAATGTATGTATTTCAAATGAAATCAGTGAAAGATTTATATTTAAATGAAATGAATGCAATATGAAGATGTTATGAGAAAAATATTTGGCGATTTATCAACTGCGCCAAGTTAACATAAAAGTGCCAATACATATGTGGGTACTTCTCTATTATCCCGTCGACCAATTTCATAACAAAAAACTATCGCCAAATAAATGGGAGAACGTTGTCATTGAAATATCAAAATACATAAATAAATAAAATATAAGAATTTAAGGACACAATTGTTATTTTAATGAATGAAATTAACTAATAAATCAGTAAAACATAATGAAAAATACACGCAAATGTCGCGTTAAAAACGACTTGATTACGTAACAAACACGTATAATGCTTCTGATATCAAGTAAATGGGACTGCATTTTTGGCGTTTAATCTAACAGTTTGGCGATAGTTTTTTGTTATGAAAAGTGGTCGACGGGATAATAGAGCAGTACCTCTATGTGAAATGAAACAAGGCACAGATGTCATATACGCACCACGTTGGCGCGATTTTTCCCTCCACCAGCTTGGGGAAAACTTTGTTTTTGAATATTAGTTACAAATAGTGTGACAAATAGTACACGTGATTTTTTATTTCAATATAAAAATAAAATAACGTAATGTTAGAGGTAATTTAATCTAAATTTTTATATTTATATTTTCATTAATATCTTAAAACATTTCTTTTTTATAAACTCATTCTATTTTGATATTTAATCAAACCCCCCTCCTCCTTTTTCTTATTTTTCTTAAACATTATTAATTAAAACTCTTATTTTCAAAATCCAAACATTTGTATTTTTCTATAAGTCAAGACCACCCAGGTTCTTCTTTTTTCACTATGAGATAGTTTCCACGCAAACAACTTTTACTTGAAATTCTCACGTAATTTAAGGGATCGTAAATTCGAAACACACACAGGCAGATTGGATAAAGTACAAAAGGCCTTTATAAGAAGTCATGGGAATAACTGAAGCATTATTGTCAGTTGTATTGTGTGCAACTTTTATTACCCTCAGAAAAGAGAGTCATAAAACTATTTCGAAGGCTTGTTACGAAGATACATCAGTATATTGCTTTCGAGTCGTTGTTTACGTAATAGCAGGTGCAAGCGTGCACGTGATTTCTTTCTTTTCGTGGGACCCAACAGACGGCTAATTTCCAGGAATTGTAGCTAGGATTTTTCACCTAGCAACAACTAATCCAATAGGCGTGTTATTTTCTCCCCCCACTCAACCAATCAGCGTTGACTTTTTTTACCCCCTGGTCCAGCGTTACCAAGGAAACGGAGAGCTAGTTAGTAGAGACAGTGATGTTTTAAACCACGAACAGTGAGGTTTTGGGTGCGTGTTTGGTGTCCTTTTCCCCCCACCGCCGCCTGCTCGAGCGGTAGTTTTTTTTTTTAGTGAGTAGGAAGACGGACGATTACTATGGAGTTGATAGAAAATGGTTGGATGCTACGCGGCCTGAAATGCCGAGAATAATATGTTGTTGTTGGAGTAAAAAGAAAAAAAAGTGACGTTAAGAATTCGAAAAAGTTTTTAGATGTCGAAGTGTTAGGACGTGTAGATTTAGTGGTCTATCGAGAGATGTGTCTGCCCTGGTAACAGACTCTGCTAGCGTTCTGCAAGATAAAACGAACAAAAGAAAACATTTTTTGCAGTCTTTAAAGACTGATGTTTAAGAATAATCTTTGCTAGAGATTAGCACCACTACTCGTATTTGGAGCCGGTGTGTAAGTGGAGATTCACACGGAGTGGCTGAACATCGAAAATGGCAGAAACTACTCTACAGGAGCGTGTTATGAATAATTACAGAATAGTTATTGGATTCGACTCCCGGTGTGGGAACAACAACTTCTTGTGAATAGTTGATTCTCGACTAACTTTATTTACATAAATTTTCCTCGTGCATATTGTCCTCTACCGTCTCGGATTCTGTTTAGACATTTTTGACTACTTAGTGTAGTAGCCAAGCATTGTGATAATGGAGTGAAACCCAACCTACCAAAAAATGACCCAAGCACCTCTAACATCACTATGTACTTTCTGTGGTAAATATAACATCAGTATTTTTAGTTAAATTTATCTGATTATAGTATATGATACTTCTGATTTTTGGATTAACCAATTTGTTAATGTTTTTTATCTATTATCATGACCTCAATACATTAGATTGCTATTATAATTCGTGAAAGCTATGAATAATGTGTTTCTGTAAATAAACAAAATATCTAAGTAAATTCCATCTTTGTTTTCTTTATCTTATTAATTTATTTTAAATCATTTCAATAAGATTCATGTTCAGTAATTTTACTTTTTGTTAATCATTAAAATTTAATTAAATTTATCCAACATCCCACCTTTTAGCGGGGACTCTACTATATCCTTTTCCGACTTTATTGAAAAGTTCACAGATATTTCCACCTTCTTTAACTGGGATGAAAAAGAAAAAATTTTCCCCCCGTGTTTAACAGACTGTCAGGGAAAGCAGCCAAATTAATTAAGGCTAATAAAAACAAAAATTATAAGGAATTAGTGGAAATTATACAAGACAGATTCACGGAACAGGAGTCGCCAGATGTGGCATTATCGAAGTTTCTTAACTTCAAACAGACGCCTTCAATGTCTGTCCAATATTTTTTCGACAGAGCCTCTGATCTGTCACGCAGAGCTCTTGTCATCGATGGAATTGCTGAGGGCATTGTAAATAAAAGTAGAGATGCTATACTGCACTCTATGCTTCTAGGTAACCTATCTCCAGAAATTCGGAAGGGTGTCATTTCAAAAGATCCAAAAACCCCTCAGGAAATACTAACGTTTGCCTTACTTGAAGAAAAGGCTTGTAGGAGTGTTAACCCCTTCTACAGCTATGAACCAGCAAACATTGCCCCCAGGTCCCCTCAGGTGTAGCATGTGCTGCTGTTTACCCCCCTACACCCCAGGTTAGCCATCCCAACCGTGAAATTGTAGAACTCCAAAACAAAATGGAAATCTTAACGGCTAAAATTGATAGTCTTGTTATGCAACAACCAGCTGCAGCGAGACCACCAGCCCAGGAATATGTCCAGTACAACCCTTTTTTCTGTTTTGGATGTGGCGACCCCAACCATTTTTTTCAGGACTGCCCCCAAAACCCCAGAAATCAAGGCTGGCAAAATTATAATGAAAATCCCTATGGTCGTAGAGGTATGGCCAGACCTAACAATAACTACAGAGGCAGTTATAGTAACAGGGGATATCAGAATCAAAGAAACTATAGGGGAAATGGCAATAACTATAGAAACAGAGGTACCAACAATGGCCAGAGAGGTAATTATAGGAATAGGGGTAATCAAAATAATGTAACCCAGCAGAATAACAACACTGCCAATGAACACAATGTTCAACAAAATTTAAACGGGTAATGGCTGAGTCTGGAGTAGTCGGACTGACTCATGAGAAGCCGAACGACAAAACCCCCTCTGTATATAATGTTTTCTCACCATCAGCATGCAATCTCCCTACCGCAAGGATTGCTGTCGGTGATATTTTTATTACTGCACTGTGTGATACGGGATCAGGTATCAATTTAATTTCTCGACAGGGATTGTGTTTATTCCCAGGTGTAAAAACTGAGGCATGCAATGTACCCATTCTAACTGTGACAGGTGAATGTGTCCCTCTCACTGAGAAAGTTAAGTTATTTTTCAATTTCAGTAATTGTCAGCTGCCAAGCTGAATTTTTTGTAGTAGCAGGTAAACTCGCTGATGAATTTACTGCTATTTTAGGTATGCCGTTTCTGAGTGAGTACAAGGCTATCATAAAGTGTAGTGACAAATCTATTAGTCTTGGTATTAATGAGCAAACTTTTTGTAAATATGTTCCAAAAATTTCAGAATGTCATGTAAATATTAAACCGCCAATTATTGTAAATAACAAAATTTCTTGCCTTAAAAATATGTCATGTCAAACTGAGGGTAATGTAGAATGTTTTTCTAATGTTAGTAATATTTCTGAGAAGAATAAGAACAGTAAGAACAATTGTATGGTAGTAAAAGCCAATGTAAGGGATAGTAGAGAACAAATAGAGATTCGAGATAGTGAAAAATGTAGTAGCGAAAATAAAAATAAGGTGATTTTAGATAAATGTGAAAGTAATGATAATAATTCCTCTGTTCAAAAATCTTCTGAGAGTGTTTCAAAGTTAGGAAATGTTAATAGTACAAATAATCATGAAAATTGTAGTAATATGGATAGTGATAAATTAAATGAAAATAAGGCAATTGGTCGGGATAATATATGTGAAACAAATGGTTGTGATCATAGTGTAAATACTATCAGAGATGTGAAAAATAGTGAAAATGAAATCAATGTCCCTGTATGCCAAGTGAGTTGTCATGATAGCGAAAAGTCACAATCTAATGATGTCGAAACTGAAGTAAGTGATACATGTGGAAAGTCTAAGATTATTAAAATTAGTTTTGCTGTTTTGAAAAATTTAGTAACTATCCCCCCCCCCCAATCTAAAATTTTAGCTCAAGTAAACTGCTCGAGAAGCAATTTTATTGATAATAATGATGTTGTTATTTTGGAACCCCTAGTAAAAAAATTTGATAATGGTGTTTTATCATCTAGAACAATCTGTTCTCAGGAGCACGGGTTATATATTTCATTCGCTAACTTTTCGGATGATGAGGTTACTTTGAATAAGGGAATGAGGGTTGCTAAAATTCAAAAGTGCATCGATGATTCTGAGTGTAATTCTAATAATTGTAATTATGCCCTTAATGTTAATGTGCCCACTCCACTAGCTGATTTTGATCATGCTGATCTCAGCTGGAGTTCAGATATTAATCTTAACCATTTAGACCCCCCTCTTAAACTTAAAATGCAGGATTTTCTTAATAAAAATAAAGATGTGTTTGCAGCATCAGTCCTAGACTTGCCCGGCTGTGACACTATTCCCCATGTAATAAATTTAACTTCTGATAAACCTGTAAAATGTAAAGCCTATAGAGTTCCCCATAATCTTAAACAAGAAATGGAAGATCAATTAGATATCCTGTTAAAAGCTAATATAATATCCCCCTCCATTTCTGAATTTGCGGCTCCAGTCATTTTGGTTAAGAAAGCAGACGGATCTTATAGATTGGCTGTCGATTTTAGAAAATTAAACAAAAATTTAGTTAAAGATGCATACCCCATCCCTAATATCACAGATTCGGTTGATGCACTATCCGGTTCAAATTTCTTTTCTACACTTGATTTAACAAGTGGCTTTTTCCAGCAAGTTGTGCGTCCTGAGGACAGACACAAAACAGCAATCATAACTCATAAAGGACTATTTGAGTGGTCGAGAAATTGTTTTGGCTTATCAAACTCAGGAAATTCTTTTCAACGACTCATGAGTGCAATATTTGGAGATCTGGGAAATATGGGAATTCTTGTATATATAGATGATATTGTTATTGCTAGCAAAGATGTAGAATCCCACCTTGAAAAATTAACAACTGTTTTTGATAGACTTTGCCAGCATAATTTAAAATTAAAACCCAGTAAATGCCTTTTTCTATCAGATAAAATTAAATATTTAGGTTTTGAAATCCATAAAGGTAAAGTCTCACCCATTAATAAAAATATAGAAGTAATTGAAAAATTTCAACCCCCTGATACCCGCAAAGCAGTTAGATCTTTTATTGGTACAATTTCATTTTACAGGAGATTTATCCCTGATTTTTCTAAACGAGCTAAAAACTTAATTGAATTAACTAAAGAAAATGGTCGTTTTTCATGGAACCCTGCAGCGCAAGCAGAATTCGAAGATTTAAAAGCTGCTTTAATTTCTAAGCCATGTATTGCCCTCCCTGATTTTTCGAAGGAATTTTATCTTTATACTGATGCGAGTGGTGAAGCTTTAGGCGCAGTTTTATCTCAACTGGATGAGAACAACTTTTTACACCCTGTGGCTTTTGCCAGCAGAAAGTTGAAGGACCCTGAAACAAGGTACTCAGCCACAGAAAGGGAACTTTTAGCTGTTGTCTGGGCAACCGCCCATTTTAAGTGTTACCTAGCTAACACCCACTTTTTTATTTTCACTGATCATGCCCCCCTAACTTATATGCTTAAAATTCAGGCCCCAACTTCTCGTATGGCAAAGTGGATTTGCACCTTATCTGATTTTACTTTTTCAATTAAATTTATCAAGGGCAAATGCAACAGTGTTGCGGATTTTCTTTCTAGATACACTACTTCTAATGAAATCTCTGTAAATACAGTAAGTTGTAATTTTTGTGTACAAATAGCAAAGGAGAATGTTTTTATGCCCCAAACTGATCTTCTTGAAAAAATTCAAGAACTCCAAAAGACTGACAAAAAGTGTTGCCAAATTGCTCAGAAGCTAGATCAAGGAGTGGATATAGCACCAAAGTACATGAAATTTTTCTTCCAAGATGATCTCTTGATGTGCGAGGACACTCGAGACTCTCCCATTTTAAATAAATTGCCCAAACTGGTGGTGCCAAAAGAACTAATTCCCCAAGTGTTCGCACTAACACATGATTCTCTAGCAGCTTGTCATCAAGCCTTCCAGAAAACTATTGATCGCATTCGCGAAAATTTTTACTGGCCAGGTATGTCTGCAGATGTCAAGCATCTAGTAGAATCTTGCATTAGTTGCCAACAAAGAAGAGCTTATCGACCTAAACATCTAGCCCCTTTGCAGAGAATGCCAACACCAGAATTTCCATTGGCAAAAGTGAATTTCGACATAATTGGTCCTTTACCGACAACCTTTTCGGGTAACAAGTTCATCGTGACATATATCGATGCTTTTTCTAAGTGGCCTGAAGCATATGCTGTATCCTCTATCACCTCAGACGTTGTAGCGGATACTCTAGCAGATTTCGTTTCAAGGTACGGTGCTCCTAGCTATATTGTTTCCGACAAGGGTAGAAATCTGATATCAGAAGCCATTGAGAGAGTCTATAAAAACTTTGGAATGAAACATATTCACACGTCAGCTTACCACCCAGCAGGAAATTCTCAGATTGAACGCCAAAACAGAACTCTAATTAATGCCCTATGCCATGTTGTCAATGAAAATCAGTCGGACTGGGATACAAAATTAAAATTTGCTCTTTTAGCTCTCAGAACAGCCGTGCATTCTTCTACAAAATTAACCCCAGCTGCAGTAATGTTTGGCAGAAATTTAAATCTCCCCTATAAACTTTTTTCCACCCCCCAAATTTTAAATTATAATGACGCCCCCACCTATTGTGAACTTTTATTCCCTGCTTTGAAGAAAGTGTATGCTGAAGTGCACAGTAGTTTGGTGGAAGTTTCAGAGAAGCAAGAAAAATACAGAGAAAAAACTGCTGTTTCTAAGAATCTTAAAATAGGTGATTCAGTTTGGCTCTTTACACCAGCTGTTAAACCAGGACAATGTAAAAAACTATCTAAATTTAATAATGGTCCCTATACAATAACTGAAAAAATAAATGAGGTAAATTTTAAAATCGCCCTCCAATCAAATTTAAAATTAACGCAAGTGGTACACGTCGATAGGCTGACTGAATTTAAAAACAGGCATGTTGATTTTCAAACAAATGACCAACGGCCGCAGAGTCAATTCGATGATCAATCGAATATTTAGAATCCAACTGCTCCCATTCACCAATCGATTAACGATAACCCAGAACGGCGGACGAAAAAACGCAGGCGCGCGTTTATCATACCAACAGCATCAGCAGTAAACAGAGATGCAGCATTGCCCATGCAATCAACAGCCAACACCTTGCCTTCACTAGCCACCAGCAACGAACCTTTATCCCCCTCTCTTCCTTCAGCCGAGTTCGAGAACTCACGTGCTGAAACCACCCCGTCCCCCTCCACGGCTGAAAATCCAGTTACGGACACGCCAGATATCGCGGTAGCTAACGAAGTTGTTGAAGCTCAATCCTCTGTTATTCCTTCAACCAGTCGTATTCCGACTTTAATCGAATCTCAGCGCAAACCGACTGATTCGATTCCTTCGTCCAGAAATACTTATGGATTCAGGAACAGGGACAAGCGTCCCAATTATAAACTTTAAGTTGTATTAATTATAGTATTTTTATTTTAATAACCTTATATTTTGTTTGTATAATGTATATAGATAGTCTAGAGTTAGTTTTTATTGTATTTTAACGTGAAAAATAAGCTTTTTAGAGTACTTGTACCGTTTGTTTTGGTTAGCGGTAGCGATCTGAGCGGTTGTGTTTTCATCACATTTAATGTTCTATATAGCTAATTTTAGTGTAAATAAGGTATATTTCGATAGTTATAGTGCAAATAACCTCTCCGCAGGTATATTTTGGAATTATGTTACGTTTTTTCTCGATTTTTGGGTAATTTCGAGACTTTGAAAATGGGAATCCAAAATTTTTTTCCCCCCTTTTTTTTTTGTAGTACTCCCTGTTTGTGAAATACGATAGTATCCATCGATTTGCATATTATTTATATTTTAATTGATGTTCTAGTTAAGTTCTCAGTAGATGAGTATAAGTGGATTTACAGGATAATACTATATTTGAGGGAACTATTAATTTTACTCATTACTAGATATAATATGTAGGTATTTCGTAGTGTAAGGTAATATTAGTGTACTGTTTTGTGTATATATATTTTTTACCTGAAAATTTTTGAGGTTATTAATTTTGTTCTTGAGTACATTACTTCATTAAAGTATAGTGGTGTGGTTTTATTGAAAAATTTATAAAATTTTGTCTAGTTCTGTGCTATTTTTCCTTTTTTTAAAGGATTTCTTTTGCCAAAATTTTTATTTTTTACTGTATAAATTAAGTTTCTGATGGTGATAATCTTCACCATGGCTTTTGGGTCTTCTTCGCCCCATTATGCTTTTATTTTGGCAATTGTTTATAGCACAGATAAATGGGTTGCTCTTCCAATATGCACAGTGTCGCTGTAAGTGCATATGTAAATAACTTACTTCATAGTTTCAACTTGCATATCAATCGACTGGAGAAAGTGTTTCTCAATTTTTACACATTGATACAATTTGTGTTAACTGAATTTTAATTAGTGAAATGTATTTTATTGTGAATTAACTGTATATTGTGCAAATTGCCTTTTACCCATTTTTATTCTTTTTGTTTGTGTTTTTATATGCATATACATTACTAGTTCGTATGTTTTTATATATCTGTGTACATCGAGCTAACAATTTATACCTATATTGATATGCATTATTATTGTAATGGATTTGGCGATTCTTTCGGTTGGCAATGTTCTCTCCCAAATTTTTATTTGGCTTAAAAAAAAAAAAAAAAAAAAAAAAAAAAAAAAAAAAAAAATTTTGGCAATTTTCAAATTTTTTTTTTGTGGTTTAGCAAACAGTGTTCAGGTAAATACTTTGAATGGAACCTTCCCGATTGATAAGGTTAGTGGTGACAAAAGCAATGTCCAGCCTTGTGTTCATCTTTTAATTTTTTTTGTTATTCTACAGGTGTGTCTAGGATTTTGTTGACAAGTGAGGAGAGTTTTGTGTATGCAAACTCAGGGGTTATGCATTCCGGACTGTATACCTTGAGGGGTAGGCTTACTAAGTGTTTCTTGATAATTCTTCGGACCGAAGTCTGGTTTGTTTGAAATGTTAGGCCCCATTTCGTGATCTCTCCCGCATCCATTGAATTTTTACTCGCACTTTTTACTTAAAAAACAAAATTTTTTTTTTATTTTTCAAAAAATTGTGTTTTTTAAATAGAGACGGGGGATTCTTGTTAGAGGTAATTTAATCTAAATTTTTATATTTATATTTTCATTAATATCTTAAAACATTTCTTTTTTATAAACTCATTCAATTTTGATATTTAATCAAACCCCCTCCTCCTTTTTCTTATTTTTCTTAAACATTATTAATTAAAACTCTTATTTTCAAAATCCAAACATTTGTATTTTTCTATAAGTCAAGACCACCCAGGTTCTTCTTTTTTCACTATGAGATAGTTTCCACGCAAACAACTTTTACTTGAAATTCTCACGTAATTTAAGGGATCGTAAATTCGAAACACACACAGGCAGATTGGATAAAGTACAAAAGGCCTTTATAAGAAGTCATGGGAATAACTGAAGCATTATTGTCAGTTGTATTGTGTGCAACTTTTATTACCCTCAGAAAAGAGAGTCATAAAACTATTTCGAAGGCTTGTTACGAAGATACATCAGTATATTGCTTTCGAGTCGTTGTTTACGTAATAGCAGGTGCAAGCGTGCACGTGATTTCTTTCTTTTCGTGGGACCCAACAGACGGCTAATTTCTAGGAATTGTAGCTAGGATTTTTCACCTAGCAACAACTAATCCAATAGGCGTGTTATTTTCTCCCCCCACTCAACCAATCAGCGTTGACTTTTTTTACCCCCTGGTCCAGCGTTACCAAGGAAACGGAGAGCTAGTTAGTAGAGACAGTGATGTTTTAAACCACGAACAGTGAGGTTGTGGGTGCGTGTTTGGTGTCCTTTTCCCCCCACCGCCGCCTGCTCGAGCGGTAGTTTTTTTTTAGTGAGTAGGAAGACGGACGATTACTAGGGAGTTGATAGAAAATGGTTGGATGCTACGCGGCCTGAAATGACGAGAATAATATGTTGTTGTTGGAGTAAAAAGAAAAAAAAGTGACGTTAAGAATTCGAAAAAGTTTTTAGATGTCGAAGTGTTAGGACGTGTAGATTTAGTGGTCTATCGAGAGATGTGTCTGCCCTGGTAACAGACTCTGCTAGCGTTCTGCAAGATAAAACGAACAAAAGAAAACATTTTTTGCAGTCTTTAAAGACTGATGTTTAAGAATAATCTTTGCTAGAGATTAGCACCACTACTCGTATTTGGAGCCGGTGTGTAAGTGGAGATTCACACGGAGTGGCTGAACATCGAAAATGGCAGAAACTACTCTACAGGAGCGTGTTATAAATAATTACAGAATAGTTATTGGATTCGACTCCCGGTGTGGGAACAACAACTTCTTGTGAATAGTTGATTCTCGACTAACTTTATTTACATATATTTTCCTCGTGCATATTGTCCTCTACCGTCTCGGATTCTGTTTAGACATTTTTGACTACTTAGTGTAGTAGCCAAGCATTGTGATAATGGAGTGAAACCCAACCTACCAAAAAATGACCCAAGCACCTCTAACATCACTATGTACTTTCTGTGGTAAATATAACATCAGTATTTTTAGTTAAATTTATCTGATTATAGTATATGATACTTCTGATTTTTGGATTAACCAATTTGTTAATGTTTTTTATCTATTATCATGACCTCAATACATTAGATTGCTATTATAATTCGTGAAAGCTATGAATAATGTGTTTCTGTAAATAAACAAAATATCTAAGTAAATTCCATCTTTGTTTTCTTTATCTTATTAATTTATTTTAAATCATTTCAATAAGATTCATGTTCAGTAATTTTACTTTTTGTTAATCATTAAAATTTAATTAAATTTATCCAACATCCCACCTTTTAGCGGGGACTCTACTATATCCTTTTCCGACTTTATTGAAAAGTTCACAGATATTTCCACCTTCTTTAACTGGGATGAAAAAGAAAAAATTTTCCCCCCGTGTTTAACAGACTGTCAGGGAAAGCAGCCAAATTAATTAAGGCTAATAAAAACAAAAATTATAAGGAATTAGTGGAAATTATACAAGACAGATTCACGGAACAGGAGTCGCCAGATGTGGCATTATCGAAGTTTCTTAACTTCAAACAGACGCCTTCAATGTCTGTCCAATATTTTTTCGACAGAGCCTCTGATCTGTCACGCAGAGCTCTTGTCATCGATGGAATTGCTGAGGGCATTGTAAATAAAAGTAGAGATGCTATACTGCACTCTATGCTTCTAGGTAACCTATCTCCAGAAATTCGGAAGGGTGTCATTTCAAAAGATCCAAAAACCCCTCAGGAAATACTAACGTTTGCCTTACTTGAAGAAAAGGCTTGTAGGAGTGTTAACCCCTTCTACAGCTATGAACCAGCAAACATTGCCCCCCAGGTCCCCTCAGGTGTAGCATGTGCTGCTGTTTACCCCCCTACACCCCAGGTTAGCCATCCCAACCGTGAAATTGTAGAACTCCAAAACAAAATGGAAATCTTAAAGGCTAAAATTGATAGTCTTGTTATGCAACAACCAGCTGCAGCGAGACCACCAGCCCAGGAATATGTCCAGTACAACCCTTTTTTCTGTTTTGGATGTGGCGACCCCAACCATTTTTTTCAGGACTGCCCCCAAAACCCCAGAAATCAAGGCTGGCAAAATTATAATGAAAATCCCTATGGTCGTAGAGGTATGGCCAGACCTAACAATAACTACAGAGGCAGTTATAGTAACAGGGGATATCAGAATCAAAGAAACTATAGGGGAAATGGCAATAACTATAGAAACAGAGGTACCAACAATGGCCAGAGAGGTAATTATAGGAATAGGGGTAATCAAAATAATGTAACCCAGCAGAATAACAACACTGCCAATGAACACAATGTTCAACAAAATTTAAACGGGTAATGGCTGAGTCTGGAGTAGTCGGACTGACTCATGAGAAGCCGAACGACAAAACCCCCTCTGTATATAATGTTTTCTCACCATCAGCATGCAATCTCCCTACCGCAAGGATTGCTGTCGGTGATATTTTTATTACTGCACTGTGTGATACGGGATCAGGTATCAATTTAATTTCTCGACAGGGATTGTGTTTATTCCCAGGTGTAAAAACTGAGGCATGCAATGTACCCATTCTAACTGTGACAGGTGAATGTGTCCCTCTCACTGAGAAAGTTAAGTTATTTTTCAATTTCAGTAATTGTCAGCTGCCAAGCTGAATTTTTTGTAGTAGCAGGTAAACTCGCTGATGAATTTACTGCTATTTTAGGTATGCCGTTTCTGAGTGAGTACAAGGCTATCATAAAGTGTAGTGACAAATCTATTAGTCTTGGTATTAATGAGCAAACTTTTTGTAAATATGTTCCAAAAATTTCAGAATGTCATGTAAATATTAAACCGCCAATTATTGTAAATAACAAAATTTCTTGCCTTAAAAATATGTCATGTCAAACTGAGGGTAATGTAGAATGTTTTTCTAATGTTAGTAATATTTCTGAGAAGAATAAGAACAGTGAGAACAATTGTATGGTAGTAAAAGCCAATGTAAGGGATAGTAGAGAACAAATAGAGATTCGAGATAGTGAAAAATGTAGTAGCGAAAATAAAAATAAGGTGATTTTAGATAAATGTGAAAGTAATGATAATAATTCCTCTGTTCAAAAATCTTCTGAGAGTGTTTCAAAGTTAGGAAATGTTAATAGTACAAATAATCATGAAAATTGTAGTAATATGGATAGTGATAAATTAAATGAAAATAAGGCAATTGGTCGGGATAATATATGTGAAACAAATGGTTGTGATCATAGTGTAAATACTATCAGAGATGTGAAAAATAGTGAAAATGAAATCAATGTCCCTGTATGCCAAGTGAGTTGTCATGATAGCGAAAAGTCACAATCTAATGATGTCGAAACTGAAGTAAGTGATACATGTGGAAAGTCTAAGATTATTAAAATTAGTTTTGCTGTTTTGAAAAATTTAGTAACTATCCCCCCCCCCAATCTAAAATTTTAGCTCAAGTAAACTGCTCGAGAAGCAATTTTATTGATAATAATGATGTTGTTATTTTGGAACCCCTAGTAAAAAAATTTGATAATGGTGTTTTATCATCTAGAACAATCTGTTCTCAGGAGCACGGGTTATATATTTCATTCGCTAACTTTTCGGATGATGAGGTTACTTTGAATAAGGGAATGAGGGTTGCTAAAATTCAAAAGTGCATCGATGATTCTGAGTGTAATTCTAATAATTGTAATTATGCCCTTAATGTTAATGTGCCCACTCCACTAGCTGATTTTGATCATGCTGATCTCAGCTGGAGTTCAGATATTAATCTTGACCATTTAGACCCCCCTCTTAAACTTAAAATGCAGGATTTTCTTAATAAAAATAAAGATGTGTTTGCAGCATCAGTCCTAGACTTGCCCGGCTGTGACACTATTCCCCATGTAATAAATTTAACTTCTGATAAACCTGTAAAATGTAAAGCCTATAGAGTTCCCCATAATCTTAAACAAGAAATGGAAGATCAATTAGATATCCTGTTAAAAGCTAATATAATATCCCCCTCCATTTCTGAATTTGCGGCTCCAGTCATTTTGGTTAAGAAAGCAGACGGATCTTATAGATTGGCTGTCGATTTTAGAAAATTAAACAAAAATTTAGTTAAAGATGCATACCCCATCCCTAATATCACAGATTCGGTTGATGCACTATCCGGTTCAAATTTCTTTTCTACACTTGATTTAACAAGTGGCTTTTTCCAGCAAGTTGTGCGTCCTGAGGACAGACACAAAACAGCAATCATAACTCATAAAGGACTATTTGAGTGGTCGAGAAATTGTTTTGGCTTATCAAACTCAGGAAATTCTTTTCAACGACTCATGAGTGCAATATTTGGAGATCTGGGAAATATGGGAATTCTTGTATATATAGATGATATTGTTATTGCTAGCAAAGATGTAGAATCCCACCTTGAAAAATTAACAACTGTTTTTGATAGACTTTGCCAGCATAATTTAAAATTAAAACCCAGTAAATGCCTTTTTCTATCAGATAAAATTAAATATTTAGGTTTTGAAATCCATAAAGGTAAAGTCTCACCCATTAATAAAAATATAGAAGTAATGGAAAAATTTCAACCCCCTGATACCCGCAAAGCAGTTAGATCTTTTATTGGTACAATTTCATTTTACAGGAGATTTATCCCTGATTTTTCTAAACGAGCTAAAAACTTAATTGAATTAACTAAAGAAAATGGTCGTTTTTCATGGAACCCTGCAGCGCAAGCAGAATTCGAAGATTTAAAAGCTGCTTTAATTTCTAAGCCATGTATTGCCCTCCCTGATTTTTCGAAGGAATTTTATCTTTATACTGATGCGAGTGGTGAAGCTTTAGGCGCAGTTTTATCTCAACTGGATGAGAACAACTTTTTACACCCTGTGGCTTTTGCCAGCAGAAAGTTGAAGGACCCTGAAACAAGGTACTCAGCCACAGAAAGGGAACTTTTAGCTGTTGTCTGGGCAACCGCCCATTTTAAGTGTTACCTAGCTAACACCCACTTTTTTATTTTCACTGATCATGCCCCCCTAACTTATATGCTTAAAATTCAGGACCCAACTTCTCGTATGGCAAAGTGGATTTGCACCTTATCTGATTTTACTTTTTCAATTAAATTTATCAAGGGCAAATGCAACAGTGTTGCGGATTTTCTTTCTAGATACACTACTTCTAATGAAATCTCTGTAAATACAGTAAGTTGTAATTTTTGTGTACAAATAGCAAAGGAGAATGTTTTTATGCCCCAAACTGATCTTCTTGAAAAAATTCAAGAACTCCAAAAGACTGACAAAAAGTGTTGCCAAATTGCTCAGAAGCTAGATCAAGGAGTGGATATAGCACCAAAGTACATGAAATTTTTCTTCCGAGATGATCTCTTGATGTGCGAAGACACTCGAGACTCTCCCATTTTAAATAAATTGCCCAAACTGGTGGTGCCAAAAGAACTAATTCCCCAAGTGTTCGCACTAACACATGATTCTCTAGCAGCTTGTCATCAAGCCTTCCAGAAAACTATTGATCGCATTCGCGAAAATTTTTACTGGCCAGGTATGTCTGCAGATGTCAAGCATCTAGTAGAATCTTGCATTAGTTGCCAACAAAGAAGAGCTTATCGACCTAAACATCTAGCCCCTTTGCAGAGAATGCCAACACCAGAATTTCCATTGGCAAAAGTGAATTTCGACATAATTGGTCCTTTACCGACAACCTTTTCGGGTAACAAGTTCATCGTGACATATATCGATGCTTTTTCTAAGTGGCCTGAAGCATATGCTGTATCCTCTATCACCTCAGACGTTGTAGCGGATACTCTAGCAGATTTCGTTTCAAGGTACGGTGCTCCTAGCTATATTGTTTCCGACAAGGGTAGAAATCTGATATCAGAAGCCATTGAGAGAGTCTATAAAAACTTTGGAATGAAACATATTCACACGTCAGCTTACCACCCAGCAGGAAATTCTCAGATTGAACGCCAAAACAGAACTCTAATTAATGCCCTATGCCATGTTGTCAATGAAAATCAGTCGGACTGGGATACAAAATTAAAATTTGCTCTTTTAGCTCTCAGAACAGCCGTGCATTCTTCTACAAAATTAACCCCAGCTGCAGTAATGTTTGGCAGAAATTTAAATCTCCCCTATAAACTTTTTTCCACCCCCCAAATTTTAAATTATAATGACGCCCCCACCTATTGTGAACTTTTATTCCCTGCTTTGAAGAAAGTGTATGCTGAAGTGCACAGTAGTTTGGTGAAAGTTTCAGAGAAGCAAGAAAAATACAGAGAAAAAACTGCTGTTTCTAAGAATCTTAAAATAGGTGATTCAGTTTGGCTCTTTACACCAGCTGTTAAACCAGGACAATGTAAAAAACTATCTAAATTTAATAATGGTCCCTATACAATAACTGAAAAAATAAATGAGGTAAATTTTAAAATCGCCCTCCAATCAAATTTAAAATTAACGCAAGTGGTACACGTCGATAGGCTGACTGAATTTAAAAACAGGCATGTTGATTTCCAAACAAATGACCAACGGCCGCAGAGTCAATTCGATGATCAATCGAATATTCAGAATCCAACTGCTCCCATTCACAAATCGATTAACGATAACCCAGAACGGCGGACGAAAAAACGCAGGCGCGCGTTTATCATACCAACAGCATCAGCAGTAAACAGAGATGCAGCATTGCCCATGCAATCAACAGCCAACACCTTGCCTTCACTAGCCACCAGCAACGAACCTTTTTCCCCCTCTCTTCCTTCAGCCGAGTTCGAGAACTCACGTGCTGAAACCACCCCGTCCCCCTCCACGGCTGAAAATCCAGTTACGGACACGCCAGATATCGCGGTAGCTAACGAAGTTGTTGAAGCTCAATCCTCTGTTATTCCTTCAACCAGTCGTATTCCGACTTTAATCGAATCTCAGCGCAAACCGACTGATTCGATTCCTTCGTCCAGAAATACTTATGGATTCAGGAACAGGGACAAGCGTCCCAATTATAAACTTTAAGTTGTATTAATTATAGTATTTTTATTTTAATAACCTTATATTTTGTTTGTATAATGTATATAGATAGTCTAGAGTTAGTTTTTATTGTATTTTAACGTGAAAAATAAGCTTTTTAGAGTACTTGTGCCGTTTGTTTTGGTTAGCGGTAGCGATCTGAGCGGTTGTGTTTTCATCACATTTAATGTTCTATATAGCTAATTTTAGTGTAAATAAGGTATATTTCGATAGTTATAGTGCAAATAACCTCTCCGCAGGTATATTTTGGAATTATGTTACGTTTTTTCTCGATTTTTGGGTAATTTCGAGACTTTGAAAATGGGAATCCAAAATTTTTTTCCCCCTTTTTTTTTTGTAGTACTCCCTGTTTGTGAAATACGATAGTATCCATCGATTTGCATATTATTTATATTTTAATTGATGTTCTAGTTAAGTTCTCAGTAGATGAGTATAAGTGGATTTACAGGATAATACTATATTTGAGGGAACTATTAATTTTACTCATTACTAGATATAATATGTAGGTATTTCGTAGTGTAAGGTAATATTAGTGTACTGTTTTGTGTATATATATTTTTTTACCTGAAAATTTTTGAGGTTATTAATTTTGTTCTTGAGTACATTACTTCATTAAAGTATAGTGGTGTGGTTTTATTGAAAAATTTATAAAATTTTGTCTAGTTCTGTGCTATTTTTCCTTTTTTTTAAAGGATTTCTTTTGCCAAAATTTTTATTTTTTACTGTATAAATTAAGTTTCTGATGGTGATAATCTTCACCATGGCTTTTGGGTCTTCTTCGCCCCATTATGCTTTTATTTTGGCAATTGTTTATAGCACAGATAAATGGGTTGCTCTTCCAATATGCACAGTGTCGCTGTAAGTGCATATGTAAATAACTTACTTCATAGTTTCAACTTGCATATCAATCGACTGGAGAAAGTGTTTCTCAATTTTTACACATTGATACAATTTGTGTTAACTGAATTTTAATTAGTGAAATGTATTTTATTGTGAATTAACTGTATATTGTGCAAATTGCCTTTTACCCATTTTTATTCTTTTTGTTTGTGTTTTTATATGCATATACATTACTAGTTCGTATGTTTTTATATATCTGTGTACATCGAGCTAACAATTTATACCTATATTGATATGCATTATTATTGTAATGGATTTGGCGATTCTTTCGGTTGGCAATGTTCTCTCCCAAATTTTTATTTGGCTTAAAAAAAAAAAAAAAAAAAAAAATTTTGGCAATTTTCAAATTTTTTTTGTGGTTTAGCAAACAGTGTTCAGGTAAATACTTGGAATGGAACCTTCCCGATTGATAAGGTTAGTGGTGACAAAAGCAATGTCCAGCCTTGTGTTCATCTTTTAATTTTTTTTGTTATTCTACAGGTGTGTCTAGGATTTTGTTGACAAGTGAGGAGAGTTTTGTGTATGCAAACTCAGGGGTTATGCATTCCGGACTGTATACCTTGAGGGGTAGGCTTACTAAGTGTTTCTTGATAATTCTTCGGACCGAAGTCTGGTTTGTTTGAAATGTTAGGCCCCATTTCGTGATCTCTCCCGCATCCATTGAATTTTTACTCGCACTTTTTACTTAAAAAACAAAAATTTTTTTTTATTTTTCAAAAAATTGTGTTTTTTAAATAGAGACGGGGGATTCTTGTTAGAGGTAATTTAATCTAAATTTTTATATTTATATTTTCATTAATATCTTAAAACATTTCTTTTTTATAAACTCATTCAATTTTGATATTTAATCAAACCCCCTCCTCCTTTTTCTTATTTTTCTTAAACATTATTAATTAAAACTCTTATTTTCAAAATCCAAACATTTGTATTTTTCTATAAGTCAAGACCACCCAGGTTCTTCTTTTTTCACTATGAGATAGTTTCCACGCAAACAACTTTTACTTGAAATTCTCACGTAATTTAAGGGATCGTAAATTCGAAACACACACAGGCAGATTGGATAAAGTACAAAAGGCCTTTATAAGAAGTCATGGGAATAACTGAAGCATTATTGTCAGTTGTATTGTGTGCAACTTTTATTACCCTCAGAAAAGAGAGTCATAAAACTATTTCGAAGGCTTGTTACGAAGATACATCAGTATATTGCTTTCGAGTCGTTGTTTACGTAATAGCAGGTGCAAGCGTGCACGTGATTTCTTTCTTTTCGTGGGACCCAACAGACGGCTAATTTCCAGGAATTGTAGCTAGGATTTTTCACCTAGCAACAACTAATCCAATAGGCGTGTTATTTTCTCCCCCCACTCAACCAATCAGCGTTGACTTTTTTTACCCCCTGGTCCAGCGTTACCAAGGAAACGGAGAGCTAGTTAGTAGAGACAGTGATGTTTTAAACCACGAACAGTGAGGTGGTGGGTGCGTGTTTGGTGTCCTTTTCCCCCCACCGCCGCCTGCTCGAGCGGTAGTTTTTTTTTTTAGTGAGTAGGAAGACGGACGATTACTAGGGAGTTGATAGAAAATGGTTGGATGCTACGCGGCCTGAAATGACGAGAATAATATGTTGTTGTTGGAGTAAAAAGAAAAAAAAGTGACGTTAAGAATTCGAAAAAGTTTTTAGATGTCGAAGTGTTAGGACGTGTAGATTTAGTGGTCTATCGAGAGATGTGTCTGCCCTGGTAACAGACTCTGCTAGCGTTCTGCAAGATAAAACGAACAAAAGAAAACATTTTTTGCAGTCTTTAAAGACTGATGTTTAAGAATAATCTTTGCTAGAGATTAGCACCACTACTCGTATTTGGAGCCGGTGTGTAAGTGGAGATTCACACGGAGTGGCTGAACATCGAAAATGGCAGAAACTACTCTACAGGAGCGTGTTATAAATAATTACAGAATAGTTATTGGATTCGACTCCCGGTGTGGGAACAACAACTTCTTGTGAATAGTTGATTCTCGACTAACTTTATTTACATATATTTTCCTCGTGCATATTGTCCTCTACCGTCTCGGATTCTGTTTAGACATTTTTGACTACTTAGTGTAGTAGCCAAGCATTGTGATAATGGAGTGAAACCCAACCTACCAAAAAATGACCCAAGCACCTCTAACATCACTATGTACTTTCTGTGGTAAATATAACATCAGTATTTTTAGTTAAATTTATCTGATTATAGTATATGATATTTCTGATTTTTGGATTAACCAATTTGTTAATGTTTTTTATCTATTATCATGACCTCAATACATTAGATTGCTATTATAATTCGTGAAAGCTATGAATAATGTGTTTCTGTAAATAAACAAAATATCTAAGTAAATTCCATCTTTGTTTTCTTTATCTTATTAATTTATTTTAAATCATTTCAATAAGATTCATGTTCAGTAATTTTACTTTTTGTTAATCATTAAAATTTAATTGGGAATACGATGTATAGTTTGAATTATCAGTTTAAAATGCATAGTAATTTTTAACTTAATTTATTCTATTGATTTAAATATTAATTCTGGTAAAATAAATAAATAAATTAATTAATTAATTAAAGTAAATTATTGTATTCTCTAGTCATGGAATAACTAAATATTATTTTAAGCATTAAATCTAATAAAAAAAATAAACTGCTAATTTACTGGATGTTGTAATTTTTAATATTCAAACTTATTTTATTTAATTAACTGAGACCTTTTACTATTCTTTAATTAATTGCAGGACATACTTATCTGAATTTTTTATATAAAGTAATTTTAACATTTTGATCTAAAGTCTTATGAGAAGAATTTTATTATAATGAATTACTTATTCAAAATTTAATTATTTACTCATGGTCTCTTAAACAAGGATTAATCTATACGATCACAGCTTCAGTGTTGTGAATTCTTGGAATTAATTTTGCATTTTTTTTTAATATTGGTCAAATATTATTTTGTTTAACCTATATCATCAATTTTATACCTCCCCTTTTTGTACTTTCTTTAAAAGAAAGATTTTGTCCCCTTTATTCCAAAATTTTCACTTAGTCTAAATTATTATGTCTATGAAAATTCCTTGTTGTTACCCTTCATATTAATTCTTGAATTCACAATGCTGATTGTTGGGGAATTGGATGTACTGCAAATTGAGAATTTTGTCAGTGCTTTTAAATGATTAATTCTTATACTATTTTGAATTCAAAACTTAGAATTCAGGTAAATTTAAACTCTTTAAATTTTAATTGTTTCTGTTTAATTTAATCCATTTTCTTTTTTTCTAAATTTATTTTAGTTTGAGAATAATTTTGTAAGTATGCATATTGACAGGATTCATTTCAATTTTTAGTCATAGGTAATTTGCACTCATTCACAATTTTTACAAAAGGTAATAGTACCTAGGCAAGAAAACAAACCCCCAACAGTAATAAATGAAACAGCTTCTATTATTTTAAAAAAGGAAATAAAAATAAATAAATAATAGTTTGATATAAATAAAGGCGCGGATGTCATATACGCACCACAATGGCGCGATTGCAACAAAATGACAATTTTATGCCTCACATGGTAACCCGGTTATTTTGTTTCAATTTTTCTTTATTAACTTTTATTTTTTATTTTAATTCTATAAATTGTTTTTATTATATATATCAATATTTATTTATATCAAACTGTCATTTATTTATTTTTATTTCCCATTTTTGAATAATAGGAGCTATTTCATTTATTACGTTATTTTATTTTTATATTGAAATAAAAAATTACATGCTATTATTGTATGGTATTTGTAACTAATATTCAAAAACAAAGTTTTCGCCAAATTGGCGGGGGAAAAATCGCGCCAATCTGGTGCGTATATGACATCTGTGCCTAAATTAATATTGATATACATATAAAAATAATCTATAGAATTAAAATAAAAAATAAAAGTAAACAAACACAACAAACAGTTTTCGCCAAAGGGGCGGGGGGAAAATCGCGCCAACGTGGTGAGTATATGGCATCTGTGCCGGGATTTTTACCCTTTTATCTGTGCTTTCGGAAATATAAAAAAATTAAAAAATTCTTATATCAGGTGTATAATGTTTTGCATTTTTATACGGACCACTTCTCCATTTTAAGATTTTAAATTCTATTTATATCAGATATTTCTTTCTTGAGATTCCCGCAAGTTTTTTCCGGTAATTTTTTTAGTTCGCTTATTAATTGTTTACAATTTGCCCCCCTGGCAATAACAATTATTTATCACAAAAAATGGGTACTTCTCTATTATCCCGTCGACCACTTTTCATAACAAAAAACTATCACCAAACTGTAACGCTAAATAAACGGGAGAACGTTGCCATTGAAATATCAAAATAAATAAAATATAAGAATTTAAGGACACAATTGTTACTTTAATGAATGAAATAACTAATAAATCAGTAAAACATAATGAAAAATACACGCAAATGTCGAATTAAAAACCACTTGATGGCATAACAAATACGTATAATGCTTCTGGCATCAAGTAAATGGGACTGTATTTTTGGCGTTTAATCTTAGTTTGGCGATAGTTTTTTGTTATGAAAAGTGGTCGACGGGATAATAGAGAAGTACCCAAAAATGGCTTAGTTTTGTTAAATTTGTTTGTTATATATTTTCATTTCTTATTAAAATATCGAAAATGGCAATAAAATTTTATTTTAGCACCGTACTTAATTTTTTAAAATGGCTCAAAAACATGGTTTAATAAACGTATATTTGTAAATATTTTAAAAAACATGTTTTTCCGTTCTCTAGAAAAATTTGTAAGATTCTACAACTGCCTTTGGCACCAACCAGTACATGATACGGAACTTTTCCCTATTCAGATACACAGAAGAGGTTGGTCACAAACAAGAGTAATGCTAGCAACAATATTGTTTTAACTCTATAAGAGTTAGAAACAATAATGATATTAAATTCCCCGATTAGCTTAGGGCCCGATTACGGAACTTTCTCCTAGAAAAAAAAACTGTAGAAGTCTTTTACATTTGTTTCGAATGAAGCTCGATCAACAAAGTATTAATTGATAATATAAACAACACTAATATTAACATGGGGGCAAAAGTTTGAATTTAAGTGTATATATTTGGAACCCCCCCCCCCAACCACCCACCAAAAAAAGAAAAAGAAAGTTACAGAAATGAATTTAAAATGGCGTGAAGGCCACCCTTTCTGACATAAGAAATTGGCTGCGAACCCGATTACGAAACTTTCACTTAACTTAATAACATGTATCTAATAGCCCTGAGGACAATTCCCCTTCCCAGTTATACGGACCTTGGGGCTTTTTTAAAAAGCTTGACGCGGTTCGGGTTGAAGAAGTTGAGATTTACTGTCAAATGACATAAACTACTATGAAAATAAAACTGGTGAATTATTATGCTGGTTTATGTATGTATTTAAAAAAATTGCATCTGATTACACTCTTTAGATAAATTACTCCTGTTTGCATTTAATAACAGATAAACGGCTTCCGTTTACTAAATTGTTTAAATATTGGGAAGAGTTGGCGAGAGATAGATAGACGTGTAAACAAACGGGTAGAGAGACGGATAGCGACAGAGATAAGCTAACGGGTAGCGAAACGAATAGACAGACGGGTAGCGAGGCAGGTGCAAAAAAGGGTTGACAGAGGGGTAGTGAGATGGGTAGGGAGACGGGTAGCGTGGTGGATAGAGAGACGAGTACAGAGACGACTTGACAGACGGATAGAGAGAGGGGTATATAGACAGACAGACGTGTTGATAGACGAGTAGTGTAACGGGAAGCGAGACAGGTAGAGACACGATTAAAGAGTCGGGTAGAAAGACAGACGGATACTGAGACGGGTATACAGAAGAGTAGAGAGACAGTAGACAGATGAGTTCGGAGAGAGACACAGCTAAGACATACGAGTAGTTAGACTGGTAGACACGTTTGTAGCAAAGCATGTTATCAATGTGGTTTGAAGTATACGAGTTTCTATAAATAGTTATACAAATAAACAAAGAAAATTTTTTTAATTCAAATATTAAATATTTGATTTAATATTTCAATATTTAATATTTTATTTTTTAATATTTTATTTAGATATTTGTCACAAAGAAAATGTTGCAAAAATTAAATTAAATTTGCGTTAAACTACGCTTGCTAAAATACGCTATTGGCTGCAAATCTGATTATGTGACTTTAAAAATATCGTTTTAAAAGATCCGGCGGTTTTTTTTTTAAGTTTTGAGCAATTCCCGCTTAAGAAAATGAGATTATTTGCCAAATGTTATAAAAAAAATGCATATGAAAACATAACAGTATATGAATTTATATATGATATTTTGTAATTATATCATTTAATTTGCTATTTTTCATATGTTGTATCTTTATCTATCTCTTGTCTATCACATGCTGTATATTCACTTAGATTCTTGTTGATATCTTCTTTATATCGTAATTGTTAACTTTATGTTCTCAGCAATATCACTCAGACTAATCCCTTTGAGGGAAGTCCTAGTATACTAAAACCTTCCTCCAAAATTGTTTAACTAATAGTGCAAGTACCATCTAAATCCATCCAGCAGAACATTTTAAAAAAGGTTAATCTTTTGTAATTGAGATATAGTTGATTATATATAATATAATTGATTATAGAACTTTTCCCCATAATTCCATAACTAAGCATAACGTAGAACGATATGTCATATACTAAAACCTTACCCCAAAATAATCTAACTAATAGTGCAAGCTCCATTGAAATTCATTCGGCAGAATCTTTCAAAAATGCTAATCTTTCGTAACCGGGTTCATTTGATTATAGAATTTTAACCATAATTCTATAACTAATCAACGTTGAACGATATCTTCTATACTAAAACATTCCCTGAAAAATTATCAAACAGTGCAAGTTCCATCAAAATCTGTTCAGCAGAATTCAAAGTTATAAGCAGCCGTGGCAATATTCCTATTTGTATTTTATATGGATATAACCTGAAATTTTCTAATCTTGTTTGGCTATTATTTTTACAAAAATAAGTAAATAAATCAAAATTAAACAAAATACACCCATAAAATTCAGTGTTAGTAAGAAGAAAGAAGAAGTAGAAGAAAAGTTGTATAGTTTTTAAAGAAAGTTAATTACAATAGGTAGGAAAAAAGGTCGTGGTAGGGTTTTTTCAAGATTTATCCATCTTTCGAGAATTTATTTTTCATGAAAACAAATAATCTTAGATATTTTCATGCATTGTGGGTAGTGAACTTTTGCATTTCAAAATTTGCATTGAAATTAATTTAATACATTTGAACTTTATATAAATACAATCATTAAAGTAAAATGTTTATCAAATTAAATTAATACTAATTAAATAAATTAAATAAATAATAAAACATGATGTATCGAATTTACATTACAATTGTAACTTTTGTAATAATAAAGATAAATAACAACAATTAATAATCATTTACAAGCGTATTTTTACAAATATGAATATATAATTAGAAATAAAGCAAAGCAGTTTTCAAAGAAAGAGTATTTTACCGTAATTGGAAATTGTTTTGGAATTAATAGCTGTTTTTATGACAAAAGCATTTATCATGGCATTGTAATTTTTATTTTATTTATTTCTTCATGCATTTTTGATGCTGATTGTATTATTTGGAAGTGACAAAACAAAGGCAGTAGTCTATTATTCTCTTCTAATTTAAAATCAGATCAAAGTGACTTTGTTAATCAGGATTAAAAAAAAAAAAAAAAAAAAAAAAAATACTAGACAACTTAACGCAAGAGGAAAAAAATCTGTAAATACCAAATATCACTGTAACTGTGACAGAACTTGAGCTTAATGATTGTCATTAGCCAAGATGTAATTGATAGGTTTCGTATTTCCTATTGTATTCCTTTTCTAATTGGTCATGTTTTGTTGTCATGTGTCTTTTTTCTCCCTATGTATAAAGTGCGTACTTGGAGGGTATTTTTAAAGGCATGTTTAAAATGATAGTGGTGTTGATTTTATTTTTGTTGGGAATAGATTAAACAAGGGGGGAAAAAACGTGCTTCACGAGTAAAATTATCAAGAACTTTCCAGATATTGCTATGAAACATCTATTCATACTGTGGATGGGGATATATAAATAAATAAATTAGAAAACACATACCACAGTTGACAAATGACTTTCAGTAACTACTAACCCATAAATGGTTATGTATTCGATTTTTTTATGCTGTCTTGTGTATTACCTATAGATTATTGTACACAACAAATAGTATAACAAATAATATAAAAAGCTCTGAAATTATTGGCGTTGGCAAAATTTGCAGCAATGAAAACACGATTTTGATAGATGTGGTATCATTTAAAGGTTTTCAATGTGCTGCATAATAAAGGAAATAAAAAGGAATTAAATAGAACTACTGCAAAAATTAATTAATTAATTAATTAATTAATTAAAAATATGAACGCAAGATTTGCAAGAACTGCAAGAATATGAATGCATTTTTCAACTATTCTTCTCAATGTAGATGTTACTATGTAAATTTTGCTAAAAAATTGCACATGTACAGCCCACTCCTGCTGTCTCAAAAGCAAAAAAAAAAAAAAAAAAAAAAAAAAAAATAGATCGCATGTTTTTTTTTTTTTTTTTTTTTTTTTTTTTTTGCTCCAAAGGTTTCAATATAAAACTGCTTCTACCTAATTTTTTTGTTTACGGTTTTCTACATTTCTATCACAGCTTTTATGTTTTGTGAGATAGTTTGTATATTTATTATTGGTCAAACTTTGAAATTTAGAAGAAGAACTATACATTTCTTCTTATTTTTATTCGGTTTATCCTCCTTTGTTTATCTCAAATGTAATTAGTTCGTTATTATTCAAAATTCCATGAATATGGAAATATTGAAAATATAATCTCAGTATTGTTATATATATAGTACATATGTATCAAGATATAACTGAGTATTGTTAAATATAATCTGAGAAATGTTATACTTTAAAATTTTTGCATAAATATGTATGAAATATTATTTTAAAAGAATTTTATAATAAGATTAAATTGGTTATATATATGTGAAATTTTTAAGAAGATGATTTAATATTCCACGAGAAAATAGCAGTTTGTACAGATGTAGAATGTTTGCAGTCGATATCAAGAGTCATGGCGTGGAGGTTAGGCAATGATGAGACACAAAAAGAGTTTCTTCAATAAGGAGCAGCCAATTTCCAGATAAATCTTTTATTAATGAACAGGGGCGATGCAAGTAACAGTTCCCACAGTATCCGGTATAAACTTATAGCCCTCAAGCTTGACGATGGCTCACTACATAATTTAATAGATCTTAAAGAGCTGATATGAAAATTCTACGTTACTTCAACACCAGATAACCATTTGGTCAGCACTTCCAAACACGATAAAAATCTGCTCTCCAAAAGCTTGCTAGCGCGTTTTGTTAACCGCGCGTAAGGTTACTGACAACGACGTTACGAGCACACGATCCAATGAGTGAGAGGCGAATTTAAGCTAAGCGAATGAGGTGCGAGGGAGAAGATTTAACACGAAAGAATCCCCATCGTAGATGCGCATTGATTTTGAAGTGAGAAATACCCAGCGCGCGAAGCAAAGCATGGAATAATTTTTTTTTAATGGCTTTTTAAAAGCATTCGAAATGACAACACGCGTCTCTCAGAATTTTATAGATTGGGGAGTTGATAAAAGCTACGAATGAACTTAAAGTTTTAGATTAATATTTGGATTAAGATAATCCTCTTTAATAAAAAGCTATGCGTTGCTGACGACTGGGATTTTCGCTAATCGTTGCCACAGATTAATCTCGGAAAATGAAACATTTGAAGTTGCTGAAAAAATTAATAGCTCGAAAATTATTCGTCAGAAAATTGTAAGGCAAATTGCGTTAGAAAAATAAAAAATGGTATTTTTCTTGATATAAAATTCAAATCAAATGATTATGCCGTTTTTCAAATATTGAATTTCAAAAATTACCAAATTTTACAATGGAGTACTGTAGCGAAATAAAAAGATAATTATAACGGCAATGTGTCCTGACGTATATACTGACGGCTTCACTATTTGCACGAGTCACAAATTATAGTATCCTTATTATTCTGTTAAAATATAAAAGTGAATTATGATGTCACGAGTGCATGATTTTTATTTCATTCTCCACAAATAGCATACTTTAGTCCACCTCAGTGAGGCATATCAATTTCATTATATTTGAAGTATTGTAACTTCATTAAAATCTAATGGATATGATTTTTCCCTATAGACACCATAATGTAACACAATTATTCATTTTTTTTTTTAAAGCTGACCTATTCCATAATAGAGTCTACAGAGAATTGGCCTAATTTGGGTCAAATTCAAGGCCAATATTTCGTTTCATTAAAGGTGCGTTAAGAGAAAGACCTGCGTAGCGGGCGTAGCTTGCTAGTTATTAATATACGTGTTATTACTTTTAAAAGGATATTAAATAGGAATAAATATTATTAAGAATTAAGGAAATAATGACGATGTCAGAAGTTAGATTAATTTAAAGGAATAATGCGAAATAAATGCGAAGGATATGCGAATGAAATAAAATTTTTATATAACATATATATACAAGAAATATAAGCATTTTCTGTTAAAATTGAGTCGGATCGGGCAGGGCCTGATTCATTGATATTTACCATGGTAGTTTTCATTTTGCCCAAGCCTCGCCCAGTTCCGGAAATGTCGGCCCGCACATATAAGTAGTAAGATAGTGGGGGTTCAACGGCCACAGGAGCATGAGTATTGAGGAATGAGGATTCCTCAATGAGGAATGAGAATATCATAATAGAGAATGAGGGGGTAGGAGGTACTTTCTCAACCGGAAGTGTAATCTTCAGAGTCATTCTTCTCTATATAACAATAATTTCTGTTCCATTTAGCTGATATAGCTGATATTTTGTAGAAAGGTTTGTGTATAAAAATATGTTTTAAAAAGCATATATGTCTTATAGTTATTATAAATAGTTCTATGTGTGTGTGTGTGTGTGTGTGTATGTGTGTGTGTATGTGTGTGTGCGACAAATAGTTCTCTTTGTGTGTGTGTGTGCGTGTATGTATGTGTGTGCGACAAATAGTTCTCTTTATGTGTGTGTGTGTGTGTGTGTATGTATGTGTGTGCGACAAATAGTTCTCTTTATGTGTGTGTGTGTGTGTGTGTGTGTGTGTGTGTGTGTGTGTGTGTATTTATGTGTGTGTGTGTATGTATGCGGGACAAATAGTTCTCTTTGTGTGTGTGTGACTATCTGCTTGTTTATCACAGTTTTAGAAATATTTTTCATGTTTTTATAACAAAAAAAAATATATGCGTTAGTTAGTTAAAAAGTTCCACAAATTTAAAAAAAAAAATCTTTTAGAAAAAGTTTCACATTACTTAAAAAATTAAAAAAAAGTACTCAATAATAAAATCAACAATTTTTATTATAACAAAGTAATTTACAGAAAGGTATTTACAGATCAAAATATACATCGCGATTTTGCGTTAGCAATACAAATCAACATTTTCTTCTTTATTACAAACGGTATTAATGTCATAATGGCCATATGCTAAACTGCTTATTCCATCATCCAATAAGTAACGCTTGTCGTCAAAGGGACTTAAGCTAATTTTATTTTGAGTTAATGTATATAGGCGATGGTCATCTTGGGCAATCCTTACCTGTTTCTCCATACTTGTTTTTTGTTGTTGGAGGCACTCCAAGTAGTCTTCATGTTTAATTTTCTGCTGAACAATCTGCGTAGATACGCCTTTTGCACGCTTCTTTTCGTCTTTAACAGATTTTAGAGAAGACGTCACAGGAAGTCGAAGCTGGAACTTCCGGCTTCCACTTCCATCGCGTTTCCGGTCTTACTTCCGGAATCACTTCCTGTCTAAACATGCCCCACTTCCTGTTCCAACATGTCTGTTATCAGCACCTGCTACATCCGGTGTCCACACCTACCACTTCCAGTGACCTTCCTTCGACCTTGAGCATACGCCGGTTACGCCGCTGGCGAAGAACCCCTAATTATTATCTACTTGATGTTTATCGGTATTTTGGTCAATTTTTTTGTAAAAGTGTTTTAAATAAGTTTTGGATTAATTTTTTACAAGTTTCGAAATTATTTTTTCACAGCAGCGCCCCCTATGAACGGTTTTAGAAGTTTTAATTATTTTAAAATATTTCTAATTGAAAGTAATTTTTCTGGAGTTTGATGATAGTTTAAAGTTAGATTTATTTTTTAATACATTTTAAACAACTTTGAGTTTATTTTTTTCAGCAACGTCCTCTGTGAGCGGTTTTAGAATTAACAATTATTTTTTAAATATTTCTAATTGAAAGTGATTGTTCTACAGGTTTTTGTTAGTTTAAAGTTAGATTTAATTTTTTTAAGTCTTTTAAACAAGTTTTGAATTATTTTTTTTCAACAGCGCCATCTATGAGATGTTTTAGAAGTAACTTTTTTTTTTTAATTATCAGTTTTATCACTTTATGATTAAAGATTGGTATATTAAGTTCATAGGTAAAGTTTCTAACTTGGGTCTTGTTGATATGAAATTTTTAGATTTTGTTACAGGAAATACTGCAAGATAAGGATTATTTTTTAGTATTAAGATGTGAATATTGTCAATTTTTGAATGTTGAAGTATAACATTTTTTAAGAGTTTTTTTTGTTTTGCAATGTTTAGTGGAATAATATGAATTAGCTACATATATTTTTATCTGATTATCGCATTCGTTTAAAAATATTAACATTAAAATGGTTTGATAAAGTTGATCGATCACTTTTTTCTTCAATGAAATCGTAAGACATGTACAGTAAAAGTTTATACATTTGAAAAAGAGAGAAAAATTAAACATAGACATGTTATAAGAAAAATTAAACATAGACATGTTATAAGAAAAATTCAAGCACAGACATGTTATCAGAAAAATTCAAACACAGACATGTTATCAGAAAAATTCAAGCATAAACATGTTATTGTAGTTTCCTACTGGGAAAACATTTTAAAAAGTAGTCGAAGTTGTAGTTTATAAATCTTAAACTATCAAAAAATATATTTTAATTTAAGTATTTTATTATAGATCATCTCAAAGTTGGAATTATCCTTTTACAATATGATTGAAACTGAACTAGGAAATTTAAAAATCATAAGATTCCTTTTCACAAATATCTTACATGTTGACTTATAGTTAAACTTATAACAAATAGGCTAGTCGAATTAGACTTGTGCCCATGATAAGGTTTGTAAACGCGTTTAACGCATGTGTAAATTTATAAACTTTGTACATTTCCTTTTACAATTAGCTTCTTTTTGTTAAAATATTTTAGTCATTTTAACTAATTTATTTTAGATTATAATTTTAATAATATTTACTTCGAATTAAAATTTGTGGATTTAGTATGATGAACAACATATAATCATATTGTTTAGCATGAAAATTTTTCAATATCAAATTGTAACATCTCCTAAATTAATTTAAAATCCTATTATAATATATAAATTACTCTTACCTTATATACAGCTGTTGGAGCTCAACCGTCTCATGCAATGACTTGAAGGGAAATAGATGTTTAGTACAAATTTTTATCAGCTAATCTTACCGTTATCAGCTATGTCATATGACTTATGACGTCACTGAAGCGCAGCTTTTTACCTGTTGATAAGGGGATAATCTTGTTCTTATCGCAAACATGTAATGACGTCACCCAACACGTCTAAACAAGAAACTGACAACTACTACCGAGTAAGAGTTAGGGAAGACTGAATAAGCGTGTGTATTTAAGGTTTATTCGTATCGCAAACCGGAAACTACGTCACACACCGGAAGACGGGCAGTGCCTCTAGCGGCGATGGCAGCACCCCCTAGCAAAGCTAAGGAAGAAACGTTAGTTGAGTGAAAGCAAGAACAAGAAGTTGACGTGTTTTTGGGGTAAGTGCTAAATTCTATTTTTATTCTGTAGGATTTTTTATATTTTGTGATATAATATAATTTACGAATTTAAATTTGTATACATTCGGGTTTATCTGTTTAAATATGCTATATTATAAAGAGGGGAAAGAAACTTATAGGTCCCCGAAATCGTACGACGCGTTTTGATAACAATCATATCAAGCAATACTACAACTCAACTTTGCTTTCGAGTCGGTATAAATAGACGGTGGAAAATTAGGATTTTCATCATTTGAGGATTCCTATCGCTAGTGGTTAAACGTGTTTTAAATTGCTCCCGCTTTTTATCCGTGCGAATCGCTGTTGTTTGCTATTAAGAGTTAAAGTTTTTTTTTTATTGATTTTATATTATGGATGTTGTTATGCCTATTGATGAAACACCGATTGTGGGAGATTCAGTATCTGCTAAGAAGATGTTTAGCTGTTTTACCTGCGGTAAAGATTTTTCGAGCATTTCTAATCTGAACCGCCATATGAAAATTCATTCTGGCGAGAAACTATATACTTGTAATATCTGCCAGAAGTCTTTTTTATCGAAGATCAAACCTACAAAGACATTTAAAAACACATGATAGTGTTGGATTGATACAGCATGAGGGATTCTCTGAAGTTTTTTCAGAAAAATATATTATATCTCAAAGTTCTTCCAATTTTAATCAGCAAGTTGAAGAGGATGTTTCTTTAAAGACTGTGACTCCTACGAATGTGGTAAAGAAGCATGTTTGTATCACCTGTGACAAAGTCTTTGCAACATATTTTCATTTGAAACAACATGTTAAGATTCATCTTAATGAAAAGTCGTTTACCTGTGAAACTTGTGGAAAGAGTTTTGAAAGGAGATCGAACTTGATTAGACATTCAGAAACCCATAATACTGATGGACAGTCTACATTTAAGTGTGATGAATGTGATCAAGTTTTCACCCGGAAGGATAAGTTGAAACATCATCTCAACTCACATCGGAATTCAACATTTCCTTGTCGTGATTGCGATAAAGTGTTTGGAAGAAAATTTGAACTGAGGCAACATGTACGCACTCAACACTCTCGCACACCTCTTGTGAGTGTAAAACGTAAAATGAGCTTATCTAATGCAAAGTCGAAAAACATAAAGCCTTCTGATGCACTTAATGTGTTTAAAACAGTAATTTTGCATCCAGATGAACGTGAGGAAAATGATTTAGAGGTATTTCATAGACATGTACAAACTGAAATACAAGAACGTTTAATAAGTGAAATTCATGAAAAAGGTGCAATTAAATGGTATATGGTAGAAAAAATAGCACTTGACCCGTCTGACTGATAATGAGGAGTTTGAAGAAATTCAATGTTATTTTCGATGTTCGTGTATGACCGAACTTATAGAAGATACTATCTCACAACATATTGAGGAAGGATTTTCGAAGATTATTAAATCCTTTGAAGAATTTGTACAAAGAGGTTCTGGCTGGAAACTTAGAAAAATTCTTCATTTAGAACTCAAGATTGCTAAATATCACCCCCTCGCTGCGAGTTCCTATATTCCTTTGTCTAAAAAACTCGATGATAAAAAAGCAGTACTGAATATAAAAAACGAAGATAACAAATGTTTAGTATGGTGTCTTTTGGCTTTTAAACTGAACTTAGATTATACAAAAAAACCTGAACGTGTTTCGCATTATCGACCTTATGAACATGATATTAAATTAGGTAGTGTAGAATGCCCTGTACCCCTTCAGAAGATACCTGTTATTGAACAACTCAACAATTTACGGGTTAATGTGTTTGGTTATGAAGAGGATGAAGTTTGCCCCCTGTATATATCTGAAAAGAAAGATCAAGATGTGGTTAATTTGTTATTGGTTGGTGACGGTGAAAAACAACACTATTGTTTGATAAGAAGTTTTTCAAGACTTTTAGGTGATCTTACCAAGCATAGAGCCGCTGGCTATTATTGTTATCGATGTTTACATCGATTTTCAAGACAAGATCTATTGGATAAGCATAATGAATACTGTTCTCAACATATTGCGCAAGCTATAAAGATGCCTAGTGAAAATGATAATATATTAAAGTTTACAGGTATTCGTTTACAACATCCTGTTGCCTATACGATTTATGCGGATTTTGAGAGTCTACTTATACCTATTTCATCAGCCCCTCCCTCTTCTAAAGCATTCTATACCGAGAAAACAACCTATCACTTGCCATGTGGTTATGCCTATGTGGTTATTGGACCCGATGGAACGTGTGTGAAGAAAGCACAGGTATATCGTGGTAGAAACTGTGTTGATCATTTTTTTAACCGAATAATGCAAGAGAAGGAAATTTTAGGTCAAAAGTTACTAAATGTTAAACCTATGAAGCTTTCTCCCAAGGAAGAAAAGGCATTTCGAGAAGCAGAGTTTTGTCATATTTGTAAGAAAACTTTAGATGAGAAACGTACACGTGACCATGATCACCTGTCAGGTGCATACAGAGGAGCTGCACATGTGGAATGCAACTTGAACCATAAGCAGTGTAAAACAATTCCTGTTATATTCCATAACTTGAAAAGCTATGATGGTCATCATATTATGACAAAGCTTGGAAAATTCAAAGATCATGAAATCGATGTTATTGCTACTTCTATGGAAAACTATATCACCTTTAAAATCAGAAAGCCTACATCTTATATTCAGATGGTGTTTATAGACTCTTTCCAATTTTTGCCTACGTCATTGGAAAAACTTGTTAAAAACCTTCAACCTGATCAATTCACGATACTTGAAGAAAATTTCCCCCAAAATAATAATTTATCTTTACTTATACGGAAAGGGGTTTACCCCTATGATTATTTTACTTGCTTTGAAAAATTTACTGAGAAGCAGCTTCCTCCGCCTTCTGCCTTTTTTAATAGTTTAACCAATGAGCCTATAGGTGAACAGGAATACCAACACGCCCAGAATGTATGGAAAACATTTGATATCAAGACTCTTGGTGATTATCACAACCTTTATGTGAAGACAGATGTTCTACTACTTGCTGACGTGTTTCAAAACTTTAGGAAATTATGTCAGCAGTATTATGAAATTGACCCTGCTCACCTGTTTACAGCACCTGGGCTAGCATGGCAGGCTTGTTTGAAGATGTCTGATACACCTTTAGAGTTACTCAGTGATATAGATATGTTGCTTATGGTTGAAAATGGAATACGAGGCGGCATTAGCATGATAAGTAAAAGATATGCCCGAGCAAACATCCCTGGTACGCCCGATTGTAAGAAAAATGAGGCACCCAGCTACATCATGTATTGGGATGCCAATAACTTATACGGGTGAGCTATGAGCCAATTTTTACCCTACGGCGGTTTTGAATGGTGTGAAACAAGTCATATCACAGAAGAGTGGGTTCTATTCTATCTTTATCTGATAGCTCCGAAATTGAGTATCTTTTCGAGGTAGATATGGAATACCCAAAACATTTACATCCTTTGCATAATGAATACCCTGTCGCCCCTGAGAGAGTAACTGTAGAGGATCAGATGCTATCTTCTCATGCAAGAAGCTCACTCAACAATAGAAAATTCGTCGTAACTCCTAAACTTATACCAAATTTAAATAACAAACGAAATTATATAACCCATTATCGTAATCTTAAATTTTATTTAGAACTTGGTTTAAAAATTACAGCCGTGCACAGAGCTTTAAAATTTAAACAGGGACCATGGTTACAAAAATATATTAATTTCAATATCGAAAAAAGGAAAGAAGCAAAATCTTCTTTTGAGAAAGACTTTTTTAAGTTAATGAACAATTCTGTTTTTGGTAAAACCATGGAAAATCTGCGAAAAAGAAGAAATATTGTGCTTTGTAATAGTGAAAAAAGAGCCAAAAAGTTAGTAGCATCGCCTACTTTTAAATCGTTTAAAACTTATGATGAAGACTTGACTGCGGTGGAGAGATTAAAAACTAGCATACATATGAACCGACCCATCTATGTTGGATTTTCTATACGCGAACTATCTAAACTTTGTATGTATGATTTCCATTACAATTTTATAAAGAAAACATACAAAGATCGTGCAGTTTTACTCTTTACGGATACAGATTCCCTAACGTATCATATTCAAACCAATAATATTTATAAGGATCTGGAGCAGCATCGTGATTTTTTTTACTTTTCTGAATACCCGAAATCTCATCGTTTATACTCTGAGGATAATAAGAAGACGCTCGGAAAGTTTAAGGATGAACTGAATGGTGAATTAGCCCTTGAGTTTGTCGGACTGAAATCAAAAATGTATTCTCTAAAATCTGTTAAAGACGAAAAGAAGCGTGCAAAAGGCGTATCTACGCAGATTGTTCGGCAGAAAATTAAACATGAAGACTACTTGGAGTGCCTCCAACAACAAAAAACAAGTATGGAGAAACAGGTAAGGATTGCCCAAGTTGACCATCGCCTATATACATTAACTCAAAATAAAATTAGCTTAAATCCCTTTGACGACAAGCGTTACTTATTGGATGATGGAATAAGCAGTTTAGCATATGGCCATTATGACATTAATACCGTTTGTAATAAAGAAGAAAATGTTGATTTGTATTGCTAACGCAAAATCGCGATGTATATTTTGATCTGTAAATACCTTTCTGTAAATTATTTTGTTATAATAAAAATTGTTGATTTTATTATTGAGTACTTTTTTTTAATTTTTTAAGTAATGTGAAACTTTTTCTAAAAGAATTTTTTTTTTAATTTGTGAAACTTTTTAACTAACTAACGCATATTTTTTTTTCGTTATAAAAACATGAAAAATATTTCTAAAACTTTGATAAACAAGCAGATAGTCACACACACACAAAGATAACTATTTGTCCCGCATACATACACACACACACATACATATATACACACACACACACATAAAGATAACTATTTGTCGCACACACATACATACACACACACATAAAGAGAACTATTTGTCGCACACACACATACATACACACATATACACACATATACACACATATACACACACACACACATAGAACTATTTATAATAACTATAAGACATATATGCTTTTTAAAACATATTTTTATACACAAACCTTTCTACAAAATATCAGCTATATCAGCTAAATGGAACAGAAATTATTGTTATATAGAGAAGAATGACTCTGAAGATTACACTTCCGGTTGAGAAAGTACCTCCTACCCCCTCATTCTCCATTATGATATTCTCATTCCTCATTGAGGAATCCTCATTCCTCAATACTCATGCTTCTGTGGCCGTTGAACCCCCACTATCTTACTACTCATATACATAGCACGCAATGCTCAATTAAATAGATGCGTTAAATAGATGCACAATTTAATACACATTTTAATTAAAATGGTACTTACTTAAGAGCCTACCTCAGTCACATGACGACATTCGCAAGCTAATGTTAAAATGTAAGCGTTCTTTACAAATTTTGCGTTTACATTTCAAAATTTTAAAATGATTACACAGGAGAACAAGAAAAGTAAAATTCTGCGCTTTACATTTCTTTTGATATTTTGATACATACAAACGCTTATAATTAGGAAATATAAACTAGTTAGTTGAAATGGCTCTGGTTTTTGCAATAATTCTTTTTTAGGGTTTCGCTCATCTCACGAAACCCTATTACTCCCGCTCCGTTGTCTGTCCGTCACAGAGCCATTCTCAAAAACTAGATAACTTACAGAGATGAAACTTTGTGTATATTTAGCTGATTACCAACTATGAAGCTCAAAATATTAAAATTTGAAAAAATCGTATTATGTTAATAAATAGAGATGAAAAACCAAAATTCTAACAGCCTTTTAATATTAAATTTAAACATTTTTCGTTATAGCAGATGCCAAAAATTAAAAATCCACGATGAAATTCTTTTCACAATAATTAATTTTCTATCAGACAATTTCTACATGAAAAATGAAAATGAAATACAAAGTTTCACCAATTGAAAAAAATATTAATATGAAATAAAAATGATTGACGTCGTAGTGGTAATAAAACGGGAATTTTCAAAGATTTCTCAATAATACAAGGAGTATGAATATGTGTATGTACACAAAGCAGATTAATATCACATCATTAGAGAATTAAGAAGAAAATCTGACGTCATATTGGAAGTTTAACGAATTTTTAAAATGTTTAAGAATAATACAAAGCGAGTATCAATATGAGTAATAGAGAATAGTAAATATATGGAAACTAATTAATAAAATTAATTATGGAAGTAAATTATGGAAACATATTGAATCATGATAAAAATCCGATTATGGAAATATTCGAATATTTTAACATTTTGAAGGTGTACAACATGTTTAATTTTGAAATTATTTTTTAAATATCGCATTTAGTCCGCATGACAGATATTATTATGACAGAATATAATAGCGGGCTTCGCCCGCTAACATGCTGGTTTAGATATTTGAAAAAAGAAAAAAATAGATCGGCAATTTTTTACTTTATAAAAAACATGACTTTTTCTTTTTTTGCTAAATGAAATTTATTTGGATTTATTAAAGAAAGGATACAGTGTTTTGAAAGGAATATTAAACAAAACCCTTTGAGCGATCTTCGATCACACTTTACCCACTTTTTTAAGGTAACCCTTGGGTTGAAAACTTGATTTTGGACACAGTCGTTTCGACAGATTTCATGAAAACTTGGGAGATTATAGTGAATGTATCAATTATACTGATGTATTAAACGAATGCTCAATTAAGGGGATGTTTAATCAAAGTTATGTTCAATTAAACACGAGTGGAGGAACCAGGCGCTTGTTTTGAGATCTAAAAATCTGTACAGAACCCCTGAAGATGCAGTGTTCAATTATACTGATATATTAAACTGATTTTCTATAAAACACAGTACTCACCAGTGCTATGTTCAAATATTGGGTCATCCGGAAAAGTTCTGCTGTATACTATTTCTGTTGAGATAATGTTGGAATCATTGAATGTCACCAGGATTTACAAACAAATTTACTTCTAAGTAATTAAAAGCAGTTTCTTCACGTACAAATGAAAATTATGCAATTATAAAAGCAAAGTTTTATTCCAAAATTCTGGTGGGAATGTGGCATTTATAGATTCAAAATATATCAAAAAACCGCAGAACTTTCCGGATGACCTAATAATTATTTGTACGCCTCATCTTACGCATAGAAACTAAAGAAAGTTCTGTTAAACAGATGGATATCAAAGGTGATGTTCATTGAAACTGTTGTTCAATTATGTTCAATAAATGTGATGTTTAATTAAAGTTATGTTTGATTAAATACGATTGCAGGAACCAAACACTTATTTTGAGATCTAAAAATCTCTGGAGACTGAAGAAGCAGTGTTCAATTATACTGATGTATTAAATAGATTTTCTATAAAACACAGCAATTTTATACGCTAGAAACAAAAGAATGTTCTGTTAAACGGATGGATATCAAAGTGATGTTCAAAGAAACTGTTGTCCAATTAAATACATCATGTAAGGCTCAATTAAGTTGATTTAGAAATAATCAACATCCGTATTTCCTAAATTATTTCTATCATTCATTTTAATTCAGCCGGAGAAACATTTTTCAAATGTTGTTTTCGGTGTCTTCTGAACCATGGACTAACATCCATTTGTTGTTCATGGAATCATCATCATGTGCGACTTATTTTTACGCCTCATAATCGCTGGAGACTGAAGAACGCGACAAGGAGACATCCAGTCTTGGAGGGGCTCAACGCTTGACGGGCAACAAGGGGCCCCACTTTTTAGAGGGCCACCGAAGCATGTCGGAGGCGTAAACAACGCTTTGGTTCTATCTGTCATCAGAAAGGAATCTTCAACATTGTAACGCACAGATGGAACCAATTAGAAAGTACTTAAAAACAGCAGTTAGAGCGCAGTTATCGTTTGAACACATGTAAAAAATTATGTTATACGAACGGGGTTATATTATAACTAATGTGACATTAGCTTTCCGCAAGTCGAATAATTTTTTCTTAATCAAAATATTTTTTAAAAAATTTGAAAAAAAATCTTAATCTTTTATTTTCAGTTTATTAAAAAAAAATATATACAAATGTGGCAGAAGTTTACGTAATTCCCTGTTAAGAGATAAATATTTAAAGTAAAAACAGTGTAGAGTGTTATAATATCTTCATTTTTTTACAAAAAAGTTCAAAAAATTACTACCTATATTATAAAGTAAAAGCATATACGTGAGTAACGCTGACGTCATATAGACGGTAGCAACGACTTAGGCGATGTATTTTGCTTTTATCGAAAATTTAATAACTTCTAAACACTACACAATATCAATTTTTACCCCGTTGAATAGGGGGAAAATGTACTTTCAAATGCAATTTGTTTGAAAATTGTATCTCAATTTACCGATTTTTTTTATGTTTTTTAAAATACTTTTCAAGCATGATTTTTTAAAAATCAATCTATGTCACGTGCAGCCCAATTACGAAAGATTGGCGCTTAAGATAATATAAATAGTTCAGAATTTGTTTCCGGCTAATATTCCATAACACAATTATTACTTCGTCAATATAAATAAACCAGAGGGCCCGTGCGAAGATTTCGCACTGAAATCTAATATTTTTAGGTACTTCTCTATTAACCTGTCGACCGCTTTTCATAACTAAAAACTACCGACAAACTGTAAGATTAAACGCCAAAAATGCAGTCCCATTTACTTGATGTCAGAATCATTATGCGTGTTTGTTACGTCATCTAGTGGTATTACATTCGACATTTGCGTGTATTTTTCATTATGTTTTACTGATTTAGTAGTTATTTTATTAATTAAAATAACAATTGTGTCCTTAAATTCTTATATTTTATTTATTTTTTGATATTCCAATGGCAACGTTCTCCCGTTTATTTGGCGATAGTTTTTTGTTATGAAAAGTGGTCGACGGGATAATAGAGAAGTATAATTTTTTATCAATATGTAATATTTATTAGATGCAGGTTTAAACTTCTAAAGAAAAAGCAAGGATAAAAATATCTGCAAACAACATTTAGTTGTTAGTCAAGCCAAAATATCATCTAATTTATTCCATCAAAGTTAGACTAAAAACTGATCCAAGATTGCTAAAGGCACGCGCGAGAAAAAAAATTAACAATCGTATTTTGACTGCATTAGAGGATGACGCCATCCGCTTCGGGAAAACCATGGGACTTAGAAATATCAATCTAAACATTTCAATTTCAATTTCGCTTTTTAATCATAAGTATAAAATAAACCCGTGCGGTGTTTTTTATAATAATTGCTATGAGCATCCTATAATGTGGTATTTTATTTTTTTGGCAACAATAATTTCAGAAAAACCTTTCATTTCTTTCATGAAAACAATGCCGATTTAATTTTTCAATTTCAGCAAATTTTAATCAAAAACATGTTTTAACGATTTGTTAAGTGGGCTATGTCAGAAGCCTGTTCTAAAACCTTTCATATGGTATCTCATTCGTTGTTCTGCGTTTCATATTTTCTGAGTAAAAGGGATGTTGACAGGAGAAATAATATATAAGGATAAATAAATAAAATAAAATAAATAAATGAAACACAAATTTAACATATATGTAACCGAACTACGCGTTTATATATATATATATAAGGGGCGATTAAAAGTAGTCCTAAAATGAACTGACTGATTTTGAAATTCAATAACTTGCAAACGGTGACAGATATTTAAAAAATTCTTGCACGAGGGTTATGTAAGATGTCAGGATTTTTTTTTTTTTTTTTTTTTTTACTGTGATTCCTGATTTTAGTTCGAATTACCAGCAATAGATGGTGTTGCGAGCAATAGACGTTCAATGGAGGCAGAGGCAGAAATCATTCAGCATTAATGCCAAGAAAGGAAGTTAAATATATGGAATGGGTCACATACTACAAGAGTGGAACAAGATTGTATTCGCGAATGAGACTCACTCCATATATTTGACATCCTTCCTTCGCATCAATGCAGGGTGATTTCAGTTTTGGCTTCGATTGAGCGCTTAAGCGCCTATTTCTTTCAGCACTATCTATCGCTGATGTTTGAAACTAAAACCAGGAATCGCGGTAAAAAAACTCCTGACATCATACATTATTCCCCTGCAAGAATTTTTTAAATATCTGTCACTGTTTTCAGGTTATTCAATTTTAAAATCAGTCAGTCCTTTTTAGAACACTTGGTAACTTTTTAATGTAAAAAATCTATTAAAGTTTTCAAAAAAAAAAAAAAAGAAAAAAAAAAAAGAAAAAAAGAAAAAAAGAAAGAAAAAGAAAAAAGAAAAAATGTTTTTCACCCTTGTTTTTTACACTGAGCAGCACGTTCTGTTACCCGGGTAGTCCAGGGTTGTATTCCCTAGTATAAATAATGACGAAAAATAATAATTATTACTTTTTTTTTGTCAGTGCGTTATCTGGCACGGGACTTTTAAAATTTTTTAGGGTGAGCTAAGTGTCAAAACCACAATACCAAACTTTTTCAAATTTATTTAACATTTGTTTAAAATTATATTTCATTTATTAACTAATATGAACAATGATAAGCATTTTTTTTTTTCAAATAATTTTACTCTGAGATTTTTCGTTCGAATAAATTTTCGTACTGATACTCATAAAGTATAAAATGATCATAAAAATATTAAAACTAAACTTTTAACAAAACAGCAACAACAAAATATGAAAATTATGCAATTATAAATTACGATTTCACTAGACAGATAATAAACCAAACGACTCATTTTCTGTAATTATTTTTTGTTACTCTTAAATATACCTTTGCAACAAAGAGTAAATTTTCAATAATTGCTAATGCAATAAAAAAGAATTTTTTTTTAAACATTTCTTGTTTAATTTTAAGTTGTATTTAAGACTTATTAGTTGAGTTAATATATATATTAGTATTGAACATCTATTTCAGAAATGATTGTTTGTTAATATTTGTTATACTGGCATATTAATCGTAAGAAAAAGAAAAGCGCAATCAAAATTGCTCATTATCTAACTTTTGAAAGTTTAAGAGAAAAGATCCCTTATTGCGATGTATTTTATTTTAACGCATCTAATTCTGTAAATGTCTTAAGTTGACAAAATGTATGTAAGTATTTTAAATATTCTAATATTTTTTTTATTTGACAAACAGGACATCCTCAGGACATTTTTATTTAAAATTGAAATTAATTAGTATATTTCATGACTTATTTCTAACGGTTGTTTGAAAGTTTACACGATTATATCGATATTTATTTATTTTCCTTTTTAAGTCAAAGTCAAGAAATGTTTCATTATAAGCTAAACTTGTCCTATCGCTTACTATTTGGGTAATAAATTACATAAATCAATTGTAACATTTTTAAACGTGGTTTTACTACAGGACAGTACTTTTCTATATTGAGCGGTATTTTTAAGAGCATTTTTTAATGTAATGTGAATCAAATATTGAAAATCGCATTGATTCTAAAAGCTGATAATACAAAAATGACTTTAGAAATATATCGTAAAATGTCAAAGCATAGCATCTATATGTTTAAAGCTAAAGGGCATTTTTTTCAGATTTCACATGAAATTGGCCTCAGTGCGCTTGCTTCAACTTTTATTCAAAGAAGTAGAAGGGGAAATACCAGGGGGATTCTCCCCTTCTATAGTTTGAGAGTGGGCTAAGTCTGAACAAAAGGAACAGGGAGTGGTTCAAACCCACACAATGGGAAAACCATTCATCTTTTTTTCCACTTCCAATGGGAAGAAAAACTTTCTGTTTTTTGAAATAGCAGCTTTGCCTTCAGATGAATTTTACAAGCAGCCATTTTGTTGTCTGGAGAATGGGTCAATTTTCGTTGAAGAGAAACACTTCACCATTCGGACAAAAAATAAATCAGCAATCACAGTTTTTAAAAATGCGTTCATACAGTTTCTGCAGGATTCTAAATGAAATTTTTAAAAAAAATTAAAATCCAACTTGACCGGATCCGAAGACAGTGGGCTGCCCAATCCTAAGTTTGCTTAATTCGAGATCCGTTTGGAATAAACCGACACCAGCGTAGCAGGCGAAGCTCCGCTAGTCATTATATTAAATCAAAGTAAGTCCAATAACTGTACAGAAAAATATTGACGATTTCATATTGTAAATATGATTCTGATGTGCACGCATTTTAGTATATAAAACTATAATCAGTCGAAAAGTAATCGATAAAAGTTACACCTCCAGGAAATGTATAACCACGTTTCTTACACGCGAAAAAGTCATTTTCCGTTTGATAGAAATAAAACGTATAGACATAACATCGTACTCAGAGTGTTAAATTCCGTGCACCATATAAAGTAACTTTATAATTTACCTTTTAAAGTAGCTGAGATATCTGTCTCAACAGATTAACCGTTTTCATTGATGCATTCCTATATGCTTCTCATTGTTTCTTATAGCGGGTAATTTTATTACGTGATAATCGAATTCACTTAAGACGTACAATGTTATTTTTATAGTTCTGTTTTATTGTTCTAAATTCTATTTCGAGAAAGGTAATCGTATTTTGATTACTTCACAAGAACGCATTGAGAAAATTTGAGTGAACTTCTTAGCTTTACACAAATCAAAATGCTTTAATCTTACCAAAATAGAAGCTCTCTCCAACACTCATTGTATTTATATAAGCTGAAACCAGAAAGCCTAAGAACTTCACAGACTTGATCAGCACTGTGCTTCAAAATCCTAGCTGTGAGATAAAAGCAGGGTACGTACGGCTTCTGGAATTTTGCGACCAGGGAATTCTTCGTTATCAGTATTTTCTTACAGAAAATCTCTCCTTAAAAGAAGGCGAAGTTTCGCGAGTTTAACGCAGAATAATTTTTCTGTAAAGAAAATACTGGTGAAACTCCTGGAAAATTCCCAGATCCGTACGAACCCTGTAAAAGCATACTGGCTTCCGTGAAGTATTCGCTTAAATTTTGTAATATCGGCTAGACGACGACAACCAACATTATATTTGCATTTCACTTATTTCTCACAAAGATTTTCTCGCCAAGCTCATATATAAAAGCGGAAAGTTACATGTCTATAAAAATTGCCATTCATTCGCAATGAATGGCAATTGTTAATTGGTTAATTAGGGGGCAAATTCTGCACATTTTCGGTACATAAGATATTCCTTTTTTCTATATTGACAATGTCTATCCTTTTGACACAATTACATTATTTTTTACATATTTACATGAAAAGAATTTTCAGATATATTCTCATTAAGTTTCCAGAGAATTAAACAGATTTTTATAATTTTTTGTAAATTTAGTACTACATGTTTGATTAAACTCGATTGTTAATTTTAATTTTCTCAATATTCATGTCTCGAAAGTCTTTTTGACCTTTAACCAGTTAGCATAGTTTCACAGAATGCTGTTATATTTTTCAATTTTCACAATTTAACTTGTAAATTTCAGTATAAATGCAGATACTAGTGATTTTTTTGGACCCTTAGTCCTGTCGCTAGCAGTCCCTGATTATCACAGGGGCAAACGGGGCATGTGGGCCCCGAAATGCATTTTATCCACTCTCTGAAGATACAAATTAATGAAATTTAATTTATAGCATAGTGCAAACAATTTTTACATGTATACATGCAATACGTAAATAATGCATTTTTACATATATAAATCTTTTAATTCCAAATACAAAAAAAAAAAAAAAAAAAAGTCCTAGCAACAAAACTGACCAAATCTCCAATTTTTTAAAGATAGATAAGTATAAAGTGTACACAGAATCTATATATTTAAAACGCTAAGCTTTTTCTTTCGACAATCCGTGAGAACAAACTACTGCATCAAATTACATCATTATTTTTTTAAATGAAAGATATTTGGACACAGATTTGTTATCGTGCATTCGTTTGTTCGAAAATTTAATTAATTAACCGTAATTTTCCATTAATCTTTTACTTCTGCTAATGACGTCATAATCTGATAACGCCCACTGTTGCGAAGCGTAGACTTTATTCTCTAAACTCTGTGGTTGTGACGATAAAAAATAAATATTAAAAGCACGCGGCTTTTAGGAGGAATTGTTTAATTTGCAAGTTAAATTTCGGTAAAAATATTTATCCGCGTGTTTTATAAGCGAATAAAAATTCAGATTTATTGTGACGTCACGGGAATATTGTCCATTGGGTTTATTTTATCATTATAACTTTGTTGATGCCAGGTTTTCATTACAATTAAATACAAAATATATTTTTATTTGTACGCATGGTGTTTAAACATTAAAGTAACGTATTAAAGTACGTGTGAAAAGTTTGCGCCGGTGAAAGTGATTTTATGCTTAGCTTGAAATGCATTTTAACATTGATAAAACTAAAGAGAAAAATGTATATGATTGTGTCAACATGACGTAATTTTAACTGATTTTTCCATTCATAGTTATGAAGATTAGAATTGAAGCCGTCATTGATTTCTTCATCTTGATTGCATACCTTGATTACATGTTACCAATTACTTTTTTTTTTAATTATAGGTTAGAAAATTTCCTTTTTTAATTAAAAAATTACAAAAGTAAAGGATTTCAGGAAATTTAAAATAATTAAAAATAATGTTATGATAGAAAAAATCTTGAAATAATAATTGTATATTTAGCTAGAATAAACAATGTAAGACTAATATTTCATAGGAAATATTTTGGTAGGTTTATTATAAGTTCATTTAATAGTTCCTTATTAGCGCAAAGTCCTAATTTCTATCACTGTGAATTTCTCTTTCGATGACAAAAATGTTTTTCTACTTTTGGACGCCAGCCAAAATACAGTGGCAATTTTCAGAAATGTACAACGGTTGTGACAACAAAAGGGGGTATCGGTTTAGCTTTCATCGAGCTTACATCACTTCTAAATACTACAAATTTCTATTTTTTACTACATTTTACTACATTTTACAATTTCAATTCTTACATCATCAATTAGAAAAAAATTAGCTTTCAATTGAAATTTATTTGAAAACTGCCGCTTAATTTAACGACTTTTTAAATAATTTTCAAGCATGAAAAGTTTTTCAATTCTATCTTATCAATGAACACCAGTTTGCTTCAATAATGTAAAATAGACCCTGGGAAAGTTGCCACAATTGAAAAGAGATTTCCCTAACCATCATAAAAAGTAAATAATAATAGTAATAATAATAAAAACAGTGATAAATCATAAGACCAGATTATACAATAAGATAGAGCATTTTGGCGCTGAACGAAAATCTGTCAAAAAAAAAAAAAAAAAAAAAAAAAAACTATTTTCAGTTTATGTTGAAGATAAAATTGATATGTTGAATCCGTTGATGTATATGTTCCATCAAATATCAGAATATGCTAGGAATTGTATTTTTTATTTCTTTACATTTGCCAACTGTATAAGATGGAAAATATCCCGACTGTGATGGAAAAGGGATAATCATCCTGATTATGTAAAGGAACCGAAGAAACCATACAAATAAATTACACTTGAAAACAATAAAAATCTCCTTCATCTGCAGATTGATTTATTATTGTAAAAAAAAATTCTCCATCTTTACATACAAATTTATTAGCTTAAAACAATGGATGCGTTATAGACGATATGGATTTAAAACGAACAATGATTAAAGAGTACATCTCAAAACTTTTAATTTAAACATTTTAAAACCTTTTTTTTACGTCGAATTTCGACGGTGCTTTTGGGCAGATGTAATGCACATACGCATAGGAGCTCATTCGGTTGCATTATCATAGGTGGGGGGAGGACGAGATGTGTGCTTTATTTACTATGTTCTTTTACTTATGTGAGATGAACGTTGGAATATACTATTTGTATGATACTTAAAAATCCATGAAATTTTCTTTCTTGCCGTGGGGAATAGGGCGGTAATGTCAAACTGATTTGCATTACACAGTTGTTTACGGATTGTTTGTTTGGAGATTGCTTTGTATCGGAAATAGTGCTGTATTTCACTGGGGAAAAAACTTTTAAATAAAATATTTGAAAGACTGTTTCATACGCACCCTCTTCTTAAATAATAATGAAGCTTATTTTACTGATATTGTTACAGTATTTTCTTTCGTCAAGTTTTGACGGGTTCCATCTAGTACGATATAAAGTTAATAAATAATTAACCAATTCAAACATCAAATTCAAAGACGGCACGCAGCCAAACATACATAATAGTTTTAAAGAAAAATTAGAAAAAATATATTTAAAGTGATAAAAGATGCCAGAAGAACAAAATGAAATTTAGATATAAACTGATAATAAAATGGAATTGAAAAAAAAAAAAGGCAGATATGTGCAAAGCATTATATATAATACATTTGGAAGCAAAAAACATCAAACAAGTTCTATTGAATTCTGACCCAAACACCAATTTAAATATGGCATAAAGGGAGTGAATAAAGAGTATTTTAAGTTAATAAATAATTTATAATAATTTATAAATTAAAAAAAAATTACCGAAACACTAAATTAGATATGGCATAGTAATACATACATAATAAGTTTAATACATACATAATAAGTTATGCATGTATTAACTTTGATATGATTAATAAAGAATCCAATATGGTAAATCTGGTACTATGGTTGATCTTCCGTAATCAGGTCTATAGAAGAATGACGTATTTGAGAAAATGTGATTTGGCGCAATGTTTTAAAACATTTTGTGGCATGCACATTCACTTTAAAGAACATTGTAGCCACATGATACAAATGTTTGAATGAAAACGCTTCTTCTGTCATTTGTATTGCATCATACAATGAAAATTCTTAAATCTTAATTATCTGACGCCTGTTTCTAGATGCATTTTGGTACTTACGTATTATCCGTGCCAGGAGATTGATCGCCAAATATGGTTGCAAAGTACCAATCTTGTTTATCATTGCCAATCACGTTTTCAAACACAGAAATTTAACATTATCAAATAACATTGTTAAGAATGGTAATTAATATAAAATAAATAAAATGTAATGTATGTTTATTAAATTTATAACATTGTTAAAAATAGTAAATAACATTATTTTAGTAAAATTAATAAATGGTAAATAACACAGTAAATAAGAAAGAATAAGAAATAATATAAGAAATGGTAAATAATATAGCATATTCTAGAGAATTAATCTTACTATAGAAAAGACACCTACTAAAAAAAGTAGATTATTGCCAGACATATACCATGTACCAAGAAAAAAAATATATAAGGCTTACTATAATTAGTAATATTGGCTCCATGCCTGGCGCAGTTGGCTTAAAACTGGCACGGATAATACGTAAGTACCTGCATTTTTATCCATATTTTATCTCATTTTAAAACTTTTGAATTTTCATTTTATTTTATAGTTCAAATTCCGAGTGTTATAGTAATTTTATTAAGGTGGTTCTCAAATGACCTGCTCAACTACGCAAAACTGTCTGACAACTTCTGACTAATTTTTAAGCGAAAATGCATAAAATTGGTACCCCTGACTATTGAAACGATTTGCAATCGAAATGAGTTTTCCTTTTTTTTATCAATAGATTTCTTATCGAGTTATAAGCGATTCTGGTCACGTGACGACACGTTTTTCTTCGTTCTCGCGCTTTTCGTAGGGAATTCAGTTCAAAACGCCAACTTTGACAGTATATAAGATAGAAAGATATTCTGTCTTTACCAAAAAATGGAAATAACTCATTTCGATGACATGATTTTGCAAGAAGAACACCTGTCAATTTCTTCCGTTTCCGAACAAAAATGGCCCCACCAGTGGCTGATAGGTTCCGCTCTTGTAGACGGGAGGTGCTGGGTTCAAACCCCTGTCGCGCTCGTCGACCTTGCCATAAATACGGGTTAGGATCCCTTAGAAAGACCCCCACGGAGGGAGCTCCTCTCCTTGGGCTATATCCCTCGTGTAGATAATTGGCCGTCATAAAATCAATCAACCAACCAACCGAACAAAAATGAATTCAAAACTGTGTCAGAAAGTAGCTTCTTTGGATTTGAGAAAGCTTTAATAATTTATATTTCTGTCAAGTTTTATTGATTCCTCCACAAGATAATATTTCTCTTCATTTTTTCATTTAACTCAAAAAATACCGTAAAACCAATCGAAAAGAATGTGTAGCATAAAAGAAAAAAAAAATGAAGCCACCCACATACACTGCATCCCAACTCGTCAGATGGGAATCATCTCAACTCAACTTCTGATCATCATCATCATCATCCCCGTCTACCAATTTCATTTTAGCCTATCAGGACCCACCTTTTTTATGGAATGGAATAGAAAAGGAATAAAATCCTTCTTTTGAAGCGGCTTTCTAAATTACAGGGAATGGGAATGAAAAAGCACGACAGGGCGGGAATCCAGCCTCGCTAGCGACATTTTCTAAGAGCGGCCTTTTTCTTCAATTATTATAATTCCCCCTTATACATATATATATTTTTTTTCTCTTACTTTTTTTTTCTATCAGCTGCAAATCTTTTTGCATCTGGTGTTTCTATAGCACTGAATTTGATTTAAGTGAGGTTTGGCAAACACAGTGCAAAGTGATGATTAGGTAAGTTTTATCTGTGGCACTGCGTGAATATAATTGGTTGTAATGGGAATTTTCAAGTAAACTTCGTTGTTTTTGTTAATAAAACAATACTCTAATAGCAATAAATTAAACAATGCTAATAACAATTAATTAAACAATACTAATAACAATAAATAAAACTTATTAATTTTCTGTTACAATTAATTTTTTTTTTTTTTTTTTTTTTTTTTTTTTTTTATAAATTGTAATAAAAACAATTTTTTATCGTTTTAAAATTTTAAATAACTTATTATAACGTAATATATATTTCCATTAAGCGATTCTCAAAATGATATTTTTTCCCGCTCAACAACGCGAAACTTTCTGACACATTTTAAAACAATAAAACAATGGCACTTGCAGGCATGATTATTGGAGTGATTTGTAATCGAACAGTATTCTTCATTTTCAGATAATTGAATTTCAACTGAAGTTATAAACGATTGCGGTCTCAGGACGACAGTTTTTTTTTCCTTTCCAGCGCAACCGCATTCAGAAATTTGGCTCAAAATGCTAATTTTGACAGCATTTTTTGTAAAATCGCTTTTTACCGAAAAACGGAAGAAACAGTTCGATTACGTAATTTTTTAAAAAGAGCACCTGCCAATTTGATATGTTTGTGAACAAAAAATTAATTCAAAAATGTGTCAGAAAGTAACCAATTTGGATTTGAGCCTTAATTTGGATTTGCCTTTATTTAATCCTGTCCTCGTATCGATAGACCATTTTTTAAATGTTACTTACACCAAGAGAAATTCATATGCAGTATAACAAATGCATTCATTGTTCAAACTAACAACTCCATTATTCTTCATAATGAATTGCATGATGGATTATGATAACTATTTTTGAAAAGCTTGATTGTTTTTGTTTGATTAAGTGGTGATTTTTCTCTGATAAAAAGGATTTTTTTTTCTAAGCATTTTCAGTATAATCGGAAGAAATTTATTTTGAAAACATACATTTTTGTGTGCATATTTAACAATTTTACATTTTTTTTTTTCTTTTGTGAACAAATCACTACAATAAATGCATACATTATATTTATTTTGATATAATATTTGTCTTTGTACCAGAGTTTTAAAAAGGTAATAATTTTTTTTTTTTTTTTTTTTTTACAAAAGGATAAAAGAATTTAACTAAAGGATTTGAGACTATAAGAGTGATAAAAAATATAGACGAGGATCTTCTTTTTCTGTCAGAAAATTAATATAATAACATATAGTTTCGATAGCGATCAATTTTTGGTTCCCTTCGTCAAATGCAGAAAGAAACAAGAACGAAAAATCGTGCGTCAAGCATAGATTATGTAACTCTTTCCAACGCTTCCAAAATAATTTTACAAATCATACCGCTTAATAAGCTGAAAGACAACATCTAAGTAAACAATTTGAAAAACACATAACATATTTAAAAACATAATTTCAGGAATTTCCAACGTATACAATATTTGGAAAAATATCCGAATACTTTTATTCAGCCCTGTATATGATCTATAGATTTGTATATATACTACATAGGATGCTAAATTTTAGTTTAGTTAAGAAACGCGTAGTTAAAATTCTCCTTCTGGAGTTTCTGTCAATAAACGGAAATGTGTTCGCGAACTTTTGTGCTTCCCTGTATATGATCTACAGAATTTATACCCACCACGTAATAAACAAAAAGTGAGTTAAATTTAAAATCACGTTCAGTAACTTAAAACGCACTTCCAGGAATTATTGTTAACAGACAGTAGACAATTCTTTTGTGTGTCCCTGTAAATGAACGATGACTGCTATACACACAGTATTCTGTAGTAAGCCTCTTGTAATGCACCTTAGTGATATATATAAATTTCAATGCGTTTAAAATAGTGAAACATTATTTAAATAAACCGCAGACGATTTTTCTCCATAGACGTAATGTAACGGAATTCTTTGACTGTCCCTGTAAATTAACTATAAGTGCTATCCACACCCTATTCCATATTAATCTTCTTGTAATGCACCTTAGTCGTATATATCAATTACAATGTGTTTGAAATTGTGTAACATCATTAAAATAAACCGCAAATGATTTTTCCCCATAGACCGTAATGTAACGGAATTCTTTTGAGTGTCCCTGTAAAAAAACTGTAAGTGCTACACACTTCGGTTGAAATAGGGAACGTACTATTGATAACGACAATAACATATAAAAATTGCATGGCAATCCGAGCATATTTACGGGAGTTAGAGCAGACGGCAGACGGCCATACGGCCAGACAAACCGAAGTCATAAACACTTTTCAACTAGGTTGGAAACTGTTTAAAAGAACAGACTCTTTGGCAAAAGCATAAGTGATGCTAAGAATTTTCAATTATTTCATCTACATTCATGGAAAAAAATCTGAACACCAAGAAGAAATCGAGCTAAGGATATGAAACAAAAATGACAGGTTTGCATACCTTAAAGCACGTTGCTTATGCACAGTAAAAAAGACAAATGTTTATTAATCTACCTCTTATCTTTTTGATTTACGAAAATATGATATAACCCTCTTCTGAGTTACCCGCTATTCCGAAAAGCGTTCCTTTATCTTAAGAAGATTCTGAAACCAATAGATTTCTGAGATGTAATGAGTCATTTCTCAAACAAACTTTTCTTTTGCTGCTCGTAATTTTCGGAAACGTTTCCGAGTATTTTTCACAGCGTATTAATTAATTTTCTGTGCCTGGAATAACTATTTTTCAGATGCTATAATATCAGTTCTCAAATAAAAATTTTCAACAGTGTAACAGAAATTATATATGCAAGAGTAATAAAATAATGATAATTTTTATGTTAATGCTATTAATTTTAATGGTAAAGTTGTTAATGTATCATGTTTATTAAATATAAAAATGTTTACTTGAGAATTGATAGCATCCGAAAAACCGGTATTATGGGTTGATAAAGCACCGTAAAAACTACTCGAAAACGTTTCCGAAAACTACGGGTAGCAATGAAATTTTTGGGTACTTTTACGTTATACCAACATCATGCCAAAATGCATGTTAATGGCTATTTATTTCAACCCTGACCGTACAAAGGATTAGCAAGCATTGCCAAACATTGTGATTTGCTATTTATTGAACGATACTCTTTTTATTGTTATTACTATTCTTTAATTGTAACATCGCAAAACAGCTTAATTTGGAATTTTCGGAATCGAAAATATTTATTATTAAGTTATAACTTACATTTGTTACTGACACTGAGATAGATTTGGCAGTTACCTGATGATGAGGAAGATGGAATAAAATTGTTTCAGGACTTTGGAATTATGCATAGAAATTTTTTTTGAACGTCTTCGCATGCGCGAACTATACCAAAGATTTTTTTTTCATGATTTGGTAGTCAATTTTATAGAGTAAGTCATACAAAAAGACCAGTAAAATGTCGTGAAAACTCAGAAAGATACGAGCAATACAGTGAGTTAATTGACAAATTCGGAGGGGGGGGGGGGGGATCTCATTGGATTATATGGGATTTCCCCCCCCGAATTTGTCAGTTATCTTACTGTATTAATGGTATCTTTCTGAGTTTTAACGATATTTGACTGGTCTTTTTATATGCGTTACTCTATAGAATTGACTACCAAATCAGGAAAAAAAAAAGTTTTGGTATAGTTCGTGCATGCGCAGTTATAAATTATTTTATTCGAATGCCCATATCTCATCAGACATTCAATATATTAATTTTTTAATTGCAGTATACTGTTTCTACTGCTCTTGAAGTCAAACATTTACTTTACATCCTTGAATTTCAAGAACAGTTTTTCAAGAACTTCAGTAGATATTCGACCATCCGTGTAAAAAGCGAAAGCGTCCGGTCACTGCCCCTTAAGTTTTCGACAGCAGTGTACTTTTTCTCTCCTGCTTTTCCAAAATACAACAATAAGAATAAAGAAAACATAAAATAAGTTTTATGTGGATGCAATTTTTTTTTCTGTTTTTTCATCGTGCAATTAATATATTTAACTTCTTTTTCCTGTGTACACTTATTGAAGGAAGTCTCTTTATTTTTAGGTAGCTTTCAATACAAAAAAGTATAAAGCTACCTATTGCAGCCGTTCGGAGGAAAGCAGTTCCGGAAAATTTCGATATATTTTCACCGATTATAACCCCCAGGCCCCAACACCACCCTCCGTTCAAATGTTGATTTATATATATAGATATATCCATATATATATACATACATATATATATATATATATATATATATATATATATATATGTATATATATATATATATATATATATATATATATATATCTGACCTATGTCATACGATAGCGCTCGTATTTATAAATCAATTTTGATGAAACTAATTGTGTGTATTAAGCTAACCAATGTCTCGACCGAGTTCGTTGGCCAGCTTGGTCCGCCATTTTGTTTCAAGATGGCCGCCATTTAAAAATTTAAAACTAAAATAAATATACAAAAAAATTAAAAATTCAAATTTAGTGTTAGGCTTTGATACAAGGATTCCAGAGCATTTTTTTGTTTACCTCCATCTCAAAAAATGGCTGAGATAGAGCAGTTTGAAATTCTAGGGTGGCTGACATTTTGAAACAAAACAGCACATTAACGCGACTTCTCGCAAATTATTATCTTTCATTGTTGTAATCATTTTCCCATCATACGCATAAAACTATATATCCATATCCGTTAGCGCCAAATTCTCACCAAACTTGGCGACATTTTGCGAAATATCGCCAAATTTGGCGACCAAAATAAGTCATCATAAATGAAGCCAATTTGGCTATTGCTCAATAATTTGGCGAATTTCTTATTCAAATTCAGTATTAACGAATCTTTTGTAAACGTTTCTTTGCATTTTAACTTGCTGTTTTCGTGTAACATTAGCTAAAATTTTAAAACGAAGATATAGGAAAGCTACCTTTTCCTCCCGGTACAGGCCGGAAGGACTTTTTAATTAAAAAAATATTTAAAAAATATAAGCCTAATTTAATGATGACGAACTGTGATTTTAATACTCCAAATAAAATTTAGTATATATTTTAGAAATATTTTGGCAACTAAAAATAAAGATATATCCTTTAAGAAGAGTACGCAGCAAAAAGAAATTAAAAATATTAATTTCCTTATGAAATATTTAAAAAATAAGAATGCATTCCACGTCCGTAGGTTTAACATTAACCAGTGGAATTTGAGATTTGACAAACCAACACTCTTAGCGTTATCTAATGAACAAAATTTTTTTTTAACATTACGGCGGTCAAGGGGTTGATTGTTTATAAGTTTAAATTCATAGCATTTTGGAACAAATATAAAATAATTCTATCCAATGGTTGGAGTATCGTAGTTGATATTTTTTCAACAGAGCGAAAATATGCCGGGACCAGGACTCGAACCTGGGTACTTTGGTTTGACATACCAACGCTCTCCCTACTGAGCTAAGCTATCCCAACGATATCCTGGGATGGCATATCTCACTCTTATTTGTTGGACAAGGCTGCGAACTGCAGCGCTAATTTCATTCATCCGAGCTATAAATATAGCATTTACATGATGAATCTTGAAATAGCACGAAAACTCCTGTATACCATGTAATTAGGTCATAATGAACAGAGGAAAGTATCCTGGCATATTTTTGCTCTGTTGGAAAAATCTCAACTACGATACTCCAACCATTGGATATAATTTACCTAGTTGAATATACTTTCCTCTGTTCATTATAGAAAATAATTTTCATCCCTAATATATAAAATTTCCAGACATGCTGGAGTTCTGGAAAACTGAATAGTATTCATTAAATATGTTTTTTTCATTTGTCAATAAATATAAAGCAACTCTCTGAAAATATTTAAAAAATTATATTATAAACCAGTTTCATAATAGCAACAATCACATTTTATTTCTGTTGTCAACATCCCTTTTTTATGAATTTACGAAACGCACAACAAAGAATGAGGTATCATTGGAAAGGTTTTTGAAGCGGCTTCTAACATAGTACACTCACATTTCGTTAAACATGTTTTTTTATTAAAAATTTCAGTTAATTAGGAATTAAATTGGCATTGTTTTCATAAATGAAATAAAAGGTTTCCTCAAATTATTGTTGCCAAAAAATAAAATACCGCCTGAGAGAACCGTGACTACCTCTGTAGCTTTTCACACCCCTCGAGTTGTGGTAGAACAAGTACGTGTTGAAACATCCCGACTTAAGACCTAGGGCCTGGTCCCTTTTGGGTTTCCAGCTCCGAAGCTTTATGGGGACGCCGGCCCGTCTCCAAGTGTCTCGCGGTGACTTCCAGTAGTTTCACCGCGCATCGCAACGGCCTACGTCGTCGAAACGTGGGTTCAAGGTTAGAGGGTCCGTAGGTGACGGTCCTCTGACCGGCTGAAGCGCCGCAGGGAGATAAACCTGCTGGTGCGATATATGTCCCTCAGGACTTGGGTTCGGTGGTCGTCTGACGCGCAGGGCGCTCCCTGAGGGCGCCTGCGGCGCAGCTTACTTTTATTTCATGGTCAACAATGATTATAAAAATTAAATAATGCAACAAAGATAAAGTGTGATACCTGCACACGAGTTTATTTTACATTTATGATTAAAAAGGGAAATTGAAATTGAAATGTTTAGAAGAAAAAGACACCATCGATCGATCGCAACAATATATTAATTCAAAAGTAAGCCTAAAAGGTATGCGTTGTTATATTAAACTGTATTTTATATGTATTTAATGTATTTTTTTTTGTCCCCAGTTTTTCCCGAAGCGAATGACGTCATTTTCTAATTCAATTAAAATACGATTGTTATTTTTTTTCCCTCACGCGTGCCTTTTGCTATCTTGCATCAGTTTTTAGTGTAACTTTGATGGAATAAATAAGACGATATTCTGGCTTGACTAATGTTGCTTGCAGATATTTTTATCCTTAATTTTTCGTTAGAAGTTTAAACTTGCATGTAACAAATATTACATATTACTAAAAAATATTAGACTGTCAAATCCTAACACGAGACCACTGGTAATTTCATAAAATTATACATCTAGATGAGATAGAAGTGTTGTTGCTGCTGCTTCTTATGGAATATTTTTAACTCGTTTGAAGATAGAGTTGTATTAATATATATAATTAGTATGGGGAATAAATTTTGTAGAGGTTTTAAAGTAACTAGATAATGATTTCATCATTAATTGAAGAATAAAGCAACATTCTGAAAATAATGTATTTATAATTCTGTGAAGATTCTTTAAATTAATGTTATTGTAAAGTTTTTTGAAATCGTATGTTGTAATAATTTTTACATTATCTAATGCCTTTTAAGGTTTTCGATAGGTCAGCTGTAACCTGAAATAGAAACACCTTTGCTTTCAGGAAAATATTTCAGAAAAATATGAGTGAAAGAGTGAAAATTACAAAAAATTACAAAAAGTAAACTAAAGAAATTAAAAATTAATAAACAGAAGATGGAATTATTATTTTTTGATATAAAATTAAATAATTAGGATATAGATAGGTTGACTAGACAATTGGGAAAGAAAAAAATTAAAAATCGTTTACTGCGCACAAAGACACATTCACTGATTTCACTGATATAATTTTATATATCATCACAACTTACACATACAATATTGTATTATATGTATATACCTTTAAAAAAAATACGTCAAACAAATTCTATCAACAAAAACTGACGATATCTCTAATTTAAAGATGGCAAGTATTTAGTTTATATGAGATAATTTTAACTTAAAAAATAAATATTAAATTCAAACTGTTGCCCGTGTTACGGAATAAGCCTCCTAATTAAGATAAGTGCTAAAACAAAAATAAAGAAAAAGTTACATCTCCATCTCATAGAACTTACATATGGACAATCTTTCTGTGCCGCTCACATCTGGTTAGCTGACACTAACGAGGCAAATTTATTGCCTGTTAGAAAATACTTTATTCGTTAGGCATCTGCAGAACATTTGTGTTAAGTATCGTCGGACACTTTAAAGACAGTTTAGCTGAACTTATTTTTAACGAGACTTTTACTGACTCTTTTTTTATAAACACTTGAATTTGACTTTTAATGATGCAAAATGGCCAATTTTAGATAATGATGTTTATCACGCATATAACCTTTTGAATGTAACCAACTTTTTGAGAAAAGCACGTGTGTATTTTCGTGTATATGTTTTTTGCTCACTTCGTGCTCAAACACCCTACTAAGAGGGTGGAAAATGTTCAGTCTTAATTTTATCTTATATTAATTTTTTTCTTTTCCTTTTAAAAAGTGTGAAGATGGTTTTCTCTACTTAGTATACTACTACGATACTATGGAATACATAATTCTGTAGCAGTGATCATATTTCTAGTGAAATCATACAATTTCTTTTCAAATGGATACTTCAAACAAAATAATATTCACACAACAACAAACAAAGTTGTTAAAAACGGATTAACCCGGATACATCACTGACGAAGCTACCAAACGGTAAGAACATTCTTTTTTTTCTATAAAATGTTGTGAAGAAAAATGATTAAGTATTTAGAAATAAAATAAAGGAGGTAATTAACCGTTCTCACGCCTTAATACTCGTTAGGTAAATATTGTCTAACAATTTGATTATGAGACTGACAGGTCTCATTAGGTAGATAAAATAAAACATAGATCCTCAAATAATAAAGAAAAATCCGGTAATCCGATAAAAGAAAAAAAAATATATTCAATTAACTTGAAGAACTTAAAAAAAAAGAAAAGAGAGATAATGGCATACGCAAAGGACAGTGCGGCTATAGAAAAACTAAATGCGAACAACTACTCAAATTGGCGATTTAAAGTTGAGATGCTATTGATACGTGAAGAGCTTTTTGAAGTCGTTACCGACGAAGCTCCAGATCCGATAACCGCTGATTGGACGAAGCGGGACCGGAAGGCAAGGGCCTTGATAAATCTTAGTATCGAAGATAGCCAAATAATAAATATAAAGCATCTTAACACAGCTAAAGAAACCTGGACCACTTTGAAAAATATACATGAGCGTTCTAATCTTTCAAGCAAATTACATCTCCTTCGCAAACTTTATAGCACAAAGCTAAATGAAGGAGGGAATTTAGTAACACATATTATCAAATTATTGGAACTTGTAGATAAATTGGCCGGAATAGGAGAAGATATCTCAAATTCACACAAATCTGCCATTTTTTTATGTTCGTTACCCCCGTCATACGATACATTGATTACCGCGATTGAAGCGAGAAATGAAATAGATTTAACGCCTGATTTTATTAAAGGAAAGCTTATAGATGAGTATACTCGCAGAGTCGAGAATTCGGAAAATTCAGGCAACGGGCCAAACGGGGCAAAACAGGCAACGGGGTTTAAAGCCTATAAATCACAGGGTAAATTAGGCTACACAGATCAAAGAAGAAACAATAAATTTTGTTCGTATTGTAAAATGAAAAGTCATTCATACAGCGAATGTTGGTTTCAAAAAAGAAAAAATAATCATACAGTACAGCATAACAAACCGTTCAAAAATAAAAATCATTCTACTTCTTTGTGTTTTGAAGAAAATGTACCCGACAAAATCGCGGAACGGCGTGATACAAAACAAACTGAAAATAAAAACGTAGCGTTATTGACAGAACAATCGGAAAACAAACAAATATTTATTATTGATAGTGGAAGTTCAAGTCATATTGCTAATTCTAAAGAAATGTTCTTGAAAATAACCAGCAACGATGAGACAAATGTGACTGTTGCAAATGGTAATAAATTAATTTCATACGGGTCAGGTGAAATAGTAATAAACACTGGAAAACAAGACAGGCAAATTACACTTCGTGACGTATTGTATGTACCCGATATCGAAACAAACTTGCTGTCAGTTAGCAGGGCTACTAAAAACGGATGTCAAGTAAATTTCGATAAAGATGCGTGTGACATCATACATAATGGGGAAATAATTCTACAAGGTAGATTGAAGAATAAGTTATATGAAGTGCATGTAAATAATAATAAACCAGGGGATAATAATTACGTGAACATTACGCACAATTGTACAAATACAAGATGTATAGACTTATGACATAGGCGACTTGGCAGGGTCGGACTGGGTCCTTGTAAAGGGCGCAGACCTTGGATTTTCGAAGGGCGCAACTTTACTAAAGAAGCTCATTATTTTACCACTTTTATAGAAAGCCAATAATATCCATTAATAATTAATAGACTGTAAAAATATAATCCGAAATATCAACATTTTAAAAATTTGATTTCTGTGTTAAATTTTGGAAATTTCCAATTATTTATAAAGATCTCTACACTGTACAAAATTTCAGAAATGTTTTCTGATGCAAAATAATAATAATAATAATAATAATAATAATAAAATACGAAAATTTATTTGTAAATTTTTGTCTGCAAGTCCTTAATTGACCATGCAATCATGAACCAACCACAAGCTTCCGATATTAACAGAAACCTCTTTTCCAAAGTTATAGACAAAGGAACTTTTTTTTTCCATAAACATCGCCGAAAACTTCTAAAACCCGTTGTTTCCAGGAGTTTCTGGTCGGTTCTTTTCCAAATGATTTCTGAGGACATGGTAAAGAGTTACGGAACTGTGCGTAATTAAATAGCTACAGTCAAAAAAAAATTCGTAAACTTCTCTGTTACCTATAGTAATAACATAAAATAAAGTTTTTGTCTGTCTGTGTGTTTGTTGACGATGGCTAGCGAAATCTACAGCTCGCACAGCTCTGAAAATTTCGATTTAGGCAGTGCAAGGCATGTCCTAAAGGCTCAGATTTTTAATATTTTGATAATTAGCCAAGATATTAATCAAAAACTCATATATTTCTTTGAGAGCCAGCAAAAGCATCTGCGCATGCCCAGAACCCGATTTACGCATCGGGAGGGAGTGAATAAGTAAACACGCGTTTCCTTTTTTTCTTTGTGTGTGTGTGTGTGTGTTTGTGTATGTATTATTTCATAGTTTTAAATCGGCAAAAATAATTAGAACTATTGAAATTGGACGTCATATTCAGAAAGATCATACTCTTACGTCTCAAATGCTGCAATATATTCGATAAAATATCTTTGTTAACCTTTGGAATTTTTTTTTATTTCAAAAAGGTAGTTTTCCCGAAGGACATTTTTCTCCCTTATGTTAACGTTTCTCTAGGGCAGGCATATGTCAAAGCTGTTTACCGCCGCGGGCCAAATTAAGTAGTATATACTAAGCCGCGGGCCACATTAAAAAAATGTAGATACTAATATTATTACCATTGCACAGGATACAATTTGTATTTACAAAACACAGCCATGTTAAAGAAATATTCACGTCAAGTTTCAAAGTTACAATACATTTTCTGATTCAAATTATGTTTATTTGGGTGAAAAAAGGTTGGCAGCTATGAAAAGATGTCGTATAAAAGTGCGCTACCGAACATAGCTAAAATATGCCTAATTGCACACTTATACTTTAAAAAATCGGCCGATTGATGAATAATTACAGAAATTTTGAAACCCCAAATCCATATATTTTCACTTTAATATGAAATCGCACTGAATTTTGATTAACAGCAGCATTGAATTCTGAAGAATAATTTCAACATCAATCATTATAATTTTAAAAATTTCCACTTTGATGATTTTTTATAGTGCCTGGCAACATTTAAATTGAAATACATTTCCTTTTAAAAAATTGTTTTATCAAAGTAATAAATTCTATTTGAAAACGCTAATACTAACAAATAACATGATAACATACTTCTGTTAATTGCTAAAATATATAAAATAAAAGCATTATAAATAGTAAAATAACTTTTATTAGTCTGTCTCGAGCCACAATTTCGATAAGTTAAATAATGCTGCATCGTTACATATTGTATTTTTGCGTGTTTCAACATATATGGTTTCTCTTATTATAGATGGATAGTGTAGACTAGAGTGAAAAATTATCTTACTTTCATTGAAATTTATTTGGATACAATATGTAACGATGCAGCATTATTTAACTTATCGAAATTGTGGCTCGAGTTACTCCATGGTTACAAATATGGAAATAAACAACCAAGTAAAAATAAAAAATACGTGAAAGATTAAATGATAGCGTTTCAAATAATAACTTCAAAGACCGTGCAATTATAGAATATTCTAATTTGTTTTGATAATGGCTCGGATAGAGCCGAAACATGTCTACAGACTAATAAAAGTTATTTTACTCTTTATGTTTTCATTTTACACCTTTTAGTAATTGAAAGAGGTATATTATTACAAGGTGTTGTAATTTCTTATGTTTTTAACAAGATAGCTTTATGAAATTTGCTTTGAAATTTACTCAGGTGCTTTGTAATTTGAAATGAAAACTCCAAGTACTTTGTCTGTTGGTAGACTTTTATAATTTGTGGATTTAAAATGAAAATTGTAACATTTCAGTTAAGCTTTTATAATGGAAAGCCGTCAAATTCCGTATAAAAAGGTAGATTTGTTTATCTTCATACCCACATTTCTAAGATATTTTTGTGCAGATTGACGATTATTAAGAATGTTACGTACAGATATAAGTTTAAAAGCACGAACCCGGCTTTTAGAAATCAGTCTGTTATAAATAAATCTTTTTAGCAACGGTACCTATACTTATACTATTTTCAAATTTCTTTAACTGCGCTAGACATCATTTCTTCAATTTCGTTTTGAGTGATTTCGACTCCCGGGACAATTAATGTGCTAAAAACAATAATTATTATTTTTTTTAAGCAAATGTATTTCATTCAATAGGCTTGGTGAAAGCAGTTTGATTCTCTTTTAAGAAGTATCAGTTTCAATTCTGACAGTTTATCTTTTCTATGTTTAGCCAGATTTTTGTGAGTTTTCTTTATACTTTGTGCTGTAGCACTTAATGTACATTCTTTTTAAACTCCAACAGTTTCTACATATCAAGCATAAAATTTCAGTTTTCTTTTGAACATAATTGTGTTGTAAATCACCTTTAGAAAAGTACGCAATGTCCATAGGGTAAAGAGCTTTAACACATTTTTTTTTTTTTTATAAATCTTGGAATGTATGAGAGTATGTCAATAAAATGTGTGTATATCAATAAAAAAAAAAGGAAAGAAAGGAAAGAAGGATCATACACAATTACTAACCTAAGTAATAAAAATAATTAAAGAGCTTAAATCCGATTAAAAGCTAAGTTCGACTAATGCCCAGATGAAGAACCTGGATCGCATATTCGGGGTTTTTACGTCAAACACAAAAGTGATTATTTATGCCACTTTCAAAGCAACTCATTTAAAGCTATATAATTTTATATTTACATTTTTTTTAAATTTTAACTGTTCTTAATTAGTGCTGAATTTTATTATTTTATAATGCATTTCTTAGTAATTAATAAATACAGAATATTATTTTGTAAAATGGTGTAAAATCTAAGATAGTAGTAAAATAAAGTATTAGTTTCAACATAAACAAATTAACATTATAAGTAAAAGTACTTTAAAAAATTTACGACCCTTTGCTACGTTCCGATTGGTAATCTATGTATGGTAATCAATGTTTTTGTGCCAAAATGTAAAATTGAATTATATCTGTCTATAATACATTACTGTTGCCAGAGAGCAGGACTTTTTTAAATTCAGAATGCTACCGCATTCTGAAGACAAATATTTTCCTCATATAACATAATAAATAAGATACATATTATTATTCAAAAATAGTGGAAGCATTTTGAATATTTAAAAATGCCTGTCAAATTGGTAACACTAATTTACATATATTTCGGATATTCGCCATCTCTAAGACCACGATTGCTGCAAGTGTTCGTGCTAAGTGTATTTTTAGCATCCGTGTTCTAACACAACTAAATTAAACACGGGTAAATTGCCTAAGGATTCGCGGGCCACAGATAGGTTGTTCGCGGGCCAGTTGTGGCCCGCGGGCCACGTGTTTGACATGCCTGCTCTAGGGTGTAATTTTAAAGGTACCGGAGACCACAAATAAGCTCTAAAAGCTAAATCCTTCTTGTAATCAATGTGAAATCGGTATTTTAAAATGCGAATTGTAACCCTTTCAACAACACCGGCGAACGCAGGTCACTTCACGCCTCACGGAGATTATCTTTTTTCTATGCTAAAAGTATCTAAACGTCTATTTCGACACAGTATTTCTAGAGCATCTCGGTAGACAAGATTTACATAACTTACAAAATTTTCGAAACGTTCGAACATGCATAAAAAAAAAAAAAAAAAAAAAAATTGAGAAATTTTTGAAAAAAAAAAAAAACCGCGGAAAACCGGGTATGACGTTATAGTCCTATGTGACATACATGACATTTTATAATCTGTATGACCAAGTTATAATCACATTCTTCATTCTATTAAATCCTATCATACGTAATTAATTCAATGATACCCCATGATAGGTAATGATTCTATGTTGCCATGGCGATGACGCCCTATTTAAGATGGAGTCCTATTATTTCCGTATTACTGAATTTAAAAACCGAATTTGTAAACTAAAAGCGTTTCATGATAGCAATCCTATAATCTACCGACAGTTTTTTGGATAGATGTTTCCGGGTAAATATACATTAAATGGAAAAAGAGTCTAAATATGGATTTTAAGTTCTGAAAGTTTCGAAGCTAGGCTTAAGTTTCCCATTGGAATTTTCAGTAAATGTCAACAAAAGATAAAATGTTGCCAACTTAAAATGTATTTATTTTTCTACGAAAATTGAAGGAATCGCGGCAAGAGAGTGCCAAGCCACATTTTTGAACTTCTGAGATATTTCTATTTGAAAATTTGATCAAATAATCATATCAAGATATATAACCTAAAGTTTTTTCGCCAATGTCCTACTAACATTTGAGATATTCTGAATAATAATATGGCATTACTTTAATGATATTACTATTACGTTTATTGCAAATTAGCTATCTTCATTGAGGGCATAAACATCTGGGGCAAAAACAAAACCTGTCATATATGTTGCCACCAAGTGACATTAGAAACAAATTATATGTTGGATATTACATTTTACAATATTAAGCAACAGATTACAGTGTTACATTTATTTCACCAAAAATGTGGCTTGGCACTTTCCTGCCCCGACCCCCTCAATTAATCATATTATAATAACAGACAATATAATTCATTTCACTTAAACTAGTTATAGTACGAACGCACCTTTTTGTCATACAATTTTAAACTTGTTATTATTACATTTATAGACAATTCTGAATCAGTTCTTTTTTCATATTAAAATGTAATTGTTAACAAAAAAACAAAGTTTGAATTACCTTCCAATTGCCGGGATAAAATTCTCTGAAACCTATTTTATAAACATTTACTAGGAATTATAAGATACATTTGAATTGTTACAAATACAGGAACACTACACTTTTCAGATAAGTATATGACATATATATATAATAAATGCTTTTTCAGCAAACTCAATAATGATAATAAAATATTAAATAGAAGCGACACTCTTTGGTGCCAGACAGTCTGAAATTTATTGCACGGAGACTGCCGCCATTGGTAACAGATTGAATATACTTCAGGTTTTAAAAGATTTGGATTGGATGCTCTCCTGAAACAATGAAATGTTCAAAAACAAACAGTGCTTGCAAAGAGAAAAATAGTTCACTATATATTTTTTTTTATTGCAAAAAATGAATGTTATTTTAAAAATATATACAGAATAGTATTTTTATTAATGTTGTAAAGTTAGTTACTCTAGTATTTGCCGTAATTTTTTTAAACTTCATCTGGGTTTTTTTTTTACATCATCTGGACGAGGGCGCTGATTTAATGGCCGAGGGCGCACCGGCCCGCGGGCCGGTTGCCCGGCGGGCCAGTCCGAGCCTGCGACTTGGACATAGAAGTTACGATGCAATTAAAATCATTGTACAAAAACAACTTGTAAATGGCATAACCCTAAATTTCTGCAAACACAACACCTATTGTGAGGTATGCATTAAATCCAAAACAAACGATACCCCATTTCCAAAATCGGTCGCATATAGAGACACAAAAAGGTTAGAGTTAGTGCACACTGATGTGTGTGGTCCGATAAATACTCCTACCATAGGGGGAAAACGCTATTTCATCACTTTCATAGATGATTACTCCAGATTCTGTGTCATCTATCTAATGACGAAAAAAGTGAAGCGTATGAAAAGTTAAGGGAATACATTTCGACCGTGAAAAATAAATTTGGAAAATTTCCAACCGCCATCAGATCCGATAATGGCGGAGAATATGTTAACGATGAATTAGAAGAATACCTCAAGCGTTACGGTATTGAGCATCAGCACACAGTACCGTACTGCCCGAGCCAGAACGGGATTCCTGAGCGTAAAAATAGATCACTTTTAGACATGACTAGAAGCATGTTAAGTGAGGCTAACCTCCCACATAGACTCTGGGGAGAAGCCATATGTACAGCCAATCATTTGCAAAATCGCTTACCATCGAAATCCATTAGCTCTACCCCCTACGAACTATGGTTAAACAGAAAACCAAATATAAAATATTTGAAAGTATTTGGGTGTACTGCATACGCATATATTCATAAATTTAAACGCGGCAAATTAGACGACAGAGCTGAGAAAGGCACGTTCGTGGGATATGACAACCGGTGTAAAGCGTACAGAATATTTACAGGAGACGGAAGAGTAATTTTAGCCAGAATCGTCAAATTCGCTGAAAATAACATGTGTAATTCAAATGTTGAGAAAAATGTTGACACAATTGAGCTGATGTCAGAAACAAACAAACAAGCGCAACAGAATGGCACTAGTATAGTAGAATTTGATCTAACACCAAACCAAACTGCTCCAGATACACCATCCGCGTCTCAACAAACACAACAACCGAGAAGATCTGAAAGACACAATAGAGGTGTGCCACCGGACAGGTTTGCATATGCAGTCCGGCACGATCCAGTATATGAACCAAAAGGTTGGCAAGATATGCTAAACATTGAGAATCCGCAAGAAAAAAATAACTGGATTGACGCAACACGAGAGAGAAATAAATTCACGCATGGAAAATGAAACCTGGATTTTGGTGAAACCACCACAGGGAGCCAAAGTAATTGGATCCAGATGGACCTACAAGGCTAAATATGATGAAAATGGACAAATAAAGCGTTATAAAGCCAGATTGGTGGCTCAAGGCTTCAAGCAAAAATACGGGACAGACTACGATGAAACATATGCTCCCGTAGTATCACACACCACCTTAAGATGTTTCTTAACTGTCGCAGCTTACAAAAATCTTAATGTTAGGCAAATAGATATAAAAACTGCTTTCTTGCATGGAAAAATTGATGAAGAAGTGTACATGTCACAACCCGAAGGGTATATGTGAACGCAAACGAACCAGAAAAGGTCTGTAAACTTCGTAAGGCCATATACGGGCTGAAGCAAGCAGCCCGGGCCAGGTATGCAAAAATTACTGAATCGCTTAAAGAGTTAAATTTTATACAGAGTAAAGCAGACACCTGTCTATTTTCTAGAGGACAAGGGGAAGATACAGTGTATATAGTTGTGTATGTAGATGACATCCTTGTTGCAGGAAGCATCCATTTAATTGAAGATGTCATAAATAAATTAAAAACACAATATACACTCGAAGATTTAGGGGAAATCAGCAATTATCTTGGGATAAAAATTCAGAAAACACACAATGGCTTTAAATTAAATCAAACAGCCAAAATAATGGAAATTGTTAAGAAATTTAATCTCGAAAAATCAAAGCCATACGCGACGCCAATGGAAACGAATTTCCTAAGATCAGAAAAGGAAGAAAATCCAATGCCCAATAACACAAAATTTAGACAAGAGATCGATGCGTTATTATATATCGCGACAATTACAAGGCCAGACATATTATTGGCAGTGAACATTTTGAATCGAAAATGTGAAAATCCGTCCAAAGAAGATTGGAAAGGTGTTAAACGGCTTATTCGTTACCTAAATCACAGTAAAGATCTAAATTTGGTAATCAGCAACGAACATCCACCAGTGTTAGAAGTGTACACCGATGCTGATTGGGCCGGTGATACACAAACCAGAAGATCTACTACTGGAAATTTATACCTATTAGGGAAGAATCCAATACATTGGATAACAAAGCGCCAGTCGTGTATTGTTCAATCATCAGCAGAAGCTGAATTTGTAGCAGCTGCAACAGCCGTTCAAGAACTTACATGGTTATTAAGATTGTTAGAAGACTTAAATTTAACCCAATCTCTTCCGATTACTGTCTATGAAGACAACATTTCATGCATTAAGATGATTGAATCGGACAAATATACAAATAAAACAAAGCATATTGATTTGAAATACCACTCAATCAAACATATGAAGGAAAATGGAACAAAAGAAATGTGTTACTGCCCAAGCAAATCTATGATTGCAGACGTGTTTACCAAACCGGAACCCAAACCTGTATTTAGAGAAAACAGGGACAAACTGAAACTGCTAAGTGATCTTCATTAGGGGCTTAAGGGGGGCTTTGTTGCCCGTATTACCCCGTAAGGCATGGTGACGTCACGGCGACGTCACTGTGAAGTCACACTGTGACTTTGTGACCGTCGTCGTGACGTCACGTGACGTCGATGTGAAGTCACTGTGACGTAAATGCGAGGTCGTTATGGCCGTTTTCAAGGCTTTCTGTGACCTCACAATGTGACTACTTTGTGAAGTCACCGTGCGACTGCAATGTGAAAAATGTGACGAATCTGCATCGGATAGGGTGACCAGATTTTACCCGAATCCTATACGGATTGTTCGGATCAAAATTTTTTTATGGTTCAAGTTTGTGACGACACTGCACCGGGTCGGGTGACCAGATTTTACCCGAATCCAATCCAGAAACTTCGGATCGATCTTTTTGGATTTGTTTGGCTACAGAATAGATTTAGATTAGTTGTCGTGTGACCTGATTTTCGTGAACCCGATCTGACCCGAGTCGGGTATAATGTTTTTACTGTAAGTCTTGTTTGGAATAGAATCTTGCATAAGACCGAGTAACCAGATTTTATCAGAAATTGTGTTACGATACAATTTCTGATGTCGGCTCGGATCTAGAGTCATACACGAATCCGGTTATATACTTCTTGAACATGATTGAATGTCAACTTGAACATGAATGATGGTTGACTGAAACTATATTTTGATTCAACCCGTATTCTTATCCTAACCCAACAACAACAACAACAAAAAATCTGTAAGCCCACAACCCGACCGAACCTGATAAATGATTTCGCATAGATTCGGATAACAAGATTTCACCAAATACGGATAAGATGCAACTCGTATTCAAATTAAAACTTTGCATCTGATTGAGAAACCGGTTAACACGAAACTTTCTGACACATTTATGAACAAACTTTTAAACGCATGGCACTTGCATGCCTGATTATTAAAGCTATTTGGAATGACTAGCGTTTTCCATTTTTAGATAAATGTAATACTTAAGATCAATGTCGGTCACGTTTTACCCGTTTCTGACGCTGCGCGTCGGAAATTTGTTTCAAAACACCGACTTTGATAGTGTTTTCTGAAACATCATCTGCCGTTACCAAAAAATGGATAACGCCATTCGATTATATATAGGGTAGATGTGCCAGTAATGGACACCCTTAAGGAATTTCTTTAACAATTATTTTTTAATTAATAGTTATAATTGTTATATTCAACATTTTTTAATATTATATTACTCTACCAACAATATTTAACCATGCTCATAGTCACATTTCCCAATGTGAATCTAAATTTAATTGTAAATAACAGAAATAAATCAAAACACCCTAAACTCCAGTAATGGACACCTCACAAAAAGTAATAGATAAATGATATTATGATTGCATTTAAAACTAGTGCTCGCGATTATACGTTTATATACGTTTAAACGTATACGTAGTCAAGCCTTTTTTCCATATGATTTCTATTAAAAATCGTTACCGGTTACAATACGTTTTATACGTATTATACGTATAATCGCGAGCACTATTTAAAACTAGAATTTAAAGATAGCATATTAATGAAATAAATAAAGCTGAATTTTTATTGGTTATGTTTTTATAAACCAAAAACATTGAAGGTGTCCCATTACTGGAAGGCGGTCCATTACTGGCACATCTACCCTTTTCTGAATAAGAACACCTGCCAATTTCATGTATTTCCGAATAAAAATGAATTCAGAAATATGCCAGAAATTAGCTATTTTGGATTTGAGAACAACTTTAAAGAAAATATAAGTATACATTTTCAAATAAACATTCTGAAAAATTTATATTAGGAATCAATTTTAAATAATAGATATACCTATTGTGCGATATTATTAAATAATAAACATTGTATCAAGCAGTAAAACAGTTTTCGTTGTAAATGAAATATAGAACTTAAGATCATAAATGCCAAAAAAAAAAAAATTATATATATTTTTTCTTTACAAATTATTTTATTTATAGTTTTTGATAGAATACTAAATGCAGAACTTAAATATCAATTTTTACAGTAAAAACATTCGATAACACAGCTGGAAAATTACCTTAACTAAACAGTTATTTTATTGTTTCATCAATATTTATTATTTTTGTGCATCTAACATTGACATATCTCGACAAATAAATTATTCAATGCATTAAAATGTCACATTTTTTTTTCAAATATACCGGAAAATTATTTCTGGAAACCTACACTAGCAACGAAATTATTAAATTGCAAATCAAATATTAATAGTTTTAAAAATTGCAATGTTTTTAATTATAATGAATAACTATGAAAATTGAACTAAGAAACGCAAAACATTAAATAAATGCCTCCTTTTACATAACACTTTACATTTAGAATACATATTGTTAGTGAATTCTTTAAGCTTTTTTCCAAATAGTCTATTTAAAAAAATTTAAAACATTAAAGATAAAATTTAATACAAGTGATTTTTTAAAAGAAAATTTAAACATCTTAATTTTTAAATAATGCAATATTAAATGTACTAAGTACTAAACATGCACTATTAACAAAACTGCGAAGACATTAAAAGTTACCTGCTGATCTATAGGTAAAGGTGTTATTGTTGAATGCTCCTTATCTGCTTCCCTTTCATTGAAAAATTAGAATGTAAATCCACTACAATAATTTTCAAATTATTCCAGCAGAGAGGTGTGTTCATAGATCTGAGAAATCAAATATCACTCAGGCCTTATGAATGCACCCGGCTAGACACAGGGAGATGTTAAAATGGATGGTTTACTTTAAAATGGAGATTGTTCACTTTAAAACGTTAATTTACTTACACAGTATAAATCTACAAACTTCAAAGAACCCAACACACGCTAATCCTAGCTTCGAATGAGAAAAAGTCGTCTGCCTTCAATATGCGCGCGCAGTATTGTTTAAACACAACAAAATAACAGCTAGCAGATGTTTCCAACTTTACCGCAAATGATATATAGTCTGTTCAGGGAAAGGAGATAACGAAAGTAAACAAACGGGTTGCAGAAAAATCGCCAAGGAGCCACACATTTGGCACAAATCCCTAGGTTGGCGAATTTTATTTTTTATTTCGATTTGTTAATTTTTTAAACATTTATTTTGATAACTATATGAAAACAACACAAGTTGCTAACTGACTTACATCGAGATTTTAAACAAAAATGTAAAAGTTTAAGACGTCAAAATATAAATTATTCTCTATTTATTTTAAACAGCGTTGAATTCAGACATATTTTTTCCTGGTGGGATTTCTGTGCCTCCAGGCGAGACATTATATAGTTTCGGGGGGGGGGGGGGGGGGGGATTATACTTTTTGACCATTAAAATTATAAAATCTGAAATATTCCGGGAGGGGACATTTTAATGCCCCGAACGGAATTTCCTCCCGGGGCAAACTTTCTGAATTCAACATTGTTATAAACCATCATCAGGAGTTAATTTTGTTAAATACAAAATAGTACAAAACTATTTATATCTTACATTATTGAAGCCCACTTACCTCATAAATCATTCAGAAGATGAAGTTGAAGTATCGGAACTATTAGAATCTAGATTGATTATCATGGAATCTACTATATTATCTATAGCATTATCTAAATCCCACATTTGTTTTTCCACTGTATTTGTTACATGTTGAATGCATCTTTTCCATTCTTCAGTGCCAATTTTGCTTATACTTTGAGAGAATATTTCTTTTACATGAGGCATTTTGAATGTTTTGTTTTCTTTCGCAACGAAGTTCTTTATTTGTGCCCAAATCAGTTCAATAGGATTAAGCTCGCAATGATAGGGGGGTAATCGTAAGACAGTTTTATTTTGTGCTTTTGCCATTTCATCGACAGCGTACTTGTCATATTTATTTTTATTTTGCTTCACTAACTGCAACATTTCCGCTTTTATCATTCCGTCCTCAAAAGGGATATTTTTTGTTAAAAGCCAATCAGCAATTTTTTGTTTTCTCCACGAAGTATTCGGTATATTTTCTGATTTTCGGGAATGATAAGGAGCATTATCCATTACTATCACACAGTTATCTTCCAGTCGAAATAAGATATCACCAAACCACTTTTCAAAACGTTCTGAATTCATGTCTTCGTGATAATCTTTATTTTTATTTGATTCGAATAAGTCAAGCCCTCCATCCACGAAACCAGAATCGCTACCAATATGGGTAATTATCATCCGTTTTCCTTTTCCGGAAGGAGATTTTAATCCGGAAGAAAGACCAGACAAAAATGCTTGTTTTGATGATTTTACTGAGGTATCTTTCCAAACTTTACTAACTGTATGGCCTGCATTCAACCAAGTTTCATCCATATAATATATTTTGCGCCCTTCTTCTCTGACAGATTTGATTTGCCTTAAATATTTTCTTCGCCACACAATTATTTCGTTTTTATCAATGAGAGTACTGTCTCGTCCTCTCCGTGAATATCTAAAGTTTAATTCTTTCAGGAGATGATAAAATGTTGTCCTTTTAAAGGTTGGCAAATCAGGGTCATCATTTACAACTTCCAAAACTTTATTTATAGTGGGCAATTCATTCCTCAAAAAGAACTCGTGGATTTTTCTCCTAATAGCATTCCTATCAAAATCATCTATATTTTCTAAAACACGTTTACGTAATTTTATTTTCTTCGGCGAGTTTAACACACCACATTTTTTATACTCTCTTAACACTCGAAAAACAGAAGCTTTACCTACGCCTGTTATACGAGCAGCATTATCTCCTATATGAGAAATCGGAAGTTCAGGATTCGATTCAAGTTCCGTTTTATATACATTTAAAATCATATCTTTCTCCACCTTACTCAAAGCTTTTCTTTTTACTCTCTTAGGCGGGCTCAAAGAAGAATTTTCACACTCCATTTGTGTATATAAAATACCAAATCAATCGAAAAAAATCGTCAATTTTAAAAGTGAAAGACAAGAAACAAACAGCCGTTTGGGAAAAAAAGCAGAGGCTCAAACAATTGGCGCTTCTGGCACAACGCCAGGTTTAAGCATCGCCAATCCGCACGCGCATTTGTTTACTTTCGTTATCTCGTTTCAGCGAACGGAGTATAGGAAGAAAATAATTTAAATAAAGACATTTCAAAACCTTTATAATTTGTATGGCTGAAAAATGAACTTCTAATGATGCTATAATATTCTTTTTTTATATGAGAGATTTTTGTTTTCTTAGAAATAAGCTGTGAAAATTTACATTTTTATATATTTTTTAATCCATTGCATTTGCTTTAGACGTCAAAAGTAAAGATAAATTTTAAATAATAATTGATTTAATAGGCTTTATAAAGTAATTTCGATATAAATTTAAATTGCAATCAAATTTCCTAAGTACAATTTTTTTATTTTTTACACTCTATCGAAAAGAGCAATATATTTAATAGAGGTGACATCTTACTAAGCACTGGCCAGTTTTGGATAAATTGCTATAGGAATGACATGTTTTTAATTCATTTTTGCTCGGAAATACACGAAATTGGCTCGTGTTTTGTTCAGAAACTATGTTATTGAAAAACCTTTTCCATTTTTTGTTAAAAGCAGAAGATCTTTCAGAAAAGAATGTCAAAGTCGGCGTTTTGATTTGAATATCCGACGTGACAGTGAAAGACAGGAGAAAAACTGGTCGTCACGTGACACGAATTGCTTATAACTTGATAAATAACTAAATTTCTATTTAAGGATTTTTACCTGTGTATTATATAGTATATTTTGTTAAATTTCATGAAAATGGTAATGAAAATTGTAAAAAATTATCTGCCTCATATATGTAGACAGATATTTATTTATTATTTTATTTTGGAAATACTCAATATATTTAAATAGTGTGTGACAATATTTTTATTAATGATTTAGGTACATGACATAATTCAAATCTATATTTTATGAGTTTTTTTTTTCCAAATTCACTCTCCGATCACACCGTGAAGTCACAGAGTGTTGGCATTTTGGTCATAGTTTTTACGTGACTTATGTGACTTGCAGTGACGTCATTGCAACGTCACAAAAATTTCTAAAGCTGTCAAAAAGTAATTTTCTTTATGTTATAAGATGTTCTAAAGTTTATTTTAAGTTTTCTTTAGATCTCCAAGACGTTCACATTTTGGTCACAGTGTGACGTTACAAAGTGGTGGCATTTTGGTCACAGATGTGACGTGACGTACGTGACTCACATTGACGTCACAATGACGTCACTGTGACTGTGCATGCTATGCGGGACGGAATAAGCCTCCTAATTAAGATAAGTGCTAAAGCAAAAATAAAGAAAAAGTTACATCTCCATCTCATAGAACTTACATATGGACAATCTTTCTGTGCCGCTCACATCTGGTTAGCTGATATTAACGAGGCAAATTTATTGCCTGTTAGAAAATACTTTATTCGTTAGGCATCTGCAGAACATTTGTGTTAAGTATCGTCGGACACTTTAAAGACAGTTTAGCTGAACTTATTTTTAACGAGACTTTTACTGACTCTTTTTTTATAAACACTTGGATTTGACTTTTAATGATGCAAAATGGCCAATTTTAGATAATGATGTTTATCACGCATATAACCTTTTGAATGTAACCAACTTTTTGAGAAAAGCACGTGTGTATTTTCGTGTATATGTTTTTTGCTCACTTCGTGCTCAAACACCCTACTAAGAGGGTGGAAAATGTTCAGTCTTAATTTTACCTTATATTAAATTCTTTCTTTTCCTTTTAAAAAGTGTGAAGATGGTTTTCTCTACTTAGTATACTACTACGATACTATGGAATACATAATTCTATAGCAGTGATCATCTTTCTAGTCAAATCATACAATTTCTTTTCAAATGGATACTTCAAACAAAATAATATTCACACAACAACAAACAAAGTTGTTAAAAACGGATTAACCCGGATACATCACTGACGAAGCTACCAAACGGTAAGAACATTATTTTTTACTTCTATAAGATGTTGTGAAGAAAAATGATTAAGTATTTAGAAATAAAATAAAGGAGGTAATTAACCGTTCTCAAGCCTTAATACTCGTTAGGTAAATATTGTCTAACACAAACAACAAAATGACCGAAACTACAATTTAGAGATGGTATGTAGTAATACATTACAATATAGTTACAGAGGAAAAAAAAATTATATATATATATATAATATGAAAACGATTTGTAGTATGTCTAATCATCAGCCGGTAGGACACCACACATGTCGCCGAAAATGCATTATTTCATATAGAAGAATGGCAAATTTTCCAAAAAACAGTCCGTTACTACCGGTATAATGCATTTAAAGAAGAAAAATAATACAGAAACACAAGGAATATTAATCAAAAACGAAAATTTTTCACATTTCAAGCAACCAGGCATAAGAAAACAACAAACGTGCATCAAACAGCATGCGGAAACAGGCAAGTGAACTATATATCAAGATGCTTGATAACTACAATTACAATTATGTTAAGTTTAAGACATCAATTAAATTATAGAAATACATTAAAATTTATTAAACAATAATTATTACTATTTAAAACTCCATAATCATTAGGAAAACAAAATTTAATTTTGAGACGTTCAATTATAGGAAACAATGATATAATTCAAATCCTACTGTAAATTAGATCAGTGTGTAATAAGTACAGTGCCGCCTTCTATGGAGTAATGAAATTACTTGTAGAAAATAGTCTTGTTAATCATAGTGCTGCCATCTATATCTATTATTTAAAATAAATAAAAAATAAATTATTAAATTTAATTTTATCTATAGAAAATATATTATATTTATTTTTAATATAATTTTATTTTACATCTGAATATAATAATTATAAAATTTAAAATAATATAGATTAATACAATTATTTAACAAGTTAATAAACTTATTTATTATTTAACATTAATTATAGTAAACACCTGTGAAAATTTATGTACAAAATTAATAAATAATCTGCAGCATTGACTTATAACAATTAGTTCTATATATAAACTATACATAAACTACATACTACTATACATACATACATATACATACTACTACTACTACACACACACACACACACACACACGCACACACATATATATATATATATATATATATATATACAGGGTGATTCATAAAAGATGGGCAGAACTTTAAGGGGTTATAGTACACTTAAAGACAAATAATATTAAATAGGAGACTAAGGGTCCCAGACGTATTCCCAAGGAGATAGGGGGCATTAAAGTTTAGGGTCCGAAATTTCAAATGATTATAAAACATGGAAAAATTGGTCGATTCGTTTGCGGTTTTTGCAAAAAATTTTCTTTATGCCAGTATTTTCTTGAAATAAAATTTTAAAGTTCAATTTCAAAAAATGCCGATAGGGGGCGCTTTAGACTTTGGAGTAACAAACAACTATTTTTTAACGTTATTTTTTGTATTTCTTTAAATGATTTCGAAAGCTTAGACTTAAACTTAAATTTTGATCTAAAAATCTGAGTCCTAACGAGTAGTTAAGTAGCGTAAACTGAAATTTGAAATTTGAAACCCTTCTCCCCCCAGAACAAAAATCAGTTATTCCCGATCTTTGTGTCGTAGATTAGGCTCTAACTACTGCCGCGTTTTGCTAAAATTATTCTTTATGTCAGTATTTTCTTGAAAATAAATTTTAAAGAAAATTTTCAAAAAATTCCGATAGAGGGCGCTTTAGACTTTGGAGTAACGAACAACTATTTTATACCGTTATTTTTTGTGTCTCATTAAATGCTTTCTAAAGCTTAGACTTAAATTTTCAGCCCAAAATCTGAATCGTTAGACGTGGTTAAGTTTCTGGGGAGAGGGGTTTGAAATTTCTACTCCTGAGCACAGTTCAGTTTACCATGTCCACACATTGTGTGCTGTGATACGAGGTAAAAAGACACAAATTAGGATTATGTTACCAAAGCATATTTATTAACATGTAATCACAATAAATGTTCAAAATTGTGACCACCAGAGGTTATGCACGCAGAACAACGGCGACGAATGGAACGGCGAACATTCGCGAAAACATCAGGCTTTTCGAGCACTTCCCCTACAGCGGCGGAAAGTCTGGCGACCAGTTCCTCGGGGGATTCAATGGGTGTCTCATACATAAGAGCCTTCAATCGTCCCCAAAAAAAGAAATCGAGGGGTGAAAGATCTGGCGAGCGAGCAGGCCAAGCAACAGGACCACCTCGACCAATCCATCTGTTCGGAAATGTGATGTCCAGATAGTTGCGGACGTCTCGTACGTAATGGGCTGGCGCTCCATCGTGCTGGAACCACATGACCCGCCGGATGCGTGGAGGAACAACGTTTAACAGGTCTGGCAGCACATGTTGCAGAAATGTGAGGTATGTTTTACCGTTGAGGCGTTCAGGAAGAAGGTACGGTCCGATTAGGTGGTCTCCGAGGATTCCTGCCCAAACATTGATGGAAAAGCGTCTCTGATGAGCATGTGGATACGTAGCATGTGGATTGACATCCGCCCATACATGTGCATTGTGTGTGTTAAATGTACCTTCACGTGTGAAGGTACATTCATCGGTGAAAAGCACAGTTCGTCCAAAATGTGGATTTAGCGCGTTCTGCTGCAGAAACCAGCGGGCGAATTCAATACGATTTGGATAATCCCCTGGAGACAGTTTCTGGACTCGTTGCACATGAAACGGGAGCAAATGTTCATCCTTCAGTACCCTCCAAGTCGTGGACTGTGAGGTATCCACCTGGCTAGCCACTGTTCGTGTACTTGTACTTGGCTGCGCCGCTACTACATCCAGAATGGCTTCTGCAACAACTACTGATTCGTCCTTTTTTGCACGACCTGCATTCGACCGGGAAGCGAGAAATGATCCCGTCTCACACAACTGTCTGTGCAAGCGCTCGAAAGTTTTGCGGTTAGGCAACAGCCTGTTAGGAAATCGCTCTCCGTACATTCGTTGTGCCTCTGCACCATTTCCATCTGCCGCTCCGTAAATTAAATGCATCTCAGCCTTTTCCTTATTCGTGAAGGGCACCATCTTCCGATTCATTACTACAGCGACTTACACTTGACTCACCGTTCAGTGGTTTTTATGCCTGAATCGTGTCGAAATTTTGCATACGTGTTCTTCTTCTTCCCCATTTGACATTTGCATACTTTCTGTTTCCTTCTTCACCCGGTGACTAGCGTCAGGAATGGAGCTTTAACGTTTGCATGAGCGACGTTTCCAACTGTGCCAGTGCCTTTATGAGTGAATTCCGACTATGCAGTCCTTGACGAAAGTTGTATTTTTGCCTCGTATCACAGCACAGAATCGTTGGGCATGGTTAAGTAGTGCAAACTGAACTATGTTCAGAAGTTGAAATCTGAACCCCCTCCCCTCGCTACTGAACCACGCTCAGCGATTCAGATTTTGAGCTGAAAATTTAAGTTTAAGTCTAAGCTTTAGAAAGCATTTAATGAGACACAAAAAATAACGGTATAAAATAGTTGTTCGTTACTCCAAAGTCTAAAGCGCCCTCTATCGGAATTTTTTGAAAATTTTCTTTAAAATTTATTTTTAAGAAAATACTGACATAAAGAATAATTTTAGCAAAACGCGGCAGTAGTTAGAGCCTAATCTACGACACAAAGATCGGGAATAACTGATTTTTGTTCTGGGGGGAGAAGGGTTTCAATTTCAAATTTCAGTTTACGCTACTTAACTACTCGTTAGGACTCAGATTTTTAGATCAAAATTTAAGTTTAAGTCTAAGCTTTCGAAATCATTTAAAGAAATACAAAAAATAACGTTAAAAAATAGTTGTTTGTTACTCCAAAGTCTAAAGCGCCCCCTATCGGCATTTTTTGAAATTGAACTTTAAAATTTTATTTCAAGAAAATACTGGCATAAAGAAAATTTTTTGCAAAAACCGCAAACGAATCGACCAATTTTTCCATGTTTTATAATCATTTGAAATTTCGGACCCTAAACTTTAATGCCCCCTATCTCCTTGGGAATACGTCTGGGACCCTTAGTCTCCTATTTAATATTATTTGTCTTTAAGTGTACTATAACCCCTTAAAGTTCTGCCCATCTTTTATGAATCACCCTGTATATACAGCTTGTCCACGTATAACCTGACCGACCTTTATTTTCGCAACCGTTGGTCCTAGATGCATACTTCCAATTACAAATATGGTTTAAATAAGGTAAAGAATTACTTTTAACGTGATTTGGGTCAAGAAAAACATTTATTAAAAAATTACGAAAGTTAAATTTTTATACGGTCCCCCGGTCCCATAAGTGATATTTAGTAAAAATTTATTGTGACAGTAACAAGTACGACAAAAAAAGTCCCATTCATCTAACATTAAAATTGACCAAATAATAGCTGCTTAAAGTTGGAGTATATTTTTTGCTGCGAAATAGGGGTCATTCACAAATGTAGTAGAAATATAAATAATCGTCAGATATATCAAAAAAATAGTTGAGAGAAAAATTAACATTGCAATCTAATATAATTGTGAAATCTATAATCATTCTGACATATTAATGCAAAATATACAATTTGTACTGTTATAAGAGGATAAAAATAACAGAATTTTTGTTAAATAAAAGGATGAAAAACAACAGCCTCAATTCTTTACAAAATGATACAGATTTTAAAATGCTGTTAGATTACACTGTCTTTCAAATTTTGGGTTGTGCCATGTTTTTTATCTTTTGAAAATTGATTCTTATGGATTTTTTAGTGCTGAATCCGAAAATGACCTTCATTTTAAACCATCACGTTAGGGTTGGGTTGGGTTGGGTTGATTATTGACGGCCAATTATCTACACTAGGGATATAGGCCCGGGAGGAGTGCCCTTCGTGGGGGTCTTTCTAAGGGAACCTAATCCGTATTTACGCATGGATAAATCCACGGCTCGAAGAAAACCACGAAAACTCCGAACGATTAGGCCGACGGGTGCGATTGGGAACCATCACGTTAGGATTTTTCTCAAATCGCAAATTTCAAAGTTAAAATTGATCCCTCCTCCCCTCCCAACCTCATCGGACCCCTGAGCTGTTTAGCTGCAAGAAACCCAGTATAAGCGAAAAATTTGAATAAACTATTCAATTAAATAAAATTAAACTGAATAAAAAAGTCTTACATCTATTTTATAATATCAGATTTTTCGCTCTTTTTTAACCTTGAAATTTACGATTTACGAAAAATCCTAATATGATGGTTAAAAGAGAAGGTAATTTTTTTTTATTCAGCGTTAAAAAATACATAAAACGTAATTTTAAAATTTAAAAAACACAACCATCGCAGGTTTATGTTATCTAATCTAAAACTCTTTCTTAAACTTGTTGACGATAATCTATACGAATTTTTTTTGTGTTATCCTCTAATATAAGTATGTATAAGATAGTAAGCGTCGAAACTCATAATAATATTACATTGCCATCGGATTTAAGTCAGTATGTAAACTTTAACTTCGATCGGACATTTGAAAGTGAGTTAAACTTCGAGTACAAATTTTAAACTGGAAAGACGATCGTTGCAAGTTAAATAAAACCTTATGAAAATAACATAATTTTTGTTAAAAGAAATCATAGCCTCAAATCCTTTCAAAATAAAACATATGTTAAAATACAATTATTTTAATTAATCTGAAACTTAACTAATAAAAATTAACTCAATCGTAATAGTTGTACGATTTATTTCAAAGCGCAGATACATATACGACCCCTGAAAGCATGGCCGAAATCATCTCTTTTTAGATGCAAAAAAGTGGTATAAGTCATGCATTTCAAAGTTTCAGAACTCGGTCAATTTTAATGTTAGATGAATGGGACTTTCTTTGTCGTACTTGTTAGTGTCACAGTAAATTTTTACTAAATATCACTTATAGGACCGGGGGACCGTATAAAAAATTTACTTTCGTATTTTTTTAATAAATGTTTTTCTTGACCCAAATCACGTTAAAAGTAATTCTTTACCTTATTTAAACCATTTTTGTAATTGGAAGTATGCATCTAGGACCAACGGTTGCGAAAATAAAGGTCGGTCAGGTTATACATGGACACGCTGTATATATATATATATATATATATTGGTTCGATGGACGTCTGTGCTTCGTCAAAATATCATGTATGTAGATATGAAAAGCATTTTGTAATAGTTCCAGAATTCCAGGAAGAACAGTATTAACTGAGAAAAATTGAAATTTTCAGAATAATCTTAATCTTGGAAATGAAAAAAGTATATCAAAAGTAATAATTCTATTCAGGAGAAAATATGTTTTGGTTTGAATTCTCTTATTAATGCTCTGTGCGCAATGCATAAACGTATGTCATCCGGAAACCGCGCAATACATTTTTCACAAATTTTCCTACTTAGGAGATTTACCGTTAACGACACTACACCAGACATGATAATTAACGAGATCCTCGTAATGGAAACCCTATCTTCTGCATCTTAGAAACACTCTTTTTTTATATATCCAGGATGGAATCCTCGCGCGTAATCAGCGAGGTATGAAATAGTCCGCTTTCGATATACGTGGAAAAACGAGAAACAAGCGAATGAATAGTTCACGCATTCCACGTGAGCGGAAACTTCCCCACGTCCCTTAATCATACCCCTCCAAAAAATGAACAGAAGATGGGCTAGAACATATGTTCTGTGTGGAGAAGGTATTTGTGTAATGCAGTGGATGTGTTTCTCCGTGTGATGCTATCAGTCAAAAGAAGTTTTCTCTGAAACACAGCCAAAAACAAAAAAGTTGTTGAGATTTGTCTGACCTTGTTGCGAAATTGGTGAGTTAATTTGAAAAAGGGCCTTTTGTGTAAATGGAAGTCTTAGTTTCTTCGAAAAATAAAGTAAAAGAATTTTCAGAGTCAGCTTTATATGATAAATAACAGCAGTTCCTCCCAGATCAAAATTAAAGAATTTGCCAAAGTAAATTTAGTCACCTAAAAATGTATTTTAACCCTGCATATGTTGATATATAACACGATGACACACAATCGAACTATTAATTCTAAAATGGAATTTTCAAAAAACGTATCTGTAATTGCCGCATTTCTTCAATTTTACAACAATTCCAAAATTTTAGTAAAATCAAAAGAAATTTTGCTATTGTGTTGTATTATTTTTTTTTAAATCAAAACTTCGCGTATGTCTTCAATAGACGCACGTAACAATTGCTGAAGTCACAATTTTGTATTTTGGTTAATTTAAAAATTGCGGGAATCTGGAAATAGTTATATATTAATAGCAAAATGTAAATCGATTCAGGGATACATATTTGTGACAGAAAATCCCTAATAGTCGTAGAAAATATTTTATTTTAAGCTAATAATTTGGATTGAATTGTGGTCAATAACTATTTAATTTTCTGATTTAAATCTGTTAAAAAAAATTTATGTGCTTGAAATAAAGTTTTTCATATTCAAGTATTTTTTTTTCTTAAGCTGGAATTGCTACGATTTTTTTTTTTTTTTTTTTAAATCAATTTAAAAAAAGATCAGTCATGTGAAAGTCTACACTTGTTAAACATTCTTAAAAATAAGCAAAATTTACTCATTTTTGAATATTTTCTCATTTTTCAATACGTATGAGTGCCTAAGTTTCATTTTTGGCAAACATGCGTTGGGGAGGGGATAAGGCAGGGTATTCTACAAACAATGTCAAAGAACGATGCACACTTTTGATAGGCGACATTACTATCACCTTTTGAATACAAGAATTAAATTTGACTTTAACGAATGCTGCAACTTACGAATCAACTACAAATGTCCAATCCCAAAAGTATTTCGAATCAATATCTCTTGTCCAGCAACCATAGTTATATGAGGTTATTTTTATATCTATAGACAAGGTTATTTTTAAATACGTATATCTCCCCTTTTGTTTCCATTTTTGCTCATGACTCAAGAATAAGAACTCGGTTTTAGATTTAATAATAATAACAAATATTTATTGAATTAGAGAAAGATTACATTATCTCTACAGATTATATTTTCAAAAGTCTGAACTTACTAGCTTTAAGCTTACTCAAATCAGTATTTCAATGTCTCGAAATGCCTAGAATATACAACATCAAATACTTTCACTAATCCAGAAAACAAAATACAAATTTCCCTTTTGACTCTTTTTAGCTGCATAGGAAATAGGATCCATGATCCTAGAACAAACTTCATTACAAGACAGGACTTAATTTCTAACAACAAAAAGTGCAGAAGCTCTAATATTCTGCACCACTAACTGTCGTAGCGTCTTCTCCATCCCCTTCATCCACATATTTCTATTTCATGCATAATTCACAAAAACGAAAGCAATCTAATTTCAGGAAAAGAAAAAATATGTATGTTTTAAATATATGCATGCATTATAATAGAACCAAATGCAAATATATAGAAAAATTTCTAATGAAAAGAAAACTTGTCTTAATGGTAATGAGGTTATATATAGTATATACATAAAATAACACCATGAAATATATTCCAAAGAACTAACATATCAAGATTCTCATCTTTTCTTTCCTCTCTCACTTTTTTTCGATTGACTAGCAATTATAACTGTGATACAGTTATACTTGCTAATCATGAACAGACAGATGATTCTGACTCAAATTTGTTTATAGAAGGACCTACGTCATCATTTTTCTAAAAGATGGAATTTTAATTACTTTTTTTACATTTTAAATCTTCCCTTTTACTTAAACTGGCACTCAACAATGTTGCACGTGTTCGAATGTCACATTATCGTTTGCATTTCACTTTTTGTCAGTATCGAGACTGCATGGATGGCTCAATTAACCCTTTTTATCCTGACGGTACTGATAAGTACCACTTTAACCCCTTCGCGACGAGCGTCTTTTACAGAATTTTTAATCTGTTACCACCGGTTTTTCAAATGAGAAATTTTCACCTAATTGAATCGCAAAAATGCTATGATTAGATAAGGAAAACTTTACAAAAAATAAAATAAAATAATGGGAATAGTCGAGGATTCTGAGCATCTTATAAAGTAGCTGGAAAATTAATTCAGGATATAAAGGGTTAAATCAGATTTTTGCATGTTGGAGCCGCGCAATAATTACAATATTCATTAATTTTTCGTTTACTCATTTTCCAATTTCACTTTTTGTAAGGGAAGAAATGCGAAGGAATGAAGATTGGAGAGAAGGGAAATAGTAATTTAGGAGCTTCAGTTTTTAGGAAACTATGTTTCGGTGTGAATAATTTATGACATCCAATGGGTTTCGGTTAATATTTAAATATTCACTGAAATAAAATAAGTAACGGAGTTGAAGTCAGATGAGTTCCGGTGCAAATTAAGCACTATTTCAAATACTTGATATTTAACTATTGCAACTAGCGATTAACCAGATACAACTCAAAATTTAGACTGAGGCACTTAGCAACCCAACCATCTCAGTCAAAAACACGAATTTTATAGTATCTAAACAACCATGTGATAAATCGCTTTATGATATTGTGTAAATTACCAAGAAAACTGCAATTCTGCTGCATCACTCACAGCATCAGCATCCAGAGTCAATACATTATATAATTACACTACTCACTCTCTACTCCACTACTACCACACTCATAGAATTAGGTTTGAAAGGATAGAATCGTTTAACCATACACGCAGTGTAAGTTACGGGAAATAATTAAAAATTTTAGATGTTTGCATTCAAGGGAAAATCTCGCAGAGGATTTTTAAATGTGATAACGTAAGTCCAATCAAATTTGAAAAGCGTGCGAAACTTTAAGAATTGAATGAAAGTTTTGCTGATCCAAGAGGGGAACAATGCAGTGATGAAGGTTGCTAAGTACTTTACAGAAAAATTCACATAACACGGTGCAAACCGAAGAAGCGGTGAAAAATTAACTGGCCCATCTCGAATGAGGAATTTTCACGTTTTCTAATTTTATTTTTATGTAATAGAAAACAGAAAAATAAGAAGAACAATGTGTTTGTTTTTTCATTTTGAGCTGTAATTGTTGATTTCTGACAGTTTTTATAGCGCACTATTTACCGTGTTGTGAAAACGATACAATTTCCTACGCCTGTCTTGTGACGTCATAGTTCATGACAAGAGAGAAAACGCAGCATTTGTTTACGCTTTCGATAGCGCGTTTGACAGTTTTATTTTCTTCTTGTAATAAAATTCGTGGGTATTACATTATCAAAAGTAATAGAATCTTTAAGAAAATACAAATGTACCAAAGATTTAAACAACTCACAAACTGCAAAAAAGTTATCCATAATTTTTTAAGACGTTTTAAAAAAATACTATAGTACAAAAACAGTTAAAGTAAGTTTGATTTTCTCCATTGGCATTTAAATTTTGAAAGAAAAAAATGATTCCAATATAAAATATTTGTACCAGTTATAAGTTATACGATATTGTGTGTTAGAATAATTATTTTTTATTAGAAAAAAAAATGTTTTGTATAAATCATTCAATATAAAGGCAAATGTGTGACAGATATTTGAGCATTTGACGGTAATCTGCAATAATTTTACAAAACTCCTTGATTCATTTATATACATTATTAAATAAAGAAACTTTAAGTTTAAAGTAAGACATCCATGATTGTTTTGATTAATTTAATTCATTAAATGAATAACTTTTGAATGGAAATATAAATTAATTCGAATTTAACTCAAAACAATAATAATGTGCTGATAAATTTTATCACCACACATGATGGTTTCTTTTAATTTATAACTTTAATGTATTAATTCTAGTTTTTTTTTTTTTTTTTTTTTTTTTTTTTTTTTAATATAATATTACAAACCCTAATGTTAAAGTACCTTTCAGATTTTTGTTTAGTGGGGGATTAGTGGGGGATTTTGGCGCCCCAGACCGCATCCACTGTTGTCGCAAAAGCTGATGGCTGTTTTCATGATTAGTTAAGAAAGATCAATTAAACATTTGAAAATCAGCTGTTATAAAATGGTTAAGGTGTTTCTAAAATGGCCTTCTCAACAACACGATTCATTTTTAAACGCAAAAGCATAAAATTAACAGGCATCACAATTGAAGCTATTTGAAATCGATATGAGTTTTCCAATTTTTTATAAATAAATTACTTATCAAGTTATAATCGATTCGTGCCACGTGACATACGTTTTTCCCTTTTCTCGTGCGGCCGTGTCGAGAATTCAGTTCAAAACGCTGACTTTGACAGCGTTGTCTGAAAGATCTTCTGTCTTTGCCAAAAAAGAGAAAACGTCTTCGATTACATAGTTTCTGAATAAGAACACCTGCCTATTTCATGCGTTTCCGAACAAAAATGAATTCAGAAACGTGTCAGAAAGTAGCTCTTTTGGATTTGAGAACAGTCGCTGCTTCCCGAAGTTTTATAATGTTCAGAAAAAAGTTTTATTTTACATGCTATAAGAAAATCGTTTATATGATGTAAATACGACGAATTAAATATATATCGTTTTAATTAGGAGTGATTTTTAACATTGATTGCTTTTCGCACGTAATAATTTAATTATTTTAAAGTTTCTTTATTTTTTTTTAAATCGCGTGTAAATAAATGTTTCGATTGAAAAGTATTTGTAAATGTTATTATATATTTAGGAAATTTTAAAACTGGTAACTGTGGGTAATAAAATGTTATTTCAAACTATGAATTTAATCTTTATTTAGATAATGAAATTTTCAATGAAAAACTTGAAAAATACTTTAAAAATTTAATAAATTAAAAAAATGTTTGCATATTGCACATCACAATCTAGCCAAGTATGCCTACGAAACATTATTAAATTGCTATGCATAGTTTTGATCCTATAAAACTTTTAAAATGAGCTATTTTGACCAATTTTAACATTGAATAGCTAAATAAAATGATTTTTCGATTTAAAAACTGCTTGCTTCAGCGTATTTATTATACTTTTCTCAACAAAACTACATATTTTCATGTTTTTATAAGCAATAATTACTGTATTATAAGCTGAAAAAAGTCAAAATGTCACAATAAATTCAATTACGTCAGCGACAGCAGCATTAGTTACGTACTTTTTTTTTAGAATAGTGAGATACAACGAAAATGAAAGATTGATCAAAAATATCGTAAAGACGTAAAGACCAAAGTAGAAATAAATTCCGAGATAAAAAAAAAAATTCAAAATGCTTGCAAAACACGAGCCGAGAACCAAAATGCCGCTTGTAAACAAAATGTAAACATTGGCACATCGTGAACAGTGACGTCATAGCCAATCACGCAGCGTTTTTAAATCGCGTGGTTTTCTCGTAACTTTAAACCTAATTTAACAATTATTGAACGATTTTTTTTACATTTTTGAGGACATTTTTGAAATTTATGAGCCTGGAATTATCAGAAAAATGTAAAGTTGGTCGATTACCTCATGTGTGCAAATTCCTCATTCCAACACTTCCGCTACACTGCAAAAAAAAGTTGTTGATTTTACAATAATACTGGCATCCCAGCTGCCAGTATGCGCGGCAGTGTATTACTGTTTATTTTACTGTTTATTACTGTTAATTTTACTGTATAATACTGGCAGCTGGGATGCTAGTATTATACTGTAAAATCAAATTTTTTTTGCAGTGTATTATGCGTTTGGTCCAGCTACGCGCAACACTGAAGCATTTTCCATTTGTAGTGGGAAAAGTTGCAGGTAATGTTCACACACGAAATACGTATCACACGGCTTTTTTTCAGCAAAAAAATGGAGTCTAGTTTCATGTCAAGCTTAAAGATTTACTCAGCTATACCAAGTGTGACTGTGCTTTAACGAACGCTCCAGTCACAACTTATATTTCAACATGTCACGTATACTCATGTATGATACAATTATATTTAAAAGAAAATGTCAAGGTCCAGATTCTCATTTTTAAAAACTGTGTAATATTTAGCAATGCTATCTTAATCTTCATTAAAATAAAATGATAAAAAAAAAATTAAAATGATGAAACATTAGTAACCCTGGACAAAATTCTTCAAAATGTTAAGTACGAGTAAAAACTTGTACTAAAATAATTCTGTGTTACATTGAAGGCTTGGCGGATTAGATGTTCTGTTAATTAAACATTTACATGTTACATTTACTTTCAGGATCATCAAACCTAAATTATTTTAATTACGAAAAATCTTCCATCCTTTACAACATTTTAATTTTTTTCTGCTTTCACAGTTACTTTCAGGATCATCAGATCTATACATTCTCCGACATTTAAATCAACTTTGCCTGAAAAAAATAAAGTTATCACTCACTATTTTCTCACGAAGATCAATTAAAAACAAATTAAAAAATATTTGAAAACAAATCTAGATGGGGAAATATTATTTTATACAGAGGGGGGAAACATTATTTCAAATTGTATATAGAGGCTCCGGGCTATAACAAGACCCCAACTGGCGTAGAGAGCCGCCCCGTTTGCCCGAAGGCTATGCCGGCCCTGAAGATCATTGCAGTTACTATATAATGACACTAGATGACACTCACAGCTACCTTTTGTACCTGTTTATCATGTAAAAATTTCAAGTTTTGTGGGAAAATTATTTATCAGTTGAAGACTTTGAAGATGACACCATCAATGTCCGAAACTAGTCGGTAGATTTTAAGACATTTAAATGTACATTTCAATCGCTTTTGCATGGGAAATTTGTATATTGTACGATAAAATTAATAAATCTCAATACTAAGTTTTGAATTCATTGTGTTTCCGCGTTTCATTTTCTTACTAAACCATTTTTTTATAACTGACTAGCCGGTCACTTCCGTGTGGGGCCCCAGATAGTGCAGTGTACCGCCCTGACTTCGCTTAGGGCTCAGAAAGTGTATTTTACATGCAACCAGAAAAACATAAATAAAATACCTTAAATTAAAACTATACGAAAATAAATAATAAGAATATAAAAAAGCACTTAAATAAAGATTTCGCAACATAAATATTTTTTTTTCATGAACATCCTGACACAATAATACTGGGCTCTACCCGTGATTATCTAGGGATGCGGCCCAAGTAAGTACTTTGTATCTGGGCCCCACTCAGAAGCGACCGGCTAGACGGGCGAAGACCGGCAGAGTTATATATATGAGAAATAAAATGAGACGCATAAGTAATATTTTTTATTATATATCATCGACTAAAAAAGGAATTCCGTCGAGCCGGATTCGCACCAGCGACCTACGGATTTCTGACTACGCCGTCTTCTATAGTCCACCGCTCTGCCAACGGAGCTATCGACGGACACAACCTTTGATTCGTTTAACACATTACAGAAAATTCCAAATGAAGCTCTTTTAGTTATAAGCGCTTTCTTACAATTTCTCTCAATGTAATTATATGTATGACACGAACAATTAGACACATATGTAATATTTTAATTATATATCATCGTCTAAAAAGAAAAATTCCGTCGAGCCGGCTTCGAGCCAGCGACCTATGGATTTCTGATTACTCCGTCATCTACAGTCCACCGCTCGGCCAACAGAGCTATCGATGTACACACCGTTTCTTTCCATTAACACATTAAATAAACTACCAAATGAAACTCCTTTTTTTTTAAACGCATTCTTACAACTTCTCTCAGTGTAATTATATGCATGAGAAATAAAATTAGACACATATATGTAATATTTTTATTATATATCATCGACTAAAAAAGGAATTCCGTCGAGCCGGATTCGAACCAGCCAACTACGAATTTCTGATTACGCCGTCTTCTAAAGTCTACCGCTCTGCCAACAGAACTATCGACGGACGCTGCCTTTGATTTGTTTAACACATTACATAAAATTCCAAATGGAACTCTTTTAGTTTTAAGCGCTTTCTTACAATTTCTCTCAATGTAATTATATATATCAGAAATACAAAATGAGACACATAACTAATATATTTTTATTATATATCATTGACTAAAAAAGGAATTCCGTCAAACCGGATTTGAACCAGTGACCTATGGATTTCTGATTACTCCGTCATCTACAGTCCACCACTCGTCCAACAGAGCTATCGACGGACTCACCGTTTGCTTCGATTAACACATTAAATAAACTACCAAATGAATCTCCCTTTTTTTTTAACGCATTCTTACAACTTCTCTCAATGTAATTATATGCATGAGAAATAAAATTAGACACATATGTAACATTTTTATTATATATCATCGACTAAAAACGGAATTCCGTCGAGCCGGATTTGAACCAGCGACCTATGGATTTTTGATTTCTCCGTCTTCTACAGTCCACCGGTCTGCCAGCTGAGCTGACGACGTACACAGCCCTTGTATGGTGATAAGGTGAAATAACAGAAAATTTTCCACCCTCCATTTAACCCCCTTTGTAGTTGAATTTCTAAAATCGCCTGAAATGCATGTTTAACTATCCTTTAGTAGATTTGTTATCCGGAATTTCATGCTCCTAACTATAACTTCTACTGAGATATGGCAAAATAGCGTAAAACATTCGACCCCCATTTAACCCCCCTTAGTGTCTGAATTTCTAAAATCGCTAAAATACGTGTTTAACTATTTTTTCAGTAGATTTGTTATCTTGAGTTTCAGGATTCTACCTATAATTTCTACTGAGATATGGCAACCCATCTTAGCTAACCCATCTTAGCTGCTGAATTTCTAAAATTGCTGAAATACATGTTTGTCTATATTTTTTGTAGATTTGTTATCCCGAATTCCGAGCTCCTAACTAAAAATGCTGCTGAGATTTTGGCGAACAGGCAAAATGACCTAAAACTTTCGACCTCCCATTTAACCCCCATAATGGATGAATTTCTAAAATCACTGAAATATGTGTTTAATTATATTTTTAGTAGATTTGTTAAGAAATGAGTTGCCTGAATTTCACGTTCCTACCTAAAACTGCTGCTGAGATATGGCGAAAACGTGAAATGACTAAAAACTTTCGACCCCCCCCCCCATTTAACCGTCTTAGCAGTTGAATTTTTAAAATCGCTAAAATATGTGTTTAAGTAACTTTTAGTACATTTGTTATCCTGAATTTCCCGTTTTTAACTAAAACTGTTCTTGAGATTTGGCGAAAAGGCAAAATGACCTAAAACTTCAGACCCCCATTTATACCCCTTAGTGGTTGAATTTCTAAAATCGCTTAAATACGTGTTTAATTATTTTTTTAGTAGATTTGTTATCTTAAATTCCACTCTCTTACCTAAAACTGCTGATGAAATATGGAGAAAATGTGAAATCACCGAAAATTTTTGAACCCCCATTTAACCCACTTAATGGTTGAATTTCAAAAATCGCTTGAAATACATGTTCAACTATTCTTTAGTAGAATTGTTATCCCGAATTTCACGCTCCTACTTAAAACTCCTGGTGAGATATGTCGAAAAGACGAAATTATCTAAAACTTTCGACCCCCTTAGACTGTGAATTTTCAAAAATCCTTTCTCAGTACGCGCCTACATCGTGTAAAGAACATGACTTCCAAATTTCATTGTTCTAGGACAAATGGTTGAGGCTCGGCGTTGATTATGAGAAAATCAAGCTACTCCTTTATAAGTATAGATTTTCTGCTTGAAAATTTGAAAAGTTGCAATAATAAATAAACATACAGGTATTGAAAACCAATTATGTAATTGAAAGTATTGGCTTTTTATAATAAAAGTGTTTTCAACAAATAAAGTATTGTACCAATACGAAATACACATTAAAACCCTTTCCGGCACAGTGGTCCCACTCCGGGAGCACCTAATTTTAATTCCAAACTTGTATTCGACACCAAGAATATTTAATAAAATTTTGTTTCTACAATGAAAGCTTAAAATAAGGAGTTCTTATTTTCTAAAAAAGTCATTTGTAAACTCCAGTGTCAGTCAGTAATTTCTCATTTTACGAACAGACTTTGTCTGTGCCGGAAAGGGTTAACGCATGCAATATTTGAAAAAAGCATTAAATTTATCTTTAATCACAATTATCCTCAAAACAAAAATATTCATTAATTTTATTTCTAAAAAGTTATTCTGAAGTTAATTTATCACGTTGATACCGTTATCTTTAAAGCATCTAATGAGGTTTCTTATCTTTCTAAAGGATCTCTCGGTCCTGTTTTTTACTCATTGCTGCGATTAAAGTAGGTATATTTTTGGGTTTCCCGTTTATTTTGGCAGAAAATTAAATAAATATTTTTCAGAGATAAAATAGGAAGAGAAGTTTTTGTTTTTAGCTTTTACATTTTCATTTAATGACGGATAACATAGTTTGCGAAACATTAAAGTATTATGTATCTGACAAGAAATGCTTGATACCTTCCTGGTAGATTCATACAAAATTTTTATTCTTTTTGGCGTCTATGTATAAAAATTGTTCAATAAATGTTTTGGTGTAATTGATATTAGATATCTTGTATAACAATGCAGGTAAGAAGTTGTAACTAAATACAAGTGTCAAGTACTTCGTGTTGTGGCGGTGAGTAAAAATTTTAATTCTTCAAGAGGCCGTTCTTGACATAAAGATGTTTAATAATAACATGCACAAAATTAAGTACAAGTCGAGACATGAGTACGAACACATGCAAACATTAATTCACATGAGTAATTATATCTATTATAAATATATGACCGGCATTATACAAAATATATCAATGTGGCTAACGACTCTCTTGGCCATCGCCATTCAACAATCTGCCTAATTCTTTCATTTTTCCCAGCAGAGGGCGCTCCCAGAACAGAAATAGACTTGCACAATCGTCACCCCCCCCCCCCTCCTCTGTTTCAAGGATTTGATTTAGTCCTTTTGGACTAAATAAAATTTAGAAGATATTAATATAAAGCAAAATATTATTATCAAAAATTTTAAATCGAACACTTAAACAATATCAAAAGAAAACCAGAAGGACCCGTGCGAAGCTTTCGCACTACAATTTTTGAGATTATTTCCTGATATGTTTTAGCACTAATTTTTAATTAACTGACTTCTTTTTTTTTTTTTTTTTTTTTTTTTTTTAAAAAAAAAAACGCATTTTAACGAAATGTGAGTGTACTATGTCAGAAACTTGTTCAAAAACTCTTCGAATGATACCTTATTCATCATTGTATGTTTTGTATGTGAATAGAAAAGGGGATGTTGACAACAGAAATCATATATATGATAATTGCTTGTGTATAAGAAAATGGGAATAGATTACCTGAGAATGTGTTGCCAAATTTTCTTCTCTCGGCCAAGGTCATTTCTCTAGGTTTCCAAGACCCCTATACTGAAAAAAAAAAACTGAATTATAAAAAAAATTAACACTGAATCAGACATTTAGTGAATTCATATGAAAGCCTTTCCTCATATTTTTCAAAACTGTTCCAGAAATGTCTTAAATACATAAATAAATATTTGGTACACCACTTTTTTGCAAGCCTATGGGAACTTAAACATGGGATGTCCAAGCTTTATGGTCCGGCAACCATTTAAGTGACGTCAGACTTCTTTGGAGTATTAACAGCTTAATGAAATATTTAAAAATAAATACTTACAATTTTTGTAAATCGTAATGAAATGGATATAATTGGAAGATAATCTTTAAATTACATAATCTACTGGTGCTGCGATACAGTACGCATATACACAGCGATGATTAAACAACAACAACAAAAAATAAACAATAGGTGACGCACGGGTAAAAATGAAATAAAAACCCGATAAAAAGCTCGATATTTTTTCAAAGAGTACGCGCAAGAAATAAATTCACAATCGTGTTTTAATTGCATTAGAGGATGACGTCATCCGATAATGCAGTATTTTATTTTTGTAGCAACACTGATATGAGAAAACCTTTCATTTCGTTTATGAAACAATGTCGATTTAATTTTTAATTAACAGCAATTTTTAATCGGAAAACATGTTTTAAAGAAATGTGAGTGTACTATGTGAGAAACCGGTTCAAAAACCTTTCATATAGCATCTCATTCGTCGTTCTGCGTTTCATATTTTCTTAGAAAAAGGGATGTTGACAGGAGAAATAATATATATGATAATAATTTATCTCGGTGATATAACAGCTCATAATGGGCAAAATAATTGTTAAATTTATTTTCGGCATTTATCCAAAACTGATTTAATGAAGGACAATTTTTTTGTTGCCATTTAAATTTATCGGAATAACTTGTAAATGGGACCAGCATCATAAATAGTATGTTGATTGCGTTTTCTGTTTCAGCTGAGGCACAGTCTAAAGTTGAACAAGGTAAATCTAATCTAATATTTTTATCAGGGGGGAATTGTTTAAATTAATTTTGAACAGGTAAATCTTTTATACTGTCATATATTATGTCAACATTACAGTTTGCTGTAGTTCCATTATCTTCATTACAATGTACTTCATTTAACTTATTTAATTCGTTACATGTGCACTTAAAGAAAGCAATAAATCATTAATCAAGTTGTCAACCATTGCGCATGTTATAACGACTTTCGGAAATACTCTACAATTTAATCTATAAACTGCTCTACTCAATGGAACATTTATTAAAGAAGCTTTTACATGTTGCCCAAATACTGATTTAAAAATTATAGATACACAAGAATTTTTAAAATATTCTGATATACAATTAATTTTTATTATTGGAATTTGTGTCCCTGAATCAACGATGCCATATAACATTTTATTTTCGCATTCAACTTCTAATGTCGGAAGTGTTTCAATCAGGGCTTTTCGTTTTGTGGTCGTTCGAAAATAAATAAATCATTAGTTGTGACCTTAACAATTAACGCATTATCCTCTTTATTTCCATTTCAATTCTCTTCCTTTTCCCTTTTTCAGCATTACTTCCAAATAAAGAGTTACAAATTGAGATATGATGATAACGAATGCAACAACAGCGTTTTGTTTTTGAACAGCAGTTCTTGGCTACAATATTATTGTTCTTCAAACAAATAAAATATCTGCTTTCTGATTTCAATTTTGTTAATTTCTGCTTGATCGATTACACTTCTCTGTCGTTTATCTGTCACAGAACAACAAAAATTAAGTTTTTCTGGTTTTGCTGAAATATACCAGACTTCGGAAAACATTTTAACGCTGTCAGTGCTTGTCTGAGTTTGCTTAACAGGTGTTAAGAATGACTTTCGGAACTCCAAAAATAAACTTAGGATGCAACTGTTTCTGTTACTTCCTGGCTTCTATAAGCTCAGCGCGAATAAAAGATAATAAATCGTCAATGCTAGAATATGAGTCAGAAGAATGTTTTACACATTGCTTATTGAAATCTAATGACATATTGCTGGGTAATTTCAAAATTATAGGGATCAATAAAATATCAAAACTGTTTGATTGTATAATTAAAGATTTAAGACTGCGTATTTGAACCTGAATGATATCAAACAATTTTCTTAATGAGGTGACATCATTTGTTTTCAAGACAGGCTTTAAAGCTAAAAGTGCGTTTATATGAGAAGAAATGATTAATTTTTTTCTGCCGAATTGTTCTTTTAATAAGTTCTACAGCTTCAAAATAATTTTTATCAGGCAATGCAATAAAACCAGATACTGCGATGTTACGCGTTTCTTCGTAAATACGTTAGAAGGTAATTCACCTTTTCTATATTTGACAATGATTCATTATCATGAATCAAAATTTTAAATGAGCTCTAAAAATTTTGAAAGAGTCTAATATCACTATAATATTTATGTATTTTAAATGTAGGGAGCTTAAATGTGTTTGGTAACTCTAGGGGTTTGTTGTTGATAAACTTGTGTTATAGGGACGGATTTCCTTCTTATTATTTTGTTTCAATTTTTTATTTAGCTTGAATTTCCAGAGCGTGATGATTTTACCATGATATTCTATAGAAGCTTTCGTGTTTTTTTTTTTTTTTTTTTGAGACTTTATTAAAGTTGTCAACTAAGGATAAAATTGCATTATATTTTCGTTTTTAAGCTCAATCCCTTTTTGATCTTAGCTGAACTAAATTTTCTTCTTAGTTCATTTAAATTTAGTGAATCAGACATCTATATGTTTCTTCAAATGTATTTAACAAGAGATGCTAGACCGCGTGTTTTCTTTATTTAGCTAGCTGATCGGCCATGCATAAAACAATAAGAATTACCTTACCTTAATAATATTGTTAATGCATCTTGTATTCGATCTTATATAGCACTTATTATTTATTTTCAATAAGATCATTCAGGATTTTTACGTTCATTTGAACTCATCCTATAACTCTGCCACCAATATGACGTGCTTCGTGTTGTGGGGGGGGGGGGGGGTGAGTAAGGTGTTTAATTCTTCAAGAAGCCGTTCTTGTCATAAAATAGTTAAGATTCACAAAATTACAGTACAAGACGATTAAAACATTAATTCGCATGGATAATTATTTCTATTATGAATATATGCCCGGTATTAGCCAAAATCATTCAATAGGGCTGACAATTCACTTTGTCACCTCCATCACATTCTGTTGAATTATTTCATATTTTTTCGAAGGGGGCTCTCCCAGACAAGAAATAGGCATGCGCAATCGTCACAAGAAGCAAAAAGTTTTAACTACATGTAAGAAGTTTTAAAAATATGAATCTGAATTATAGTTGCAATTCTAGATTAAACAGAATGAAAAACTAACGGGAATTTTTGTATTCTGTGAAATAAAGAATTAAGCAATAAAAATTAGTAGGAAAAGGAGAAAACCCTGCTTTTTGAACGTACTTATATTTCAAAATCAAAACAACCGTATTAAAATATAATCTGTTTGGTTAATAAAAATGTTCATTATTAAAAAATCCTATTATAATTTATATATTTTTTTCATTGTTATACGTAGTCAACCTTATTATCACTAGTATAAATAGTTGATCAAAATATATTATATTAATCAAAAGTTTTTCAGATTTAAAAACTGAGTTTTCACTGCTACAGTTTTTTGTTTGTTTGTTTGTATATCTCAATAAAGATGTGTCGACAAAGGTCGTCAGAAAATATCCACAACACACAAAATCATCAAATACTAAAATTATTATTTGAAGATAAAGCTTTCAAAACTTTTGTATTAAAAATAAAATAAAATAAAATAAACGTATATAAATACATTAACTCTTTGTGTGATAATTTTGAAACATAAAATTTCTGCAACATAAAATTGCTACCAAAATGTTTTGAACTAAAATATCTTTAATTTAAGATAAAAATTTTGCATTATTTATCTTTAAGCGTTTAGTTCCTACTGCCATCATAATTTAGTTCGTACTGTTTTCCTCTTTAAATTTTCCTAAAGGTGCATGTTTTTGTTAATTCAAAATTTATATAATTTAAACACCACCAGTACTCACTTTAAAGCAATTCTAAAAATATATCTTTCCTTGGTCCACAACACGAAACTTTCTGACTCGTTTTCAAATATAAAAGCATGATGATACTTGCAGGAATGATTATTGAAATGATTTGTAATCGAACAGTTTTTTAATTTGACGATAAATGAATTATATCTGGAATTTTATAAACGACTGTTATCTCAGGACTGCGATTTTGTTTCCATATCCTGCGCTGTCGCGTCCGAAAAATCGATTCAAAATGCCAACTTTGACAGCATTTTCTGAAAAATCTTCTGTCTTTACTGAAAAGTAAAAAACAGATCGATTAAATATTTTCTTAATAAAAATACCTGCCAATTTGATACATTTTGGGAACAAAACTGAATTTAAAAATGTGCCAGGATGTCAATTACAGTTTGGATTTGAGAATAGCCTTAATTTCAAATTAAAAGATAGTTCATTGCATTCAAGAATTTTTTAATTCCTGTGTATTATATAATTAACTATTAAGCGTTTTTGGTCAAAGACATGATAACGATCTTTTCGCCATGCCAGAATATAGATAATGCTTAACAAGACTAGAGCTCAGTTAGTAATGATATATGAAACCTGTTGATATCTGATACATTTTTTTTTTTTTTTTTTTTTCAGATGCACATAATATAACAAGAGTTCTTTTCGCGCAGCAGACTGTGGAAACATTTCCGGCTGCTTTGTAATGTCAGAAAAACAACTTTGAATACAACTGAGTGCTGGCATCAATATTCTTGCTATACGGTGTTTTAAACTTATTTCTGTTACATGTGAGATTATATTGTAATTATTTTTACGTGACTTACCTGTGCGATTAGCATAATGGAAAAAGCAATGGATGTAAACAAAAAGACTACTTTCTTTAAGTATGCAATAATTTCTGATATTTTTCCAATGTTAAAGCTTCAAAAACATACTTGAAATGTTATGAATTCGGTTCGTCTGTCAGTCTGTTGTTTGTCCTTGCTCTAATTCCCGTAAATATACTCGGATTACAATGCAATTAATACAAGTTATTGGGGTTTATTTTCTGGCATGTTCTGTAGTTTAAGAAAGTGTGTAGCATTCATAGCTTATTTACAGGGACACTCAAAAGTAATATGTTACATACGGTCTTTGGGGCAAAATCGCTTGCATCAGTGTATTTTAACGATGTTACATTATTTCAAAGATATTGAAATTGATATACATCACTGAAGTGCACTACAAGATGATTACTATATAGTGTGCATGGCATTGATCGTTCATTTACAGGGACACACAAAAGAATTCGGTTACAGTACTGTCTATGAAAAATAATTGTTGGAAGTGTGTTTTAGCTGTGGTACGTGTTTTTAAATTTAAGTAAATGTTATTATTTTTTGCATATTATTTTTTGCGTGTAAATTTTGTAGGTCATATACCTGCCTGCACAAAAGATTTAGAGTACATTTTCGTTTATTGACGGAAATTGCTGAAGAGGAATTTTCAACTGTGCTATGCATCTCCTAACTGAACTAAATTTTAGCATTCTATGTAGTATATATACAAATCAGATCATATGAAGGATGCAGAAAAGCGTTCGGTTATTTTTTCGAGTATTGTGGATAATTGCTGTAACTGGGTTTTCAAATGGGTGATGCGTTTTCCAAATTGTTTACTTAGACATCATCTTTCACCTTAGTAAACTGTGAAGTTTTGTTTACAATATTCTGAATGCATTGGAAAATATTTCATAATCTATGCGTGACGCATGATTTTTTGCTTTTGTTGTATTTATTTAGACAAAAATATTTGCATTTTTCAAGTCATATTAATGCTTTAATGGACTTGGCAACCTATTTGTATACCTAGATTGTTTGACTGATCACTTCTATCAAAACATGTGTTTGACATTGAACTTATTTCTACGATAGTCTCATTCTTAATTTTTTTTTTCATGGGCGCGAAGGTCAATTATATACATTGCATTGATTGCTGCATTTTCGAATTTTTTTTTCTGATTTCTGTACAACAAGGAAGCTGAATTCACTATTAATACTTTCCAACATAGTTGTAAAGTGTTTATGACTTCGGTTTGTCTTTCGTCTGGCTATCTGCCTGTCCACCTCTTCGCACTCTAACTCTCGTAAACGTTCTCGGATTACCATGCAATTTGTTTATGTAATTGGTTTTCACTATAGAATATTTGCGGTTGAAAATGAGGAGTGTGCCTTTCGTAGTTCATTTACAGAGACACGCAAAAGAATTCTGTTACATCATGGTCTAATGGGGAAAAATCGCTTACGGCGAATTTAAATTATCTTACTGTACTTCAAACACAATGAAATTGGTATGTATCACGAGTGGAGTAAAACATGCTTTCTGTGGAGTATAGAAAAAAATACAATTTATTGTTCATGTAGAGGGATGCACAAAAGAATTCCATTATATTACGATCTATGGGGAAATATCATTTGCGATGAATTTTAATGATGTTATGATATTTTAAACATAATGAAATTGCTATGAACCATTGAAGTGCATTACAACATGCTTTCTTTATAGATGCATAGCATTTATCGTTCATTAGCGAGACACACACAAAAATTCGGTTATAGAACTGACTATGGTGGATAATTGCCGGGAATGCGTTTTTAGATGTGGTATATATATATTTTTTGCATTACGTGGTGTGTCGGTAGACCGGGGCACGTTTACGCATGGGGCACGTTTACGTAGTGCACTTTTTCCGAAACGGGTTATAACTGGCGCCCCACCAGTCATAACAGATTGATGCTGCTCCCTAGCGGGTATTCTCACATGTTTTTGAGCGTCAGTCGAGCTTCGGTCTAGCATGCGGAAAGGATAACATGTTTTCTGTCAAGGTGTTAAGCTTATTGAAACTTATTGTGAACTAATAATATTTAGTTAAGGATAAACAAATATATGAACATTACCAGAATTTTATCCTTTTTTGAGAACTGTATTTTTATGAGCAGAAAATGTTATTAATTTTCGTTGCACGTTAAAAATAAATCCAAACATGGCGACGGGGCACGTTTAACGCATTGACATCGGGGCACCTTTACGCATGTTCTTGCTGTGATTACCAATCCAAAAAAGGACAAGACTGGGTTCAATGTCTTAGATGCAAAAGGTGGTCCCATGACAAGTGTGCAAAAAGAAATACTTTATTTTTCGTTTGTAAAAACTGTAACAGTGATGATGAAGATGACTAAATAGTTTCTGTTTTTAACTAGCAATAAGCCCTATGTTTTCAGTTTAGCCTATAAAATGTTCTTTAATTAATTCTCTTTAATTTTTTTTTTGTTTTTAAACAGTGTTTTAAGTTATAAATAAGACATCTCAATTTGATTAAATATTTATTTCACTTACTCTTTGGTATCACTTAGAATATGCGTAAACGTGCCCCGTTCCCGGGCCACGTTTACGCAAATGACTTGTACCTAAAAGAATTTTTTTTTTTTTTTTTTTTTTTTTTTTTTTACGATTAAAAACACAAACAGGGCAACAACTGAATACACAAATTTTGACTTTATTAACTGCTTTATAAAACCACAATATCTAAAATTTCCTAAGTTAAAACATAAAAATTAGAAAATTCATTGAAAAAAAAATCCGCGTAAATGTGCATCGGTCTATCCTATAAATTCTATAAATCGCTGGTCGAACGAATTCGCACGCACTATCGGATTACCGATAAAATTCTTCTAAAAATCTTGCGGCATTTCCCTTTTATAAATGTAACTAATGTGTAAGCTGGATACATTTTTAAAACTTCTTTTATCTTCTAACCATTTTGAAACCAAAAAAAAGAAAAATTAAATAAGCTCAAAAAATCATTTTGCTACGCACCTACTAAATACTCTCAACATTCTGTCATCCCCAATTCCTACTCACTTTGCCTCACTATAACATCTCTCATACTGTGGAATACAAAAAGGGCCTTGTATTTCTAATCAAGGCTGCTTTTATTTATAAACCCGCCGAAACATTCACCTTGTTCATCGGCATCTTAATGACTTCTTCCAGCACTCTTCAAGGTATAAGTACCATGTCCATGTTTAAATTCATCAAATAAAGTTTATATAAAAATATCTGTGAAATATCCTTCGCAATATTAGTGTTAGGATTAATTCTCCCTCACAAATTCTCATAGCCAGAGAAGCACCAGAAGAGCTAAAATCTTTCAAATTCATTAGGTATTAAAAAAAAATTTTTTTTCCTCCTTCGCAAGCATGAATACTTATAAAGTTCTTTCGAAAAGATTTATTGGCATTCTCTTTTAAAAATATGACTAATGTGTAGGTTAGATACATTTTTAAAACCCAAAGTACTCTATCATCCAACGCGTTTCAAGCGAGATAAAAAAAAAAATTAAATAAGCTCAAGAAATCATTCCACGTCGCATCTACTAAATACTCTCACCATTCTGTCATCCTCTTCTCCTACCCAGCTTGTTTCAGGATAACACCTCCCAAGCTGTGGAATACAAAAAGGGCCTTTACATCTCTCATCAAGGCTACATTTATTTATAAACCCACCGAAACATTCAGCTTGTTCATCGGTATCTTAATGACTCCTTCCATCCAGCAGTCTTCAGGTATATAAGTACGATGGTCCCATCCATCTACAGCTTTATCCGAATACGATGGCTGTGCTTCCTTGACAAGCGGCGAAATGGGAAAGATAGACTGCTGTTCGTCTGGAAAAACGAATCGGTTTCAAAGGCAGGCTTTGTCCGCAGCAATGCGAGGGTGACCACAGTTTCAAGGCGGATCGTTCAGATGGAATATCCTGCTCTAAAATTAGAAATGAGATTTTGAATAGGTGTGAAAAGACTGTGTGAGTTAAATGGGATCCTCTTCAGTCTTGAATTAAAAGAGATAAAGAGCAATGTCATAAAAAAAGAAATGAGCGGCATACTATTTAAGCATTCGAAGGAGTTGTGGTGCAAAATTGAAATGTAAGACACTTGGGAAAGAATTAAAAAAAAAATTACCTTGTTGACAGATTTTATTTATGCATCATAAAGACTAAAAATAACATATACATTTTAATTTTTATTTCAATAGATATTCTAGAAAAGTTTTTCAAAATTCTTCTAAAAATCTTTCATTAGTGGTATTATATATTTAGAAATATAACTAATTTATAAGTTGGATACATTTTTTATACTCCTACCTTCCAATGATTTTGAAGCAAATAAATAAGTGAATAAATAAATAGATAAATAAATCCCATCAAAAAACTTTCTGTAAAAAAAAAAAAAAAGCGCCAAGTTCTCCTTAATGTTTCGGTCGTAAAAAGTACTGATATCTGATGTTCGCCCAAGTTAAAAGTCAAACATCCGAAATCTTTCATTCAAAATGGCTTCCTGCGACTTGGCCGTTAATGCATTCTAGGTTAAAAACATTAGAAGAATGTAATACTGAGAAAAATAAATTAGAATACATAATACACCCTGATTGATGTTAAACAGCTATGTTATTGCCATATCTTTCATTTGAAATAAATAATTACGTCGATAAATCATTTCAAAATTAATGATTGGAAATTATGCATTTAAAAGTAATATCGGAATGCAAATAGGCAAATTCGTATGATGACATTGTAATTAAAAGCTTTGTGATACATACCATTGAGTTTCAAGAAACATTAGTTTTGATTAACCATCATTTAGTTTTACCATGGTTTAATGACCATTTTGTACGGTCTATTGTCATTAACACGAATTGCAATGAATATTTTTTTCATCACGTTTCACATTTTGTTACATTATATGAGACGTTGAGAACAAGAGTGGACCATTCTCGACAGCTGTGATCTCGAAATTATGTTTTTAAAAATGTGTATTATATTTTAGCACTTCGTACAACAAAATGCGTAAAATGTTCAAAAAAATGTAGTAGACATGTAGATCATTATACATTCTTTAGAATTTGAAAAACCTTCTAAAATGCATTAACGGCCAAGTCGCAGGAAGCCATTTTGAATGAAAGATTTCGGATGTTTGACTTTTAACTTGGGCGAACATCAGATATCAGTACTTTTTACGACCGAAACATTAAGGAGAACTTGGCGCTTTTTTTTTTTTTTTACAGAAAGTTTTTTGATGGGATATCACTGCTTTTTGTAGGTTTTATCAAATGTATAAAGGATATAAATATAATAAATGTATAAATGTCAAAGAATTTTAAAATTATTTTATTATGCTTTACAAATCTATATTTTTATTTGTAGTTTACATCAAAATACTAGCCGTCTCAGGCAAACAATATATTTTTTCTAATATGTTTGCTAAGCACTTCATCATATTACTTTTATTCATAACTAGCCGAAGTACTTGGTGCTGTTCGAGATTTTAAGAATGTGTAGAAAAATCAATTTCAAAATTAAACATGTTGTATAGATAACTTCAAAATGTTAAAATATGCCAATATTTCTATAATCATGTTTTTATCATGATTCAATACGTTCCTCAAACTCGTATGACGTTGTACTCACCTGCTGACATCTTACCTACTTGCTTTCACAATTACTCATATTGATACTCTCTTTGTATAATTCCCAAACATTTGAAAAAGTCTGTTAAACTTCCAATGTGACGTTATATTAATTTTCTTTTTTAATTATCAAATGACGTCATATTAACCTGCTTTCTGCATTTACACATACTCATACTCCTTGTATTATTGAGAAATGTTTGAAAATTTCCGTTATATTACCAATATGACGTCATATTAATCTTTTTTTCCATTGCTGAGACTTTTTATTTTTATTTTCATTTTTTACGTGGAAATCTTTCAATAGAAAATTAATTATTGTAGAAAGAATTTCACTGTGCATTTTTAATTGTTGGCAACTGCTATAACGAAAAATGTTCAAATTTAATAGGAAAAGGAGGGAAGAGTTCAAAATCCTGTGTTGGTAGGTTAGGCGAGTTGTTTTGGGCGATAAATGTTTGATTTGGTTGTTGCGATATTCAGTCTTTGGAGTTTTAACTTAACAACTGGAACTGACCTTATCTACGTGACATCACACCTCTTTTGGCAGCAGTTTGGATTTTTTTGCCAATCGCGCAAACCAGCACAGGATATGGAACTCTTCCCGGAAAAGCTGATAGATTTTTGGTTTTTTATTATTTAAAAATTAACTCTACATTATATTTCGATTCCGGATTACTTTAGTTGCCTCCACCGTGTTTTAATACACCTACACGTAACATTTCACAATTCTGGCTTTCAAACTGTTGATTTGTATAGAAGTGCAGACAGACAAACAGAATTTCATTTTTATGTATTAGATTTACTTGCTCAATCCTTCGCCAAATCGGAAGTTTCTGTTAGAGAAATTCTCTTTGCGATCATTGACAGCATATCTTATATTTTGTGTTGTTATCCATTTCATCTTTATTGACAATTACCGCTTAATTTACTTAGGAACTTACGCTTCATGTCCGTTTGCATCGTTACACTCTCTAATACGGAGATTTTTAATCCTGTTAAGTAATCTTCTGTAATTTACACTGAAGTGAAGTGGTTCTTGTGACACGCCTGTTAAGCTATCCATATTTACAGTAAACCATATTGATGCTAATTTTTTTCCCTTTCATTCTAACATTGAAACGATTAAGGAAGATTAGAAAATCTACGGACGCACTGCCGTTCTTCCATTAGAAAATCTACCATTATTCTCATCTAATCGTCTTAGATAATATGTCAATATCTTGGTTTTAAGATTTCAGCTAAATTTACTCGAAAACCTGAAGCTAAAATGCGAGGAACCCCATTATAGAAGATTCATTCTAACGTACATATCGATAAACTGGATATATGTTATAAAATTATAATAATCTAGAACTGGCAGTTTCGATGCCTTAATTCTGAAAATTCTCTTTCTATAATAAACTTTTAAGAGATAAAAGACTAACAATATAGCAAGAGTAAGTATAATAACAGTACAATATAATAGCAAGAGCAGAGGTGTTGTGTAGTGACGAAAGATTGAAACTTTATTAACATTCGTGCGTTATGCCTTTTAATTAACCGCATAATATTAATAGATGATTACTCGCTCTAAAAATTCGCAATGAAAAATAGCCTCTAGCGTCAAATTCTCTCCAAGCTTTGCGACACTTAACGAAATATCGCCAAATTTGGCGACAAAAATACCCTGTTTATGTGGACGTCATAATGATGCATATGTATTATATATGTGATGCATATGCATACATATATATATATATATATTTCAAATAAAATCCAGTGTGCATATTATATATATATATATTTAAAGTTTATTAACATCATTAAAATGCACTTAAAGAACTAACAACCCAGTGGAATTTCGCCAGATTGACTGAGTGCTATTGCGATTAGAATACCGACATTTATAATAAAATTTATTTAAAGAAGTAAAAAATAGAAAAACGGACAGATAAACTAAAAGATTTGCCTTCCCAACATTTTCGGAAAAGAATATAAAAAATTCATCCTGCTTGAAACCATGTAACACCTTTCTATTTTTCTGTAATCAGGCTTTGGCGACCAACTCTGGCGTCAAATATGAGCGAGGAAATGATTGTCTAGGCAACTATTATTACTTAAATGTTTATCGTACAACAAAAAACACAAATGGTTGCAACAATGCAATTAATTTTAATTGCCAATTGAATGTGTTACGAACTGTATATAGCCAAATCAGCACCCCCTATTTGAAGGGTTTAAAGGCAGAAATTCTATGTTTTCAGACTTTTCTGGTTAATTGTGTGACAAAACCTACTTACTTGTCAAATTTTATGATTCTACGACTGTTAGAAGTACCTTAGTTATTTGATGATCACCAACTTTTTAGTTATTTGATGATCCCCTGTGAGTCAGTTACAAAAAAGCCCTTTTTCGGAATCTCATATTTCGAAAAATATTAAATACAGAAATAAGAAATCTTGGAACATAGTACAGTTTCATTATATTAATGTGTGTTAAAAAGGAAAACTCTCTAGCTCTCACCAAAACGCAGTTATGAGGGGGTGAAAAGTAGGCCGAAATGGTCAGGGAAAAGGTAGCTTACGGCCTGTGCGAACTTGGCGGACGCACTGCCGTGCTCCCAGATAAATAATTTCAAGAAATCACCCCACGTCGCATCTACTAAATACTCTCAATATTCTGTCATCCCCCACTTCCTACTGACTTCGTTTCACTATAACATCTCTAGTGCTTTGGAATATTAAAAAAAGGTCTTACATCTCTAATGAAGGCTGCTATTATTTGTAAGCCCCTTGAAACATTCATCATTGTTCATCGGTATCTTAGTGACTATATTTCAAGCACTGTTCAAGGTATAAGTTACGATGTCCATGTTTAACTTCTTCCCATAAAGCTTATTTAAAAAAAAAAAAATCAGTGAAATACTATTCGAAATATTAGCGTCATGACAAATTTTCCCTTACAAATTCTAATCTCAGATAAGCATCAGAGGCGCTAAAAATGTGTCCTTTCTTAAGGGGTGCTAAATATATTTTTTTGTAATTTCTTCTGGGAAAGGTTTGAAAGGCAGACTTTGTCCGCAGCAATGCGGAGGTGACCACAGTTTCAAAGCTGGTTGTTCAGTTGAAATAGCCTGGTCTAAATTTAGAAATGAGATTTGAAAAGGAGTGAAAAGACTGTGTGAGTTAAATGTGTGAATTAAATGTATGAGTTACCTTCCTTCCTACTGCCTCAGACATTTTATTCAAGACAATCTTATTGTTACATTCCTGGTATTTTTCATCGTCTACTTTCAATAATTGAGATACTTGTCCTTTTCCATGACCTCCAGGACTTTGCATCTTTTAGCTCAGCTTGCAAACTTATATCTTTTTAAGTAAAAAAAACTAAAAAAGTTTGATATCTAAGTAAAAACATGTTCGCGAGCAGCGCTGACGTTATATAGACGCTGGCAGTAATGGAATCAATTCTTTTTCTTTCTTTTTCTTTTCTTTTCTTTTTTTTTTTTTTTTTTTTTTTTTTTTGAAAATTTAATTACACAGTCTAAACATTACAAAATTTGAATTTTTACACCGTCGAATAGGGTAAAAAATGTACTTTCAAATGCGATTTGTTTCAAAACTATATCTCAATTTACTGACTTTTTATGGTTTCAAAATAATTCTGAAGCATATTTTTTATTATTATTTATTTATTTATTTATTTATTTATTTATTTATTTATTTTTCTGTGTCCCTTGCAACTTGATTATGGAAGAGTAACCCGTTTGCACTACGATATAAATAGTTCAGTTTCCGGCTAATATTCCATAGCGAAATTAAAACTTCACCAATAAATAAATAAATAAAATGCAAGTTTAACAGATATCTGATCTAACACTAAAATAATCAGAATCCAAAAAGCTGCTGTAAATAGCAACATATTTGACTATTTCTTTTGCTACTAACCACTGGCATGCGGCTTATACGAAAGTATCGATTTTAATAAATTTAAAATTTTTACTCGAATACTTAATTGATATTTATAACATAAATGTTTTTTAGTGTTATTAGTGGGGAATTAAAAAATATATATTAAATGTAAAATATATTATTATGTCCAATAAAAATATTTTTCACCTATGTGTTCTGCAACCCGGAAAGTTCGGGTTGGATCCTCTGGTATGTTTAAAATGAAAAGCACACTTTTTTTATAATTTTAATTCGTTGCTTGTGCATTAGTCTGAATTTTAAAAAGTGCTGATTATTACTAACAATTAATAAATATACCTTTTTTTTCTCATGTATAACGCGCACTTTTCCCCAAAAATTTTAGTCCAAAAAAGTGGAGTGCACAATATACAGCTATATGCACACTATGATATTTTACAGCTATATGCACACTATGATGCTTTCACTAAGTCACGGAATCTATAACATGTAGATATTGTGATAAAATTTTACGAATATAGACATATTAAGCAAAGTAAGTGAAATAATAGAACTTTTATGTAGCGTAATTTATGTATATATTAAAAAAAAAAAAATACGCTTTAATATTTTATTTTAGTAGATGCGCCATAAATTCACAGCAAAAACTTTTATGACACAATAAATTAAAAATGTTTTAATATGTTTTATTCGGTACTTTTCTACTAAGTTCTTATAAATTAATATTGGGCAATTAGATAAGCAAATTTTAAAAGGAGAAAAAAATAGAAATCCTGACTCATTTCCCCCCCCTTGAAGTCTGTAACCTTACATACTCACGTAGATTTCTTCCCCTTATTAAAATACCATAAAATTAAGGTTTCTGCAATGGGTATACTTTTCTCACATTTGGAATTTTCTTTTAAAATATTTATCGATTCCGGAAATCGATATTGTATGTTTCCTTATAATATATTATAATACTATATTGTATACATATGTTATTAAATAATAATATTAAATAAAGAGATGTTCTTTACATTTAATAATATATAAATATATTATTAAATCCTTATATATAATATATCATATGGAAATAAATATACAATATCGATTTTCGGAATCGATAAATATATTGTAAAAGAAAATGTTAAATGTGAAAAAAGTACCCATTGCAAAAATCTTAATTTTATGGTATTTTAATAAAGGGGTGAAATCTATAAGGTTACAGAAATCCCAGGAAAAAGAATGTGCTAGGATGTCTACTTTTTTTTTCTTTCAATATTTGCTTATTTAATTGCCCAACATTAAGTCAAAAGAACTTAAGTTGAAAAGCATTGAAGAAAACATCAAAATAAATTTAATTTATATTTTCATATAAGTTTTTGCTGTGAATTTATGGCGCATCTACTAAAATAAATAATTAAAGCGTATTATTATTATTTTTAATATATTACACTCTTTATTTTTTATTTATATTTTATTTTTACAATTTAGTGTTTAAAATATTTCATTGTAGTTTCACAGTTAGTTGGCATATTTTAGCGACCAAGGTCCAGCGCATAATTAAATCCATTGTTGATATGACTCGTATACATTTATACCATAAAGAATATTTATCGATTTATCACTTGCAGCCAGCTAACGGGAAAATACATTAAAATTAATTTATTTTGATTTACATTTATGTTCTAAAATATTAAAATGTATTGTCATCGGAAACACGCCTGTGTACATATTTATTATAATTCTAGCGTACCAGGAAGTGAGTGAAGAATCGGTTATAAAATTTCATCTTTACATACATAAACCAAGTTATGTTAAATACAAGTAAAAATGTGTAAAAGTTTTATTCATAAACTAGGGGGCTCAGCCCCCTACTCGCTAACGCTCGCCAACCCACACGAATTGCAAAGCAATTCACATTAAGACCGCTATGCGGTTCCCGTTCGCTTTGCTCGCTCGTCCCTTTTTGTTTTTGCAGCAATTCTAGCCAGAATAAGTACTACCATAAATCATTTTAACATATGAAATTGGCAATTTTTTTAAATGTAAAAAATAATAATAATTTAAAACTTCGCAGACAACACAATTTAAAAATGCATTTAGTTGGTGCTACCAATGGGCATAAATCCTTTAAATACTAGGAAAAAAGGATCTTGGAAACACAAATAGTTTAAAACTCAATGCACCTATAATATTGTACAGCACGGCTTGAATCCATTAAAAAAAAAAAAAAAGAAAAAAAAACACTACGTGATAGGAATAGTTTATATATATCAGCAATCATTGTTTAAATTTCGTTCGACATTTTACTGTTCTAATAGATTATAGATTTTTGCAAAATAAATTATTTTTTACTTCGTCACGACAACAACAGATGGCAGCAGATGCAATTTCGTGTGAGTGAAATTCGTAAATAAATTCTAAATAAGAGTTGAGCATTCATTTGAAATTAACGATATTACTCATAATTAAAATGAGGAATCACCTCAAACGCTTTGTATTACGCACATGTTATTTTATTTTTAATAATTGCTAGTTGGAGTTTGACTGCTCTCACACTGACCGCCATATTGGCTTCAAAGCTGATCTTACCCAATCACGTCTGTTCATTGGTCTGAGCTCTGGAAACTACGATTGTTGCCAAACGATAAGATAGAAATTCAGGCTTATTTCCGCGCCACGTAAGAGAAATATATATATAGAGAGAGAGAGAGAGAGAGGTGGTTGTATGAAATACACATTTCTTTAAATCGTTTTTACTTTGCCTTAACTAATCGCGGAATTTATACTTTACATCATAAAAGAAAGAAGAAAAAAACAAGAAGAGAGGAAAAATATAAACAAACCTATATAAATGTTATAAAAAATATTGTTTAATATATTATTTTGCAAAAAGTAATTTTTTGTAGTTATTTTGACTGTTTCAAATTTATCATTCTTATTAGAAATATTTACAATTAGTATTTTTATACCACCCCAGTCTAGAAAAAAAAATCATCTTAAATTAATCCAAAGTATTCTAATATCAAAATTATTTTATAAATTGCTAAAAAAAAAAAAAAAACTACCCTGTTTAAAATGAATATTCTTATAGATTATTTACTCATTCACACCCATAGATTTATTCAGATATCTAATTGTAAAAAGTATGGTGAAACCCCCAGTTATTGACACCTAACCAATAACTGACACTTGAGCAAAAATCTAACTCAAATAAGCATTTTGTTGTAAAATTCTGCAAAGTAAAGTCATCTAGTGAAACATTAGACACTTATTTTATTTTGGAGTCAATTTATTCACCATTTGAGGGCCAGGAACATATTCAATGAGGAAGAAACTTCTGAGAATACAAAAAGTGCCATTTTGAAGCAACCATCTTACTTCTAAAATTAAGGAAGTGTTTTTTTAATCTATTTGTAATGCAACATCCTAAATCTTTTTCTTAAAGTTATACTTGCAGAAATTATATTAAAGATGCATATGATACATTAGAGCCAGGATTTAGGGTTTATAGTTGTTTAACTTAGCTTAATGGGGGTGCCACTTATTGGTTCCTGGAATTTCATTTCACCAATTTCTGACAGAGGGGTCAGTTATTGGTTATATTAAAGAAAGTTGAAATATATTATTTGAATTGTTTAAATATGCATAATAATAAATTAAATTTATCTTGTAGTAAACACCATTAAAATTTAAGTTGTTTTACCAGTGTCTGACACCAGATGTCAGTTATTTGTTCATTAATGCCAGTTATTGGATATCAGCATTACCAATAATGCAGTACTAAATATTACTGCTACATACTCTTACTATATACTCTGCATTACTAATAATGCAGTACAGCTAAATAAATCACACTTTTTAAAATAAATATTAATATATTTTGTTTTTATAATAATGAATAATTTTTTTAAAGCATTTTAATCTTTTAAAATAAAGTGTCAGTTACTGGTTCACTTTGTGTCAGTTATTAGCGTTCCAAAATAGGGAAGGTGTCAGTTACTGGAGTTTTTGACAATTTTTTTTTGAATAAAATTAATTTTTAATAATAAAATCTACAATTTTTCAAAAAATTGCCAACAATAATTTTTCAATATATTTCTAGTATCCTTTCAAAAACAAAGGTAAGTATAAAATAGATTTAATTTTTTTTAATAGTAATTTGAACAAGGAAGAATCCTTAAGCTGTCAGTTACTGGGAGTTTCACCCTATAATATTAAAACCAGAATGCCTATTTTATTCTTATTATCGATTATCTTATATATTATTTATGTTATCAACATCCCTTTTTATAAGCAAATGGAAAACGCACAACGATAAATGAGATACCATATGAAAGGATTTTGAAGCGGCTTTTAAAATAGTACACTCACATTTCGTTAAAACATGTATTTTGATTAAAAATTGCAATTAATTAAAAATTAAATCGGCATTGTTTTCATAAATGAAATGAAAGGTTTTCCTCAAATTAGTGTTGTTTCAAAAATAAAATAACGTAACAATGATTACATATAAAAAAATGTTCAATAGAGATAAAGTGGAACATAGTTGCTGCACCGGTTTATTTTATATTTATGATTAAAAAGCAAAATTTTAATTCAAATGCTCAATTTATTTTTCTTTATCCCATGGTTTTTTTTTTTTTTTTTTTTTTTTTCCGAAACAGATAATGTCATTCTCTAATGCAGTTAAAATACTAATTTTATTTATTTATTTATTTATTTTATTTGCGTCTGCTATCACTGGTCAAGTTTTATTGTAACTTTGATGGAATAAATGATATTCTGGCTTGACTATATGTTGTTTACAAATACTTTTAGTTTTATTATTATTATTATTATTTTAAGTTTAAAGATGCATCTAAAAAATATAAGGTATTGCTAAAAAATATTAGATTGCCGTGCGAAATCTTCACACGGGTCCACTTATTACTTTATTAAATTTCCAATTTCCACCTCCCTTAAAGAGGAGTTTCTCCTTATTATTACTATTACGATATTTTAATTTCTGCTAACTACCTTAGTTGATTTTATGCAGTGGGATACAACTGTAGAGGATTTTCTAATGCTTCAAATTAAATTCATAAAATAAATTAAAATTTTGAATATGTGAAGTTGTTTACGCTTGAAAAATTATTGAAATAAATATTTATTTCTAAGTTATTATGCAGGGAAATCAAGATCCATTACATTCGCCACTAGGACAATATTTTTAATTTACCTATCCATCAGCGTTTATATTAGGTTTTACTTCTAATAAAAGAAAAGTAATAAAAGAGATAATATGTTAGTTTTTGTAGTATTTTCTTTTCAAAACAAAATATTTATACTTTCTAAATGTTATTTCAGGCGGTTCTCAAAAAATAAAATAAAATAAAATAAATAAATAATAAATAAATAAATAAATAAATAAATAAATAAATAAATAAATAAATAAAAATAAAAATAAAATAAAAAATGAATTACCTCGCTCTACATTGAGAAACTTTCTGGCATATTTTTCAACTCATTTCAACTCATCAAACGAAAAAGCATGATTATTGAAATGATTTATAATCACATTTTTTTTTTTTCATTTTCCGATAAACGAATTACATCTTGAGCTATCAAAAAATTCAAAAACAGCGTGATTACATAGTTTTTAATAAGAGTATCTGTCAATTATACCTTTGCGGATAAAAATGAAATAAAAAAATGTGTTAGAAAGTAGTAAATTTGGATTTGAGAACAGATTTATCAGCCGTAAGTTATGAAATGTGTTTGGCTATTTTCGTGCAGAACAGAAACATTGTTTCTAATATATATATATATCAGTAATTTTATGAAGATGATACCGTAGCTAATGGAAATATAATTAAAATCTCATCAATTTCTTGTATTAGAGGATGTAATGAACTTAATGGTTGTAATAAAAATGATGTTATTCTATCAAATTACAGACCAGGAGCAATTAGTTTGACTTAATAGGAAAAAGGCGTTATATTACTTAGTACTAAGTGATAAATTTATTTCTTTTACACGTTTTTGAGCATTTTGATGAAATATTTTCTTTTACTTGTAAACCATAGTTTGGGAATAATTCAGAATGTTCTCTCTGAATCATTGTACCATGAAAATTTGGACGAAACAATGAAATTTTTCTGTAATTGTGATTACACTGCACATTTTTTGCACTTTTTATCTTCGTTAATTACTATAGTTTATTAAAAAATATATATGAGTATCGGCAATAAATTTAGTTTAAAATATAATTTTGCAATGCTTTTTGAAAAATTATTATATTTAAAACTAAGTAAACTAAAAACATAAGTTAAAAGTTAAATTATTATGCATAGGGAAATAAAATTAATGTTATTTAATGATTGTGGTTGAAATTAACATATATTGATTTAGAAACATACTTATAACTAACTCTGAAAACAAATGATATCGTATACAATTTTCATTGCAAAAAATATTTTTTAAAGTTTCCTATATGACTACAGTCGTAAATTGTTACTATACATGTGAAAAAAAAAATGGATTACTTATTATTTAGATTAAGATCTCATATTCTGCTATTATGTGATCGATAAACAAAAAAAAAAAAAAAAAAAAAAAAATCTTATATAGAAAGCTTTTTTTTTTTTTTTTTTTTTTTTTTTTTAAATTATTATTATTTAATTCAAATGTTCAGTACATTATGTGAAAATTGACTTTCACCGCACTTCCAGTACACTACAGTCAGAGCTTATTAATTCAGCCTTAATTCAAACTCTCAGGATCCGAGAAAAAAGTTCGAATTATTTAAAGTTAGAATTATACAATTTTAAAAAAGAAAATGACTTTCCGTGCTGTCGATAAAAGGGGGATAGTTACCTATCATTAGAAAAATATACTTAAAAAAAATAATAAACGTTTAAAATATATTAAATTACAAATAAATAAATAAATAAATAAATAAATAAACTTATTATATTCTAAAATGAAAATTATCAGAAGCATATTGATCTTAAGTAAAAAATGTCTTACCTTTATCATGAATAGAAGCAAAATAACAGAAATAAATCAGAAGAAGTAAATAAATCAGAAGGAATTGAATAAATCAGAAGGAATTGAAATGTATAATGAGTTGGGTTGAGTTGATTATTGACGGCCAATTATCTACACTAGGGATATAGGCCCGGGGGGAGTGCCCTTCGTGGGGGTCTTTCTAAGGGAACCTAATCCGTATTTACGCATGGATAAATCCACGACTCGAAGAAAACCACGAAAACTCCGAACGATTAGGCCGACGGGCGCGATTGGGATCGAACCCAGCACCTCCCGTCTACCAGCTTCGAGAGGAAATGTATAATGAACTAAAAAATATAATAAAGATAAATTACATTTTTAGAAAAAAAAACGGCAAATGATGTTTGATGTAATTTTTTATTTCTAACATTTTCCAGTTAATCTTTATATTTCGAGTAAATGTTTGAATTCTATGTGGTTTAAATAAAAGTTTTCAAAATGTTAATTGCACACATTTGGTGTTTCAATAGAGCTTTTAAAAACGTTGGGGAGCCTCAGCATCTCATGATAAGTCATCTTTAAAAAAAATATCACAGCTTTTCTTTTCTTTCCTTTTTTTTAAGATATTGAATATAGTTCGAATTAACCGATGTGATTTTTTTTAAAAAAAGTTCGAATTAACAAACTATAGTCTTAATATTAGTTCAAAGTTTTGAGAACTTTTAGATAGGTCCGAATTTCGAATTAACCAAATTGAAATTACCGAGTGTCCGCACTGTCATTGTAAATGGTATATGTATCAATAATAATCCTTATATCATAAGATGATATGCAGGAATACATTACAGTAACCCCATACAGTTACATACAGTAACCCCAGCATTGTGCAGGGTGTGTGATAAACTTGTATGTGTCCCGCTGAACAATAACTAATTCCTATACTTTTTTTTTTTTTTGAGTAATAGTTCCACTTGCAAAAAAATTTAAGTGTTGTTCTCCATCACATTAAAACCCAGTTATGTTACAAAAATTCTTTTGTTAAAGTTACAGAATTTAAATTTATACAGTCCATTGATTATATTTAGAAGTAACTGTATTTAGGAAAACTCTTTTGTGCCCCAACATATAAAACAAAAATATTTATTTATTTATTATTTATTACCTCTTATTTATCTTCTTAATCCTGTAGAAATATTTGCAACGAAATAACTTTTTAATCGCATATTTCTAACCAATCAGTTGTCATATATTTAAACTAATATTATTCTTGTGAAATAGTAATTTAATATTACTACAAAATAAGTGAAAATGGAGAGAAAAAAATCTGTTGCCGTTTATTATTTTTTACATTCTATTAGCAAATTCTTTAAAAGTAATAATTATATTAATTCATAAGTAATGTTACAAAATGGGTCAAATGCATGATAATATAATGGATAAAAAGCACAATTCATATCGCAATATCACAACATGGAAAAAATATTTTAATAATAATAAACAAAAATTTAGAAACAGTTATACTTTATAATATCAGTTTATTTTTTAAATTAATATTTTATCACTTTTTCATATAATACAATGCAAGTATGATAAAAACTTGTATATATTTACTATGTAATTATTGCACCACCATAACATATAAATAAACAAAATTAAAATATCGAAAAATTTTTACCAATAAAAATCATGCAATTAACTATGCCGACTTTATTTGTATCATAACTTGAATTTTCATTTTTAAGTGTAATTTGAATTTTTTTTTTAATTACAAATAAAGGAAAGATACATTTTTAATTTTATAAAGCTGTATTTTATAAGAAATTACATAATTCAATGTCTCTCAATAATTTTTTGGATTGATCGCGAATTTATCCTCTAAGTTAAATTTACTCAGCTTAGTTTTTACAATTTTTTGGAGAGATTTTCTAATGGTTCATAGAATTTCCTAAAATTTACTGGGCACCTTTAAAAATTCAAACTTATTTGTTTCGGTATGTTGGTTATATAAGCTAAAAGAATAAAAATATTAAAATATAGAAATATATAAAAGCTTCTGTTGTATCTGTAAATTGTTAAAAATACGACAACTAGATGGCGCTAGGGCTATCAGCAAAGCCTAAATTAAATTCAACTTACTGTGATGCGATAACTCAAAATGAAAGATTAATAACGTTTTTTGTTGTTGTTTCCTTTGCTAGAAACTTTTATTCTTTTTTGGAGCTATGACATTTATTATTTTATATTTTACAGATCATAAATAAATTTGCAGCTGAATAATATTTTCATGGATAAACAAATTTAAACTTTTGTTTTATTAAAAATTGAAATTTGCTACAAATTTGATTTTTTTTAATTTTTTAACCCGTGCTTGAAATTAATCACATGCATTCATAAAAATACATAATAGAAATAATGCATATCACGGATCCTTAAAAACACCCTTTGCTTTGAGTACCACTACTTCCGAATAATATTCACTTATTTAATGACAGAAATTCGGAAATTATATAAGGCGAAGACTACTATTCGTAAATAATAGTACTTAAATTCAAGAACCGGCGGAAACCTTGATATATATATCCCTCCATTTATTTTTAATGTAAAATTTTCAAGATTTGCTTAGTTGAAAAAACGGAAAAATTTAATAATCCTAGATTTAATCTTTTTTATTTAATTCTTAAATTTAAAATTAATTCCCTCCATAAAGTTTTTTTTTTTTCAAATATACTTTACATTGCATATAGTATATGTATATATATTATATACATATATAAAGAAGAAATATCAATCTAAAATAAAATAAAATAGAAATCGTTTCTAACATTAAAAGTTAGAAACGCAACAAAATAATTAGCATCCAGAAAATTGTTTTGCAAATATTTCATACATGTGAGCAATTTAAATATGCAAACACGTTATCATTCCATTTCTTTCCCATTCATAAGCAAAGAAATTGTATAATTTAGCATTTCTTTGTAATTCAATACTAGTGGTGATAACACACATGATCCACAATTAAAAGGACTTTTGTTATCTTTAAATATATTTCATTCTGAAGAATAAATTTAGCAGGATTTAATTATACCAAATATTGAAATTTTAAAATTGTGGATTATATATAACAATGAAAAAAAAAAGTTATTTGGCCATTTTAAAGGTTCTGTATTTTTTGTTTATTTTGAAAAAAAAAAAAAAAAAAAAAAAAAAAAAAACAGACTACAATATATTACAATATTGTTTCGTAAGTAAAAATATTTTTACAAATGAATGCGTTTAAAAAAATCCCAACTATTCATAATTTTTAGTCAATGTGTAAATACATATTTTAAATTTATCACAACATTACGTTTTAGTGCATTATTAGTTTTTTAAAATATTCTTATGGCTAAGAAAAAACTTTTTGAAAAAATTTTCACTGACATTTAAAGCTTAACTTAATAAGTTGTTGTAATGCCCTGACTTATATTTCATTATTAATTTAATAAATACATAACAAACTTAAAATTTAAACTATAAATCTTTCTAGGTTACAGATAAATGATTATTTTTTATTCCGAATGATTTACTTGATTGTAATTTTGTTATTTATTGGTCTTTGATTATTAAATTTAGAAGGTAAATCCGCTATAGATTTACAAATTAATATTTACATTGCACTCAGAATTATTTTTATGATTATATAATCTTTTTTATTATTATTATTATTACATTATTTTAATTATTCAGAAGTTTACGAAAAAATCTAGATTTAATTAGAGGACAGACTTAATTTGAGGAATCGTCCATAATAGGTTGGTTGGTTGGTTGATTTATGACGGACCATTATCTACTCGAGGGATATAGGACCTACGGGGAGTGCCCTCCGTGGGGAGTCTTTTTAAGGGATCCTAACCCGTATCCACGGCAAGGTTAGAAGAAAACCACGGAAAACTCTGAACGGTTAGGTCGACGAGCGCGACAGAGGTTTGAACCACACCCGTCTACCACCTTTGAGAGCAGAATCTTATAGCCATTGGTGGGGCTCTTTCATAATAGGAGATTTCTACGATTTTTTGGTAACAACCATTTTTAAATAAACGAAAATGCAAGAGCTATACTTTGTCGTTGATATTTAGAATTTTCACATGCACTTAATTTTGCTGATTACCTTCAAAAACCAGAGGACGCCTTGAACTGTGCTACGTTCAAATATAACATCTACACAGAGGAAAAATAAAGAAGCTTTAACTCATTACCAAAAGCTGCGAATTATTTATTTATACCATCCAACTTCGCATTCTTAAGGCGGTTCTGAAAATCCCTGCTTAACAAAGCAACACTTTTTCTAACTCAGACATTTTCTAACTCATTTTTAAACGCAAAACCATAAAATCGGTAGGTCTGACTATTGAAGGGGTTTCTGAATCGAGTGGTGTTTTCCTTTTTTTTTTTTTTTTTTTTTTTTTTTAAATATATATATATATATAAATAAATTACTTATCGCGAGTTATAAGTGATTGTTGTCACGTGAAGACAGTTTTTTCTTCTTTTCCGTGCTGTCGCGTTTGGAAATTCGGTTCAAAACGCCAACTTTGACAGTATTTTCTGAATCTACATTTACCAAAACAGGGAAAACACCATTCGATTACATAGTTTCTGAATAAGAACACCTTTCAATTTCATGCGCTTCCGAACAAAAATTAATTCAGAAATGTGTCAGAGAGTAGCTCTTTTGAATTTGAGAACAGCTGCTTTAACATAAGAATTTTAATCATTGCTACTGTGTGTCAACCGGAAAATATCCGCTCTCTCATTTATTTTGAAAGGGCTCGATTGGTGTGTCGGGAAAACATCATGCACGAAGATTACAAAGTAATAAAACATCGAGAAAACTATTTAAAAAAATTATAATATTCTTGATTATGCTTTGTGAACCGGCGGCAAGTATCCATTATCCATAAAGAAGTAAAACGTGTTAATTTTGCCTTTCGTAAAAGTGATGATTTCACTTGAAAAGTGTTTATGAATTCCGTTTGTCCGTCTGACCGTGCTCTAACTCGCGTAAATATACATGGATTGTCATGCAATTTATATGTCGTATGGAGGCTTACAATGACATGTTCGGTATTGAAAATGAAGTATGTAGCATCACTTGTACACTGTAAAAAATTATTGTCAAATTCACTGCATTTATTCCAGTAAATCGCAACGTAATATTTCCGTATGTAAAAATACCGCAAATATAACAGTAGATTTAACCAGCGTTTTCGCTTTCAAAATCCTTTCATGCGAACAACCAATCAGATCACATCATTCATTTTCTAATCGGCGCCTGCGCAAAGACATTTTACTAGCATGATCTGCGCAAGGAACTTCTATTCAAAAGTACGTGCTCTTTCCCGCGCGACGGCGAAAGCGAGCAAAATGGTGTGTTTCTTGACTTACGCTTAGGAGCCTGCATTGTTTATATATCAGTGTTTAATTACAAATGGTATTTTATATTTGTATTAGATAAACGTAAGCTTGTAATTCTAGTCCAATTATCTAATATATATATATATATATATTATCTAAATTCTTCTCGCCCTTCAGAATTGAAGTGTTTCTTTTTTTAGTACTACAAATATACTCTTTCTATATATAATGTATTTAAACATAGTATTATAATGAATATTTGATGTCTCAGTTTTGCCACATTAAAAAAATTCCTATTAATAAATTCTGAATTCTTATATATATCATATACAAAGCAGTAAAGAAATGTTTTATATGGGATTGAATTTCTATACATAAAATAATGAATTCCAATGTTTTTCAAACAAGCGATGAACTTTATGACTATTCTAATAGTCATCTAAAAATGAAAGTTGATTAAAATCAATGATTAAAAAAAAATGGCTTTTAAAATTACAGCAGCTATTGTGATAATTTGTACGGAAATAGAACTGTTAAAATTACAGAACTTTTTGTGGTAATTTGTACGGAAAAATGGCTGTGAAATTTACTACATTTATAACCGTTGAAATGATGGAAAATATGCGATAAAATTTACATCGATTTTTACTGCTATTTTTACGTAAAAACTGCTGGCAACATTGCTGCCTGCAGTTTTTGCCGTAAATTTGACGCATTTTTTTTTACAGTGTAGTTCCAATTCAGGGACACTCAAAAGAATTCCGTTATACATTTACGGTGTATGGGGAAAAATCTTTCCGTTTTATTTTAATAATGTTTCACTAATTTCAAACATATTGGAATAAATATATTTAGCACTGAGGTACGCAACAAGATGCTTATTGTTGAATATGGTGTGCATAGCAATTCATCGTTCATTTACAAGGGACAAACAAAATAATTCGGTTAAAGTACTGCCTGTTAACAATTATTGCTGGAAGTGTGTTTTAAATGCGGATCGTGTTCTTAAATTTAACTAATCTTTTGCCTATTTCTTGGTGTGTAAAAATTCTATGGATCCTATAGAGGGCTGCACAAAAGATTTCGAGAACATTTCCAATTATTGGTGGAATTTCCAAATAGGAAATTTTAAACTGTGCTGTGCGTTTTCTAACTGGACAAAAAATTAGCATTCTATGTAGTATATATACATATCTATGCATCATATACAGGGCTGCACAAAATAATCTGGATATTTTTCCGAATATTGTTGGTAATTCTTTTAATTGGGGTTTTAAATGTGTTATGTGTTTCTCATATATTGTTTTGAATTTTCACTAAACCTTTCCCCTCGTGGAGAAAGGTCCCTATGCTTAACGGCTGGATCTCCACCAGAGTGTGATTTCATTTCATTTAATTACTTAAACATTATGAAATTTATAGAAAACAATGAATTCCTTTTCTCAAATCCTCTGTCTTTTTAGCTTCCGGCCAACACTCTTCTTCTCACTCACCTGAACAGGAGCTCTTTAACTGTTTGTATTGTTTTATCAGAGCTGGTAAATTCCAGCGTTTTCTCTTACGATTCTTACACTGTAAATTTTGTACATATTTATCAGTACATATTATTAGTTTGTTATATTCATTAATCTCTGTAAAGTTATAATTGTCAACTTGTTTAGTATTACTATTACCACTATATTTCTTCAGAAACATTGTATATTCTTTCCCAATCATCTTTTACCTTTGCCAAATTTGTTAAGTTAAACTAATGGGCACCCTTAATGCAGTTAAGTATGTAAAGCTAACACTTGGTTAGACACGTTTAGTTAAATAATTGTGCACTTTAAACATTGTAAAAACTGTCTAACTTTCAACACATTGTACAATGGTACACATTGTATATTGTTAAAGTAAACAGTGGGTTTGTGTCTTCGCCCCAGTATTGCACTTATACTCTAAAGCAAAAGCTGGGTTCCCGGGGCGGTCATCCCTTGTCATCTCTTGTTTACTTAAACATCATCTTTCATCTTATTAAATGGTAAAGATTTGTAAAAGTATTTTGGAAGTGTTGGAAAATGTTACATAATCTATGCTTGACGCATGATTTTTATTTTTCGTTCTTGTTTAATATTATTCTGTAAGTACTAACGGATTGTTGGTTTTAAAGTGAGAATAAGAAATTTTTAGAAAAAATAAATAATAAAGATAGTAAAATTTCGTATTATAAAAGATGCATCATTAAATAATCTATTCAATTCTTACAGTATATGATTGATTATTGAAAACTGAAGGATTAGTTTAACTGCGTTATGTTAAAATGTCACGCCTTCACAAAGAATGAATAAAATATATTATTTAAAACTTTACCGAGCTCTGAACAATTTATTTATATCCAACTTCGCATTCTTAACAAGCATTTTAATGACTTGCTCTGTGCGTCACCCAGAAGGTGTCTGCGGTCTCATTTATTCTGGCTATCCTCGCTTGATATGTCGGAGAAACATTTTGAAAGAGAATGACAATGAAATGACAAAGTAGTAAAACGTCGAAAATACTATTAAAAGAGAGAGAGAGAGAAAGAAAAAAAAACTTGTGTAAGCTTTGTAAAAGAGCGGTTATTATCCATTATTCATAATTAAACTAGAAAAGCATTTTAATTTTGCTCTTTTTAAATGTGATTGTTTTCCCCTATATTAAATGTGAATGAATAGGGGAATAGGGGTTTTCAACCTATGGATTGCGCACGCTACATGTAAAAAAAAAAAAAAAAAAAAAAAAAAAAACTTACCTAGGAAAATATAATGTAATAACGAACGAAAATATACAATAACCTTTTCCAATTTACCCGCGATTCCAAAAAGCATTCTTTATTTTTAGAAACCTCGGAACCAATATATTTTCAATAATTAAAAAAGCATTTATAAAAACAATGTTTTTTTTTTTTTTTTTTTTTTTTTTTTTTTTTTTTTTTTTTTTTTTTTTGCAGCCACTGATTTTCGGAAACGTTTCCTAGCAGTTTTTATGCTGTATTAGTCAATTTTCTCAACCCCGAAGATAGGTTTTTCGGATGCTATCCATTCTGAAGTAAACATTTTCATGTTCAACAAACATATTTTACAGACAAATATGATAAACTAAAAGCGCCTAAATAACAGTAAAATATTATTTTGTTACTCTCGCCTGTTATCAATTCAGTTACGCAGCTGAAAAAGTTTAAGTGACAATTGAATAACATCCTTAAGAGCAATAGAGAATGATGAAACTATCGCCAAATTAAATTTTCACAAACTTCTTTTTTTTTTCCTTTTGTTTATGGTTGTTCACAAATCCAAACTGCCTACTTTCTGACAACATTTTTAAATTCAGTTTTGTTCTCAAACGCGTGAAATTAGTAAGTTGTCTTATCTAGAAGCAATGTAATCGAATAGCTTTTTTCCATTCTTTGGTAAAGGCAGAAGATCTTTCAGACATCATTGTTAAAGTTGACGTTTTAAACCGAGTTTACGAAAATGTTCGAAATGAGTTACAATATGTGTCAGAAAGTTTCACGTTGTTGAGCGGGAATTTTTATTTATTTATTTTTTTTTTTTTTTTTTAACTGCCTTCCCAATAATAATAATAATAATAATAAAAAATGTTAACTTAGGTTTTTTCTAATTTGGTCTACAAACGATTGATTACCTAATATAAATATCGAAAAACCGTTTTCGCCATGAGAAAGAAGACATCAAAGCAAGTGCGGTGCTTTTTAAACAAGCGGGTAAGTGTGATCAAAGATCGCTCAAAGGGTTTCGTTTAATATTCCTTTCAAAACACTTTATCCTTTCTTTAATAAATTCAAACAAATTTCATTTAGCAACTACAACAAAACCAGTCTATTTTTTCGTTTTTTCGAATATCTAAACCTGCCAGATAGCGGTCCAAGCCCGCTATTATATTCTGTCATAATAATATCCGTCATACGGACTAAATGCAATATTTAAAAAAATAATTTCAAAATTAAACAAATTGTATACTTTCAAAATGTTAAAATATGCGAATATTTCCATAATCGGATTTTTATCACGATTCAATATGTTTCTCAAACTCATATATTTGCCATTCTCTATTATTTATATTGATACTCGCCTTGTATTATTCTCAAACATCTGAAAAATTAGTTAAACTTCCCATATGACGTCAGATTTTCTTTTTAATTCTCTAATGACGTAATATTAATCTGCTTTGTTTACTTACTCATACTCATACTCCTTGTATTATTGAGAAATCTTAGACATTTTCCGTTTTATTACGACTATGACATCAATCAATTTTATTTCATATTTATCTTTTTTTCAATTGGTGAAACTTTTTATTTCATTTTCCTTTTTCACGTGGAAATCGTCTGATAGAAAATTAATTATTGTGGAAAGATTTTCATCGTGGATTCTTAATTTTTGGCATCTGCGATAATGAAAAATGTTTAAATTTAAAAGGAAAAGGCTGTTAGAATTTTGGTTTTTTATCTCTATTTATTAAAATAATACACATTTTTCAAATTTTAATATTTCCAGCTCTTCGCAGCTGATATTCTGATTTATACACAAAGTTTCAACTCTGTTACTCCATAACTCTGAAATCCATAGTTTTCGAGAATGGCTCTGTGGACAAACAGACAACACAGCGGGAGCAATAGGGTTTCGTGAGATGAACGAAACCCTAAAAATTATTTTCTTACATTTTAAGTATTTTCAAGACATTTTCAAGAAAACGACAAATTAAAAAAATTTTACCTAAGTTTACCGCGTTTTTAAAAATACTTAAAACGTAGAAAAATAATTTTTGAAAAAACATCACGTCTGTCTACACCTGACTTCTTCTTTCTGATTAGAGAAAATCGTTTTTTGAGAGTTATATTAGGTAATGGTCGGAGAGAAGAAAACCTGTATCGCTGACATATGCAAAGGAGTGTATATCTTTTGACTATCTATTGAAATAGGGGCTTCAAACCAAAAAGACCCCCCCCCCCAAAAAAAAAAAAAAAAAAAAAAAAAAAAAACTTCCCTTGAAAAACGCATTATTTTTTATTGGACGAAAACCGGAAATAAAATAAAACCAGTTATTTTTAAAGAACAAAAACCGTAACTATACTGCTGATTTCCATGCTGAATTATATACTGCTGATGAAGTGGTTTTTGTAGATGAAAAGAAATTACAAAAAGTAATCAGTACTGAAACAAATATTTCAAGTGAAACAATAATATTCCGATTTTTAAATACCCTTATAAATTCGCTGATTACTTTTGTAAATCAAAAGAATTCCTCCAAACATTCAAATATAACAGCTCTACGGTGCATAAATAACAATAATAAAAAAATTTACGCACTATCACGTTCAGAATAATTTATTTATATCGAATTACGGCTTATAATGAGGTGTTAGTTTTAGATTAAAACGTTTTATGAATATATATTAAACTATAAAAGTGTCATTAAATCATGAAGTAGCTTTTCTTAAAGCTGTTCTCAAAAATATACATCCCCACTATCAAAGAAACCTTCTCGGAATCATCTTTATACATATATATAAAAGCATAAAGGGTGCAGGCATGAATGACCATTGAAGTGATTTGAATCGAATAGTGAATGAATTTCATCATTTAAGTTATAAGTGATTGTTGCCTCAGGATGGCTGTTTTTTTATCTTTCCTATTCTGTCGCGTCTGGAAATTTGGCCCAGAACACCAACTTTCCCAGTAAAAGCATGCCCAGAACGCCAATTTGGCCAGAATGCCAACTTTCCCAGCAGTTTCTGAAAAATCTTCTGCATTTACCGAAAACAATTCAATTATATAGTGTTGATTATGTAGTATTACATAGTTTCTTAATAAGAGTATACCTGCCAATTTTATACGTTTTCGAATAAAAATAAATTAAAATATTAATTGTGTCAGAAAGAAGCCAAATTGGATTTGAAAACAGCCTTAAATGCGTTGATTACCTTTCTAAACTCGAGAATTCAAACATACAACCTCTACAGTTACAGGAATAAGCAAACTTTTAAGAATTACCAAGGTTGAATTAATTTATTTATATCAAATTTTGCATTCTTAACAAGCATTTTAATAATAAGAAAATTTCATCCGCACAATGCTGAACTATCGAATGTTCCAGGCACCTACGTATTCCAGGCCCTTAAACCCGTAAAACTGGGTCATGGTCCTGTAGGTAGGAGCCTGATCTAGCGGTTAGAAAAAAAAAACAAGAAAGAAAAATCATGCGTCGCAAGCATAGATTATGTAACACTTTCCAACGCTTCCAAAATAATTTTACAAATCATACCTTTTAATAAGCTGAAAGATAACATCTAAGTAAACAATTTGGAAAACACATAACATATTTAAAAACATAATTTCAAGAATTTCCAACGTATACAATATTCGGAAAAATATCCGAATAATTTTATTCAGCCCTGTATAGGATCTATAGATTTGCATATATACTACATAGGATGCTAAATTTTAGTTCAGTTAAGAAACGCGTAGCACAGTTTAAAATTCTCCTTCTGGAGTTTCTGTCAACAAACGGAAATGTGTTCGCGAACTTTTGTGCTTCCCTGTATAGGATCCAAAGAATTTATACACACCACGTAATAAACAAAGAGTGAGTTAAATTAAAAATCGCGTTCAGTAACTTAAAACGCACTTCCAGGAATTATTGTTAACAGACAGTAGAGAATTCTTTTGTGTGTCCCTGTAAATGAACGATGACTGCTATACACACAATATTCTGTAGTAAGCCTCTTGTAATGCATCTTAGTGATATATATAAATTTCAATGCGTTTAAAATAGTGAAACATTATTTAAATAAACCGCAGACGATTTTTCTCCATAGACGTAATGTAACGGAATTCTTTTGACTGTCCCTGTAAATTAACTAAAAGTGCTATGCACACCCTATTCCATATTAAGCTTCTTGTAATACACCTTAGTGATATATATCAATTACAATGTGTTTGCAATTGTGTAACATCATTAAAATAAACCGCAAATGATTTTTCCCCATATACCGTAATGTAACGGAATTCTTTTGAGTGTCCCCGTAAAAAAACTATAAGTGCTACACACTTCAGTTGAAATAGGGAACGTGCTATAGATAACGGCAATAATATATAAAAATTGCAAGCCAATCCGAGCATATTTACGGGAGTTAGAGCACGGACAGACGGCAGACGGCAGACAAACCGAAGTCATAAACACTTTTCAACTAGGTTGGAAAGTGTTAAAAAAGCTATCAAATGTAAAAGAAAAAACAATATTTAGCAAAAACAAAACGAACAACAACAACAAATATATATATAAACAAAAAAGAAAAAAAAGGAAAGGAAAAGAAGACGAAGATCAAGGATGTGTCAAATGCAAAATCTGAGCATTTACAAAATTTAATTTATTCCTCAAATCCGTACTAGGTGTTAATTGTTTACAAAAACTATCAACGATGTTTTCCAATTTATTCATTGTCGATAAACATATTTAAAAAAAAAAAAAAAAAAAAAAAAAAATTAAGGCAAAATAAAATAAAATAACGATAAAAGCGGATATTGGAACTGATTTTTGTAGTTATGGAAAAATAATAAGGAAAAGAATTAATACTAAAAGAAAAAAAAATCAAATAAAACAAAAAACTATTCAAATTTTTACATACCTTTTATTCCGCTGATTTACCTTTGTAAATTCGAGAATTCCTTCTAACACTCAAATACAAAAACTTTAGAGTACACGAATAAAAGAAATTTTAAGCATGATACCAAGATCACAATAATATATTTGCATCCAATTTTGCATTCCTAAAAGGCATTTTAATGATGGATTTCTGGGCCACCCAGAAAGTATCTTATAGTTCTCGTTTATTCTGCATATCCTCGCATGATTTTTCGGAAAAACATTCTGAATGAGATTGGAGAGTAGTAAAAAGTCGGGAAAACTGAAATACAGAGCAGTGGCATACACTGTAAAAAATGATCAATGTTTCTTATTTTATGAAAATATACTGTAACCACGAACGAAAATATATAATCTTCTGAGTTTCTCTGAAATTCCGAAAAGAGTGTTCCATTGTCTTTTGAATCCCCAGAAACCAATTTATTTCTAAAATTTAAAGAATTATTTGTAAAAGAAAAGTATTTTTTGCTGCCTGTATTTTTCAGAAACGTTTACGAATAGTTTTTATAGTGTATTAATCAGTTTCCTCAGCCTGGAATATCTGTTTTTTGAATGTCACTAATTCTCAAGTAAACGTTTTCAGCTGCATGTTTATACATGAAAGAGTATAAAGAAGTAATCTTAATTTCAATTTTAATGTTAACGATGTTAATTTTGCGCGTTTGTCTGTTAAACATATTTGTTGAACATGAAAATGTTTACTTGAGAATGGATAGCATCGGAAAAAACTATATTCCGGGCTTAGAAAACTGATTAATACACTTTAAAAGCAACTCGTAAACGTATCGGAAAATTACGGGCAGCAAGAGCAATTTTGATTTTCTAAATTATTTTTTAAATCTCGAAGTGCCATTGATGTCTGAAGTTGCTAAAGATAAAGAAACACTTTTCAGAATTATATTAACAAGGTTGAGTTTATATTATAAATTTATTCGTGATTATGTTATATTTTCGTAGATTAAGAAACATCTGTCATTTTTTACAGTGTAGGAATTCAAAATTTATGGAAGAAGCTGCAGCAGTTATCATAATTAAATTCAACAATTAAGACTATGAATAATTAATCAAATAAGAATTAAAATAGTTAATCATTTAAGCTGTTTATTAGTGGAATTATCACCAAATTATTATTTGAAATCTTTTGGACAGAAGATTTATAAGATAGTGTATGTATAGTTTACGATTATCAAATTAATGAGACAACGGGGGAGGAACGACTCAGGGGTGAAGAGCCCATTGACATAATAAAAAAGTGTCCTCAGAAAATAAACAGTTAATTTATGTAATGGTAATTTCGCTTTACATCTCCCAAGAGTTAAATCACTTAAAACTATTTAATAACCTAATTATGAAAGTAATGAAACTGCGGGTTGAGAGTTTGAAATCTTATATTAAAAACAGAAATATGTTTGTCTGCTCTCTGTGTGTCTGTCTGTTTGTTGGCGATGGCTAAAGGAAATCTATCGCATATAGAGGGTTTTCAAATTTGGTTCCAAATAGACGAAGACAGGTTCGAATGTATACCTGAGGACCGGATTTAAGAATTTTTAATTAGATTCTTTGTTATTTAATTTTTATAAAAATTTTTATAGCGTTTATTCGCGATTTTGTTACATTAGTAAAAGGAATCCGGTTTTAATCTTTTAGCCCAATATAGTAAATCTTACCCTCTTTCCAATAAATTGTATTCGGCGTTTGTAAAATAATTTTTGATTTTTACACTTTTTTTTTTTTTTTTTTTTTTTTTTTTTTGGCATTTTCGTCTTTAATAAACAGTCTGGGTATCTAATCTTTGTTTTACATCCAAAGGATCTCCAGAGGAAACATATATCAGGGATCATTTACAAAAAAAATATATAAAACATAATTTTTCCCACGAATTTAAAAAAAAAAAAAAAAAACACTCCGGTAAATTAAAAAGAAAACTTCTCCGAATTCCTGCCTGACAGGAGAAAATATGGTAACAAACATGCGATTTCGATAAAGCGTTGGTTAAAGCCACTTAACCTTTTTCTTTTTCTTTTTTTTTTCTTTTAAAGAATTTTTTAAGTTTTATTGTTCTTATTACATATTTTTTTTATTTCATATTTTTAACGACTGAGCGTTTTAACGAAATAATTAATTCTGGTACAGTCGAAGTTTTCAGTTTCGATTGTTTTGCGAAGACAATTTCCTATTAAGTAAATTTCATACAGTTATTTTATAATTGCGTGTTTTAACGAAATAATTTATTTATACGATGTCGTGCATTAACGGAAGATCCCCGTAAAACTGATTGTTATTTTATCGATTTTTAGGACACGATAGCAATTTTCAAATTAGCTTCTTTTTTATGCTTTTTTGTGAACCCGAACCATAAGCAGCATGTCTCGTGTCGATTATTTCTCCTTAGTATGGGGGCCGGGCCCGGGCTTATTTTCCCAATGCAGACTCGCAGGCTGTCTGGTATTATTAAATAAATGATTTCAAAATACGACTTGCGGACCGTTGAAGCTTCTGATCTGTAGACTAACTAGTTAGGAATGTAATTAATATATTTAGTGCTTCTGAATTCAGACTTGTCTTTTCAGAGATGAATTATCGTGAATCTTTTAGACAGCTCATGGGGTTTAAAAAAATATTTTCATTTGTATGGGGAGGGCCTAAGCCTTATGAGCACTTCTATTTCCTATACCCGCATGATGATACAGTGTGAGATTAATAACTCATTATGTTTTTTTTTTTTTTTTTGGTAACTTTTGAACTAATATCTTTATTTTTACAAAATTTACATAAAAATGAAATTTAAAATTTACAAGTCGTGTAAAAATATATAATACGGTATAGTATATAATAAAGCTTTGTTTTGTTACTAAGTTAAATGTTGTAAGATATTGGCAATAAAATGACGAAATATTTTTTGCCAGTCTTGGTACAATATTGACAAAATTGAAACACATTAATATTATTGAAATATTTCATGCTAATATTGCCTATTAGCCAAGATATAGCCAAAATATATAATATCAGTGGGCCAGAGCGAGACTTTTCGCACTTCAATCTTTGAGATTATTTACTGATACTTTTTTTTAATTATTAAAGTTTAATTAACTGCATTTTGACTGTGCGACATATTTGATTTGAATATCTTTTGCTCAGTTTCTAAAATGCCGTTTTTAGAGTGTACATTGTACCGATTATAATCAATATTTTATACTTATAGAGTATAAAATTGAAGCAAAAAATATATTTATCTAAATATTTGTCTTTGTATTCATATTTGTATTTTAAAGCATAGAAAAGGTTTGATTTTGTGGACAGTGTAGGAAAATGAGCCCCGAATGAATAACAGGCCCTTGGGCCTCTTTTGGCTTGATCGCGGGACCTACCTTTAGCACTTTTTAAAATGAATGAGAAGAGATAATACCGTTGCAAAACTAATTACTTTAATTATTCTAAATCATCTGAAGAAAAATTTGACTAAAGGAACCAGGCCATGCATAAAATTATACACGAAGATGATATGATGGATTATGATGAAGCAGTGAATGCAGCTCAAATACGTATTTCTATCTTCAGCTGATAGAATGACATGTAAATGGATGTAAAATATGCAAGAGTCCTCTTTACTTTTTCCCAGATTACATAACGCTATTTTTAATGTCACATCTATAAAATTATCATTCATGTGTACATAAAAATTTCAGCAATTCGCACTTGATTACCAAAAACTCGAATTGTTTTTTTCTATAAATAAGAACAATTGCTTTTCTTATAATTAATTGCTACCTCATAATCAGTATTTCGTGAGTATCATGGAACGAAAATTAATTTTAATTACCCCACTTTCAGAGTATTGTCTGAACGATGCATTTCTTGATAATTATTGTTTAGAAGGACTTTACTTGCATTTAACACAAACGCTGAGAAAAATCTAACTAGTTGCATGGCGAATGTGTTTTTAGTGCCGGAAAGATCCAAAATTTCACATAATTCAACGTATCGTAACTCGGTAAGTTTTGGTCTTAAATTAATGCATTTTTTACTTGCGAGAGCATGAAGTAAATATTTCTAAATAAAAGTTGCAGGACCCAGGAGCAGTATAAAACATAAAAAAGTGAAACGTTTTGAAAATTATTGGCAGGGCTGTTTTATCAACTTATACCAGTGGCTGAGAGGTTCTGCTCTCAAACCTGGTAGACGGGAAGTGCTGGGTTTAAACCCCTGTCACGCTCGTCAACCTAACCGTTTGGAGTTTTCCGTAGTTTTCTTCTAACCTTGCCGTACATATGGGCTAGGATCGCTTAGAAAGACCCCCACAGAGGACACTCCCCCCTAGGGCCTATATCTCTCCAGTAGCTAATCGGCCGTCATAAATCAACAAACAAACATTATCAACTTATACATCAGCATACATAAACATTAATGGCTTATTTTGATTACTTTTGCAATTTACACTATACCTACGTATCTTAAAAAAAAAAAAAAGCGCGTTTCAGGCTTTTTGGAACACCCTGTATATAAAGATATTTTATTGTTTTTAAAAAGACAATGAAATTTTAATTAATCTCTCATTCATAAGGATAAACATTTTTATATATACGTTTAACAACCCAAAGCAGGAAAGGAAAAAAACAACATACAATCCCATTTTGCATTAAAGATAAATCACCACACACTGCAAAAAATAATTGTTGATTTTACAGTATAAAACTGGCATCCCAGCTGCCAGTATTATACCGTAAAATTAACAGTATTAAACAGTAAAATAAGCAGTAATACGCTGCCGTGCAAGCAGTAATACGCTACCGCGCGGTAGCGTATTACTGCTTGCACGGCAGCGTATTACTGCTTATTTTACTGTTTAATACTGTTAATTTTACGGTATAATACTGGCAGCTGGGATGCCAGTTTTATACTGTAAAATCAACAATTATTTTTTGCAGTGCATCATTTCTCTTAAGGCTGTTCTAAAATCCAAACTGGCTGCTTTCTGGCACATTTTTTTATTTCATTTTTGTTCGCAAACATATTAAATTGACAGGTGTTGTCATTAAGAAACTATCTAATCGAACTGATTTTCCGTTATTCAAAAAAAGCAGAAGATTTTTCAGAAAAGGCTGTAAAAGTTGGCGTTTTGAACTGAATTTTTGAACGCAGGCAAAACGAATAAAAAGTGGGGGGAAAAGAATGCCGTTCTGAGACCACAATCGCGCTTATAACTCAAGGTGATAATTCGATTATCAGAAAATGAAAAAAAAAATGTTCAGTTACAAATTAATTCAATAATCATGCCTGCAAGTATCGTGCTTTTATGTTTAAAAATGAGTCAGACAATGTATCAAAAAATTTCGCGTTATTGAGAGGGGCGAAATATTTGTTTGAAAACCCCCTTAAAAAATAGTAAACACGGCTAAGATACATAGCTCCATATGACAACGTACGCGAGTATTATAATATCAAACTCTTACCGCACACAGTTAAGGAAAAAAAAAAAAAAAAAAAAAAAAAAAAAAAAAAAAAAAAAAAAAGAGAAGAAGTCCTCAAAGAAATGACAAACTAGTCTTGGAAAATTTTGATTTACATATCATTATTCTGAAATTAAGTTTATCCATTTTGACACTCGTGAACAATAATTTGACAGATGATGCTTATTCAAATGATAAGCGTTGTTTAGAGCCAACATATTGACCTATAAATGCCATTCTTTTCATTATCTTATAGTTGAGACATCAAGAGAACGAGTCAACAATGCATTTTATGAGATCCTGTGTAATTTTCATCATCACCAGTATTGAAAGCGGACGGAAGTAGTTTTCTAGAGCGGTATCTTTCACACCATCTATACCAACATCACAACAAACATATTTATGATTACATATTGTGATTGACAATATACTGCGTATACAAGGCACTTTAAAGTTGAAATCCTGAAAACTTTCAGTTCTGCGTTCATGATTCTAACATTTTGTCCATAGTATATTTCGTAACTGTTGATATAACAATAAAATAATGAAGGTATTTAACTATCACCTGAATAAAAATTCCTCTGTCACATTATTGCTCATGTGTGTCAGCAAAATTAAGATGTTTAATTCTTTATATTTTTTAAATTTTAATTTGTATTAAAATGAGTTATTTGTACAGTTTAGAAACATGCATAACTCTTTCTGTAATTAATATCTTTACTAATAACTATAAATCTTAAAATATATGTATATATATATATATATATATATTATATTTATGAAGAGAGTTTAATTTTGATTAAACTCGCAGAGATGTAAACATTTTTACATACAAGTTTATGATCTAAATTAGAAAATAAAAATACAGCATACGATCACGTCGTGTATAAAATATAAATCACCCCATTATCTTTCCTTGAAAAAAAAAAAAAAAAAAAAAAAAAAAAAAGCTGAAATACCTATGACAACGCACACGCAAGAAGCACATAACATAATATGAATTTTCTCAGCACACATTTCACAAAAGAAGAATAAAAGAAACCAAAATTTAATACGACCAAAGAAAAACCAGAAACTACTCACGGAAAACTCTAATTTACAGATCATTATTCTAGAATTACATCTGTCCATTTTGCTGACGCATGTTAGCAATAATGTGACAGATGAGTGCTTATTTAGATGACAGGCACAACGTTTAAAGTCACAAATTGACCGATATATGCCACTCTATAAGGCTATGTCATTGTTGAGACACCACGAGAGTGAATCAACAAATGCATTTGATGAGATGCTGTAATTTTCATCAACACCAGAATTGAAAATGGATGGAAGTATTTTTTTTCTTCGGTATCTTTCACACACACATATATTAACATTACAGAAAACACATTTATGATTCTTCATATTTTAAGTGACAATTATACTGCATGTAACAGGAAACTTCAAAGTTGAAATCCAGAAACCTTTCAGTTTTGAGTTCAAAGTACTAATTATTTTGGGGGCTATCGTAGTCCGAAGCTGTTTATATAGCAATAGAGGTATCTTACACCCATCTTAATAAACATTCATCTGTCACAGTATTGCTCATCTGTGTCAACAAAATTAAGTAGTTTAAACTTTGCCTTTGTTAAGTTAAAATTTGTAGAAAAGTGAATTCACTGAACCGTTTAGAAATCTGCCAAATACTTTTTGTAGTTGAATCCTTACCAATAACTATAATTCTTTACAGAAAATTTAAAGATATAATTTCGAAGAAGAGGATTAATATTTAATCTCTCATACATAGCAATAAACAATTTTATGTACAATGAATTTATGAACCGAAGCTGGGGAAAAGACAGCACACGATCCCATCTTGCATAAAATATAAATCATCACACCATCTCTCCCTAAAAAAAAAAAAAAAAAAAAAAAAAAGATAACAATAAAAGTACAAAATAAATAAGTCATATTCTACTACATGTAAAAAACCCCGCAAACTGTTTACGGAGAACTCTGATATATCGATCATTACACTATAATTGCATTTGTGAATTTTGTTGACCACATATGCGAATAATGTGACAGATGAATGTTTATTCAAATGATAAACACATTATTTACTGTCACATATTGCCCGATATATGCCACTATATTGATTATCTTACATAGTTAAAGCAGTACGAGATCGAACCAACAATGTATTTAATGAGCTCCTTTAGTTTTCATTATCACCAGAATTTGAAAGTGGATTGCAGTACTTATCTAGCTCGGTACTTTTCACTCATCTACCAATGTCACAACCATCATTTTTACTATTCTACATAAAGTGACAATATATCCGTGTACAGGGCACTTCAAACTTCAAATCGATAAATCTTTCGATTTTGAGTTCAAAGTACTAATATATGACTCTTGTATGTGGACAGAATTAACGAATTTAATTCTTTACCAAGGACAATTTGTGCAAAAGTGAAATCGCCAAATTGTTAAGAAAGCTGCAAAACACCTTCTGTAATTAAATCTTTATCAATAACTATAATTGTTTAAAAAGCTTAAAGATATGTTTTTTTAAGAAGAGAGTTAAAATTTAATTAATCTTTCACCCGGAGCAATAAACATTTTTATATACAAGTTTTATGATCCGAAGCTGGAAAAAAACAGCATTCAATCCCATCCTGCATAAAATATAAATCATCACACCATCTCTCCCTGAAAAAGATAACACAGCTAAAATACATAGCTCCATGACAACGCACGCACGTAATATAATATGAAACTCCGCTGCACACATTTTAGAAAAGAAAAATAAAAGAAGTCATATTCTAGTACGTGCAAAGAAAAACCGCAAACTACTCACGGAAAACTCTGATTTACAGATCATTATTCTGGAGAACTGCTTAGCAAGTCCGCAGAGCTGTTTTGTCCCGATAAATTTATGTACCGTCTCCAGGATTTTACCTCGAAAAGAGTAAATCGGGTAAATAATAAAGCGCCCCGCCAGAAAAATGTTACGAAAGTCGAGTGTTGGGTTATGATTCATGACTGACTCCATTCCTTTTTTATCATTATTTAAATTTTATCTATTTTGTACCGCAACCTCACGTAAAGGGGGTCTATTGTTAGAGATTTCAACGCAAAGAGGGGGAATTTCGCTCACAAAAGACTCGTTTGTGTGGTCTTTTACAGGGTAAATTTATCAAGAGCTTGTGATTAAATTTCGAGCCCATTTTCTTCGGGCAATTTTTTTTTTCAAGTTTTGTATATATTAAAGAGTTGGGGCGTGAAGGAATGAGGCAATATATATGGCGTTTAGAGGAATTTGCCAGCTTGCTGTTTGTTGTAAAGTAAAACAACTAGTTCTACATATAGTACGGCGATTAATGTTGCTTCTATTATAAGTTTAAAAATTTTTGATTTGCCTTTAATATCGTTTGCTCGCTCAATATACACGATTAAAAAGCCTGCGTTATTTTAAATATGATTTATTATGGGTTGAAAGTTATATATGATAATGTGTTGAAAGTTGAAAGTAATGGGCTGAAAGTTATATCTAAAGTTATAGTCCAACATTTTTTTTTTAGTTATTATTGTGTAATAAGTAATAAGGTTTTGAGCAGTAGAAACAAATCGGTATCTAACGGGCGGCGGTAGGAGCGGAAAATACTTGTACTAAAATGGTAGAACTCGTGAGATAAATATTTTTTCAATCTATTTTTTAGAGGTGTATTCTTGTCTGCCTCAAACATTTTAATTTAAAATTAGATAAAATTTGGATATATATATATATATATATATATATATATATATATTGTTTTTGTTATGTAAAAGACATTTCTGATAAGCTTTCTTTATCACTATATAAGGTTAAAAAATATATTGGATTTCTTTTATTGATTCATCAATGCCCAAGCATGTTGAAAACACGGAAAGCTTTTGATTCGGCCCTGTTTGTTGTTCTGCAATCGGCAAACACTAATGGATGGGCACCATACATTAAGGATAAAAATACTCACTTTATAATAATGACAGAATTCTCAGATTAAATAAAGCGAATATTTCTATCCGGAAATATCGATCATTGTCAGTCTTGTAACCAAATTATTTTGTGCATTTCTGTAAATGAACAATAATTGCTACGCTCTCCAAAATCTCAAGGAAACATGTTGTAATGTACCTTCGTGATCTTTTTAAATTTCATTATGTTTGAAGTATAATTACATCATTAAAATGCACATCAAAAAGGTTTTTCCCCATAGATCATAATGTAATTGAATTATTTTGCCTGTCCCTGTAAACGAACTATAAATGTTACTTATTCTGTACTCTAAGAAAGCATACGTAGTCTATCTAAGTGTGGTATATCAATCTGATTATGTTTCAAATATCGTAACATCAATAAAATGTACCGCAAACGTTTTTTCTCCATAGACCATAATGTAACGGAAATCTTTTGTGTTTCTCTGATGTAAATGAACTATAAATGGTAACCACTTTATTTGCAATGCCAAACATTTTATATTAAACTTCAAGAACAAATAAAAATTACATGACAACATGGGTATGGTATACTTAGGAGAGTTAGGGCACGGGCAGACGGACGGACAACCAAACCGAATGAATAAACACTTTTCATCTATGTTGGAAAGTATTAAAAATGTCAACTAGTTTTCAAACATAAAACGATTTTATTTCTATTCAAGTAAAATGTTATATTGGAAAAATATAATGTTAATATGAAATTAATTAAATAATAATTATTAGCTTAATTCATTAAAATATAATGTTATATTTTTTACAAAGATATATTTAATACATAATCACAGGAAAAGCAGGGATAGCATTAAACTATTCACAATGTTGCGAAAACAAGAAAAAAATGAATGACTATGTTATAAGAGTTGTAATTTCCCAAATGACGAAAAATGTTGGGGCCAGGATTCGAACCTGGGAATTCTTGGCTGAAGCTTTTTTTCGTCCAGTTGGGAAATTACAACTCTTATATGGTTTCTTTATCAATTTGAATAATTGTGTTAAAATTAATCTAGTGTAATCACATATCCAGCGTTTACTAGAGTTCCATTACCTGCGATTTATTCTGTTGAGCTGATTCAGATATCAGACCAGATACTATGATCAATAAGGTTAACTGGATGAAATAGATTATCCAGATTCAACATGGATGGCTTAGTTGATAGAGCATTGGCAGCTTAAGCTAAGTGATCCCAGGTTTGAATCCTGGCCCGGGTTCGCTCAGTTGGAAAATTACAACTCTTATATGATTTCTTTACCAATTTTAATAATTGTGTTAAAATTAATCTAGTGACTGTATGCTAATTTAAATTATATTTAAATTAGTTAACAATAACCACAGCCTGATGTCTTTAGATATTCTCATCAAGTTCCAAAATGAAGCACTCTAATGAAGTCATCAACAAATACCCCCTTTATTTACTTTTACAAGGCTTACTTAAACTTTATCAGATGGACTTAACATTACACTGTCAAGCACTTCGCGCACTTTAATATTATCGGAAAACAATGAAGGAGTCTCTTTCACTCTGAAAATGAGCTGAGCAACGAGAATTTGCGTTGTTCTACATGGCAGTATAATGTTGCTCTGCACAGAGGAGAATCCATTCAACTCTGTTAATTATGGTGTAATTAAATGATATGCCCGAACAAACTGAAGCGAGATCAAAGGAGCGTTGATTGCTGATACAGCAAATCTCTAAAGGGAGTCTCGACTAATTGCAAAAATGTCGTTTATAAAAGGTGCTGAATGTAGGAAATTATAAAAAGATCCATGTAAAGCAACACTTAAGGCAGTGGTACTACGCAGCCCTCGAGTTCATTTCGGGCGATCCCGCAAATTTTGCACATAATTAAAGAATACATATAAATAGGTACACACTGGACTTTACAAATTTGGTCAAATCTGGTAACCAGCAAAATATTCTAGTCGACAGTAACAAATATTTACCTCCTTCCGCTCTTCTTCTGTCATTTCATTTATTTTTTAAAAACCCAAAAGTTTTTATCAATTAATCCAGAAAAAATAATAACAAGCATAGTTTAGAATTATTAGTTACAAAGTTTTGAATTGTTCAGAATTTAGAAAAAGAATGTAAAATAACTTATCATAACATTTTTGATTCAGACAATTTTAATTACACAAACCCAACATGAGTGAAAAATTGACCGGGACCAGGACTCGAACCTGGAACATTCAGCGTAACGTGCTGACGCTCTGCCACTGAGCAACCCCTGGTCGATATCCTCGTCTGGCAATTTCCCACCTTTATACAGGTTGGAAAGAGTCACCGGCTAGCATTTAACAGCTTCAGATGACACAATAACGATGAATTAATAATTATTCATTGGTCTATAATTATATATTAAAGAACATACACAATACGTCGGATTACTTTTTAACTTTTAATAACATTTTCAATTCAGACAATTTTAATTACACAAACCCAACATGTATAAAGGTGAGAAATTGCGGGGCTAGGATATTGATCAGGGTTGTTCAGTGGCAGAGCGTCAGCACGTTACGCTGAAGGTCCCAAGTTCGAGCCCTGGTCCCGGTCAATTTTTCACTCATGTTGGGTTTGTGTAATTAAAATTGTCTGAATTAAAAATGTTATTATAAGTTAAAAAGTAATCAGACGGATTGTGTGTATATGTGCCTTAAAATGTAAAATAAGTTTTCCAACGAAGCTTATCAAAATTATATATCTCTAAAAAAGAAATACTGTAAAGGTTGACTTAACCGACATGTTCGAGAAATGCTGATTTCCGAATGCTTTAAATGTCTGGATAGTTGAGTGCTATAATGAGACATCTTATGAGAATTTTAATTTAACATTGTGACTAAGAGGAGTAACAGATGCTGTTATTGATAGAAATTGTAGGCAAGCAAAAGCCGTAAATATGTTGATTCTAAGCAAAAAAAAAGCTTATATTTATATACAGTAAAGCACCGTTTATACGTTTCTCATTTATACGTCGTTTCAGTGCGGTCTCGATTAATCCTATGTATTTTAATGTTGTACTGCTTCATTTATACGACGCATAAATTCGGTTATACGTCATTTCTTTCATGACGTGACCGGTTTTCTCATAATTCCCGCTCTCAGCGTCGCTCTTTTTTTCTTTTCTGCTGGCGATATTTGGAAGAAAGATGAAGAACAAAGAATATGTGTGACTGCTACAGGGTTATTTCAAGTTCGTGAAACCTGTGGAGGGGTTAGAACGAAAAAAAATGGACAGTTGGTAGTCTGCTCACGAGACAAGTTTGAGATTAGTAAAATTCGCTTTATTTCCTGATTTCGTTACAATTTAGACCACGTTTGAGCGCGATTTCTATTTTTTTCTTTCGGTCTCTTTTTAACACTTAACGTGCTTCTAAAATGTCCAGAAAACCTAAAGGTGATTTCATTAAAAGAGAAAATTTAAAATTTAAAATAATTTGATAAAAATTCAAGTTTGACGAAAGTAAAATCGGTGTAGAAACGGCGATAAAAGATTATTTTAATCAAAATCTATTTGTACGTTTGATAATGGAATAAAAAAGTGTGCAACTGGTATAAGGTTTGATAATTCTCACTTTTATTTTTCAATTTTAGAAATGATTATTTTTTTTTTTTCAATATATAATGCATCTTAAACAACAGAAAACGGTATCAAAATTTATTTTCTATGAGTGCAGCATTATATTTCTACAGTCAAAGATTTTACACCTTAAGCGACTACAATTTCGATTGTACGTCTTTATCAGTTATACGTCGTTTTAGAACGGTCCCCTGAAATACGTAATAATCGGTGTTTTACTGTACATAAGAATAATTAAAATCCCCCCATTAAATGTAAGAGAGAAGAAAAGGATCACTAATTGCCTCGTACGAGTAGGGGTGGGGGAGAAAAAAAAATTGCCGTTTGTGCTCATTTTTTAGATCAATTTTTGTATAAAAAGAAAAAAGTTAGATTAAATAACGTGGTCGCCAGTGACGACCTGGCGACCGCATTTGTCAAGCCCTGGGTATACATATATGTTTTGTAAAATGTAGTTTTTAAGGGCGTAACGATTGTTTTAAAAATCTGATAAAATAAAAGTAGACATAATGATTTCTATAAGAAAAATTTCCGTCTAATCTCATTACTGGCGTCGAACATTGATCTTACTGTATTTAATCTCAACTTTCAAGAACCACCCTTATTAGCTAATGAACCTTATTCAATACGCAGTTGACATTAAATTGTTAATATTATTTAAAAACTAAGGTTTATGTATTGATAATTAGTATATAATAGTATTTCCTTATATTGTAATATAAGACACATGACTGTAAAAACGTAAATGCGACCCTCTATAGTTCACTTCTCTATACCAGATTTCGGCTATTACAGAAATTTCAGGTGCACTACTGACTTAGCCCCTTTGCGACGAGCTTCTCGTATATGCGTACCATCCTCAAATTTTCCTACCAGTATATTTTACTAGTAAATCCCCCCTCATTTAATCACAGAACTTCTCCAATTAAATTAGAAAATGTTTTCTCTTTTGAATTATTGGTGTTAATAAATTAAAAATTGCGTACGGAACTCTCGTCGTGAATTGTTTATGCGAAACACTAAAAAATAAAATTACGCATCCGTTAAAATCGTTTCAGTATATTGAAGCCAGGGCAATAAGTATTGTATTATATATTTTATTTATTATTAATATTTATTATACTGAATTAAAATGACATTTTAAATACACATACTCAGGATAATACATGATACAATTTTTGAATTTTTTACAGGAACACCAGATGAAGACATGATTGGAGTTTATTCGTTTAACATGCTGCAAAACCGGGAGAAACTGTTTGATGCTCTATGTTCTTCCACCGTCTCTCATAAGTAATGCGGGAAAGGAATATAAGTAGAATCAAGAAATAGAGTAAAGTTCCTGGACCTTATCTAACTTTTTAGGTGCGTTCGTAATTATATAAATACGTAGCACCTATTGTCGTCATCTGGTCCGTCCGTCTGTCTGTCCGTCCATTCTTCCGTCCGTCCGTCCGTCTATCTGTCCGTCCGTCCACATATAACAACGCAAAAACTATCCAACCGAATGATTTGAAATTTAAGATATATTACCTTTGCAGAATTTTGTCGAGACATTTCAAATTTTATGAAAATCTAATTAAAACTCTAGAAAATATTAATAAAAACATTAAGAAATTTGAATTAAAAAAAAAAAAAAAGCAGTGCTTTCTTGTTATAGGAGCTTCCGAGGTTTAATCGTCAAGCGACCGAGATACTTATTTTATTTCAGAAATTAATCTGCAGACGATATAATTAATTTCACAGAATTAAAAATCATCACGACCTGAATATTTATATAACTAGCTATAGTACGAACGCACCTCATTTGTCACGTTTGACGTAGAATTTCCAACTTGTTTTAATTTTTGAAGAAGTAGCTTTGAGACTTTTTAGCTGCTGGGCTGTTTGTCTCGAATGATCCATATTTATTGACATAAATCTTCTACAAGGGACAAGGACAGGATAGACACAAGGAAGTAGACAGCACTGAAGATCCACGCACAATGACACCCATGCCTTAAACAGATTCGAACCCGGTTTCTCACCGTGGCGGCCGCCTCCGCTACCAACCACGCTGCCGGGTCGGCTCCGAACACCTTACGAATGCGCTCTCTTCTATTTGAAAGTCACTGAGACCAAAATTACGATCTTAACGTCACACTACACAGTGTGACCGGCCATACTTTCTTTGTTCATCTGCTTCAGACAACAAAATCGGTATATGGCAAGCTTATTGCCATTTCACGTTCAGACTTAAGAAACAATATGCTTTCATCTTCATTAATTATTTCATCTTCATTTCATAATCTTTACAATAAATAGTATCATGTTTAAGTATAAAAAAAATCTGATATATGCAAGTAATTTTACAAATTTTAGATTTTTTTTTTTTTTTTTTTTTGTTTTTTAAGCCTAACAAAGAAACAAGTTTAACAAGGAAATTACTTTTCACAGCATCACAACATACTGAAGTACGGAAAATTGATTTAAATGCTTTCAAATGACTTATTTTCTCTTCTTACTTATAGATTGACTTACAACTTACAAAGTTGTTGACATTTCTCTATTACAAATGTAACTAAAAAACGAGAAAACTTAATCCTTTTCAAAATGTATCGCACATAGGGAAGACAAGGGAAGGTTGATCCTTTAAAAAAATATTTTAATATTTTTCACCGCTAAAAAACACGAAACTTTCTGGCATATTTTCTTACTCTTTTTAAAATTTAAAAGCATGACACTTACATAGGCATGATTATTGCAGTGATTTGTAATCGAACATTTTTTCATTTTTTCGATAAATGAATCACATTTTGAGTTTTAAGCTATTATTGGTTCACGACAGCAGTTTTTTTTTATTATTATTATTCCTGTGCTGACACGTCTGGAAGTTCGGCTCAAAACACCAACTTTGACAACATTTTCTGAAAGATCGTCTACCTTAAAAAGAAAAAAAAACAGTTTGATTACATACTTTCTGAATAAGAGACTGCTAATTTTATGCGATTTTAAAACAAACAGAAATAAGGCAACTTGGATTTGATAACATACAGTCTTAATGTAGAATTCATCTTTAATTTATTTTTTATTATTTATATTTACAGTAACATTTTCGTAAGTATATTTTTAGCTCTATGGACATGGGCGCTGACATTAAATAATCTAAGGAGGGGCAAGAACAGATGCGTCTGTAGTCCGCAGCCCAGACCACGTTTTTTAGAAGGCAGAATTTAAACATGAAATAACCAACATTTGTTAAATTTGTTATGGCTTTCAAAAACGTCTAGCAGAGAAGAACACCTTCTACAAGTGAAAGGTACTTTAACTGAAATTTCGCAGTTATGTATATTTCTTGCAATGAGAAAGATTTAAATTTGTGTTTTGCAAATAAAAACAACAAGGGGACCGCCAAACATGATGAGCACAGATTTTGATGATTTTAATGTATGTTGTAAGGGGTATGTTGTAACCCCTAACTATTCAGGTCAAAAGTTTCCTTCAAATGGCCCTTAGTTTTTGAGAAATTTGGGGTTAAAGTTCAGCATGCGTTTCAAATACTCATTACTTTGACGTTTTGAGTAAGGTCTCCGTGGCGCAGAGCGTTCGTTCGGTATTCCAGTCTCGTATTCGTGGGTTCTGTCCTAAGATGTGACTTTTTTTTTTAAATTAATTTTGTATTTTTATCGCGTTACAAGTTGTGATGCAGAATTAGGAATTCTACATCTTTGAACTTTTTGATATTTTCCTAATAAATTACATTTACATTTTCGAATTTTTCGATGAAAATTTATATTTTTACGCAATTTTTAAACTAATATTTCTGTCGACGAAAATCCAATCTAATTTATGTCTTGATATTTTGTCTTTTTAAAACTATTATTGTTTACATTTATGCATATTTATTTATTTATCATATTTATGAAATAATACATATTTTTTAAATTGCATTTTCTATTAAAAATAATTTTAATTGATTAGGAAAAAATTTACAAAATAATATGTTCTTTTAATATTTGATTCGTTCTAAATATATTGCAATATGTATCATCACCCGCATCGACATTTTTAGTTTACTAAATATGGAATTAATTGCGTGTTACATATCGTAAAAATATTTAAAACAAAACATCGCATTAAAAATCACCATTAACAAATTTCTTTACATAAATTAAAAATATTGTTTTAACAATATTGGAAGAATGGATAAATTAACATATTATATATTCTTTAAATACATTAATTGTGACAAATCTATTTAAAAATGTTGTTATAAAAGTTGTAATATTATATAAAGTAACATTATATATAAAAGTTGAAAAACAAATTACTTCAAGCATGGAAATTGTCTGCAAAAAAAGCTAAACGAAATCAATAAAATAAAATTTTATTTATTCTGATATTACCGTAAAAGTCATTGCAGACGATTTTTTTATTCAAATATTTTTATATGTATTGTAATGTACAGACGATTTTTCATTTCTAGTTGTATTTTTCTGTATGACATCAACAGTGTCTTTACTTGTTAGAATGTAAAATAAAATTGAAATGTAATATATTATTTTTTATCTGGTGCAAATATAAAATGATGTTGAGTTTGAACTTTACAGTTAAATGTATTTAGATGACATTAAAAATTTATATAACTAGTTTAAACTTGCATTTAAGCGTTATTGCTTTAATATTTTATTATTCCTTTCAAGATATGCTATTGGAATTACCTAATTATACATAAGTTTAAAAGATTTGAGTTGAAAAATATCTTTTATAAGTTGCAAAAAAAAATTATTATAAATTTTCATTTAAAATTCCATAAAGTTAAAAAAATTATTATTTCAGAACAAGTTATTAAAATGTAAAAGGTAAATAATAAAAAAAAATAAAGAAAATCTAGACATAAATTAGATTGGATTTTCGTCGACAGAAATATTAGTTTAAAAATTGCGTAAAAAATATAATTTTTCGTAAAAAAATTTAAAATGTACTTTATTAGGAAAATATCAAAAAGTTCAAAAATGTAGAATTCCTAATTATGCCTAAAACTTGTAACGCGTCAAAAATATAAAATTAATTAAAAAAGAAAAAGTCACAGCTTAGGACTAAACCCTCGAAATCGAGACTCGAACGCTAGCTCTGCGCCACGGAGACCGTACTCAAAACGTCAAACTAATGGGTATTTGAAACGCATTCTGAACTTTAACCCCAAATTTCTCAAAAGCAAAGGGCCATTTGAAGGAAACCTTTGACCTGAATAGTTAGGAGTATCGCTCCTACAACATATTTTTAAATCATCAAAATTTGTGCGCATCATGTTTGGCGGTGCCCTTGTAAATGATTCTGATCCAGTTTGTAAGGATTTTTGAAAACTTTCTCTATCAAATAGCTGAAAGTATTTATTTTTATTATTATTATTATTAAAGTACAATCGGGATAGGTACCATTCTATTGGAAATAGGGTCTTCAACAGTTTTTCATAAAAAAATTACACTTAGGTCTTCATATTGAAACTGAAACAAATTTAAGATTTTTTTTATCAGCAATGCAAAAATTTCAGAATCAAAATTTCAAATCATTTCGTGAAGATATTTAGGAACTACCATATAAACTTGAAATTTTACAACTATATAAATGTAAAATTTTAAAATTTTGAATGCTTAATGTTAAATTAATTTTAAAGATTTTCATTTCTATTTCCTATAGTAATTACTTTTCAAGTCTCTTTTTAGGGTTTCGTTCATCTCACGAAACCTTGTTACTCCCACTCCGTTGTCTGTCCGTCACAGAGCCATTCTCAGAAACTATGTAACTTACAGAGTTGAAACTTTGTGTATATATATCTGAATATCAGCTATGAAGCTCAAAATACTAAAATTTGAAAAGATCGTATTATTTTAATAAATAGAGATAAAAAACCAAAATTCTAACAGCCTTTTCCTATTAAATTTAAACATTTTTCGTTATAGCAGTTGCCAAAAATTAAAAATCCACAATGAAATTCTTTCTACAGTAATTAATTTTCTATTGAAAGATTTCCACGTGAAAAATGAAAATGAAATAAAAAGTTTCACCAATTGAAAAAAAGATTAGTATGAAATAAAAATGATTGACGTCATAGTGGTAATATAACGGAATTTTTTAAAGATTTCTCAATAATACAAGGAGTATGAGTATGTGTATGTACACAAAGCAGATTAATATCACGTCATTAGAGAATTAAAAAGAAAATCTGTCATATTGGAAGTTTAACGAATTTTTCAAATGTTTGAGAATAATACAAAGCGAGTATTAATATGAGTAACAGAAAATAGTAAATATATGAGTTTGAGAAACATATTGAATTATGATAAAAATCTGATTATGGAAATATTCGCATATTTTAGCATTTTGAAGGATTGCAACATGTTTAATTTTGAAATTTTTTTAAGTACCGCATTTAGTCCGCCTGACAGATATTATTATGACAGAATATAATAGCGGGCTGGTTTAGATATTCGAAAAAACGAAAAAAAAAATGGACCGGCAAATTTTTACTTTATAAAAAACATGACTTTTTTTTTTTTTTTTTTTTTTTTTTTTTTATTGAAAATGAAATTTATTTGGATTTATTAAAGAAATGATAAAGTGTTTTGAAAGGAATATTAAACGAAACCCTTTGAGCGATCTTCGATCACACTTACCCACTTGTTTTATTATTTTGTGTGTCATAACAACAACATATTAAGCTTCACAAACATAATTATTTGCATTTTTAACACTTTCCAACCTAGTTGAAAAGTGTTTATGACTTCGGTTTGTCTGGCCGTCTGGCCGTCTGGCCGTCTGGCCGTCTGCCGTCTGCCGTCTGCCGTCTGTCCGTGCTCTAACTCCCGTAAATATGCTCGGATTGCTCTGCAATTTTTATATGTTATAGTCGTTATCTATAGCATGTTCCCTATTTCAACGGAAGTGTGTAGCACTTATAGTTTTTTTACAGGGGCACTCAAAAGAATTCCATTACATTGCGGTCTATGGGGGAAAATCATTTGCGGATTATTTAAATAATGTTTCACTATTTTGAACGCATTGAAATTTATATATATCACTAAGGTGCATTAGAAGAAGCTTAACATGGAATAGGGTGTGCATAGCACTTATACTTACTGTACAGGGACAGTCAAAAGAATTCCGTTACATTACGTCTATGGAGAAAAATCGTCTGCAGTTTATTTAAATAATGTTTCCCTATTTAAAACGCATTGAAATTTATATGAGGTGCATTACAAGAGGCTTACTACAGAATATCGTGTGTATAGCAGTTATCGTTCATTTACAGGGACACACAAAAGAATTCTCTACTGTCTGTTAACAATAATTCCTCGAAGTGCGTTTTAAGTTACTGAAAGCGATTTTAATTTTAACTCGCTTTTTGTCTATTAAGTGGTGTGTAAAAATTCTGTAGATCCTATACAGGGAAGCACAAAAGTTCGCGAACACATTTCCGTATTATTTAACTCCAGACAGAGAATTTTAAACTGTGCTACGCATTTCCTAACTGAACTAAAATTTATTATCCTATGTAGTATATATACAAATCTATAGATCCTATACAGGGCTGAATAAAAGTATTCGGATTACTTAGATGTTATCTTTTAGCTTATTAAACGGTATGATTTGTAAAATTATTTTAGAAGCGTTGGAAAGTGTTACATAATCTATGCTTGAAGCATGATTTTTCGTTCTTGTTATAATTGTAATGTATGAAATATGAAATTATTATTCCAAAAAGTTATGAATTGTTACCTATAAATATATTAACAAAATCGATTTCTAGACGCAAATTTTAGCTTATTTATCATTTTAGCAAAAATTTACAATTTTAGCTTATTTATTATTAAAGTAGCTTTTTAGTTACGTTTCAAAAAAAAAAAAAAAAAAAAAAAACTATAAATAATTATAATCTGAAATTTTTTTTTTTCCAGGGGTAGGCTAAAAGTATTTAGTGGTTATTTTCAATGGCATTTTTACGGAAGAAATATTTTTAATATTTATAATTGTTAATTCTTTTTTTTTTTTCAATGTTAATTCAAACGAGAATTTCCATCAAATAATAATATTTATTTTTTACACATTCATGGGGGAGAAAACAACATAACAAAATGATATGTTTTATATTTGAGATTTAAAGAGAAAAGAAAGTTTCTTAACCCATTTATGCCTAGCGTCGATGCTTTAGTAAAATGGGAAAAGGTGCATTTCACACCACTTTTTTTTAAATAGAAATTTGGTGTCTTATTTTTTCAAGGACTCCTCGGGAAAATAAGACACCAAATTTCTATATAAAAAAAGTGGTGTGAAATGCACTTTTTCCCATTTTACTAAAGCGTCCCAAAATTGGGATGCTAGGCATAAATGGGTTAACTAAGGAATGTTATTTAAGGAGGCAACAACACTTGTGAAATCCTATGAAAAAAACTGATATTGAAGAACCCTTTTTTCAAGAACTAGATTGAAGCGATTTCAATATTTTTTTTAAAATAGTTTCTGCAGATAGTTGGTATAGATAGTAAGTTATAAATTGGAGTAAATAATAGTAGTTAGTTATAAATTAATCTTTCGGAAAGAAATAAAATTTAAATTAAAGCGTGCAATATTTGCACAATTTCACAAGAAAAAAAAATCGGGGTTTCTTTTTTAACACTTTCCAACCTTAGTTGAAAAGTGTTTATGACTTCGGTTTGTCTTCTGTCTGCCGTCTGTCCATGCTCTAACTCGTGTAATTATACGGATTGCCCTGAAATTTTTGTATGTTATTGTCATTTATTACTGCATGTTCCCTACTGAAAATGAAGTGTGTAGCGTTTATATTTTTACAGGGACAGTTAAATTATTCCGTGACATTACAGTCAATGGGAAATAATCGTTTCAAGTACATTTTGATGATGCTATGCCATTTGAAACATGATGAAATTGATATATAATTATGAAGCGCATTAAAACATGCTTTTTGTCAAAAATGGATGCAAAGCATTTATTATTCATTTACAGGGTCAAACAAAAGAATTCTGTTACACATTGTTCTGCGTGGAAAAATCGTTTGCAGTGTAATTTAATGACGTTTTACTATTTCAAAAATAATGAAAATTATATGCATTACTGGGGTGCATTCAAATTGCTCGTTTAAAGGTATAGTTTATCATTCATTTACAAAGGACACACAAACTATATCGGTATATCGGTCACAGTATACGTGTGATAATTACAGTCTATATGTAATAAGTGCGTTTTCAACAAAGGAAATCGTAAGTATTATACAGACTATATGAGTGAATTGCTTAAAGATAGTTTTTAATTGTGTTATGCATTTTCCTGCTAAGCTATATTTAGTAGACTAATAGAAGATTGTGGAATATAAATTCATATACTGGGCTACGCAAAGAACAATATATATATTGTCGTTTACGGTTGGTAAATGCTGGAAGTGAGTTTTAAATCGCCTTATGCGTTTTTTACCTTTTAGCTTAATATGCGGTGTGTAGATAATATACAAGTGGTCTATAGATAATACACTGCAAAAAATAATTGTTGATTTTACAGTATAAAACTGGCACCCCAGCTGCCAGTATTATACCGTAAAATTAACAGTATTAAACAGTAAAATAAGCAGTAATACGCTGCCGTGCAAGCAGTAATACTGTTAATTTTACGGTATAATACTGGCAGCTAGGATGCCAGTTTTATACTGTAAAATCAGCGATTATTTTTTGCAGTGTATACAGGGCTGTACAAAAGATTGCTAGTGCATTTCCATGGATTGGCGAAAATTGCTAAATTTGAATTTTGTACCTGAACTAAATTTTACCATGCTATGTAGTATATATCCAAATCTATAGATCATATATAGGGCTTCACAAAATAATTCGACTATTTTTTTGACAATGGAAGGTCATTTCGAAAACTGTATTTTCCATGTATTATAATGTTTTCTAAACTGTTTACTTATAGATATTATTTCACCTTATTTAACGTTGAAGTTTCGTTACAGTTTTCTGGAAATGTTGGAAAGTGTTTCATAATCTATGCTTGACGACTGATTTTTTCGTTCTTGTTTAAATTAACGTTACTACAAAAAAAAAAAAAAAAAAAAAAAAAAAAAAAAAAAAAAAAAGGAACAGTTATTAAAAAAATAATATTAATAATTGTATATGAAATAATCGTTGCAGTAGTTCCTGAGGAAAAGCTGTATAGCTGATTCATATTTTCAGTTTTAGTTCATTATGTTTCCGTATAATTTTGGAACTATTTTTGCCCTCTTAATTTGCTAGAAGAATGTCTTTGTCTACTGTTAAATGTATCCTTAAATGCAAGCTGGAGTTTCGTTGGTGAGTCGATTTGAGCTGATGATGATCGAACACATTAATTAGTAACTTTTAATTACAAATTGCTTATTCTTAAACTAAAATGTAACATGATCTCTTTTGTACATGTTCAACAATGCTTTTTTAAAGGCTCAGACATCATTCAAAGTCTTTGTTAGTCGCACGAACGTACGCAAATCCTTTTTTTCTTATCCTGCTGTTAATTACCCACCGATGCTTGTTCATCACTGCTGTGCAGTATACGCTTCGTGTATTGCAGAACAACAAACATCTTTGTCATCCGATGGCAATCTACCGTTTCTAGTGTCTGTGGAAAAGGCTCTGTTTTCTTTGTTCTTAGCTTCAAAAAGAGATGTGCCAAATTACATTGCTTGGATCTATTGTTTTGAAAAAAGTAGGCACTTTGTCTTGTTCACTATAAAGCCTACCTGGCTTGTTTGTCGCTCTTTTCAGCACTTACTTTATTAGCAATCCAACAAGGTACGCATGAGTAAGGGATTTTTTTCATTCTCTCTTTATAAAGCTACAGTTACAGCGAGTAAATTTACAAAATAAGCAAAAAAAAAAAAAGAATAAAAAAAAAATAGAGGAAACAGACACTATTTCGCATGTTAATTACTTCTCAGCTTAGATTATTTAAATGAAGTCAAGTGATTATACATTTATTTTAGTGCTAATGGTTTTCTTTTGGAATAGTGTGAAATAGCTCACGACGAATGAAGAAATTGCCTTCAAAGTTAGCAAATTTGATGCATGTGTCAATCTAAAAGAGGGGAAAACAACATTCTTAGAATTATCTGCCATCATACGAAACATGTGTGTAATTTGGAAATAAACTATAGTTATACAAGGTGTCTGAAAACGGTCGAATAACTCGAGAAATATTACATAGAATTAGAAAACGAAAAATATGTATTCAATATTTTTGAAAAATCTATTTAGAGATATCAGAGTTGACCCCCCCAACTCCGCCCCCTGGAAGGGAAGAGGGGCAACTTTAAAATCTTAAATGATAACCACACATTTTTATTGCAGATTTTAATTCTACGGGAAAAAATACGTAAATTTGTATTTAACATTTTTTGTTTTGAAAAATCGTAGATGGTGATGTAATCGAGTAAGTAAGAATCGTTTCCATTGAAAAGGCTGGAAACGGTCGACTAACTCGAGAAATATACATCGGATTGAAAAACGGAAAAATACGTGTTCAATATTTTAGAAAAATCTATTTATAGAAATATAAAAAATATTGAACATGTATTTTTCCGTTTTTCAATCCGATGTATATTTCTCGAGTTATTCAACCGTTTCCAAACTTTTCAATAGAAACGATTCTCACCACAGTTTACTCCATTACAGTGCAATCTACGATTTTCCGAAAAAAATGTTAAATACAAAAGTTACGTATTTTTTCCCGTAGAATCCGAATATGCAATAAAAAAGGGGGTTAATCAATATAATAATATAGTAAATTATAACACCTTGTAATAATATATTCCTTTTAAATGCTAAAGGTGTAAATTAAATAACATAATATAAATTAAAATAACTTTAATTAGGTTGTTTTACATGTTTCGACTCTTTCCGAGTCATTTTCAAAAACAAAATGAGAATATTCTATAATTGCACGGGCTTTAAAGTTATTATTTCCATGTACTTTTTTAAAAATTATGCACGTTATCTTTTATTTTTTATTTTTTATTTGGTTGTTTCTTTTCATATCTGTGACCATGGAGTAACTCCAACCACAGTTTCGGTAAATTAAAAAATGCCGCATCGTTACAAATTGTATTTTTGCGTGTTAGTATCTCTATGGTTTCTCTTATTATAGATGGATAGTATAGACTGGAGAGAAACATTATTTTACTTTCATTGAAATTTATTTGGAGGGTTTCTTCTTGATATAATCTTGCCAGGGCTGTAGTTTTTCTATTATATTTAATATCAGCTATATGCTCTTTTTTTTCTCCGTAATTAAAGGGGGGTTATCATTTAAGATTTAAAGGTTGCCCACCCTTTTCCTCACAGGAATCAGAGGTGGGGGGGGGGGAGGGCAACTTTTATATATCTCAATAGATTATTAAAAAATATTGAACCCATATTTTTCGTTTTTCAATACAATGTATATTTCTCGAGTTATTCGACCGTTTCCCGACTTTTCAGACTCTCTGTATATAAGGGTGTGTGTGTGAGCATGTGTGTGCACACACAACACACACTTTTGTTTGTTTGTTTGTATGTTATTATTTAAATTTTTAATAACAGAATGCAATTGTTTTTGAACTAAAAAAACGTATTATGGCCAAAACATATTTAGCCAATTTTTGTTAAGGTTAATCATGAGAAATTCATAATAAGCATCGAAGCAATTTTTTAATTTTTTATTTCATTAGGATGATGAAAGCGAAGACTATACTCATAATTATTAAAAAATGTAAAAGGTACACGAAGAAAAATCATATCTTTTACATTATAATACATTTTCTGTTTCATTCATATACTACAGCGTCGGATTTGCGTATGAAAAAGTTTATTTAAAAAAAAATAATAATAATAAGTTTTCAGACTTTCAAAAAATAAGAAACAGTATTTATGGCTCTTGTTAGATTATTATTTATATTTACCATCTAGCTGTTACATAATTACAAAAATGTTTTTTTTTTTTTCGAATTTTACGTTCCCTGTACATCCCTATATAATACATGTACCAGCTGAATAATTTTTTGACTATAAGTATTAGAGAAAACTATTAATTGACGGTTTTACAATAAGCATGAAATATTATTTCTCCAACTTTTTCTCTATACAAATCATTCTAAAGAATTAATTTAGGCATTAAAGATTTTTGAAAAAAAAAAAATTATTTAGAAAATAGAAAATTTAAAAATACTTAAGGTTAAGAGTTAAAATTAAGCTTTCAATGATAATAATAATAATAACAATAATATTGTAATAAATAAACGGAATACTTTCTTTAGTTCTGTAAAGTTGTTCTCAATTTCAAACTGACTTTTTTCTGACACATTTTTTAATTCTCTTTTGTTCGCAAACGTATCAAATTGACAGGTTCTCTTATTAAAAAGCCCTGTAATCTAAATGATTTTTTCAGTTTTTTGGTAAAAATAGAAGCTTTTTCATAAAATTCTATCAAAGTTGTCATTTTGAACCGAATTTCTGGAAGCACAGCGCAGGGAAGGAAAAAAATGCCGTCATGAGTCAACAATAATCGCTTATAATTCAAGATGAAATTCATTTATTCAAAACTAAAAACTAATATATTAGAAATCACTTCAATAATAATACCTGCAAGTATCATGATCTTATGTTTTAAAATTAATCTGAAAATGTGTCAAAAAATTTCGTGTTGTTGAGTGGGGAAAAAAATATTTTTTTAGAACCGTCTTAAATAAAAACATCATTTTATTTAACTTTAACTATATCACTGGGTTCAACATGTTTTTTTCCCGGTCTTAAAACTATGTTGGTTAAGTTCATGAAGAAAAACTACTTTTATTATCCTTATTCATGCGTCTTATCTAAATCCATGCTTTGGTGTACTATTTTTACATTTAAAAAATAAAATCTTCCACTATTATTTATTGTAATTTTTAGAGTTCATTTGAAAAATATATATACTAAGTAAAAATGTCTCTGCAGCAATTAAGACTTTAAACTATTTCTTTTTTTTTTTTTTTTTTTTATCTCATGATGACATTTATTCAAAGTTTTTTTCACTTTGGTAAAAATCAAAATTTCTTGTCTATTGAAGAATTTTTTTTTTTTCTAACCATGAAGAAGGACTAAATAATGTTTATAATGCATATTATATGATACAATGCATATTATATGATATGTTTAGTACACATAATCATATAATATGGTTCATTTTATCCGTTATCTGTTTCTGGATTATTGATCGTGAGATCAATAGTAGAACTTCTTTTTTTATTTACATTTGTTTCTCTTTATATTGCTAGAAGTATAACTTCACGATATTTAATTATTTAGTAAAAGTTTGAGCTGTTTCATTCAAAATATAACGGGTTAAAATGGCATAAAACGTTTGTATTGGGTGACAGTTTGTTAGGCTTCGGTTCATTTAATCCGTTATCTCAAAAATCAATATATATACAGAAGCTTCCCGATAATATTTTGAATTTCTTTTTTAAATCCTACTTTGTAAATTATTTTTCTTGAATTGATTTTTTTTTCTTATAAATGAGAATTTTTTTTTACATAAATCTTTATCATAAATGAGAGAAATCGATTCTATTCATAATTAAGAAAATTTTACATTTAATAATGATTCCTTTAAAGTATTCCATGCATGTTCGAAACATATTTTTGTAATTAATCGTTCAGCATTTAACATCATGAGAATTATCACAGTATGCATACATGATCACGGTGGTTTTTCTGACATTTTGGCCGAATCAGAAAATAATATTCAATATTTTTTAGTTTTGCAAGTCTTTCTTTTTTTACTTGAACTATTAAAAAAGAAGAATTAATTTATCATCATATTGCATTTTACGTGTATCCGTTAAATCGCGTAATTTTTTTTTAAATGCTTCATTTTTAAATGTCCTGCTTGATGAAATATAAAGATATAAAGTAACAACTGCAAATTTCATGCATATTTTTGAAAAAAAAATTCAATACTAAATGAATTATTTTCTACAATTAAATGTAACAAAAAAATTAAATATGTGATTTCATTTTAAAGTTACCGAAAATTTCAATTCTACTATATTGAAATGAATTATTTAAATTCTAACATTCCGATAACAAATTACACTGGGGTTTTGAGATTAAACAATGCATTTTAATTTAAAATATCATGTTCTGTGTTATTTATATGTTGTTCTTGTTTGTTGTTCTCTTTGCTATATCTGGAATTACTGCAGAAACAAATCGATTATGAATTAAGGGACAGACATACAGCGAAGAATGGTCTCCTTCCATGCGCTTCTTCATCAGTAGCAACAATATTTTATTTTATCGATATATCAATAATTCATACTAAATACATCGAAATATCGACTACTGTAAAAAAAAATACAAATGTTTTTTAATCTAGGAAAGTATAATATAACCACGAACGAAACTATGCAATAACCTCTTCCGAAATATCCACGATTCCGAAAAGAATTCTTTATCTTTAGAAACCTCAGAAATTGATATGTTTTCGAGATTTAAAGGATAATTTATGCTGACACTGGTTTTCGGAAACTTTTTCGAGTAGTTTTTATAGTGCATTAATCAGTTTTTAAACCCGGAATATAGATTTTTCGTATGCTATCAACTCTCAAGTAATCATTTTCATGTTCAAAAAACACGTTTTACAGGCAAACGTGATACATTAACAACATTAACATTAGTATTAAAATTAATATTATTTTGTTACTCTTGGATGTATAAATCCATTTACGCCGCTGAAAATGTTTGATTAAGTATTAATAACATCCTAAATGATATTACGATTAAAAAAAACTGATTAATTTTACGGATATGCACAGTTAGTTAAGGAAGACATTCTGTCTATTATTTAAATTTCACTCAATATAAATAAAGGTAAGAAAGATTCGCTTACCTGTTTTCATCGTCGGATCCACCTAGGACATATTCACATGAATCCACTGGTGGCACTATTTAACAGAATGAAGAAAATTATTAATTATAATTTATGAACTGAGATATGTGTATGGTTGTATTCTATTTTGAGAAGGATTCCAGTTATAAAACTTGGAATGGAGTTTTAATTTTTCTTGGTTAAATATGTTATATAGATACAGAAAAATAATAATCGGGGAACAAACAGAACGGCCCGCATTCACAGATACAACTACATTTGAGAAGAGCAACATATGGAATGAGCAAAGAGAAGTACATATACAAAAGCCGCAAACAAGTGAGAGAATCATTTATGCAGCAAAAGCGTCTGCGAATGTCAGAAAGAAAAGTCAAAAGTTTTCATCTAATAAAATTAGGAACGTTTTTCGTATCAGGGTTTATCCATGCACTTCCTCATCAGTAGCAACAATATTTTATTTTACCAATATATCAATAATTCGCACTAAATACATCGAAATATCGACTACTGTAAAAAAAAAAAAAAAAAAAAAAAGACAAATGTTTTTTAATCTAAAAAAAAATATATAATATAACCACGAACGAAAATAGGCAATAACCTCGTCCGAGTTATGCACGATTCCGAAAAGAGTTCTTTATCTTTAGAAATCTCAGAAACCGATATGTTTTCGAGATTTAAAGGATAATTTATGCTGCCACTTGTTTTCGGAAACTTTTCCGAGTAGTTTTTATAGTATATTAATCAGTTTTTAAACCCGGAATATATATTTTTCGCATGCTATCGATTCTCAAGTAAACAGTTTCATGTTCAACAAACGTGTTTTACAGGGAAATATGATAAATTAACAACGTTAACTTTAATATTAAAATTAATATTACTTTGTTACTCTTGGATGTATAAATACAATTACGTAGTTGAAATGTTTAATTGAGAAATGATAGCATCCTTAAAACCGATATTATAAAAACTACTCGGATTCGTTTCCGAAAATCAGTGGCAGCAAAAGAATCTTTGTTTTTATAAATGCTTCTTTAAATCTCAAAAATATATTGGTTTCTAAGGATTTCCAAAGATAAAGAATAGGTTTAAGAATCATAGGTAACTCGGAAGAGGTTATTATATTTTTTCATTCGTGGTTGTATTATATTGCCGTCAACTAAGTAACATTTGTCCTGTTTTACAGTGTTTTTATTAAATTTTCACTTTATTTGATGAAGCAAACTATTTAAATTATAACAAATCAATAACAAATTAGACATCAATTTTGAAATTAAATAATGCGTTTAAATTCAAAACTCATGTTTTGTGGAGAAGGAGGGAGGGGTGTTCTTTGAAAAATTTGAGAATCACTGTAAGAACAAATCGATTATGAATTACTGAGCGCAGAGCGGTTACACATACAGCGACGAACAGTCCCCATCCAAGCAATTTCTCTCCCTTATCACTTCAACCCCGAAATTGTATGTGCCATTAACATTCCAAGCCTTTGCAAAGCATAGACTTTCCTTCAGCTAATGGGCATGGGCTGCTCCTTGAATTAAGCCCTGCTACAAAAAGCAGCGCTCGAACTAATTAGTGTTTAATCTGTATATAAACAAGGGAACTCAGAAATTGTCTGCAACAACCCATTAAATATTATGTTAAGTGGCACGGGAAGAAACAGTCTTTTAATGAAGCAATAACCCTAATGAAAAATTTAAGAATTCTTCCAAAATGCGTCTGTTGATGCACGAAGTAATTTATGCTCTTTCTCTCTAGTACCTTTTTCCACAGGAGGTTTCCCTTTCGTGGAACTAGAATGTGTAAGTTGCGCTCTTGGATTAATTAATTTTCAGCTGTTTAATAAGAGAATTGTTGGAATATGATACTCGCTTGCTTCTCAAATAAAGCATTAGTTTTTTGTGGTGTTCTTACTTGAAGTTTGCGCAAATATATATTTGTATTAGATTTATTCATTATTCATTTATTATGTTGGATAAAAGTGGCAGCAATAATTAGAAAGTACACATACACACACACATATATATATTAAAGATGAGTTCGGGCTCTCTTTTCGGAGCCCGGGCCCGCCCGAGCCCGACGATTTTGAACCCGAGCCCGATACCGAAAACAATTGCTTAATATTTAAAAATTGTTTTAAAAGTAATATCCCATTTTTAAAAAACTTTACACATGAAAATAACTGTTAATCCTCTGCATATAATTAATTTTTTGGAAATTTACATTTAATTTTATCAAATGAGAAACTTTCTATTAAATAAAAATATACTTCCTTAAAAAGATGTAAATATTTTTTCTCTTCCAACAAGCAAATCTGATGGACACATTAACGAAGTGAGTTTTATGAATAAATGCGTGAAATTTAAAGAAATTACTATTTCTATGCAGAAGAATCGAACAACGTTTTTCTACTTCTCATTAAAGGTGTATATCGTAACTTATAATTGATTCCTTAATTAAAACAATATTCCGTGTTCCTGAAAATCAGCTTAAATTAAAAATTTTACACCGTTATCTGAAAGATCCTATGCTTTTATAGGAGAAGTGGAAACACTGTTCAATTGCTTTCTATCGGAATAACAATACATGACAATTTTATCTATTTACGAATGGAAGTGACTTCGGAAATATGCAGAGCAGAGCTTTAGCAAGAACAGAGTTCATTATGAAAAATAGATTCACTAACGTTATTTTCATATGAGGAGCGATTATGACTCGAAAACAATATTAGACTAAAAATTTTCAAACCTTAAGCTAACACTGATTGACTAAAAATAAAAAAATATATATTCATTTCGCATTAGATCTCTGAAAAAAAAAAAAAAATAAACGTTCCAATTTAAAAATATCCCACTGTCACAAACGAAAATCGAGCAACAAATTATTCGCGCCTCTTTCCACTGGTGCTTTATCACCCAGTCGGTGCGTCGCGTCAATGCCACAAGATTGCATAAATCAATTATGAAAAATATTTGCATAAATCTGCAAATATCGAAATTTTTTTTTCAAAGTAGCATTCTAATACTAAAGACATTTCTTCTATTCATCTTGATCAAAATAGCATTAAAATGACTTGAAAAAGATTATGTAATTTTTTAGGAGAAAAAAGAAAGTTATTTTTATTTTTTCTATATGAGAATAAATAAAATTGTCAGTTTCAGAAAGAATGAGCCCGAACCCGCCCGGGCCCGAAGACTTGTATAAAAATCAAGCCCGAGCCCGTTTCGAGCTCGGGCTTTCGGGCTCGGGCTGAGCCAGTCTCATCTCTAATATATATGAGAAGATGAGTGACATCTAAATGTTATGTATCACAACTCAATGAAGTATAAATTTGCTCGAGCAATCAGATTCACGATTGATGAGTTAGTTTACGAGGATGAATGTTGGAGTTCTTAAGATTTTAGCAGAAGGAGTAAGTTGGTTTTCCAAGCAAGGATCGTTAATACTTAGTTAAGTAACTAGCCATATTTTAAAAAGAGAAAGCATAAGTGTTTCTTTATAGTACTTAGTTGTGTGAGTCAATGCTCATTGTGATATATATATGTGTGTGTGTGTGTGTGTGTGTGTGTGTGTGATTGAAATGAAATTACACGTGTAAATGTGCAAAACAAGTGGGGAAAATATTTTTTATAAAGGAAGAAACTCAATATGATAAAGAAAGCACTTTTTGGTTGAAATAAATCAATCCTCAATAAGAATTCCTCAGTTGAAGCATTTCTCAGCCATTTATCTTAATTGTTTTGTCAACATAGTGCAGTCTTGCAGTTCATGCATGCTCGTCTGGTATTATGTACTTAGTTCTGATTTTTTTCGCAAATGTTTCGATTTTATTCAATTTCTCACTGCATCTGTTCTATTTTTTAATACATAATTTATGCTTTTTTAAAAGTACGGTATAGCCCAAATCTTGCAAAATTTTAGCTTATATTATAGTCGTCCAAGGATGAAATCATACATGTGTAGTGGAATCTACGGTAATTTGAGCTTGACAGTTCTGGCATGGTTTCACAATTATATCCTTTTTTCATTTATGGTTATCTTACATACTTTTTTTCATAACAGATTTGATTTTCATCTTTCATTTTTATGATTTTTTATTTTTCCCCATTTATGTATATGTTATATATATGTGTGTGTGTACAATCAAAACATATCTCGAAACCTGTCACCGCCTCACTGGTAATATTTTGCAAGGTACAGAAAATAAGAATGTAAAACATAATATTTTTTTTAAATTCAGAAATTTAATTCATCAACCTATGAAGGTCGAGGGGCGGGAGGTCTGAAAATACGTATGTCGGAATCTATCACGATTTTAGTACACTGCAAAAAATAATTGTTGATTTTACAGTATAAAACTGGCACCCCAGCTGCCAGTATTATACCGTAAAATTATCAGTATTAAACAGTAAAAAAAGCAGTAATACGCTGCCGTGCAAGCAGTAATACGCTACCGCGCGCGGTAGCGTATTACTGCTTGCACGGCAGCGTATTACTGCTTTTTTTACTGTTTAATACTGTTAATTTTACGGTATAATACTGGCAGCTGGGGTGCCAGTTTTATACTGTAAAATCAACAGTTATTTTTTGCAGTGTAGATACAATTTTGGTAAGATGTTTTCTAAGATTATAAACATCATATCGGATACATTTTTTTAATTTTCTCCTCTTGCTGCCCCCGCTCTCCGCTGAAGAACGAGGAGGGCATAGAATCTATCACGGCATTTCTGATAAACTTGCAGATTCTGGTGTTATATATTGAAATTCTGCATCTTGTAAAATTTCATCAGAAATACCGTGATAGATTTTAAGAACCCTTGAAACGGACCAAGGTAAGCAATTAAAAAAAAAAAATCCTCTAATCTGATGTTTATATTCTTAGAAAATATCTTGCTAAAATTTTATCTTCTAAAGCCGTGGCAGATTCTGAGGTAGGTTTTTGCAGCCTCCCCTAAAGCGGGTTTGAATTGAAAAAAAAATAAGGTAACCCTATCTGGTGTTTATATTTTGATTAATTTTATCATTGATGTATTGATAGCTTTGATAAACGTTTTCTTCTTTTCCGATAAGCAAGGATGCCAAATAAAAAAAAAAAATCATTTGAATCTGGTGTTTATATTCTAAGGTTTACCATCTTGATTACCGTAAGACTTCTCTGATATGTGACTTGCGAATGAACAAACTTTAACAAATTTTCCTATAGAGAAAAACTTTACGTTTAATACATTGTGGCATTAATGCTACTATTCGAAAATTCATCACTTGAACTAATTTCAAATTTAGTAAAATATTAAGCCTGTAAGAAGTAAATTTCTGTTTGAAACAGTATTGCACCTGTAAGTAATATATTTGGTATTTTTGTCTGCGGGATTTTTGTCCTGGACCATAGACCTTCTGGACTCATGATTTTCACACCGCGCTTAACCTCCCCCCTGCCAACCACCCAACTTTATGAGAAGAGACTACTATCTACTCTATTTTTACATTTTTAATATTTTCCACCACAGTTGAAACGTGTTTATGTATTGGATTCGTCTTAATTTCTTAAAACTACATTTAAACAGCTTCTTTGTTGTGCGCGACTTGTAATTTCCTTTGTCACAAAATAAGAAAGGCCCGATAGCACATACAAATATTAATAAAAAATAAAATAAAAATAAACATATATTGTAATGGTAAATTACATTTTGAAGAGAAAATTGCCCTGAGAATTTAACGCTAAAACCAGAATTTTGGAATTTAATATTTTAAGCGGCAGAAATTAATTACATTAATTACAATATTTCAATTGCACCTACACTTTACAATATTTCAAATCTTGTTCCGATACCTAATAATTAATTAAAGAGATTTTGGCATCACTATAGTAACTTCATAAAACTATGCTAAATATTTTTCCCCTTTTTTTCTGATAGTTTCCTTTTTGTCATTTATTTATTTAAAAAAAGAAAGAATAAGGAATCCTTAGTGAAATTTTGCTTTCTTATAAAAAATGACTTTGAATTGAGCGGATTCATTTTATAAATATTGATTTTTAGCGTGAACTTGACTCGTTTTTGAGAAGTTGAATTTGAGTCAATATATATGTATATCGACATAGATATTTTGTCGGTGATATCAATATTTTATGAATGACAACAATGTATCAAGTAATGAAGCAAGAAGCAATAGCCTTAATGAGAAATTTAAGAATTCTTCCAAAATGTATGTGTTGTGGCACGATGTAATTTATGCTAATTTATGCTCTCTTTCTCTCTTTAGTACTTCTTTTCATAGGAGGTTTTCTTTCAATAGAATTAAAATGTGTAAGTTGATGCGCCCTTCGTTTAATTCATTTTCTGGTGTTTACTAAGAAAATTGTTTAAATATTATATTATCTTGCTTCTCAAGTAAGTATTACTTTTTGTGGTGGTCTTATATGAGATATATACAGTATAATCATCGTACTTATTTACTAGATGGTTAAGTGGCAACCAAATGTATTGCATCTGTGTAGCATAGGATCTTTCTGTGTTTTTTTTTTTTTTTTTTAATTCTATGTTTAGAAACAAATTATAATATTAAATTTCTTGTAAGTGACAAATCACATTTCCAATGCAAGTTAAAGGAAAATTATAAAAATTACAGTTTGAGAATTATGTGATTTTGATGCTATTATTACAAATTATCCGATAATTTTTTTCATGTAAAATGCACGATTTGATTCACGCCATTTTCAAAGTTGACGTCATTTGTAAAAAGCATTTCGTCCTTTCGACCTGCAATTTTAAAACTGATTGAATGAAATGCCGTTATTTTCATGCATTTATAGAAAAAGTGTTTTAGTTTTATAAATAAAAATACTACATGCTTTCTTTTAAAAAAATATGTCATTTTTATATGTTTTGCTTGACCCACCATTGTCTGAGACTGTTTGAACGACGCTATTTGTTCGCTTGAACGTATCTCTCACAAAGCCATCTCCCGTTTTGTCTGCAGTGCACGTAATAAAAATGGTTATTAAAACTTTTATTTTACACTCTAAATAAGAAAGAGTGACTATTCACTCCGGAGGAGTGGATATTCACTCTATCGCAGAGTCAAAATTTGCCCAACCTCTTTAGAGTGACTATTCACTCTAGGCAAAAGTGAAATTGTTCACTCTCTGAAAGAGTGAATACTCACTCCGGAGAAGTGAATATTCACTCTAAACAGGGGTGGATACTCACTCTTTCAGAGGAGTGACTATCCACTCTTGCAAAAAGAGTGGGTTTTTTCACCCTGATAGGAGTGAATAGTCACTCTTTCACAGGAGTGGCTATCCACTCTTTCATAGGAGTGACTATTCACTCTTGCAAAAGGAGTGGATTTCTCACTCCTGACAGGAGTGAATAGCCACTCTTTCATAGGAGTGAATGTTCACTTTTTATGGAGTGAATTATTTTTTATGTTTCTTTTATGGGCATTTTAAAAGAATCATATATTTTAGAGCATGCAATGAAAATAGACGTGGTAAAGATTGGAATAAAATACTTTATTGGCAATATTTATTTAATTCATAGTTTGTAACAGTAATTGAACTCTTAAGGAAAAATTCAATTAGAGTTACATAATGAATTAAATTAGATTACTGACAGAAATAAACTAAAATATTTTATTCCAAGCTTATCACTATTGTGTTTGCTTTCATTGCATGCCTTATAAAGATATGATAGTTTTAAAATGCCCATAAGGGCAAGTAATTAACCAAAATCTTAATCAGTTAATACTATTTTTTTCCTTTTCAAATACCCATTAAGTTGTATTTAGTATTGTAGTAATTCCTGTGATGTACGTTATGGTTTTTTTTTTTTCATATGTAATTCAAATTTTAAATCTTTAGATCTCTGTATTAATTGCTAATGAATTTAAATCTAATCAAACATTATTGTTTACTGCATTTTAGTTTTTTTAAAAAGTTTTATTTATAACTATTTAATAGATGGATATTCTATGACTAACAATGTGTGATTTCACTTTAATTTTTGTTTTAAATATAAACTCTTATCTTTTGACCCTACTTTTCAGTAAATTAGCACTATTTTGCAAAGTCCTATTATTCTAAAATCATACATATTATTTCTGTTGTCAACATCCCTTTTTCTATGAATTTACAAAACACACAACAACAAATGAGGTATCAAGTCAACAAACTTGTATTAAAATGTAATAAAAATAAGAAATATTTCTAAATATCTCATTACAAAAAAATTGAATTATATATTTTTTAAATAAAAAATATATTTAGCAGGCATTTTCTTTTAATAAAATATTTCTGTGTGCAAATATTATAGTACATTAAAGAAAGAGAAAGTATTAAGGTGGAATTTAGAACAGTGATGTAGCCCAACCATAAATCTTCTTGCATTATAAAAATTCTTACTCATATTTGTACACATTTGTGATACTTACCACACAATTTTTAATGTATTAAATGAGCACACATGAAAGATATTTGCCAAAAAAGAGGGCAATTGCTCTCTAAATATAAGGCGAATTTATAATTATTTTTTAATATTATTAATTTTGCAACGTTTTGTACTGAAAGTTATTCTTGGCATTTTTTTAAAACCTAAATCATGTTATAACAAAAATGCATAAAGTGAGATAGAGGGAGATACGTGTATTCAACAATGCTTGGTTTTCACTTGAAAGTTCAGCTACAATTTCTAAAATAAAAATGAATTTCTCCAATTTTCTAAGAATATAAAAATATAGAATTAAAAATATCCAATTATAGACTTTATAAATACATTTTCAAAGACAACTTTACAAACAAGCATATGTACAGTACACCCTATTCATATTTCAAGGACATGTTTCTTTCTTTCATTTTTCTTGGCGAAGACAAGGATTAAAAAAAAAAAAAAGAAAAAAAATATTAGTTAATAATATTGATCTCAATATTTGACAAACAAGTTACTTTTGTCTAAAATATTTTGCATATAGGAAAAATAACAGTTGCAAGGTGATATAACCATTATGAATAAATATGGGAGGTAACTTAAAATGATTTAACAAACACTAGGTTTTCTAAAGAGAAAATTTTCACTATGAAATAGGTTGACTACAAATTGTAATCAACAATGTTGAAAACTTGCCGATTTTACTCGTACATGGAAGCCAATATATATATATATATATATATATATATATATATATTTTTTTTTTTTTTCATGTTCTTTACCGATCTTTTTTTCATGTAATTTATGCTATTTGTTTTTGACATTCTAATTTTTTTTTTTTTTTTTTTTTTCCATTTAGAAAATAGTTTTTTTTTTTTTTTTTTTTTTTTTTTTTTTTTTTTTTTTTTTTTTTTTTTTGAGGATTTCAATCCTTTTTCCAAAAAATAAAATAAGAAGTAGCATATTTTAAAGTTTTTCTTTTCTTTTCCTCTGTGAACTTATAAATCAAAACAGGATTTACAATCTTAATTTAAAATAGAAACTCCTTTTAAGAAGGGAAAAAAAATCAGAAAAATTATTAACCACTGATTATCAGAAAATGGATTTTTTAAAGGTAAATTTATAATGGATTCTAAATTAAGATATAAATTAAATACTATGAGAATTATTTCAGCTAAGTGAAAAAAAAAAATAACATATTGCATATTAAATCAAATTTAAAAATAGAATTTTTTTTTCTCTTGTATTTAAAGATTTAAATTTCTTTTAAGGATCACCTGAAAATAAAATTCAAACACAAGTGAAATGACACAAATAACATGTAAATAAAGTTTATTTTACAATCAATTTTTAATATTATATAACAAAAATTACAGAAGTCTTTTTCTTGCAAGTCAATACTATACTTTTCTTTGTTGCAGTCCCTAGAAAAAATAAAATTAAATAATTAAACAAAATTAAATTGCAATTAAACAAAACTGAAATGCAATTAAACAAAACTCTTGTTTTCAAACATATCCCCCCCCCCCTCCCCCTTGAAAGAGAACACGAGTCCTGAACTCGGGTTGAGCAGCTCTGGGACAATTTTTCTTGGCGTCAATTCATCATAGCTAAAATGTTTTTGAAGGCGATGATGATAAAAGTAAAGTTAATTTAGTTAAATTATTTAAGGATTTTTTTTTTCTCAAATATAGAATTTTAAATAACATTTTAGATATATTTGTCCTTTAGCAGCTTTATACTAAAATACCAATCATTAAAATAGAGAGGATTTTTTTTTTATATGCAGTTTTTGGGGCCTAGAAATATTTATCCACGACAAATTGATGCAACACGGGGTTGAGGCCTGCCTCATCTCTGTCTTTTAAAACAGGCATGAGAATAGGTAAAATGCTTAAAAGAAGAAAATATTTCTTTTGCTTTTCCTATCCTTCCCTTCCCTAATGAATATCCTTTTGCTGCTGGGAAAGGAGATGCAGAAATTTCATGAATGAAATTTATACAATTATTTATTGTTACTACAAAGCAAAAAATGAGGCAGAATTTTTCTTTACTACAAAAATATAAAGTGAAGATTAAATTTTGAGTGTTACAGATGTCAAACTTTGTGGGCTCATGGAAGGGGGTCGAAATTGTAAAGATATTTACATACTATTACAACAAAGAAACCCCAGAAATCTGTTTTTGTAGCAGGATAAATTGCAGTTCTGTAGCTCAGTTTAACAGTTTTGTAGCAGGACAAACTTATCAAATAGAGTTTTCCATTTTTCCATAAAAACAAAGAATATTTTAGAAAATATTACCAGAGATGACATTTTTAACTTAATTTTGGAATGCTACAGACCTGGAAAGGTTTTTATGATTCAAAAATCACTTATAACTCAAGGTGAGATAAATTTATCAAAAAAGGAAAAATACTGTTCATTTCCAAATTACTTCAGTAGTTATGCCTTACCAAATACTTTTACGTCTAAAAAAGTCTGCAAATATGTCAGAATGCTTCGAATTGTTGAGCGGTTAAAAATATTTTCTTTGAGAATAGCCATAAATGCAGAAAATCTTTTGCAATAATGCTATTTTTCATAGATTGTACAATAGCTGTGTTTTGGAATAATCATCCTCTTTAAATTAAGATATGTAAAAAATATTTAAAAACTGAAATTTAAGATACTGAACCTGTATCAGAACCCATTATTCTGATAAATTTTAGACTTTCATGATGTTGCCCATCTTAGCTACCTAGTCTGTTGCCAAGCTTATTAAACAAGCTTTCTCCAGCTACCGTTAGTTGATGCACACCATGTCCTTTTTTTTTCATCTGTTTAACCATCCTTCGCTTGCAGTAAAATTGGGATCGCCTTTAGGTAACTGTTTGTTTAAATTTAGGGCTTTTCATTGAATGACTGGTCCTGAAAATGGTAGGCCATATTCTCTTTCAACGCAAAACCAAAGAAATAAAGCTTTGTCCAGCATTTCAAGTTTACCCGTTTTAGCTTTTTTAGCACTTTCCAACCTAGTTGAAAAGTGCTTATGACTTCGGTTTGTCTGGCCGGATGGCCGTATGGCCGTCTGTCCGTGCTCTAACTCCCGTAAATATGCTCGGATTGCTCTGCAATTTTTATATGTTATTGTCGTTATCTATGGCACGTTCCCTATTTCAACTGAAGTGTGTAGCACTTATAGTTTTCTTACAGGGACACTCAAAAGAATTCCGTTACATTGCGGTCTATGGGGAAAAATCATTTGCGGTTTATTTTAAAAAATGTTTCACTATCGTAAACGCATTGAAATTTATATAGATCACTAAGATGCATTAGAAGAAGCTTAATATGGAATAGCAGGTGTATAGCACTTAGAGTTACTTTACAGGGACAGTCAAAATAATTCCGTTACATTACGTCTATGGAGAAAAATCGTCTGCGGCTTATTTAAATAATGTTCCACTATTTTAAACGCATTGAAGTTTATATATATTACTAAGGTGCATTACAAGAGGCTTACTACAGAATAGTGTGTGTATAGCAGTCATCGTTCATTTACAGGGACACACAAAAGAATTCTCTACTGTCTGTTAACAATAATTCCTGGAAGTGCGTTTTAAGTTACTGAACGCGATTTTAATCTTAACTAGCTTTTTGTCTATTACGTGGTGTGTATAAATTCTGTAGATCCTATACAGGGCAGCACAAAAGTTCGCGAACACATTTCCGTTTATTGACAGAAACTCCAGAAGGAGAATTTAAACTGTGCTACGCGTTTCCTAACTAAACTAAAATTTATCATCCTATGTATGTATACAAATCTATAGATCATATACAGGGCTACATAAAAGTATTCTGATAATTTTCCGAATATTGTATATATTGAAAATTCCTGAAATTACGTTTTTAAATATGTTATGCGTTTTCCAAATTGTTTACTTAGATGTCATCTTTCAGCTTATTAAACGGTAATGATTTGTAAAATTATTTTAGAAGCGTTGGAAAGTGCTACATAATCTATGCTTGACGCATGATTTTTCGTTCTTGTTTGATCATCCAAACTGTCACTCAAATTCAACTTAAAGCAAAAATCCTCACTATTTTTTCTCAGTCAGACACTGTTCATGTTCCTATTACAAGATCAAAGGCAATTTTTTTAAATGGTTCACCTTTATCAATTCTATCAAACGCTTCCAATTTCTTTTGCATAGTCACAACAATATTTTTTCATTTAGTCACCATTACTAACTCAGTTCACTGATATTTTGCAATAAGAGAGCTCTTTCTACCAAAGTCTCAACACATGCATGCGCATTAGAGATTGGCAACGTCTTTCCTTTTAGGGAATCGTTCCAGCCGGAATCGTTCACCGAAAGGAACGAGTTCTTTGGAGTGATTCCTTTTGGAATCGTTTCGAAAAAAAAAAAAGAACGATTCCGAAATAAAAGGAACGATTCCGAGAAAAAGGAACAATTCCAAAAAAAAAAAAAAAAAAAAAAAAAAAAGGTTTTCGAGAAAAAGAAACATTTTTTAGATAAAAATAACAATTTCAAGATAAAAGGGATAATTTTGAGAAAAAAGGAACAAATCCGGAAGTATTAGAACGAACATGAAATCCATAATACACTGCTCAAAACAATTAAAGGATATTGCAGTTTTAGGTGGATTTTGTATCTGGGAAATTTTTTAGCTGACTGATACATGGTCGACAGACATAGTAGGTTATATGAGAATAAATTACACATGTTTGGCAGAAAAAAATGCATTTTATTGCGCATTTGTGTACAAAAGGAAAAAAACACAATTTGTGCATATGAGAAAAAAAGAATCAGAAAAGGTGTTTTCTTCAAAGAAAATCATTTTCAGTAGGGTGTAAGGTTTCCACGGGCGGCCAGCAACGTTGAACACCTTTGAGGCATGGACTCAATGAGGCTATTAATGACGAGTTGGGGTATTCTGCCCCACTCTTCCAGAAGAGCTCTTTCCAGTTCTTGGAGAGTTTGTGGGTGTTGTTGGCGGCCAGAAACTCGTCTTCCTAGAGCGTCCCAAACGTGCTCCATTGGATTCATGTCTGGAGAACACGCTGGCCATTCCATTCGAACGGTTCCTTCCTCGAAAAGGAAATCCTCCACCAGGTTTGCACGATGTGGCCTGCAGTTATCGTCCATTAAAATGAAGTTATCTTCGATTGCTGCAGCGTAAGGGACTACAATAGGTCTGAGGATCTCATCCCTATATCGGCGACCAGTCAGAGCTCCATCTCGAATGATGTAGAGGTCAGTGCGCCCATCAATGGAGATGCCACCATACACCAACACTCCTCCACCGCCAAATCTGACACTTTCGTGCACGAACGCAGGATTATTCCTACTGCCACGGTCCCTCCAGATGAAAATACGCCTATTATCCGGATGCACAGAAAAACAGGACTCGTCAGAAAACAGAATATTGCTCCATTCATTTCTCCTCCAGTTGACATGCTCGGTTGCCCACTCCCTGCGGTCGCGACGATGCCTTGATGTTAATCTAACACATACCATCGGTCGGCGAGCATACAGACCTACAGCATAGAGCCGGTTTCGGACAGTCTGAGTTGAAATCGTGGTGCCTGTAGCCGAGCGAAGGTGTTGTTGGAGAAGAGTAGCGTTCATGTTTCGGTGTCTCCGAGCTGTTAACGCTAAATACCGATCTTCATTGGGCGTTGTTGCCGCCCGTCTACGACCTTGCCCTGGTCTTTGGCCTGCACATCCACTCTCCAAAAAACGGTTCCAGATCCTGGAAATGACACTTTGTGACACTCCAATGGCTTGCGCTACTTCGTCTTGAGTTTGGCCTCCTTCTAACCTACCAACAATTCTCCAAGCTTCTGAATCTGTCAAATGACTTCGCTGAGGCATCGTGGGGGGGGGGGGGGGAAATGGGAAGGCTTTTTGTGAAAACAGAAAAAAACCCATAACTTCTTAATTATGATACGTATCGAATCCATTTAAAGTTATTATTAATTCTAGGTAAAGGGCCAAAAATTTATGTATGACAGATTTTTGATATCATTAAAAAAGGCCCCAAAGGGGGGAAAAAAGGGAGGTTTCAGAAGAAAAAAAATTAACTTCGTCAATTCACAAGATATCAAATCTGCTTAAATTTATTATAAATCCTCTTAATATTAACTAAAACTTTTATATTGACAAGTTTTTTATAGGACCAACACTTATAGCAAAAAACAAATAATAATAACAAAAAAAAAAAATCCCTGCCGGTTCCGCCAGCAAACAAGTTAGGTTTCGAAGTGGGCACTTCCAACAGCCGCATCATGGCAAAAAGGTCATTTCTTCCGCAATTCCCAGCAAACGCAGGTGATAAGTACATAGCTAAATAATAGACAATATTTTAACTGAAGTACAATAATATACTTCTATTTATCTTAAGATAAGTTTAAGAGAAAGTAATACACAGTTGTAGTTTATTAATCAATCCCCCCCCCCCCCCCCCCCCCCGCACTTCTCTCTCTCTTTTATTATTTTTTTATCTCATACACATTAGAAGGATTTTTTGGCCAGAAACTCAGCTTTAATAGAATCAAAATCTGCTATTTTAAAATAAAATAGCGTATTTTAATTTATTAAAACTGGCCAGTCTACAAGAACAAGGACAGATTCCGAGGACTCGATCTTTTCGGAGTCTACATTCAGGACCGATTCCGAGGAATCTATCCTTTTTGGAATCAGAAAATTTCGATTGATTCCTAGGAATCATTCCTTTTCGGAATCGCTACATTTTGGACTAATTCCGAGGAATCTGTCCTTTTCGGAGTCGATTCCGAGGACTCTGTCCTTTTCAGAGTCGGTATATTTTGGACCAATTCCTAAGAATCGTTCCTTTTCGGAATCGCTACATTTTGGACTAATTCCGAGGAATCGGTCATTTTCGGAGTCGATTCCGAGGACTTGGTCCTTTTTGGAGTCGGTACATTCTGGACCAATTCCGAGGAATCAGTCCTTTCTGGATTCGATATGTTTTGGACCAAATCTGAGGAATCGTTCCAAAAAGGACAGATTCCTTTTTAAAGACTGGAATTGTTCCTTCAATTTCACTGCCGGAGTCGTTCCTTTGGAATCGTTCCTTGACAAATGACACATCTCTAATGCGCACGCAGAACTCTACCGAAATCTTGGCACATGCATGCACATACAGAATTCGGCTCTTTCACAAATTGAGATGGATAAGGAGAGAAAAAGAATTATGATGTTGCTTGACCTTGTCTAGAGAGAAAAGTGATTGTGTGTGGTATCTTTCACAAAATTCAGAGAAAGAATAGAGAGGCAGTGAATTGTAAAATTGACTTGCATTATGAAGTCTGTTATCGCTCAAATCCGCCGCAGAATTCACGGAGCACGATGTTTAGCATGTTGGTCCTTTGCTACGTCCCTTTTATACCGGGACTCTTGCAGAAGCCAGGTAGAAAGGGAAAAAAATGTGAAAATTGAAACCGGACAAATTTAAAAGGGAAATTTATTAAATTAAAGACACCGAATTGCGGGAAGGGTTGGGCTCGGGGCTCTGAAGCTATCAAAAGATCCTTGCGGCTTTCGAGCTCTATGTTCTATGTGGCCCAAGGGCTGACTTCATTGGTCGGAGAGAGGCTGCACGTGAAACAAGGACTAGATTCATTGGATGGGGAGAGGTTTTCAAAGAAAGCCACCAGCTGTTTGGGCCGACTGTAGGGTTGCATTTTCAGCGTCACACCAAACATAATCATATCATCTATATTTATTCTCTGAACACTGTGGGTATTTCTGCTGATCAGGGCAGCTTCGTTAAGCAGCATTTCCTGTTAAGAAGCTTTGAATACCAATTGTCACTGGTGATAAGAAACGTAACAATAGTCTGTGGCTGTTTCGAGGAATAAAACTTGGAAAGCCCTAAGGTTGTGTTTAGTGTGCAAACTTGCAAGCTGTCCTCAGTTGGCATAAATCCTTTCCCTTCCCATTCTTCTCGAATCAATTTGTGGTCATGTACAAAAGAAAGGGGTGGTGTAAACAGCTGTCCCCTCCTATTAACTGCTATTGCTTTGACCTCTGAATTTTAGGCATTCTGTGAAAGTCATAAAACATCAAAGATTCTGAAAATTGCAAACGAAAACATGCTAGTTAAGTTTACAGAGGTTGATCCAGGAAAAATTTGGGATCCCTTCACAAAAATCCATTTAATAAAACAAGCCCCTTCACAAAATCCCATGCCATAAAAACATTCAGGGTTCATACAGAGTTGGGAAGAAAAAATCCAAGGAGTCCAAAAAATGGTTAAGGATTTGCTATTTTTTGTTGTTGTTGCTTTTATGTGCTGCATCGTTATGTGGTATGCACACTCCAATTTTTAATGCCCAATTTGGAGACAAAAACAAATTTTACTCTATTAGAATCTAATTGTTAGTGCTGGAATTGCAAAGTATTCACAAAATATTGTTTACTGATTTCGTAAGTTTAAATACAAAATAGACAATCAACTTTTTTATGCAGCGACCAATGGTCATATAAACAGAGATTAGTCAAACCCTAAACACTTATTATGTATATCACATACATGATACATTTTAAAGAAAATTTTTAAAAAAATGCTAAACGCAACATACAAGAAAAAATATAACAAGTTTTGAATTTATACTTTTAGAACAGCTGTAATAGATTTCTTTGATGGTGAAACTTTGACGAAATTCACGTGTCTTTTGTGACCTTCTGGGGGAAATTCGCAATCTTCTGGGAGAAATTCATGTTTTTTTGCAATCTTTTAATAAAATTCACGTTTTATTTCAATCGTTTGACGAAACTGATGTTTTTTTCGCGATCTTTTGATGGAAACTGCGTGTTTTTAGTGATCTTTTGACGAAATTCGCACGTTTTTGTGATCTTTTGAGAAAATTCGCATATTTTTCGCGATCTTTTGAGAAAATTCGCATGTTTTTCGCGATGTTTTCAGGAAATTCCCGATCTTCTGGGGGAAATTTGAGTCTTTTTTCACAATCTTCTGGGGGGAAATTCGCGTTTTTTCGTGATCTTTTAATGAAATTCACGCTTTATTTCGATCGTTTGACGAAACTGACGTTTTTTCACAATCTTTTGATGGAAATTGCGTGTTTTTCGCGATCCTTTGACGAAATTGCCGTGTTTTTTGCGATCATTTGAGGAAATTCACATGTTTTTTGCGATCTTTCTAGAAAATGCGCGTGTTTTTTGCGGGTATTTCGCGATCTTTTGAGGAAGTTTGCATTTTTCGTGATATTTTGAGGAAATTCGCGTGTTTTTCGCTATATTCTGGGAGAAATTCGCGTTTTTTTTTTTTTTAAACGATCTTCTGGGGATAAGTTCGCGTTTTTTTTTTCACGATCTTCTGTGGGTAAATTCACGTTTTTTCGCAATCTTCTGGGAGACATTCGCGTTTTTTCGTGATCTTTTAATGGAAATCGCGTTTTATTTCGATCGTTTGACGAAACTGACGTTTTTTTGCCTTCTTTTGATGGAAACCGTGTTTTTTTCGTGATCTTCTGGGGGAAATTCGTGTTTTTTCGTGATCTTCTGGGGGGAAATTCGCATTTTTGCATGATGCTGTGCTTCAGATAAATGACGTGCATAAAGGATTTACCGTGCATTTTACAAGTACGATTTTTTTCCCTCGGCAGCAACATCGCTTGCGTCCGAAGCCGCAATACAATTTAAGGAGTTTCTAAGGAGTCGTTTGCTTATCTAAGTAGTTCTAAGTACTACTTGGGAATGTTTTCATTTCTAAGGAGTTTCCAAGGAGTCTGTGCGAACCCTGCATTCATTAATTATTTTAATTTTGTTAAGTTTTAAAATGTGTAATTTGTAAATAAAACAAGTTCACCAGAAAGAAAAACTTTAGCAGGACTTAAAGAAGTTATTATTAAATGCTCTGTTTAAGTTTCAGTAGTTGGATTTCATCTTTCGTTGCAAAATGTTATTTTTCATAAAAAATAAATTTCACAAAATAACTTACTATTTACAAAATGGGCCCCAAGGAAAAAAACCTGCATCGACCCCTGATCTATTCACTGTTCCAGCCTTTAGGCAAAGCTCCACTACCTGAAACGCCTTCTTTTTACTCGCAATCATAGCCATTAGAAAGTTTTAGGATAGAAAATATATTTTCAAAATGTAATGTGAATGAGCAAAAAAATACTGTTTTGGAAATTCAAAACTCAAGCAGACTTAGTCCGGGTTATCCAGAGATCAGAGTTAAAAGGGTCCCAGTTAGCAAGGTTCCACTATACAATTAATGATGTTATATAAATAAAAGTATTGTTAATGTTGAATGTTTAACCCTTTCAGGAGCAAACCACTTCTACTGCTAAAATGTGAAATGAGTGAATGAAACTGGAATTACAAGCAAATTAATTTTGAAATAAGAAAAAGCACATATATAATGAATGTAAAATTTTAAACCAAAATTTTGGTGCTATTGTGGCATTTAGGAATATATATTTATATATATATATATATATTAGGAATGCACCGGATATCAAGCTCCTGTCGGATATCCTGCTTACTCAGCACTCAAAACAGATATTCTGTCCGGACGAATACTTCAATATCTGGTTGCCGAATAGCAAAATTTTTTTAATTATATTTTTAACATTGTCAGAAAAAGCTAGTGCGAAATTAATGTGCTATCCTATTAAAACAATGTTAATAGAAAGAAATTCTCATTGTCACAAAAATGAAATTATAGGATTTATATATGAAACTATAATATTTTGAACATGAAAATATAATATTTATAAATAAACAATGACAAAAAAATATATATATTATGTAGGAACATTAGGTGCTTAGCATTTTCAGCCTGTAATCTGTTATATTTTTTTTATCACAAATATTTCCTGTATCTGAGAATAAATGTTCAATCTCAGATGGTCTCCTTTTCTTGTGTTTTCAACAATCCTAAAATAAAAATGATTTTATTCTTTTTTTTTTGTCTATGGATGAAAAACTAGCTGTGGTAAAGTAATACTGACATGAAAAGAATTGTGTCATTTTCTTCAATAGTTAACTGTCCCTTTTGTACTACAAAACAAGATACTTACAATGAGGAGTTTCTCTATTTAAATTCTGTTAGAAAACATTTGTCATGAGTAAGGTAAGTACTAATATGTACGAGTATGTTGGAAAAGAAAAAGCCACTTCAATAGGATGTTTAATATTTATAAATAACAAAGATTTATAAGTATGAAAAACAGAGAAATTACTTAATTGTTTATCTTTTTATGTTCAATGACACTGAATAAATGAAAAAACTACTAATATGTGTATTAGAATAGGCAAAGGCAAAACATGATTAAATATCAATATTTAATTACTACAATGCATTTGTTTTTAAGTAACTTAAAAAATGAATTTAAATCTATTATTTAACATTTGAATGACATAAATAAAATTATAATAAATTAAAGTTTTTCTTCTTTAAGCAAGCATAAAATAGAAATATTACTATTGAAATTAAAAACAAGAAAGTATTCGGCCGGATACCAAATATTGGGTAAAATTTTGTGCCAGATATTTGATACCTGGTATCCGGCAAAAATTCTATCCGTTGCATCCCTATATATATATATATATATATATATATATATAGTGATCTCTCACTTATATGTGGTACACAAAAATTACTTTTCAGTATTTTTTTTTTTTTTAAATAGAATTTTAGCCTTATTAAATTGCAGAAATTATAAATCGAATTTTACTATTTTAAAATAGTGCTACAAGAAAGTAATTAATGAACATCGCGTATAAGTGAGAGGTCACTGTATATATGTGTATGTGTAATTTTTAGAATTTCTATAAAATTGATATATATATATAACTCTTTCTATCAGTATAATGAAAATGAGATAAGGGAAGAAGGGGGAAAATTGCAACTTACAAGTAAGGAATGAAACTTTTTCTTTATTTTTTTTCTTTCAGTTGGGCTTCATACTGGAGAATGTTGTTCTAGCAAGTCTTTTTTTAATCCACGTTCCTAGTAATGTAAAATGAAAGAATATTTTCAGTTTGTATACTCTTTAAAAACTTTCAACTAATTTATGTAATAAATAAATGTTATATAATATATATACAAAACTACAAAACATAATGAGAGTGTGATATTCCACACTGAAGTTCCTAAATTTATTTTCATGACTAAATTTGTTAATCGCGTGAAAAAAATCGGGAAATTCTTTAGTCGGTCGCATGAAAAAACCCCCGCGAATTTCGCTAGTAAGCTGCAGGGAAAAAATATGTAAATTTGCCGATTGGTCGCAAGAAAAAACTGCACAATTAGCCAATTGGTAGCAGGAAAAAAATTGCGATATTCTTGAATTGGCTAGCAGGGAAAATTTGAGAAATTTGTCAGTCGATCGTAAGAAAAAAAATCACAAAATTCTTCAGTCGTTCACGAGCTGAAACTTGTGAGTTCATCATGGAAAAAAATCGTGCAATTCGTCAATCGATCATGGAACAAACCTGTGAAATTCGCCAGTCGGTCACATGAAATTATCACGAAATTTGCTAGTCAGGGCCGAAAAAAAACTGCACTATTTGTCAATCAATCAGGGGGGGGGGGGGGGTTGCAAAATTCTTAACACGTTCTTAGGAAAAAAATCACAAAATTCGCCAGTCGTTCAAGGATTACAATGGAATGTGTAACTGGAAAGTGACTGTGCAGGCGTGGCGATCAATGACAATTTTTTAATTGCCACTTTTACAACTTTAATCACCACATGGCAAGTGGCGACTGCTAATTTTCACCTATATCACATGGGAATTGTAGTTTAACTATAAATAGTAATTGTCAAGTCCTAATTTCTGTGAATTGAACAGATCAACTAATTTTGTGTTTCTATATGTGTTTCCTTGTAATTCGGATTTTATTTTATTCTTTTCAAGTGCACTACAAGATCTTTCCAGTTCTTCTAATCTTATTTTTGTTTACTGCAGACTTTAAAACAATTTGGGAGGATGCAGCGACCGGTGGCCCTTACTGCCCTTTTTTATCTTTTCTGCAGTCAATGGGAAAAAAATCATGATGTACGTCCATCGGTGATAGAAAAAATATTGTGAATTTTGTCAGTCAGTCAAGACTAAAGAGAAATTGGGAAAATTTTTTCAGTTGGACCAGAGGAAAAAAATCGTGAATTTTGTCAAACTATCGTAAGAAGAAATTCGTCAATCAGCTGCAGAAAAAAATAGAGAAATGTGTCAGTTTCAAGGAAGAAAATCATCTATTGGTCACAGGAAAATATTGCAAAATTTGTTAATAAGTCGGTGAAAAATATCAAGAAATTCATCAATCAGTCATGGAAAATATTTCAAAATTTGTCTGTCAGTTGTAGAAAAAAAAAAAAAAATTTTTAGTCTGATGAAGGAAAAAAAAAATCATGAATCTTGTCAATCTGTCACAAGAAGCTGTGAAATTCTGCAATCAGTTGCTTGAAAAAAAATTACGAAATTTGTCGTTCTGTTGTGGTAGAAAAAATATAATAATCACAAAATTTGTCGTTTTGTTGTGGTAAAAAAAAAAAAAAAAAAAAAAAAAAAAAAAAAAAAAAAAAAAACTAAATGCGTTGTTTGGTAGCGGGAAAATATAGCAAAATTCCTCAGTCGGTCACAGAAGTTGATCGTCGTTTAAAAAAGAAAAATTCTCCTGAAAGTGATAAAATATTTTGGTCAGGAGTCTCTTGCCCAAAAGGGATTTCAAAAATTTCGATGTGAATCCATCCTGAAATTAGAGTCCTGATATGTAATTTTAATTAAATTATTATGCATTATGTAGTTTAATAATAATAATAATTTTTAATATATGTTACTGTAATAATTTATCATTCAGATAATCCAAAAAATCAGCAAATTCAAATAGACTTTGGTCCCTATTTGTTTGAATTGGAGAGGTTTTAGTACATTTCAATTTTGAACAAAGAATTATTTCTTATTGTTATATTTCAATACTGAAATATGATAAAAAAAAACCTCTTAATGCACATAAAAATCTTAATTTTAAGTACTACTGCACTGATGATATGTAATCCATAAATATTTAAATTAGCAGCAAGGTCATCTCATACAAACTGCTATTTTATAGCTAGTACACAGGAACACCATATGAATGCATATCTTGTAGTATAATTTTTAATAGCCCCCCTTTTTTTTTTCTTTTTGAATCAACTCTTTCTTAAAATAAACTATCTTTGGATTGGCATTTTAGTATTGTATCAAATTTGTTAAGATGGCGGAAAAACTAAATATTTATAAACATACGTTCATTAAACCGTGTTTTTGCACAATCGTAAAAAGTTAGTACAATGTTAAAACAAAAATATTTATCAGCATTTTCAATGTTTTAACAGATAATGAAAATACTATAGCCGTACAGAGTACTCAGCCAATTTGCCGAGTACTTGGTACTTATTCAAATTTTAGCCGAGTACTCAGCCAATACCAAGTAGTTTTAGAATTTCCTTTTTTAAGCATTCACAACTGGAATTATATTTAAAAATAAACGCAAAAAGGAAAATATCTATAAAAAATTCTCAAAAAAATATATTTACACAATATTACATCTAGGGGAAACCGGTATACACTGGACCTATGGGCACAGTGGACCACCCCCTAATATTTTATTTATTTACTTTTTTTTAAAGCTTCTCTTCTATCCTAATAGTCAACAGCACTGCACAGATTATTTATAGCCTTCAGAAAATATGTTTAGCTCAGATTGAACTATTTTATCCTGATTGGTTGTTTTGAGCTTCAAAAAGTAAAATTTTTCATCATCATATTTTTATTTTTTTAGTAATTAAAGGTTGTAGATAAATAAGATAAAACAGCTTTTTTGCAAAGCTGAGATAACTTGTTTTTATTTAACTTTAAAGTTAATATGTTTAAAAGAAAGCTATAATAAACAATATTAATATGATTATTTATTGAACTTCAACATGGGGCACAGTGGTCCACAATCCACTCTGATCCTGTAATGCAGAATGTTCAAAATATTTAATTGCTTATTTTCTATAAAGAAATATTGTTTTAAAGTAATTATTTAACTGTAAAATAAAGTAAACAAAGAAAAATAACAATTTATTTAACATAGTAAGAAATATTTTGTTTTGTATTTACTGCCTTTGATAAATATAACTGTAGTCTAATTGGCGATGATTCTATTCAAGTAAGATTCATGAGATGCAAATTGAATGGAAATCAGTTTATATTTCCTGAAACTGTAGATGAATCTGTTGTTGATGTCAATGATTTCATAATGTTGCTCCCAGACCCAAAAGTATTTCAGGAAAATTCCAGGCTCAATCTTACTCATAAGTATTTTGGAATTTCATTTGCAAATTTTAATGTGCGCTGATTTTTTGTACTTAAGTAATAACTTCAATTAAATTGTAATTGTTCCTGTATTAATCTGTTATTATTTTCCAAAATATAATTAATTTTTTTGTTTTGTTTTTGTTTCAAAATGTTACTTGTAAATTTATATTACTATATTATTTTGTGGATAAAGGGGAAATAAAAAAGAATTAGATTAATAAAAAATAGATTTATATTGTATTTCAGATAATACCTAATAGCGGTCCACTGTGTCCCGGTGGGTGGACCAGTGTGCCCCACTTCTGGGGCACACTGGTCCACTTTACGGGTGCATATAAAAAATATTTTCTTGAAAAATAAAAACTGTGTTCTGAGAAAATTATGATGAATGTATAAAGGTTTAAGGAATATTCAAAAATATTTTCATGCAGATCGGTTTGTCTGTTAAGAGAAAAAAAATTTTAACTGAAAAAGTAGTCCACTGTGTACTAGTCTCCCCTACATAAAAATATCATTAAAAAAATAAGAGTAAAAATAAATAATATTCTTCATCTATTATTCCTAAAGCTGTTTTCAATATTAAAAAATGGTGTTTTTATTAAATGACTAATTTTTAAGGAAGTAAACAAGACTGTTACACATCCAATAAAGTTCTTTAAATCAGTTATAATAAATATATTATTTCATTAAGTGAGTGCTTTTCAAATTAAAAATATTTCACTATTTAAGTTAAAAAATAAATGTCAAAAGTCAATTTAAATAAGACTTGTATGTTGTTTAAATCTAATGACTATTTTTCAACTCTGACTACAAATCACTGTTTTGATATGTATGTTACTTTATTAACAGGGCTGGGGAATTTTCAGTAATCTTACCAGTCAGCATAGAATTGAAAATTGTTATGACAAAATGCACGTCTTCAAAAATAGTCAATTGCTACTGCTACAATGCATTTTCATATTTTTTTTCTATAAAATTAAACAGTCAATTGGAAAGTTACAAAATATAGTGAACTAGTAAAAAAAATAAAGTTTTTGGCATATCTTCTATAGTCTGCAATTTTTCAAAGACTTCCTAAAAATTCACTCGCCCTGTCAGAAAATCCACTCACCAGTAATGAGTAAAAACATGTATTTCCCCACCCCTGTTTATTAAAATTATAGAATTAAATTTTTTTAAAGTTAGTTAAATTACACAATTTATTACTTATATTTTTTTTTTAAACTAAAAATACTTCATTATACAAAAACCAATAAACATAAAAAATAAAAGCTGCTGGCATAGCATTTTTAAATATTAGACAACTTTTTTTGTAATCCCACCCAAGAATCACCGATTCAAGAATGCACAAAATTAAGAGTAATTATAAAAAAGGTGAGGAAAAGTTGATAACAACCATATTAATAAATTTAACAACATAATAAATTAACAACATATTAATAAATTTCATTTTGACAAATACAATTTTACACCCAGTCATCAGTTTTAACATAAAATTTCTTTTAATAATTTAAATAAGCTTCCTCCAACTAATCAACAGTTTAGTTATTGTCTAAAGAGATTTTTTTATTTTATTAAGTAAGAACTATTCCCTGCAGTTTTGCTACTTATAGGGCATTGTTTCGAATTATTACATATAACCTACTATCAAGTCTGGTTCTGGTTGCTCTTTGCTCAACCCCCCCCCCCTTCTCTGAATACAAAAAGTAATAAAACAATATATAAACAGACGTTAACATACACAGATTGTTTCTCTAACACATTTAAAATCAGTACAATAATAATAATCCCTATCATCAAGCATAATACAAATTTTAAAAGTAGTAAAATACAAAAACAAACAAACTTGGAAACTCTGATTCAATCGGCGCTAAAAATTGTATATACATTTTGGTTTAAGCTTAAGCACATTCATTTTTCATTCGTTGAGATTAAAATGAAAGATCTCAGCCTACACTGAAACTTAAAAGGCAAAATGTTTGTTTACCTTTTAAGTATGTAACCATATAATATATATATTTTTTTCTATCTTTAAGATTATTTTTCATTTGCTTACTAAAATATGTTATAAATACATGCGTTAATTTAGGAGTAGCAACTAGAAAGAAATGAATTATCCATTATCAGATTTCGCCAAACGTTATCGAAATATAAATATATAAAAGTGGTACATTTATAAGCTTTTACGTAGCCTACGATGATACGACTTTTAAGAGTTCAACTTAGGCTTAGAACGTTAGAACTTTCATTTTACTCGCCACGAATGAAAACTAAACTAGTATGCATAAAATAAATATGAGTACGACTTTTATTGAGGTATAGATTATTACTGCAAGCAATAGTACAAAATATTATTAAAATATTTTTTTTAACTTACCTTGAAAATCATCTGAGATCACGACAAGGATCACGATTCACGACATACATACATCTTCGTCAAAACAAAATACAGCAAGGCAGCAACCGGCAACATCTACATCTGCGCGCGCAGCTTTTATCTTTTCCGATTCAAGGAACATCTTGCGTGGTTTATCATGTGACATTTCGCAAGTTTGAAGTAAGTTTCAATCGCTCTTGAATTGCCAAGCTTGCGCTGCCGTGTTAAATTCAATAAAAAATCAAACTTGATAGATAGATAGATAAAGTTTTGAACTGGGGGGGAGGGGGGTTGGGGTTCTAGGGATCACGATCGGCGTATATCTGCAAAATTTTTCAGAAATTCCAACATAGGGGAGAATGTAATAGGTAGCATTTCTTACGAAATCTACCTAAAAAAAAAATGATAATTTCGTTTCTCTCAATAAATATATAGGGACAAAATTACATAATGCCAGGCTTTCACTCTTGTCAAAGGAGTGAGACAGTCACTCTCGGCAACGGAGTGACATATTTCACTCTTTTCTAGGGAGTGGAAAATTCCACTCTTTAAAGAGTGCATTTTTATAAAATTCACTCCAAAGAGAGTGAAAATGCCTCTCACTCTTCCAAAGAGTCAACTTCTCACTCCTCCCAATTTTAGAGTGTATTTATTTATTTATTTATTTATTTATTTATTTTTTTTTTTTGGGGGGGGGGGATACAATGTAATTTATATTTAAAGAGAAACAAAGGAAAGAAAGGAAAGGTGACCCTAAAGTCAATTTTATTAAGTAAAGTAATCTCTTTTTAAATTAATCGTGAGAGAAACGCTCATAGCGCTATCAATGACGGGTTAAGCATGTGTTAGTATTGAACATTTAAAATGTTTTTTGTTATTTCAATATAAAGACAATCCCCAACTCTTATTTTCTTATTATATATTTTAAAAAAGACATAATTCTCAATCGAATGGCTATTTTCGAATGTCTCTGTGACAATTTAGCGATTAAAATGTATATATATATATATATATCTTGTTTTTCTGTTTTGGCAACTGTACATATGTCCTTTGTATTATAAAATGCGTTATTGAATTTTTAATTTACGCCTTTGTTATGGGAAAAGGGATACTTTTTGTGAAAACATTAATCAAAATAATTTTTTTAGTTTACCAGACATTTCAATTACAATCTAATATTACATTTTTCTGAATAAGTTTATATTTTTTGTTGTGTTCATCATCTCTTGTTGCTAAATTTTTTAAAAAAAGGTGAAAAAAGAAGTACTTGCCTCATAGAGAAAGAAGACGAAATTTCTTCTTCTTTTTATGGATTACAATAATTAGCTATTAAAAGAATTTCAAGAGGTCTGTGCTTATCTGCGTAATCCTGTTAGAGTAACGAGGCAAGACTTTCTTTTTTATCATATCCTTTTTGGGGATAATTGTTTTCTGCGAAACTCATTAAGTGATGCCTTAACAAGATAATCCACTGAAAACAGTGGACTTCTGTAAATTATAGCCATACTTACATTAACCTCTTTTTTTACAGTTCATTGTTAATAACTTGGGTATTACGTATCTTTGCAGATGAATGGATTAAGGCGGTTCTTAGAAAAAAGAGAAAAAAATTCCCCGCTCAACAACGCGTAATTTTCTGAAAAAATATTAAACGAAATGCATGACACTTGCAGCCATGATTATTGAAGTGATTTGTAATCGATTAGTTTTTTTTCATTTTTCGATAAATGAATTACAACGTGAGTTATAAGTGATTGTTGTTTCAGGATGACTTTTTTTTTCCAGCTTTGTCGCGTCCGAAATTTCGGTTCAAAACGTCAACTTTGACAGCATTTTCTGAAACACCTTCCACCTTTACTAAAAAAAAAGAAAAAAAAAAGTGTTAAACTGTTCGATTACACAGTTTCTGATTAAGAGAGCCTGATAATTTCATGAGTCTGAGATTGAAAATTAATTAAGAAATGTGTCACATAAAGGGCAATTTGGATTTTAAAAAAAAATAATAATAAATAAAATAAAATAATAAAAAAAACCTTTAAAAGCAAAGAAAATAAATGAAATATAATAAAATAAATTCAGTCACTTTATAATATATATGAGAATAAATCAGCGGATTACATTTTTCAAATACCTGACGTTTTCTTTTATCCTTAAAGCTATTCTCAAATCCAAGGGAGCTACTTTCTGACACATTTCTGAATTATTTTTTGTTCAAAATTGCAGGTGTAAAGGACGATATATTTTTTTCCCGATACGGTAGCGAGAGAAAGAGGGAAAACTTGTCGTCACTGGACAATAATCACTTATAACTCGATAAGAATTTATTTAACAAAAAATGGAAAACACTTTTCGATTCGAAATTTATTCAATACGCAGACCTGCCAATTTTATGCATTTATGTTTAAAACTGAGTCATAAAATGTGTCAGAGAGTTTCGTGGTGTTGAGCAGTGAATTTTACCTTAATGACTGTTTTAAATTTGATTTTCATATTTTTTATTGTTTCACTGAAAGAATCGTCTCAGAATTTTATCAAAGTCTTCCTTCAAAGCAATAAGTGAGTCATACAGAAGTTAATTTTATCATCCAAGATTTGAATTTACACAGCAATATTAAAAACTATAATTACAAAAAAAAAAAAAAAAAAAAAAAAAAGGTGTCGAAATTTGCATTTTAAGCATTGTCTGAAAGGGGCCGTTCAAGTATTACGTAAGCAGTAAAGGGGGAGGGGGGGGGGGGTCACGACAGTTCTTACATAAGCATTAAACAATGAATTTGGTGGTTTAAACAATGGTTTGTTAAATGCAATAAACAACAATATATTAAAACCATTTTGTATTTTTTGATATCACAATCCCTATATGCCTATTTATATAAATTTGTATGATTAATAATGTAATTTATTGGTAACTTTTTATCTGTCAAGAAGTCTTGATGTATAAACTGTCATAAAATCTTACGTAAGCAAGGGGGGGGGGGTGTCTAGCATTTGCTTATATTTTCTTATAAGGGGGGGGGGGTACAAAATGACTAAAAATATGCTTACGTAATACTTGAACGGCCCCAAAGGGACAGGCCAGAAGAATCGTTCCTCGGGATCATTCGATTATTATTCAAGATGAACCCCATTTACATAAAATGAAAAAGGACATTATTTGATTCTTAGGCACACAAATTCCATGCATTTATGTGCACAAATGAAGTTTCGCGTTGTTCAACGGGGACAATAAAAACAAGTAATATATATAAAAAAATTTTAAGTCAATTCCTACTTAGGTCAAAAAGACATTTTTTTCCAGCGATCTACACGTTTCGCTACTGACAGTATTTATTCCTAAATTTATATCCTGCTAAATATCTTACATAAGAGAAATTTTTGAAATGTATTAAAAATTAAATAAAAAATAAATAGCTAAAATACCAAAAATTAATAGCTCGAAAAGTATTTCTCACAAATATGTTAGACAAACCGCGTTAGAAAGGTAAAAAATTGTATTTTTCTTGATATAAATTTCAAATCTAATGATTATGTCATTTTTCAAATATTGAATTAAAAAAATTACCAAACCTCCCAATGAAGTACCATAGCGATGTTACAGTTAGTGATAATACAGTTTTTCAAATATTAATTAATTAATTAAATTTCATTAATTAATTTTAGTTTTATATTTCATTTCTGTTCAAAAGTATAGACTCACTCCATATTTATAGTCTCCTCCGCCCGCGAGCCGCCTGATCTTCGTCCGTGAACAGCCCCATTATCTTTTTACGCGTGAAGGTGAGACTATAAATATGGAGTGAGTCTATATTTTTGAACAGAAATGAAATATAAAATTAAAATTAATTAATCTAAATTTAATTAATGAATTAATATTTGAAAAAAAACTGTATTAACATCCAGTGTCATCCATTACAAGTTTTAAAAAATGTATTCGAACTTGAGTGGATGAATAAAAAGTAGTTTATTAACGATTTGAAAATTTGAACAAGATATATAAATATATAGAGAGTGTAAGCTAATAGTAGGAATTGAATGAAAAAAAGGACATCCCTAAATTAATCTGTTTAGGAAAATTCTGTTATAGGTTTAAACACTTAATTGTAGCATAACACAGCAATTATCAAGATAAATATTGCCCTTTTTTTTTTTTTTTTTTTTTTTTTTTTTTTGAACAGGGGTTATTTATTATTTATTTTATTAGAAAAAAGCTTAACAACCTAAAGTAAATCGATATCATCATAAATAACGATTACACTGTTATTCACGAAGACATTAGATTGTGATCATTAGATCTCGTGTTTTATGTCATTTTTTTAATAACACTCTTTAAAATTGCATTTTTTTCATGATAAAAAAAAAAAAAACTTTACACTCTATTACTTACGGTTGTTCTCAAATTCAAACGGGCTACTTTCTGACACATTTTTTATTTCATTTTTGTTCACAAACGTATAAAATTGGCACGCGCTTTTATTCAGAAACTACGCAATCGAACTGTTTTTTCCCTTGAATGCTGTCAAAGTTGGCGTTTTGAAACTAATTTCCCGACGCGGCAACACAGGAAAGAGTAAAAAAAAAAGGGGCCTCCTGAGACAACAATCGCTCATAACTCAAGATGTAATTCATTAACCAAAAAAAAAAAACTGTTCGATTACAATCAACACACTCAATAATCATGTCTTCAAGTCTCATGTTTTATGCTAAAAAATGGGTCAAAAAGTTTTCCGTTGTTGAGTATTTTTTTTTTCTTGAGAATCGTTCATATGGTTCATCACCAGATCTATTAGTTAAAAGCATTTCATAGTAAATCAAGTGATTGAATGTTTTCATATTTTTCACATTTTTCATCGCAATATCAAAATTTTTAACTTCGTTACTCCGAATATACTTATGAAAGGATGTTTCTTTGCTTTTTGATTCGCAAAATATTCCTGAAATATTACATTTAATTTCATTTTAAATGTTAAAGTCTTATTTGCACAGATCGACAGCTTCAGTATAATTTTAACACTTGGAACATAAAATTAAGTATTTATTTTAGATATGTTTTGCCAAGCGAAATTCAAAGAAACATCCTTTCATAAAAATATTCAGAGAAGCGAAGTTAAAAATTTTAATTTCTGATGAGAAATGTCAGATGTACGAATGTATTCTTAGTCCATGAGATTAACACACTCGAAAAAAGAATTACAGTCTGACTGATAACGAATCTTAATGCGAAAATTTTATTATAAAAATAAATATGTAATTTGTAATAAGATGCAGATCCATAAGCACCAACTTTTTATTTCTACCGATATTTAAATATATATATATATATATATATATATATATATTATGTGTGTGGGGGGGAGGGGGGGGATAAATTTTATATATGGGACAGTGGAGAAGGGATGGGCTCTGGTCAGTTTACTTATTATATTTTTTGTACCCGAATAAGAACACATTTACGAAACGAAGGACTTTGTGTGAAAAAGTAACTCGTTTCAATTTGAGAACAGTCATAATTAATACTGTCCTATAACTGGTAATTACGCTTACTGAATATCAAAATTCTTTAAATTTATCCTCCTACTGAAAATGCTTACAAGCCTAATAAAATCGTAATTTAACAAAAAAAAAAAAAAAAAAAAAAATCCATAGATCTACAATTTTTTGGATCTACCACCCTCTCCAAAAACATATTTTATTTTTTGTCGTCATCCTTGTTTTACATCGACACACCATAATCACGGTCCTATCATGTTACCAGTAAGTTGTCTCCCTGTGTTGCGGTAAAAGCACAGGATGGGTTTGGCGGCTCGTGGTCTCTAATCACTGATGAACCTGATCGACCTCAAAGTTTTTTTTTTTATTATTATTATTGTTGTTGTTGAACCCGATGCCGCTAGGTTTACATTTCCCCCAATACTATGATACAACAAAGTACCTAATGTTTGCTACCGTAGTTCGTTCGAATTTTAATGATTTATTGTAGTGGTATATGGTTGGCGTAGCAAAGCCGTGAATTAATTTGTTGTTTATGGAGATAAATAAAACATAATTCTTTTTCAAGGGAGTTTTAAGTTTAGGGTTTTCACCTCCCGATAGAAATATTAATTTAAGAATAAAATAAGGTTTAGTATTTAGTTTCTTCAAAAAATATATTTGATGAATAACATTCAATATGGCCATAATACAGACACACACACGCAAAAAAAAAAAAAAAAAAAAAAAAGAAAAAAAAGGTAAAGGAAATTTTACGCATAATTCTCGTAAATATAATTCAATTCTTTGAGAATATTCCTTTAAAAGAAAAAGGTATGTATAATAATAATTTTTATGAAAATAATAATAATAATAATAATAATAAAAACAATACTTAAAAAGGTTCTAAAAAAAAAAAAAAAAAAAAAAAAAAAAATCCTCGCTTAGTATTACGCAACTTTCTGACTTTCTGACTCGTTTTTACTTTCTTCTATCTTTACAAGAAAGTATTGGATTCATGAAAATTTTCGATTTCCGGTTTTCGACGAATTTGTACGTTTTAAAAGGTCTTGAGCACCATTTGACTGTTTTTAGGAAATATCTGTCCGTGAGTTTGTGAGTCTGTCTGTATGTGACAAAAATATTGAGGGAGCTCTTATCTCAAGAGCTAATACACGGAATTTAATAAAACTTTAGATTCAGTTAGTCCCTGATATAAATTGGTGCTGATTAGTTTTTGGTGTAAATCGCATAACTGGTGGCGCTGCTATGCTACATTTTTCCCGATTTTCACGATAGCTATATCTCAAGAACTAATGCACAGATTTTCATCAAATTTTAGATTCAGTTAGATGTTGACATAAGTTGTTGTTGATTAAGCATTGGTGTAAATCTCCCAACAGGTTTTTAGCAATAGTCATATTTCAAGAACTAATGCACGGAATTTAATAAAACTTTAGATTCAGTTAGAACTTGATATTGTGCTGACGTGGCCGGAGTTATGCTGACGTTTAAATATTAATTCTAAAATGACACAGTTTATTCCGATGTAAGTTCTTTATTAGAACAATTAAAAATGGAATAAAATAATAAAAATGAACTGCAAACATGCATGATACATGTCATGCTTAATCAACACTCTTTAAAATATAAGGCTTACGATCGTAACGTAAGTTCAACCAGATAGTCTCATTCCACGCCCGTACTCTGTTTATTCCGATGTAAGTTCTTTATTAGAACAATTAAAAATGAAATAAAATAATAAAAATGAACTACAAGCATGCATGATACATCTCATGCTTAATCAACACTCTTCAAAATATAAGCCTTACGATCTCATCCGATCGTAACTTAAATTATACTTCAAATAAAACTTAAAATAGATTTTAGAAGTCAAATAAAACTTTTATAAAATACTGGTGCCTAAATTCAGGAGACCGTATAAATGCCTTAAAAAATCCGCCTACGACAGTCGCCATTTTTGTGTCAGCGCTTAGGTCTAGTATGGAGGGGGCGGTGATAATAACCACGGTATTCTAGCTACCGTGATAATAACCTAGGATGTGGTAGTAAAGGCGGTTGTGTATGCTGTAAGGCTATGCTGGCTGCTGGCTGTGGCGGCATGGCGGTGGCTCGATGGGTGCACCGTACTTCGGTGACTCCACTTGACTTCGCACCTTCATATAAGACTGCACTTAGAAGAATTAGTTTCAATTTTATATCAATTATCAAACTGTATACTGCTAAAAACTGCAAAAAAATTTGTTTTTAAATTCTTCTGTACATCTTAGCTTTTATGCATGCATGAGAAATCCACAATATTTCACTCGAAACCCCTGTATGCATCCCAAAAACCAGCATAGGAGAATCCCATGTAAAATAGATTTTCCTCAGATTTTCAGCAGAATCCACAAATCTGCCGATAAACATCAAGCATTTCGATTCATTATAACCTATCTTATATCTTGCAGTTTTAGAGGCAGCTACGATAATAGAGCGAACCGGGTGGCGTATCTTTCACCATACCGACAGACTTCACAGGCAGTACGTGGACGAAAGTGAAACAGGCAATCAGGAGGACACTGTGAGAAATGATCATTCTCCAATAATAGCAGACTTTCTCAGTGACCTCATTTTTCAGAGTTTGTACTGGTTAGAGAAATCTCTATTGTTTTCAGGTGAGAAACAGAAGATAATATGAGAAGGCAGGAATAATTTTAGCGACAGAGTGTTTGGAATTAGGATTCAGTCAACATGAATCTGGATAACGGAGTCGTGACTCCGGTTAAACACTTAGGTCGATCACATTAGATCCCCGTTGGAAAAGCCTTTCTCTGGCTAATGTTTTGAGGTTTATGTATGTCAGCCTTGTCTACTGAGTGAGAAACAGTTCTGTTTCGTTAGGGCGACGAGAATCGCATTCCTGTCCACTTACAAGCGCATCTTGACTTCGAGAAACTTTTTGTGAAGGGTTCAGCCAGCAAGCAGTTTTTCGCGCCCGCGCCCATTTTTGAGTGGACTTTAAGACTTTTTCGTGCTGTGAGCACACACTTTGATAAGAGCTGGACTTTATCTCAATTGATGTTTTGATTAGAAGCTTAACGAACCCTATTTTTTATTTATTATTGTGAAATATTCATTTAATCAAGAAATATGTATTTTGTTGTTGAAGTACAGAAAATAATAAATACATTTGTTCCTAATGAATGAGAAAGATTTCATTTGAAGGCCAGCGCTATCTCTTCATACTTATAACATCGGACCCGTCATACCTGTAGCATAATTTTTATCTCAAAAATTAAGAAATCTTTCAGATTTATTTTGTGAGTTTTCCAAATCAGTTTGAATGAAATCCTATATATTAAAACGAAAGGTATTTTCGTCAAATCCACTTTTCACGTGAAAATAACCCATTTGCGCATGCATAAAATTAAAATCTGCAAGCTAACCAGTTTTAAGAGTACACTCGAACGAGAAAACGGTAGCCAAGTGATATAAAGCGCGGTGCTTCTCTGTTCGGATCGTTGTGTCGGTTCGAAACCCACTCCGGACAGAATGATTTTTCTTATTTTATTGTTATTCATTCCTTTTAATAATGCCATATTTAATTCAGGAGGAAAAGTTATATAATTTGTAATTTTTTTTAAAATTATTTGAATGCTTTATAATTAAGTAAAATTTAACACCCAAGAATATTTTGTTTTAATTACTAAATTTGAATTTTGAAAAGTATTTAAATTAAAATATCGTGCATGTAATTATCCATTCAATAAATTGAACTGGTCTACAATTTTTATTATATTCGGTATAACCATTATTATAAGATAAGTGTGTGATTATTTTTTATAAAGAAGGAAAAATGTTTATACAGGAACTCTAAATTATCTTGATATCCATGATTTAACAATTAAACAATGTGTGAAAATGGAAAATATAAATTTAAGTAATTTAAAAAAAGTATTATAAATCGTTAGCTGCAAACAGCAAAATTTAAATTCAGGATTTTAGAATAAGACTGATAAAAATTTATGTAATGAAATTTTAAAAAATTGTGTAGTTAAAAAAAAAAAAAAAAAGAAAGAAAGAAAGAAAGAAAGAAAGAAACAGAAATAATAAATATTGTTATTTTTTCCAATATTGGGACTGTAGTAAATAAAATTTAACAACCGACAATATTACTTATTTTGTATTATAAATATTTAAATTAAAAGACTTTGTATGTAGTTATCGATTAAATAAAGTGATCTAAACTTTTATCTATATTTTGTATGACCATTATCAATAAGATATATTTGCATAACTAAGAAAAGTATATGATTATTCTAATTAAAAAATAAAATTAAAATAAAAAAAAGGAAAAGAAGAGACGAAAGAAACAAGAAAAATATCCATATAGGAATTATAAAAGAAATCACCTTGATATCCACTGTTTATCTGGGTTTAAGAGTCAGACTGATAAAAATAAAATTAATGAAAATTTTTAAAGGTCGCGTAGTTTACAAAAAATTAGAAAATACTAATTGATATATTTTTACAAATTTTGTGTCTGTAGTAAGTAAAAATAAAATTCAATTAATAGTTTTAGTTAAATTCTTGCTAAATTAATTCAAATATAATAGGATGTAAATTAGAAGCTTAAAATTATTTCACTTCATTGGTAGAGTAGGCTGGACTGACACCACAGTCTATTGTCTTACATCTATAGGAATCGCTTACACAATATAACAATTCATGAATTTTTAGTACTTAATTAATTTAAAAGCTTCTAATTAAAAATAAAATCATATTTCTAAAGGAACTTTCAAGTTATTTACCGTCAAATCTTGACGGGTACTATCTAGTTTAATTTTTAAATGATTTTTCAATTCGAAGCTCTCAATTTGAAATACTGGGTTGTAAAACGTTAGTAGAAAAGCTTAATTATACAGATACCCAAATGTTTAAAAATATTATAACTAATTTTTAACTAGTATTTTTTAAGAAAACAAAAATAATCAAACTGATTCAAGATATTTTTTTCTTAGCTTACTGCATTGATATTTACTTATTGCACGCAGTTGGTCTATTTTAACAAGAAAGTTTCATAACAAAGGATTTTATGGCAGTCTTTTACTGTTATCCACATTCATTTTAAATCCCATATTTTGTTACTAATATCACTTATTTTAATGGGCAATAGACTATCGTACATAAAAAATTTCTGCCTGTCTCTAAAATTATACGCGATGCGACAACTATAATCACGATACTGGCCATAATGCTTCCGTTGACTGCCATGAAACCCCCCGCTCGGCAATGTTAATCTTGTAGGACAATTATTTTATAATATCTCGTTTGCGTTTCAATATTTTTAAACAATTTTTTTTGTTACATTGGTTAGCTGAGACAAATCTCTACTAGAGGTCTGCACGGGTTTGGACAGGGCCGGCAAAATGAAGGCAAATTTTCCAACGGGCCGGAGCGGGCAGATAAAAAAAAAAATGAAATGGACCAGCCAGGCTGATAAAAAAATAAAGTGGGACAACCGGCTCGATATAACAAATTTAAAAGGTTCAAACTAAGCTGATAAGATTTGAACGATTTTCAATGGAAGTGGCTGGGAAGAGAAATAAGTATAAATGTGTTGCGCCAGTCGATGCTAGCTTGAAAACATCAATACAAAAATATAACATGTCCAGCGTAGAAATCGGCATCGGACAGTTACATCGTATTACAGTTACATCTACATTAATCCCGGGATTAATTTTTTCAGAAGACTCGGGCAGGCCGGAATCATGCTTTCACTTTATTTTACATACTCGGGCCGGTCGGACTAGACTTATTTGTTCGCAGTACGTGTCGAGCAAGCAATTTGTTTGTAAAAATAGTAATTGCGATAATGGACTTCTGTTAAAGGAATCTTTGGAAATATACTTTAATAAATTATAGTGAAACATTTTCAAAAATCTACTTTTTTTTTATTATACAGCAACAAAAGTTATGATGTATAATCATTTTTTTCTTTTATTTAAACTACATAAATTTCTTAATGTCTTTATTTGAATGTAATAGTCTACTAAGAGTCTAAGTGATCATTAATGTTGATATACGCTATTCTATGGTTTGTGAACATATAGTAATCTAAAATATATAGTAAAATTTTTCCATGTGTGCTGTATTTATTAAAATAATTTTTATTTTATGTTAAGAAACATTGGAATTTGAAAAATGAGTCACAAGATTTGACTACTAACATACATACAGAAATATAAGTTAAAAGAAAGCATGTAATAAAAAAGGAAGAAAGAAAAAGAAGGAAAAAAAAACATTTGATATTCACCGTAGAACACCATAAAAATTAATTATAATCCATGTTGTTAATAAGTTACGGTAGTTCAGTAAATAAATAAGGAAATATGTTTGGAAAATATTTCTCACAAATATTTATTTCAGAAAAAACATAAAATTGTTTTACTTCAAAAGATCATATAAATTAAGATTTAATATGTTAATAGATATAAATATTTATATACTATACGTACGGTTTATAACTTTCATTGCTGAAAGTCGGTTAAAAATAAAAGAGCGTACCAGAGAACAGAATAAAATTCTTCTCATAACATTTTAAAAATTTCTGAAAAATCAGCTAAAGAATATTTTTTGAAAATTATTTTGTTTTAGTTGGATGAAAGCATAAATCTAGATGTTAATAATTTCATACAGAAATCGTTTATTGAGTAATACGGAAAGATTTGTTGGAAAAGTAGTTTAAAAATAATAGCATAAAATTCAGATACTTTTAATAAAGTTTACTGAAAAGAAGAGAAAATATACTATATTGGGATCTACAGTTTAAAACTGGTTGCTTTTACGAAAGTCAAAAAATCGCCGGGAACTTGAAAAAACGCGAAAAATCGATTGATATGGAGCTCGCCAACGATTTCAACCGGTCGCCAACATAATTTCACTAAAAAATCAAACTTAACAAATTTAAGGTAAGGTCAATTTGCATATGATACTCCATTTTGAATCTTTTTCTGGGAAACTTACAGAGAAATTGAAAATCACGTAATTTTCATGAAACTTTCAAAAAATCAAACTTAAAAAATTTCAAATTTTAAAAATTCGTACGTTTACCTCCATAAAATCAATTTCCATAACATGCACCGTTTTTGAATATTTTTCTAGATAATTTCTGGAGTTATCATCGGACACATAATTGCCTTGGAAAGAATCGTTAGAAACACACCTTTAAAACATAAAATCGAAAACTAGTGGTTGAGGTTATATTTTATTTGCTTTCGTCTATTTAATTTTGCAGACCTCTATATGCGATAGATTTCCTTGCCCATTATTAATACCTATACATGCACACACAAGTAAACATTTCGTTTTATTATACATATTACGATAGAAAAACGTTAGCATGGAGTTATTTTATTTATTTATTTATTTTTGTTGAAGTGCTTAAAGTCCCTTTAAATGTAGCGATGATTTCGATCAAATGATTTGATCCTTATCTTGCTTCTAAAAAACATATGTATGTAAAATATTAATTTATCATACAGTCATTTGCTGAAACACGATACTAAAATTTTAACATAGGAAAGTTTGTATTTTGTGCAAGGGTATCACGTTCTTTAAAATAAACCAATGAAGTCAATATGGCATTTTAAATTGATCCTTATCTTGTTTATAAAAAACAACAACATAACATTAATTTGTTTAATTACAATTTTTTGAAACACGATACTAAAATGTTAGCATGGTGTTTTTTTTAATATACCAATGAATTAACACTTTCAAAGGTGGTGGCAAGTATACTTCTCAATTAATTTTAATTCCCAACGGCCGAAATTGTACCAGATATTTTTTAAGCATTTTGTTTTTAGAATACACGTGAAGGAAAATATTTATTTTCAAATCATTTTTTTTTTCAAACATTCTAGTTGCTGTCAATCATTTGAACATTTTAGCAACGTGATTATTATTCTCGTGAAAAGGATAAATCAGGCATTTTAAATTGATCTTTATGTTGTTGATATATATATATATATATATCGCTATATATATATATATATATATCGCTATATATATATATATATATATATATATAGCTATATATATATATATATTACCACATATATATATATATATATATATATATATATAATTATATATATATACATTGATCTTAGCATATATGCCAGTGGAATTATGAAATACTGAATTATTTTTTAAAACACATGTGGGTACATCCAGGCTGATGATTATATCTACATGTGTTTTTTCATATCCAATTCTGATTTAATTCTATTGTTGTCCAATTTTCCATTGTATATGGTTCATATTTCATTTCTTAATCCATTTGTATTCACTTGATAGCAACTCCAAATTATTATTTTTTTTTCTCTCTCTCTTTTTAAATTTTCTTCATGTTTTCAGTATTTTTGGCCAATTACCATGAAGCACAAGCTATGGTAATATTATGATTGCACTTGTTAATCTATTAGCTATGTGGTATTCTGTCTACACATTATCATTAATTATCTCTTTGGAGATTTAAGTAGAGTGATACAAGAACTTGATATGTTTTTTGAAATTCATAGATATTATAATTATATATATATATATATATATATATATATATATATATATATATAATTATAATATCTATGAATTTCAAAAACATATCAAGTTCTAATATCATTCTACTAAAATCTACTAAGAGATAATTAATGATATTGTGTAATCAGAATACCACATAGCTAATAATTAACTTGTGCAATCATAAAATTACTATAGCATGTGCTTCAATGGTAATTAGCCAAATTTACTCATACCTGAAGAACATTTAAAAAAAAAGAGAGAGAAAGGGGAAAAAATTATAAATTGGAGTTGCTATTATGTAAACACAAATGGAATAATAAATTAATTATGAACATTATTCAGTGGAAAAACTGGACCACAAGAGAACCAATCAAGAATTGGATATGAAAAAACATATGTGGATGTATTCGTCAGCTTGGCTGCACCCACATGTGTTTTAAAAATAATTCAGTATTTCATAATTCTACTGGCATGAAGCTAAGTACAGTAGAATCAGCCAAGTATACTGAATTATTACCAGACAACATTTGGAAAAATTTAAAATTGGAAATATGTAAAATGTAAATAAAAAACCATTAAGAAATATATAATGTATCACTTACAACGATTATCCTAAAATCTTTATAAATCACCACACTATATAACCACCAGATATCATTTTTGAAATAATATTGGAATTTTGAACCCTTAAATTGTAGAAAAAATGTTTTACTCACAAGAATGATACAGTATCCTCAAAATATAGCAACTTCTTCATAATGATCAATTTTACATGGCACGTATCAAACATGTTGACATTCGAGTCGAGTTGAGAGAAATGATTTGAAAGACAAGTTGAGAGCTCATTTTTTTAAAAACACAACTCGATCAATGACACCCCAACACAATATAATTCAAAAACACACAAAACTATTCTGTTGATAATACTCTTATAACAAAATTATATCCGTGAATATATAATTACTCCATCTAATTTTAATTCCTGAAAGTAAAATTAATATACAAGCAATAGCTATCTCTATAGTTAAATTCAAAATAATATCTATAATATCATCAACTAACTAAAACGTAAAGTGTCGCCATCTATTGGTATTATAATTATTCATAATTAATATTTAGTTACATATCCATATTATTATTAACATAATCACTTCATTAAATTTAATCAATATATAAATTTTAATAAACAATACTTCCTTGTAGTTTTAATATTAAATTCGAATAAAATCCTACAATATGAATAAATATACACAGAATTTATTCATACTGCAGAGCATTTCAGATATTCTTAACAAAAGTATATTTTGTAAAAGAGATATTATTTTAAAACAAAGTGCTTTGCTGCCAGCTGTGTTAAACCACTGATATATTATAAACTTATAATTAAATTATTAAGTTTTTATTGTTACTTCTACTTAAATATATTTTAGACTTGTTATTAAATAATTAATGTATTGTTTATACTTATACTTAATTATATTTTAGATTTCAGAGATTAATATCAAATTAAATAATTATAATTGTCACTACTGTGCTTCAATCAAATTTATGCTATGCAGTAATTAAAATTACTTATTAAATTTAATTTCATAGATAAAAATAAAAAACTATATATATATTTATACACTTAGCAAATAGATATGTTTGTGAGTTATAATAACCAATGTTATCCATGTATAATTTTAAATGTAAGAAAACTGCTCATCAATGACACCCTAAACATATGTGATCGGCAACGCACAATCACATACTATACAGAGTGTATATAATGTTCAATCAAATTTTAAATTTCCTAATATGTTATAATTGTATTAATGTATGTTATAATTGTAATATTATATCTAGTGTTATATGTTATCGCACATTCAAACAAAAATTTATTACATACAGTGTTAATAATTTAATGATATAATAAATGTTATTTAAAAGAGTTGATAATTGAATTTATCATAAAAATTGGATAACCATATATTTTTGCTTGATCTCGAATAAATCTAATATTTTTGTTTTTATTTATATCTGAGCATAAGTATTTTATACGATGTAGATAATTGATAATTATATTTTTATATACAGATTCATGTAAACATGAAGCATAATTGGTAAAAATATTTACTTTAAATGGAAAATCAAATCTCTTATCATAAATATCAAAAATTAATTTATAATTATTATTAATATTGATTTTTAAGTCAAGAAAGTTAATATTATTATTAATTAAATCATTTTCGCTTAATTTAAGTTGATTAGGATAATATATATATATATATATATATGTATGTATATGTATATATATATACACAATTTTTAGCATAAAGCTAGTGTTTTTATAGAAATCGATTGTTCATTGCTTATATTTGTAAATCCTTTGCCCTTGATGAAGTGATTTATAATATAAGCTTTCATCTGTGTTTATACTCTTGTTTTTTCATTTGAATTTAACATATTTCATTTCTTAGGACAACATCATATAATTTGTAATTTGACTCTGCTATTTGGTATGGTGATTTTATTGTATTTGGTAAATATCTTATGTTTCAATGTATTAATTGTACAAAAAGCTTTTATATATATATAATCCCAATATAGCATTAATTTGTTTAACTTTTTACTATTTGTTGAAACACAATCCTAAAATTTTAGAATGTGCTCATTTACTTTTTGTGTAATGGTGTTGAGCCCGTTAACAATCACCATTGAATTAAATTAGTCATTTAAAAAAAATCAATCCTCATCTTGATTACATTAAAAAATAATAACATTAATTTATTTAACTACAATTTATATGCTATAATAAAAAGTTGACATTAACTTTTTTTTTTTTTTTTTTTTTTTTTGTATGTGTGTGTGAATGGGTATTAAGTCCCTTTAAATGCATCAGTGAATTAATACGGGCATTTTAAATATATCCTTATTTTGTTTATAAAATAATATAATATATAAAACTGTAACATTAATTTGTTTAATTACTATTTGCTGAAACACGATACTAAAATGTTAACTTTTGGTGTGATTATTTTTTTTTGGAAGGGTATCAAATACATTTGAATCAGACATTTTAAATTGATCCTTATCTTGCTAATTAAAGATATCTAACATTAATTTAGTTAATGACTATTTGTTGTAAGACGATACTAAAATTTTAGCATAAGTTCATTTATTTTTCGTGGAAGGTTATAAAGTCCCTTTAAATATACCAATGAATGAAATCAGGCAATTTATATCTATCCTTATCTTATATATATAAATAAACAATATAACATTAATTTATGTCAATTGTTTTCATGATACCAGTGCAGATAAGAGCACAGACAATAAAGACCTGTTCTTTAAACGAATAAGCCAGATCTTATAAGACAATTAATGAATAAATAAAAAAGTTAATGACAGATGTCTCTATTAGAAAGAATCTCAACATTCAATGAGATCTAAATGATAGTGAAAGGATGTGTTTAAGAAATTCGTTTATATTTCTAAATTTTATTTTACACTGATGCTCAAAAAATAAGCATCAGAAACAAAAATAAGAATTAAAATTTACACATTAGATAAAGATTTCATCGCTAATTTCAAATGTGCAAGCAAAATTCGTGTAAAAATTTATCTTGAGGTTAAAACATATAGTTATTTAAAAAGGATATTCCTGATAGTTCAACTTTTTTTTCTTCAAATCACAATTTGAGAGAGTTCCAAATAAGATTGTGCCAGAGTGCCTAGCTACTCTTTTATAAAGTTACTCCAGTGGACGAGTGAGTTTTGAGATTTTAATTACGATCGTCGTGTCTCCTGAATTCTAATATTTGTGCATGAGACCTATTTTGTCATTTCTTTAAGTTTCGAAAAGTACGTATGTATCTCCGGAAATCTGGTTGCCACGTTTATTTATATAACGATATGTTAATTTAGGTAACTGTGGATGTGTAGTAGCTATATATAGTGAGGTAGTAGTTGGAATCAGTGGATTTGGAACGCACCCACTGTTGGGTTTGTGAGTTCTCTCGTGAAATTCGAGTCACGTGTTGACTTCAAATGAAGTTGCCGATTAGGAGTTTGGATAGCCTTCGGCTGCGAGTTTTCACCAAATTGGTAAGAAGTCGAGCTTTGTACTTTCATAAAGAATCGCCGGAATCCACGGGATTCAACTTATAGTGATATTATCTGCCAAAGTGAATTTCTGAGGTTCCTGTAGAATGAATGGTGAGGTCATTTGGAGACAAGTTAAATGAGTTAAATTTAATAAGTTTTAGGAAATTATTTTACCTCTCTCAAACTTTCGTAAAATTGAGCTAATTGATCGTCTGCATTTAAATCTAACCGTTTCACTTCCAATTCCCTGTTTACTGTTATAAATAAATTCTTGTGTTTTTTAGTAAAATCTGTGTCATGGCATCATTTGCAGTTGACAGGTATGTCACAACGTGGGATAGCCAAATGAGATATAATGTGCATAAGAAACAATTTGTCATGTGCAATTCAATTCACTGAAGGGTAATAGAAATATTTTGGAAAATTCGTTGTTGCGAAAGACATTGATGTTCATCATGGTATTTTTATTATTTATAGCTAAAATTTATTATTTACATATGAGATATAGTTTTCTTCATTCTGTTCAAACATGCCCACAAAATAGTCATAAAAAATAATGCCGGAGGTAAAACACAATTATTAGAAGGAGAGCATTTCTGACAGTGGTGTACTTAATTCTTCAGATCGTATTCTGTATGAGGGTTCAAAGTAATATGTAACAACAAATTTGAAAATATTCTGAAAAAAAAATTGCATGGTGCAATGCATGAGAGAATTGAGAGAATGTCGTAAATTATGGTTTTAGAAAATCAAATGCTCCAAGAGACCTTAAGAGCCTTACACTAATGTTAAATTCTAATATACTATCTAATGTTAAATTATTAGAAACATTATTTTCACATTTCGTGTTTGCATTTTCATATTTTTTAAGGATTCTTGTTTGCATTACCAAAATTTTTAATGATTCTTTTTTGCATAGGATATCTGAAGTCGAAAGCTAACATGGTAGTTTTGTGCTTATTATATTTCAGTAATATTTCGATTAAGAAGACACTTTCAATTTCAAAACTTATAAAGATCGAAGTATTGTTTCCTTCATAGCCTTGAAAATTTCATATCAGAAAAATTCTGAACTTTTTAATGAACTACAAGAGCTTTCGGCTTCAAATATCCTTTGCGGGAAAAAAAAAATCTATATAATAAAGACAGAAGTTTATTAGTTTGTCTGTGTGTGTGGGTGTGTGTGCTACGTTCTGAAGAGACCGCTGTTACGCAGAGCTACAAGATTTGGCATCAAGATACCTGGCTGCCATTATGCACCTTGAACTTAGTTTTTGATTTTTTTATTAGATTTCTTTAATTTAACTTTTATTTTCGATTTAAATTTTTTTTCTGGGGATTTGCATCGATTTTTCACATTAGTAAAAAGGATCAGGTTTCAATCTTTTAGCCGAATATAGTAAATTAACTCCTATTTTCAAGAAAGTTTATTCGGAAGTCGTACAGCAATTAAAAAAAATTTAGCGAATTTTTTAATGCGATTTTTACAGTTTTTCCGCGTTTTGCGGCATTTTTTGACATTCGTAAAAAGAAAATTGGTTCAATCTGTTAGCGCAATATAGTAAATGTTGCTCTCTTTTGAATACAGTTTATTCAGAACTCATAGAGCGATTTTTGAAAATTTCGCGATTTTTTTATGAATTTTTTTATAGTTTTTCTCGTTTTGTGGCTTTTTTTTTATATTCGTAAAAGGAATCCGGTTTCAATTTTAGCGCAGTATAATAAATTTTGTCCTCTTTTCAGTAAAGTTTATTTGGAATTCGTATCTCTTTTTTTACTTTTTTCGCGTTTTGCGACGATTTTTTGAAATTCGTAAAAGGAATTCGGTTTCAAACTTTAAGTCGAACATAGTACATTTTATCATCTGCGATTTTTAAATTTTTAGCAATTTTTTATGCAATTTTAGAGGGGTTTTTTTGTGTGTGTATGCGTGTTTCGCGGCGACTTTTCCACATAAGTAAAAGGAATCCGTTTTCAATCTTTTAGCCCAATATATAATTGCAATTTTTCAATAAAGTTTATTCGGAATTCCTACTGCGATTTTTGAATTTTATGCGATTTTTTATTTGATTTTAAGAGTTTTTTCACGTTTTGTGGTGATCTTTTGAGATTCGTTAAAGAAATACAATCTTTTAGCTCAGCATAATAAATTTTGTACTCTTTTCAATAAAGTTTATTTGTAATTCTGTACAGCAATTTTTGAATTTTTGGCAAATTTGTTTATGTGATTTTTAGAATTTTTTCGCGTTCCGTGGCGATTGTGTGACATTCGTGAAATAAATGCGTTTGGAATGTTTCAATTCAATATATAAATGTTGTCCTCTTTTCAATAAAATTTATTCCGAATTCGTACAGTGATTTTGAATTTTTCGAGAACTGTTGCATGTGACTTTTAGAGTTTTTTCGCGTTCCGCGGTGATTTTTGACATTCGTAAAACTAATTCAGACTGATGTTGTAATTTTTAAACTGCGCTTTTTTTAATTTTTAGGTATTTATAATACGATTTTCATTGCAATTTTTAGCAATTTTTCGCTTTTCACGGCAATTTTTTGTGCTCAGTTATTTTTGACTTTTTAGCGCTTTTGGCGTTTCGCTGCATTTTTTCCACATTAGTAAAAGGAATTCGGTTTCAACCTTTTAGCCCAATATAGTAAATTTTATCCTCTTTTCAATAAAATTTATTCGGAATTTGTATAGCGAATTTTAGTGCTTTTATTAATACGAGAGTTTTTATTCACGTTTCGCGGCAATTTTTTGACATTCGTAAAAGAAATCTGGTTTCGATCTTTTAGCTCATTATAATATATTTTTTCCTCTGGGATTTTTGATTTTTTTGCGATCTCTTGCGTTTTTTTCGCGTTTTGCGGCAATTTTTTGACATTCGTAAAAGAAATCCGCTTTCGATCTTCTAGCCCATTATAATATATCTTGTCCTCTGGGATTTTTGAATTTTTTGCGATTTCTTGCGTTTTTTTTTCGCTCTTTGTTGCGATTTTTCCCCACATTAGTAAATTGAATCTGGTTTCAATCTTTTAGCCCAAAATAGTAAATTTTGCCTTAATTTCAATCAACTTTATTCGGAATTCGTTCAGCGATTCCTTAATTTTCCACGATTTTTTAATGCAATTTTTAGAGTTATTTTCAATTTTTAGAGTTATTTTTTAAGTTATTATTCATTATTATATATGCTTTCCGTGATATTTTTTTCACATTTGTAAAAGGAATCCAGTATCATTCTTTTAGCCTTCAATTTTAGGTTTGTTTGGATAGATTTTCCCAGACAGGTCAGATAGTTTAAAATACAGTCGAACCTCGTTAACGCGAACATTCAAGGAGAAACTTTTTTTGTTCGTGTTAAAAGTAGTTCGTGTTATCCGAAATTAAATACATTACATACAACTGGGCGAGGCAGTTGGAAACAGTTCCTGCTAAAAGTAATTCGCGTTAAGCGTATTCGTGTTAACAAAAGGTTTGACTGTATTGAAATGCAAACGCGTAAATTCTAGCGAACGATTAACATCGGTTTAACATTACCTTGCTAATGCCGTATGCTGACGAGTATACGTACTTAATGTTCGTCGTCCTAAATCGACTTTGGAATGTTTATAAAAGTGAATAAAATGTCTATGCAAAGCATGGATTTTAACGCCTATGTGTTACTGCTTAATATTCTTGCTTACAATTGCTTTCTGTTTCACTAGGCCGTGTGGATCACCAACAGCACGAGAGCTAGGATAAAAATGTCTACTAATAGAAGGTGTACATCTCGTAACACCATCTCGAGTGGACTTTAGGAGGGTGGACTAACTGCAAAGCAAGCTGCAGATTGTCTTTCTTTATCGTGAAATTTATTTCCGAGCCCGGTTGAATTAGAAGAATGAATATCTGAATTAGATCAAAGATCAGCGGAATCAAGTATTCTTTAGTGATGTTTGTATATATGTTCAGAGTGATTTTCAAACTCCAGGGTAATTTTCGAATGAGTTTGATAAGGGATGGTCTATTACTTGGTTACCAAGAAAATACTTTTCTCAAAAAATACAAATACAGAGCACCAGAGTTGTACTCTGTTGTCGTAAAAAACCAACAACAACACAAATATGGTGCACGAGCACGCTGTAGTCTTGATACGCTATATAGGCAGAGGGTATATATGCAACAGTTTTACTTGAAAAACAGTGAGTATGCGGATTTTTTTTAATCATGAAGGTATACGGTGTATACTTCCACTACAGCCGTGTTAAAGAAAGTGATTAATAGTGTGAACAAAAATAATAGGAACGAAACTGCCAACGTTTCGGAATTTTTGAATACCACAATTTTGTAACAGATATTTTCGCTGTATTTAATACAGAAATTCTGCAATTAACTGAGACAAAATTTACAATTTGAAAAAAGTGATATTCAAAATTACGGAGAAATGGCAATTTTAATGCAGGATGATTGCGACGATCAATATATATATATATATATATATACAGGGTGTCCCTAAACTCATGGTACATACGCTAGGGGGTGATAGAACACATCAAGACGAGTAATAGTAAATAGGAAACCAAGGGTCCAAAACGTCTTCCGAAGGAGATAGGCGCCATTAAAGTTTAAGGTCCAAAATTTCAAATAATTATAAAAAACGGAAAAATTGGTCGATTCATTTGCGGTTTTCGCTAAAACTATTCTTTATGTCAGTATTTTCTTAAAAACAAATTTTAAAGAAAAAGTTAAAAAAATGTGCACAGAGGGCGCTTTAGACTTTGGAGTAACGAACAACTATTTTTTACCGTTATTTTTTGTATCTGATTAAATGCTTTCAAAAGCTTAGACTTAAACTTAAATTTTTAGCTCAATATCTGAATTGTTGGGAGTGGTTAAGTAGCGCAAACTGAACTGTGTTCAGGAGTTGAAATTTGAACCCCCCACAACACAGTTCAGTTATTCCCGATCTTGGTGTCGTAGAACAGGCAGAAACTTCTATCCCCTACACGTGAAATAAACGATAGAGGGATGACAAAATTAAATAAAATAAATTTTAAAAATAAATTTTAAAGATAAAGTTCAAAAATGCCGATAGAGCGCGCTTTAAACTTTGGAGTGATGAACAACTATTTTTTACCGTCGACTCCGACGAGGTCCTGGTTGCGAGGATTGCCGTCGTAGCAGGCGATATCAGGGAGATGCCCGGGGTATTCACTAATGTTCGCAACTCCCTCCGCCGGCAGCGTGAGGTCTGCATCGTTGCTGATGGACACTCTTTCGAGCAGTTTTTGTGACATCATGCGTGTACCATTTTCTACGTGTCAACCTTCATTCATATTGCGCACTACATGCATACATCAAATTGTTTCTTTTTATTTTGCGCGAAGAAATTGCTCATGTCTGTTATGAATAAATTTTCTGTTTAGTTTTGTCCTTACTCTATCGTTTATTTTACGTGTACGGGGTAGTAGTTTCTGCCTGGATTAATTTTAACACAATTATTCAAATTGGTAAAGAAATCATATGAATTGTAATTTTTCAACTGCACGAAAAATGTCCGGGACAGGATTCGAACCTGCGATCTCTTGGCTGAAGCTGCCATGCTCTACCAACTGAGCTATCCCGTCATGAACTGGATGAATTATGCCCTCCAGATTCAACCGGGATAGCTCAGTTGGTAGAGCATTGCAGCTTCAAGAGATCCCAGGTTCGAATCCTAGCCCGGACATTTTTCGTCCAGTTGGAAAATTACAACTCATATTGTTTCCGCCTGGTCTGCTACACCAAGACCGGGAATAACTGAACTGTGTTCAGGAGTGGGAGGGGAGAGGGAGGTGTTTCAAATGAACGCAGTCTCCTGAACGCAGTTCAGTTTGCGCTACTTAATCACTCCCAACGATTCAGATTTTGAGCTCAAAATTTAAGTTTAAATCTTTGAAAGCATTTAATGAGATGCAAAAAATAACGGTAAAAAATAGTTTTTCGTTACTCCAAAGACTAAAGCGCCTTCTATCGGCATTTTTTTAACTTTATCTTTAAAATTTATTTTTAAGAAAATACTGACATAAGGAATAGTTTTAGCGAAAACCGCAAACGAATCGACCAATTTTTTCGTTTTTTATAATCATTTAAAATTTTGGACCCTAAACTTTAATGGCACCTATCTCCTTCGGAAGACGTTTGGGACCCTTAGTTTCCTATTTAATATTGTTTGTCTTGATGTGTTCTATCACCCCCTAGCGTATGTACCACATGAGTTTAGGGACATCCTGTATATATTTCAATTGGTTCAATAGCAATTTTGATGCCACGGCGAAAACTTGCACACTGTTGTTTGTCTTTGTAGTTTTATAGTTCAGTTTAGCTGTTAATCTTCAAAAACAAAATTAACAGTGAATCAAAAGGCACATTTTGGGGAATCAACATTTATCAAATTGTTCTACATGAAAATGTGATACAAAAAAGTGTTATCTCAGAACATGATGTTATCTCGTATCATGAAAATGTTATCTCATAAATACACTATTTAAGGATGTGATGGAATGGCATCTTATTTATTGGAAAGTACAAATACTGCAAATACAAATAAAAGCTGTGCAAGAGGGGATAAATTATCCCTTTTTGAAAACATTTTTTAAATTCCCCATTAAGAGAATTCACCCAGTCGGAAATACAAAAGAAAAGAGAAACCTGACACCGTATCCGGAAAACAAAAATCTATCATCAGCTTCCGTTCAAGCTAAAGGGGGGCACAGGGCTTGAAGACCTTCTTCCTATACCATTTAAAAAAATTAAACTTTGTTGATATCATGGAATACATATATGAACATACAAATACAAAATTAAATGCAGTACTTATGTTTCGTTTTTAAACATCATACTAAAGGCATAAAATAATGATTACAATTGGTACAAAGTCAAAGTTTGATTAAAAAATATACGCATAAATCTCATAATTGTCATGCTTTAGTCAGGCTTTGCAATTATCAAAAGCATTACTATTTATAGTCTGGTAAGTCTTGGGATGACGTATGAGTTTTTCTTTATATGTGCCATTAAAAAATATAGAGTATCACTTCCTCACTTTTATATAACATATTTTCCTTATGGCAGTACTTAAATCCAAACTTCTTATGCCACAAGCAGGAAAACACTTTTATCAGGATATGCATTTCACGTACAAGTTTCAAATATTTAAGTTCTCGGCAACTGAACTATATTTAAATCTTTATAAAAAGTTTGGCAGCGTTTTCTGAAAAATATTGCAGAAAAATAAATCTGTAAGCTATTTTACAAATAGACCGAAGATCGATAGATTACATTATGAAGCAGTTATCTATAAACAATGTGATATCATAACTATAGAATGTCATTAATGTGGAATTTTAATACAAATATCTGGAAATTTAATGCGCGTAAAGTTGTATATTAGTTCACAAATGTGCATTTCTTTGTTTAAAAAAAAATAATAAAAAAAAAAAATAAGAATAGCCTAAAGTCTGTTTCCAATTCGAATTTTTAAGCTCGCTGCTTTATGACAATTCACGAAATGTTTTTTACCGGTAAAGGCACAAAATTCCAGATATTTTCATTCATGTTCTAAAGAATCAAATACGGTTTTCCATTTTCATAAAAAAGTAATAAATCGTTCAAAAAATTTCATCAAAGTTGGTGTTTTCGAAGGCGTTTTCATATTTGACAATGGTGGAATGGTGTCAATAGATAGCAATCGGTTATAACTCAAAATGTCTAGAATTTACAGAAATAAATCAAAATGCTGTTAGTTCGATTCTTTTGTTGCTATCAGATTCAACCGTTTTCGAGTAATTTTTGAGCCAACTCTTGATTTGAGTAATTTTTCCGCAAGAAATTGCCTCAACATCCAGCGTGATATAGCGATTAGCAATATCCCCAATTTTTTAGCCACAGCTCCTAAAAAATCTTTCTAGCAGCAACTTTTCATCCTAATTCTCCCTCGATAACCCAATCAGAGATAGGCATTTTGGAACGTCAACGAGAGAGTTACAAACAATAACAACCGGCATTAGTAATAACCGGTTTTTCATCCAACTTTTGCAACAATAATTACAACCCCGCTTTCGCTTTTTACGCGGAAAAATGGCGTTAAAATCGATTCAAAAGTTTGTTGCATGAAAAATTGTTGAATCTGATAGCAACTTTAAACACCTCAATATTAATATTTGGAACTTTGAAGCAAATAGGACTAAAAATGAGTTTTGATTGTGTCAGTAGGATTCGCGTTGTTGAACGGAGGAAAAAATTACCCTTAATATATATATATATATATATATATTTACGGAAATTCTCATTAACAGGATTATCTTCAATCAATCTAAAATAAAAAGACGAAACTGACGCACTGCGAGGAAAACAAAACCTAGCCTCATAACCATAACCAGAGATGAGTTAAACTGTCTGGTAAGTTTTGTGATGAATCTTCTCATGTGGTATACCAGGAAACAGGATACCACTCTCAAATGAGATTGGAGCGTATCTGCTTCCACTGCGTGGTACAAATAACCGTGGATTGTGAGTTGCTAATTAGTCCCGCCTCGTTGCGTGCGAGCTTCTTGGACCCGCCACTCCCTCTGGATTGAAGGGGGTTCTCTATTTCAGGATCGTACCACTACTGCTGTTGTCAGCAATTAATCAGGTACTGTCGAGACGGTTTTATCATGGCTTGACATCGGTCGGCAAGTCGTCTCCAGCAATGCAACGCTGACTTCACAGCATCCAATCGTGAGACAGTGTCCTTGATTGCGCACGATGGCATCCGACAATCTCATTAGAGAGGTTCAACCGCTATGAATAGAATACTAGAAAATAATTAATATCACGGTGATTACGTCATTCTTAATGGAAAAAAGATTAATGCCAATAAACGACAGCTTGTTGGATTTTAATGGCTCTTTTTGTCTCTTTTTGAAAACTAATGTTTATCTTAACTTATTTCAACAATAGCGAATGACTTTTATAACAGTATGAGAACGAAAAATACAAGCAATTTTATTCAAGGCAAAATAGTAAACTGATATGTAGGATCATCAAGGATTCTATTACACTGAAATCTGGTAAAATGATCACCTTGGTATGATCATCTCTTGGATAAGAACCATTTTTTCTTAATTTTGTTTTTATTTTTATAGTAGCTAGTTTATTTATTTTGCCTAATGAAAACCCTGAAAGGTGATTAATTTGGTCAGTTTTAAAGGCGATATCATTAGACTGATTACAAGATCTTTATAATTATTATTTACTTTTCGTACAAGATAATGTGTATTGTGTACATGATCAAAATAAGTCAGTGTCAATCATGGTGGTTGAGAAGAGTAGTGTATCCCTAATCTCTGCAGTTACAGAGGTTTCAAACGCGAATAAGCCAGCAAATCGTCTCCAGCAATGCAACGCTGACTTCACAGCATTCCCATCTTGAGACACTGTCTTTGATTATGCACGATGGCATATGACAATCCAATTAAAGAGTAACAACCGCTATGAATAGATTACTTGTAAAGGATTAATATGACACTGATTACACCATTCTTAATGGAAAAAAGATGAATGTTAATAAGCTGCAGCTTGTTGGATTTTAATGGCTCTTTTTTTCTTCTTTTCTTCAAGAAAAAAGTTTAACTTAATTTATTCCAGCAATGAAGAATGGCTTTTATAAAAAAAATATGCGACTGAAAGGATGTAAAAAGGATCTATTGCATGGCATAAAAGCAAACTGGGATACAAGATCACGAATACTATCACAGTACAATTTGATAAAGTGATTCCCTAGATAAAGCGACTATTTGAGTAAAATAATCAATTTTTCAGAATTTTGTTTCCATCCATATATAAATATACTTTTATTATTTTCTTTAGACTATCTGACCACCTCAGTAAGATATCTAATTTTGGCAGTTCTATTATGATGCAGTGTATTTTTAGTAATAATCTCTCTCTTTCTCTCTACACACACACACACACACACACACACACACATATATATATATATATATATATATAAGTTTTTACCCATAATTATCAACTGAAAGTTTTCAGTAATAAGAATGTAATTTTCAGTATTTTTTAGTATTTGCTTACCGCATATCGTAATATCGTAACCATTTGTAAAAATCGTAATGAACGGTTACTCAGATTCCGTAAATGTTGGCATCTGTGACTGTAAACTTCTTAGAATTTTATAGTCTCTCTCGACCTCGAATGTATTTTGTAATGGTTTGCTTATTTTGTATACAAACTATAACGTGTAAACAAAGCGAAAGTCTCAAAACGTTTCTTTTCCAAAGTTCTTTTAATCCGTTTCTTTTTATACTGCCCTGCGTAGACATAATTTGAGAAATCGATAATATGCGATAATATTACAACACAGTAAAAGATAACAAAATTAAATAGTATACGCTTCTATATAAAAAAAGCAAATATTACATTTTTCGCATAGTAAATGTTCAAAATGTAATAATACAAGGTTTAACCGCTGGTAAAATTAAATTAAAGGTCACCATAAAATTATATTTTGACAGAGAACCAGACATCGTTAAATATGATCAATTTATAGAACGTTGTATAATATACCATACATGAATAGCATAATAATGATGAGAATTTCTAAAGTTATGAATAACTTATGAAGAAGCAGATGCCGGCATTTTAAAAAGTGTTTGGCTATTCTTAAAGGATATAGCCAGGTTTCCTATTAAAATATGCCCTTGAGTCAACCAGATCGAGTCCTACATGAATCGATAGCCCTTCAATAGAGATGCGTTTTTGCCAAGTTTGAAGCATATATCTCAAACCCATGGGCAGTTATTACTCTTTATGTGAGTTTTGGAAAAAGGTGCATTGTGAAGAAAGTAGTGATCGAATTTCCCCAAAAAAATTCAGGGATGTGTAATATTAAAATACAAATAGTGGACATTATTTTCAGATTATTGTATGCAAAATAGCCAGTTTTATAATTTTTTTCTTTTTTTAATTGAACTTTTTAATTAAGAATATATCGAAATTTTTCCGTGACTACCTTCATGTTTTTACCAAAAATACTACGAGGTATGATGTATATTTGGTGTGAGTTTCAACACTCTACGCTGGGTGTATCATAGAAAAAAAAATTGATAATGTGTTCCAGGAGTGGGGAGAGTTACAATTTGCATGTAATATTACAAGTTCATGCGCAGTTCTATGTACAGTTTACATGCTGTTGGTGGCAATCATCTGAAGGAAAGCATTTTGTTTTTAGTTTTCTGCGCAGTTTTACTTAACACATTGCTTTTCGTCGTTTGAACATGAAACCCCGCCTACGGGCGTTACATTTGCTTTTTCCATTATTTAACAAAAATTTTATCACCATGTGTTTCTATTGTAAAAAAGATGTAAGTAATAGTGGTATTGTTTCTAATCGAACTATTAATATACATAGTACTCTAATTGTAAAAATGCGAATTTTGTGTATTTTCTTTGAGAAATAATGTAACATATGAAACACAAAAGCACCACCCATGTGCTCAATTACAGATCTCCAAAAGATGTGAATTCATGTATCCCGCTTAGAACCTGATTACCAACGGGATAATCTTCCATCAGTAAAAATGAAGAGAAATTTCGTTCTTATTCAAGACAGTAATTTTTTTGCGACTAGCGCGTTTCAATAAGTTAAAAATGTCAACTAAAATTTACTGGTTTCAGTTTTCCCCGATTGTATTTTCCTCAATGTGTTATTCACTGTTTTTGATTAATCAACAACAGTGTTAAGTCAAACTGAGCCGAAAACTATTAAAAAAATCCGTCAACTGTCAACTAACAAAACACAATTGTATCCTTCAAATGATTGCCACCAACAACATAACTACACACGTAAACTGTACATAGAACTGAACATGAACTTGTAATAACACACGCAATTTGCAACTCCCCCATCCCTGGAACACATTTTTAATTCTTTTTCTATGATGCACCCATCGTAGAGAATTGAAACTCACACCAAATATACATCATACCTCGTAGTATGTTTGGTAAAAACATGAAGGTGGTCACTGAAAAATTTCGATATATTCTTAATAAAAAAGTTAAATTAAAAACAAGAAAAATTTTATAAAACCGGCTATTTTGCAGAAAATAACCTGAAAATAATATCCACTATTTGTATTTTAATATAACTTATCGCTAATTTTTTTCGGGCAAATTCGATCACTACCTTCCTCACAATGCACCTTTTTCCAAAAACGCACATAAAGAGTCATAACTGCCCATGGGTTTGAGATATATGCTTCAAACTTGGTAAAAACGCATCTCTATTGAAGGGCTATCGATTCATGTAGGACTCGATCTGGTTGACTCAAGGGCATATTTTAATAGGAAACCTGGCTATACCCTTTATTTCTTTGTTTTATAAAACATATTTTTAAAGACTGAAAATTGCATATTATCAGATATGAAGAAATTAAAAAAATTAAAAAGAGCTCAACAACTTTTGAATACTATCACTTAATGTTTAATGTGCTACTACAATTTTTCTACTCATTCCGTACTAATATGTTTATTGGAGGAAGACACTTTTTCAAAAATCTGAATTTCTGATTTTGCTTATAATGCAACTATATACGAAAACAAGTTTTGATTCAAAAGTTCTTTTAATCAGTTTCTTTTTACATTGCCTGCGTAGACATAATTTGAGAAATCGATAATATTACTATTAGAGCTTATAATTTTTTAATAGGAATCAAACATTTAAATTTAGACGACTTTTTTATTAATAATATAATAATTAGGAACAAAATTGAATAATTATGAACAATCCTTATACATCTTTTTAACAGACACGTGAATATTATCAATGAAGACGTCTTTTAAAGAAAAGATGCCAAGATTTTATTTATGTGCTTTTATTCATGATTCGAGAAAATGATGAATTCTATTTTTTTTTGTCTTATTATTAGGATATGAAAGGTCAAATGACATTTTTATAAATTATTATTTTATGGATGAATTTAATACTTTTTTTCAGTGCTAGTCAAAAATAATGCATAAAAGATATTTTAATCTTTTATTTAAGTCATTATATTCGTAATTTTGATTTGAATTAACTGTGAATCTTCACTTATTCTTGAACAAAAAAAATAAATAAATAAATAAAAAATGGCAGAAAATGGGTTAAAGGTAAATTTTTAAAGAGACAAACAAATATTTTTTTGTCTTATTATTAGGATATGTAAGGTCAAATGACATTTTTATAAATTACTATTTTATGGATGAATTTAATACTTTTATTCAGTGCTAGTTAAAAATAAGGCATAAAAGTTGTTTTTTATTTAGTCATTATATTCGTAATTTTGATTTGAATTAACTGTGCATCTTCACTTTTTCTCGAACAAAAAAAAAAAAAAAGAGAGAAAGAAAAGAAAGAAAAAAAGGCAGAAAATGGGTTAAAGGTAAATTTTTAAAGAAACAGACATTAAAATGCAATTTAGCAGTTTCACAAACTGCTTTCGTAGAAACTAACTTAAGATATTAAACTTTCACCGTAACACTCCTTAGTCTCATTAAGCACACTTATACTTTTGGTTTTTAGCCGACAGAGCACAGTCAGGATTCGGCAGATCTTATCTAAATGTGATTATGCTGGCAGCGAACGAAGCGAATGGCATTTCTTTTGGAAGACACAGTAACAGCTAATTAGAAGAGCCCAGCAAAAAAATAAACTGATTTCCACGAATAGCATAAGAAACGCTAATCAGACACTGATTGCTGCTTGAGGCGGCAACCATAAAACGGTTAAACTGCGCACTGTATACCTTGGAAAGAGTCCAAACTGTAGAAAATACCCAAATGTGCAGTAAGATGCGAATCGTTAGAAAGGAATTTACTAATTTGATTTGAAAGGTGTTTGTCCCAATTCTGAATGAATACTATCGTTTCATGATTGAGGTTTGCCCTTGTTGTACTTGGAAAGTTCTTGTGCTGAGTTGTCAAGGTTGAGCCCAAAAAAAGTCTTCTAAGTACGATACTTTGGCAAATGTGTCTAGTAATAAGTAAAGGAATCCAAAACATTCTTCTATTTTATGACTTTCCGTTATTAAAAAGCAGCTAAACGAAATAAAGTTTTAACATTTAATTTTTTGAGGCTTTATAAAAATGACATTTTTTTTTTAAATACAAGACAGAATAGAACAGTTCTTGATCCTTAAAAAGGAATAATAAATGAGTTGTTTAAAAGTGAAAATTCTCCTTTTCCAAAACTATCAAAACAGAGTATAGAGAATTTTTTCCCTTTAAAGCTGCTTCTCGAATCCAAACTGGTTACTTTATGACACATTTTTTAATCCATATTTGTTCGCAAACATGTGAAATTGACAGCTACTCTTATTCAGACACTTCGTAATCAAATTGTTTTTCCCCCTTTTTTTTTTTTTTTTTTTTTTTTTTTTGGTAAAAGCAGAATATTTTTCAGAAAATACTGTCAAATTTGATTTTTCGAACCGAATTTCCGGGCGCGACAATACGTAAGCAGAAAACTTTCAAGCTACAACAATCGCTTAGACCATAAGATGTAATTAATTTAACGAAAAAGGTGAAAGAAAACTGTTCGATTTACAAATCATTTCAATAGCCAATGCTTACAAATCTCATGGTCTTACGTTGAAAAATGAGCCAAAAAATGTATCAGAAAGTTTACCATTATTGAGCGGGGAAAAGTATTTTTTCGAGTTTTATCCAACTAAATTTCCCATAATAATGGATTTAATAAATAATTGATTTCCATGAATAGTATAAGAAATTGTAAACAGATACTGCTTGAGGCGACAATCATAAAACAGTTAAATTTCGCAACGTATATTTTGGAAATATATTTAAATTTGTAGAGAATTCCGAAATCTGGAATGAGATTTGAATCGTTAGAAATTAATTTGCTAATTTTAGTTAAAAGGTGTTTTTCCAATTTTGAATGAGTACTATCATTTTATGATCGGCGTTTGCCCTGTTGTACTTGGAAAATTCTTGTGCTGAGTTGTTCATATAAACGCGGCGAGGTTAGGCTGAAAAAATACTTCGAATAAAAATGCTTTGACAAGTAAATTATTTGGCTAGTGCTAGAAATGCCTAAATCAGCTTTTTTTTTAACAGTAGTTTTCGAGGTCTTTTCAAGTGGTTATCTTAAATTTCCAAAAAAAGACATGAAAAAATAGCATTCAAAGGAATTGAATATCACACACTACTGCATTGATTAAAAAAAGTCTGAAAAATTACGAAGAAAGTTACTGGTATTTATCTTAAGTTTGACGTAATTTTACAGAGAGGTGAAAACAAAGATTCTATTAAAAACCCAAGAAACTGATCCGTAAATTTACTATATATAGATTCTGTGTATTCACATTTATCAAAATGTTGCGTTCGTAAATTTACATGCACAGAAATGCTTTGTAATTTTATATATGAAAAAACAAAAAACAACAACAAAATAAAGACATTTGTAATATAATATGAGTAAAATACCTCATACATTTTGTACCTGCACGTTATAGCAGAGGTGAGAATTTTTTCGAGAAAACATGGAAGAAATTTACTGTTAAAAATCAACAACTTCAGCTTTTATTAAAATGAATACAGGATTACGCCTCCTGTTTTCCCACGTACGAAGTATTCTGTGCAAGTATTAATTTATTCCTTTAATGTTAAGAAAACGTTTGACCAAGAATGATCCCAGTAGCTTTATCGAATGCATTTAATGGAGAAAGGGAGAGAAAAAAAGTCGTTTATATGAGCAATAAAGAAGAGGAATAAATCTGAAGCAAAACATTGCATAAATTAAACGCATCTCAGTTGAAAATTTGAAGATATTATCAGCGAAGAAATAAACATTTGGGATATATTATTGAATGCTTAAAAGGCATTTGAAATTTGAAAAAAATATATACTTTTACTTTCTTCTATCTACAACAGAAGAACGTATTATAAACAAAATTTTTTTCGACTTCTGGTTTTAAACGCATTTAGTACATGTTTTAAGTGTCAGAGAATACAAAAAACATGTTTTTACAAAATGTCTGTTGGTCCGTCTTCCGTTTGTCTGTGTGTCCGTCCTCATTGTATCATCTAAAAGTGTATGAAGATATGCATAATCTGAACTAAATTTCATTTATCAGCAGGTCCCCATTGAATTTGAAGATATTCCGCTGGAAAGGGGCACTGTGACAGCCACTTAATTATTGAAAATTCAGAAATATGTACACAAAGAATTTGAAATCCTAAAATTTCTTTTCGTTAAACGCTCGGCCTTGATTTATGGATTCCGGAGCAATTTTTGTTTCGCCTCTCTCTTAAAAAATGGCTGAGATAGAGCAGTTTGAAATTTTAGGATGTCTGACATTTTGAAACAAAATAATCCGTAGATATTTTCGTATAGATTAAAAAACATTTATTTATTTATTTATTTATTTATTTATTGTTACACTGTGTACGTTTGTGGGAATGTCAGCACCGAAAATCTCATTTTCTTTGCTGAATTCTTTCTCAAGGACTTAAGAACTTTATTATTCTTCTAGCAAAATGTAACCTAGAAATAAGAGCTGTATAAGCAAACCTCTGTGTTTGTATAAATGTTAAGCTTTAATTTTGAATATAAATATTTAATCTAACTAAATGCAGTGAGTATAAATTAAACTTAAATTAACTACTATTATAACAAAAGAAAATTAGTTTCTATTTCAGCATGAAGGATAATCGACAAATGAGTGAAATCACTAAAATTATAGACTTCAAATAAGTGAGACTAAGCTCCACCGAAATCTAGATAAACTTTGATGAATAAGGTAAGAGGAATGCTTACTTACCTATTAAAACTCTTATCATTTCCTACAATTTGAAAATGGAATATTTCAAAACTAAATAAAATGTGCGACCGACGACACATACATCATCTGTATATCCATTATTACAAGGTTTATTTATATTAGCTATAGAATAATTTCTGCTCTGAGAAATGTTCGAGAAGAAAGAAAATCTGTGATTAGTGTACTTTATTCAAAGCCAAATAAAATAAAATTAGAAAATATAAACCATTTAGTTTTAATGCTTTTTTTTTTAATGGTTATATATTTTTAATTTTTTCCAACTGAGCTAAAAAATGCCCAATCAGGGATTCGAACCGAGAACCATTCACTTAAATTGCCAATGCTCTACCGATTGACCTACTTGGACCGACAACCGGCGGACATATTTCGCTCAGATAACCTTATTGGCAATATCATGTAGTTTGCTATGTAGACAGCTCAACAGAATATACCGCAGGTAATGGAACCCCATTAAACAATGGGTACGTAAATACACTATTAATTTTTTTCTCAATCATACTAATTGGTAAAGATATCACGCGAACTGAATTTTTCCAACTAAGCAAAAAATGCCCAAGTTTGGATTCGAACAGAGAACCTTTGACTTAAATTGCCAATGCTCTACCCATTAAACTACCTGGGCCGACAACCGGCGTGCATATTTTGCTAAGATAATTTTATTGACAAAAAAATCAATTCGTATATCTTTACCAATCAGTATAATGGAGAAAAGAAAAGTAATATTTTTGTTCTTATAATTTTAATTCCAAAGTTCAAAATTTACCCTTTCAGTGGCAAATATAATGAATATCATCAGAATATACTAACAAATTGATTTGAAAAATAAATAAATAACTTTCTTTCACGTACGTTGTAAAAGAAACATTTTATTAAAAATTTCTAGGTACTATTTGGCAGTTTGGAATTAGAATTAACTGGTATAATTAATATACTTCCTTTCACCCCTGCTCTTCAAATGATTAACTTGAAATATAAAACGCATGTGACAAATACAAGTCTCTCAATAACGTAACATGCATTATTTTTCTTTTCTTTAATCGACTTTCAACGAAGGAGGTTATAAAATTGGTTTGTATCTTTTTTTTTTTTTTTCTCTTTGCATGTCTATGCTTAACTCTTAAACGGATTGTCCAATTTCCATATTTTTATTTATTTATTTATTTATTTATTTTATTTATTTATTTATTTATTTATTTTGTGGAAAGGTCTTGATCTGGCAGATGGTCCGTTTTGATATCATGAGAACCTAAAAATGATATGTTTGTCTGTCTGTTTTTTTTTTTTTTTTTTTTTTTTTTTTTTTTTTTTTTTTCATGTCTTTCTTTGACTTTCTAAGGTATAAAATTCGTAAAAATTCACCAATTATCACGGAATTTTAATGTTATGTGCTACTTTACGTTTTTAAATTAGTCGTCGTATCGTATACATTTGATTTGCCGGACGTTTAAAAAAATTAATATATCATCGTCTATTTCACTTCACATTAAGAATATGGACAATAATGGGATTTAAAATAAATGTGGACTACAGAAAGAAAATTAAAGATGAAAATTTTGATACATAGACAAAAGTATCTGGGAAAATTGAGTTATTATTTTAAGTTATTCTTTGAAGATTTAGAGAAGATTTAGAGAACTTGCAAATCCCAGATTAGATTATTGCACCATAATTTATCTTTATAAATTAAAAATACTGCATGCAACCTACAGGATGAATTTATTGTTACCAGTTTATTTTGAAGCCAAGACGTTTCTTTAAAATATCACTTTAAGTTACTTTTAGATGCATAAATGTGGGATTACGATTACTAATGCGTGATTTCACCACAACAGAGATTCAAATGCAAATATATACTAGGTTCAATAAACAACTAAATGTACAGCTGAAGATTCAACATATAATTAAATTATTACTAAATAACAATGACAATTTCGCGTCTTTCAATAATTCATACTTCGCAAGCTTTCTAAACCTTGCGCCAAAAATCCAACCAACTACTTTGGCTCAAATCATTTCGTTCATGCTTGCGTGTTTCCATTTTAGGTAGATTTCGTAAGAAATACTACCTATTACATTCTCCCCTAAGTTGGAATTTTTGGAAAATTTTTGCAGATCTACGCCGATCATGACTCCCAGAACCCAAAACCACCCTCAGTTAAAAACTTTATCTATCTATCTATCTATCTATGTCACTTTTTTATGGACACGATAACTCGAGTAATTCTTCACAAATCTCTTCCAAACTGATACATAAAATCAAGGGGCATAAAATCTCGGTCAAGTTCGTTAATGGGCAAAATCGAACCAAGAGGGGGGGGGGGAGATGGGGAGGCTTTTTGTGAAAACAGAAAAAAACCCATAATGTCTTAATTATGATACGTATCGAATCCGTTTAAAGTTATTATTACTTCTAGGAAAAGGGCCAAAAATGTATGTATAACAGATTTTTGATATCATTAAAAATGGCCCCAAGGGGGGGGGAGGGGGGTTTAGAAGAAAAAAATTCATAACTTCGTCAATTCAGAAGATATCAAATCCGCTTAAATTTATTATAAATCCTCTTACTATTATCTAAAACTTTTATATTGACAAATTTTTTATAGGACCAACCCTTATAGCAAAAAAAAAAAAAAAATTAAAAAAAAAAAAATCCCTGAACAAGTTAGATTTCGAAGTGGGCGGTCCCCTATGGAACCCAACTGCGGCATCATGGCAAAAATGTCATTTCTTCCACATTTCCCCACAATTAGGCGCCCCACGGTCTGCGTCTTCGAAATCTACCTGTGTCTGTAAGGCCGAGCCGTCAGGAATTTTTTTGTATATCATGAATCCATATTCGTGCTTGTCTTTATCGCAGCTCGTAGTTATTATTATTTCATTGAGTTTGTATAACTGTTGCTGTTATTTCTCAGCGTTGCTTTTTTATTCTCGCATAAATATTGTACAAAAATATTCGAAACTATCTAAAGTTGTACAAAATGTTTACAGCATTTCCTAGCCGCAATGTGGTTTAATCTGGTTTAATCTATGTTAATTTCATCCCGAAGAAACAAAAAAGTAATTTAGATACTGATTTTCGGTGAAATTTGAGATTGAAACTCACAAATTTTGAACCCAAAATTTCTTTTTTTTTTTTAAATCACCAACCGAATACACTGCATTGATAAAGACAATCAATTTTAGAAAGTCTATAAAAGTATCATTACAATGATTCTGATTGCGACAAATATATTAAACATATATAATATAAATAATTATAAATCTAATAATTCCGTGTCTTTTTTAAAAAATCTTTTTATAATAATAAATAGTAATAATATAGTGTCAGTCGACAAACAATTGAGAAATTCTTGAAGGCGGTCACAAAAGTTTGGCGAGCCCACTTCTGAAATACTTGTGCAGTTAAAATTAACCGTTGAGTATAAAAATGCTGTTCTATCTACTTTTACGCAATCTGGATTATTTAAACCAAACAAAAATACTTCATGCTCACGGTATCATAGATCGTGTTTTGACTCTGTTATGGACCATAAACATTTTGATTTAACTCCGAAACTCTTTTACTGACAGCTATAGCAATTTACAACATCATCTGAGAAGCTGTAGCAAAAGCGTTTCTAAAGCTTTGAACCAAGAATATTTTTTTTTTCCGAACAGTTTTAAAGTTATCGACTTACCAGAATCATTTTCCTCTCTTTTTTTCCCTTTATATGCTAAGTACCATTTCTTCGTAAAACTGTTTGGCAACACGTCAAGAAACTGATCGCTTAGGGTTCTGCAACATTAGGGAAGATTAATTTCCCTGTTGAATCGAAGAAATGGTATTTCATTTATAGTATCATTGACGAAAGCAACCAAATTTACGCAAACAAGTATAGTTTTTCATTTTTTTTCTCTGCTGGAAGGTCTTCAATAAATGGATCTATTTGTGGAAGTTTTGTTTGCTCTTTAACTTTAGATACTTTAGAAAAATAATCGTCATCATCGACTAAATTGCTTTAAATTTTAGAAGGTGACCAAAACTTTTTCAAGGATTACATGTGCAACCTAACCCACAGGCGTTGCTCTCGCATTTTATATGTTACACTAATTCTCAAATACATATACAATATTCGTATTTATGCAATTAGCGTACTATGCATATAAATATTTGGATCAGAGAAAGTACCATTATTACACAGATTTATTTGTAATATAAACGCTAACACAGAAAACATTTTTGTTAAAAAATGCAACATGCAAAAGTGACACTCATAGGCGGGCTCCCTGTTTAAAACACAAAAACTAGCCGTCACGAATGTGATAATATTTAAATATAGTATATTTCGGTTATTAGGAACACCGCTTAATTGGGTCATCCGCTTTAGCTGGACAAATCGTGTTAGAACTAACGTATAGCAATTAACCGGAGTCTACTATATTCAGTGCAAACAATTGTGATGCAATTTTACATGATAATTAAATATTTAAAGTCAAATATATGTATTGAATAATTGTACAGATTGATTTTACGTAATAATGGTAAGTAAAATTTAAAAAGAAAAAGAATCTTTGTATGTTTTCTTCGTTTCCTTACCCTGATAATAGGGATGACTTTTACTTTTTCTACAATCGGGATTCTTTTCCCTGTTATGAAGTGAGATACACAATACATTATTTAAAAATACACTGTTAAAAATTTGCAACAAACTGTCCAGTCATTTGACCGTTTTTATAGAAAACGGTTAGGTAACTGTAATTTAACTCTATTCTGACCATATTATTTGCGCATATTATGGTCAGAATAGAGTTAAATTACGGTTTTGTAACCGTTTTCTGTAAAAACGGTCAAATGACTGGACAGTTTGCTGCAAATTTCTAACAGTGTATATGTACAATTACGACCATATTCTGATGAAGCGTATCTTTCAATCAATTTGAAACTTTATATTAATTTTATGTTCAACATAAAAGGACATATTTATAAAAAGTATGCATCATGCGTGTTATGTTTAAACTTTTACAAAGTATCATACAAAACGAAAAGGAATGCAGTACATAAATTGTTGTCCGAATTATGACTAAATATGAACGTTTATATATAACATTGATAGGTTCCTTTTTCAATAACTTATATCTCACTAACACTGCTTTCTTTTCTTTTCTGTTTATTTTTGCATTAATTATAATTGTTGCGTGAAAATTGAACACTTGAATGTTGCTTGAATATTGTTGCTTTAAAAATCAAAGTTGGTGAAAAGTCAACCCTTTTTAAAAATTATTATAGTTTAAAAAAATATTTAAAAGTATTATAAAGTAGAAACCTCTGACCCATTTAATAACAACTGATGAAAAAACAATCAGTTTTTTTACGTCGTGCAAAATCTTTAGAAACATTTATTAAAAAAAATATTTAGTTTTCTTAATCATACTGTTTAATTGCATTTAAAATTTATGTAAAGTTTTGACAAATTTATTAATATATTTATAAGCTATATAGCACATCAAAAACACAAAAGTCTAAATTTAAAAGTTATTAAAAAAAGAAAGGGCAGAATATATTTTTTTGTATATCATAAAAAATGTAAGATACGGGATAATGTTAAACATGATGATTCACATTTTATTTGATTTTTTTAATGTGCTAATTTCTGCTACATTTTGTTGTAAAATATCAAGTATTAATTTTAGCGGTTAACAAAATCAGTTATTTCGTCATACAATTTTATTTAGGTTAATTTACTGCAGTATATACGTTAAAACTTAGGTGAAACCCTTCCATACTTTTTTTCCCTCATAAAACAAGGCGGTTCTTCGAAACGAGAGCCCTATAATGGTAGATTGTTTGCTATACGTTTCTGCGGGTAATGAGGCTGAATTTTGATCTCAGGTAAAAAGTATTGAATTACTAGACATAGATGGGGAGTTTGTTAACACTTATTATATGTTATCTGAGCATGAGTTGCATAAAATAAGCGCAAAAGTAGTTTTACTTGCGCCACAGTAAGTGAAAGGAGACTCTTCAATGTCGAAATTCAACGATGCAAATAAATTAGTATAACTGTTCAGTTTAAAATAGTAGAGGGTTGTTAAAACGCTTTTGCAAAAAAAAAAAAAAAAAAAAAAAAAAAAGCTATATCTTAAAATTGTAGGCAAGAAATATCGAAAATCATAAATAATAATAGAAGTATCATACAGGATGCCTTTAAACTCATATACGCTGTTATGATATTAAGATTTTTTACTATCGTATTATGATTTGGCTGTAACGATAACTACACATAAAAGTTGTTTCTAGTCTTCAATAGCAAGTCACGGTATTTCAAACGGAAGTCCAACTGCAAGATGATAACCATCTCTATAAATAAGTAAATTAAACCTCCAAGCGATCAAAGTATATAGTTACACTGAAATAGCCTGTTAAAAAAACCCATTTCTCCATCAAGTAAAAAAAGAACAAGAACGAAAAATCATGCGTCAATCATAGATTATGTAACACTTTCCAACGCTTCCAAAATAATTTTACAAATCATTACCGTTTAATAAGCTGAAAGATAGCATCTAAGTAAACAACTTGGAAAACGCATAACCTATTTAAACACGTAATTTCAGGAATTCCCAACATATACAATATTCGGAAAAATATCCGAATACTTTTATTCAGCCCTGATGTATAGGATCTATAGATTTGTATATATACTACATAGGATGCTAAATTTTAGTTTAGTTAGGAGAAGGGGTAGCACAGTTTAAAATTCTCCTTCTGGAGTTTCTTTCAGTAAACGGAAATGTGTTCGCGAAATTTTGTGCTGCCCTGTATAGGATCTACAGAATTTATACACACCAAGTAATAGACAAAAAGTGAGTTAAATTTAAAATCGGGTTCAGCAACTTAAAACGCACTTCCAGAAATTATTGTTAACAGACAGTAGAGAATTCTTTTGTGTGTCCCTGTAAATGAACGATGACTGCTATACGCACAATATTCTGTAGTAAGCCTCTTGTAATGCACCTTAGTGATATATATAAATTTCAATGTGTTTAAAATAGTGAAACATTATTTAATTAAACCGCAAACGATTTTTCTCCATAGACGCAACGTAACGGAATTCTTTTGACTGTCCCTGTAAAGCAACTATAAGTGCTATGCGCACCCTATTCCATATTAAGCTTCTTGTAATGCACCTTAGTGATATATATCAAATACAATGTGTTTGAAATTGTGTAACATCATTAAAATAAACCGCAAATGATTTTTCCCCATAGAGCGTAATGTAACGGAATTCTTTTGAGTGTCCCTGTAAAAAAAAACTATAAGCGCTACACACTTCAGTTGAAATAGGGAACATCCTATAGATAACGACAATAACATATAAAAATTGCAGGGCAATCCGAATATATTTACGGGAGTTATAGCACGGACAGACGGCTATACGGCAGACAATCCGAAGTCATAAACACTTTTCAACTAGGTTGGAAAGTGTTAAAAAGGATAACGACATAAACAAAAAGCGCGTTTATTAATTTAGAGCACTTGTATTGTACAATGTGTCGGTTCACATCCAAAACTTATAATTGCACATGAAGTCTTCTCTCACCTACAACGAGGGTATTGCGAGTGTTGCGATTTTCTCTAAGCATTTGGATTTATTTTTCATATAATTCGACGCATGCTTCCATTTCCACCCGAAAAATTTTATCATTTTACATTACTGAAAAAAATCAGGTTGCGTACAGTTCTACCATAACATTTTTAAGCAGAATTTTTTGCCTTATTAAATGCCAGAAGAAAGTTACAAAAGATATCATTAAAGGTGGTGATTACAAATTCTGCGATTTAAATATTAATAAAATTAAATGTAATTTTTTTTAATTTTACAAAACATGCTTTCATTAAAATTTACAAAAAAGTCAACCTATATTATAAAGCACAAATGTGTGCGTCTCTCAATGCTGATGTCATAGTGATTCGGGCAACAATGCGGTGAAAATGGATGAATGCTGCAAACATTTTTTTCAATTAAACAATCGTAACGTTATTTCTATGGGGAAAATGCAAGTTTTGGGCTGACGTTGATCCCACCTCAGGGATCCAAGTTTTAAAAAACAATGTCTAATTCATGTGTTGCCCTCAGTAATACATATTTATTCCAAATTTCAAAACTCTACGTCAACAGGAAGTGAATGAAAAATGAATCACAAGATTTGACTACCACATACATAAAGAAATGTAAGTTAAAATAAAGTATGTAATAATATAAGTATAACAGCCTTAAGAAACATGCTTTCTTATTTTATTTTATTTTTTGTCTTACTCTTTTATCTTACTTTTGTCTTGCACTTTGTAGAAAATAGTAGGCGATGCCAATGGAAGAAGATTATGAAAAATTAATGGATTTAAATAAGAATTTCGCCAAATTAGCCAGATATCGCCAAGTTGGCTTCATATATGGCCACTTAATTGTGTCGCCAAATTTGGTGATATTTCGCAAGTTGCCAAAATTTTGCGCTATTGTGATGTCCCTGTCACATTACTACTTTTCAACAAATGCTCATTGTATTCATATGTATTCATCAATATATACACATTCATATATATATTCCATATAAATGCTGACGTCGTAATGATGCAGGCAAGAATGTGATTAAAATGGATGAATGTTTCAATAATGGAGCCATTTTATTTCAATTAATATTAAACAATTACAAAGTTATTTCTATAGGGAAAATACAAGTTTTGGACCGACGTTCCGCCCCCCCCCTTAGGGATCTATTTTACAAAATCAATGTCTAATTCATATATATTCCAAATTTCAAAGCTCTGTGTCAACAAGAAGTGGGTGAAAAATGGGTGACAAGATTTGACTGCCACATACATACATAATTCTAAAGTAAAAGAAACCATGTAAAAATTAGAACAATTTCTATTTTTTTTTTAAGTGGTGCCAGATTACTTGGAAATTCTAGTGAGTGTACGCACCTTGAAAATTGCTGTACAGTTTCAAAGTGATTGACGCGGAAGCTCTATTGTTTATTATTATTATTATTGTTATTTATTTATTTATTCATATTAATACACAAAATGTATGATGCCTGTTAGAAGAGTTGCCTTACTTTTACTCATTTATTTACAGATAATTGTCTTAAATAATTTATTTTGAAAGTTTCATTAAATGTTTTTTAGTAAGTACTTTATAAATTCAATGGCAACGAAAAGGAAATTGTTCGATAAATTTGACATATTTATTTCAAATAAATGCATATTAAATAATTTTTATACTTACTTTATATGTTAGGAGTAACAAATAACTCAGGCAGTTGCCTAAACAGAAGTTGTTATCTTTCTTTCTACTTTCTCTAGATAAACTTGCTTAAAAAAAAAATGTCTGTTCAATAAATCCAAAGTGCTGCTTCGTTCACACTTTATTTAATCCCTTTCAATAAAAGTGCTACGTTTCACCGATTATTATCTCCTTTAACAACATTTACGTCTAATTCAATACCAAGTCACGATATTTCAAGCAAAAGTTCACTGCAAGATCATAACCATACAAGACACACACATCCATTTCTATAAGTGGTAGATTAAAGCTCTAAGCGATCAAAGTATATCGTTACACTGAAATAGCCTGTTAAATAAATTCATTTCTCCATCAAGTAAAAAAAAGGGGGGATTACGACATAAAAAAAAACGTTTCCATTAATTTAGAGCACCTGTGTTTTACAATGTATAGGTTCACACCCGAAACTGAAAATTGCACATCAAGCCTTCACTCACCTAGAACGAGGGTGCTGCCTTAACAAATAACTACACGGGTGTAATCTTTCGAGCTAAGCAGATGATAAACCACTGCTGCATCGATGTCTTCTGAGTTAATATGGAAAACCATTCCTGGCATTTGTAATAACACGTAATAAAGATTGATTTATGTGCGCTCGCAATTACGGTGCTACTCTGGTACCATTGCTGGAAACCAGAAACGTAATTTCAGTTAATAGGTCCCTATTAAAGCCACGCCCAGAACGGCACGTCGTATTTTAGAAAACAGAAACAATGCTACTTGTCGGCCATCTATATTATCTGGTCAACCATATTAAATAGTAGAAAAGGCGGCTGCCTTTGAAGAACCTCGAGAGGCTTGTTCTCTTCTCTTAGGACCATTATAGTGTCAGAATCAGTTATAAATCTTTACATTCTAATTGTTAATATCCACACTTTTTTTTTTTTTAATTTCTTTACCCAGCTTTATTTTGAGTAAGAATCAAGATGTTAATATTTCAATTACCTCTTGGTAATTCCAATTACTTTCATTGGCTAAATGGAAGTTATGTAGACCTTCTGGTTGGATAAACTGAATTTCAATTTACGCTTGAAAGCAATGGAGAATTTAATTTAGTTTGTGTAGCTTATTGGAGATAAATTAAGTATTAGGAATAATTTTTATTTAGTTTGGTGATAAGCAAGATTGATGTTTTATTTTTGACAAGCTTAATCAATTATTTTAACACCAATTTAAATGTTATTTCACAATATTTGTGAAAATTTATATTGAGGATTTGAAATGAACTAATAATCAAAATTTCTCCCAGTTATTTCATCACATGAAACATTTTTTTTGTGTGTGGATGGATTTAATAGTGAAGTTAGCAGTTTGTTCTTTAATAACTATTATATTCTTTATATATATTTGTTACAAAGCAAAATGTTGTACATCTTTTTTTTTTCTAAGATTCTTTGTTTGACCTTTATTACCATAAATTTGAAAATTTTGTTTTTGCAAACATTGTTTTCAACATCAAAGATGAACAGATAACTTTGACTTAGATTATACTTACAAGAAAAGCCTTTTCAACGCAAAATTCTCAATTTCGTTCAATATTTTACAGACGTAAGAACACGCCTAAATGTAGCCAAACTTAAAATTAGTTGCGAAAATGTAACTAAAGTGCCATAAAAAATATTTAAAACTGCACCGGAATTTCAGAAATGATTCTTTATCGCCCATTGGCGAATTTGTCGATTTTAAAGAGAGTGAGTTCATTTTTAAAAAACAAAAACAACATGTGTTATTTTGTAGTACGGATTAGTTGTTAGGATAAGAACGACCATAACAGAGGTAAAAGGGGGCACTTGCCTTCCTTGGTACATCGAATGTCATTCATTCTTGTCAATAATTTTTTTAATTACATGCAAACAGGCTCTTTTATGAAATTTTTATTAAGTTTTCTGTCTTCTTCACCCTGAAAGAATTCATAAGATTTGCCTTTCCCTGGGAAAAGTTAGATGGGCATCTATAGTTTTTTTTTTTTTTTTTTTTTTTTTTTTTTTTTTTTTTTAAATAGTACCCAAATGTATACAACTTTGTCTTCTGAATATGCTCAATTTTTTAAAGATTTTTATTATCAGTGTAAGATGGATACAAATTCTAATGTATTAACTGTCAGCAATGTACACGAATTTGTCAGAAAAGCGTTGGTCTTGTCTATAACGAGTAATTTTCTGCGCAGTGGGACGTTCGCGTATGCAGGGAGGATGTAAAAAAAGACTGTCTCCTCTAAATTTTTGGAGGGAAAAAAAAGAAAAAAGTACTGTCATAGATTGTAAATGTAAAAAGCTGTTTGTGATTGAAAATATTGTTACAAATTTATAATTTTATCGTACGGAAGTTTTGTTTTAAAAGTCTTCCTTATATTTCATTACAAGTGTAAATCGTACTTTTATTTCAGTTTGACTCTTTTCATTCTCTAACACTTATAACCATAATCACTGAAATTTTTCAGTTTTCTCACCGAATAATATTAAACAATAAAAATGTAAAAAATTTAAAACTTACAGTCAGTTTTACCTTTTTTTTCCCTCAAGGGAGAAGGAGAGTGCTCTTTTAGGTTGTTATAGCTCAATGTCTTTATTTTATATAAAAATATGTGAACAGATAGATCCTTTCCTACATATTGCGGGAGGTGGGATTGAGCTCGTCCTCTCTTATGTAAGTGTCCATGGACTTGATAAAATTAGATAAATGTTTCGAAATATTGTTGATTTTTTTCCCGTAAATAATGCATGTTAAGTTTGGACTTTTACAAAGTATCATATAAAAAAGTAATAAAATAAAAAATATATATTGTTGAAGTTATGGCTAAATAATGGACGTTTTTCTTTAACATTGATCCTTATATATTATTTCTCCTGTCAACATCCCTTTTACTCAGAAAATATGAAACGCAGAACAACGAATGAGATAAAATATGAAAGGTTTTAGAACAGGCTTCTGACATAGCCCGCTTAACAATTCGTTAAAACATGTTTTTGATTAAAATTTGCTGAAATTAAAAAATTAAATCGGCATTGTTTTCATGAAAGAAATGAAAGGTTTTCCTGAAATTATTGTTGCCAAAAAAATAAAATATCACATTATATGATGCTCATAGCAATTATAATAAAAAACACCTCACGGGTTTATGTTATACTTATGATTAAAAAGCGAAATTGAAATTGAAATGTTTAGATTTATATTTCTAAGTCCCATGATTTTCCCGAAGTGGATGACGTCATCCTCTAATGCAGTCAAAATACGATTGTTAATTTTTTTTCTCGCGCGTGCCTTTAGCAATCTTGGATCAGTTTTTAGTCAAACTTTGATGGAATAAATTAGATGATATTCTGACTTGACTAACAACTAAATGTTGTTTGCAAATATTTTTATCCTTGCTTTTTCTTTAGAAGTTTAAACCTGCATTAAATAAATGTTACATATTGATAAAAAATGATACTTCTCTATTATCCCGTCGACCACTTTTCATAACAAAAAACTATCACCAAATAAACGGGAGAACGTTGCCATTGGAATATCAAAAAATAAATAAAATATAAGAATTTAAGGACACAATTGTTATTTTAATTAATAAAATAATTATTAAATCAGTAAAACATAATGAAAATTACACGCAAATGTCGAATGTAAAACCACCGAGGCTAACGAAAAAGAAAGGCTACCGCGGTGCTTTACGCGTATCTTTTTTTACAGACCGCCGGAGTCACGTGAGGCTCGAATGCACCAATGAAGATGTACGAAAAGAGCATCACGTCACTCTCGCGGTCTGTAAAAAAAGATAAGTGGAATGCACCGCGGTAGCCTGTGTTTTTCGTTAGCCTCGTAAAACCACTAGATGACGTTAACAAACACGCATAATGATTCTGACATCAAGTAAATGGGACTGCGTTTTTGGCGTTTAATCTTACAGTTTGGCGGTAGTTTTTTGTTATGAAAAGCGGTCGACGGGTTAATAGAGAAGTACCTAAAAAATATTAGATTTCAGTGCGAAATCTTCGCATGGGCCCTCTGGTTGATTTATATTTCTTTTAAATGCTAAAAGGTGTAAACTACCAACATAACATACAGTAAAATAGCTTTTATGAGATTGTTGACATATATTACTATATATTAGGGTGTTAGTTTTACACCTTTTAGCATTTAAACGAAATATATTATAAAAAGATGTTATAATTTATTATATTGATTGATTTATTTTAAAATAATTTATATATCTTTAACTTATCATTCAAAAATGGAGAAAATTTGCATTTCCATATTTTCCGGCACGCGGAACTTAAATATGCAATAAAATTATGGTGTTACTTACTGCAATTTCTAGCAAGCAGACGAACCACTTGTGCTCTGATGTGTCCTTTTTAGAGAAAGGTGAAAAAAAAGGCGAAGTTTTAGAGTATAAAATTTTACAAATAGCTAATTGCTTGATTGATTGGTTGGTTTTAGAACTTTAAATTGGAATTATTTGCCTTAAATATGACGATGTAAAAATTCTAATAGTCAATTTGCAATAAAGTTCATGCATTGAATGAAAAAAGGTGGTGTGTCAAGAGTAATGTCGTGGATAACGAGGTGCATCTGCTTCGTCCATCTTATTAGAGGCTTCGCATAAAACATTTAAAATTTATATGTAATTCAGACGATTATTATTATCAGACGATATTATTTTGTTTTATGATAATTTAAATAATATGTCTCCCCCACACACAAATGCTCACTTTTTTTTTTTTTTTTTTGGAGGGGGGGGGGGGGTGCTGATATGCTATTGTTATGTGTTATGTTTGTAAAACTCAAATTAAATTGGATGCCATAGTAAAAGATGCTATTCCATTCTGTATGGAAGTAAATGAAAACCGGAACCAAAAATTACAAAACATATAATTATGGAATAAACCTATAAAATATATGAGGGTCACTAAAAAAAATCGTTCAAACAGGAACAAAAGTTTCACCAGCTATATTTTACAAATTTCATTACCAATATAATAGCGAAAGTAATAGGAAAGTTTACTGATGAGCAGCCTTAAAGGTAAAAAAAAATCTATTAAAGTTTTCAATTAAAAACAATTTTCACAAATATCTTGTTACTCTAAAGCAGTGTGAGTCTTGTAACACGGGAAGGCTGAATTGGATTCCCTGTTATTTGTAATCCATTATTTTCAGCCGGAACATATTGTATTTTTTTTCCTTTTATTGCAAGATTTCTTTGTATGGAAGTTTCGTTTTCACAGGATTTACTGTAGTTCACTCTAAAAAAACCGTAAAAATACAAGAGATTTTCCGTAAAATTTCAAGAAGTTTCATTTTTCCAAAACAACAGTACAATTTCCGTAAATGGCATTACTTCCGTAAAGGAGATTTCAAATCCGTAAATATGCAGAAAGTTTTCCGTAAATTTAATGGATTTTGTCCGTATTTCTTTCAAAATACTAGTACAATGTCCGTATTTCTTTCAAAATAATACAATGTCCGTATTTCTTCCAAAACAGTGCAATTTCCGTAAATAACTTTTAGAGGTTTGCGTACAGAAATCGCCTTGTTTGAAATGGAAAAAGATTGTTGTATTTACTAGAGTTCTTCAAGGAGAGAGAGTTCTGAGAACTTTCACTCTTTCGTCAGTAAACAGAGTTTCTTAGAGTTCTTCAAGGCCTGACCCGGCTCAACACGCTGGCCCATTCTAACCGGGCCCATGTCTGGACAGTAATTTTTTGTGAAAATAATAGTAATATTTATATTTTTTAATGAAATATTTAGAAATTGATTGTTTTTATAAGTTACAGAAAAATATTTTTTTAAATCTATTTTTTATTTTTATTGATAGTGCTTCAAAATTAGGACTTCTTTTTTTCGGTAATTTTTTTAAATATTTTGACTTTTCTAACGTGAGGCAATATTGGGTTATTTAAAGGTTTCATAACATAATATCTCTGTAAGTTATCGCTATGTAAACTGTATTAAACTAAACTGATTTGGCTTATAAATTTATGAATTAAACTAAAATTTATTATTTTATAAATTATAATTTTACAACGTTTATAATTTTTTCCTTAAATTTATAAAAATAGTTAATATTTTTGCTTAATTTTATAAAAATAAAGTTTATAATTTTATTAACTTTATACTTTATTTCTTTAGCTTATAATTTTATAAATTAAACTAAATTAATTTAAACTAAATCAATAATTCCAAGTTTAAACTTACCTATCACAAGATCATTAATTTCGAAATTGTCTTTAAAAATCATTATTTTTTGTTTTAATATTATTAAAAATATTCAGTTTGACAGAACCGTACACAAAAGTTCTCAGAATAGCTCAAATATAATAATTTAATTTATTATAAAATTGTTTATTTACGTAAGTTTTTTAAAATAAGAGATAACGAAAAGTTATTTTACTAGCATGTAATATATACGTCTCCTTCAGATAATTATTGTTTTTATTGGAATTGATAAATAGATCATCAGATAAATAATTTTAAAAAGTATATGTTCAAAAAAAGAAAATGTTGTACTATTACAAAAGGATGCAATCATAGAATGACTCTTAATACAATGTCTCTTAATACAATGTTTTATGTATATAATACATAATAAGTTAAAATTTATCTAGTTTATCTGTTAAAAGGCATTAAATAATAAAGAAAATTATTGAAAATTATGAAAAAAAAAAATATTAAAAAACTTGGAACACTTGAAAAAAATCCATGGAACCTTCAAGTTTTTGTATCATAAAAAGCGACTGAAATATGTAGCAACATTTGAGAAACTTGCATGTCAAGTCTTAGCGTAGTGGTCGCGGCCTCTGGTTCAGTAAGCGAAAGATTACGGATTCGATTCTCGTCGAGGCAAGGGTTACTCAGAAATGAAGAAAAAAAAATAAAAAAACAGTATATCTGTCCTTTATAAGGTTGTTCTTGAGAAGTAACTTTTTTTTCTTTGTCCTATAATGTTTATTTTAACATTATAAAAATTTCTAAAAAATACGGAAGATATCTATTATAAAACGGAAATTTAAAAACTGATATTTCAAAAATCACAGAAAATTTCCTGGAATTTAAGGATTTTTTTCCCATTAAAATACGGAAATAGTACTTGGCGTCTCGATTGCCAGTACAATTTCCGTTTTTTTTTTTTTTTCAGGAAATTTTTTTCACAGTGTTTAGCGAACTGATAATGACTCTTTGTTTTCTTGACTATTAAAAAGAAAAGTATTTATTAGAAGCGTTACAATGAATTCCTGCAGTGGAATATTTTCTACTGTTATCTATAGGTAAGTTTTGCTATGACTTTGTAACTTGAGGTCATATTGAAACTAAGACTATGCTTTTAACAATTTGATAGGTTTCGATACCCTCGTGTACTTAACTGTCAAAATTAGTGACATATACCATTTTCATTTTAACAGGTTCACATAGTTTGGAGTGAAGAAGAATTAATTATTTTTCATATACAGAGTGGTCATAAAGTCTTTCCTTGATTACAAAAAAAAATATTACGAAATAGCCATTGAATGTAAAACTGTAAAATTTTTATTATGGAAAAGTCAATGTTCTTAAGGTTTTTTTTAGTCCAGTCTCTACCGTCGTTCGTGAGTTCCTTTATGACAAATTTCCTGGAAGATGGATCGGACGAGATGGACCAAACTCCTCTAGATTTTTTCTTTTGGGGGTACATAAAGGACAGAGTGTTTGCAACACCAGTAAAAGATATTGAAACACTCAAGATCAGGATGACAGATGCTGAGTCTAGTGTGACTGCCCAAATTTTAGGCAATACGTGGCGAGAAATGGAATACCGCCTTGACATTCTTCGAGCTACCAAGGATGCTTGCTCACATAGAAATTTACTGACGTAAGTACCTGTATTAAAAACTTCATAAATGTATTTACAATATATTGAAACAAGCATATACCTAATTATATTAGTTTTCCTTCAATAAATTATCGTAATCAGAGAAAGACTTTACGATCACCCTGTATTTTCTCTTATGAGTAAAATAATAGCATGGAAAACTATCCCTCACCTATAAAATTCACCTAATCTAGTTTCATACATTAAGAAAAACACGATTTTGCAAGCTTGTTGTACAAGCATAACTCAACAGATTTTACAGTTACTTCTTTGTAATTGTTTCTTCGTGCAATTTGTTAGAAAGAAAATACTTCAGTTAGCAGTTTTGGAATAGGCTAGAACAAATTAGTCCCCAGTTTCCACCAAGTCGTGTCTTCAATTACCCTTTTCTAATGTTGCCATCCACTGCTAAAGAATACCATTTTTTGTCTCTATTTTACTCCTGTGGCTAACGATGCATAGAGTCGCCATCCTGAAATAAAGATTACTTTATCTTGGCGACAATCTGCTGTGATAATCATCACAAAATTACCGAATCCTTGGGACATCTCATTTGTACCAATTTCGTGCATTAGGAACATTGCAAGCAGACCTCAAGGTATTTGCACACATTTCGGACATTTTGGATGGCATATGACAATGGCTTCAATTATAATATCATCATGAAATCAATCTCTACTCAAATCAAATGGCATATAAAGATTATATGGGGTAGATTAGGGGTAATAATTGACGTAAGCTTTTTCGTGATTTGTCTGATTTGTAAATTACGATTGCTTTCGGGTAAATATAAGATTGAACCAGCACACTTGTTGAATATTTTATGGTATAGTGGTGCATAAATATGGCTCACTTTAGCAAAGAATAATGATGTTTTAATTAGACACCAGCAATAGAAAATATAAAGCGGGAAACATACGTTCATCGCAAACTTTAAATCCAGCTTTAAAAATACTTTAAAATAATTATTTTTTAATTCAGCCATTTATTTCCTAATTTTTTTTAATATTTTTTCTACAATAACTAAGTAAGAAATTCCTACCAATTTACTGTATTTTTTAAACTTTGAAAACTATTTAAAGTCAGCATAAAACCGACATATTAAAAACATACATACTAAAACGGACATAATAGTTTTATGAAAAATCTGTAGGCTGAAATTTTACACTGTTCAATATTTTCCAAACTTTTCTGAAAAATTAAAATATTGCCTTAAATATTTCAATATCTACTTAATAGCCAAACCCTTTCAGAAATTAGTAGATATCATTTGCACTAAAATTGACCCAATTAATTGTGAGAAATATTCAAGAGTATAGCAAATACCATTTATTAAAGCAGCTGGATCAAATAATTACATAGCATGACTAGCAGGAAATTTATAATTATAGAAATAGGGAGCATATAAGCTGATAAGTATAATAGAAAAACCACAGCTCTATATTTAGGAATTATATTTGAGACTTTTGGTATTGATATGAGCCAGGATTTTTAAACAGGTTATTAACAATTTCCAACTCAGTTGAAAATTGCTTATGAATTCGATTTCTCTGTCTGTCTGTGTGTCTGTCTGCCCGTCTGCCCACGCTCTAAATAGCGTAAATATAGTCGGATTGCTATGTAATTGATATATGTTATGCATGGTAATTTACTGTGGCATGTTCGGTATAGAAAATGAAGTGAATAATCTATAGTTTGTTTACAGGGACACTCAAACGAATTTCATTACATCATAGTCTATGGAAGAAAAATCCTTTCCAATGTATTTTAATGACGTTAGACTCTTTAAAACATATTGAAATCATTATTAACTCTATCTCTTATCTATTTAAAACATATTACATCACTGAGGTGCACTATAAGATGCTTACTATAGAATATAATGTGCATAGCATTTATCGTTCATTTACAGGGACACACAGAATAAATCCTTTACAATACATTCTATGAGCGTTAATTGCTGAAAGTGCGTTGTCAGTTGTGATATGCGTTTTTAAAGTTAACTAATTTTTTGCATAAAACTTGGTCTATATAATTTCTAAAGATTATATACGTGGTTGAACAAAAGAATTATATTACATTTCAATTATTGGTGAAAACTTTTGAAAGGGAATTTACGACTGTGTTATGCATTTCCTAACTGAACTAAATTTTAGTAAACTGAATTAAATTGAGTACAGATGTCGGAGACGCAATGGGGTTTCTTTTCGTGTCAAAATGGTAATTTTTTCCGGGCGTGGCAATCCGGTGATTTTTGCTACGTATGGCAACCTGGTGTTTTATAATAAAATGTGTTTGTTTTATAATAAAATTAAATATGTGTGTAAATAAATAAATAAAATTATATAAAAATAATCACTAAATAAAAAATTTTGTGTTAAATAAAATTAAATGTGTCTAATAAATAAAATTAAATAGACTTTAGTATTTAGCTTAAATAATACCTAATACTGTTACATTGATGCATGTGGATTGATACATCGCAATTATTAGCTATGCTAAAAGTATAATAGCTGTGAACAAAAAAAAAAAAAAACATTTATTGATATCTTGAGTAATAAATGAAATGTGAGTGTTATATCAAATACAATTCCTTTGTCTGTGATTGTGTTTTTTAAAATTTTGTAATATTTGTAATATCTTGAATAATTTTAAAAACTAGTGCTTAAAATAATGTAAACAGCCTACAGACATAAAACAAAATATTGCAAATTAAGATTTTACATATGACTAGATGAATGTTAATCTTTCTTTTATACTTTATCTGTTTTATTATTTTGAATTTTTTTTACTCAAAATAGCTAAATCTAATATTCAATATTTTCCTCAAAAAGGCCTAAGATTAATATAATATATTGCATTTTTTACGTATGCTAAAGCTATTAATACGTAATAAAAAGCATTTTGGGAGGTCTTGAATGATAAATAAAATGTTAGAGTTGCATTAAATAAAAGTTTCATTTTTCTGCGATTGTATTTTTTGTCATTTGGTAATATTTTGAATTATTAAAAAAAAACCGATTTCTTAAGTAAAATATAAACAGCCTACAGACAAAAAAAAAAAAAACATATGGCATAATAAGTTTTAACATATGATCGTGATCCGTTTTCGGGCTTTCCTTATACTTACTTTGCTAAAAACAAATTTTTGGATATTCTATTATTTTTTTACCCAAAATTGCTACATCTGTATTTATGTGAGAATTGCCTATAAGATTGTTGCCATTGCAACATCATTAAATGTTCCGCAAAAGATTATTCCCCATTGATAGTAACTGTATTGAATTCTTTTCCGTGGCCATTTAAACGAAATATAACAGTTACCTATGTTGAATGCGGAAAATGCTAATGTAAACCTAAATCACATATACACTATATTGCCAAAGGTGACCGGTCACTTGCGATTTTAGACGTTTTGTTAACTATCTAGAAAAATACATGAGGAATTAACCTGAAACTGCAGGTGTGTAAACAATATAGCATAGGTTATATAATTCCGTGAAGATTTCTTCCCGAAACCCCATAGGGGACTGCCAACAAATTGTAAAAGAACGAATATCTTTTGGATTACCCTGTAAAAACTAATTCAGCAAAGGCGTTCAAACTCGAAGTTATTAATAAGTGGCTTATTGTAATATACTGTGTTCATTTTTATGAGGATAGCATGTATACCCGTAGAGAAGTTAAGGTTTTTATAAAAACAGTCCCAAATTTTGCCTAGTTTTTTGTTTATAATTTGCAGAGTTCTTAATATAAAAAAAGTTCTTTTCAGAAAATGTGACAAACAACATTGTACATAATACTCTGCAATCAGAATTAAATAATAATAATAATTGGATGAAAAATGAGCAGGTTTACTAAAAAATATTTCACTGCGCATGCGCGAATGCAATCAAAATATAATATGCATAATGTATTAGCTAAGTATATAGAGCAACTTTAATGAAAGTCTTAAAATCATAGCTTGAAAATTCTGAAAATTATCGTCGATAGAATAAGCTCGAAATCCGTTGTTCCCAAAAAGAAGCAAAAAGATGAGGGGTTGTATCAAATATCTGTTGATTAGTGCCAAGATAGCGTACACAATATTGCACGTAGTACTATATTTGGATACAACCCCTGATATTTTTGTTGATTCAAAATAGAAGTTATGGTGATTATTTCTTAAACTGCTGATGATAGAAACATACTTTCAATTACAAATGTATACAAATCAAGTATGGCTTTTAGATATGGCGTTTGTATTGAAAGGGGCTGAATTCGAAATGTAAATTTTTATACAGTCTCTGGGTTCTATAACTTATATCTATAAAAAATTTCTTCATTCTCTGGCGAGTAATATTTTACGACTTCTAACGAATGAAATTATCTAATGCATTTGTATATATTTCTTTCTATGTATGTCCACGCATATTAAATGGATGCCCCATTTTTTTCCTTGGAAAGGTCTCCAGAGGTCTTTGCCAGTGGTACTACTATTTCATTAGGATCTAAAAATGATATGTTTATGTGTTTTCTTCTCATATTTGACATTATAGGTTTCAACTTTGTAACATAAGTGCCTAGCTACTCTTTTATGAAAGTAGTCTATGGTCGAGTGGGTTTTGAGTGGTGCATGCGATCGTGGTGTATTGAATTCTTACATTGGTGCGTGGATTAGCTACCTAATTCTGCTATTTCTTTAAATTTTGCAAAGTGTGTTTGAATCACCAGGAATCTGATTTTCGTGGTTATTCTATGCAATGATATGATAATTAGAATTCTGTGATTGTTTAGCTTGCTACATTTGCTATGATAGGAGTTAGACTCGACGGATTTTGTCGCATATAGCCCTTCGAGTCCATGACTAGATTCAAGCGTTGTCGAGCCTTCCACGTGCTGTGTAGCCAGAATCTTCAGCTGAGAGTTTGCTTGCGTAGTAAGGAGTTACAATTTGGTATTTCAAATAAAACATTATTGGAATCTACGGGGCTCCCTTGCTAGTGATATTGCAGTATTTTGATGCGACATTTTATAATGGTAACTATACAGAGTTTCTAGTGAAGTTTTTATACTGAGCTGGAGTGAACTTTTCTTAGGTTCCTGCACACGATCAGTGTAGCCAAATTTGTTTTAAGCTAACATTTGAATTTTGAATGTTTCTTGGAGCATTTCTCTGAATGTTTCAAAGTTCTTTCTTTTTATCATCCTCAGCTAAAGTCTGCGCCAAACACCCTTATCTATTGTTTTAAATAAATTGGTGTTATTGTTAAATTTTGTGTCATGACTACTTTCAAAGCTGACGGCCTGCAAGGGTTCGTCACAACTTTCGTAAACATTGGGCAACCGTCGCGAATTTTGAGTACATTGTTAACATATTTAGCAGTGCTTCACGTTTTTAAAATGACTTATCATGTGTAGTTTTTACAAAGGAACACGTTAAAAATTTTAATATCACGTCGTCTACTTGCGCATCAGAAAGAGTGGTATTGGAAACAATGAGATTTAAAATGAGTGTCAGATTTAAATTAGAGTCAGGTAGGGTTGGCGATATTTTTTCACATTGCAAGTCGGGTCGTATCAGGTTGCCTCCAATTGTTAAGAGTTCGGTTTAACTTTGTGTTGAGTGTTGACTCTAGCAGGTCGGGTATGCTAATCGTTTTTTTATGTTTTGTTGTTTGTATAATAAATTCCACGCTTACAATACTGTTCTAGATGAAAAGCTATATTTATTAATATAAATGAATATATATGTGTGTGTGTTCGTTTTTTGCATAGGAGATAAAATTGATATTAGATATAAGATTAAAGAGTATGTTTGCACAATTGCATTAAAAAGTGAATTATAATATTTCATTACGAATTTCTGGTTAAAGTGCGTCGGGTTCAGCTCAGTTTTGGATTGACTTCAAATAAATTTTTCGAGTTTGGATATAGTATAACCCCGACCTAATATGGATAACAATTAAAGCTTGCCGCAAAAACAAGAATATAAGAAATGACCCCTTGAACTCCATTTTATTTTTTTTTCTTAAAATTTCGTTTTTTACCATATTATTAAAGAAGTTTTGAATTTATATGAGTATAAATTATTCAGAGGCACTAAATAATAATAATAATAATAATAATAATAATAATAATAATAATTTCAAGCAAATAATTTCTTCATAATTTATTTGTATATTTTCTTAATCTTTTTTCCATAATCAGAATAACTGTACCTTTTCCCCGATCGGGATTACTTTCCTTCTTATTATTCATACACAATTAATATTAAAAGTACTAAATAAAAGTAAATACAATTCCGAGCATATTCTCACGCAACGTATTTTTTTATTAATTTTTCAGGGGGAGGCTCTTCCCTCTGAACTTCACCCCCTTTAAATTTAGGTTCTCAATTTCCAGTAATTGTGCTATTTTAGGATTCGACTATATGTATGGATGCGTTTTGCTGCTCTAATATCATCAGATTAACCGTCTCCTTGTACAGGAGATGTTATGCTATTCATAAAAGAATACTTACTTTTCAACCACTTTACATTCACATATGTTGTAGAAATTAAATAAAATCTCGTGTAAAAAATATAACTTTATTAGCTAAATATAAACTGCTTTTACGAGACTTGCATCCCATTTACACTTCCAACGTTTTTAAATTTTTTTGTTTGGAACAAATGTTTTGATGATCATTCTATAGTAGTTAAAAGAGGACTTTGATCCAAATAATTCGTCATCTATTTCAAATTTTAATGCAAAGTTTTATTTTGAAAAACAAAAGTGATACGTGCAAAAGGTCATGTCCTGGGTCATTGATAACCCTGCTTGATAATTTTAGTGCTAATTGTAGAACGTATATGTTTGTGCATGAAAGTATAACACAGAAAGAACTAATAAAGCATTAATTTTTCTATGAATTTCATTTGTATATTGAAATTCATATGAAATTCTATGCTTTTTCCCTCTCTTTTCTTGTAATAGTCTTCTGATATACTCTTCTAAGAAATTAACCAATCATATAACTAATCTAAATATGGACATTGAATTTTATGTTGATTGAAATTCCAGGTTTTAATGCAACACTTTTCATCCTTCATTTTAACACTATCTTATCATTAGAGCAATTTAACTTGTTCTGGGATATCGACTATCCTGATGATTTTGAAATATCTTATCGGAAAAATGAGATAATTTTCACAGTAAGTCATTTGCCATGTCATCACCTTATAGTTTCTGTGCTAATAATTCTTGTTCTACGAATTCATAAATATAGATAACGATGCCTTTAAACACGCTGTCTATTTAGGGCATCAAAATAATTTTTTGTAAAGTAAAGAATAATGACTAAATTTAAGGCTAATAAATATGTTGCACAGGATTTTCAAAGAGACATATTATTAACACTTTATAAACATCTTTTTGATGACACAAACTTTTTTTTTCTTGAAGGGGATTTAAATATTTAAAAGAGTTTATTATATTTATATGTATAGGGGATTTATAAATTAAAAAATTTTTTATTACTCACAAAAATTACAAAAAATTGCATATTGTGCATATTGCAAAAATTTTGTTCAATATATTATTGTTTTAAATGTGTGCGCAAATGTTGTTTTTGGTGAGGTATAAATATTAGTCTGAAGAAAAGAACAAACATCCATAATTTTCACAGGAAGTCATTTGCCATGTCATCACCTTATAGTTTCTGTGCTAATAATTCTTGTTCTACGTATTCATAAATATAGATAACGATGCCTTTAAACACGCTGTCTATTTAGGGCATCAAAATAACTTTTTGTAAAGTAAAGAATAATGACTAAATTTAAGGCTAATAAATATGTTGCATCAATATTTTCAAAGAGACATATTATTAACACTTTATAAACATCTTTTTAATGACACAAAATTTTTTTTCTTGAAGGGGATTTAAATATTTAAAAGAGTTTATTACAGTCAAAGCACCTTATAACGAAATCGAAAGTGCACCAAAGATTTGCTCGTTGTAACGTGCTTTCGTTAAAACGTTATAACGAATTATTTCGTTATAGAGTAAGAACTCCAATTATCCGGACTAATGTGGTCTGAATGTAATCTGAGTATGCAGAAGTCCGGATAATGGAGACAATGATAAAAAAAGGGCAGTTTATTACATAGATATCTCTTAAAATAGCTTTTGTTTAATAAAAAAAATAGGACTTATGTATTCATATTAAAATAAGCCTTCTTAGGAATGACCACTTTTACTACAATCAGTGAAAAGAAGAAAAGCGTTGATTTAAAAAGGAATTTCAAGATAATTATATTCTCTTAAACGGGGATTTTACATACATAGATAGGTTTGAAGAATAAAATTAACAACTTCTGCTTTCTTTTCTTGACAGCATTGTCTAATATTGCACGCTCTTTTTTGTTAACATATACATGTTAATTTTATTCGTTAACAAGTTTTCATTATGCATATAACACACGATTTTCTGTAAATACTCGAGTGCATGAGATGGTAAAAGTTTCTCGCCATCTTCTATAAATTCTTCTTCCTCATTGACTCTGCCATCGAAAGACTCATGTTTTGTACTTCTTTTGACGATATGTTCTTCATTGAATTCTTCATTTGTTATTATGTGTTCACCAACATTAATGTATTGATCAAAGTTAAAGTCTGAAGTCGGGTTGAAGGATGAAATCAGTTCATCTGTATCTTCCAATTCAGGTTAAAATAAATAATTTCATTATTATTTGAAGGTGATGGAAAAATTACCGAAAAAGAAAAGGCGTTAACAAAAGTTTCTTTCGAAACATCGCACCAAGCTTTATTTATCATACAAATTACTTTCAACAAGTCTATTTCTGTTTCTTTCTTGTCATCTAAATTCACAATTATATTTTTCACAAGCACCTTCCGGTATTTAGTGTTAAACGAACAAATAATTCATTGGTCTAATGGTTGTATTTTGGATGTAGTGTTACGAGGCGAAAAAAAGTAATGTTATACATTTCAGACGAACAGAGCGCACATGCGAAGAGACTTTGTCTAAAATAAGCAGAACTTTTTTTTTTGTTGGCTTTTTGCATCTCTTTGTCAAAATATAAAATCCATTCTTCAAAAAGACATTTTATCATCCACGCTTTGCGGTTATGCCTGTACATTTCAGACAAAGTTTATTTTGCTTTTTGGAGGACAGCATGGATTCTTTGCTTTTCCAATTACAAGAAGTTTTCGCCTTTCCGATCCGACGGCATTGCAGCATAATTCTAATGAAAGTCGATGTTTGCTCTTTTCCCACCGTGACAAGTTTCTGTTTTAAAAGTTAGGCATAAACGGAAAAGCAATTCCGTTTCAACCATGTTAAATATATCATTTCGATTATAATCCTCAAATATTTTAGAGTTTTCGTTCTTCCATTCTTCAAATGTTTCTTCTGAAACAGACGCTGCTTTCCCACATAATTTTTTACACAAAATTTCATATATATTTTTTAATTTACTCAACCAACCATTACTAACATAAATGTCTTTATATCAAAATATTTCGGCAAACGCATATGCTTTTTTTTTTTTTTTTTTTTTTTTTTTTTTTTTGCAAAATACTTCCACTAATAGGTATGTTTTTGGATCGTGCATCTTCTTTTTTATTTTTATTTTTTTACTAGATGGAACCCGTCAAAATTTGACGGCAAACAACTTGATAATACCATAAAAGTAAAATTTATAGTTGCTTTAACTTGACAAATTTCATAGTGGGGAGCATAATATGATTAAGTGGTCACAGACTTTTCCATCGATAAATCACATGAGGGGTGTATGCAAAATTTAGAAAAGTACACCCTTGGGAGGTCAAAGTGGGGGGATGGACATGGGAGATGCATAATATGATTAAGTGGTGACAGACCTTTCCAATGATATATAACATGAGGTTGTGTGCAAAATTTAGAAAGTACCCTTGGGGGGGGGGGCAAAGTGAGGAGATGGACACCGGAGATGCATAATATGATTAAGTGGTCACAGACCTTTCCAATGATATATAACATGAGGGTTGTGTGCAAAATTTAGAAAGTACGGGGGGGGGGGGCAAAGTGGGGAGATGGACATCGGAGATGCATAATATGATTAAGTGGTCAAAGACCTTTCTAATGATATATAACATGAGGGTAATGTGCAAAATTTAGAAAGTACCCTTTGGTGGGGGCAAAGTGGGGAGATGGACATCGGAGATGCATAATATGATAAAGCAGTTACAGACCTTTCCAATGATATATAACATGAGGGTAATGTGCAAAATTTAGAAAGTACCCTTTTGGGGGGGGGGCAAAGTGGGGAGATGTACATCGGAGATGCATAATATGATTAAGCAGTTACAGACCTTTCCAACAATATATGACATGAGGGGTGTCAACAAAATTTAGAAAAATATCTCTTGGGGGGGGGGGGCAAAGTGGGGAGGTGGACATTGGAGATGCATAAAATGATTAAGTGGTCACAGACCTTTCCAATGATATATAACATGAGGGTAATGTGCAAAATTTAGAAAGTACCCCTTCGGGGGGGGGGGGGGAAGTGGGGAGATGGGCATCGGAGATGCATAATATGATTAAGTGGTCACAGACCTTTCCAATGATATATGACATGAGGGGTGTCAACAAAATTTAGAAAAGTATCCCTTAGGGGGGTGGGGGGGCAAAGTGGGGAGATGGACATTGGAGATGAATAATATGATTAAGTGGTCACAGACCTTTCCAATGATGTATAACATGAGGGTTGTGTGCAAAATTTAGAAGTACCCTTTGGGGGGGAAGGGGGGTAAAGTGGGGAGATGGACATCGGAGATGCATAATATGATTAAGTGGTCACAGACCTTTCCAATGATATATAACATGAGGGTGATGTGCAAAATTTAGAAAGTACCCCTTCGGGGGGGGGGGGAGAAGTGGGGAGATGGGCATCGGAGATGCATAATATGATTAAGTGGTCACAGACCTTTCAATGATATATGACATGAGGGGTGTCAACAAAATTTAGAAAAGTATCCCTTAGGGGGGTGGGGGGGCAAAGTGGGGAGATGGACATTGGAGATGCATAATATGATTAAGTGGTCACAGACCTTTCCAATGATATATAACATGAGGGTTGTGTGCAAAATTTAGAAAGTACCCTTTGGGGGAGGGAGGGGGGCAAAGTGGGGAGATGGACATCGGAGATGCATAATATGATTAAGTGGTCACAGACCTTTCCAGTGATATATAACATGAGGGTAATGGGCAAAATTTAGAAAGTACCCTTTGGGGGGGGGGCAAAGTGGGGAGATGGACATCGGAGATGCATAATATGATTAAGCAGTTACAGACCTTTCCAACAATATATGACATGAGGGGTGTCAACAAAATTTAGAAAAGTATCCCTTGGGGGGGGGGGAAGTGGGGAGATGGGCATCGGAGTTGCATAATATGATTAAGTGGTCACAGACCTTTCCAATGATATATGACATGAGGGGTGTCATTAAAATTTAGAAAAGTATCCCTTAGGGGGGTGGGGGGGCAAAGTGGGGAGATGGACATTGGAGATGCATAAAATGATTAAGTGGTCACAGACCTTTCCAATGATATATAACATGAGGGTAATGTGCAAAATTTAGAAAGTACCCTTTGGGTGGGGGGGGGGGGGGGCAAAGTGAGGAGATGGACACCGGAGATGCATAATATGATTAAGCAGTCACAGACCTTTCCAACAATGTATGACATGAGGGGTGTCAACAAAATTTAGAAAAGTGTCCCACTTGGGGGGGGGGGGGGATGGACACCGGAGATGCATAACATGAAAAAGAAGTCACAGCCGTTTCAACTTGCAACCTTTTTCTCGAAGGCATTTGACAATATTAAATTTTTTTTTACCCAAGACAATTTAACGATATTCTTATTTTTTGTTGCGTAATTCGTCAAACGTTCATGGAAAAAATCAGGAAATTCGCTAATCAATAGTTGATAAATTATAAAATTCAACAATCGATAGCAGTAAAATTGGTCAATCGATAACGGAAAAATCACGAAATTCATCAAATGGTCTCCCGTAAAAAAAATTGTCCTGCACACTGATGTGATGATCAAAAGGGTTTTGAAGTATAGGACAAAATTAGCACTTGCCAAACAGCGAGTAATACTGAAAATTTGGCAATGGACTTTATTGCCACCACTGGTCAAACATAATAGTCACACTCACCAATTGCGATGATTGAATGGAAAAAGATTTTTTTTCTCTGCTGTCGCGCGACAAATTTTGAAACCATTTGGTAAATTTCATCCCCGAAATTGGCAGATTGTGAATTTTTTTCTCGAAGAAATTCGACGATATTCGAAAAATTTTTCTCCCGAAACCAGTTGATGAATTTTGCGATTTTTCCACTGTGTAGATTAATGAATTTTGCACTTCTTCCGCTATCGATTGACGAATTTCGAATTTTATCGACTATCGGTTAACAAATTTCACGATTTTTTCCATGAACGAACAAATTGCGCACTTTCTGCTAATTGACACATTTCGCCCTTTACAATTCAGTCAATGAGTTGAACGTTGTTTCTTTCGAGAAATGTCAGGAATGAAACAATGATTCTTTAGGTTGAATTTACTTCGTTCGATGCCCCATGGAAGAATGTGTGCGATGCAGCAACGGGCGTCACAGACTTTTTAGGGCACCTGCAGACTAAAAACATCTAACCAATCTTCGCGGGGGGAAAATAACAGATTTTGTCAAATGATTGAGGAAAAAACACTACTTTATCAAAGGATAATGGGAAAACATGACTTTTGTTAAAAGACCACAGAAAAAACGTAATTATGCAAAAGGATCGCGAAAGATAAGCAAATTTTGTCAAAGAATCGCAAAAAAGGAAATTTCACCAAAAGATCACGCTTTTTTACTAAATTTCGTCTAAAAATTGCGGAATAAAATGTATTTTATCAAAGAATTGCTGGAAAATGCGAATTTCGTTAAGGATCGTGAGAAAAATGCGAAATTCTTCAAAGGATCGCTGAAAAAACACTAATTTCGTCAAAGAATTGCTGAAAAAACATGAATCTCGCCCAATAACAGAAAAATCATGGTTCATAATCATTATATCTAGTAGTATATGTAAATACAGTTTGTGATATAAGACAAAATTAACATTCACCAATCGGCGAGTAATACTGGAAATTGGTGATTGATGTTATTGCCACCACTGGCTAAACTTAGTCACACTCGCCAATTGCGATGATTGAATGTAAAATGAAATTTTTTTTCCCGCTGTCACTCAAAGAATTTTGAAACCATTTGGCGAAGTTTTTTCCGAAACCATTTTGTGAATTTCCCGATTTTTTCTTCAAAATCATTTGACAAAGAGACTTTTTTCTCGATGGCATTTGACAATATTCAAAATTTTTTTACCCAAGACAATTTGACGATATTCTTAATTTTTTTTGTGCAATTCGACAAATGTTCATGGAAAAAATCATGAAATTCGTTAATCAATAGTCGATAAATTGTGAAATTCAGCAATCGTTAGCGGTAAAATCGTAAAATTTGTCAATCGATAACGGAAAAATAATGAAATTCATCAAACGGTTTCCGGTAAAAAAATTGTCTTGCACGCTGATGTGATGATCAAAAGGGTTTTGAAGGCATTTATTTTATTTGTTGTATTGTGTATAAATACCTAGGTGGAAACAGTTTGCTTATTTTGTCAAATGTTTCAACAATATTCGACCCAATACGCATGCATAAAAAAAATCTTCCGGTAGGACCGGCCAATGAGGTGAAGGTCTATTACGGTCTCTAGAAACGTGTTTGGGATCATCTCCTGTTGTTTTTTTCTTGCACTTTGCGTTAAACCTAGGAAGGTATTTATATAGAACTCACTGTGGAGTGTTTAGAAGGTATTTATTTATTTCATTTATTATAATTTGTATGAATACTTAGGTGTCCATTTCGGATTTACTGTTTAAAAATGAATTTAGGCTCTTTTAACGTTCGCGAAATCAATCCCGATGGAAATTGTCTTTTTAGATCTCTATCATTTTGTTTATATAGTACAGAAAATGATTATTTAAATGTATGTAAAAATATCGTAGAACACGTAATACAAAATTGGACCACTTATAGTCCGTTTATTATCGGGGATGAATCTTATGGTGTTCCGATTGCTAATGAAGACAATTATGTAAATATATGGTTCTTCATAGAGGTATATGGTTCTTCACACTTCAATAGAAGCATTGTTTAAATTAATATAATTCTACAAATATGATGCAGTTTTAAAATATCGAGTAATGATTAATACTGTCAAAGAATATACTCATATACGTAATTAAGTTTTGGTACTTCTCTATTATCTCATCGACCACTTTTCATAAAAAAAAACTATCGCCAAATAAATGGGAGAACGTTGTCATTGGAATATCAAAATAAATAAATAAAATATAAGAATTTAAGGATACAATTGTTATTTTAATTAATGAAATAACTAATAAATCAAATAAACATAATGAAAAATACACGCAAACGTTGAATTAAAAACCACTTGATGACATAAAAAACACGTATAATGTTTTCGACATCAAGTAAATGGGACAAATGGGACTGCAATTTTGGCATTTAAGATTTGTATATATACAAACAATACAATGTAAATATTAATATTGTTACATGATACATTATATACATTGTTTGCATATATACTTCTTTGTATACATATATTGTTTGTATACATACAAACAAATATAATGTAAACATTATTCAAATATTAAGAGTTTGCAAATCAAAACATTCTAAAGATTTGTATACATACAAACAATATAATGCATACATACTCTTTACAAATAAAATAGCCCACTTATATAATGACAAAACTTTTAAATCGAATAGAGATAGTACATTTCTGTTTTGTTATGAAAAGTGGTCAATGGGATAATAGAGAAAAGTACCTAAGTTATTTATACCAAGTTTGAAAATTTATCTTTTTTTGACATTTAAAAAAAATAACAGAAAAAACATTACAAATTTGCCCATTTAAAACATTCAAGATTTGTATACATACAAACAATACAATGTAAATATTAATATTGTTACATGATACATTATACATTGTTTGTATATATACTTCTTTGTATACATATATTGTTTGTATACATACAAACAAATATAATGTAAACATTATTCAAATATTAAGAGTTTGCAAATCAAAACATTATAAAGATTTGTATACATACAAACAATATAATGCATACATACTCTTTACAAATAGAATAGCCCACTTATGTAATGACAAAACTTTTAAATCGAATAGAGATAATATATTTCTGTTTATTTTATAACTTATATTCAGATGCTCAGATTCTGCTTTTTTCGAACACATAATAATAAAAATATTACTACCGTGCGTACTGTCTTTTGACATTATATTTACATAATCGAATTCATTATCAATCGGAACACCATAAGATTCATTCCCGATAATAAACAGACCATAAGTGGTCCAATTTTGTATTACGTGTTCTACACGTTTGAATAATTATTTTCTGTACTATATAAACAAAATGATAGAGATCTAAAAAAAAAATTTCCATCGGGATTTCGCCAACTTATGAGCCTAAATTCATTTTTAAACAGTAAATCCGAAATGGACATCTAAGTATTCATACAAATTACAATAAATAAAATAAATAAATAAAATAAATACCTTCTAAACACTCCACAGTGAGTTCTAGATAAATATCTCCCTAGGTTTAACGCAACGTGACAACAGAAAAAAACAACAGATGATACGATCCCAAACACGTTTGTAGAGACAGTCATAGACCCTCACCTCATTGGCCGGTGATTTTTTGACGCATGCGTATTCGATCGAATTTCGATGGAATAGATTTGACAGAATTACCAAACAGCTTTAAATATATGGATACCGCTAACCAGACCCCTACCTGCCGGGCACAAGTGCCTAGATTGACGAGTTAGTACCTGGACGCGGGACGATATTTGTCTGATCACAGCATGGCTGTGCTGTGATCTACCTGACAAAAGCCTTGTTGGCATCGCTGCAGTGCTCTGCCAAAATTTTCTTTGTTTGCCGGTTCATGGTTTTCATTTAACATTGTTGAATTGGCAGATTTAAAAAAATGCAAAAATTAAAAAGGAGAAAGGAATCGATCTCGCAATTTATAGCCTTGATCAGGTGACGAGACCCTCATCTGACTAGGCACCTCCAGAGGTATAATTCACAGTTAACTTGGAGGACTTTGCACCCACGGCGGATTTTACATATGTACCAGGCGCCATTAGCGTACATGGCGATCTTGCATCTTTAAACCATAATAATAATATACTTCCTCCACATCTGCATATTTCGCTGTGCATAACGTTTAAACGATGTTAAACTGCCCTCTTTTCGAAATTTTTCTCGATTTTTCAACATTGTGCTGAGAGTGCTTCTTGGAATCTCAATTTTTTTCGCTGTATCGCATTTTTAACATTATTCTCTACGCCTTTTATAATTTCGACTTCATCTTCTAAACTCATATATTTTCTCTTACCAGACATAGCCAGCGTACAAAAAGTTTTAAAAATTAACACGTGATAAATTTACAGGAAAAGCAAAGTCAATGAAATCAGCCATCAAATAAAAAAGAAAACATAATTCAGTTCAGATAAGCTGTCGCCCGTCTGTCCGTCTTAAAACACTGCCCTCCCCCAAATCTCACTTGGAAGCATTAAAAATATGTGAATAGCCGTACACAAAAAGATTGAATGTTATGTCATGGAATAAAAACTGATATTTAAGAAATAAAATTCTATTTCTCGCGTTAAGTAAAAAAAAAAAAAAAAAAAAAAAAAAAAAAAAAATCCCTATATTGTTTTTATTTTACTTTTAATGCTCAAATTCCTTTCGTTGTATCGTGCTTTTCGTTATAAATATTTCGTTATATCGTTTAGAATTTAGTATTCTTTAACATAGAGACCAACTAAATGGTTACGAGCATTTCGTTATATCGTGCTTTTTGTTATATCGTAATTCGTTATAAAGTGCTTCAACTGTATATTTATTTTATAAGGGATTTATAAATTTAAAAATTTTTTATTACTCACAAAAATTACAAAAAATTGCATATTGTGCATATTGCAAAAATTTTGTTCAATATTTTCTTATTTTAATGTGTGCGCAAATGCTGTTTTTGGTGAGGTATAAATATCAGTCTGAAGAAAAGAACAAACATCCATAATTTTCACAGGAAGTCATTTGCCATGTCATCACCTTATAGTTTCTGTGCTAATAATTCTTGTTCTACGAATTCATAAATATAGATAACGATGCCTTTAAACACGCTGTCTATTTAGGGCATCAAAATAACTTTTTGTAAAGTAAAGAATAATGACTAAATTTAAGGCTAATAAATATGTTGCACAGGATTTTCAAAGAGATATATTATTAACACTTTATAAACATCTTTCTGATGACACAAACTTTTTTTTTCTTGAAAGGGATTTAAATATTTAAAAGAGTTTATTATATTTATATGTATAGAGGATTTATAAATTAAAAATTTTTGTATTACTCACAAAAATTACAAAAAATTGCATATTGTACATATTGCAAAAATTTTGTTCAATATATTATTGTTTTAAATGTGTGCGCAAATGTTGTTTTTGGTGAGGTATAAATATCAGTCTGAAGAAAAGAACAAACATCCATAATTTTCATAGGAAGTCATTTGCCATGTCATCACCTTATAGTTTCTGTGCTAATAATTCTTGTTCTACGTATTCATAAATATAGATAACGATGCCTTTAAACACGCTGTCTATTTAGGGCATCAAAATAACTTTTTGTAAAGTAAAGAATAATGACTAAATTTAAGGCTAATAAATATGTTGCATCAGTATTTTCAAAGAGACATATTATTAACACTTTATAAACATCTTTTTAATGACACAAATTTTTTTTTTCTTGAAGGGGATTTAAATATTTAAAAGAGTTTATTATATTTATTTTATAAGGGATTTATAAATTTAAAAATTTTTTATTACTCACAAAAATTACAAAAAATTGCATATTGTGCATATTGCAAAAATTTTGTTCAATATATTCTTATTTTAATGTGTGCGCAAATGCTGTTTTTGGTGAGGTATAGATATCAGTCTGAAGAAAAGAACAAACATCCATAATTTTCACAGGAAGTCATTTGCCATGTCATCACCTTATAGTTTCTGTGCTAATAATTCTTGTTCTACGAATTCATAAATATAGATAACGATGCCTTTAAACACGTTGTCTATTTAGGGCATCAAAATAACTTTTTGTAAAGTATAAAGAATAATGACTAAATTTAAGGCTAATAAATACGTTGCATCAGTATTTTCAAACAGACATATTATTAACACTTTATAAACATCTTTTTAATGATACAATCTTTTCTTCTTGAAGGGGATTTAAATATTTAAAGGAGTTTATTATATTTATATGTATAGGGGATTTATAAATTAAAAAATTTTTCATTACTCACAAAAATCACAAAAAATTGCATATTGTGCATATCGCAAAAAATGTGTTCAATATATTCTTGTTTTAATATGTGCGTAAATGTTGTTTTTGGTGAGGTATAAATATGAGTTTGAAGAAAAGAACAAACATCCATAATAGGCCCATCTGAAGGGCCATCTGCATCGTACGTGTTCAGAACCTGTGGTCCTGGTTTCTACTGCTGTTTATCCGTTTTTTTTTTCCTTTTTTGTTAACTGCTACATTTATACGAAACTAGTCGTTGGGGGCCACCGTAATACTTACCCATCATGGATATGCATAATGTAAAATATGAAAATAAAACATGTGTAAACTACTTATAAAATGCATTGCAATTCGAATGAAATCGTGGCTTGATGACGTCATAAACTTTAAATGTTCTATTACTTTGCGTAAAAGAAACATCCTTATAACTCCAAAATTGATAATCATATTAACTAATGGTTTACTGCGTCGGATTAAGCGTCTCATTTCCAATTAAAATATATCTTTAAATTGAAATTTGGATGAAATACAGGGTCATGAAAAATCGAAGAGTGTGGAAAATAGGATTATAAATATCTAGGCAACTAATTATCCGATCGACTTCATTCTTTATGCAAAATTTAAGTTTTTTAATTTTCTTGTATATTCACTCCTTAAAATAAACAATTTCGAAAAATTTTATACACCTTTTATCAGAACTAATATTTCGAGAGTCCGAAAAAAATAGTTCCGGATAATCGAGGTCACTGAAATTCAATAAGCTTCTTCCCATTATTACATACTAAGTACAAACCAAATTTGAAGTCTATCTCAATTTGTTCGGGAGATAAAGCGTTTACAGACACACAGACAGACGGAAGGGATTTTTTTTTTCTAAAAATATGTTTTTCGGAATCTCCAGTGTCTAAAACGTGTAAATCCATCAAAAAAAATTTTTTCGATTTTTTAAACGATTACAAGATTTACCCTATACTACGTATGATGGGTAAGTAAAAAGCATTAGATGCATGAAAACGTTTGATTTTCAGTTTTCTTGGATTTACGCAGTTTCAGAATGTTCAGTACATTTTGATTACTTTTACACTGATGATGGTTGTCTGTGTGTGTGCGTCTGCTTGCCTGTGTGTTATACAAATTATATGGTCGCTATTACTCAAACACTAATTGATCGAATTCCCATTAAATTTTATATTTAATTGACTGTGACACAAATCTTTGTGCTGATTATAATTTGATGTATATCCCCCAGCACATGACACAGTTATGCCATGATTTTCATGATGTGCATAAGAGCTGTATATTGGCAACTATTGTATTGTATTGTCAAATTTAATATGTATGTAACCAAATTTAACTTGTAAAATGTTTATGAAAAGCAATGCTGATTCAACTTATATATGTGTGTGTGTGTGTGTCCCGGCTTTTTGCAAAGAGCCAGACAAGTTAGAGAATCCTTTGCCTTTTTCCAATCACCCTGATATATTTCAGGCTTATTGTAAAGAGTCTATACAGCTTAGGCAAATTAGAAGATGTTTCATCTATTTCTCCATCAGCCTGATTTTTTTTTCAGATTTATTTTAATGAGCCTATTTAGTTTTAGGCTAATTAGAAAATGACAACTTGTTCCTCATTCAGCCTGATATTTTTCAGGCTTATTGCAAAGAGACTATGCAGAGTTAGGCTACTTGGAAAATGACCGTTTGTTTCAATATCAGCCTGATTTTTTTTTTCAGGCTGTAAAGAGTGTATGCAGTGCTAGACTAATTTGAAAAGGACCATTTGTTCCTCTATTATCCTGATTATTTTCAGACACGCAATGAGCCAATGCAGTTTTAGGCTAATTAGTAAATGACTATTTGTTTATCTAAGCAGCCTGGATTCATCTAAGCTTATTGCAATAAGTTCAAAGTTGTGAATGCATAATTTTAGTATAAAATAGGCGCAGGAACTTAAAATGCTTATTAAAAAATTATCAAAAACTATCTTATTGACAGATTTGTTTAACATGCCTGAATGTCTATAAGGTTACTGAATACTTCATTTTTATTTTAAGGATATATATTTTGCAATAACACTCCGCGCAGAATTACCAATAAAATCTACAGATGCGGCAGATTTTTAATGTTTTATCATCATTGTGTTGATAAGATGGATTTCCGAATGGAAAGGCTTGTAATTGTCCATACATCCCTAACACGTAAGCGCCATCTATCAGTAAAATTTTGAACTAATCATTTTGACTGCATAACTCGTTTTCCCATACTCTGAATAGTATAAATACGAAAGCTTTTAAAATTATTCCAAATAGTTTATACTGTAGAGCCGTTAAACACGTCCATTTTAATTTTAGCAACCCTGTATATCAACAGAGTGTGTTGGTATGCTGTGCTTCTTGAGATGAACATCAGTGCTACATCGCAATATTTCTTCTGTAGAAAAGCACTAAATATTATATTTGAGGTTATTCGTATAAATACATATGCTGGTTGAGTTTTAACTTTGAATACCCCAAAAAAGGCATGATGGCATTACGCCCTTTTTTTTTTTTTTTAATACTGAATTGAAAAAAATTATCAAGGTAACTCACATTAAATTTAAAGAAATGCTTTATACTTCACATTCATCGTTGTTAGTTTGTTATTGCGCTATTAAAAAAATTAGTACAATAAAATGATATAGAAGAAAGTCCAGGATTGCCAAAGTGTGTTAATTTACGTTGCATCGAAGGCTTCTTTTGAAATAATAATATCATGCTAAAGTTGTTTTGCCAATCTCTGCTTTTCTTTAAATTAGTTTTTTATACATCATACCTTTATTTACAGCACAAAGTGATTTATATTACACATGGGTGGGATTTAAATCCTTTTGCTGCTCCAATCATCCATTTTCTTTAAGTTTTGAGAGACAATATAAAATTACCGGAAGGAAACAGTCATCAGCATAGATAATTGGCAGCAAAATATTATACCTTTTCGGCGAATAAAGCGGATAAAAGATCTTAACCTAGAGTAAAAAATTGCTGATAAAATGCTTGAGCGCAAATATTTTGATTACAATCATGTAATCTATCACTGTCAAAGCATGACTTATCATGTAAAAAATTTTGCACGTTTCAACCATTCATGGCAAGGATCAGAGTGTATATCGCCAGAATACAATGTTGCTTTTTCACTCTTTACCAAGCTTCTGTACATAATATATTACAATATATGATCCGCCGACAAAAGCATGTGTAAGATTCATTTTCACTGTTTTCAAATTGAGTCATGACAGCTTATACATCAAATTCTCCAATTACTTTCGCATGCATCACCGAATATATGAAGGATGACACTGGAGACAACAAACTATGCTGTAAAAAATGGAAATTTAAGGAACGTGAAAAAATGATAGAGTCATCAAATCTAAAATGAAATTCAGATTCTTTCTGATCGAGTGCCGACAGAATAAGAGGGCGGGAATTATTCAGATTATCTCAGAATATTGATGGGAAACGCAAAAGCATTAAGAATTATTAATTCCAGTTCTGGTGAAAGTTATAAAGCATTTCTTTTAGATTGAGATATTATTTTCGATTCCTTATTGAATAAATAAGAGGTAACACGTTTTTGACGTCCTGAAATTTAAAACTTTTTCGAGAATTTTTTAAAAGGAAATTCAAGTGTTTATAAGAATTTATTTACAATAATTTATGAGAAAAAAGTTTTTTTAGTTGATATATTAAAAAATACGGCTGGACAACTATTGCGTAGGAGCGCACAGGGGGACATTTCGATGATCTAGGTGGACAAAATTCATTTTTCCGATATCTCGGAAATTAACAAGACCGCGTATACTGGTAGCTAAATGTCTCTTTTGTCGAGATCCGAACGAGTTTCGTCGAAAAAATCCGATGTGTAGATTAACTACGACCGTAAAGAAGGCAGTTGGTTTGAGGGAGTTTCGACAGTTGCACTATTTTTCTGTAAGTTCAAAATTAAGTCGTGACTTTTCTGTTTTATTTGAAAGCAGGAGTTTACTGGACATATGTCTCACATGTTTGTCACAAGACTTAACCTATTGTTGTTTGAAAATAAGCGCCATCTTGTTTTCAAACTTCATCTTGACTTTTAATACATTATTAAGCATTATTAGGAAATGAGCATTTTTTAAAATCAAACTGTCATTCCTAAAGTATTGTAAACTTAAAAAAGCTCCTGCGAAAGTTTGCGAATCATTAAGTTATATTAACTTGAAGTATGTGTATGAGTGTTTAATTCAAATCTTGCAAGTCAATTTGAAACCACTTTTGATTATCCGATTGAGCTGAAACTTTGAATACATGTGTAGTTTCAAGGACAATACAATATTATAATATAAATAAATAATAATAATATAAATAAATAATAATAATATAAATAAATAATAATAATATAAATAATAATATAAATAATAATATAAATAATAATAATAATAATAATAATAATTAAAGAAGCCAAATATTTATCAGTTTGATTATTTTATTACTGATACATTCGAAAACCCAGCCAAACCTAATTAAACTTCAACGCAATAATTTGTCCACCTAGATCCACAAAACGTCCCACTGTGGAGCGCTTTGAAAAATGAGGGCTAAAAAGTGAACGCGATAACTCATTGTAGATTTAATCTAAAAAGAACAAAGAATTTAAAAGACAAAAAGATAGTTTTTTTAGTTCACAAGCTTGTGAAATAGGGGTATTCGATTTTAAAAAGTATGCATTTTTAGTGAAATGGCATCGGTTCAATGTAACATGTAAATTTTCCACCACAAATTTCAGTACACAAAAAGATATCAATTTAAAAAAAAAAAATACGAATATAAAAATACGCTAGAAAAATTTGTATGGGTTAATTGTTAAAAAGATCAAGTTGACTGATTGGAAATTGGCAGAGCTAAAATCTCCAAATTTGGAAAAATGCTGTTCGGAAATAAACAAGATAGAAAACTCGTTCGTTAAGCATAGATTATGAAACACTTTCCAACGCATCCAGAATACACTAACAAAACTTCACCGTTTACTGAAGTGAAAGATGATACCTAAGAAACAATTTGGAAAACATTTTTGTGAAACCCTGTACATTGTCTATAGATTTTTTATATATGCTACATAGTATGCTAAAATGTAATTCAGTTAAGAAACGCATAACACATTTGAAAAGTCTATTTCAGCTGGACATGTACTCAAATTATTTTGTGCAGCTCTATATATGCCCAATATAATTTATGCACTCACTGTCATATGCAAAAAATTTGTTAAATTTAAAAACTCTTACCACTACTGGAAACGCATTTCCAGCAATTACTGATGCTCATAGACAGTACTATAACTGAATCCTTTGTGTGTCCCAGTAAATGAACAATAACTGTTATGCACACCATATTGTACAGTAAGCATCTTGAAGAGCACCTCAATAATGTATATCAGTATTCTTGAAACAGTATAACTACATTAAAATACACTGCAAACAAATATTCTCTGTAGACCGCATTATATAACCAAATTATTTTTTGTGACCCTGTAAATGAATGATAAATGTATTGCACACCACACCATATTCTACAGTAAGATTCTTGTAGTACATCTCAATTATGTAATCAGTATGCTTGAAATAATGTAAATCATTAAAATACATTGAAAACTGATTTTTTCCCTATACCATTATGTAATGAAATTCTTTAGGGTATTCCTGTAATCGAACTATAAATAATACACACTTCATTTTCATTACCGAACATGCCATAGTAAACTTCAGTAACACACGTATATCAATTACATTACAATCGAGTTTATTTAAATGAATTAAAGCACGGACTGACAGACCGACAGACGTACAAGCAAACTGAATGCGGTATACACTTTTCAGCTATTTTCAAAAATGTTACAAAAAAAAAAATCGCGCTTAAAATTTTCGTTACTATTTACTCGCATGTGCCATGATCTACTTCTATATTTTCGAAATTGCCCTTTCACTTTCCTATCAATTTTAAACCGATAAAATATTATTTTCGTGCACATAAAGAGTACTATTCTACAATAAGAATCTTGTAGTGCATCTTAATGATGTATATCAATACTCTTGAAATAGCGTAACATCATTAAAATAACACTGAAATCGATTTTTTGCCCTATACCATTAAGTAATGAAATTCTTTAGGGTATCCCTGTAAGCGAACTATAAATAATACACACTTCATTTTCATTACCGAACATGTCATAGTAAACTTCAATAACATACATATATCAATTACATGACAATCCGAGTATTTCTAAATGAGTTAATGCACGGGAAGACAGACCGACAGATGGACACGCAAACTGAATGCAACAAACACTTTTCAACTTATGTTGGAAAATGTTAAAAAAAAAAAAAAAAAAAAAAAAAAAAAAGAACGCGCTTAAAGTTTTTGTTACTGTTTACTCGCTGTGCCATGATGTACTTCTATATTTTCGAAATTGCCTTCTATAAGCTGCACTTTCCTATAGATTTTAAACCAATAAAATATGATTTTCGTGTGTATAAAGTGGCAAAACTAATTTTCGAAAATTTGTACCGATCAAAGTGGTATTACCTCTTAAATGTCTTATTTAAAAAATTTTCATTTTCTCTAATTGTTTTTGTTTTTTGACATCGCTTTATAATTAAAAGTATTCCTTGATATCTGAAAATAATCAAAAGAATTTGTAAAAAATAATGCAATAAAATGAATAAATCTTATAAAGAAATAAATTTGTTCACACGTAGAAATGGGAAATTTCCGCAAATTTTCATGTGGTAAAAAAAAAAAAAAAAAAAAAAAAAAAGAGTTTTTTTCGGAAAAAATTGGAAATTTTAAAGTTTAAATTGCAATTATTAAAACTAATAAATTTAAAGGGGAGGAAAAACATTATAACGTTTATCTGCAATCACTACAGTTTAAAAGAAAATTACACACTGAGAAAAATGACACTTTCAAGTCCGAGTAAATCGATGTTTTCATTTTGTTATGAAAATTTTGTTTCAAATATGACGACACATTGCTTTCAATTCTGAAATACCAGAAATACTCAGAACATTGAAAGATCGACATACTCAAAACTGAGCACATAAGAGGTCAGTTCATACTCATTTTGGAAACGTGGACATACTCAAAAATGGTTAGAATCAGTTCAACCTCATTTTTGAAACATGGAAATACTCAAAAATGAGCACATGATGTTTTATTCTTGAGTGTTTGCATGTTTTCAGAAATGAGTATAAACATGTTTCGAACTTGAGTAAGTCTGACTCGGAGCCATTTTGACTATGCGACATACTCAGATTTTTTGCTCAGTTTTGAAAATGTCGTTTTTAGAGTGTAATTGTATTGAACATCTCATTCTACCACAGAATAATAAAACCACCATAATAAACCTGTCTGAATAGTGGACATCTCTATTCAGCGAACATCTTTTTAATATCCAACATCTACATATTTGTATTTCTTTTACCTCTGAATAGCAGACAAATTTCATAGTCCTGGTATGTTTGGTATTGAGACGTTTCACTGTATTTCCGTTTAATTAGTATATAAATGCTACCAAGCAATTTTTTCTTGATATTACAGATTTACTTATATGCATTAATATTAAAAACAATAAGTCTAAGGATCTATACTTAAACAAAAGGCAGGCGAAAAGAGTAAGTAATTCCAGCTGTATTTTATTAAAGGAACAGTATTTAAGGATAACAGATATAACATATAACAGTATTAAAGGAACAGCATTTTCTCCAAGAGTTCTGGGTTATAATATTAAAATGATTCTGTTGATTACTATTCGATTATATCTTTAAGAACTATAAGAAAGTTTTCAATTAATAAATATGTAACCAAAGTAAAAAATTACAGAACATGCATAAATATAGCAAAATTTTAAAACATTAAGCTAGATTAAACACTGTCATAATCATTACTTGTGTGTGTGGGTATTAAAACATTTAAAATGTATTAAGTGATAAAATGGTAATCTAGACCATCATGACTGTGATGGCTGGGACTGTACGATATGAAAAATTGCATATAAAACACTAAAAAGAAATGAGCTTTTCAAATGATACCGAGTTATATTAAATGATAGTACCAGTTATCAACTTGGCCATTTCCACTAATTGCTATTATTAAAATTTTGCATATGAATTTTAATTTTTAATGAGATAAGCAGTGTTTGATTATCCCACATATTATATTTTCCAAGTTAATGTTTTCATGTGGGAGGTATAATGTTTTCATGAATATGACAAAAATATGAAGCAAAAGACACCAGAATTTTGTGAATTTTTAAATATATTATTTCCAAAAAGAATTTCAAAATTTTCCAGTTTTTCAAAGTTGAAATTCGAAAAAAAATACGGTTTCTTTCCCCAAAATTTTCCGGGTTTGTTTTCGAATATTTCCATCTCTAATCACACCTAGAATGAATTAATGAGACGATTTAAATGAACTTAATATATATTTTTAAATACACTTTTCAAGATTAGATAAATTTTTGGTCTAAAAAGCTAAAATTCATGTAGAAACACCTGTTACGATGGAATTAGCAAGGACTGCAAAATTTTCAGTTTTAGACACGGTTGAGACACTTGGTATAAACTTTAAGGAACTTGAAAAATGATAATGTCATCAAAACAAAAATTAAATTCAGATTCTTTCAGATAGAGTGCTCACAGACTGATAGGGCGGGGATTATTTAAATGATCTCGGAGTATTGATGGTTAATGCATTAAAGAATTCATTGGAGCATGCATTAAAAATTTCGTTAGAGCATGCAGTAAAGAATTATTAATTGCAATTTTGTGCAAATTATAAAACAATGGGGATTTTTTTTTCAGATCGAGATAGTGTTTTCGATTCATTATTGAATAATTAAATATTTTATTCAGAAAATTTCTTATTTTGTCAAATTGCATTTTTTTTTACCAGCAGAGAATAATAATAATAATAATAATAATAATAATAATAATAATATGCAATATTTAAAAATAATTCAAAGACATTATAGCAAATAATACAATAAAATAAATAAGTATATTTAAGTAATAAAGTGGTTCACACCTGCATTGAATTATTAAGAAGACTTAAATGATTTATTATTATTATTATTATTTTCAAGTTTACATAAAAGTTTGATTTAAACTGTTAGAATAGGTGATCTCCGAACCATAATGTTGGGTAATAAATAATCTCATTAAATGTATCAAGAAAGATTACATAATCAAGTTGAAAACGTTCTTCACCCACGCAATGCAATAGCGTAATTACAAACTCTGGTGAAATCACTTTGAGCTTTAGCCGGGAAATTACCGAACTCATGATTTATTTTTTTCCAGAACTATAGTTAACTGTTTTCACTCATTCTGAATTTGTAAGTCGCTAGAAAAAGTTCTTCTGTAAAATGTTTCTAAAGCTGATATTCCCGGAATACCTTTCTGCGTGTTGCAACAAAAAATGATCCTAAAAGTGAATTAAATAATACGTAAAATGATTAATCAGTTATTAAATATATTCTAAAGGAAAATTAGATTTCTACTGACTACCGGTTTTCCACAAACACAAATATGGATTATCTTCACGTGTGTACCTACATGCCAGATTTGGATTTTCTATGATCCTTCCACCGGATCAACGGAGGTAGGATAATTTTCTCTTCTTATATTCCTTTTTTGTGTTAATAACTATATTAAAAAACTGTAATTAGAACAATAATAACTTTGAAATAGACTAAATAAAGTTGCATTTAAGCAAGTTATGTACCAGCGTTAAAAAATTACAATAGATTATGGGGCTGAACACTGCAATACTGCTTAAAACTGAGTCTTAAAAGAAATACAATTAAATGAATTAACTATTTACAATAATAACTATAAGTTAAAAGGTTCTTATATAGAAGGTAGAAATAAAATAAATAAAACATGACTTCCTCTTCAAAGGAAAGTTTTGGTATTGAAAAGTTCAACTTCAACAATTATGCAGTTTGGAAGTTAGATGATGCTACTTAGATGATACGAGATGATACTTATAAAGGAGGCTTAACACAATCATATCACTGACGACCCACCTGACCCAATAACTACCGATTAAACAAAAAATGATAACAAGGCTTTGGCAATCATCAATTTAACGTTAGAAGATTCTCAAATAATGTTTATAAAACAGGAATCGACTGCCAGGGCAACATGGCAAGCGCTGAAAACAATAATCGAGCGTCCTATCTTATCTAGTAAATTATATTTACTAAGAAAATTATGTAGTACAAAGCTTGAAGAAGTTGGTAACATGACGAGTCATATTATTAAAATTCTCCAAACAGAAGATAAGTTAGAAGATATAGGTGAAGAAATAAAAGATTCTCATATATCGGCACTGCTCTTATGTTCACTCTCGCCGAGTTACGATGCTTTAATAACAGCGTTAGAAGCCAGGCCAGAAGACGAATTAAATTCAGAATTCATAAAAGGTAAATTAACTGACGGATTTCAGAAGAGACAAGAAAACTCCTATTCGTCATACGTGGATACTCTCTTAAAACGAAAGAGTGGATTTGGCTTCTCAGAAAAGAGCTGCAATTTATTGGATCGTAAATGAGTTGATTTTTAAACGCTTCACTCATCTTGATCTGAATTTTTATTTTTCTAATGCACTCCAGAAGAACGAATACTAAGCAACTCAAGTCGATAAAAAAAGCACTCTTTTGCGAGCGGACATGTCAATGCGGCTGACCTGACCATTCGCTGAGCAGACGACAGGCATGCGTCATCGAGGGGTGCAACTCAAACGTGAAAGGTTCCTTTTTCCCATTGGTTGACAAAAAAACCGGAAGTCACTTGATTTTTATATTTTCGTACAACTTTGCTTAAAGCACATTCTGTTTGTGAACGATATAGCGCGGTGGTTAAAGCACCGGACTTGTAAACTGAAGGTTTTAAGTTTTGTCCTCTCTGATTAAAAAAAAAAAAAAATCCTTTTTTTAGAGTGTTGTTTTGATCTTTACGGAATTAATTAATAAAGATTATTTACTTGACTTAAAGATCAGTATAATTTTTTTTAATTATTATGTAAATATATAATAAATCTTAATTAATATTATATTTAAATATATATAGTTAATGTTAGTAATTAGTATTATACTTAAATATATATAATTAATAATATTTAATAGTTTATTTAAATATGCGTGTGTGGGTACATACATATATAATTAGTATTCATTATTATTACTTAAATATATAATTAATATTAATAAATATTATTGTTTAAATGCATATAATTAATATTTTCATTCAGTGGTTTGTAATACATTCTCTTCCATTTTCAGTAAATAATTAATAAGACATTTAAGAAAATAGGCCAATATATCTTAAAGAAAAACTTGGGATTTTTTTAAATGTAACTCAAACAATGAATTTTAGTTTTGGATGATACACGTTGTAGAAGCCCAAACATTACATGTACGTATGTTTAGGATTAAACTAAACTTTTTTTTTTATAAATATTATCTGTTATTAAAAATACATAATAGAAACGTATGCTTCTTGGTTCTTATTAGAATCCAGAAGTATTGACTTTTTTTTTTTTTTTTTTCCATTTATTGTACATGCTTACATCAATAATATAATAAAATATCATTGTGATCTCAATAAATTTTTGAAAACTGGAGTAGCAAATAATATCTAAATCATATAAAATCTTCGACGATGTTAGAAACACAGACATACATATATAAAAATTATGCAGACATGTATGCATGTATATATTCATATAATTATATATTACATATATTTATATACATATATATAAATATACATACGTATATAAATATATATATGCATATAATTATATATATATTCATACGTATATCATACATGCATATGTGTATTGTATAGGTTTTCACTTTTACGAGAAAAAATTATGTCAGATTTATTGGATTGCAGTGTAAGAGTAAGAAAATGTTAAAACTACAGCAATAATACACCAAAATTATACTGATTATAAAAAACATTAATTGATTAATCTTTGTATATTACTTTACTGTCATACTGGAAAGAAACAATAAAAGTTTGATCTAGGGGCCCTGTATAAAATCTATATTTTCTTAATAAAAATTTTAATTGATATTTAATAAATAAAAATGTATTAAACAAAATATAATTTATTTTTAGGTGTCAATTTATAAACTAATCGAATACAATAACATCTCTCTTTAATTTTTCTTTTTTTTTAATTAATTTTATTATTATTATTATAATTTACCATGTCATGATTTCATGACCAAGAATAAAAATATCACTGTGAGAAATATTATTTTTATAAATATTTAATTTAAATTATTTACAAAAATTATAATATAAGAAATGCAAAGAAATATGTATTAATTTTTACAAATTAATATTATACAATTTGTTAAAACAATTCTCGTACATAATTAATTAGTATTTCTAATAATCAAATATCAATTAATTAAAAAGATCCCATTAAATACATTTTAATTTACATAAAATGTATTTAATGGAAATTAAATATATTTTATGTATACATTAAATGTACTTAGTTATTTGTATAATAAATTTATATTATCCCAAAATTTATTTTGTAAAAGACAGTTTAATTTACAAGTTAATTTACACAACTTAATTTTTCAGTACGAAGTATTAAGGCATAATTCTGTTTTATTATCCTGTCCACAGAGGGCAGCAGCACAAAACGATGTTATGTTAGCTACAATGCATGCCGGTTTTTTGTCAACCAATGGGAGAATGGAACCTTTCACGTTTGAGTCGCACCCTCATCGAGGCAAGCATTTCGCCTTCCGGACAACTGGCAGCACATTTTTGACTGTTGAAATATTATTCGCGCTGTTCAAACGGGCAATTTTAAAGAAGGAATACTTGTAAAAGGTAAGAATTTCTGCTATTTTAAATACTATAATCATGTTTTTTATAATGATTCTGTTTTATATTTATTGTTATTTTATATATGGCGTGATATTTTTCAGTTTATATCAATATTTTTAACAAATATGTCTTAACCCTAACATTTAGCCTAACATTAACCCATATTTACACCCGAACGAACATTTAGAGATCTTTTGAGTTGGAAGGATAAATATTAAAAAATGCTCTAAAATATAATTATACAAATCCTTTGCCTCTCATTTTAAGTTTTTTTTAATGTTGTTTCAATAAATATGATTTATAAATAGCACTTAGTAGCAATTTAATCTTTTAAAGAAAATGTCTCGGCGGTACTGTGCGTTTGTTTATATATATTTTTTTTAATGATGTTTCAGAACTCTAACTTTCATAATACTATAAATTGAAAATTGACTTGTCTGACTTTAAAAATATTGTTTTAAAGTAAACAAATTATATTTCTTATTTTTTTCTCTGTCTGAAGAATTTTTTTCCTGGATATTTTTATTGACCTGCCTTGTTTTTCGAATGCGCATACATAAGTTTTAGTCATTTCATGCTGCTGAGAGTTAGATTATTTGAAATGTATCTCAAATATATAAGAAAAGCTTTAGAATATCTATTTCATGTTGACAAAAACTTTTGAAAAGTAGCTTTATTAGTATATATACTGTTTTTCTAATATTTTAAAATAAATATACTTGATTTGTGAAGCTGTATAAATCCCATATTTTTTGTATCATATGTTGTTAAAAATAAGGTAAATATCTCCATTCCCGTATATTCACTGTGTGAATATTCCTAAATAGTATTAGGATTAAAACATTTAATGATAATATTGATATAAACTGAAAAATATCATGCAATGTATAGAATAATATTGCATAGAAAACGTAATCATTATAACAAAATAAAAAAAAAAGATTAAAATATTTAAATCAGCAGAAATTCTTATGTTTTCAAATATTCCCTTTAAAATTCTCTTTTTGGGTCGGGAGGGGGGGGGGGTGGTATTTATTTCAAGCAGCTCAGAAACAACAACAACAAAAAAAAAAAAAAAAAAAAAAAAAAAAAATACTTTTTACTTAATTGTTGAATATATACATATATGTAAACATAGATATGCATACATTCAATATGCAAATTACTTTTTGTTTTCTAAAATAATAATCTACCTGTTCATGAAATTTATTATTTTACACTGAAATATTACATTTTACCATGAATTTTAATTCCCCTTCCCCTCCTCAAGTATGAGTTAGTTATAAATCACTCAAGTGCTACTGGATTTAACCTTCATTGATTTGATTTAACTCAAGTATGAGTAAAATAGAGATAACTCAATCATGAGTTGCTTAAAAACAACTCGTTCACTCGAGTTGTTTCAACTCTTCATGAGAAGCTGACTTTCAAATCGTGAGATGAGTGGATTTCGGCTCAACTTGAGTTATTTTGGCTCTTTCGTTTTAAGAGAGTACAAAATAGAGCACTTAAAATAAACGGAAAGAAACCGTATCCCAAACTCGACGCAACCAATACTGTACATATTGCCACAAAAATAATCACATTAAATGAAATTTCTGGTTTCTTAAGAATAAAAATCTAAGATCCAGACAAATAAGGAAAATTACAGGAAAATTCATCCTTATACTTCGAGACTAATAAACACCATCCGGAAGATTGCAGCGTTAAAGGAAAAAGCAATTTGGCTTTTCTTGCTCTAAACAAAACAAAATCTACATGGATTCTAGATTCAGAAAACAGTTCCCATATACACTGTTAGAAATGGATACTCAAATTCCAGGAAATTTTCTTCGTTTTTAACGAAACTGTTTCCTAAGAAATGCTCCGAACGAATATTTCGTTAAATCGAGTAAATTTGCATTCTCAAAATTGTGAGGAAATTAGTTTCGTCAAATTGTTTGTTCGAAAGTTCCAAAAAAAGGTTGTTGGGGCCATCTGTTGGAGATTTTAGAAGCATCTTTAATTGACTGGGGGAAAAAGTAGGACACACGTGCTGCCTGCTTGTGTGAATTTGATTTTAAATGTATCTATGGGATGTTGATGTGTGTTTATATTTTTTAGAAGTATTTTTATCGGTGCTGTTATAATTTCTGCATGTTTTAATTAATAAAGCTAGATTATTATTATGGTTTTTCTATGGTTAATAAATAATTAGAATATGGCTTGATTAATATAATTTATTAGAGAAATTTCCTTTGTTCAATGAATGATTAGAATATGGTCTAGTTAATTTGTTGATCAGTAATAATAAATTTTGAAGTGCATATTTTGGAGAAGAGTTTATCACTTTTAGCGGATAAGATTACTATTTATAGAGGGGAAGGGAACAGTTATACATATTTTAAATTTGATTGTTATATGAATATATTTCTTAAATAAAAAATAACTCCTATTTTTTTTTTTTTAAACCATTGGGAAAATGTTGTAGCTTTCGGTCGAAAATGGACCAAATGATGTTCGCATTTTACTATTTTAACCGTTTTTAACAAAATTCTGTAACTTTAGAAGAATTTTTTAAGCGTTTTTAACGAAATTCTGTAACTTTAGAAAAATTTATCTTTGAATAGGCAATAGAAATGCATAAAATCATTACAAAAAGGATAGACGCAAATTAACAGATAGGAAAAATAAAGTAGAAATTTTTTACTTTCGTGTTATAGCGGCCCCCAAGGATGAAATATTTTTGTTTCTGTTTTCATTAATATATTGTAAATTTGGTACTTTCGTGTATTTTTTTTCTTTTTCTTTTTTTTTTTTTTTTTTTTGAACGATTTTGTAACAACAAAAATAATCTGGCCGGGAATGCGGAAACATTTTTGTCAAATATTTGAGATTTTCCATTTCATTAAAAAGTACTTAATTTTGAGACGAAATGATTGTCAAAAATGATGAAATATAGCTCGAGAATTGCGGAATCGTCAAAAGTGAGAGTTTTAATTTTTGACAGCGAGGAAACAGTTTCGTCAGATATTTGAGGATTCGCGTTTCGTCAAAAACCACGTGACTCTGTGACGAAATGATTGTCAAAAATAACGAAATGAGGCCTAAGGATTGTGAAATCGTCAAAATTGAGTGTTTTATTTCTGAGAGTGTATATGCAACAATAAATTTTTATTCGTTGACATGCACACAGATAACAAAAGCAGCGTAACTATCGCAAATGGAAATACCTTAAAATCGCAAGGGACAGGCACTATTAAAGTAAAAACATAAACCTCAAGATCGTCAAAGTAATGACATTACACTGAAGGACGTTGTATAAGTGCCCGCCACAGAGTCAAATCTCATATGAGTTACCAAACCAACGCAACATAGCTGCGAACTTATATTTGAAAATAATACCTGCAAGTTAACATATAACGGAGAAACATTCATGGAAAGGGAAATACTAAACAACCTCTGTGCGATTAATTTATACATTCCTAAACATGAAAACTATGCCAAACAAGCTCATCAGTGCAACAGTAACAACGGCATAGAGCTGTGGCATAAATGACTAGTCGGATGCAGATTTTTTGTTTTTTACATATGCTCAGAAATTTTCAAATTGATATCTTATTTAGTTTTCTTAAAATTCGCTAATTAGTAAAAAAATTTCGAATTCGTTCATTTCAGCTAGCAAATTCAGAACAGCAGTTCTTTTCTTTAGCCATTTTGATTTATAAGATGGCATTTTCGATGCGATGTTTAATGATATTCTAATTAATATCTTGAGTAATTATCAAAATATTAAAATTCTGAGACTCGGGTGCACATGGTCAGACCTTGGACTATCCACATCTAAATTTTCAAACTTCTAGGTGGGCTAGATTTTCCTAGACATTGCTAACAGATACACACACACGCACACACACACACACACAGACACACAGAGCGAAACTTTATTTTATTAGTATAGATTATTTGAATGGTCATGCGCGGGAAAATAATGCCATTAAACGTAGTTAATTTATGAATAAAAACGTCTTCACGAATGTCAAAAGTAACGAGTCTGGATTAGAGAGCAGCCTTAAAATATTTATTACACCACATTCGATATAATTTAACTTTTAAAATAAATTATTTCTGTACATTAAAAAATATCCTATTTCAAGTGACTTACTAACCATGAGTTAAAAAACAATTTAGGTAAGATCTAAGATTTTTTTTTTGCCACAGATCGATGCTGATGACGCACTGAGCGGGAAAAAAAAGCAAAGAGTAAAATCCTCTTATGGATTTTCCACAGGAAAATTAGAATAATATACCTCATTTTTCGGCCAGATGAGCACATAATGATCAACGTATAAACGGTGGGGCAGGCTTTTGATCTAAGATTAAAATTATCAATCATAGTGATGAAACATATGCAGCAAAAACTTTGTTTCACTTGAGGAAGCTACTGCAATTTTTGATGGATTCGTTGTAAATTAAATGTTTCTACATGCTGCCTTAATTTTCCTTTTGTCTCTAAAAAGAGTTATTAAAAAATACTTTCTGTTCAAAAGGAAAATTTCCTTGAGCGTAATTAGGATATTTTGCTGCAAGGTAACTACATAGTTTGGGATGATGAACGAAATTCTTTAGCAACAAGAACGAAAAATCATGCATCACGCATAGATTATGAAATACTTTCCAACACTAACAGAATATTATTATGAAATTTTATTTTATTTTTTTCAAAGGAGAAAATCTATCGTGGTCACATCTTGTTACCGGATACGTGCGTCTCTGAAAATGAAGATAAATGCTACGCACTCCTTAATCCATAGAAAACATGTTGAAGTGATCTTCAGTCATCCTTTTTAATTTCATTATGTTTGACGTATCATAACATCATTAAAATGCATCGCAAGCAATCTTTTCCCTGTAAACAAACTATAAATGCTACTTATTCTATAATCGTGAGAAAACATGTTTTAGCCCACCTCTGTGACGCATATCAATTTGAGTATGTATGAAGTATTGTAACATCATTAAAAAGCTCGAAAACGATTTTCCTCTACAGACCATATTGTAACGGAAGTTTTAGTAAGTCCTTGTGAACGATCTATAAATGATAGACACTTTATTTTCAATAACGAACATTCTATGGTATACATAAATAACATACAAAACATTCATCGAACTAAATCCAGTATATTTACGAGAGTTATACAGTACGGAAAGACTAGATAGACAGACAAACCGAATTCCTAAACACTTTTCAACTATGTTGGAAATTGTTAAAAAACTATCATATGTAACCATTTTTAAAGGTATATAACGTAAATAAAGCATTACGCTAATATATCTGCAGATCAAAAGCGGAACGTGAACTGACTAATTTTTGTCATTTTATTTTACATCTAAAATTTTCATTAACAAGTTTTAGTAAAAACGATTTTACTCAATGATGTTCTAGAACTGCTAATTCTTGAAAATATTTTTGAGGTGAAAAATACTTTTCATTCCAATAAGGGGTTTTGTTCCTTAAATATAATCGCTGGGATGTATTGTAAAAAAGAGATTTTTATTTTTATTTTTTTACCTATAAAGAATGTTTATACGAATATATGTATATATAATATGTTTACGAAACCATCTTTCTTTAACTTACAGTTCAAAAATGCGTTCTTTTATTTTAACAAACATAAGAATCAATAGATTTTCGAGATTTAAAGAATTATTTCCCAAACAAACGTGTATTAATCGGTTTTAAATATCGGCTTTTTGGAGGCTATATATCAATTCTCAAGTAAACATTTTCTGCTGCATAACATGCAAAAGTAATAGTAAAATAATATTCAATCCCCATTGTTAAATATTGTCCCCATTGTGTACGGGGGAGGGGGAAATCAGGCAAACTTCCCCCTATTAATTAGAAAATGGCATTTTGTCTTAATTAATCATCTGGTTGAATAGGACAAAATACCTTTTTAATTAGTGGTAAAAATACGCTTGTTTGTCTATTTCGGCGCTTATGCTTATGAGTTTTCTGAAGATAAAGGAACGTTTTTCAGAATTGTGGGTAACTATGCGTCGAAAGAGGTAATATATATTTTCGTAAGCATTCTTGCTATAACAAGAAACATTTATCTTTTTTTTTTACAGTGAAGGCTTCTGTAAAAAATAAAATAAATGTTTGGCAACAGGAAACAAAATGAGTTGTCGAGGCCTGTTTAGTCACGTTACACATTCATTATATTTCACATTAATTTATAGGATGTTCCTATTATGAATATAGTTATGTTACTCTGTTTTTTTTTTTTTTTTAAGGTTTTTGTGCACAAAATACATAAAGGGCAAGTTTAAAATGTCAAAAACAGCACTGTCCAACCATATGGCATAATTAATGTTAGGACGGCAGCAATCTTTAAAAACGAAAACCCAAAAAACAAGATACATTGCCGTTTATGGTTGGTAATTGCTAAAAGTGCGTTTTAACTTCTGTTATGCATTTATTACCTGGATTACATTTTAGATTAATATGCGGTGTGTACAAAAGTCTTTAGAAAATATACAGGACTGTACAAAACTATTCGAATACATTTCTATCTATTGGCGAAAATTGCTAAAAGTGAATTTTCTAACTGAACTAAATTTTAGCATGCTATGTAAGATGCAAATCTATAGATCATATACAGGATTGCAAAGAATAATTAGACTACTTCTTTTACTATGAAAGGTAATTGCAAAAACTGGATTTATAAACGTGCATTATGTTTTCTAAAAGTTTTACTAGCATATCTTTTCCTTTATCTTATTTAACGGTTAAGTTTCGCTACTGTTTTCTGAATATGTTGTAAAGTGTTTCATAATATATGCTTGACGCATGATTTTTCGTTCTTGGTTATTGTATCTTGGTTATCCATTAGCGTGCAGGAAATAAGCAATTATCTTTGCACTAGTATTAAGTGAAACAACCGTCAGATTTTCCTCTCAAAACATAAGCAAAAAGCAATATCATTAAATAAAATTTAGCAGATATTCAATTATCTACATAGCGATTATCTAGACAAGTTTCTATTATGAATATATTTATATTACTTTCAATCTCCAATTTTGTGCCATAAAGCCAGATGTATTCTTTTTTCCATCAGGAAGGCACAGCTGTTCTTTCCGAGGCAGATTGTTTGCACCCATTCGTCCTTTGATGTTTATTACATTCCAGTCTTGTTTCTACATCTGGAAAAGGGTTAATTTGTCATGGATTTATGGTATCCGTAACACAGCCATAAATCTATCGGTAATTGCAGGTATTAGTCTTATTTAATGTATTTCTATATGTATCGATTCGGAAATAAAGATAACATCAATATTGTAGCAGTAGTGTCACAACATTTATAATCCAGCTAAGCAGCAAAATATAAAAATAAATCTATGGTACAAATTTGGAAAATAATCTTCTAAAATAAAATTATTTATTATTTTTTTGGTTAAAATTTGTGTAAATTTATCATATTGAGTAATCAAGGTATGTAGACTCGTTTCACATAGGTAATGTCTTAAAAATAGGGATATAGTTTTAAAAGTTGAAATCGACATTATAATTAGTTAGTCTCGCTCAGTATCTGAATATTATTACATACGTATTTAAATTTGAGTTACTAAGTTCCCAAGTTTGTGCATGCTTGTATATTTATTTTAAATGAAATAAAATAGATTTGACTGTTAATGGATCCTGTCTACTTTTAAACAATTTCCTGCTTTTTCCATTTTCTTCTTTTTATTTTCCATAAACAGAAACATTTGGAATGTTAACTTGTTGTTATACACGTTTCATCTATTATTCATAAATTAAAATTTATAGACTAATTTTTACGGCAATTCGACCACATTACTGTGGTTAAGGTTACTGTGATCGACTAGATTTTGCATGCGATCGATTGTCTTTCTGTGCTTAGCTGTTGCGTATGAATCTGAATTATATGCTATCTTTCTTCAAATTTCACAAAGTGTGAAACAAAATTGTTAAATAACAGAAGATTTAGAATTCATGCAAAATGCATATTTTAATAAATATTCAACTACATAATTTGAAAATTTTTATTTACCCTTTAACATTCAACAGGTGTCTAAAATCCCATTTAAGAAAATTTCATATGAAATTTATTTAATAAGTCTACTAAAGACCAGAAATTTTAGATTTCATGCAAAAGACTTATTTTAATAGTTATCAAACAAAACATATTCATTTATATACTCTGAAAATTTTTATTGCCCTTTACATTTCAGCGGGATTTGAAAGTCTCATAACAAATTTTTATATGAAATTCATTTAATAAGTCTGTTAATAACAGAAATTTTAGATTGCATGCAAAATACATATTTTAGTACATATCAAACTATACATAATCAACTATAAAATCTGATTTTTTTGCTAATTTTTACATCAAAGCAAGACTTGAAAGTCCTGTTTAAAAAAAAATATCATATGAAAATTATTTAATAGGTCTGTTAATAACAGAAATTTAAGATTTCATGCAAAATTACATATTTTAATACATATCAAACCAAGGGTCGAAAGGCGCGTGCTACAAGTATCGAAACTATAGTAGTCGCTACTTTTTATAATAGTTTGTAGTGTAGTGCTCTACATTTTAAACAAGGAAGCGTAGCGAGCCTAGAACGATACAAAATATCAGTAGCTTTCAGTGAGAACCGATGCTACTTTTAACGCTATTTCAGGAGGGGGGGGGGGGGGGAATGTGCCAGTCTACAAATCACGTGGCCGTAAATTGTGTCTTTTGTACATAATTTGTTCTGCTCAACAATTTGCGAATCTCAGAGGCAAATCTCAGCTGCAATGTAAAAAGCAACGCATCGCATGAAGTCATAGATTTTTTTCTAGTGACACTCTCTGCTAAAATTACGTACCAACCAAACCAAAGGAATTAATTTTCTTTTTGGAAAAACTTACTTACTCGTTATTAAGTCTTCATGTTATAATGCCGAGTTTCTCATTGTTTGGAATTGCTTTATTTATAGATATATTTATTGCTTGCATTTAGAATTGTTTTTCTGCAATTTTCTAGATTATAAAATTAGACAACTAAATATAATTAACTCTCAACAAAACTCATTGCAATTAACATATCAAGAGTGTATTGGAGAGTTAAGTAAACAAATCTGTTGGTAAATACATCTCAACGGTAATTTTATATTCCAATGCAATAACTAAAACGTAACATAACTAAACATAAATAAAATTTATGCAGTGTATGATTATGCGCATAAATATGATAGATACAAGACTAACCCCACGTTATATCGCTCGTTCATATTATATAGCTCTGTTTTCGTACCTCCGAAAAAATAAGCTGTAGTTTAATCGTATTTTTGCTTTCCGTACACATACAACGTAAGAAAAGTATTGTAATCATGACAAAAACTCGACTATGGAAATACTGGCATATTTTGACATTTGGAGATGCACTGAATGCGTTTTAACTACTTTTACAATGAATCCATGTGTATGTATATTAAAATTACCTCACGTTTTCAGGTTCCCAGAACTCACCTTTGTAAAATTAGGATCTAAGTTTTTATTTATTGTTATATTATTATTTATTTGAATCCACCGTACACCCTGAAATTTCCGAAAAGTCGAGTGCAGTCATTGCCGTTTTTTTTTTTTTTTTTTAAGTAACAGCATTTAAATATTGATTGTATTATGTATATCTCTCTTAATTTCGCTACGAAATTTGTAACATGTGTATAAACTATAACATTTTGGAGACAACCACAAAACATTTTTTTGTATGTTACCTTACTTAATTTTTTAATGTTCTCGGTAATATCACACTTATTTTATTGTATCCCAGCAAACGCGATATAACAAGGGGTCATTTTGTTATTTAATCTTAGTCTTCAATTCCGAGTGGAAATTGAGTCCTTTGGCAAAATTGGAAATTAGCGAAGCAAAGACTACCTTTGAAAAGTAGTTTGTAGTCGAGTAACTGTAATTGTAGTTAACTACATTTTCGATAAAGTAGTTGTGGTTATAGTTCACTACAATAAACAAGTATTTTTTCGACCCCTGTATCAAACAATGCATATTCAACTATACAATATGAAAATTTTTAGTACCCTTTATATCTCAGTGGGACTTGAAAGTCCCATTAAAAGAAAGTCATATGAAATTTATTTAATCTGTCTGTTAATAACAGAAATTTTATATTTCATGCAAAATACATATTTAATACATATTAAACAATACATACTCAACTACATAATCTGAAAAAATATATATACCCTTTAAATCTCAGTAAGACTTGAAATTCCAATTAAAAAAAATTATTTGAAATTTATTTAATAGGCCTGTTAATAACATAAATTATAGATTTCACTTAAAAATACATATTTTAATACATAGCAAACAATACGTAATCAATTATAACAATAAAAATTTTATTATCCTTGACATCTCAGTGGATTTTGAAAGTCCCATTAAAAATGTTTCCTATGAAATTTATATAATGCGACTGTTAATAAAAAGAAATTTTAGATTTCATTAAAAATACGTAATACATATTCAACAAGAAAAAAAAAAATTATTAACTCTTTATAGCCAAACGGGATTTTAAAATTCCATGAAAGAAAATTTTATTTGAATTTTATTTAATACTGCTATTGATAACACAATCTTGTGTAGATTTCATGTAAAATACTTTATTTTACCATGTTTAGAAAACATGTCTAATTTTGCAAAGCTAATGTTTTTAAAAATGGATTATTTTCAGATTTTCTTTACATATTTATATAACTTTTAAGTTTGGGTAGACTTAAAAAAATCTCTCATTTACAAATAAAAATATCTTGAACAAAATTATCTTTATAGTAATTATTATTAATATATAGTACTTTTATTATTTTATAAGATATGAGAGATTGCCGAAAAACAATATTATTTGTTAATTATTCTTAGTTTTGTTTTAGATATTTTGCAAAAAGACGTACTAACACTTATAATATTATAATTATAACGCGGATTATATGCAATTGCATATTTTATGGTTAAAGCATTTAAATACATAAAATGCCATAAATTTGCGCACAAATGTATATTTTCAACTTTTTTGCTCCAACTCGTTCAATTTGTTTTGAATATTTTACAGCAGTCTATCCAAATACTATTTTTGACAGATAAAGACGTCTTCAATTTCCTCCCATAAAGATATGCTGAATGATAAATTTCTGTATGATAGAAACATTAAATTTTTTTTTAAAAATTTAAGTCACCGCAAAAAATTGGAACAGAAGAATCTTTTTTTAAATGATACTGTTCGCAAAATAAATTTGAGATGTGTGTTTTTATCATTCCTGTGTCCTTTGAGGTAGAAAAATTGGAGACAAGTTTTATTTTATTTTGTGTAAAAATTCAGCTTTTAAAGATGTGGAATAAATATACAACTTTTTGAACGTTCATGGATTAACTATAAAATAAAATGAGGACGATAGCAGCAAAGTATTACAAAGATTGCCCAGTATAACATCTACTCTACACTGTGCAAATTCCCAGCACACACTGAGGACACATTTGGAACACTTTGATTCAAAAAAAGTGTTCCAGTATACCTTAATGTGTACTGAATGTGTTCCCGTAATGTGTTCCGAATATGCTCCGCTATAAAGAAAGTGGTCTGAAAGTGTACCGAAAGTGTTCTGCTCAGGATATTTGTTAAATCTAAATTTGGGAACACATTTGAAAACGGATTTTGAGCACATTTGGGCACATTTGTAAAATCATCGCTTTCAAAAAGTGCACTTAGAAAGTGTGCTGGACAAAAGAAGTGTTCTCAGAATTATTGTAAAAACAGTTCCAAAAAGTGCGCTTCAAACTGTACTAAAAAAGGTGACAAAATAAGTGTTCTGAAAAGTGTATAAGGATTTACAGTGTATTGACATTGAAAGAACATTTACAACATTTAAAACTGTTTTAGATAATAAAGGATAAAATCTAAATGTTGAAAATTTTGGAAAATTCTTAGCAATGTACTACAATAAAAATTACTCGCAATAAGATAAATATTTATGACAATTTTCATATGACTTTTAGTAAAATTATTATCAATAGTGCATTTGTTTTGAAGTAGTAATGTTGAGTTGGCCATTAAATATGCCTAAATATAATAAAATTTAAAGAAAACAAAAACTGCTTTCTGAAGTATGGTCTTTCATTACAAGTTATAAGTGCACATTTTGGGACCTATCACCATATTTGGAGATATTATTGCACATTTTCATGCGTATTTTGGCAGTTTTTAAGTGAATATAGTCCTCAGTCTGGTTATAAGTCTTTCTATATACTTATAAGTATACTTAAAAGTATTTGTAATTACTTACTTTATAAGTCAGTTTTGATGAATGAATCCTTTTTAAATTTGTTATTATTATTGCATAACTTTTTAAAAATCTATATTCAAATTTTAAGAAGGTAAGTTATTGAGGTGAAAACCGTAATTAGTGATATCAAATATTAAACTAAGGGGTACATAATAGGTGTTTACATAATTTTTAATTACTTCAAATTAAATATAAATTTGAGCTAATGATGTTTGAAAGCACACTTTATCCAATTGTTTGAAAATATTTCTATTATACACTCCTTATTAATTTCCTGTGAATGCATGAATGCCCATTTTAAGGTGTCAAAGAGTTGTCATCGGTGATTAATTTTGATTAAAAAAACAAAAAAAAAAAAAACAGCACTTAAAAATATATTGTATTCAGGCAATTAAAAATTATACTGACGCATTTAAATTTATAAATTGAGAATATTTATAATATAATTAAATATTTATATAGATTTATAATATTTATAATATTTATAATATAATTAAATATTTATATAAATTTATAATATTTATAATATTTATAATATAATAATAGTTTATATTTATTAATATAGGGGAAAGTAGGGTAAAACCGGGTACATAACGGTTTTCCTTTGTTGACAAAAGGCTTGAAGAGCGAAAAAATTGGAACATCCCACAAAAGTGTTTGGGGACATCTGTTGCCACAGGAAAATTCTTCTTCAGTTGGGAAAAGGCGTTTTCTAGGACTATCTGAAACAGATCCAATTTTGCTGGTAGGGTAAAACCGGATACTAATCCGGAATTAAATTTTTACACTTCCTTTAACAGAAAGCTTTATTATAATAAATTTTGAATCAAATTTTAAAACATATATAATTTTTTTAAAGTCAGTAACTTTTATTCATGTTTTCAAGCAAATTTTAATGTTGTCTTGTAATGGCTTTCTCATCTTTTATTTCTCGTATCCGCCGCACTCCTCATGCACCCCAAGCTTTGCAGCCTGAACATTGTATCCATCCGTCACCACCTGTTGAGTGAAGAAACAATTTATTACAGAATTCAATGCAGAAACATTGGTACCCGGTTTTGCCCCAACAGTCAACCAAAATTCAACATGGTTGTTTTCCTGGATAGCTGAACGTACACACTTCTACATTCTCATCAACATATCGTGTGATAGCTATAGAAAACAGTGATTTACTTACCTAAATTGATTCATCAGGCTGGATATATTTGAAGAGAAGAAAAGACGGCCAAAAATTACAACTTTTGAGGGGGGCTTCTTTCCAATAGGACAGAGGGATTAATGGAGATATGGCACACTGCTAGAGGACGCTAAAGGATGTATAGTTAAGACGGGTGCTGTGCACAGGGCAGCACCCGTCAGCGAAAAAAAAGGTACCCGGTTTGACAAGCCTACACGGTTTTAGTCTATTCTCCCATATATTATTATTATGTTGGCGCTTCTAAAACAGTTAGTTCACTGCCTCATTCCGACTGTCATACTCTCAGCACAGTAATAATTCAATTTCTTTTCTCTCTTAAAATTCTAACATATACTAATTATTAAATTTAAAACAAAAACTGAAAAATTAATTAGTGTAAAATTAAGATTTTCTATTTTTTTCCAATTTGAGGAGAGGAAAGCGCATGTATTTAGAATACATTTTGAACAATAATGTCTAAAAAATTTTATAAAACTCAATAACAGCATGTATGTTTGGATAATTTCTAATTATTTCATATTAAATATAAATTTGAGCTAACGGCGTTTGTTTGGCATAAAATACTTTACTGTCTGAAAATATTTCTCTCATCCACTCCCTATTAATTTCGTGTTAATATATGAATCCCCCTTCACACTACCAAAAGGACCATCGGTGATTGATTCTGATTTTAAAGAAAAATTACAAAAATTACAATACAAATGAAGAATGAGGGATGAAAAAATCTTAGTCCAGTTTTGTAGCATTTGAGATGGCAGTACTATATATATTAGCGTTAGAGGTGTATCTTGAATCGAGGTAAAAATGTCGGCATTCGAAAAACACGACTGAAGATAGGTATAAAGTGAAAAGAATATTAAATTGTACAGTACAAACAAAATGTATACAAATATATGTATATAATATCACAGTACAAATCATTTACATACATTTATCTGCATTACAACTCAAACTTTTACAATACAAACATATACAATTCAAGCGATTTCATAGAATGAAGAGTCAATGCAGAAGATCTTGGTGGTACATTTTTGTGAAATTTGTGATGGCAGTACTGCCTGTTAGCTTGAGAAGCGTACTATATACTTCGGTAACCTTAAATCGAGACAAAAATTTAGACCTTTGAAAAACGCAGTAGAAGATAAGTATAAAAGATGACGAACATTGAAAGCCAAAGCGAAAAACTGAAATAACTCCGATCAATTAGTTTGCGACTATCATCGTTTTTCTCTTGACCCACCAAATAATATCGAGTAAAATTATAATATGTACAAGTATATGCACACAATAATACAGTACAAATAATTAAACTGTATGCAAATTTATACATACAATATCCCAGTACAAATCATTTATATATATATTTATATGAAATATTACAATATCAAACAGTTATAATACAAACAAGTACAAAAGATTTTATTATCAGCAAATATATATCAAACACGCTATGTAAAAATAATATGTTTATCAAACAATACATTTTCAGCAACACAGTTCAAAAGTACATATAAAATAATATCACACAACATATGCTTGAATATAATTTTTGATAATTTCATATCAAACAATTATTAAGACTAGAACGATGTTTGAAAACAATATTTTATCCAACTGTTTGAAAATATTTCTATTATCCATTCTATATTAATTTCGTGTGCATATGTGAATGCCCCCTTCACACGACCAGAGGGCTCATCGGTGATTGATTCTCATAAAAAGAGCACTTAAAACAATTATTATATTCAAACGATCGGAAACTGGATTTCGGCGCTTCTAAAACAATTCGCTGCCTCATTACGACTGGCATATCCTCAGCATAGTAATAATTCAATTTCAGAGCCTCTTAATAATTTACCGATGAATAATGGATGTCGAGGGATTGAATTATTTATTTTCTATCACCCTTGGCCAGGTAATCTGTGAAAAGCTCTTTGATTTATCACCATCTGCGTTTGTAGGTTCTTTTTGCCTGATGCTATGTTCGGAGAATTGTTAGTACAGAATGAGTTTTGAATTTGATGCTGCTGTAATGCGTCAAAAACTCTCACGGAATTCTGTGTAGTAGATAGTTGTATACTGTTTATAAAATGATTTTTTTTTTCTACGATTTATTTTCCCTTGACCTTTTTTTTTTTTTTTTTTTTTTTTTGAAGGAAAGATTTATAATTTCGATTCGATATTTATGTCCTTTTGCCAATACATTGACATAGAATAGATCAAGTGGTGCATTTATTATTTGAAAGGGTGCAATTTCAAATGATTCTATATAATTGTAATAGGATTTGGCAACGACATGTCTGTCTACCTTTCCTCTGTTTTATCTCACCTATAGCCTGATTTATGGCATCCATATCAAAGTCATAAATCTGTCAATAATTGGAAGTATTTAGCTTTCTGCTTGTATTTTTATGTACATTGGTACGTAAATGAAAATAATATTAATATTATTGCAGTATTATCACAATATTTACATACTGTCAAACATCAAAACCTAAAGTGGAAAACTATGAAGAGAGAGTGTGTATGTGCATGTATCTCTGTAAGCGTGTGTATGTGTGTGTGCGCGCGCGCGCGTATGTGTTTCAATTGCTTTGTGGCCGGAAGATAACGGAATGAATTCGGGATGAAGGTTATCTTAAATCTTATACTCATGTTTGTGCTAATTGCAACACCACGAAGGAATTATGGAAATTGAACCAAACTTACAAAAAATGTAAAGTGAGGTAAGACATGCAAATGATTAAAATTATAAAGCGATTGCGCATGCGTGGAACGAGAACTGGCTAATTATCAGTCGTTTATTTTTGATTTGGTGAACAAACGGAAACCGATACCGGCCCGTTGTTGGGAGTTGATAACCCGTCCTGCGTAACATTGTGAATAGCAGCATACATCGCTGAAGAGTTACGGAACCTCTGTTCCGATTTCTACGTTATTTCACATTCACGTGAATTGAGTGATTATTACTACGGGGCAATCCAGCTAGTCTAAATACCTATCCTAGGACACTGTGAATCTTTATAGGCTCTAAGACCCAAACTTAGAACATTTTCTTCGACAGCCTTTGCAACCTATTTTCTATATCGCAGAATCATGTGTGTCTTATTTTTTTTCTGTTCCTGGAGTTAAAAGTTGATTCGAACTTATTCATTTTATAATAAAAAAAATCTAATCTTTAAAAGCTGTCTTTTCTGAGATAATGCTACATTGTCTCATTAAGAGCAAGACGTTACAAGAGCTATGAATATCCAAGTGGATATCCAATATATAATAAAACAACTATACCCAAATATCATTATATATCTAATTATATTAAATATTGCATTAGATATATAAATATTCACCGATATTGGGTTCAATTTGTCCACCGAGGTTGTGCTCATGATTGATGTCCCGTCTTCTGCTGCAAAAGTTGTAGCCTCTACCATATAAGAGTGAAATAATGCTTGACTGGATGTCGTCCGGATATCTCAAAATGGTAGAGCATTGGTGCGTGATACCAAGGGTTCCAGGTTCGATCCCCCGTCTGGACATTTTTTCACTCTGTTGGTTGTACGCTGCGTAGTAAGTTATAATTCACATCCTTTGTATCCAAATATAATTGTTAACATCGCCTTTCAGTGAACAAATTGAGAAAAAAGGCATTGAAAATTGAAAACGAAAGGGGGATTTAAAATTTTCCATATATCTTAGCACAAATAATTTTACAACTCTTAAAAATATTTTTCTAAGGAAAAATATTGTGTTTACGTTAATGCTTTTCATTTCGTTTATATATAAAGACCGATTATATTATTTATGAAATGATCCAAAGCTTGATTTCTTCTTCATTTTTTCTTCTAAACTTTATTCAAAATATACCTATCCTCCTTTTCCGAATAGTATAACACAGAAAGTGTACTTTTTATTCAGGGGTTTAACGTAAGCATGCCCAGGGGCGCAATTGGCCCACGTGTAAAAATTTTAAGGGCGCCAAAAATATGTTGCATGGAAAACTGTGGCATAAAATCTCAAGTAATAGTCGCTAATGTAGGATGCAATATTTTGAATTTACCGCACGCTCAAATCCCACTTTACGTCATTGTATTTATTTTATAAATGATCCCAATTTCGCCTGTCCAAACGTTCAACTTCTACTTAAAAGAGAATTCTACTCAAGAAAATAATAAAATCCAACAGATATACACTAATTTTATTGCATCTTACCATTGCTTGTTTGATCGGCGTAAGCAGTAATAAGGTCAAGATTGGAATCTAAACTCACAAATAAAATATTATCTATCAACTTTTACTTAAAAGTGTCTCATTTTTTTTTTTCTTCGCTCAACAAATGGAATATTTTTATACATTTATTGAACTCGTTTTTCACCATAAATGCATAAAATGTGAAAACATTTTTATTTTAGTGCATAAGAATTTTATAGAATTTTTCATTTTTCAGTAAAGGGAAATAAAATCTTTATTTAAGATCGAATTCTGCGTGACGGTGTGACCTTTATCGAACTGTCACATCCCAAAAATCAGTTTAAACTGCCATCTTTGGCATTTTCTGGAAGATCTTTTCCCTTTTTTAGAAAAAATGGAATATGTTACTCGGATTCGTGATAATTGAATACAGCTGAAAATTTCATGCACCTACGAATGGAAATATCTTCGTGAATGTGTTATAAAGTGAAAAGTTGAAATTTGAAAACAGCCTTAAATACATGGGTTAACTATCATTTTTGCATAATTTAAATAAATATAATAAGCCTAAATTATTTCAATAAAATAATGTTAATTTATCATTTTCTCTCTATTCTTTTAGGTTTCTATTAGAGCTTATAAATTATAGGTTATTTGATAGATAAATCTGTACTTGAAAATTACAATGTGTAATTGCAGGTGTTTGTACCTTTTCTGTAGAGGGCAAAACATCTGCTACATATTTACTGGCTTATTCTTGTCTATTTCACTATTTATAGAATTAAATGCATAGTATTACTATTTAAGATTTGTATTGTGCGGTCAGAAAAGTAGAATTATTTTTTCAAATGCCGTTTATACTATTAGTATTAAGGGGAGACATCAGTTGGAAACTTTCAAAAACTTGATTTTTTTTCACTTTTATTATTTATTTAATTATTTATTTAAATTTTTCTAGAGCTTAAAGTGCCTAGAATATAGCCCCAAAACGATTTGTTGAATTCGGAAAAACTGAAATTCCAACTATTACGAAAGTTACAGCGACAAATATTCCGCAGTACTAATTGCCGCTAAAGCAAACTTTAAACGCATTTTTCTGAAAACGACATTTTCTACCTGGTCGTTTGGGTTGTTCGAGAACCGCTCGACTGAGTTCCTATAAATCTGAATATGTAGGATTTTTTTCTTTTTTCAAAATTTCATTTTTTTACAAGTATTTTAAGAATATTTTAAGAGACAAAATTGATTTTTTTATGCCACCATTTTTACAAGTACTTAAATTTTGAAAAAAAAAAATTCTACGCTACGCCATACCAAATACTCTAAAGAGTAATAGCAATATTTTTTTTTTCCATTTACGTTTCAGGAATGCTTGGTGCAAGCGTCTAAATGGCATTGCATTTTGAGGACTACCTGTTTTACATGTGTGCCAAGGACAAGAATGATTTTATTTTTAAATAAAAAAATTGCGAAACACACCCCAAAGATAATTTTATATATATTGCAAACACACCCCCCCCCCCCCCACCCCCAACAAGTTTACGCTGTTATTAAAAGCCACAAAATGTCCTAAAGTGCGTCTTGCTGATTTTCGAGGTTCGAATTGGTGTTCCCCCATAAAGCAATAACTCAAATTTAAATTGCCACATTTCTTTTTTTTTATTATTGGAATTTAGGATTATATACATACAATGTCTATATATAAATATAGTATTGCAACATACAATGAATTTTTTTTTCAAAATGTAATTTCAGCAACACATCTGCAGTATGTTTATTAATTATTTCATTTATATGTGTTAGAATTAATCATTGTCACTTTTTTACTATATTTTAAACACCGGAACTTGCAAGTCTCGCAGTCGATTCATTCATCTCTGCAAAAAGGAGGAAAATATGTCCTTTTTTTTTTTCTTTTTCTTTCTTTTTTTTTTTTTTTTTTTTTTTTGTTTATTTGTCGAAAAATCATGCACAGAAGTAAGGTGGTTAGATATCCACATTTTCTGAAGACAGTGATAATTTTAAGTGCATTTTTCTGAGTTTTGAAAAATTGAAATGGGGATACATTGACTGAAATTAGGATAATAAGTTGAGCAGATGGTCATCATATTCAAATAAGTCATATATATATATATACACTTCTACGATTTTATACCTCTCTATATATATTTGACTAGTAGCTCCAAATTTCTCTTGGTTGTAGATTTTCCAAATATTTTAAAAATCTACCACTGGCAACTCTATGATTCATTTCCTTCAGACATCAAGTTTTACCACTATATCATGAGTAGAACCTCATATGATTTATCAAATTTATGAATTTCCACAAAAGATAAAATTAATAAAATTAAATTTAAGAAAACATCTAATAATAGGTTTGAATCTAGCTTTCAAGAACATTAACACTTTCACCATCCAAACTCCAAAGAAACACGTGTCCTCCAATACTTAAATTATTTATTACCTTTTTTTTTTCTCTTTTATAAATCTTAAATAAGTATCACAACTTATTATTCTATTGAAAACACGGTATACATAAGTACAATTCTTGAACACACTGACTACGGTTTCCGCCCGAATCAAACTTTATTGCAGAACTCTATAAAAGAACTCTTACCGCAAGTGCGGCTAAACTTCTGCAGCTAATCTAAAACTCAAAATAGAATGCGTCCACTGTATCTAAACACCAACGAACTCAACGCTTTGTTCTTCTTAAATACTTATCTGGAAAAAAAAAAAAAAGTTTTGGCCAGATTTAATCGATACATTGAAAATTCGAGTGCATTTATAGGAAAGAGTAGTCCATTTCCGCACTCAGAGATTACTTCCCGAAGACAACACGCCACATTCATATAGAACGTTCGTATTTTTACGAACGCCTTCCATACAAGCTTTTCAAAACAATAAAAATAAAATCTGTTTGCTTCTTAAAAGTAGTGACTGTTACTGGTGGAAAAATCTCAGGAAAAATCTCAGCCTTAAAATCATAAGGATTTACTCGGTTCCCGTAAGATCACCGAAAGCCAAGCAGCATCGACCAAGGTCAGTGTTGGGAGGGTGCAACCTCTCTGGACTGCCTCTGCTGTGGGACCGTGTACGTTAATGGGAGCTGGTGCACGTTAAAATCTGTTCGTGGCTCTAATGTCCTCCAAGTTTTATATAATCTTGCCAATCCAGATGCAGGTCTCTCATCTGGAATTGGTTCAAAATTAGGAGACTAGTTTCAGTGTTATATGGATCATGTCAGCTGTATAGAAACAAAAAGCTGGTCACCAGGCCCTTGGGTCAAACCAACCAACCAACAAAAAATAAGGATTTAGAATATTTGTATCTGTTCCGAATACTATTAACTTTCTGTGTCCCAAATTATTGAGTATGGGAATTGAATGCTTTGAAAAACACAATATTTAACGACTAGGTATGAGGAGACTCGACTTTGTAAATTTTAAAGTTGAATTTGGGTGATTTTGAATTAAAGTTGAATTTGGTTCTATTTGGCTATGCATTATTTACTTTTGTATGTTCTACAGAGGGTGTTTACACATATTGGGAACAATTTTGATGTTAAATTGAAAAACAACGAGAAACAACAGGGGGGGGGTGAAATCTGGCAACATGTGATAACGTGATAACTGAAATATTGGCTGCTATGAAAAAATATCGTCTGCTACTGAAATGGTACTCGAAAGAAGCGAGTGGCTTGAAGGTTATGTGTTTGCTCTTTCCGAAGAAAATTATTCATATTCCGTGGTTAGAAAACGTTGCGAGAAGCATGGTTTTAAAGTGTCGAAGCATAAAATAAGTGATATTATTAATTGCAAAGGAAAAAATCGTCAATCTTTAAAGCTATCGTAGAGAAAACACCAAAAGAACTATCCGAAAAAAGTACGTACCGTCTCTAACATTTATAAAGTGCGCTATAGCTATATGGTTCTAATGGAAAATCCAAAACCTCAAAGAACTATCGCAAAATCTTTGCATACATCTGCAGCAACTGTAGATAAAATAATTAATAGAGATTTGAATTTAATTAAAACAAAAAAATGTACAGTTCATTGCTTGCTACCAAGCGATGTTGTTGAGAGAAAGATAAGATGCAGACTGTTATTTGAAAATCATTTAGCAGGTGATAAGTGGAAAAAAATTGTCACAATTGTTGCAGCGTCAATTTATCTCAATGAATGTAATAAAAAAAGATCGATTTATTACTGGAAAAGAGACCAAAAAGACTTGCAACTTTGGTTCAAACACTACAAAGAAAGTTTCTCTAAAGGATTTACGGTGATTGCTGGAATCTCTTACAACGGAAAATTAAAGATCAGCAAAGTTGAGAAAAATGTCAAAATTAACTCTATTTATTATCAAAACAATGTTCTAATTCCTATTTTTAAAGAAGTTCTAAAACTTTATCCTACAGTCGATAACAGTGTTGAGCTCCACCAGGATAAAGCGAGCAGCCATACATACAAAAGTACAGTCGCATTTCTCGAAAAATTGACAAGAGACACTGGAATCAAGTGTATACCGTTTAATCATATTACAACCAAGTCCCCAGATGTTTCACCAATGGATTATTGTGCCTTTGGACTATTAAAACAGGCTCTTGCGAAACGCCGACCAACTACGTTGAGTGGACTCTGGAAATGTATGGTGCAGGAATGGAACAATTCCAGTTTTACAAAACTGGAAATTCCATTTCCAGTTTTACAAAAACCCTACTATCTGGGAAAATTCCGTTGCAATATGATAGTCGTGAAAACTGAAAGCATTTCGCAAAAAAATAAAATAAAAATAAAAATAAAAATAAAAATAAAATGTGAAGGAATTGCATATTTTTTAGCTATTATTGCGATACTTAGACTTTTCTTATATCATAATTTAGAAAATTACATATTGATACCGAAACCTACATGTAATTATTTTCAATAATTCAACTTTGAAGTTACGCATTTTTTTTTTAATTACCATAAAGGTCCCAGCATGTATACATATTTTCTTGTTTAGGTTTCCCCCTTTTTTGTATATTATTCATAACAGGTATGAGTTCATTTTTCAATTTTTGATTTTTATTTCCCCTTTGTTTAAGACGCATCCGTGTTGTTTTATATATATACTAGCAAGCTACGCCCGCTGCGTTGGTCGGTTTCTACAAATGAACCTTGAATCAAACGAAATATATCGTTTAATTTGACCTTTTATTTGAAAGCAATCTGTATATTTACCTGGAATATCCTTCCACATTACTGAAAAATGACGTCATTTCTCTATTATATTTTCTAATGTGCAGTCAAATTTTAGCTGGTAAGGACCAACTCTTTTATTTGGTCATTTACAGTTAGGGTTTGCTAAAGAATGATAAAACTAAAAGCAATAAACTAAAACCATCATTAAAAATTATAGAACTAACAATGCAAACAAATTAACTAACAAAATCCATTCAGTAGAAGTGTTTATAAACGTTAATCCTTGATAACCGGGTTCATCTGAATATAGAACTTTTCCACATAATTCTAAAACTAACAGAACGATATGAAATACACTGCTCAAAACAATTAAAGGATATTGCAGTTTTAGGTGGATTTTGTATCTGGGAAACTTTTTAGCTGATTGATACATGGTCGACAGACATAGTAGGTTATATGAGAATAAATTGGCAGAAAAAAATGCATTTTATTGCGCATTTGTGTACAAAAGGAAAAAAACACAATTTGTGCATATGAGAAAAAAAGAATAAGAAAAGGTGTTTTCTTCAAAGAAAATCATTTTCAGTAGGGGGTATGGTTTCCACGGGCGGCCAGTAACGTTGAACACCTTTGAGGCATGGACTCAATGAGGCTATTAATGACGAGTTGGGGTATTCTGCCCCACTCTTCCAGAAGAGCTCTTTCCATTTCTTGGAGAGTTTGTGGGGGTTGTTGGCGGCCAGAAACTCGTCTTCCTAGAGCGTCCCAAACGTGCTCGATTGGATTCATGTCTGGAGAACACGCTGGCCATTCCATTCGAACGATTCCTCCCTCGAAAAGAAAATCCTCCACCAGGTTTGCACGATGTGGCCTGCAGTTATCGTCCATTAAAATGAAGTTATCTCCGATTGCTGCAGCGTAAGGGACTACAATAGGTCTGAGGATCTCATCCCTATATCGGCGACCAGTCAGAGCTCCATCTCGAATGATGTAGAGGTAAGTGCGCCCTTCAATGGAGATGCCACCATACACCAACACTCCTCCACCGCCAAATCTGACACTTTCGTGCACGAACGCAGGATTATTCCTACTGCCACGGTCCCTCCAGATGAAAATACGCCTATTATCCGGATGCACAGAAAAACGGGACTCGTCAGAAAACAGAATATTGCTCCATTCATTTCTCCTCCAGTTGACATGCTCGGTTGCCCACTCCCTGCGGTCGCGACGATGCCTTGATGTTAATCTAACACATACCATCGGTCGGCGAGCATACAGACCTACAGCATGGAGCCAGTTTCGGACAGTCTAAGTTGAAATCGTGGTGCCTGTAGCCGAGCGAAGGTGTTGTTGGAGAAGAGTAGCGTTCATGTTTCGGTGTCTCCGAGCTATTAACGCTAAATACCGATCTTCACTGGGCGTTGTTGCCCGTCTACGATCTTGCCCTGGTCTTCGGCTTGCACATCCACTCTCCAAAAAACGGTTCCAGATCCTGGAAATGACACTTTGTGACACTCCAATGGCTTGCGCTACTTCGGCTTGAGTTTGGCCCCCTTCTAACCTACCAACAATTCTCCAAGCTTCTGAATCTGTCAAATGACTTCGCTGAGACATCGTACTCATCGAAACAAAGCAATCACTGAATGCCGATCATCCTTGTCTTCATTCTCTTTTATCCAGTTGAAAGTCAAATTTCATTCGCTGCCGCTGAAGCGACGTTTTTGACGTCGAACTCAAAATTTGCATACTCCACAGTTTGAAAAACAGAAAAAATTGCATTTGTGATTATCTTCTTCTATTTTCGGCAAAAAAGATTTCGTTTATATCTTTATTTTATATAAAACTTCAAATATCCTTTAATTGTTTTGAGCAGTGTATATAAAACCATCCTTACAAATTATCTACTTAACAATGCAAGTCGCAAAAAATACGCCCAGTAAAAACTTTCAAAAAGGCTAATCTTTCGGAATCGGGTTCACCTGACTATATAACCTTCACTCATAACTGTTTGACTAAGCAACGTAGAACAATATGTAGTACACTATAACCATTCCTGAAATAGCATCTAACTACCTAACTAACAATACAATTCTCATCAACATCCGCCCAATAGAACATTTTCAGAAGGCTAATCTTTCATAATTGGAATCAAATATTGAAAAGGCTAATATTTGATTTTAAAAAATCGTCACCCGATTTTCGAATTTCCCCTATAATTCTAGAACTTAAGCAACGTAGAATGATATGTTATATAATAAAACTTTCCCTAGAAAATTATCTAACAGTGTAGGTTCCATCGAAATAACATTCGGCAAAATCTTTTAAAAAGGCTAATCTTTCATAATCGGATTGATCTGATTGTAGAACTTCCCATAATAATTCTATAACTAAGCTACGTAAAACGATATGCTATACAATAAAACCTTCCCTGAAAATTTATCTTACAGTTTAAGTTCTACGAAAATCCATTCAGCAGAACTCGAGTTATAAGCAGCCGGAACGAAATTCCATATATGTAGAACTAAATAGAAGTATATTGCCATTAATATAGTTTGCATTTGAATTAAAAAAAAAAAGGTACTTTTCGGTTAGCCGGGCGCCAGTGAGACATATAAATATATATATATATATATATATATATATATAAACTTATTGCAAAAATTAACCATTGAAACAGAAATAACTGACCAAATGCAATGAAATTATTATCCCAAATAGCTATGTCAAATTACACATTATAAAACATAGTCCTAACAAATGAAGTATTTATTCAAAAAGTGAAACATAAGTAAAAAAAAAAAAAAACACAAGTAAAAAAAAAAAAAAAACACAAATGCAAGCTTATAATGTAATTTACTTTTTCAAGGGCTGGGAAACCACATTATAAGCAAAGAATGATTGTTTTCTGTAACTGTCACAAGCTTAAAGCCAAAATTTTGTGACAATTCCAAGCCCTAACAATCATTGGAAAGAAATTGCAAAAAAAAAAAAAGGATACCTTTGAAAATAGAACACTACAAAGCAAACGGGAGAAAATAAATCCATTTATAAACAAATAAATACAAAGGAAGACAAAGAAAATCTATACATTACAACATAAATTTGTCCAGAATCCGAAGCCAAAAATGTTTTGTGCTAAGCACATGGTAAAGTGAATAAGTGAATTCAAACGTACAAGTTAAAATTACAGTTAATTTTCTAAAAGTAGCAGGTTATTAATTTAACCATTGTGATTTTAACTATTTCTAATTTAAAATATAAAAATACAAATAAATAATATAAAAACTATAAATTCATTTACTAAAAATATTTTTTAACTTAAATAATTTTAATATATATATTATATTATTGGAATATTTAAAAATTTCACTTGTATTCCAAGTTTTCAGTTAAAAGAGAAAAAAAAAATTGTGAAAATTTATATGGTGCTGCCAACTGGTTTTATAATAAACAATAACTAAAAAATAATACTAAAGAATAATAGTAATAGTTTTTTTTTAAATCATTATATGGTGCTGCCATCTAGTTAAAGATTAAAACAATATCTAAATAACTATTAATTATTTTGATTAAGTAAATTTTCAGTATAAAATTATTTTATCTATTTTTACATATGTCAACATTTAAATAATTTCAAAACATAAATAAACCCATAAAATCTAAAATATTATTGTAGAAGTCAAATTAAATTTTCATTTTATAAATAATTATATGCAAGCTTAAAAGATTTACCAATATGACTACATGCACTTATTGGAACTAACATCTTGCAAAATTTTATTAACCCTGAAAAATAAAATTAGATTTTCATTTTATAAATATCAATGCAAGTTTAAAAGAAATACCAAAATGGCTACACACACTTAATGGAACTAACATCTTGCTAAATATTATTTATTCTGAAAAATAAAATTAGATTTCACACACTGATAGCTAAAAATAACCAAACATTTCCAATATGTTAACCTCACGTATTGAATCTAATATCTTGCAAAAAATAAAAAATAAAAAAGCATTTAACTAAATTGTTAAATGTTCTCTACCTGGCAAGGGAAAAAAAAAAAAACATTAAATCTCCAATATGGCAACGCACTTATTGGAACAATATTATATTTAAAGTTCTCTCCCTAGAAAAGAAAAAAAAAATTAGAATTTACTATTTAAATTTTTTAATTAATAAAAGATATTTAACCAAAATATTCCCACTCAGCTCTCACATAAAGGAATTCATTCTTTAGCCAAATATATCAGTAATCAAAATGTAAGTGTTTTAACAGATAGAATGTGCAAACATATAAACCCCAATGAAAACAAAATTTATATTCGTAAAATTGACTTAACTAAATAAAAGGGATAGCCATATTCTACTGCATGTTGAAGAATAAGTTTTAAATTTTGAGTTTTAAAATTATTAGAACAAAGATTGTTTATTCTATGTGCAAAATTTAGTAAAATATTTACAAATACTGATTTATGTATACAAGACTTATAATTAGTAAATAAGTTAACTTTAAATGTAAAATCATTTCTTTTGTCATAAATGTCAAACAAAATTTTATTATCTTTAAGAATTATCTTAAGATCAAGAAAATTAATTTCATTATTTACCATAAGGTTGAAACTATAATTTAAATTTTTATGATATTTTATTGGTAGTAAATAATTTGAATTATTATTAAAATAGAAGACAATTATATCATCTATATAACGGTACATTTTACAATTAGCAATATGTGAATTACGTTCATAATAATATAAATATAATTCTGCAAGAATTGAAGAAACAATACCACCCTGTGGTAATCCACAGCATTGAATATATATATTCTCATTAAAAACAATATAATTATGATGTAGAATAAATCTAGTTAAAGTTTTAAAGAAATGTTATTTTTTAATTTTATGGAATCCTTGTATTCTTTGTATAATAAATTGACAATCCTGAACATATCCTTGATATCAATATTATTAAATAAGTCATTAAAGTCAAACGTCTTCATGTAAGTTATGTTATTTAAATTTTTTATATTATTGACAAGTTGAAAACTATTTTTTATGCTAAACAAATTATCTTTTAGTTTTGTAAGTTCAAACAATTTAGTGAGAATAGTTAATAGAAATTTACTTGCATTATTATTATACGTATTACAGCCTATAGTTACAGTTCTAAATTTTATAGGAGTTTTATGAAATTTAGGTATAACAACAATGTATGGATAATTAAAGTTGTAATTTTTAATTTTTAGCAATTTATAATATTGAAATATATGTCGATTATTAATAATTGTATTAAGATTAGTTTTTTTTAAATTTAAACTTGTATTTATTGCATTAGATATTAGCTGTGAATAATATTTTTTGCAGATGAAAGCATAGTTGTTTGGTGATTTATCAACATAAGTAATAATAAATTTGTTTTGTAAATTCTTTATTTCACTATTTAGTTGTTTAACATTAAAATTAAAATTTTCCATATTTCTGAAGAGTTCAACATTTAAATTACTTAATACATTTAATTTCCATTCTTTAAAAAATTCAATGGGTTTATTATAATCTATTGAAATTTTATATATAAAAAGGTCAAGATCCAGATTAAATTGTTTTAATATAGAAAAAATATTATAACATGATGGTGTTCGAAATTTAGTCCCATTAGTCATAAAACTGCGCAGATAATCATTCTCGACAATATTAATATCCCCTGTAATAATGTGACCATGTACCTTATCTACATAATTACTAAAACTAGGATTATTACATAAGCACGGAGGTTTATCATTTGATGTAAGAAATTTTGCAAAATTATTGTAATTGAAAATTCTACGTCCAAGTGTAACATTGTATTTGTATGATTTATGTATTGTAAAATTTTTTATGGGGAATTTGTTATTGTTATTAATTACATTGTGTATATTAATTTTATTAAGTACTATATTGGAAAAAGTGATTATAAGTTGAGTATTGTTAGTTTTTTTATAAGTATTTTTTGAAATTTTTACATTAAGTTGATTAATTCTATATAATAGAAGATCAAAATATACATCACTAAAATGTGGTGATAAATTTAATGTTAAAAATACTTTATAATAATTATTAAGATTTTTCTTTTTGATCGAAAAAATATGTTTCCTTATATCAAACCAATTGAAAGTATTAGTGAATTCATTTTCCATATTAGATAATTGCTGTATATATATATATATATATATATGTATGTATATATTCATACATATAAGTGTATATATATGAATGTATATACATGTATTTGTGCAGATATATGTGTATATATATATGTGTGTATATATACATGTATTATTACATGTATAATATCTATCACTGGCGCCCGGCTAACCGAAAAGTACCAAAAAAAAATATATTGCAAAAATGCCGTCGTACACTTGAAAAAACACCTTTTGGCTTAAAATTTCTCATCAAAACTGTTTTTCTTTTTTTTCTTTTTTTTTTTAAATAAAATTAGTAACAGTTTTTTCTTTTATTTTTCCAGATGTATAGCCATTTCAATTCTTTCTGAAAAAAAAAAAATCTTTTGGCTTAAAATCAAAATGTTTGGGGTCAAAAGAAAATCAAAATCGCCAAAAACAAAAGATAAATCGCCAAATTTTGCTTCAATAGCAATCTTGCAACTTGAATAATTTTTTAAGCATTACGAGCATTCCTAATCATGTTTAAATTAAATATTTTCGTTTTATAATATTATCTCTCATCAAAACTCTTTTTCTTTTTTTTTTCTTTTTTTTCTCTTTTTTTTTCTTTTTCTTTTTTTTAATAATATTAGCAACAGTTTTTCTTTTATTTTTCGAAATGTATAGCCTTTTCATTTCTTTCTGCAACAATAATGGTCGCCAAAAAATAAGCAATGGTAACCTTTTCGGCCAAAATGACAGAACTTTTTATCATAATTCTGTAACTAATGTTCGTAGAACAATATGTTATATACTAAAACCTTCCCTGAAAAATTGTCTATCGAACAACGTAAGTTCCATCAAAATCCATTCAGTGGAACTCGAGTTATAAAGGAACGGAACTAAATTTCCGTTTGTGTTTTATATATATAGTAGATGTAAATGTAAATAATTTGATTCTTGGTTGGTGCAGCATGTCTGTTGAATACTTTGTGCCAGTAATAACCAACAAACCAAACCATAAGATTGTATACTTTAAAATGTAAATGCAAATTAAATTTAAATTATCAATTAAAAAAAAGCGTTTCGAAAATATGTCTTATATTTAATGAATATATCGGGGGGAAAAATTGAAACCGTGAGAAAATTAATTTAGATTGCGAAGTCATAAATTTTGTTTTGGTTATTTTAGCTATCAAAAGACTTTATATTCTATATGACTGGTTTTCATGAAGTTATAATATAAAAGCAATAAAAAGTAAAATTTAAGTGTTTCTAAACAGAAGATTTCAGTGAGGATTTAAAATTTATTAATTTTTATGTGAATTAAAACTTTTCTTGTATTTTTTTGTTGACGTCATTGTTACTCAAAGTATTCACAATGTTTTGTATGTATCTTATGTGGGAAAATTTATATAATGCCATTGAAAAGTCCATGACAGTAGGAGTAAATTATAAAATGAGTCTTTACCAAAATTTGGAAAAGTTTTACAAATCATAAAATGAGAAAGAGTCATCTTTCTGTGTTTATACTTCGCCTAGACTTTTAAGAGATATTTAATTTGAAACTATAGATAGCTATTCTAATTCACCATTTCAAGTTTAATAATACATTAGTTTGTAGGTCTTGTTAATGGCAACTTTTTTTTTCCGAAGTTGGACACCTGGGATTCTTAACAATTACATTATTACAATATAAAATCATTATATAAAATATATAAATCATTCAATTTACTTGTCACTGTGTTAAAAACATTAGTTTTGTGTTTAGAGAAATCACAATAACGTGATTAATTCTTTTGTTTTATGAAGCATCAGTAATTCTTCCTGTATCATGTGCTTAAAGCATTCTTTATGAAATTATCCCAGGATGATAGGTAACTGTTACATAGATGCCTTTAGATAGAGTTGTAGAGAAAGAAGTATGTAGTCAATCATATAAATTATTAAAATCACAGACACTTCTATGAGAGTAATTGCCGGAAGACAGTTGTTGTAAGATCTCTAAGTTTCTTTTAATTCATTTTCTGTAATCGTTTGGGCTGTCTCTCTGATATGATCACGGAATTTCCATTAGGTGTACTACTCACGTAAAGAGGCAGTTTTAAGGGAAGCTGCTAAAGGGAATATTTAACAACAATGAGAATTGAGCGGAGTCTGACTCTGTGGAAAAAGTTGACCAGTTATTATAAGCTTATTTTAATGTTTTGTGCATGAATCAACTATTAACACTTTTCAACTTCATGAATCATTGAAGAAAATCAGTCGTATATTACGGGATAAGAAACTTTCACTTAAAAAGTTTTAAAATATAGCAAGTTTTCTTGCGTAATTGGTATTTTTAAACAACACAATAAACTGTATTATATTTTTACGTTTAAAAAATAAAAAAATATTTGCATGAGTACGCTGAAGAAAAAATTTAACACGATACAGATGAAAATTCAAAAATTTGATTGCGTATAGTTCATAACTGTTCTATATTATTTCATTTGACCAAACGGAACATACGGGTAACATATGTACTGTAACGGGTGACATGTGTACTGTAGTCCAATTTACGCATGGCATTGTGAAGCATGCTTGCATTGTCACTGTTGCCCTACATCTGTATCATGCTGTGTCATTAAATATATCAGTAACATATCCGAATAACTATTACCTCAAACGATTGCCTCAGCAGAGTAAACAGGACAGTACAACTTTGCTTTTAAAATTGTACAGAAAATATCATTATTATGTGTTTCTGTGTAACCCAGAAGAGTCAAATGAAACAATCATAAATTTTGCAAACTTTCAAATTTCTTCTGTATTGTGATTAATCTTTTTCTTCCTATTGTTATTTACAACGACGTTATTGTCATTAGTAATGAGGACAAAAATGTTGAAAAAACCTATGTTTTTTTCAGTATGCTTTGTATAAATCCCCTTATGTAAAATTAAAAGTTCTGTCCTAGTCCACAAAATTAATCTCTGAACATTAATATACGAATCTACTTTTTTTTTTTCAAATATTTACTTAATCATTTGAGCTAGGGTGTCACGTACATCACATAAAAACATAAATTTACTCTGAAGGCTGCGTTCGAAAACGACTCCTTTCCAACTATTTATGAAAGTTAAGAGAAAGATAACATCTTCCCCAGATTGCAAACGATCACTTTGCCCAAGAAAACAACGCTTCTTTACACTAATTAGACAACTGTAATTACTGTCTCCTTGCCTGTATAATTACACTTCTGAAATGTGTTTCGTAACTTGTAGTCGACCTTCAAGCCTGAATCTGTGACCCTATGGAGCTTCGTAGTATTAATTTTCAAGCGATAGAGGTCCACGCTGACAAATTGGGCCGTCAACAAGTGATGTGACGTCACAGCAAAGTGTTTACACGCGCTGTATTATCTGAGTGATTAATTACTTAGCGCTGGAGTTATGGAAGTGTTAAAAGCAAAGATTAGGGTTCAAGACTTTGATGTCTGTATTGTTGATACTTCAGGACGGCAATCCCTAATACAGATATAACCATTTCTCTGTGCATGTTGTTCATCTATCTTATCGTAACTGAGATAACTTCTTCGTTTCTTGCGGATATTCGCTGAAAGTGTAGGACTTAAATGTGGGTGGTTACAATTTAGATTATTTTGCGTGGGGTTTATCTAAAATTTTTGTAAAATTTACTACCATGAGAAATAAACTCACTTTTCATATAAATTTTTTAAGAGACTGCTCCATTTCTTCCGATATGGATATCAAACAGTTCAACAAAAAGTTTTACCAATTTAATTGTCTTCTTATATTGTTAACTTCAATAATTTTTTAACCGATTATATATATACATATGCATATTACTTTAAAATAGTTGGCTATTTGATTTGTTTACGTACAAGAAATGTACCATTGAGATATCTGCAGGAAAGACAGAGCCGTTAAATGCAGGACTTTGAAGTGACGACTCGTGACTCATTTTTTACAGCGCTACATGTTATTTTCAGAAGATTTCCCACTCTTTTTACTTTTGTAAACACTTTACAACAACTATTTTCGAATAATAATTTTCGGATTATATAATCGTAGAAATTACGATTAAATAAGCCGAAAATTTAGTAGAAAATAGTATATATTTCGAAAATACGACGCAAGTCTCATTTCGCAACTCATACAGTATACTTTCCCTGTCAGATATGCACGTGCATATATAATTAGCATATTTCAGAAAATGGTGTCGTTCTGTATTTAGAATGCGACATAATAATTATAGCAATTTTGATAAATTAGAAAAAAAAAATGGAAATTATCCTATTTCATTTGTGATTTGAATTTTATAATTACCAACTAACGTAGAAAATGCTGACGTAAATCAAATTACTCTGCGCAAATGCCGGCAGTAATTTTGAGTAGAAAAAAAATCCCATTGATTTAAATAATCACTTTCTCCGTAACTATTTCCTATAATTACTGCCGCTCCTTTCTCCAAAATGATGGCTTTTAAATGACGGCTCTCATTTCTAAAGTCACATCAGCATTTAGTAGAAACAATCCTAATTATCCAGTTAAGTTTTAAGTTCTTTAAATTAAAGAACATAGCACCAATTTTTTTTTGCGTGTGTGCGCTACTTGTAAACATCTTAGTTAAATGCTTTGAATTTTCAAATTTCTTTGACAAATTGTTTATCGGCAAATCTCGAAATCTTTGCTTTAAAATGTTGACAACTTAGATTTATTTGTAGTAGGCGGTTATTTTTTATCTCGTTTTTGAAACGATGTTAATTTCTCAAAAGAAAAATGCCTATTAAGTACTTTTGACTAATGAAATTGATGCTCTTTAGCTGTACTTAATTTGTAAATGTAGCACCTTTTAGAAGCTTTTCGATGAAAAATGGGAAGTAATTTTTTTCCTTTAACGATAAATTGAAGCTGCAATTTGCCTTCAAAATTGCATCAGTGTTTTTATGAAACTCCTTTGTATTTTATTAATATCATTGTTTAAAATAACTTTAAAATCAGAATTATATTAATACAATTAATTAAAAAAAACAGAACTTAAATTTGTCGTATATGATAGCAAAGTGGTAAAATGCTTTAAATGTGGGATTAAAGTTTCTAAAAACACAAAATTTGGGAAAAGATGCGTTACCATCAGGACACGACTTTTTGGCGACTTTTTTTGTTTTTCTGAGGTGGGCGGGGGCGCTTTAAAGGTTTATCAGGCTGTTGTTTTCTGATATGCTGCCATCTTGGAATCATGGCAAACGCCATATTTATGTATGATGACGCTGTTAAAAGAAAACAAAACGGGAAGGGTATTTTTATGTTATGGGGATAACTTATTTTTATGTTAAGGGTATTCTGTCCACCCGTTCAAAATAAAAACATGAAATATTATTAAAAATATAAATAAAATTGTACACATATCGTTTGACGATCGATGACCGTTTAAAGTTTGATGATACGGAGTAGCAGATTTTTTTAAAAATGGAACCAGAACAATTTTAAATTACAAAATGAAATTTTTAAAACCTACGAGTGTGAAGGAAAAATTTGCAAAAAGATGAAAAAATTTAAAACCAGAAATATTTCAGATAAAGCAGTAATAAAATCAGTTATCCACGATTCTGAAAAGTGTTCTTTATCTTTAGAAACCTCGGTAACCAATATGTTTTCCAGATTTATTAAAAAAAAAAAAAAAAAAAGAGAAAAAAAAGAAAAAAAAAAAGTTTATTTTGCTGCCACTGATTTTCGGAAACGTATCCGAGTACTATAGTGTATTAATCAGATTTCTCAACCCTGAATAAGGGTTTTTCAGATATTATGAATTTTCATGTAAACATTTTCATGTTCAACAAACATATTTATTTACAGTAAATTAACAGCATTAACATTGAAGTTAATATTTTATACATTTTTATTTACACTTTATACATTTTTATTTACAGTAAATTAACAGCATTAACATTAAAGTTAATATTTTATAAATTTTTATTTACATTTTATACATTTTTATTTACAGTAAATTAACAGCATTAACATTAAAGTTAATATTTTATACATTTTTATTTACAGTAAATTAACAGCATTAACATTAAAGTTAATATTATTTTGTTTATCTTGAATGCATAAATTCAGTTGCGCAGCTGAAAATGTTTTGAGAATTGATAGCATCCTTAAAACCGATATTACGGTTTAAGAATATTAATTAATACACAATCATTTTTATAAATGTTTCTTTAAACCTTGAAAATATACAAGTTTCTGAGGTTTCTAATGATAAAGAGTGCTTTATGAGTCACTCGGAAGAGATTATTGTATATTTTCGTAACTTAAGACATATTTGATTTTTTTTCAGTGTAGAACTCACCTGACTGTGGCAATATGCAAACATTTTGCTGAGATGTAGCTTTTTTTGCCGATCTTTCAAGGTTGGAAGCAATTTCATGTGCAGTAAATGTCCCGCGGTATATCATGTTTGTATACCCAGAAAACAGTTATTCTAAACAGACGTAGCCCTTATAGTCATCTTTTTATAGCCCTTCCATATAATGTGTCGATGAGTAATAAAAAATTATATGAATTTATTCGTTAATCAAGGTGACAATCATTATAGTAACTTGCAGAATCTATTTTTGAATTAAATAATGCATTTCTTGGACCAATTATGTCTGTTGACAACATTTTTTTCCCCCGTATCCTCGCAAACTTTGTCAAAGTCAGCCAAGTTATATGGTAAGAATACTATTGCGCAGACTGGTATACCAGTCTGCGCATAATAGTATTCTTTCACTTTGATACGCTTCCATAAATAAAAAATTACGGAAGAGTTGCCATTTAGAAACCCGGTTACTTCTGACTGTATTTGGCGCACTTCAAGATATTCTATTGTCTTCTATCAAATCAGTCAAATGATGTCATCTACTAATTTTTTCAAAACTTCGTTATTTAACATTTCTTTCTGAAATCCGAAATAGTTGATATTAAGAGTAAAAATAAATAGAAGCATGCATGTTTTATACTGTTCAACCACGCTTCTAAGAACCCCGGTTGGCAGAATGCCAAGCCGATTCCATTTACACTGTAGGGAGAATAGCCCCGGCAAAAGAAGCTAAAAACATCACTCTTTATCTTAGGCAAGCGTACTTACGGCTTACAGACTTCCCCATTTTCGACATGGACTAGCCATTTTCGCCCATGCGCAGTTCGCTCCAGGTTTCTATCAAGCGTGGTGCATCAGTATCTAAAATCGTTTCTCTTTTTTTAGAAAAATACTAGTAGTACATAACTTTTTTCAAACTTGTGTCTACGTGTCATACATGCAAATTTTGTGGTTATTACACACTATTTCTTTTTGTTTTTAGGGTTTCGTTCATCTCACGAAACCCTATTACTCCCGATTCGTTGCCTGTCTGTCACAGAGCCGTTTCTCAGAAACTATATAAGTTACAGGCATGAAAATTTGTGTACTTATAGCTGAATACCTGCTATGAAGCTCAAAATATTAAAATTTGAAAAAATCGTATTATGTTAATACAGAGAGACAAAAAACCAAAATTCTAACAGCCTTTTCCTATTAAATTCAAACATTTTTCGTTATAGCAGTTGCCAACAATTAAAAATTCGTAATAAAATTCTTTCTACAATAATTAATTTTCTATTGAATGATTTCCACGTGAAAAATGAAAACGAGATAAAAGGTTTCACCTATTGAAAAAAAAGATTAATATGATGTCATATTGGTAATAAAAAGAAAATTTTCAAATATTTCTCAATAATACAAGGCGTATGAATATGTGTAAATACAGAAAGCAGCTTAACATGGCGTCATTAGAGAATTAAAAAGAAAATTAATCTGACGTCATATTGGAAGTTTAACGAACTTTGTCAAATGTTTGAGAATAATACAAAGAGAGTATCCATATGAGTAATAGAGAATAGTAAATATATAAGTTTGAGGAACGTATTGAATCATGATTAAAAAAAATGATTATGGAAATATTGGCATATTTTAACATTTTGAAGGTTTTGAATTGATTTTTTTTTAATATCGCATTTTGTCCAAATGACATATATTATGCTATCGGGCGGGGTCAGATATTCGTAAAAACGAGAAAAATAGACCGGTAATTTTTTACTTTACAAAAAACATGACCTTTTTTATGAAAATGAAATTTATTTGGATTTAATAAAGAAAGGATAAAGTGTTTTGAAAGGAACATTAAAGGAAACCCTTTGTGCAATCTTCGATCACACTTACTCACTTGTTTTCGTTTATTCCTTAACATTTGGGTATCAGTGTAACTCATTTGTCTCATCTACTGATTTGCAACAAGACGATGTCATTTCTAACTCTCGGTGTAAACCTCTTTTTTTTTCTTATGCAATAAAAAAATCATGATCCTGAAATATATTAATTAATATTGCAAACGTAATCGAAGACGTTTTGATACAAATAGCTCAACGAATCGATCGAATTAAATTGTTATCTTAAATGATTATTATACTCCTTAGTCAGTTCTATTATTTCCTTTTTACTTATTTAAAAGTTTAATGCTGATCACTACAATACATTTTTTTCGATTTTAATACCGCTTAATATGATGAATATTGACATTTAGAATTTGATCTCTGACTACAATCAATAATGTTTCATAACTATGCTTGTGAAATTAAAGACATTCGCCTAGCAACAAATTATTGTATATCCTTCCATTTAATAATCCCAGGCTTTCGGAAAAAGAAAAAAGAGAAGATGCTAGCTTACGCGTAAGACTGAATCACACGCCACATGGTTCTTCATGGCGTAAACTGCACCAGCCTGAACTCTTGAAATTTTGAACTCTTTAACACCATGCCTGGATATCTGGGCTCGCAAGAGAACGAACTGTTAAAATACTATATACCGATTTTATTTAGTGTAACTCTGATTTTCAATAAAAAATGATATATCTTTCACTCACTCTTAAAGCGTGAATTAATTTCCTAAATAATATGTATAACAGTATATCGTGCAAGTTTTCTAATATTAAATACATAATTAAGTTTATGAAATGAAGCTATTCACTTTTCAAATATATTACATACTAATCAATTTTATTTACACTATAGAGAAGAATAAGTGTATTAAAGCTGATAACAACAAAGTGATCAAATAGATGCGATGATGAATGAGTGAATACATGCTGGATTACACGAAAAGCATAATGCCCTAACTACCAGAACTCCAACGGACAAAGGTAAGAAGCCTTTTCCTTACCTTCTACTATTGGGTGAGATAATTATTTATAACTGTATGACTAAGATTAATAAGAAAGAATCATTAAATTACAAACGAATAACTTTATAATAATTGAATTACTAGATGAAACCCGTCAAAATTTGACGGCAAAAAACTTGATAGTACCATAAAAATAAAATTCATAGCTGCTTTAAAATGTTTGAAACTTTTGCAGAATAATTCGAATAAATAAAAAACCCACTTTGAATTAAAGCTAGGTTGAAGAACAGCAATTGGCTAAGTTTCACTGGCACATGCACTCGCGGAATTTCTTTCATCTGACACATTTAGCGCTATTGTGCAAGTAAATGGTAAGTGCCCCCTTGGGAAGGGGAAAATGGCGGGATGGACCAAGGAGATGCATAACATGAATAAGCAGTCAAAGACCTTTCAAACGATATGTAACATGAGGGGTGTGTGCAAAATTAAAAAAAGTACCCCCTTGGGGGGGGGGTAAAGTAGGGGATGGACACGGAACATGCATAATATGATTAAGTGGTCACAGACCTTTCCAACGATATATAACATGAGGGTTGTGTGCAAAATTTAGAAAAGTACCTCTTTGGGGGGGGGGGGGCAAAGTGGGGAGATGGACATCAGAGATATGCATATGATTAAGCAGTCACAGACCTTCCCAACGATATATGACATGAGGGTTGTCTGCAAAATTTAGAAAAGTACCCCCTTGGGGAAGGGGGAGGGGGGCAAAGTGGGGAGATGGACATTGGAGATGCATAATATGATTAAGCGGTCACAGACCTTTCCAACAATATATGACATGAGGGGTGTCAACAAAATTTAGAAAATTGACCCCTTGGGGGGGGGGCAATTGGGGAGATGGACATTAAAGATGCATAATATGATTAAGCGGTCACAGACCTTTCCAACAATATATGACATGAGGGTTGTTTGCAAAATTTAGAAAAGTACCCCCTTGTGGGAGGGGCAAAGTGGGGAGATGGACATTGGAGATATGCATATGATTAAGCAGTCACAAAACTTTCCAACGATATATGACATGAGGGTTGTCTGCAAAATTTAGAAAAGTACCCCTTTGAGGGAGGGGGGGGGCAAAGTGGGGAGATGGACATTGGAGATGCATAATATGATTAAGCGGTCACAGACCTTTCCAACAATATATGACATGAGGGGTGTCAACAAAATTTAGAAAATTTCCCCCTTGGGGGGGGGCAAATTGGGGAGATGGACGTTGGAGGTGCATATGATTAAGCGGTCACAGATCTTTCCAACAATATATGACATGAGGGGTGTCAACAAAATTTAGAAAAGTGCCCCCCCCCCTAAGGGGGAGGGGAGTGGCGGGATGGACCCCGGAGATGCATAACATGAATAAGCAGTCAAAGACCTTTCCAACAATACGTAACATGAAGGGTTTGTGCAAAATTTACAAAAGTACCCCCTTGGGGGGGGGCCAAAGTGGGGGGATGGACACCGGAGATGCATAATATGATTAAGCGGTCACAGACCTTTTTAACGATATATAACATGAGTGGTATGTGCAAAATTTAGAAAAGTACCCCAATTGGCGGGGGGGACCACACAGATGCATAACATGAAAAGGCAGTCGCAGGCCTTTCGAACGATATATCATATGAGTAGTGTCAGCAAAGAAAAGTCTCCGCCCCGTGTGGGCAAAACATACTCCCCCCCGCCGCCATAATTATTGATGCGGACTCATTTTTTAAATTCGTTCGCACCCCTCTTCTCCCGCAAAATGTTGTGAATTTTATAAACTCCCCTTCCGAATTTTTTTATACCAAAACCACTTATGTCCGTCGTCTTCATGCAGAATTTTGTGCTTAACGCCAGACACAACAACACACACACAGACAGACGTTTACCGACATTAATATTATAGATGATACTCAGTGCCTACACATTTCACCCTTTATAATTCAGCCAATGAGTTGACGGTTGTTCATTTCCAGAAACGAAACAATAATTCTTTAGGATGAATTTTGTTTGTTTGATACACCGTGGCAGAATGCGTACAATGCAGCGATAGGCGTCACAAACTTTTTAGGGCACCTGCAGACTAAAAACATATAATCAATCTTCGCGGGAAAAAAATCCTAGATTTCGTCAAATGATCAAGGGGAAAACACTAATTTCATCAAAGGATCACGTAAAACGTGAATTTTGTTAAAAGGCCACAGAAAAACGCGATTTACGCAAAAGATGAGCAAATTTTGTCAAAGAATCACAAAACAGGAAATTTCACCAAAACATAGCGCTTTCTTGCCAAATTTCGTCTAATAATTGCGGAATAAAATGTATTTTATCAAAAAATCGCTGGAAAACGCACATTTCGTTAAAGTATCGCGAGAAAAATGCGAATTTCTTCAAAGATTGCTGAAAAAACGCGAATTTAATCGAAGGATTGCTGAAAATTCATGAATCTTATCAAAAGGCAGCAGAGAAAATGTGATTATTATCAAAGAATTGCGAAAATAGAAAATTTCGTCTAAGGATCACAGAAAAACGCAAATTTCATAAAAGAATCGTGGAAAATAACGCAAATTTCGTGAAAAAAAAATCGCAGAAAAAACACAAATTTCGTCAAATTATCGCTGAAAAAAACACGAATAGCTGAAATCATAGGATAGCTGAAAAAATTGTGAATCTCAACAAAAAAAGATACAGAAAAAAATGCGAATTTCATTAAAGAATCACGAAAAAAAATACGAATTTTGTTAAAGGATTGCGCAAAGAATGTGAATTTTTTGAAAGGTTCGTGTGAAAAATGAAACTGTCTTTATTAAAAACAGCACACACACAAACATCTATACAAACCTCAATACACGCAAACATATTATAGGCAGGGCTTGAAATTCAATTTTTCCGAGGACGGGAGTCTCCCTACCAACATTTTTAAATGGAGGGGAGTTGTAATGTTTGGGAGGGAGAAAAAAAATCTTTAAACCCCACTATTATTTTACGTGCTATTTAAAGAATTACATTAATGCAGACATGACAAAATACCATTGAAAAAATTAAGTCGACTGAGAATGATTATGTAAAATGTTTATTTTTATTATAAAAAGGGGAAGAAAGTTAAGTTTTATATATGCAGTGTATTTTTCAAGTTCCATTAAATGTGTTAGGGACCCTTAACAATTAGGTTGTTAAATAAATTTCTGACTTTAGATTTTACTTGATTGAGATTCACCGATCGATCGTGGAAAAGACGCAAAGTTCATCGATCTGTCGCGGAAAAAACGCCAAGTTCGTCGATCTGTCACCAAAAAACGCGAAGTTCGTTGATCAGTCGGGGGAAAAAAGCAAATTTCGTCGATCGATTGCAGAATAAACACAAAGTTCGTCGATCTGTCCCCAAATAACGCAATGTTCGTCTATCTGTCGCAGAAAAAACGCAAAGTTCGTTGATCAGTCGCAGAAAAAAATGCAACGTTCGTTGATCTGTCACGGAAAAAACGCAAAGTTCGTCGATCAGTTGCGGAAAAAAGCAAATTTCGTCGATCGATTGTGGAATAAATGCAAAGTTCGTCAATCAGTCCGGGAAAAAAGAAAAATTTCGTCGATCGATTGCGGAATAAACGCAAAGTTCGTCGATATGTCCCCAAAAAACGCAAGGTTCGTCGATCAGTCGCTTAAAAAACGCAATGTACGTCGATCTGTCGCAGAAAAAACTCAAAGTTCGTTGATCTGTCACGGAAAAAAACCACAAAGTTCGTCGATCAGTCGCGGAAAAAACACAAAGTCCGTCAATCGGTTGCGGGGAAAAAAAATCATGAAATTTATCGTTCGGTTGCAGGTAAATTAAATAATGCAAATTTCTCCAAAAATGCTGAAATTTTTTGGGCGGGAGGCTCCCGCTCATGATCTTTTTTGGGCGGGATTTCGAAATTTTCGACGCGAATCCCGCCCGGAAATTCAAGCCCTGATAGGTATAGTTTTAATCTGAAATAATATACTGAACTTGAACTAACTTTTGAAAAATCGGGTTAACCCAAATCCAACTTGCAGAAATCTACACTCAGTCTGAAATCGACTCGAACCATAAAGACAGTTAACCCAACTTGCAACAAAAATAATTATTGCCGAGATAGCATTTACCCTCTCTCCCTGTGCTGAAACCTTTCAGAAAATTTTCTGTGAATTTTCTGATTTTTTCTTTTCTCAGAAATGCTGTAGTCATTTTGTCCCCCAATTTTGCCCTTTACAATTCAGCCAATGAATGGAGGGGGCCAAAGGAGCGTTCCTTATCACAAACGAAAGATGAGATACATTCGTTTGATGTCGTTGTTGAAAATTTATGGATTTCTATTATTAAAGTAATTTTTTCATTTTACCGTATTTATTTTCTTTTTGTGTTGTATGTATTTTGCTACTTTGAATTTTTTTAAACTAACCCTTTTCTTTTTGGAGAGTGAGAGAGAGAGATTTAGTAATTTGGTGACACGAAGTTCCGCAAATTCTTAAAATCCACAAATCGTTTCCAATGTAAACAATGAAATTTACAATTAAGTTGCAAGTGCAAAATTTCAGTTTTTTAAAATTTTCATGTCATTCTGTACACATTTTAATATGTCATTCTGATCATTATACATATTTAGTTATGCATTATTAATTATTTACTTGACCTTTACTTTTAATATTTTAAATATTTCAAACTTAATGCTGAATGTAATTATTAAAACATTTGAAATACTGCATTCGAAAAATGAAATTTCAGCTTAGAAATGAGACAATTACTATTAGGTTAAAAAAATGTAAAGTAGAAAAGTACTTATGATATAAAAAGAAGAAAAAAAAATACACCAGAATTTATCTGTATTACGAAAGCGGGAGAAATGATTTTCTGTGCTATACGAAAAGATATCCAAATAACTCAATCATGAACATAGAAATAGGTATCGGTTTCTATATTCATGTGCATTCAATCCAAACTTGAAACTTTTAAAAAGGTCATTGAATGAATGAAATTCATCTCCGCCTTTCACATCCAGAAAACTTGCTGTGTCGCCAATTATGTTTATATTTTATATATATATAAAAAAATAATAATTCAGGCACTTTTCCGTTATACGGACACCATTGTCGCCAAACATACATACATATATACATTTTGGCATAGTGTCCGTATAACAGAAAAGTACTAAAGTTCATGGTTTAAAATCACAATAAAATATCATGAAATTTATTGATTAGTTGTGGGAAAATATCGGGGAAATAATGTGTTTTTCGTGAATTTTTTGTTTTGTTAACAATGTGGTTAGAGAGCCAGGGAGAAATCCAGAAAACTTGCTGTGTCGCCAATTATGTTTATATTATATATATATATATATATAAATAATAATTCAGGCACTTTTCCGTTATACGTACACCATTGTCGCCAAACATACATACATACATTTACATACATACATACATTTTGGCATAGCGTCCGTATAACAGAAAAGTACTGAAGTTCATGGTTTAAAATCGCAATAAAATATCATGAAATTTATTGATTAGTTGTGGGAAAATATCGGGGAAATAATGTGTTTTTGTGAAATTTTTTGTTTTGTGTTGTTGTGTTTAATTATAAGCATTCATTATAATTTTCAATGCATTATTAAATTGAAATTTTTGTTTAAAATATGTAAACAAAACAGTGACCAGAAACCTGCACAATTTCTAATATAGATAGATAGATAGATAGATGCATGCATGTAGTACTTTTAATTATTTGGTAAAAATACTGTGATCGTCACTGAGAAAACCTGAATTTAACCTAAAAGTAATTGTCGAGTGTTTAAGCTGAAATTTCATTTTACGAATACAGTATTTCAAATGTTTTAATAATTACATTCAGCTGTAAGTTTGAAATATTAAAAGTAAAGGCCAAGTAAATAATTAATAATGCATAACTAAAAGTAATTGTCGAGTGTTTAAGCTGAAATTTCATTTTACGAATACAGTATTTCAAATGTTTTAATAGTTACATTCAACTGTAAGTTTGAAATATTAAAAGTAAAGGCCAAGTAAATAATTAATAATGCATAACTAAAAGTAATTGTCGAGTGTTTAAGCTGAAATTTCAATTTACGAATACAGTATTTCAAATGTTTTAATAGTTACATTCAGCTGTAAGTTTGAAATATTAAAAGTAAAGGCCAAGTAAATAATTAATAATGCATAACTAAATATGTATAATGATCAGATTTTTTTTTTCTTGAATTATTCAGTGAAACTCGCCTTATAAATGTACGCAAATAATTCACATCAAAATCTTAAAATAACAAAGTTTTCTTTCGTGTTTAACTATGCTTAATAACCAAAAAAGCTTGATTAATACAAAAATTATTTGGTAAAAATACTGTGTTCGACGCTGAGAAAACCTCAATTTAATCATATCACACAGAATTACATATTAAAAGTTTAAAAAACTGAAATTTTACACTTGCAACTTAATAGTTTGTTTACATCGGAAACGATTCGCGGAATTTCGTGCCACGGAATCTCTCTCTCTCTCTCTCAAAAAAAGGGTTAGTTATAAAAAAATTCAAAGTAGTAAAATACATACCACTTAAAAAGAAAATAAATACGGTAAAATGAAAAAATATCTTAATAAAAGAAATCCATAAAGTTTCAACAACCGAACAACCAAATGGAATCGTAATCCACATACGTTTCTAGAGAGAGGAAAAAGCCTTCACCTCATTGGCTGAAACATCGCGTCTGAAGATAGTAGAAGCCGCTAGCTGATTAGCTGAATGCTCGCGCATGCGTATAAAAGGCATTTTTGCATGAAAAACTAAAAAGCAGGTTAGCTTTAAGTATATGGATGAACAAACAGATTATTTAGTAACGATTATTTGAATGATAATAGTAAGAGTTAATAACTGTTTTACAACACAAATGTGGATAAATTAGTAACTAATTATTTGAATTGTAGCATCGTTTTTACACAGAGAAATATTTCATATTGTTCTTCTTAATTACTTTTACACAGCATGTAGATTTCCGATCCTAAGTAATAAGTAAGTAACTCAATGCTCAACAAAGTATATGCTTGTAAGATTTAAATGAAACATGCCCATATTGATTTGTATCGTTTTCTCTTTTCTTCTGCGCTAATAGAAAGAATATTTGGATTTTTTACTCTTGAAAATTCTTATATAACCGTCTTCTTTAATTTTTTAAAAAATATTTTGAAAGCCTTTTAAAGAGAATATTAAATTACGCTCTCATTAAAAAATATACGTTTTTTTTTTATTTTCATTCTTTTCAAATATTTTCTCATTTCAGAAAATAATTTTTCTTTACTTTCATTTAAGCATTATGCTTTACATGTTACAAAATCCTATACAGTATTGATAACAAAATAAGATATCTGATGGTATTATGGTCAATGCAGTTAATATGACCAATCCGTAACAATGTTATCAATTTGAGTGAAATCCGTAAAATGGCACTTGAATCCAATTACGAGGAAGTCAGAAGAGTTGGTTTAGTCACTCTTTGGACTGGACGGACATATCCCCGGATCACGTGCACGACAGATCAGGCATTGTTGTTTTGCTGTTAGTCGCGTTGGCATGTTATAAATTTGATTCTGGTAAGTTTGTTATTTATCTTATTAAACAAACTGTTTATAATTATTTTCATACATGATACTTTAACTTGTTTAATGCTCTTTTTAACTGTATAAATGAAATTCAATATCGGAGTGCTCAGACCAAATTAGGACCATTTTTATAAAATTGATTTTTGTTAATGATATGACCAGGTGGGTAGAAAAAGCAACAGATAGGAGATTATGTTTTGTTTGTTGTAATTATGTGCACATGGAATGTGTCAGAATTGCAAGTAAATATACAAAAAAAATTATTTGCCATTACATGTGCACTTTAAAAAAAATTTAAAAACATTTTTAAACATATTTTTAAATTGTCTTTCAGTTTTTTTAAATTTTTCTTTATGGATATTTTTTTATTCTTCTTATAAAGTTTGAAAAAATAAACTTGGTTTTGTAATGATTGTTGTTTTTTATGCGTTAAATATAAAAATTTTCATTTTATTTCACCTATGGGCTTATTACTTGCATCTCGCCATATTACGTTCCTCGACTCGCATTTTTTAAGCCAACTGTTACAGTTACAAATATTGACCAAAGAAGCTTTTCCAGGGCTAAAAAAGCTCTGCTTTGTTATTCAATTTTTATTGTTTTTATTAAATCGGTTAGTACTACCGTTTAAAAATTTCTAACCTTAGGGTGGTCATATTATCTGCAGATACTTTATTACTATATCGGATTTTAGTAAAATTTGGAAAACCCTGGTTAAGGCAACGCAACCGGTAAGATAACATTTCCCTTTTTACCTAGTCTGCCTTAGAGATTGAATTATTTCTAAATAATGCAAACAGACAGCGATAAAGTTTCATCGCAAAAACGTAAACCAAACTATTAAGTTGTGCCATATTTAAACATATATATCAACAAATTAGCAACTCTTAATAAACTTTTGCACGTATTTATTTTATGCCAATTGCTACATTTTTTTTCTCAAAATCATTTCTCTTTAATTCAATAAAATTTTAACTTCTAAAATACGTTAACTTTTAATTGTAGATCTACAACTGACAAATACAGACATTTCAGTTGTTGTCATATATCTCACAAAATTAAAATTTGCTTAGCAACAAATAAATAAACCTTGATTCCATTGCTATGTTTGAAGCATTGATTATTTTACATAGGGGAAAATGACTATATTAATCTTCTTAATTACATTTTGTTCAAAGTGTAAGACGCCATATTTCTAAGTATCACGCAACTAGTTCAATAATAAACAATACGTATACGTATAAAATAAAATTAAAAAACACGTAATAAAATGTATCGTTTTCTTAAAAGATCTGTGCGTTAATTGAAAGTATATTTGTGTATTTTATTCTTGGGGATACACACATTATCTTGATTTCGAAAATGTTCTTTAATATTTGAAAAAGAAAATTAATCTACTATAAATATTTTAATAAGTTTAATTTAATTCTCATTCTTACGATGTTTTCTTCTTTTTATATAAGCATTTTATGCGAAATTTTGCAAAATTATTATAAGTGCTGATAACAACTTATTATAATTTCAGATTTCGCCAAAAATATAGAAGTCCTAATAAAGTTTCACATAAAAGGTAAGAGACTCTCTGTCATAATTTTCTGCGTTCTATTAATAATATAATGTGTCATGGTTTGTCCTTTTCTAATCAACTGTGTACACTGTTAAAAATAAATCCTCAAATTCACGGTAAAACTACTGGCAGCAAAGTAGCCGGACTTTTTCCGTTCCGTTAGTAGATTTTCCGTTTTTAAAGATAAAAGAAGGACAAACTCCCTTTGCAGAAGCGGTAACTTTCCGTTAACGATCTCAGAAATCACGGAAATATACCTGGCAGCACTGGCAGGAAAGGAAATTATCCGTAAAGAATACACTCGGCTTTTAAAAAATTACCTCTCTACATGTGCTGCCATCTGTCGACTATGACGGGAGTATTTACGATCTGATATACTTGAAGAATATTTTCCGGCCGACATGGGGTTTGAACCAGGGATGTCTCGAGTCAAGTGTCTTGCCCGTTAGACCAGTGGGCGCTTGTTAGAGTAGCAGTTTTAAAGGATGATATCGGGTTTTTCAAAATGGCGGCTTAGAACTTGGAAGCTTGGTAATTTTGAAGTTAATAGCGGGGAGATTTCGTTATGAGATGATGTTCATGTTTTAAAATTGTAATATTAATAGAGGATAAAAATAGGAATTATATATATTCTTAATTTGATTGTTAGATGTAAAATATGAATGTTATATTTTGAAATAAATTCGATAAAAAATGTTTGCTTTTTTGAGAAAATCGATTTTTTTTTCAACTATTATATATTTTTAAAATGTGTTCGCTTAGAATATATTTTCAGTGCCCAGTGCTTTTTATTACAAAATAAATTTCGAATAATTTTAAATGAATGAGAAAACTGTTATTATTATTTTTTTTTTATTCGAAAGCATTATTATTATTATTATTTTATTAAAATCGATTTTTTTTTTTACTTAATTTAACTTATTATATATTTTACTTAATGTATATTTTTTAATCTGTTTGTTTAGAATTTATTTTAAGTGCAAATATTTTCTTATATCTTTAAAAAATAAATTGCAAATAATTTTAAAAGTAACAATTTTCCCAATCTTAATGGGAAAAATGTTACTTTTTTTTATTCCAAAGCACTATTTTGTTGTTTTAAATAAACTCGAAATTTTAATTTATTGAATTTTTAGTTTTTCTGTGCAGCAACATGTCAGTTAAATTTTTTTTTTTTTTAAACGTGCAGCAGATAACGGAATATCTCCGTTGGCCCCTTTCGTCTCCGTCCGTTCTGTTGTTTCCGGGAAATATGAGAAAATTTTCTGTTTTTTAACGGAAAATACCCTTTTATCGCGAAAAGGGACTTTTTCTGTGAAATTCAGGAAAAAAATACCCGTGAATTTCAGATTATTTTTAACAGTGTATATTATAAAATTTTACTTTCTTTTCATCTTGTTATGTTGCTATATGATATGTCTCATTCTATGAGACAATAACGTACCAAGTTTCACGTTTTCAATTTATATTTGTTTAAAAGTTAAGACAAAAAGTTACTTATACCTTAACTTTTGATGGCCAGAGAAAATTCTTTCACTTTTGTTATATACAAAACATTATGCTATTTTCGTCCCAGCCATCTATCTCCGTCTCTCTCTCTTTAGTCAGTTAAAATAATATGGTATTGATCCTCTTGCTGCTATATGTAAAAGGTTTTTACTGACATTGATGTCAAATTAATGAAGGAAAAGAAAGCTCATTCATTATGTTTGAAATATAAATAATTATAGGTTCCACATCGATTCAACTAAAATGAGTCAAGCTCGACTATTAGCAATGTGTTTATCAAATGAAAACATCAGTGTCATAGAAATTCTAAACTGAATTTATAGCATCTAAGAAGATATAGTGTGGTAACCGGCCAACCAGTAAGTGCTAAAAAATTGAATCCAATAAATGTCCAACGATGCTGAAAGATATGTGAGAAATTCACTATATCTCACCCAAAACCCTTGTTTGTAAAGCCTAAAGCCAGGTATAGGCAGATCCCATGTGTTTGAGATTTTCTTCCAAAATAAAACTAATTCTACTAATCGACCGGGATATTTCAAAAGTTTTGCTCAATCATCACCAATCTTACTACTTGAAGGTTTGGAGACAGCTAGATGAATGGATAGAGTGGAGCGGAATCTCTTTGGTCAAGCCGCCCACCCAGTTATGAGAGAATATGCATGGGAAATCCCTTTTCCACCTATCATAACGGACTTTTGTTATTACCTCATCTGAAAGACTTTTTAGTGGCTGGAGAGAATCCGATTGTTCGAGGGGTAACACCAAGGATAGGTGAAGAATAAAACAGTTAGTGAAGAGTAAAGAGTTCTCAAAGTAGATTGCAGATTTTTTTCTCAACCTCAAAGACGGAGTCATAACTCCGGGAAAAACTATTTTCGGGTGATTGTTGAATCACCGGGCAGAGAAAACCTTTCTCTAACAAACTTTGAGGTTGTTGCGTGACAGCCTTGTGAAGCGAGCGTGGACATTCTCTAGTATTGCTCGAACAGCGACTATTTTGATCCCCTTCTCATATTCCGGAAGAGATTGACAGGCTTTGAAATCCTTTACATTTTGTGAAGGGTCAGACGAGCAGTCCGACCCTCGACTCCCACTCCTATCTTTGGAGGGGAACATTGCCTCTGTTTATCTTTGAAAACATAGACTGTTAATAAAGCTGGACACTTACGTAGCTGTAATGTAATCATAAGCTGAAAGAGCCCGTAATATTTTATTGTTGTGCAATTCCTATTAATCAAGAATTTGTATTTTTATTTATTTGAAGTGCTGAATTTAATCAAATTCATTTCGATGATTTACTGGAGCGGCTCATTTAAAGGTCGCTATCTCTTTAATTCATAACATCCTGGACCTGTCACTGATAAATTTCGATCGCAGTGATATCTGCTATAGCTCAATTTTCATGCAATCCTTATTATACAATGTGAAGGAGGGAGTCCGTTCATGCGAACGCGATTTCAAAATTAAATTAGACAAAATACAGCTCATTGAATTAAGATAACAAAATTTCTCTTACCTTTTTGTTGTCGTATGTTCCATCTCAAATCATTTAATCCCAATGAAACATCCAATTGCGATTTGCGGCACTTATTTCCATTCATTGTCTGCTGAACGAAACTAATTTATATCCATAAGATAACACATTGAAGAAGGTGAGATGAGTGGTTGGTTTAAATGAATATATATATATTAAACATTAAGTTTACGCATACAAGTACTAAAACACTATTACATATATTTATAATAAATGCATTATTTTAAGAGAGATTATTTAGTTCGTGGCTACACGGCGTTACATATTTTGACAGAAGTGAAGAGACAGTTAAAGTTCTAATATTAAGAAGCTTATAGCTTATTTACCTCGTGACATAATCACGGGAAAAACTTATTTCACGCTGTTTCTGGAATTAGATGAAATTAATCTATTATGCACAGATTATATAGTTTATATATCATTAAAAAAAATTGTAAATGTTCTTTGTGGCACAATTGTCCTTGAAAACACTTAAATGTTCTTTAAATATAGGTTGGTGAAAAAAGTCTATTAAATCATTCTTAAGTACTTTTACTTTCAATCTCGAGTTCGTAGGCTTGTGTTCTTTCTGATACAATGAGAATGTTTCCTCGATAATTACTTTTCACATCTGCTAATATTTCACTCGTTGAGTGTAAAAGTCTGGTAATTATGAAAGAAGTTATAATTTCCAATACAATGTTTACGTTGAAAAGAGCTAGCAGATGTCACTACGATCGATATTTATCGTTCAGCATCATTTGAAATTTATCGAATTCAATTTTTAGAACTTTATAAAGTATTACTGGAATAGCCGGTTGCCACACTATATCTTCTAGACGCTATAGCTGAATAGTTATAGCGTCTAGACTGTCCAGTGGAAGCAGCTAACTCATTAGGATGTGAGAAATTAGGAGAAATTTGATATTTCTTTGTTTTAGTATACCTTTATACATCAGAGTAGTGTTAGATGTATATGGAGAGTAAAATTTATGTGTAGAGAGTATTTTAAACAAAACCAGACTGTTTCAGTCTTCAATTACACCAAGCTAATGTCTTTTTACTCTTCAAATTTGTCTAAACAGACTCGTCCACGCGAGTATCGACAAGTTCAAGTTTGAGTTTCAATAGTTTAGACAAAAACTGCGTTCATCACTACTCTCTTACACAGATACTCTACTTTGGTGATTATGTTCTATTAATAGATTTACAAACACCTTTAAAAGTTTGGTTTAATCTTGGAATAAACCGAAATTTTTAGTAAAAACTGGATTTTTAGAGAATAATTTTTTTTTCAGTCAGAATGTAGTGACATGATTTATACTGATATGATGTAGCATTCGGATGTATAAGTAACTAAGAAAGCACCTAAAGTGTCATGTAAGTAGTAAAATTTGGCCGTGACTGTGTTTTTATGGCTTTCCTACATTCACAATAAACTTTCTGATCGTAAGCATCTATACTTAAGTTTCTTTGAAGTAAAGTACTTTGACAATTGAACTCTGAAAAACAATGCTATGGCAATAAAGAAATGCAGAATGAATAAGTTCGCATATTACTGGCGAGATTTTAGAAAGAAACAGGGGTACTTTTCTAAAAGAAACTTTGCAGGAGGTAGCTTGATGGTATGACGAGCATTCACCGCTCGTGGTAAGCTTCAGATGGCCTTCACAACATCAAAAATGGATAGAACTGAGTACCAACATATATTGCAAGACCACCTTATCCCGTATCTCCGGCGATTAAGGAAAGTAAAGTTCACTTTTCAGCACAACAATGCCTCAGTACATAGCAGTCATTGTACATGTGATTTTTTTTGAAGCAACAAAAAGTTAATATTTTGAGTTGGCCATCTTGTTCCCCAAATTGCAATCTTATCGAGAACCTGTGGGAGAATTTTAGTTTGCAAAATCTATGTCCACAACAAACAATATGAAAACAAAGACGAGCTCCGTGAATCAACATTAAAAGTCTGGGATGAAACTGACAAACCTACGTTGATAAATTTTATTGAAAGTATGCCATACAGGAATTATGACATCATCCGACGTCATGGACGTCCTTGTAATTATTAGTTTCCTTTTGTAACCACAAAAACAAACATTAATGTTTTTTTTTTTGTTTTTTTTTATGCTGGGTATGTATACTTTTGCATTGACAAGAAACCACATTTTTTGTATTTTTCCCTATGCTATTAATTAAATATGCTTTTGTTTCCTTTTGTATTGTTTAAATTACAACTTACATTTATCTAATGTCTGTCTCTTTTCACAAAAGTCAACACATTTTTCAGAATTTTCAAATTCTAAGGGTTATGTATATTTTTGCAGTGCTGGTGCAGTGTACACTGTAAAAAAAATTCCGAAAGGTTCCGGAAAAAGGTGGTGGTATTAAGATGCCACGGCTTTTTGCTGTTACGTTTCACAACAAGGTAGTGAAACATTCCAATTTTTAATAATCAATATAAGTTTTTTATTCAGTTTCTTATTTAAACAATTAAATGTTAAAGTTTTGTATTACAGATAAAATGAAAATTCCAATAATGAAGCATTAAAAGATTTAAATTTGCTACTTACTTTATCGGTTGATATCCAAACAAAGAATGGCATTTGTTCAGATTGTATTTGTCTCTAAGTGCCTAGGCAGCTGTTTTTCTTCTTCTTTTGTTATCGAAATGGCTAATGCAACATAAAATATGAAGCACGCATGCGCAGAATGTTGTTTACGGAAATGTTGAAACCTCTAAAAAATATTACACGAATCATTGCCGTAATTGACGTGGGACATAAAGAAATTCGAAATTCCGGTAAAATATGCGAAATGTTACAGGATAATTTCCTAAAACGTTCTGAATTTTTTTTACAGTGTAGCAGTTGGATTTATAAGTACCTAAAGTGTAAAGTAGTAGTAAAATTTGTAGCTCGGTGGCCATTTATATATAATGACATGGAATTGTTTTTGTTGTTTTATCTTGGCTCTTCAGTTGTAACAAAAAATACATGAAGGTTGGGTCAATGTATTTAGGATATTATTCTTTCTGTACTATAGTCATACAAAGAAACGTATCATGAAACAGAGATTATGAGATAGTATTGCTCGCTGCAGTGGTTGTGCTCAGGCTATCTGACAGTTATCTAATCCAAAATTTCTGAGAAATTTTATTTATTTTTTTTTTTTTTTCAAGTTCATTATGCTTAACTAAATTCCATTACTTAAGGCATATTATTAATGGGAAAATTTTGTCGTAAAAATAGTTTGTTTTCTTGAAAAAAAAACGAGTAAAACAATTTAAAGCTTAAAATATTACCTAAATATGTATTTATTCAAATCATGATTTAAAATACCGTAATTGAAAAAGTTTGTTGTGTTCGTGACACACACACATAAATCATTAGGTTTAGAAATAAAAACAAGAACGGGATGAATACAAATGAAGTCAGGGTAAACTACGTGGAGCAGTGTGTTAATATAATATATGCCTGATTGAATATTTCTTTAAGCAAATTTCGTATTCAATATCATGCATATATTAATTTGACTAGCACAGAATAAAATCATAATTACTCGTATTAAAGAAATGATTTATTGTCAGTAAACACATTATTTTACGCTTCAAAGAGTTACTGACAAATTGAGGCGAGAAAGTTTAGCATTTATTTATTCAAAAATTTCATTGTTTGAAAATCTGGGAGTAAAGTTAAATAGCGGTGATGACAAATTGTGTCTTTAATCAGTTCGTTTACTATCACTGCCTGAAAGGCATCTCAAGATTTATTTGACTTCTATGTAAATATAAGTGACATATGCAGCGAGTCAATAATTTGTGAATATAGACAATATTTTATGCTCGCTTACTAAGTGCAATTACGTGTATTGTTCAGCTATTATTAATATAAACTTTCCAAAATTTAAATATGAATACCTTATATTTTTTTACTACAACAATAGAAAATAAAACTTTTATTTTTCAATTTAGAAGTAATTTTAATGACGAATTTGAAATGAAGAATTGTCTTTTTGTTCAATACATAAAAATCAAAATGCACCGTCTTCCATTTTTTTAAAGGAAAAAATCCTTAATGTGGATTAATCCTCTTGAGTTATGAGTTGCTATTATCTGTATTTATTAACTGTCAAATTTGTGGGATGTCATCTTCCCCAAATTTTACTCTGGTTATTTACAGAACTTCTCTTACTGCTAAACATGCGTGTATTAAAAAAAAAAAAAAAAAGCTTAAGTATCGACAAGCTACAAAGATTCACTCTAAAGATGCACGATAATATTCGTGATTAAGATATTTCTGTTCTGCTTTATATATATGGAGGAAATAAAAAAACAAATGAAAACTAAGATGAAAACAAAATCGCGAATAATAAATTTCTGAAACATTGTTATTATTCATGCTTCGTGAAAAGGTTTCTCTAGCAGGCAGGTTATCATTATGTCTAAAAAGGATGAACAAGATTAAACTATTTTCTTTCCCTTAAAGTGTTTAGGATAAGAGCTGGGGGGGGAGGGGGGGATCGGTGTAAGTTTGATAAAAGAATAAACAATGCATGAGATTTTAAATCACCCTAGCGTAACAAATTTGTTCTCAAACGTTATCTAAAGCGGTTAATTTGAAAATTATGTAAACTAGTGAAATATAAAAAATAAAATAAATAAATAAATAAATAATAAAAGTATAGAAAATTATTAAGTTTGATGGTAAAAAGTAGTTCATAGAGTTCTCTCGGGTTATTTTGTTTTTCGTCTTTAAAAAAAAAATCAGATTTTTCCGAGTTGCACAAGGAATGCCTGGAATATTAAATTATGCTTATGCAAATTAGGTTTAAAGGGATGTCCCCAAAACTGAAATATGTAGGCTTCAAACTCTGTCATTAGTAACGTCAGAAATGGCTCCAGTCTTTCATTAGTTAAGGATGACAGTGAATGGTGATGTGTTTTCTCAGATTATGATGTCGGGAAGCGACACAATAGGACATTTTCTGCTAATAGTTCTGAGAAAATGAACCAATGGTAAGTCTCGACATGTTAAATGAGAGCATAATCTAAATAAATGTTTGAGAAAAATAAGTTATTATGAGAATAGAAATTGAAATATTGCATTCAATTTGTACAATTGAAACATATCAAGAAAATCACAAGTATTTCAGTTGAAAAGATATTATAAACCTTTGGGTCATTGCAGAGTGTTGTTTTATATAGTCATTTTGATTAAAATATTTGCAATGTATTGTTATGTTTCAAAATTAGTTCAGAGATATGAAAAGATTAACAGGGTCAGCCAGTTTTCTCATACAGCCAATATTAAAATGGCAACAGCTTTGATTTTTTTCTCCATAAGAAAAATATCCAAATATTCATTATGCATTAGAAAATTTTTTATTTGATAATAATAAATTGATAAATGATAATAAATGATAATAAATTGATAAATTATATTTTTGATAAACTTAGAAATATTTCCTTTATTAAACTACGTTGAAAAAATGTTATTATTAAATAGTTATTAATATATATTATAATAGTATATTATTATATATTATATAAAATGATATCATTAAATAGACCAAGAAAGAAATTACTGTTTAGCAATACTTATATTTATGAAAGTCTGTTACAAAAAATCCTTTTGGCTCCCAGAATTCTTTTAACAATTGAATCAAAAAAAATTATGTATTAGCACTTATTTTACAGTCTGATAAGAGCTATCTCTGTATTTGAAACGAGCATGCTTATCACAAAAAACAGACTATTTACTTGTTTGAATGTATATTGATTTGGAGATAATTCAGTTACGATGTCGTGAGAACCATGCATTTTTTTTCTTTTATAGGTATACACATTTATTATATTCTGAATATTCCTGCATGAGTGCTCTTATTTGAACTTTATGCATTTTTAAAGATTAAGAATATTTCTTCTTTAAACTCCCACTTACTTAAATGTTTTCAATGTTCAGAAATGTAATATTAATTGATACAATACAAATGTAAATTATCTTTATTCAAAAAATATATTTTTCAGGTTTCGAGGCATGATTTTTCTTTCTTTTTACAAACACCATGTTCTATAAAATATTAGTTTTGGCCAATTAACAACATTAAGCACAAATCAGTAAAAACGATATCAAAGTTTTTAAATACAAATGATACAAAAAAATTTTATTTAAGCATTAAATGAAAACTAAGGTAGTGTGGAATAAATTATATTTTTGCAGATGAAAGCTTAGAAAAAATAATAACTGCTGTGAAATCCATGATAAAGTATTGTTTAAATATTTCCCCTGAATTTACAGTGTAGAGCAATGAATAAGCTCGAAGCCGCATCTCTCACTCGAAGTATTAAATGATCCAGCCTTCTCGATCAGCCAGCCGATCGATGTCTTTAAGTTTAGGAAAATAGCTTTTAAAATTTTCCGGTGGGATCTTCCGTGATCGGGTCTACTATCATACCGCTGACACTCCCGAAATAGGCGGAACTGCGTTCACCTTCAAGACTGCCCGGAACGTTAGTAGATCCGATCACGGAAGGTCCCACGGAAAAAAATTAAAAGCGGTTTTCCTTTAAATTAGTAAAGTTTAAATTAGCTCTATTTCTATAGAATCAATGTTCTGCTTACAATCTGGATATGCAGAAATACCAATAACTGGGTAATTATATATGAAAAAGGGTTATATTGGAAAATAAAAATTTCTTTAAATATCTTTTGTTTAATAAAAATACAGGCCTAATGCATTCAACATACATTAAACCTAATTTTTAATAATATCTTTTTACTACAATTAATAAAAAGGGCACCTTACATTCAGGGATTAAATTGTAACAAAAAGGTATCGAAGCCCTAATATTTTTCAGTACTAACAACTGTAGCGTATTGTCCGTCCTCCCCATCTGCATATTTGTATTTTATACATTATTTGCAAAATTTAAGCCTTTTTTTTTTCAGCAAAAAGAAAACTTTACCATTTTTACTTCATATTATAGACTTCATAGACCTTTAAATACATTTTTTTTTTTTTTCTAGAGATCGATCCAGATATTTGATGATCCGGTTGATTGCAGTTTGGAGAATTGGACTTTTACTGTAGTTAATTTAAAGGGTTATTCAAATTTATCTGGCAGTACAATATAAGACTGTTCCCTAAAAGAAAAGCTCAGGATATGAAATTCGGCGCAAAAATGTTACAGAAAATCTTGGACCTTCTTTAAAGTTCAATTTAGTTCATTGTTATTATTATTATTATTATTATTAATATTATCATAGACATTTTTACTAGATTTTACCGAACAACATTGACCTTTATCACGTATGCAATGGCTTCATGCTTCATGATTTTATAGAACAAAAATTATACTTTATAATAAAGTTTGTTTAAAATTTCTAATCTATTTCTATCATTTTTTCTTAATTTTTAAAATACTTTTTTAAATGTAATTTTTTTTTCTCAAGCAATTTCGATTGTATCTTGCCAATTAGCATTATAGGGAAACAATTTCGGTAAAAGATTTTGTCAAACTTGTATACATAAATAGTCGAAAAATGTGTTCATTATTATGTTATTAGTCAAAATTTGTTATTTATTTCTGCACATACTGTTGCTTTTTCTATACTTGTTGTTTGTAATAATATAATTTTTCTGATATATTAAAATAGGTACAATGCTATTACTAAAATAATAATAATAATAATAATAATAATAATAATAATAATAATAATAAAATTATTTTAAAACTCAAAATTCAAACCGAATCATTTTTTCCCAACCCATGGTGTCGTTCATTTTTAGAAAAGTATATGAAATCGATAATCAAATTTCATAAGATTTCTTATACTTTCACTACATTTTCATTACCAAATTGCTGTTTGTATTTTTTTAAAGTTAATTTTGTAATATAAAAATAAAAGTAACGCATTCAAATTTTAAAAAAAATCAAATCAAATAAATAAGCTTTTAATGAATTTTTGAAAAGTTACCTTTCAAAAGCCTGAAATACGACAGCAACCGAAAGAATTGCATAGGTATAGTATTATTATATACTAGCTGCTTTGCGTTTGCTAGCGGCCCCCTAAATACATCGGGGCCTCGAATTCATACAAACTTCGTAAAAAACTGCCCTAATACTTCGTTAACACCAGGCAGCGCTGAAAAACAATATAAATTTCAAGTAATTTGGGCAGTCTACGTCATTTTGATCTTTTAAACTGCCCTGCTATATCAGAGTAAATATTTCATTATTCAAATTCCGATTTCACAACTGTATAAAACTATAATAAATTTCAATAATTAAAAAAAAAATTATTATTTCATTACTAAATTTTAACTAATTAATTGCATTAATATGACTGATCCTTTTTTTCTTTCCTTCACTACAGTTAAAATTCAAAATCCCGATTTTTTTTAAAAAACATTGATTAAAGAAACCTTTAATAAATTGTGATCATTAAAAATCATCTTTTATTACATAAGTAAATTGCAATTATTAATTGCAATAATATGACTGGTTTTTTTTCCAAATTCTCTTATTAAATTGCAAATTTATTTTTACAAAGTTTCTAGTATGTTAAAATACAAAATTTTATTTGCATTGATACAATTAATATATGTAGTACTGAGAATTATGTATTTCTTATTTTCAAATTACATTTTATAAGAAATATTCATTTTATTTGCAATGTCTACCGATAAATGGCGCCAAAATAATATTTAAAAACGGAGTGTAATCGATATATATAAGTTCCAACGCCATGTCTATTCCTGCAATGATCGCTACGTCGAAAATGGAGTGGTATAGATTGGTTGAAAGAAGTGTTTGTTTGTTGGAAAATTTGCTCTGCGAATAATTACATATTTAATATTTTTAACGTTCACAACGAATGCGATTTATTTTTTTGAACCAGGCTACATCCTCCATGGTTTAATAATTTAAACGTTCACGATGAATGAATCTCTAGATTGTTTTAATTCGTGGAGCGAGATATTGAGCTGCCAACTTTATTTTTACTGAAATAATCTCAGAATATATATATAATTGAATGTAAGTGATCGCTCACACATTAAGTAATTTTGAACGATATTTCTAAAAATGTAACTTTTATGCGGTTTTATTCGAAAAAATAATTTTGAATAAAAATGGCCGTCTGGCATACGAAAAAGCGAAGCGGACACCCCGTAACTGTTGATGACAGTCATATGCTTTGCGCTTTTATTATATAGATATGTGTGTAATAAAATCTATTATTTAAGATTTTGTTTTACATTTAGATCTTTTTTATGTAATTTCTTGCATGGATATGGATAACTAATGTACATGAAATTGTATAACTTTTCTATTATTAGCATATTGTCGCGTATTGTCAGTTTTAGATATTAAGGCTGTCCTCAAATCCAAAGGAACTACTTTTTGACACATTTATGAATTCCATTTTGTTCGGAAACGCGTTAAATTGGCAGGTGTTCTTATTCTGAAACTATGTAATCGAATGGTGTTTCCATTTTTTTTTAGTAAAGGCAGAAGATATTCCAGAAAATACTGTTAAAGTTGGTATTTTGAACCGAATTTCCAGACGCGACAGCACAGGTAAAGAGAAAAACTTGTCGTCACGTGACCACAATCGCTTTGGACTCGGTAAGTAATTTTTACCATTTAACACCATTCGATTCTAAATCACTTCAATAGTCAGGCCTACCAATTTTATGCCTTTACGTTTAAAAATTATAGTCAAAAAATTTGTCAAAAGGTTCGCGTTGTTGAGTAGGGAATTTGAGAACCACCTTATGTTAGCTGACAGTCTTGAACAATTTTAACGACAAAATGTCCAACAATCTAAACTATGGAATACTATCAAACTTAGGAAATTAATAAATCCCTAAATTTGATATCACGGAAATGGTCAACGAAATAGGTTAAAGTTGTAATAGGTCTCAAAAATGGATAAATTCTTAACGACTTTCCTCTATTAGCGTTTATGTGATAATTGACAGAAGAACAAAAAACATTTTAATAGTTATTTTGAAGACTCGTGATATGGATGTGCTACATAATTAACTATTGAAACACCATCTCAATAAATGGATTATTTTGGGGGATGGAACAGCTCTATTCTCGGTAAAACAAATTGTCTGTATACGAACAATCGCTTTCTGAAGGTTCTGCTTAGTCTGTTTCTCTCTATCAACCATTTGCCTTTCTATTAATGATACGTATTCAAAGTCTTTCAATAACGATATTACGGATGGGCGATTGAGACACTATACTTCGACCATACAAAAAGATAATACTAAGTAGATTTCTATTCCTTTTCCCATTGCTGTGACAATGCCTCTACAATAACTAATGTGGCTTAATAAGCAGTGTCCTCTGGCAACGTATCGTTAATGCTGCTTTATCTGCGTGCAAAAGTGCCTCCTCTTGCATTTCAATGACTTCTTCATCCCACTTTATGCCATTTGTATTTCGATTTTATAAGGATGATTTTTATAACATGTGCTACATTAAAAGAGAGGCTTTGGGTTATCATCTTGTTATTCTCGGAAAGTGGGATCATATACGTCATATATTTTTGTGTGGCACAATAGCAGCTTCATTTCGTGTCGTAAGGAGAGAATAAACGACATGGTTATATATATACTTATAGTGATAAGAAATTTTATGAGGAATAATTTAGTCCGTGCCATTTATGTTCTTATTTCATAAGGGTGATTTTTATAAAGTTAAAGGAGGGTTTCACGTTACCATTTTGTTATTCTCAGAAATTGAGAATTGAGAATTGTTCGGAGTAAATTTTATATTGTTCAATAGCTATTTCATTACGTGACACAATGCTACAAAATCACACTATAAAGCATGGTAACTGTTTTGTTGTTGTTGTAATTTTTTTCTTTCCAGCTTCTCAAGTACTAGTTTTTAATACATTTCATTAATGATATCGACTGCATAAAAAATTACGCCAAATAAAAGAGTGTTTATTTAAAAATTTAATTTTGCATTAAGGAAAATCATGTTTATTTATATTAATACGTCTTGATAAAACATTTGTACAAAGTACATTTCTAATACAATTATATGTAAAACACAAACCACATTATATATAAGACACAATTGTATATAGGACACCAAATATAGTGTATATTTCACTATAAAATTTACCAAGATAACATTTTTAAACTATGCGCATAATTTGGGTAATAACAAAAAATAAATAATATCATTATGAAGGGTCTGCTATTATTAATTTTAATGTATATTAATAATGGTTAGTTTAATTTTTATTTTTAACACTGCTTTTACTGCATGCAAAAGTGCGTTTCAATCACTTCTACATCCCACTTCATGCCATTTGTATTTCACTTTTATAAGAAGGATTTTTATAACATGCTACATTAAAAAAGAGGCTTTGTATATATTATCATCTTATTAATCTTGGAAACTTGGATTGTGTACATCATATATTTTTATGTGGCACGATATCAGCTTCATTTCGTGTCGTAAGGATAGAATGAACAACATGGTTACATATACTTACTTATATTGATAAGAAATTTTGTTAGGAATAATTTATTTCATGCAATTTATGTTCTGATTCCATAAGGGTTGATTTTTATAAAGTAACAGAACGGTAATTTTTGTAAATTAAAAGAAGGGTTTCACATTATCAGTTTGTTATTCTCAGAAATTTAGAATTGGGAATTGATCGGCGTAAATTTTATATTGTTCAATAGCTAGTTTTTATTTATTTGTTTGTTTATTTTTTTTCCAGATATTTAGGTACTATTTTTTAATATATTTCCTCAATGACATCGAATGCATAAGAAATTACTCAACATAAAGATGCTTTTATTTAAAATTTTAATTGTGCATTAAGGAAAATAATGTTTATTTCTATTAATACGTATTGATAAAACATTTGTATATACAGAATTTTTCCAACATAACATTCTTAAATTACGCGCATAATTTTGGTAATAAAATAAAATAAATAATTTCATTATCAAAGGACTGCAATTATTAATTTTAATGTATATTAATAATGATTAGTTTTAATGTTATTTTTAATCCTGCTTTATCTGGAAGCTAAAGTGCATTTTAATGATGACTTCTTCATACCGCTTCATGTCATTTGTATTTCAATTTTATAAGGAAGATTTTTATAACAGTAAAAGAAAGGCTTTAGGTTATCATCTTGTTATCCTCAGACATTGAGAATTGTTCGGCGTAAATTTTATATTGTTCGATAGCTGTTTCATTACGAGACATAATACTACAAAATCACAGAGAAAGTACCAGTACTTTTCTTATTGAAAAACTCGATTTTTAAAATCGCGAGATTCCATAAAGTGAGGTTTTTTGTAAGAAAATACTGGTATTTTTCTGACGAAAAGTCAGGGAAATTCCCTGACCTGTAGCAACCCAGATATAGCATGGTAACTTATATATTTAGTGATAAGTGATTATAGTGATTATAGTGATTAGAAGAAATATGGTGATTTATTTTTTTTTTATTATTGTTTATTTATTTATTTATTTTATTTATTTTATTTATTTTATCTTGTTGTCATTAATTCTTTTTTTTTCCCTCAGACATTCAGGTACTAGTTCTAAATATATTTCCTTAATAATATCGACTGCATTAAAAATTACTGAAAACAAAGATGTTTTGAATTTCAAATTTTAACTGTATAATAAAGAATATTACGTTTACCTCTATTAATACGTCTTGATAAAACATTTGTCCAAAGTGCTTTTGCAGAATTTTACCGCCATATCATTTTTAAACTATGCGCATAATTTTGGTAATAAAATAACATAAATAATTCCATCATGAAAAGACTGCAATTATTAATTTTGATGTAAATTAATAATGGTTAGTTTTAATGCTGGAGCGGGGATTTAGCCGCGGAGCTGAAAGTTCATTGTTTTCTTCGCTCCCGTATGACGGGTTAGTTAGTGATGTTCCAGGCGGGTAAGTCTTTTGAAACCTATCCTATATCTTTTATGGTGGTGAATTTATTCAAATCGTTTCGGAAATTTTATTAATTATGATAACTTTAAATTTTCTTTAATTACTGCTTCTCTTTCTCATTACCTTTCTACTGAAATTCTAATGAATTTCATTTCCGGCCACTGTTAAATTGTAAGTATTATGAGAATTTTTAATCCGATTTTCTGAAATTGTGTACATATGTGTCATATATTTGTCTATTAATGTTCTTTAATTTTCAATTAATTATCTTAATTGTTTCCTCTAATATTCATTAATTAGGGAATTTTCTTTTTTTCTAAATTTTAGTTCTTATTATAATCAAATATTGGTGATTTTTAACACAGCTACTAGAATCACTTTGTTATGCTACGTTGCTTAATTTTATTCGCCTACCTTTAAATTTGAGCTTATTATTTACAACTTCTGGTTCCCCTTCTTGAAATAATTTTTACTCGGAAGATCTGGTAATTGGTGGCTGAAATTTTTGTCAGACCTTAAAATTATTATTTTATTAATAATTTCGCACCATAAACATTTTTGGACCGCTAGCTTTAACACTTTATGAGTTTTTAAATATTTACCGTTTTTCTTATTTACTAATATTGATCCAGAAAATGGCTCCATTGACGCAGTGGTGACACCTCTTTCATGAAGTTTATCTGTTTATTTGGTGTCCTCTTAACCATCATAATAGATATTTTGCGTAAAAATATGTTTTGGCTTTTCATAGAGACTAATTTTTCTTTTTTTTATTATTATATTGAATTGTTAATTTTTTCTGAGCATTCTACTAGAAAATTTCGTTTTATTTGCCTCCTCGCAATCGTATCCAAATCAACATTTCTTCAGAAATTATTTAAAAATACATCTATTGTAAATATCTTAATGAAACTTTTCTTTTTTATTAATTTAAAGTCCTGGCTTTCCTTCGCTATATTGTTTTTTGAAATGATTAACATTAAGTGTATAAAATAATTAAGTATATTCTCCATTTTTTTTTTAGAATTTCAAAGTTTTCTATGGCGTTTATTAAAAGTAAGAATTACCTTCTTTGTTGCCACACTAAACTCTATTTATGAGTCTTGTCTGAAAGTACGGACCCAAAATTTTTGTAGCAATTGCCCCTTCTCCTGACAATATATATATACATAATAAATTTTATGTCTGTAGGACCATTATTTGTTTACATACTAATTTATTTCTGATTCTAATTTGTGTCCTTGACTCCGCACAAATGTAAATATTTACTTTTCGGACCATGTGCTTAAAAGTAAATTTTTACCTCGACATGATTTCACTGCAATTGAACATTATATACTCTATTTTTAATATAACCTATATAATAAGCTTAATCCCAGAATTTTTAGATAATAAAGAATGTACTAGTGCCACTTTTATTCTTAATATACTAACTTATAATAGATTTTAGGATTCGTATACAACAAGTGTTTACGTTATTCATTAATTTTATTCTTAACCTTCCTTTTGTAAAATTATGTAATCGCTTTAGAGTTATTTTATTAATGGTCCTAGAACTTATTTTTGAATATAGAATGTATAGATATCATTTAGGGTCATAGTTATTGTTGTCATGCCAGATTTACTTAACCCTTCTATTGTAGTTTATATATCAATCTAATAGTGCCATTTAATTGTAACACCTTAAACGTCCTCTGTCAATTTTTTTCTAAATGAATCAAACAAGGCCTTTTATTTCGGTATTCCCTAAAATCCCCCCCTGTCAAAATTTCTTCTCGTAAATCAAACAATGCCTATCGCTCAGGAATTACTCAACCCTTCTACTGTAGTTCATTATTCTACGATTCTAATACTGTCTTTTATTTACAACCTTTGTCAAGAATTTTTCTAAATGAATCAAACAATGCCTTTTATTTCGATATTCCCTTTATCCTTCCACTGTCAAAAAAATTCTAAATGAATCAAACTGGGCTTTTTTTATTTTGATAAATCTCAAAAAACGTCCCCTTGTCAAAATTTCTCCTTGCGAATTAAAAAATACCTTTTACCCAATATTCTTTAGACCTCTCCTTGCCAAATAGGAATCAATAGTATCTTTATTTCATTGCCCCTTAAACCTCCTCTTGTAACTTTTTTTCAAAATGAATCAAACAAGGCCTCATTTTTTATGCTCTTTAATATATTTCCCTCTCAAAATTTTGCCTTGATGCCTTCTACACTATATTCCTCAGACATGCCTGTGAAACAAACAATACCTTTTATTAAACTATCTCCTAAATTTTCCTGTACCAGATTTTTATTCCATGAAGCAAACAATTCTTTTCTATTTGATTCCCGTTAAACCATCCCCAGTTCTCGTACAGGAGTTAAAAAATGCCATTTACTACAATATTCCCAAGTCTCAACCTACCAAAATCCTGCTTCATGAAGCACACAACGTTTTTTAGTCCATTACCCCTTAATCTCCCTCGTGTATAGTTTTATCCTAATGAGCCAAAAAACGCCTTTTAGATCTTTTTTAAGATTTATGTGATTTTCCTGATGGTGTTTCTTAAGATAAGTTTAGAGGTACCATAGTAGAGCTTGTTGGATCGTCAGCACCGGAGCTCCATTCGGTTCGTATCCCATAGGTCTTTTGAATGGCAAAGTCTGTAGGGGAGTAACGAGGGGTCAGCAAACTGAGCTGCTCCGCTTTGTGAGCACCCCGTTGAAATGCTCTGGGTGTCTCCCAGCGCTTTTAAGGCAGGTTGCCTACTTTGCCCTACCGCGTTGCAGACCTGGCATCTTGTCGCTTCTTTTTGTCCAATTTTCCTCAGTTTTGTTATCTGACCATTCGTTTTCTGTCGCCCGCTCGTCATTTATAAATTATCCTTTCAGCACCATCCCTTTCCCATTTCTCTAATATTCACTTTTTTATTTATTTATTTATTTTTGGCTCAGTTTAGGCTTAACCATTCTAAGTCTTTTTCGTTGGACTAGTCCGTTGGCTTTTGCTATTTCCTTTCCTTCAGTCCCCTTACCATCCTTTCATTCCTGATATCGGTTTCGAATGATTGCACGTTGGTCAGCTATTGTCGAACATTGTTTATAGTTAGTGATTCATGATAGTTTGAAATTAATCTTAGTATAACGTCATTAACATCGTATCTAGCTCAACGCTTATAGCCTCATTACTGTGTTTATAGATATTTTCTCAACATGTCAAAATCCACGCCTATCCTTTCCAACAGTAGAGCTTATAATTGCGGTTGTAACTCCGATCGCCGCAAACCTGCTTATCACAGAGATCCGAATTATGATCGCGCTATGTTTCAGGTTAGTGAATTTTCTCAGTTATAGAAAACATCATAAACGTTCTTCAGACAGTGTTAAGGAGTAAATGACAGCATCCCTTCCGCCGGCTAATATAGATGATGACGAAGTGGAGGATACTTGCAAATTTAGCAAATGACCGGATGGTACTCCCGTTAGAAATAGGCTCGTTTTGATAAATTGAATTATTCTACAAACGAATTTGATGATAGATTCATGACACTAATGACATATCGAGACAAGAAATATATTCTACGTAATATTTCTATGGTTCATAATAATACGGACGACATACATTCTTCCATTGACGATGATTTCGAGAAAATTTCAATACCAATGAATGAAATATCTTCAACAAATGATCAATATCATCAATTTTTCGAAGATTAACTCCAACTTTGTTTTTTATACACCCTCTCAAGAGACGAAGGGTACGAGAAATATAGAATTTAGTGCTTAATCAGCAAATAAAATTTTGACAGAGCAACTTCTTAACCAGCTAGTAGCACACCTCAATAACCATACGAAGGGAGATGATGAAGAAACCATGAAATATAATGCCCATCTGAAAACAAAATACGAACGGTTGATAATCTTAACGAAAAGTAAATCAACTGAAAGACATTAGTGATTCACCACTCGGAAGTGTCAGGATGGAAGACGTTGCCCTAAAATAAAAAAATCCATTCATTAAATTAAAACTTAAAAAATTAAAAGAAGATATTACAATATATGAAAAGAAAATTAAAGAGCTATAAGTCACTAGAGAAAACATTAAGATCGAAACCTCCAAAGACAAACAGAATGGTGAAACAGAATTAAAGCAACTTCAAAAAAAAGTAAAAAAATACTTTAGAAGCAAAGAAACAAAAACAATAGGAACTAACAGAAACAAACAACAACAAACAAATCTTAATAATACACACGAACTCTTATCAGATAAATTTCAGCAATTACAAAAAGAATATAAAAATAATTATGTTTAAGCAAAAAGAAAAAGAAATAAGCTTTCTACAAGAATTACAGGATCTCAAAAAAACATTTTAAACTCCTATCTGAGGAAATTTAACGAACAATAAAAGTTCATTAAAAAACTAAATTGGCACATAAAGAAATTCTACAAAAAGAAAGAGCCTTCTACAACAAATAAGAGAAATCTATGAACTGGAAACTAAAATTGAATATAATGAAACAGAACTACAGTTAATAAAAAATTTGATAAATTATCAGAGGAAAATAATACTTCAGTCGCGTCTCCTAGAACATCAGATAAAACTATTGGCAGCACAGGAAGAATTAAAATTAATACAAGCCACGTTAAAAGAAGTAGATGTTCTTCTTTCAGCAGTCAAATCCCTCATAGAAAATAAAATGAATGAATTTACAGCAACATTAGAAACTAAATTATCACCTAAATTAAGTATACGGAGCAGGCACAATCATCTGAAGGTAACTTTGCATAAAATCTCCAACATTCTACACTGCTGTTACGTCCATGGAATTCAGATGTATCAAATAGATATTCACCAAGCCATAAATTCAATAAATATGACAACTTTACCATCAGTGGTCGCTATTTCCTCAAATAGTAATGGCACTTTTAGGTTGATTTGTAAAAATAAAGAATACCTGCTATATCTAAAAAATGAACTCCAACTAATAAAGGGTCTGTTTCATATGGTGGATGTGGTTGAGGAGCCACCTAGACTTTCTCGCGTCACAGTCTTCGGAGCTCCAAAGACACCTCACTTTCCAAGGCTAAATAGTGACATCGATGAGACTAGGAGCTTTGAGATATATAACGATTCGATTATTGCTCCTGCACTCAAGAATTATATTTCTACACTTACAAATTTTTAAATTATAAAAGTTCTGCAGAATCGGCACGACAGGCATGGATCACACTTGGATATCTAACTTCCGGCTGCGGGTGCATTCCACCTCGTGTCAAGATGACTGTGTTTTGACTTTAATCGTTGCGTCATCAAGAAATTTTTAAGCATAGTTAGATGTTATAACTATCAATCGCTGGGTCATCAGGCAAGTTAATGTAAATCGAAGCTAGTCTGTGCCCACAGTACTAGTGAACACCATGCTGATCCAGCGCAAAAAAATGAGTTGTGCTGCCGAAACTGCCTCGATGATTTGCTTTCTCCCTGTGGTTACATATAGTGTAACTAATGCAATACTTAATCACTCTTCATATGATAAGAATTACCCCTTATTCAAAATGGATCTTAAAAGCGCTATTTCTTCAAGAAAATCCTTCAATTAGCTACTCCCATTGCGTTGTATTATAAAAGAATGGTAAAAATCACATTATTGTTTAATCATCACATTGATATATAAACCTTCATCAATAATCATCCAAGGTTTAATATTATAACTGAGTCTATCCTATTATACCTACAAGTTTATATTACAAGTTATTATAGTGTTTTAGTGTTTCTTCGCAAGTAATATGAACGCAACGATGTGTTTCGTGTCTACAATACTTACTGGTCAGCGCATATATGTTTTTTTTTCATTTTAAGTGCAAATTTTTTGGATTGTACAACGTTAGTGACTCTTCTCCGGCAGTGATATTACTTTGTATTATTGTCTTTTTCACAAATTTTGTTTTCGTTATATTCATTTAGCTACTTTATCTACTGTTCACTGCCCTGCCTTCTGTCGTGCTTACCGGCGGGCTCAGCTTCGGCTGATTTTTTAATTTTGTATTTGTAAGACCTCAATAAAAGGACCGGGGGGGGGGGACATCTATGCTCTACGGACTTGATTTCAAAGTCTGAGCAGTCCCTTTCAGATCTCAAGTTTTAATGCTATCTTTAATGCTGCTTTATCTGTATCTAGAGGTGTATTTTAATGAATTCTTTATCTCACTTCATGTCATTTGTATTTCGATTTTTTAACACTTTGTTTTTTTTTTATGAATTCAGGTTGTCTGTCTGTCCGTACTGTAACTCTCTTAAATATACTCAGATTGCCATGAAATTTTAATATGTTATGGAGGTTTACTATAGAATGTTCGGTATTGGAAATGAAGTATGTAGCATTTAATGTTCGTTTACAGGAGCACTAAAAAAAAATTCCGTTACATTATGGTCTATGGGGAACAACCGCTTTAGATGCATTTTATTGATGTCACAATATTTCAAACATAATTGAAATTGACTCAAATGAAGTACAACATGCTATTTCAGGAAGATAGAATAAGTAGCATTTGTAGTTCGTTTACAGGGATGCAAAAAATAATTCCATTATACACTGGCGAGAAAAATTAAAGGAACAACCATAACAAAGTGCTTTGTGTTAATTCTGTTAAGGAAACTTTAATGAATGGTGGTTGTTTATGTTTAGTAATTCAATGTCAACGTTATCATGTAGTCTAATGGGTTTAACCTTTACTACAGAAAACTAATGCAAGTTTTTGAGCCCGTTATTTCGACATGTGTGATAAGGAGTGCACTTAGGTGATTTGAAGTCTAATTTCAGGGATTGTACGTGCAGTTGGATAAAATTTTCGCTTGTAGTAAGTGAAATTTGTCGTCCAGAAGACATTTGACAGATGATAAGGAATGGCGTGCGACTGCGAGAATGGAAGCAGGACAGACATTGACAGGGATCTGTGAAGACTTAAAAATAGCCAAAATCGTCATGTCAAGAATCTGGAAACAGTTTAAAGACCTTGGTAATGTGCACAGACAACCAGGTCAAAATCTAAAAATTGCCTCAACAAACTCTCAGGACCGTTATTTGGCAGCGATTGCTAAAAGAAATAGTCAACTGACATCAGATCAGATTGCAAGGGAGTTAGCTGCAGAAACAGGAACTCGACTATCCAGATTTACTGTGAGTTACAGAGGCTGCATAAAAGAGGGTTGTGTGCAAGGAAACCCATGATTTGTATTCTACTAACTCTGGCAATGAAATGTGCCCAGTTAAAGTGGTGCATCGTCATTGGACCACTGACTGGAGCCGAGTTCTCTTTATTGATGAATCCTGATTTTGTCTGGAGAATGATTCCAGGCATAACCATATAAGTGAGAAAAATACACTAATAAGACTGCAAACATCCATGAAAGGCATCGATACAAAGGTCTTGGAATCATGGTATGTGCCGGCATCGATTAGAATGGCCGCACTGACCTACACATTTTTACCAGTGTAACTGTGAATACTGAAATATACAGAGATGAGGTTCTTGATCCTCATGTCAAGTTGTTTAGGGGTGCAATCAGTAATAACTTCCTAATGAATGATAATGCGTGTCCTCATCGTGCTGCACTAGTAACTGATTATCCTTAGGCCGAAGGAACCCAGCGAATGGAGTGGCCTGCATATTTTCCGGATTTAAATCTGATAGAACATGTCTAGGACGCACTAGGACGCCGACTTGCATCTCGGCAACTCCCACCTAACATTCTCCAGGAGTTTCGAAGCGCAATACACTTTGCTTCAATACACTTTGTTACCGCAAGCACTTCTGGATAATCTAATCCATAGTATGGAAACGCTGTAAAGCTTGCATTTCGGTCACGGCTGACCACATACCTGATTAATTTTTCCTGTGTGTCTCTAAATATACAGTATAAAAAAGATAAAAGATAAATGCATATATGCAATTTATATATATATATATATATATATATATGGTATGTATCTATATAATCCAAATATTTAAAGTGAAAAGCGCATTCCCTAAGATTCACATTATTTTTCTTCACACAAAAATGCTCTCATTGGGCACGCTTCAATTTTTTTCAAGGCTTCTCCCTTCAGAAACGGTAAACCTCTTTATCCCTCACCCTACCTAGCTTTGCTCCCGGCTAACTATTGCCCGGAAAAGAAATTGAAAAGCGAAAAGGAAGTGGCGAAGGGAACGATCTCCATTGCAAGGGAATTAAGGGTATTGAAAAGGGTTGATTGAAAAGGGATGGAGGCGTAATATAGCCGTTGCGTTGAAAGCTAAAGCTTTTTTTTTTAAGAACTCGTATTTTCACTACTAAATATGCATATTTAAAAAAAATTAAAGAGAGCTTGGATACATCAGTTATATTTATAACCGATTGAAATTTCAGAGAGTTCAGAAGATGAGAATTATTTTTTTATTGCTATGTTAAAGGACTCAACGCGAAAAAAAACAAACAAGCAAAAAAGCGAGAAGAAAATTTTTCTTTTACAACTAGATAAGAATATTTTTCATGAAATTTTTACACGGGCTGTAAAACCGTATTATTTATAACCAATAAAGATTTCAAAGAGTTCGTATAAAAATAACTTTTTATTTTAAAACTATGAAACGATCCTACGTGAAAAAACAAGAAAATGAGCGCTTTTATCATTAAATATCAATATTTTTTTGCGAATTTTTCATTTTAAAATATAATTTCATACAAAATCGGGATAAAGATATAAAATAATAAGAACTTGATGGGGTTTTTTAACTTATTATTACGGGCCAGGGAAACGCCGGGCGGGTCAGCTAGTATCATGTAAAAGATTTTCATATATAGTGAAATTTGGAAATTACTAAACAAATTTTAAATTTGTGTTATTTTAAAATGAAGATGGTCACTTTGTCACTTTGTCAAGTGTCAATTGAAATTGGGCGTTATTACCAATCGATCGGTTCTTGCATTACTTTTAGGTTGCTTTCAATACAAAAAAGTATAAAGCTACCTACTGCAGCCGTTCGGAGGAAAGCAGTTCCGGAAAATTTCGATATATTTTCACCGATCATGACCCCCAGACCCCAAAACCACCCTCCGTTCAAATTTTGATTTATATATATATATATCTCCATATATATATATATATATATATATATATATATATATCTGACCTATGTCATACAATAACGCTCGTATTTATAAATCGATTTTGATGAAACTAATTGTGTGTATTAAGGTCACCAATGTCTCGACCGAGTTCGTTGGCCAGCTTGGTCCGCCATTTTGTTTCAAGATGGCGGCCATTTAAAAATTTAAAACTAAAATAAATATGCAAAAAAATTAAAAATTCAAATTTAATTTTTAATTACGTGTTAGGCCTTGATACAAGGATTCCAGAGCATTTTTTGGTTTACCTCTATCTTAAAAAATGGCTGAGATAGAACAGTTTGAAATTCTAGGGTGGCTGACATTTTGAAACAAAACAGCACATTAACGCGATTACTCGCAAATTATTTTATTTCATTGTTGTAATAATTTTCCCAATCATACGCATAAAACTATATATTCATATCCGTTAGCGCCAAAATTGGCGACATTGGCGGCAAAATTGGCGACAAAATTATCAAAATTTGTGACATTTGGCGAAATATCGCCAAATTTGGCGACCAAAATAAGTCTTTATAAATGAAGCCAATTTGGCTATTGCTCAATAATTTGGCGAAATTCTTATTCAAATTCAGTATTAACGAATCTTTTGTAAACGTTTCTTTGCATTTTAACTTGCTGTTTTCGTGTAACCTTAGCTAAATTTTTAAAACGAAGATATAGGAAAGCTACCTTTTCCTCCCGGTACAGGCCGGAAGGACTTTTGTACAATTATTTGGGGGAAAAATAGGAAAAAATGTTACGTTTTATTTATTTTTTCTTTTCAGGACTGTATGCCATGTATTTTTATTTGTTTACTATAGCAACAGAGACGTACTTAGAAGAAAGTTATATAGATACCAGTATATCTAAAGAGTATTTTACGGATTATTTAATCGCAAAATTCTGCGATTAAATAAAGCGAAGATTTGTTCTTGAAAATAGTGGTAATCCATACGTTATTCCTTCTCACCCTCCCGTCCTTCTGGATATCCCAATGAATAGCAGTTTTATTTCGTATTGTAATGCTGTACTCTCTTAAAACGAAAGAGTGGATTTTGCTTCTCAGAAAAGAGCTCTAATTTATTGGATCGTGAATGAGTTGATTTTTAAATGTTTCACTCATCATGATTTGAATTTTTATTTTCCTAATGCACTCCAGAAGGGCGAATACTAAACAACTCATCTCGATAAAAAAGCACTCATTGGCGAGCGGAAATCCAGTAAGCTGACGTAGTTGACGTGACCTCACTGTCCCCATATCCGCTGAGCAGACGACAGACGTGTGGTGTGTAGTACGCGGCTAAGAGCACGTTGTTAAAATTTTAAAGAAAGAATACTTGAAAAGGTAAGAATTTCTGCTGATTTAAATACTCTAATTATGCTTTTTATAATGATTCTGTTTTATATTAATTGTTATTTTATATATGGCGTGATATTTTTCAGTTTATATCAATATTTTTATTAAATATGTCTTAACCCTAACATTTAGGACTATTTATACGAGCGAACATTTAGAGATCTTTTAAGTTGGAAGGATAAATATTAAAAAATACTCTAAAATATAATGAAATAAATCCTTTGCCTCTCCATTATGTTTTTTTTAATGTTGTTTCAATAAATATGATTTATATAAATAGCATTTAGTAGCAATTTAAACTTTTAAAGAAAATATCTTGGTGGTACGTTTGTTTATATAGTCAGGGGTCGATGCAAGTTTTTTATCTTGGGGCCCATTTTGTGAAAAGTAAAGGTTATTTTTGTGAAATTTATTATATTTTTGTGAAATTTATTATATTTTTGTGAAAAATAACATTTTGTAACGAAAGTTGAAATCCAGCTAATCAAATTCGAACCAAGCATTTATAAACAAAAAGTTTTTTAAATCCTTTTGCTGAAGTTTTTCTCTTTTTTGAACTTGTTTGTTTACAAATTACACATTTTAAAACATCATAAAATAATAAATAATAAGTTTTTATGGAATAGAATTTTGTGAAAGGATCAATTTTAGTAAAAGGAATTTTGTGAAGGGTCCCATTTTATCAAATTGATTTTTGTGAAGGGACCCATTTTATTAAATTGATTTTTGTGAAGGGGCCCTAAATAGGCCCAAAATTTTGTCTGGATCGAGCCCTGATAGTATATATTTTTAGCGATGTTTCAGAACTCTAACTTTTATAATACTATAAATTGAAAATTGACTTGTCTGACTTTAAAAATATTGTTTTAAAGTAAACAAATTATATTTCTTATTTTATTCTCAGTCTGAATTATAATATTTTAAAATATACTTGATTTATGAAACTGTATAAATCCCATATTTTTTGTCATATGTTGTTAAAAATAAGGTAAATATCTACATTCCCGGATATTCACGGTGTGAATATTCCTAAATAGTATTAGGATTAAAACATATTTAATGATAATATTGATATAAACTGAAAAATATCATGCAATGTATCGAATAATATTGCATAGAAAACATAATCATTATAACAAAATAAAAAAAAGATTAAAATATTTAAATCAGCAGAAATTCTTATCTTTTCAAATATTCCTTTTTGGGTCGGGAGGGGCGGGGGGTATATATTTCAAGCAGCTCAGAAACAACAAAAAAGAAAAAAAAAAGATACTTTTCACTTAATTGTTGAATATATACATATATGTAAACATAAATATGTATACATTCAATATGCAAATTACTTTTTTTTTTTCTAAAATAATAATCTACCTGTTCATGAAATTTATTATTTTACAATGAATTATTACATTTTACCATGAATTTTAATTCTCCTTCCCCTCCTCAAGTATGAGTTAGTTATAAATCACTCAAGTGCTACTGGATTTAACCTTCATTGATTTGATTTCACTCAAGTATGAGTAAAATAGAGATAACTCAATCATGAGTTGCTTAAAAAGAACTCGTTCACTCGAGTTGTTTCAACTCTTCATGAGAAGCTGACTTTCAAATCGTGAGATGAGTGGATTTCGGCTCAACTTGAGTTATTTTGGCTCTTTCGTTTTAAGAGAGTAAATTTGCTTACCCTTTCTTGTAATAACATTGTTACATATTTATTGATAATGTTTTTTTGTTTTTTATTTCTATACCATTTCATCAGTTTTTATATTTTATATATTTAGTTGTATATATATATATATATATATATATATATATATATGTATATATGTATATGTATAAGTGTGTGTGTGTGTGTGTGTATACAATCCCCTGTCGGTATCGTTTGAGTATAAAAATCACGTGTTCGTAAATATAAAATCTTACCTGTTCTGTAAATGACATTATTTGCTTTTTTTTAAATTCCGATTTCATTTAAGCAATTTGCTTTTTCTTTGAATGTGAAACTATCTAGGTGTTGCATTTATTACCCCTTGTATTACCTCAAAATAAATAAAAATGTAACTAAGTCAAATGACCAGCGAGTGCGAGATTTGTGTGTAATGTGTATTGACAAATATTTGTTTTATATTTTATCTATCCCACAGACTTGTTAAAGTTACCCATCTATAGGTAAATTTAAGTAATGTAAAGAAATAAATTAGACATTTTATATGGTTTATCAATGAAACTTTGTTAAGCCTAAACCTAGGATAAGCAGCACACGCACTGATTGCTGGAGCATACACTGATATAATGATGATAAAGATACCTTCTTGAAATCTCCTTCAGCCATTTTGAGATCATTCACATTATATTTCATGTGTCTTTTATTTTCATACGTGTTAGGCATGTCTAGAAAAAAAAAAATAATAACTAGATTAGTTTATAGGTTTGATTCTAGAATGAGACCGTATACCCAAATTACCCCACGTTTTAAAAATTAGAATTGTATACAAAACACTGAAATATTTAACATTAAACGTGTAAGTCAAATTATTGTAAATAAATGTCATGTAAACATACCCAAATTAGAAAGTTGTAGATCAGAATGTTTTGTATAACAGTGTGTTTCGGAAATTAATGCGTTTGCTCATACACTTGTTAAAAACCAACAGTTAAACATTTTTTTTTTTTTTTTTTAAGAGATACCTTGTTTGTCGAAAACCTTTTCGTACTGAAACAATGAGAAACATGATATAAACATATATAAATTAAATAAATCTAAAAAAAAATTATTTTTATAAAATAAACATACAATTTATGCTCAAATTACCCCGACAGGGCATATAGACGATGTAAAAATTGTGTCTGAAATTTAGGTCTGAAAATATATTTCTAGTTTAATACCTTAATTGTTTTTCAAGAGGCGCTTCACCGTCCCTCCTCGCTCAAGAAATCCCATTTCAACTTATGAAAAAATTTAATTACATGATTACCCATTGTCTAATATAATTATCGAAATATGGTTTTCATCATCATAAAGCAGACGTCAGATCCGAGCGTAGTGCGTTTTTAACATCTGCCTCCAAAAAATTTTAAATATTTTTCATAAGGTGAAAAAAATGGAAAATTTTCTGCAAGTAGTAATTTTAAAGTTTGGAGTCTTCTATTAATGACGTCACACTTCCAAAAGGGAGGAAGGCCCCACAAAGTATGACACAGTGTGACAGTGTGAAGTGGTGGGTTAATGCATTATTATGGCACATAAAAAATATGAAACAATTATGTAGATCTTATTTACAAGTAACATAATAAAGTTCATTAAAAATATATGTGTTTTTGTTCAGGTACAAATATTATGTATGTATGTTGAGTTATGTATAGGTAAATTATTCATTTTTTCTTTGAATTTTTATATCTTGAAATAAAAGCATGCATGTGATCTTGATGGTTTTAGAGTATTTACATCAATAGGTGATAGATTCGATATAACACTTTTTAAAAACACATGAAATTAGCTTTAAATTAATAATTTCAGGAAATTTGACATCCCACCAGGGATGGTACGAGGGTTACTCTCCTCAAAAACCCACAAAATTTGTGTGACGTAGTTTTACTCCTTTACAGAGTTTTTTAAAATACTTTAAATTGGGGATTTACGTCAGCATCAGACTTCTACTTTTTAGTGTTCAAAATCATATTTTCGTAATTACATTCGATAATGAGTATAATCACCTAATTCAAGTGTCCCATATATTAACACGGTATTTAGCGATGGGCGAGACGAAAACCAGTATCGGTGGAGTAACCCCCTTAAGCTTATGTAAGTCTATGGGAAGGTTCTTGGCAGATTTCACGCTCGCATTTTAATATTTTTAAATGATTTTTTTTTTTTCATAGGATATAGCTGAGATCGATCTCTAACGTTGTTAGTTTTTACTTTTTTGATTTTGGTTACACTTTTTTTATAAGCGGACATTTTCAATTTTTGAACCAGTTGGAACCTGTTCTGAAAGTGAAAGTACCCTTATATAAAAAAAAAAAACTGGAATCAAAATCGAGAAAGTAAAAACTAACAATGTTAGAGATCGACCTCAGCTATCCTATGCAAAAAACATCATTTAAAAATATTAAAATGCGAGCGAGAAATCTGCCAAGAACCTTCCCATAGACTTAACATTAGCTTGCGCGTTTTTTCGGATGACTGATGTAGGCTCAATGCATATAAATAACTTTCTATTAAGTGAAATAAAAGTTGTAGAGAAACTTTTATGACTAATTTTGATTAATTATTGTATACAAAATTTACGAAACACACTGTTAAAAATACCTGTTGTTTCAATAGGTATTCTGCAATATTTTTAGCAGAAAATCTCCATTTCATGTAAACTACATATTTTCTCTGTTATCTTGCATAGATATGAATTTCACTCCCTAACGGAAAAATTTAATGTCATAAGAGACTTCACTTTTGACTGACAAACAAATTTGCGATGACCAGAAATACTACAAATGAAAATGATCTCGTACAAAGAACTTCGTGTTAATTATCCCATTTGCACCAGAAATTCTGTAAGAGATAAATGAAAGTCCTCTCGCAGAAAGAACTTGTTTAAAAATGTAGACAAATTTCTTGTTATGTGACACAGAAAAATTCTGTTTACTACAGAAGAATTCTGTTCGTATTATACAGGATTCTGTTTTCTATAAAATGGAGAGATTTTGTTACATTTTAACAGGATTTTACTTTGCCTGTAACAAAGTTAATTCTCTTTCGTAACAGAACAAATCTCTTAACATCATTTCTCTGTACAAATTACATTGGAAAACTGTTAGCATTGCTGACAGGAATTTTCAGTAAAATCTACAGGATTTTTTTAGAGTGTACTGGATAAATATATATCATATTCCTCATTTAAATTTATTATAATTAATAAATTATTGAATTTTTATATTTTCGACATATTTTTTGGAACATCCTGTGAATTAAGGGCCTGTTTCAGTCATGCTAAAATACTCGAAAGCTAATGTTAATCTTATGGCAGCGTTCTTTTGAAATATCTCCTTTGCATTTCAATATATTTATTATTTATTTATTTATTTATTTATTTTTATTTATGTATTTATTTATTTATTTACTTTGCATTGTATTGCATAGCTGAAGTTGATCTCTACAGAGACTCTTTTTTACTCTTTCGATTTGGGATGATTTTTTTTTTCTCTGAGGATACTTTTACTTTTGGAATCAATATTTCAAAAGAACGCTTCCATATGGTTAACATTAACTTGCGGGTGTCTTCGCGTGACTGAAGTGGCATTTTAAAACTTATAATTAGCACAAACAAAAATATTTAAAGGAGTCATAGCTTAGCATCTGTCTCTATCTCTTAAACAATTTGATGTGTAGAATTATATACTACCTGAGATATATTTTTAAACTTTCACATTAAATCAGCATTGTTTCTGTTTTCTTAAACTAGAAACATCAGCATTACTTGTTATCTTACGGCTGCATCAGATAAAAAAAAAAAAAAGTAAACTGTGCACAAGTGTGTTGTTAGATCCCTCTTTTAGATCCTGACGTTAAAATACGAGGTTGTCAAAACAATTACTTTTCTCTAGCGGTAAAATTAGCGACGGATATATGTTATTTACATCGCCGCATCAGAAGCTGACTTTGTAACTGAGATAATAATCATGACATATACCGGAAAGTAGTTTTTAAGAGTTTGGCAAGAGTGTAATGAGATGATTTTTTAGTTAATCTTTAAATTTAAGTTAATGTTCAGTAACACGTAGTGGAAGATTTGCGTAATGTGATGAGACAGCTGCTTGCTAATATAACCTCCGTTTCCTTTAAACATAGTTGTAAATGATGCCGTTACATGATTGTAATGCACTCGCACAAAAAGATAAAAAAATTCTCTCATTCTTAGTGTGTTTTTAATGACAAAATAGGAGAATTTCTGATTCGCTGAAACCATGATATTTGACATCGTATGTTTCTATCACATCTGTATATGTTATACAGTTTTTTTAAACCTCAAATATATTTACTATTTTTGTTTCGTTTTTATTTCTATTTATTTTGAAAGAAGACTGGAAAAAATGTAAATATTTCGCTGATTATTTGTATTTTACCTGAATTTTGGAGCAGTGCAATTTGTCTTACTTGTGGTCCTTGAAATATATACATAACTTGTGTATATTTAATATATACACAGTAATAATAATAATAATAATATATATATAAACATTTAATAATACATTTGAAATAAAAAAAAACTAATAAGTTCACGCAATAAAAATGACCAAATCTCTAATTTAAAGATGGCATGTAATAATATTTTAGATTAATTGTTATAGTAAAAAAAATATGTGTAATGGAAAAACATCTTAATAAATATAACCTACGATATATATTTAGTTTATAAGTATTTTCATTGCATTTTGTATTTGATACTATTCTTATAGCCCAATTTAGGCTATATACTTGTGATGTGTGTGAGAGAAAAAGAGAGGGAAACTTGTAAACGGCTTATTACTTTAAAATGTGTTGATAACAAGTTGTGAAGGAAAGAAATTTAGTTTTGTTCATTTATTTATTTATTTTTTTTTTTCGAGATGGCGGCTTGAGAATATGGGAAAAGGGGATCAGAGACTTAGATTTTTTTTCATCAAAAAAATCATACAAAAATCAGAACTACATAACTTTTTGCAAAGCAAAACTGTAGTATTTTTTGGAAAACAGTGAATATGTTCGTTATTTTTTAATTACCAGGAATTTTAGCTTTTAATTTGAAAGCATAGAAATATTTCCGAATACTGCATCGATTATACTGGAAAACAAGGAATTATGTTTATTTCATAACGTTTTGTGCAATCCAAAAATATTGACTTTATATATCAAAGTATCCCTCGTATTTTTTTTCCCAATCTTAAAACCACTTTTCCAGCTATTCTAAAATTTCATCAACTAAAACTGGGCTGGTTTGCAAAGAAAAGCTTCTCTAAGTTGCTGCTAAAAGCATCTCCACACTGCAAAAAATAACTGTTGATTTTACAGTATAAAACTGGCACCCCAGCTGCCAGTATTATACCGTAAAATTAACAGTATTAAATAGTAAAATAAGCAGTAATACGCTGCCGCGCAAGCAGAAATACGCTACCGCGCATGCGCGGTAGCGTATTACTGCTTGCGCGGCAGCGTATTACTGCTTATTTTACTATTTAATACTGTTAATTTTACGGTATAATACTGGCAGCTGGGGTGCCAGTTTTATACTGTAAAATCAACAGTTATTTTTTGCAGTGCATCACTAAATGATTTCCCTTTTTAAGAAGTATGGAGGGAGCAAAACACATGAAGTTATAGATAGCGTAATGTCTGCTGAGTATATATTTATGTTGGATGTGTTAAAATATCCCTTCCTATCTTATGCAATTTTTGGGGTGTCCAAATAGCCATATGAGACTTGACAAAGCATGTCTAAAATATATACTTGATTTAATATGTTATGTGTTAAAAGCTGGGTGAGCTGTGAGTAAGAGTTCAACACTTCAAATTTAATTAAGTATATATTTTATAAATATTTTGTGAACTAAAAAATAAGGAGACATCTTTTAAGAAGAGTACACAGAAAAAAGAAGGTGAAAATATTAAATTCCTGGTGAGATATTTTAAAAATAAGAATGCATTCTACGTCCTTAGGTTTGATATTAGAAAGGGGAATTTGATATATCACTGACCAATACACTATTCATCATTGGTCTCGATTATACTCGTGTTTCGATAACCAAGCAATCATCGACTAAGAGGACTCAGAATTCTAAATCTCAATTGGTATAACCAAAGACATGCAGAAGATGGTGAAGCTTCTACTGTTTCAAAACCTAGATAAAATATTAAACTACCAGTCAGTAATGTGTTCATAATCGCTAACAATTCTATAATTAAAACTGTCACAATGCATTCCGTGTGCGTAGACGTTGGATTTCGCTGCCTATTTAAGTGACAGTAGATCACAAATGAGAGTTTTGTGAAATCAAGAGTTGGTGAGATGCTTCCAACCCCGCAGAACGTAGAAACACAAACTGTCGGAGGAGGGACAATCCCATCTCTCAACAGGGAACCATGTTACCTCAGGTTATCATGATAGATGATGATAGCAACTACTATAGCACTCCTTATATTTAATTCTCGAATATTTTGATATATGACCGTATACGAGTAAAAATGTTGAGTTAAATTTATCCGAGGTAATTTTAACAAAGTACGGATTTCACATAGAAAAATCGCAGGCAAAATCAATTTAATTCAATCACTTCCCTAATATCTCGCTAGGTGGCGGTACTGGCATAAAATAATTGTTGAGATAAATTTAATCTCAGAAATTTTAAGATGTTCAGTAGTTGCCATATAACAAAACTGAAAAACTAATTTAAATTTTTTAATTATGTTATTTCTCACCAACGCACTACAGTCGTAAAATCGCTATCGTCATCTATCATAGTGGTTTCCAACCTGGGGTACGAGGTAGAATATTTGTGGGTACGTGAAAATTAAATTGGCAATGGCTGATAACGCATAAATGAAATTTAAAATGAAAACAGAAAAACAAAACTGTTAACTTTTCGTTTACAAAGAGAGACTTGGTGTAAAAGTAAAGTAGGCTATTCGCATAAAATGGAGGAAAATGCCTAAACTTAGTAATTCACTGTAAAACATTTGTGTAACTTACTCCATAAAACTGGAGGCAGAATTGCTGCCCCCAGTCTTATGGTGGTATTTAACTGATATAACTGGTGTAACATGTGTAATGTTACACCAGTTATATTATTTAAATACCACCGTAAGACTGGAGGCAGCAATGCTGCCTCCAGTTTTATGGAGTAACGTTACACCAAATGTTTTACAGTGGATCATTTGTTGTCATTACCTCCACCCACTTCAGATATCATTTTGCGATATCGCATCTGTCGCTTTTTTTCTTTTATTGCTCTTTTCTTTCTAGTAATTCTAGAAGTATTTAGAAAAAAACATGAATCGTAATTAGGTTTCGACAATTTCATTTAAAATCCATTTGAAAGCATGCCATCATTTTTTATGTTCGACTGACGGCCAGCACTAGCATAAACGCAATAACGTGTATTAATAGTTGTAGCTTTATCCCTCCTGCTTTGTAAGTGCTTAATTTGAGCTAATATTTCGTATTTTCAGTGATTTTATTTTGATATTGTGTTGTGTTTCAAAATGGATAAGTGGTTGAAAAATGAAATTCTGAAGTGAAAACTACTAAATTCTGTATTTAACATTGGTAACTAGCATAAAACATTACTATGCACAAAAACAAAAATATTTCGAACGGGTTTATCTGAGAAGGGGTACGCATAATTGAAAAATCTAAGCAACGGGTACGTGAAACAAACAAGGTTGGGAACCGCTGATCTATCATGATAACATGAGATAACATGGTCCCTTGTTCAGAGATGAGATGATGCCTCCTCCTACTGTGTGAACGGTTATTTGTGCATCTACATGCTGCAGAGGTGGAACACATCATTACCTCCTGTTGTCCCAGAACTCCCATTTCTTACCTACTATTAAATCTGAAAGGCGATTCTAGGATCATTATTGCATCATATTATTATATCCAATCCATATCTACTATTTTCGGGGTTTTTTTTCTTTTTTTTTTTTTTTTTTTTTAATGAATCCGTTGTATGTTGTTTCAGACGCATGTCACAGGTTGATTTATTGATTCTCGAATTCTTTCTTCAGTAGAATATATTAATGAAAACATCCTATCGGAAAATGTATCTTAGCTTTACCAAATACATCCGTATTTTTTTTTTTTTTTTTTTTTTTTTGAGTATTTTATAATATCTGATGAGTATTGAGTAGCCAATTTTGGATTTCGCACTTTTTTATTTTTATCTTTTCACATCTCTGTCCCATGCAACAGATTGCCCCTCTGATCCTAGTTGGGGATTGAAATTTCCATTATCAAACTTTGTAAGTCTGTTAATTTGAGAAGTCTGTCAAGTTGTTTATTTCCCTAAAACATGATCTCTGTTGACAAAACAAATGTTTCTAAAATTTTCAGCAGCATTATCTGACCTTTTTAAAAGGAATAACTTGAAGAGTCTGAAACGTTGCTTTTAATCATCCGTATGGAACATCCTGTAACTATACCAAGGTAAGATCGATCGTGATAAATTCTAGGGCAACCATTTCAGTAAACACATTGCGTCAAAAAAATTTAATTTTGAAAGGATGAAAAACCCATGTGTAAACACCTAAAAGAGATGCTCAGAACTTTCCGAAAAATTCAGAAATTTAATTGAATTGAACTGAATCTTTCAAATGCTTTTCTCTTAAATCCATAATGAAGAAGGTTGTTCAACATAAAATTTGTTTCAGTTGACACAGAAGCTAGATGCAAAATTGGGAATGCCCCCAGCTTTTTCCCGCAGAATTAAACCTCTGTCCCATTAGTAAAATGCCATATTGCTCCATATCATTGCTTGCTATAAATTGAAAGAAAGATGCAAAGACTACCCGCAGACGTTTTTGCCGCTATGCAAACAATTATTTTTTTTTTCTGAAATTTCTTAATAAGGGAATGACACCAAGTTTAGCATAAAATCTTGATATGAAATGAAACTTTTTTTTATAAATTTTGAGCTGCTGAATTGAAATATGTTACTTATTTTGAAGCTACTTGAAAAGTTCATTCGCAGTGACGCAGAAGAAAGTTGTCCACCTCCTAATCATGAGGGATCGGGTTCAAAATTCATGTCGAACAGAAATTTTCTTCCTAATTTTCATTGGAACATTGGAGCTTTTACTTAAACTTACTTAAACATACTCAATTTTCACTGGCTCTCTGATTTGAAGCGGACAATGCCGATGTGCAGTAAGGGTATATAATTAACTGGAAATTTCCACTAATTTTATCATTCTTGCTCTAGCACTCATGGTGTCAATATCACGTTTTTCTTACTCTACGAACAGTCTTTTTCAGGGCCAAACAAGTCCATTTGGGGGCTTGATGGTCAATTCAATTCAAAATCGCCACTCTATACTGCGGGTGTCCGTTTATAAAATGGATACTTCTTCCTGTTATTTTGAGATGAAAATTAATATTTCAAATATTAATTAAATTTATATTTTCTACCAAGACTCTCCTACAGAATTTGAAGATAAAGAAAGAAGAAATATTGTAGGCAATGATTGATAAAAAAAATTAAAGATGTCCTTCAGTCAGCAGAATTCAGAATTGATTATGGTAATGTCTGCAAGCAACGAGAACATGTGATAATACATACAAGCCTGAATCAATCAAAACTGAAAGATTTCAAAAAACAGGATGATTCACATCGTGGAAGACGCCAATGCCACCTAAGAATGAGAAAAAAACATGTCTCCAGACAAAAGAAAACCAATCTAAACCTTAGAAAATTATACAATGAAAAAATACAAAGCTCATGTTAAAAATGCTCCGTTTTATTGATATAAAATTACTGCGAGCAAAATGGCACGAAATACCAACATGAAGGTGAAGTTTAAAAGTATGTGTCGTAAAACTTGGAAAAGGAACATCATCTTGGCACATTCTTACATGATCGTAACTTGCATAAAATTAATGGAAAAAACTGGTGAATAAGTATGACAATTTAGTTGCATCGCCAAGGTATATAAGCAACCTGAAGAAAATAAATAAGTTACTGTCTAGCCGATTAGCAAAATACGTTACCGCTCAAAAAAATTTCAGCGAGTGGGTTTAGAGTATGATATAATTGAATTTTAACTTCACATCAGTGATCTCCTTCAGCAATATTCAGCAGAGGATTTTCTAAACAGTGATAAATCCAAAGTAAACTTTTAACCAGTTATCAAACGAACAATTACAAAAAAAACATTCTAACATCGTGGAAGCTGTTGTGAAAAAATATTGATGATGTAACGCATGCTTATATCGAGCAACCTATTATCGCTCCATCGAGCATGATAGTTGAAAAAGTTGTGGTAATTCTTAAAGAAAGCAGAAACGAGTGAGGTAAAATAATAAAGGGGATAGATATGCTTTCAAACATGTTCTCAAATCTATACGTCTCCTGCAATCCCTCACTCTGTCAACTGAACTATCGACGGACACCAAATTTTTACTTTGTAGTAAGTCCGGAAAATCCACAAAGGAATAAGTGGATAAAAGATTTGCTTGTACCAACTATAAATGGAAAACTTTGCTGCTATTGGATTCATGAGGTGCGCAAAATAATTTCAAAGCATTTGAGGATGTACTTGAAAATACAAGAAAAGAAATGAAGATTAAAATTATCCGGGAAGGCGCTATAAGCCTAGCCCCTAAATATGTACTTCTTTTACAAATGAAATTGATATTACGTCGATTATAAATATGCCATTCGACGCCCGCAGATAATAAAAAAACATTTGTAGTAAAACTTATTTTAATTGTGTTTAACCAACTTTCAACAGAAATGTTCTACGACGTCACCCACCTTGAGGACCCGCTTGTGTTCTACGACATGATCAAATGTATTTTTAAGAAATCCTAAAATTATGAGCATTATCAAGGTAATTTTCAAAATGTTATTCAAGTTTTTTGTTCATTCAGAAGAGGAAATTGTTGAAAATGTTCTGGTAATGTTTGCCAAATGTGCCCACTATCGAGAATTACTCTGCATAAATTATGCAGAAGTTTTTCCTTATGATTAATAAAAATTGTAAAGGACATTTTAAAAAAAATTTAGAAAAAATATTAATAATAAAAAAAAGAACAAAAATAAATGAAACCTGGCAAAATAATAAAAATACCAAAAACTGGAGGAAAATTCTAAAAAAATGGTCGAAAAGTTTTAAACACACGAAAGCTGTTCAACGCGGATTTTGAACACAGAACCTCATGGTTGAAGGCGGCTTTTCCTCTGCACCACTGGGCCTTCATGTTTGCTCGCTCTGTTTTCTCTTTTGTAATACTGGATAAACGGGTTTTTGCGAATAACTCGTGAACCTTTCAAGTGGCTTCAAAATAAATAACATATTTGAATTCAGCATCCCAAAATCTATATAACAAAATGTTGTAGTTGATATCAAGATTTTATGTTACACTTCGTGTCATTTCCTTGTCTTGTAAGATAGTAGTTCTAATGTTAATTTAATACGGAATTTTGCCTGATGACAAGAAATCAGTGTGATAAAGATATATCACAGTTTTATCTTTTTTAAGTATTTTATTTTTCAGCTCAACGTATTTCTGTATTTTTATAGCCTTTCCAGTTTAATTTGCCATTCCTTAAAAGCTATTTATCGGCAGTCGCGCACCTTGTACGTTGCTTTTTTGGCAAGGCCGTCTCCCCCCTCATTGTGCTTTGCGTTCGTTGAATCGGCGATGTTGTTTTCTCTGCGAGGCATCTTCGCGCTTTGAGTTAGTTTCAATTGGCGCTGAGCTGTGACGTCATCGTCATTCAGCGGCTCTCACTCCGCACGCGTGTGTTGTGCGCATGCGTCACCGCCACTCATGTTCGGTATGTTTTCGGGAGCTGTTTTGTTTTGGCGCTGCATTCGAAAGGGGCGTGTCTTTCAAATACAAATTAGAATCGTTCTTTTAATTATTAAATGTTAATTTGTTTCTGATTTGCTCGTTTAATTTTCACGTAATTCCTAATCAACAAGTTAGTTTAAATTAATCTTGCTCTCACATTTGTGCACCCCTTTTATGGGTATTTATACTAATGTAGCGCATTTTTCCAACAGAATTTTAATAAAAATGATGCTGTAAATTTATGATAAACGTCGTATGGTCTGGAGGCCCGCTGGTCTGTGCCGGCGCTCGTATCCTAGAATGGCCATGTGCTGATTCTTTGGAGATCAATTTCGCGTTTTCAGTTCTTAATTATTCTATAAAAATGCTGTTGTAAATTTTAAGTTTAATATTTTAAAAGTTTTAAATCAACTGGTAATTGACTTCTGAATTAATTCTATAATTCTTCATGGACGCGGCCAGAAGGAATATTTAAAGATTCTTCGAAATTTACGAAATTTGAGCCAGTACTTTTTAAAGACTTGATGTGCAGCTTTCATCTCATCCTTCCTCCTTCAAGAAAATGTAATAAACATTATTGGATCCAACATATGGTATTCATCATTTATAGTCTGCATCTATTTCTTCACTCAAGTAAGACCGTTTAATTTATTTTATATTTTTTGATTCTCTTCTCAAAGAATATCGACCAAAAGAACGTCATGCATTTTTTGCATTGGGTTATTGCTCACACATTAATATTCCCATCAATTGCTCTCTTAAATATTTTTTATGTCACAATCAGTATTCTGTTTCACATTTCCGATCTTTCTATCCGACTCAAAAGCACAGATAGGCACCTCGGATTGTATTCTTGATTGCTTGCAGCATGTAACTAATCGAATACCTTCAACTTGTAGGTATTATATCTGCATCAAAATTGGTTTAGCGTTTACCGATACAGTTAAATGCTTTGATAGACTAATTCTTATCTTGATTTTCAGATTAGCTGTACAGGCCGTTTTAAAGCTATTAATTACAACCACATTTTGAAAATTTAACGATCTCTAACTTTATTTTACTCATTTCAATGGTAATATTATTAAATTGGATGATATATAGCTCGATTCGGGTGCGCTTGGCTTTAAAATCCTGTATCAGGTTGTTTAAAATTTTTTCATTGCAAGTTGTATGACTTTATTTTTCTCGCTCTCACTCTTTTTTCTTACGCGTCAAGTCTGGGTAGAATTTTGATTCCTGCGAGTCAAATTCAGAAAAATCCGCAATCTGCAACTTTGCTTTCGATAAAAATAACTATATGTTGAATACATTCAACTTCTAAGTATTCAATTTAATTCATAATACATCAAATTTCTTTAAAAAAATATGAGTGTAGACGAATCTTCTATCACTGAATGTATGCATGATTTCAGCGAATCTTCCATCATTGTATGCAAGCATGATATTCATTTCCCTTTATTTCAAGTTCTTGATCGAGTCAGATCGATCACCAATTTGGCGTTATCTATCTTGATTTTACTATTAAATACCCTCTAATGTTTTAGGTTTGAACCAATGAATCATTTACAACGAATTCATTTTGATACTATTGTTGTAATAATCTTACAGCTAATCAAGATCAATTTGTCGCTATTTTTTTCTTATTTTTATAGTATTAAGTTTTAGTGATCATGCTCAATATTATTATATTTATACAATACACTTTTGCTTTCAGTAACATTTTGTAATTGTTTTCGGAAATTTTTATTATCAAATAGGAACTAGTTTTTATATTTTATATATTATGTCCTGATGATTTTTGTTAGTTTTGTAATAAATTTTAGCTTTTGCTAAATTTGTTACAATATGGTATTGCAATATGTTATTACTTTTTAAATAAACTTTTGAACTCTAATAACTTTTTTTTAATGTAGAAAAAAGAGTTTAAATGAGTTCTTTTTCAATTTCTTTAAAGTATATTTTAATTTCTTTTCTTTTATATCAATGAAAATCAAAGACAGAGAAACAGACATGAAAATCAAAAATTAGTTTGAATCTTTAGTATGACATTAAGATGTTATTTATTGCGTTGTTCGGAAAGTTCTTTCCATTTGGGAAAGTTGGTTCTTACCGGAAAATTCTATCATTTAATTATTAGACATTATTTCTTATATCTAATGTCTAATAATTAACGGGCAGAATTTTCCGGTACGAATTGGTTTTCCCAAGTGCAAGGAACTTTCCGAACAACCCAATATATATTTTTTAAAGAATTATGACATCTTATTCAAATTCAAACGCTGATACTATTTCATGGTGGATTTGTTGATTAAACTTATAAGTGAGTAGTACAAGTTTAATATCTTGTATTTTTTTTTTTTTTTTTTTTTTTTTTTTTTTTTTTTAAATTAACCCCTTAGTCGTCGCGCCCGATAAGTGTAGACTACTTTTTAAAAATTCAAATTGCTTGATTACCACCAGTTTTTTTAAGTAGAAATATTCGTGTTATTTAATAGACAGTTAAAATAATGCGAGAATAAAGCCAATTACACTATTTTAAAAAACTGGTGGGAAGCAAACAATCTGAATAAAACAGGCGTAACCTACTCTGCCCGTGAATGTCTCGGGCACGACGATTAAGGGGTTAAGAATGGTTTGCTAATTAGAAAAAAAAAATTTTATGTTATAATGTATATGAATTAATTCGCCATTAATGGACAATTTATATAGTGTAATGGATTACCGTTTTAATCTCAATAACATTCGTTTGTGTGTGTGTAGGTTATTTATTTTGTATAGAAGTGTTGGAAAGCTTCCATGTTCAGTTAAGGAGTTTACTTTGTTGATTAAATTGTAGGTTAATCTAACCGTTTCAAATGGGTCTCAATAATGTTGCCAGTTTGTTAATATATATATATTATAATATAGAAATAATTTTGCTTATAAATGATAATGGATATGTTATTGGATTGTAATATTGCTTGATGTCATTTAATAATAGGTATTTAGATAAATTATCTACTCTTACATTACCTATTTCTCCAGAATTACGTGCGGATGAAAATAATTTTGTGATTTCTATGCAGATTACTGTGTTTTGATTATTTTTTTTTTCTTTGCTTGCATTTTTAAGCTATTCTAAAATGTAGACCAGACCAAAATTCTTTGACACATAAAAAAAAAAAAAAAAAAGTGAGTGCAGTTTGGCCGAAAATGCTTCTCACAATCGAAAGTTTTGCTTAAGCAAATTAAAAAAAAAAAAAAAAAAAAAAAATTAAAATATTGCCCATAAATGACTATATCTCTTGTTCTATACCTTCAAAGCTGCAAGGAAGCAAGTCAACTGAAAATGTGTACAATCCATCACCATATTTCAATACGTGCGCCCTTTCAAGATCGGATCACATCCATTACGATACTCAATTTCATTCCACTATTTAACACAAAAACCGCGATGACGGGTCATTTTGACCCGTACCAAATATATAATTGTCAATTCGCACCAGAATTTTTTTTTATTAAATTACGTTAAATATATACGACACAAAAATAAGTTGAATAAATAAGTTAAATAGTTTAATTTTTTTTTATATAAAACTGGAGTAAAATTCCCGCGGTTCTAGTGTTAAGAATGGTAATAAATTGTACAAAATAAATCATCTGTAGCTGTTTAGCTTGCTCTAATTACAGCATTTTTTATATTTCTTAAAAATTATTCTATCGAAATAAGCATTTTTGTCCAAACCGTGCTGTTGTGTGCCAATTACTAAGATCTTTTCCCTTTTTTTCTTTTAATGTCAAGAATTTTGGCCCACCCTGTAAATTGTTTTTTGTTTACAATATGTTTTCTATACAAATATGTGTAGGTAGGATATATTCTTAACCATTGCATATACTGCTATAATCATATGTATGCTGCTATTATTGATTACATTTTTTATGCTATCGGACAAAATGGGGGAGGGGATTCGTGTTGTTATATTTGGATAAAATTGTATCTATTAGAAAACTCAAAATAAAATCCAATTAAAATAATAAAACCAAAATAGGACAAACTTCTCATAGTTCAATGTTCTCCTTAAAAGATTAAAATAACCAATTTGGCGTTATCTATCTTGATTTTACTATTAAATACCCTCCAATGTTTTAGGTTTGAACCCGTGAATCATTTCCAACGAATTCGTTTTGATACTATTGTTGTAATAATCTTGGAGCTGCCAGGATCGATTTGTCACTATTTTTTCTTATTTTTATAGTATTAAATTGTAATGATCATGCTCAATCTACTTATAATAAAATCCGAAGGCAAGAAAGTGTCTGTAACCATTCCCGGCAGGACCACTCTGGTCTGCGAATCGACCGTAGTTAAACACCATGTTAGGCTTAATGAAAAACCTGTGCTAACATATGACAGCTAAATGATATACTATCTTCTACTTCAAATCATGTCTGTTCAGCGTATTTCCCTATAAAACATGTGTATTATATCCTATTATAATATTTTAAGTTCTTAATTAAAAATCCAGATTAAACATCGGAATCCCAGATATAAACAAACGAATACTGTTGCGAAAAATATTGTTTTGGCGCCATCTACTGGCTTTAAAATGTTTTTTACTACAATACAAACCTTTCAATAATAAAATCTTCATGCTGTTTGTTTGTATGAAGTCTTATGAAAATGGAACGCAGATCAACAAACCGTCATTTTTGAAGGGGGGTAATATACTAGTATTATTATATTTACAATACACTTTTGCTTTCAGTAACAATTTGTAATTGTTGGCGGATATTTTATTATCAAATATGAACTAGTTTTTATATTTTATATTATTTATTTAGCTTTTGGTATAATTCTGTTATAGTTTTTTAATTACTTTATTTGTAAATGTTTGCCAAATATTCATTTTCCTATTCATTTTCTTATTATTTTTGCAATAAACTCGCAGCTCATACCAATTTAATTTCGATGTTTATTTTCATTCTCTTGCATGTTTCAATATTCATGTTTTTCTAATTCTTCAAATATTTTTTTAATTCCTAATCTTATGTCCTAATGACTTTTGTTACTTTTGTAATAAATTTAGCTTTCGCTAAATTTGTTATAATATGTTATTGCAATATGTTATTACTTTGTAAATAAACTTTTGAACTCTAGTAACTTTTTTTTTAAATGTAGAAAAGAGAGTTTAAATTAGTTCTTTTTCAATGTCTTTAAAGTATATTTTCATTTCTTTTCTTTTATATCAATAAAAATAAAAGACAGATAATTTTAGACAGCAAATAAACAGATAAAGAAAAAATAAAATCTTCAGAGGCATATGTAAACATTATTTAGGATAAGAAATATTTTTCTGATCAATACATAAAATATTCTGCTATTATTATTATTATTATTATTATTATTTTTTAATTTCTAGAACAGAATCGTTGTTTTCTTTAAAGAAATATAAATTTAATTTTTTTTTAATGTTTTAGTAAACTGTATTTTAAAATACTTTTTTATTTAACATTTCATATTTTTTCAGTTCTGTATTTGATAATATGTTTAAACTTTTCTAAAAATCATGAACATAAGTTTTTACATCTTCAAAAATGTATTTTTTACTTTTGCAGTTGCATGTTTAAGTTAAGTATGCTTCTTCCTAAAAGAAAATAAAGAAAACACACATATTTCTGTAATTTAGAATTTATTTACACAAAACTTTATATCATATGTACATAAATCTATATTACCACATTATGACACAATGTTGCCCTTAAATATTTAATGCCACTATTTTACAATTGCTGACTTTCCTTACTTTGATGTCAAATATACAGAAATATATTTTACATTTCAAATAAAACATCAGATTCATAATGAGTGAAATGATCAAATTTTACAATCATCAAAATATCTCCATCACTTTTGAGTAATATTTTTAATTAGAACTTTGATAAATATATATTGTTTTAATATTTTTCATCACTCAAACATGCATTATTTATTGTTGTAAAAGAAATGCCTCTAAAATTGTGTGTTAAATTAACAATAAATAAAATTCTTACTGTGAATTAGTAATTATGAATATTTTTAAGTGTTAGCATTAAGTTTACTTGTAAAAAAATCTTGATTTCAACTGAAAGAAAAAGTTAGTCGACGTTTGTTTACCTAGAAATAAGCACCTTAATCAAAGCCAATGAAGAAATATTAGAGCTTTATTAATAATAAACTAGCCAGTAATAACTAGCCAAATCTTGCTGCCTAGTACATGAGAATGCATTTCGTTCCTTTAATTGAATTTTTATAATATTTTTTTGAACTTAATATTTCCTGAAAGGAATATTTTGAAATTTCGTCATAATTTACTAAAGGTACTAAATAAGACGTAGTTATATTTGCATTTAATATTTTGTAGCATTAAGGAACCTTTTTATTTCTTTTTTTATTAAAAAAATTATTCGTGTTTTTAAGACTCGTAAAATTGAAAAGTATGAAAAATAGTCAAAACATTTATTACAAGATCACTATCTTGTGCTACAGAGCTGATCAAACCAAAGTATATGCCAAAATATCCATCATGTGTTCATTCGAGCCTTTTCCTTCAATATTGATTAAAATGTGTATAAAAAATAAACATTTTAGATGACTTAAAATATATATGAAAATATAAATACGTGATAAATCCGATTTTTGTCTTTAACCTCATCTTACTCCAAAAGTAACTGCATTGTCGTTAATAAATAAACTGAAGTGCATATTGTGGGAAACTAACAACTTTGTAATTATTTTCATTTGTTTTTAGAAATGTTTGTTTAACGGAAATATTGGCTTAAAGAATTAATCAGATATTTTTTTTTAGGGTTTTTTGTTGTTGTTAAAAATATTTGAACATTTTTTAAAATGCACACAAGACTTGGAGTTCCTATAAATCAGGAGGTGAACCCCTTCAGATCGTGGTTTAATCAGGCACTGTTTAAACTATGCCAAACCATATCTTATCCAGTACCTTTATTTATCCCTGGCGGACTATCCAAAATATATCATGGTCCTATAGAATTAATTATTAAGAATTTACAAAAAATGGTGCGGTCGGGGTTTAATTTCCGATTCTTTAAAGAAACGGTAAATTACTTTTATAATTTTAAACTCCCTTGCAATCTTTGAATACATGATGCAGTTTCCACATGTGTTTGAGCTGTTTGCTTTTTCAATTACAACAATAAATATATTTTGAATAAATAATATTGACGATGAAAAAGCAGATCATTTAGTAAAAAGCTATGTAGTATTTATATCTACATTTTTGAAGAAATCACATAATAAGTAAATCACATAATATGCAAAAGAAATTGGTACAGTGTCAGAATTAAATTAGGCATTTCCTTAATGCACTATTAAAGGTGATTGGGACACAAAATTACATTTTCTATGAATAACTTTTACTCTTTTTTTTTTTTCATGGAAAGTGTGTTTATATATACATTACTTTTTTCATACATTATTTTTCCTATTATCTTAAAAAAATTTATTTTTTTAATTAAAAAATATTAAATTATAGAGGTTATATAGAATTTGAAATAAATTTTCAAAGAATAACTCTTTTTGAAAAATTTTGTCCATTTTTATACAATTAAAGAACAAAAATTTTGAAAATAATTTAAACAATTTTCTTTAAAAAAGCTTTTAAAGGCTTTTTTAGTAGTACATTTTACATCAAGAATCATAATTTCAAAATTTTCTTTAAAAAAAAAATTGCCGAAGTTATTTTAAAGAATAAATAATGAAAAATATTGTACAAGGTCTTAAAATTTTATATCAATTTAAATATATAAATCTTATAAAAATGTATTCTGAAATAAATGCATTTAGATCCAGGAAAAAGGCGCGGTAAACACAGACAACACAGTGTAAAAATCATTACATCTTTTAATCCAGTTCTCGTATTTACACGCAGTTTGTGTCATTTTATTCTAAAAATTTTAAAGTAGTTTTTAAATAAAAGAAATAAAAGAGTAATTTTTTCCAGATTTTTGTGCCCCGGACCACCTTAAAATATTTTTGAAAATTTACATACTTTATCTGTTTGGCTAATAATTTAACTGTGAGGTTGAAAATTTTCAGCATTTGTTTTTATCAACATTAATCTTGGAATACAAAAATATCTTTCTATTTCAGCTAATTAACTTTTGTGGCAATAAAACAGTCTATGTCTGTTCAAGAATTCAAATAATGAAATAAATAAATTAACCACTTGGCTGTCTCTCTTTTTATCCTGTACATGGACAATGCTACCTGCACTGCAAAAAATAACTGTTGATTTTACAGTATAAAACTGGCGCCCCAGCTGCCAGTATTATACCGTAAAATTAACAGTATTAAACCGTAAAATAAGCAGTAATACGCTGCCGCGCAAGCAGTAATACGCTACCGCGCTGCGCGGTATCGTATTAAAAATGCTAACGGTTATTAAAAATGCTAACAATAATAATAATAATAATAAAAATTTAATTTCGATTTTTTTCCTTATATATATATATATATATATATATATATATATATATATATAAGCTTAATGCTGAAAATATTTGAGGAAATAACATATATTTACTATGAATTATACTTATGATGCTCCTGTGATGAATGATGACAGCGTATTACTGCTTATTTTACGGTTTAATACTGTTAATTTTACGGTATAATACTGGCAGCTGGGACGCCAGTTTTATACTGTAAAATCAACAGTTATTTTTTGCAGTGTGTGAAAACTGAAATATCTTTCAGTAAAGTTAGCATGTCATTATGTTAAATAAATAAAATTTCATGAAATATCTCACAGAGATAAGTCTAAATCATTTTTACACTAAATACACAATTTTTGGATATCACGAATACCATTTTGGTGGTTGTTACGTTTACAACACGGCGAAAAGGTTTCAGTCTTTTAAAATGGTTATTTATAATGCATGGTTTTAGTATTTAACTTTTTTTTTTTCAAAGAAAACTTTTAAATGTAATGAAAAGTTCGTGCAGAGTACAAGTTATTAAAAATGCTAACAATAATAATAATAATAATAAAAATTTAATTTTGATTTTTTTCCTTATATATATATATATATATATATATATATATATATATATATATATATATAAGCTTAATGCTGAAAATATTTGAAGAAATAACATATATTTACTATGAATTATACTTATGATGCTCCTCTGATGAATCCGTAAGTTTTTCATAGTAATTCATGTTAGATTTTCATATTTTTGGGTTTAATTTTGTAGTACCATTTCATTTGAGTTTTATACTGTCTCTTTCTTAGTTTTCACACATGTGATTTCATTTTAACTATATATATCATCATTTTACAAAAATGATGTATGTACATATTGAATAAAAACAATTTCATAAAAAAAGCACGAACTTTTCAACTGTCTTATTACTTTAACCCTTTCACCACTAAATATCTTTTGCAAATATTTTGATAATTGTTTGAGGCTTTATATAATAACTGACACATATACTTAAACCAAAAAAAAAAAAAAAAGGTGTTCGAGGAATTGAATTACTGACATTTCAATTTCATATGATATTTTGGGATAAATCTAAATCAAAGTGAAATAAAAATTTTGATGGACATGCATGTCCCAACAGTGGTGAAAGGGTTAATATTAATTTTTTTATTTATACAATAAACATATTGCTTTTTAAAGTCAAAATGAAAATGCTAGAATTACATTTATGGAAAAAATTAATATATTTAATAAAGTGACAAATAAATAAATAAAGATACAGCAGTCTTAATAAAACTGGTATATCTTTAAAATTTCTTTAAAGATAAACAGGGTTTCCCAATTTTAAAAACTCATAATATTAGTTCTGAATTACGTTATATGCTTTCTTCCTTTTTTGTGTACGATGATTTCTTTTTCTTTTTACATTTACGCAAACTATAGATTTTTACAATTTGCTAAAATGTATAATCGATATTTCCAAAAACATTTAAAATAATGTCCCTTAAAAAAAATTATGATGAAATTACTTCCTAAAATCGATTTATTAGAATTTTAAAATTTGCCCCAGAAAACGTTTGCATCTGTTTTGAATGTCTCACTCTGTACTTAAGAATATTATTTTGCATTTCTCGTTAGACGAAATACACATTTAGACTTACATAAACTACACTGGCGTTGAAAACTCAAGCAACAAACACAAACACGAAACTGCTCAAAAGAAAATTCTATAAACGACAAGTGTAGCAAATAGGTACTAGCCTAAGAGCCACAGCCTGTCGATGTGATGTCTCCTTGACGTCTCAAATGGTCACAAGTGTCACAATCACTACAATGACCTGAAATATGATATATTTCATTCGTCTCATTCTTACTCTCATTTTGTCACTCCACTGAGAAGTCACTATACCTGCTGTTTTAGCGACGCGTCACAAGGTGACTTTACAATGAAGCCACTTTCTAACTATCATGTGACCGCCATTTGGAGACTCAGTGATAAAGTCGCGCTGACAGTTGTTTTATGTAGAGCTCCTATAATAGTATTATAGGAGCCTTAGTTTTATGAAGAGTCCCCAAGTGACAGCGAAAGAAAACCATCTGGTGACCTCACAAAGGAGGAAAATGGTGACTCCACAGTAGAGTCTCGGTTACCTGAAAGTCAACATGTGACTTAATTGTGACGTTATTGGGTGAGTCATCACAATGTAACGCTCACTATGACTTCAAAATTGAGTCTTCAAATAACGGTCAAAGATAATCACAAGGTAACTTTATTGTAACGGCAGATAATGACTCAGCCCAAAGGAACAGTTTCAGTGACTTCTCAGTGGGGTCACTAAATAGCGATCATCTGAGAGTAATAATGAAACGAATGAAAGATGCCATATTTTGTTTCACCATAGTGTCACAGTGACACTTGTGACCATTTGTGAAGTAAAGGAGGTGTTACATCAACTATCTGTGCTGTAGGTTATTTGCTACACCTGGTGTTTATATTATTTTCTTATGAGTACTCACGTGTTCGAAAAATTGCATTTTGTGTTTGTTGCTTAAGTTTTGCACAACAGTGTATATTTTATTTTTTTATTTTTTCAGACATATTTACCTGAATATGATGCATATTCTTCGAACTAATTTTAAAAAAAAGAAACACTGAATCCAGATTAAAATTATAATACTGTTCAACAAGGATTTGTTTTTCATAAAGTAAGTGGTAATTTGTATATTTTAGGGGGTCGAAAAATTAAAGCGAAATTTTATAAACATAAATAATAGTATGGAAATTCATCTAGGTCTTTTAAATAAAATTTCGAATTTAGCAATAAATGAAATTATTAAAGTAACACCCACAGAGTAGAAAAGTAAGATTACAGTATTTAAAATTTGCTGTGTTAATTATTTTTTTAGAAGAATTAAAGAGAAATTTTGTAGATATAAATTAAATTTAGTACGAAAAGACATGAAGGTCTTATAAACAAAATTACCAAAATAAAACTAGTTTCTGCTCTCTTGTTGCGCATTCTATTAAAATAACAGTTCAAAATATGTGTTTATTGATTAAACACAATTAATATGATAAGGTAATTTTATCATAATTGTTATGCCCATAATTCTAAAATTGAAAGCACTTTTTTTTTAAATTGGAGGGTCATAGAAAGTTTTCAATAACATTTTGTTTCTGGGCGCCCCAAATCTGTAGGAAACTTGCAATGTATATTGCACAAAACAGAAAGTTCGTTAAAATTTGTTGAACAGTGTTATTATTTCGAATACATATTGCATTTCGAACGACTAGAAAGAAATATAACTGAGAAATCCTGTTTCATCTATTTAAAACAATGGTATGTGTGCAACCAAGACGACCGTAAATCCAAATAATCTGCCCAGTAAACCACCCGAATAGTCTTTAGTTAACCATTTGTATATAGTCAGTCTATATTCACATATATACACCGCTAGGGCATCATGGGACAAATTATTTTTCCTTCCTTCGATTTCTTAAGCAGTCTTAAATCATGGAGGTTTTCTATTATGTGTTTCGAAGGACCATTGGTGTGTTTCGCATGTTCTACATCTTTTTTCAGTTCTTCCATGTCTCTCTTGAGTTTCGCCCTTCTGTTTTGGAACCATGTGATAACCTGGGCGTTTGTTAGTCCTAGTGACTGGGCTATCTCATCCCGGTCCGCAGGTGACAGGTATTTCTGATAAAGGAACCTTTTCTCTAACTCAAAGATTTGGTGGTTTGTGAAAGCGGTGCGAGATTTTCGCTTCTTCTTTGGTTGCTGTCGGTTGTTGAACATGCTCAAATGGTCTCGAGAGGAATCTGTAAAAGAAAAGAAAATGCTCTCATTAGATATCAAGTGTAAAATTTTAAAAAAGGTCATATAATTTATATATATATATAAAGGACTCTCTAATTTTGAATTTCAATAATTTATTAATTATATAAAATGTAAAGAATATAAAATAAGTGACATGTTTGTCCGATATCTCATAAATTTTGCATACAATAATTTTTAAAATGTTCAAAGTTTCGTCAATAGATGGCCCTACGTTCCCTTAAACTTTAAAAATGCTGAAATATATTTAACATTTTAATAAAATTCTGAAACTTCTTTTCGCGCTTCACTGCCTAAATTGAATAAAAATTAAAAACCAAAAGACCTTAGATGAAATTTTACACATTAATTTGAGCATTCTTAAAGTTTGAAATAGCAGAGTGATTAATATACCTTTATTGACGAAAATTTTAACTATTTCTAAAATTAATATGCACAGAATATATGAGCTACTTGATAAGCAGATCTCTTTTAATCTATTTATTTATTATATACTTAATGAATTGTTGAATTTTAGAGTTAGGTAGTAATTTATGAAACATCCTGTATTAAAAACTATACAAAACTACGGTAAAAATTTGAGTTTGCGTGCAATTTGATTAACATAATATTATTTGTGTTGGCGAGCTCTTAATTTGTTCATTTTCCCCACTCAGCATCAACGGAAAAGTTTAGTTGAAAAAAATTCAGTAATGCAACGGTGTACTTCATTATTTTTTTAATTTGGTATTCTATTAAATTTATTGCTAAAAAGGAAATAAAGAGAAAGATATATAATAAATGTATCTACATGGATTGACATTTTCTAATATTTCATTCAACATAATTTATAAATAAAGCCTTTACTTTATAGATAAACGACCTTCAGAAGAACAACAGACTTCCACACAAAAAGCTAAGTTTCCATTTTAAAATGACTTACGGATTTTGCAGATGGAATCCTATTGCTCCTCTGAAATCAAGGCCCTTTAATCTATAAAATAAATGTTCTACTTCAAAATCATGTGGAATGAAATATTAGTGAATGGTTACACCACTTAGGTACACACATTTTGTGTTTTATTTTCAATATTGTCAGTGAACACAGATATATTTTTCTGTCATTTTCTTATAGAAAAGCAAAATTTGTGACTTGGGTCTGAGGAACCTAATATAATATTTAATATTTTAACACAATCGTATTTTAGAAACAGAATTGGAATTATTCAATCATACAGTTTATGATTTTTTTTTTTTTTTTTTTTTTTTTTTTTTAAAAAAAAAAGCTTTGAGCACATATAAGTGTTCTGCTTTTAATTTTAGCAACATTCAAGTAATCTGTAATCATGATTCAATCATTCAGACCTTCTTCTTTTTTTTTTCTTTTTTTTTTTTTCATTAATACTAAAGAGTTTATTTTTCATACCTTAATCACGTCTTTAAAAAACAGACAGACTATGCTTGTTGATTCAGACGTCAAATTCAATTAGTCAAAAGAAACACATCTGTTTTAAAATTACATGTACTTCAAGAAGGTGAATCATCCGAAGATCTTGAGCAAAATATATCATTCACTTTATCCCAATTGAAAATAGCGGCATGTAACTCAGAATTTGCAAATACACATCATGGTATGGCTGTGAAAAAAAGCCGTTTAAAAACACAACTGCGATTAACTTAAAAATTTCTTTAGTTTAAGCAAAAGACAGCTTCCGTAAGATAAACAGGTTTTGATAGATCAGATAAAAGACTCCTGTTCAACAGCTGACAGCTTGGTATAAAAAATGAAACCTTCTTCAATGACGCTATTGACAACGTTGGTGATTTTCCGTTGCCCTTTTTTGACTTTACATCAAACTATCATCAGTTCTGTTTATCTAATGAGAAAGTAAGACACTGGTTAAAACAAAAGATTTCAGTTTCGTGATACAAGTCTATTTTGTTCGATGATAGTCTAAAAGTAGGATTTTTTTTCCCCTTCGTAAATACCACTTTTCGACTTTGTTCGAAAGGGCAAATTAGGAAGCAACTGACAAAGGCAAACGTTTTAAGCGAGAACTCTTTTTAAAATATACATAGTCACAAGGACAGATCCAGTCCTTGATATTAAAGGGAGGAAGTTGAATCTCTCACTGAAGTAATTTTTATACATCCTGTATTTACAAATAAAATATATCTTATTTTATAGAAATTTCCTCCATTCAAAGTAGAGAGATCATGACTCCTGCAACTTTTATCTTAAATCTTCCCTTTCAACAACTAAATATTCAAATATTTCCTTATTATTGTAACGTTGGAGTAAAATATTTCACATAATTATTTCTCAGCAGTAAATAATAATTTCTGATAAATGCAGAAATATTTTCTAATATGTCTAATTTACGAATGATTCATTCATATAAGTTCAAACACAAAACATAAAATTAATATTACATGAAACCAATGACATGCATTATAACAAAAATCGTATTGCAAAATTTTCGTATTTTCTTGCTTTGATCTGTCTTTTTTCCATGTTAGAAGAAAAAAAATGTTGGTAAAAATACTATATCTAGATTCAGCTTGCCTATATTTCTTACATGTTTTACACAAAAAAGTGTACTTTCAATTTTACAATAGACTGGTCAATCGACTGCAACTTCCATTTATAACTGGAAATTGATGTTAACATCTTCTAAGAAATGAGGTTCATATTCATTAATATTTTAGAGAAACGAGCAAATAATAATTAATGATGTAGCATAAATTAAATATGAATGTATAAACTGCGTTTTTGAGTTAATCCTTCATCAAAACAATTACTGTAATTCTTTAATTTTTTTTTATCCAATGTTATTTTCAGACTGTTGTTACATATTATACGAATTGTAATTTTCCAACTGCGTGAAAAAATATCCAGGCCAGAACTTGAACCAGGTACCTTTGGCTTAAGCTGAAACGGTTTATCAACTGAGCTATCCTGGACAAATCTGATGGACACAATTCACTCGGACAATCTTTTGATAGTGACATCTGATCTGTTATCTGAAACAGCTCAACATAATAAATTGTAGATAGAACTCCAAGTAAACGTTGGATACAAAATTACACTTCATTAATTTTAACACAATCATTCTAATTGCTAAATAAATCTTGCCAAAGGTCCCTGGTTCACATCCAGGCCTAGACATTTTTTTCACTCATTTAAAAAATTACAACTCTTATGATTTATTTACCAATTAGAATAACTGTGTTAAAATTAATGAAGTATTGTTAAGTAGCTCTCAATATTAAGCAGAAATTATTAGATTCCATAAATATGATATTAATACACAAGTGTAAAAAACAAGAAAATCACTGATAAACTACAGGAATGTAGTCAAAATAAATGTTAAACAGACAGAATACATTTTTTGAAGACAGGCACTGATTACGAACTTTCTTCGTTGCCGACACGCAACATAAATAATAACTAATCGTTTAGCATCAAACAAAGCTAGAAATATATAACTCGTTTGCTTTTCCGATGGGCCTTCCTTTGAAGTAACCGCAAGTAAGCGCCTCTAAACGGTTATTTGTCACCCATCCTGCTCATTTACAGGCTAAATGTGTGCTGCCAACAATCTGCCAGGTGCAATTCGTAATAACCGAGGACAAGCCTCTTCAGTTATTCCATATTAAGCAATAGAAGGCCTTTTCCAAGCTCTCACAATCAGAGATTTCCCTGTGTTCCCAGTAATTAGAGGTATAAGTTCCTACGCTTCAAACTTAATGGACATAAAAAGTCACCCCAAGCGCTCTGACGTGTCAAAATAATAGGCCACGTTACAGCCCCTTCACTTTCCTCCGCTGTAATCAAGAACCTTGATTGAGGGACATTTTTATTATTTTTATTATGATATTTTCGCTCTATAGCTTTCTTTGTGCAATTTCCGAGCGCTTTTTTTTGTGTGTTTGACGCTTGGATTTTTGTGATATCGTTTCGCCCCGGTCTTTAGTTTTGTTGATAGTTCTTTATATAAAGAGAGCTTCTAGAAAAGTATTTGTGTATAACAGTAAAGGGAGGAAGCAGGATATTTCAGAATTGGTGTACACGTTGATTTTTATACATTGAAAAAATTTTATCATTTTTCACAAATGGGTTAATAAGAAGACAATTTTTAATTAAGTGGGGGCACATCATGAAAAATCAAATTACTTCCTCAAAATCAATACATGATGACTTCAATATACATCAATACATCTAATATTAATGAGGTGCGATTTCTATGAGTTTATAGCAAATCTTCGATCGTTAAAATAAGATATATTCAAATTTATTGAATATACAAAAATAATAAATATATAAAAAATAATATATAAAAAAATAAACAAAAAGAGTCTTTTAGTAGAATAATTAGAGGTTAGATAGCCAAAAAAAATTATAACATTTACGCACATTAATATAAGGCAAAATATAGCATATCAATTACTCGTAATCTAACCACGTTATATTCATAATTATTCTAATCCTTACTAATCATAAACCTTTTCTTATTTGTGTTTATTTCTTGTGAGTGGGTTTTCTCTAACCCTCTAACTTTTTGTTGTCTCACATTGCGATTCATCTTTGGACACGCAAAAGGTTTATTAATGTCACACATTAATATAAATGTAAAATAAATAAAATCGAGTAAATGCAACAAGTATGATAATAATATAGGTTTCCCTAGATTTATTGTGGTTCTCAGGGCCTGATTACCGCCTAAACAAATTTCCTCCATTTTTTTCTTCTAAGAAAATTTCTCCTTATCTAATTGCCAGATATTTTCGGTTAAATAAGACGATTTATTTATTTTTATTTATTTGTTTATTTATTTATTTATTTTTCAAGAAATAAGTGATGAAAGTTTGTCTAAGCGGTAATCAGGCTCTAGGATCAAGTAACCGCTCTAGTAGAGGGAAAACCCGTATTTCTTATTAGTGTATCTAAAAAAATCTATTTGAGAAAATAAGTAACATGTTTGATTTGATGTCATATTCCTCTGCAGTTATTTCTTTTTTAAGCAATCAAAAAATGTGTCCAATTCATGGTTTTAACTAAGTAGGGGCTAGAGGAAGATGATTGGTCAAGATGACAATAGCTACTCTTTAGATTTTTCCCATACACACACACAATAATAATAATAATAATAATAATAAAGTTATGGAGGTGGTTTCATTGAGATGACATACAGAAAAGTGACAAAAGATGCTGGATCTTGAATTATCAGATTATCTCAATACTTATAAAACAGACATATATGGGTTTATATGAATATAAAGTTACATTTCGTAAGACAGACTTCTTAAACCTTCTGTAATGTAATTTTGATTATTGATAGATGATATAACGAGCAAATTTTCCAATAAAATCGGGCAGGCAAATTAATCCATTATTTATGCTTAGCTTTGATGTAAAACTTTAAAATAAAATTTCCAAAAGAGGGAGTACCAAAACTATTCAATTTCACCTTTTAAAGAAAAATTTAAATAATAAAAATATATTTCTTTCTAAATGAATATATTTTCATTAAATTACTGCTAAAGGCTTTGACCGCCTCAACTACCTTGCTCCCGACCCTCTCCTTTAAAATATCACAGTTACGTCCATGATCTATAAGTTGTAAAAGAATATATACTTACATCTTCAAGCCATATTATTTTCTTTTGCATATTGTTCCTTATATCGATTCCTTAATCATGCATATTCGTATCATATTCGTGGATTTAAAAGTGAATGTATCATATTCACATATGCGCATTCACTTAAATCAATATCTATTATTATATGCCGTTTCAAAAAAATATTCTGCTTTCCAAAGATTCCCATTTCCCATATATGTAAATGAAAACCCATTGAATTACGTTCATTCTTAATTTAATCTTCTTTATTGCGAGTAACTGACAAGTGAAATACATTTGTATATTTCCTATGAATTATGCTTATTCCTAACTTAATTTTCTTTATTGCAAGTAACTGACAAGTGAAATATATTCGTGACATGAAAGAAACATTTTCTATAGCACTCAATTTTAAAAATGCATGATATTGTGTTGAAAAGAAAGAAAGGCAATAAAGGCTGATTAGGAAGAAATGATACTAAAAAGAATTTCAGGAAACGACTATTGTCTTGAAAGTTTCTAAAGCTCGATTGTTCAGAAAAATATTTTTGATATGACAGTATGTGAATGACAGTATCTGTTAATACACAAATCATTCCAAAAATTAATTTGTTATTTTTTGAAGATAAGGATGTTCAAACATTAGACCATAGTTATATTATACGTATCGATTTAAAATATTTTTTTTAGGTTATATATACTAAACATAAAAAAATGGACTAACGTTTCAATCTTTAGATAACAGTGCTATATTTAAATAAGCCCCCTGATTTCAGAAAAAATAAAAAGACTATGTACAGAGTCTATTATAAAAGTAGATAATTGAAAATGGTGAATATAATTAGAAAATATTTAATGTTACAATTTGATCGAGGTGGAAGACAGTAAAATCAACATAACGCTGAATATTTAATTATCTAGGCAATCTGATCATACTTATAAGAAGTATATGGATGTAACTTAATTTAACCTTTAAGTCAGATTTATTTTGAAAACTTATGCCGTAATTTCTATTGTTAAAAGATGTAATACGAACAACTTTTCTAGTAAAATCGGAAAGTTTGGCGTAATCAATTCATTATCTGTGTCTATCTTTGATGTAAGATTTTAAATTAAATTTCAAAAAAAGAGTATCTACCTCCTTGAAGTTACCAAAATGCGGTATTTTATACCTTATTCGGAAAACTTTTATAACGTAAAATAAATAGATTTCTCATCATTATTAAAAAGGTTATACTTTCCTTTATATTTCTAAAATTTTTGATGTGCTCTACTCCCTTGTACAAAAGAAAATAATCTATAATTACGTCCATGGTCCAGTTATTAAAGAACACACGAAATCTTATATTCCCGCCATATTCTATTCCATGGTCCAATTACACACTGCAAAAAAATTGTTGATTTTACATTAGTCTTATGGTATTTGCTGCCACCACCGGTATTAGACTAATACCGGACACGTTATGAAAAGAAGTTACCAGGTAAATAATCAATTAATTATTTATTGGTTAAATTAGCATGAAAAAAATGTTACAGTGACAGTCATTATTGGTCAATACAGATTATTATCACTTGCCGTATGTGAATGTCGAATGACAATCTCCCTGATTAGCACGTTTTACTCTATTTCGTTATGTACCACTCGTACACACCGTTCTGTCTACGCTGTAATCAATTCATCCTGGTCCAAACTGTCCGATACACGTGTTCTCTCCAAATCTACACACTCCTCTGCACTCTTGGCTCTGCACGTCTACACTCTACTCTCTCCCAGTACAGTTACACTGCCTGTACCTTATTCACTTATTCCGAAAAACATATTTTTAGAAAAAAAAAAATTTGCCGTTCGTCTGTGTGTGTGTGTCTGTAAACGCTCTATCTCCCGAAAAAATTGAGATAGAGACTTGCAATTTGGTATGTACTTAGTATGTAATAATGGGAAGAAGCCTATTTCATTTCAATAACCTCGATTAACCGGAACAAGTTTTTTCGGACTCTCGAAATATTCGTTCTGATGAAAGGTATATAAAAATTTTCGAAATTGTTTATTTTAAGAAATGAATATAAAAGACAATAAAAAACATAAATTTTGAATAAAGCATGAAGTCGATCGGATAATTAGTTGCCGAGATATTTGGAATCCTATTTTCCACACTCTTCGATTTTTCATGACCCTGTATTTCATCCAAATTTCACTTCAAAGATATATTTTAATTGGAAATTTGACGCTTAATCAGATGCAATAAACCGCTAGTTAATAGGATTATTATTTTTGGAGTTATAAGGAAAAACCTCTTTCAAGCAATTCAGTAATCGAGCCTTTAAAGTTTGTGACGTCATCAAGCCACGATTTTATTTGAATATCAATGCATTTTATAAGTAGTTTACACATTTTTATTTTAATATTTTACATTATACATATACATGATGGGTAAGTATTACGGTGGCCCCCAACGACTAGTTTTTTATGCTCATAGGAAAAAAATATTCTACATGCTTTTCAAAGATGCTTAAAGCTTCTCATATCATAAATCCATTCATTTAATTCAACTCATTCTTAACTCAATTGCGTGTAACTGACACGCGAAATGTTCGTGACATTAAAAATAAACATTTTCCATAGCATTGATATGGAAAGGAAAATCTGTAGAGGATCGTGTAGAATTTTGTAACATTAAAAAAGTATGACAATGTGTTGAAGAGAGAGAAAGGCAATGCCTTGCTGATTAGAGAGACATGACATGAAAAATAAATACAGGTACGTACGTCTATTGTCCTGCAGTTTTTCTATAGCTCGGTTATTGATTTTTTTTATTTTCTTTTTTTTTTTTTTTTGTATATAGTGTGAGTGAAATTATCTGTTAATACACAAATCATACCATAAACTAATTTATTATTATTTTAAAAATAGGGTGTAGAAACATAAAACAATATGGTATTGTATAGATTGAAATAAGAATATTTTCAGAATATATATTGAACGTTTAAATTATATGTATTTAAAAAAGGTTAAATTTTAAACGGTTAAAAACAATGTCATATTTTCTATAGGATTTCATGAAAATATTAAAAGTCTATTTACAAATAATGACTACACCTTTTAGTACAAAATAGTTTAAATGTTATCTGTCATTTAAATATTATACAAAAACGTCGAAAATTATTATTTAAATCAAAAGTTAAAATATCTGAAATAAATTATAAAATTGTTATCTGTACTCTATTTAGTTAATGTGAATATTTAGTTATATTCTGATACGATAGTTAATCAGAATATTATCAAATGTATGAAAATCAAAAACTATTTTAAAATTTTAGTTCATACGTTAATATTGACATATAAACCAAAAATAGTTTTTTAAATTATTTTTGTAATATTTTTACCAAAAAAATGTTGCCAAAGATTCACAAAGGTGTTGCTTATTTTGTTATTTAATTGGAAAAGAAAATCTCAAAACCGAACTGTTATGAAATCGATAAGACATGAAGATATATAACAGCGTTCAACGAAATTTAACTATAAAAAGCTAACGCTTGATATGTTTCTAAGAATATATTTGTTGTTGTTATAAAAAATATGTAAATAAAAACAATTCTTTTACTATTTATGTAAATAAGAAAGAATAAAATACATATAACAAGACCTAAACATAATAGTTATATTGCTCATGCTTGGGAGAAAAAATAATAAACATTTAGATAGATATTATGGCTTTTTTCGTGCACTATTCGCAGAACACAATAGATTATATTGCTTGTTGAAATTTCATTAAAACGGGCGCATTACGAAATCCATTATCAAGTAATGTGAGAAGGAAACATAACACAAAAGAGGTAATGCATTACTGTTAGTCAATGCAAGAGACTTAGAAATAATAGCTCATTTAGACACACTCATCATCATAGAATGCGTGTGAAGTCCATCTAAATATTACAGAAAATCTCAAAAAGCATTTCTGCAACAACACTCCACAATTCAAACAAAAGCATTCCTAAATTACAATAATGCATAGATTATATTTTTCTGAGTTAGCAAAATCCCAGTCAGTTACACGAGAGTTTTCAATAGGAAATAAATTAAAATGTTGTTAGGTTTAAAAAATTAGGCCGCGCCACAAACTATATATCAAACATTAATAGTTTATAAACGATGATGCATTCAAAATCTCTAACGCTCTTACTCTAAAAATACATTTTAAAATATATGCAATTTAAATTTTTTAGGAAAAATAATCATAACATGCGGTAATATACTATAATTTATAAACTTATTCAATTTTTCACATAAACCGTTTATTAAAGCACATTGTTATAGAATGAATGCAGAGGTTGATGAAAAAATAAAACACAGTCAGTCGTCAGAAAAGAAGAAGAAGAAGAACACTCCATTATCACTCTGTAAATCATCGTATTAAAGTGTGACTGGTACTAGTATAATAAGTCTACTAATTAATGCTGTACTTAAATTTTGTTTAAGGGGTTGTCCACAATAAAAATTATACCAAACTCTAAAATTTTCCATACTAACATCTAATTTTAACATCATATTAGGATTTTGCGGTAAATTTATCTTAAAATACCAAACAGGAAGACATTCGGTCAAGTAGTTTAGGAATTATGCAGGTTTAAAATTTGGAACTCATAATGTTACATTCGTTTTTAATCGTTGCAAAAGAGATTGCAATGCGGATAGTTTTTAAGCATAACTCAAAAACTATTCAGCGGACTTATCTATAATTGTTTTTTTTTTTTCGTATTTTTGAAACTATTAAAAATTGATTGCGTGTTAAAAAATGTTTATAGATCATGTTATTTTCGAAAAATATTTTCAAAATAGGAATAATTTCAAAATTATTTTGCGAAGAAAATATGAATTGTAACATGATTTTTTTAACAGAAATCAATTTCTAGAAACTTCAAATATACGAATACGAAATTCCACCAAGTAGTTTCTGAGTTATGCTCAGCAAAATACCTACATTGCAATCTGTTTTGCAGCGAGTAAAAATGAATTTAACTTTAGGAGTTCCAAATTTTAAACCTGCATAATCCCTAAACTACTTGAGCAAATTGATATCCTAAAATAAAAATTAACCGCAAAATCCAAATATCATGTCAAAATTACTAAAAATTTTCGAGTTTGGTGCAACTTCTCTAACCCCTAAAGCAATACTTAAGTATAACATTAATTAGTAAACGTCGTTACTAATCGATTGGTGTTTCAATATTTCTATTATATTACACGCTATTTCTCTGTACTAATCTTCACTATAGCTCAAAAAACGTTGAAAACATAAATAATCATTTTCTTTAACGATCGTAATTGGATGCAAATAAATTTCTATTTTCTTGTACCTAAGATCAGCACATAAATAGAATTTGCTCCGCTTCAGTATTTTCCATTCTTTTTCTTTTCCCTCAAGCATCCGATTCTAATCCTTCCTTTATATTTTTCTTCTTCTTCTCCTCAAAGTATATTGGTATGATTTAGATTAGGAATCGTCAAACATTTGTTTCGGTTGGATCGTCGGCAAGTAATCGCTTGAATATTCAATCAATCTTATGTCAATCATACATCATGAATCCGCAAAAGATATCATAGACTGAGATTGAAATAGGGATTTTCACACGATGTTATTCTATGATATAAATGTACTTTTAAATATTTATAGGACTGGAATATATATTAGTAAAAGTTTTTTATAAGGTTTCCTTTTTATTTTTATTATTTATTTATTTATTTATTTATTTATTTTTTTTTTTTTTTTTTTTTTTTTTTTTGTTAATTATTTAAAATGGTTTCATTTTGGGACAGTGATGAATTCGTGGGGATGGCCCGGGAAGGACTTTCCTCCCCCTCCCTCAGGAAATTTGAGATTCTGTGTTTGGTAATGGTCTAATAGAGCAAATTCCCCCCCCCCTCTCCCCTCTACCTCCGGAACTCCTTTTGCTGCGCCCATTCGGTATCAGATATCGGGTCGAATACGGAATACTGCATCGGGTCGGATAACCCGTTTCTACCGGATTGGCGCTATTTTTTATTTTTTTATTTTATTTTATTTATTTATTTTTTTTTTTTTTTTGTGGATGTTGCGAGTCGGGTTCGGGGTCATTTCGGGTTAGGTTTTGACTCTTTCTGGCCGGGTTCGGACTGACCCGATTTTTCAAAAGAAACTCCTGAATATTTTTTAAATGAAAAAAAAGCTATAAATTTGAATATTAATAGGTGTATATGTGTTCATTTTTATACAAAAAAAAAGATAAAATTGATATTAGATATATAATTCTAGACTGTTTTTCCATAACTGTATTAAAATATTATTGGAAGTAATAATCTCTCTCAAAGGAGAGTAGAGGGAAAATGAGAGTTCGATTCTGAAGGAGGAACAATGAGCGGAGCAAAGAACTGAGGAGTGAGGAGCAGGGGGCGTGGTTAGAGGAGGATAGATGACAGGTGAGTGATTGACAGGTGACAGATATGATAAGAAGCTTAATAAGATTAATGAGGTTAATGAGAATGTTAATGAGATTAATGATAATTAAAGCGGTAAGATCGTATAAAAAAAGGATACTTTTTTACGGAGCGGCGTGGAGACGATCTTCTTTCATGGTGTTCAAGACTTAATAAAATGAGTTGAGCAGTGTCACTAGGGTATATGACATCATCCTCATAGGGGGCGCTGCGATCGGCGTTCTGATTGGTCAAGAGCTTTTGCCCTGAGAAGTGGGGGATGACAGTACGACGCTGCTGCAAGTATGATACATTGCAAAGATTTAGCACGTGACATCGAGACTTAGGGGATGATGTTTTATTTTAAGGGATTTTAAAAAAAAAGTTATATCCTGGATTCGAACCGTAAACAAAATAGTTCCATAACTTGCTAATTTGTTAGTCGATTAAATGAACAAACTATGAAACTACACTTATTATTTTCTCATTTTAATGTTTTAACATAGATATCACTATGGTTTTCACGAACCACTGCTGCTAATTAAGATAATGAAGAAATCTTGATTGATTTTTTAAATATTTTTTTTTTAATTAAGTAATTTTATTTTGTTAACTATTTTGAAAATGATTTTCAAATATCGTGAAATTAAGAAATAAATTACTGTAATGATAATAATTTAAGTGAATTAAAGTAACGAAAGTGTTTTACACGTTTTATTGAATCAAAAGTTTTGAAAACAATTAGTTTTAAAATAAAGAAATGTTTAATTTTTAATGAAATTACTAAATGTCATTAATTTTTGTATGCACAAGTTTTTTTTTAATGAATTAAGTAAAATAAAGGAAGGTTCATTTTTTTAAATGAATTGTTTTGCTGAAAAGGAACAATTAGTTAAAATATTTTTTAATTATCAGTTACTAATAAATTTACAAAATCATATAACAGGTTTTGTGCAAATGTGTAAACTAATTATATTTTTATAGTTGAAATATAACCATTTTTTATTTATTTATTTTTTTTTAATTTTTTTAACTGGCTAATAATATTTTTTGAAATAACTTAATTTTTTAATGAAAGTAGTAGAAAATGTTTCACCATTCAAATAAGTTATATATGTGTAGACACATTTCTGTCTAAATTTATGTGAACTTGTCGGGAATTTTGTAACAAAGACATCGCCAACCCTATATATATGATGAAAGTGTGTTCTCATTGTAACTGCTACCTTACGCATTAGCCCTTATTTCGCTTACATTCAACGCTAGGTAGAAAGACAAACGTGAATTTAGTCCCAAATTTAAAAGAAAATAATATTATACGAATGAATTTTGTAAACGAGTACTTTAAGAAAAAGCTTTGAGAAATAACTTCATGTTTTTTAAAGCCACTTTCTTAAAAGCATTACAGAATCACTTTAACTTGTTATTTTAAAATGTTTAGAGACATTTGTGTAACTGATTCATAAAAAAGTTTTTAGAACAACAGTTAAAACAAAAATTTTCTATTAATGTTTTGTGAACAAGTGGTTCTTTTTTTATTTTAAGTGGTTGATTTATCGAATTGTTGTCCTAAACTAAACATGTGTGTATTTAGAAAAAGCAACAGACATATGTTTATAACGACAAATCCCCTGCTTAATGCTTATAACGACCGCTCAAATGCATATGACGACCGCTCAAATACTGATAACGACCGCTCAAAACATGTTTTGAGCAGTCGATTTGTCGTTATAGACTAAACATATATATTTTAATACATCACAGCATATGCTTATAACGACAAATCGCCCACTCAATGTTTATAACGACCGCTCAAAACATGTTTTGAGCAGGCGATTTGTCGTTATATAGACTAAACATGTGGCTATTAGAAAAAACAATAGGCATATATGGTTAATAACGACAAATCACCCGCTTAATCTTCAGAACGACCGCTCAAAATATAAAAATAAGGTAGAAAGTGGGAGTTATTGAATTTTTATGCATAACACAACTTGTCGACAAGCTGGCGTCTGTTTCATTGACAGGTGAGTGGGGGTAGAAAATTTACTCAAGTTACAAAATTTTAATGATTAATAAAAAAAAATTTAAAACATGTACTATGCATTTGCTTTGAACTTCAATAAATGTCAAAATGCAAATGATTATTTTGTTTCTCTATTTTGTTTCTTTGTCCAGCATTGAGACATTAATACTGATACTTGATTGTTTCTTTTTTCTAAATTTTCTATATTAATAAAACAAAGAGTTTGTGAGTCTGTCTGTCGGTGTACACTTTCACGTTATGACTGATAAGGTCAGCGCTATGACATTGGGTATTGGTAGTCCAAGGTGTATTGGGTCCAAGGTGTACCCGAGAACCCCTCAAATAGATTTTTAAAAATATATATTTAGATCTTTTAAAAATTAAGTTTCAAAAAAATTTTTACTGGATTTTTGTACTAGGTATTTTTTTTTTTCATCTTTCGCATCCTTGTTTCTACTAATATCGCATATTTTCTGTCTTTAAAGCACAGAATAAAGCAAAAAATGCACTTTCGGATGAAGTTTATTTCAAAATTGTAGCGTAATTTACAAATTTGTTATGATTCATTAAAATAAATGAATAAATAATAATAATTAATTAATTTAAAAAATAAACATGCAATTTTTTGCTTTTAGGTATATAGCTTTCAATACAAAACGCAAAAAGCTACCTATTGCAGCCGTTCGGAGGAAAGCAATTCCGGATTAATTCGGTATATTTTCCCCTATCATGACCCCCAGACCCCAAAACCACCCTCCATTTAAATGTTGATTTATATACTATATATATATATATCTGAGGATCTATGTCATACCACAGCACTCGTATTTATAAACCGTTTTGTTAAGCGTGTGTATTAAGCTCACCAATGTCTCGACCGAGAAAATCGAGTTCGTTGGCCATCTTGGTCCGCCATCTTGTTTTAAATTGGCGGCCACTAAAATATTTAAAATTCAAAAAAATGTACAAAAAAATTAGAAATTTAAATTTATTTTTTGATTAAATATTAGGCCTTGAAACAAGGATTCCGGATCACTTTTTGTTTTGCCTTATCTTAAAAATGGCTGAGATATAGCAGTTTGAAATTCTAGGGTGGCTGACATTTTGAAGCAAGACATCAGGTTACAAAAAATCAGGGGTTAATTATGAGTTTTAGTGACCGCGATTTCTCGCAAATTGTTATCTTTCATTATTGTACTCATTTTCCCAATCATATGCATAAAACTATATTCATATTCGTTAGCGTCAAATTCTCGCCAACTTAGCGATATTTGGCGAAATATTGGCGAAATATTGGCGATATTTGACAATTAAAATAAGCCTCCATAAATGAAGCCAACTTGGCTATAGGCCACAAATTTGGCGAATTTCTTATTCAAATTCAGTATTAACGAATTTTCTCTGTAATCGGGTTCTTTGAATTTTAGCTTCCTGCTTTCAAGTAACATTAGGTAAAATTTTAAAACGAAGATATAGGAAAGCTACCTTTTCCTCCCGGTACAAGTAGGAAGGACTTTTTTAATTTCAAATAATGTCAAACTGCAAACGATTATTGTTTCTCCATTTCACACAGCACTGAGACACTAATAATGATAATTTGTTTGTTTGTTTTTTCTAATTTTTGGGTAAATAAAAAATGCCAAACTATATATGCGCATTTTGGTCCTTATAGTAAGAATTCTGAGATTTAAGGGAAAATGCTTCATTTTCCTGAAGTCGTAAGTAAAATGCTTCAAATTCATGTATGAAAATGTACGTTTTCTATTGAAAGCGACTCAGGTTCAATGAGGGATTTTCGCCATTTAGCCCCTATGCTTCCGCTGCTTCGTTTATCTTTTAGGGGGAAAAAATAGTAGTTTAATTTTACAAGGAGAGTGCCAAGCTTGGTAATCACATATTTTGATTATTTTTATATATGTTATAGGGTAGAAGCCCCTTAGTCTCAGGTTCAATGGATTTTATACAACGCTCCTTAGTTGCCGAGAAATGGGGGCTCTAACACAACTTAAATACTTACTTTGTAACAAAACAGCTGCATTGGTCGTAGCTCAGTTGGTATGGCGTGTGCTCATTGTTCCCAGGGCCCCGGTTCGATGCCGGTTCGGCGCTACGTTTGTTTTACTCAAATTTTTTTATAAATATACTTGTAATTATAATTTATTAATCCAAATAAAAAATTTTGTTAACATACCGTATATACTCGTGTATAAGTCGAAGACTTTTTGACAAAATTTGGTAGTTGAAAGTGGGGGGTCGACTTATACACGAGTTAGTAAAAACAAAAATAAATAAAGAATATTTCACACTCCGAAAGAAGTGTGAAATAGCGGAGTGAAATACCGGAGTTACCTGGTCTAGGTTGGAAAGAGAGATAAAAGTAGACAATGGTCATATCCTTGTGATTTAAAAAAAAAAAAAAGAAAAAGAAACAATGTTCGTTTAAATGTTCCGCACTCATTTTCTCTTGTGATAGAATTCCCTTCAATACAGGGACATTCCTTTCAATACTTTAATCCCCTTTTTAAAAAGAGTTCAACTTGAGAATGTTTCTAGATTTCTCTCCTAAAAGTCTTACAATACAAAGAAATACTATATTTTAGCAGTCTAACAAGTTGTTTACCCTTGTAAATAAGGCTTGAACAGATTTTTCAAGCAATTTTTTCCTTTTTAAATATCATTAAATTTATGTGAATAGGCTTCAAAATAGTTTAAGCTTCTTCAGATTTACATAATTATACAGTTTTAAAACGTTGAATTTAAAAAAAAAAACTCTGATTAGAAACGTTAAAAAGAAAATGTTTACTAATTTAACGAAAATTTATTATTTGTTTTTAATCCTCGATTACAAATCATTTTTCAACATTACCAGAAATGTGGTTCGACTTATACACGAAAATTCAATTTTTTTCAAAATCTTGCGTAAGAATTGGGGGGTCGACCTATACACGAGTCGACTTATACACGAGTATATACGATAATTAAATTTTAATTTATAATTTTTGATTTTTTTTTAAAAATTACTTTTAAAATGTATTCCATATATGCTTTATCACTGCAACGATATTGAACAATTGTGTCAATTCGTGATGGTAAAGGAACATCATTTATAAATTGCCTTAACAAGGGAAGTCAATACGATGATATAATACTACTCTGTTTTTAAAGTAAGAAGCATAATTATATTAAAATTTAGCATAAGAATTAAATTACAACATATTTATGTTTTATTTTATTGTAACTAGAGGGCGCCACAACAGACTTTGGTTATTTCTTTTTAATAGTTTGGTGCAGTTAAGTGGTTTTTGTTTTCAATCTTTATCGCATAGGTGCGTATCATTCTATAATAACAGCTTATAATTGTATAAAAATGGAAGAAGCAAGCTGTAGTTCACAAGAAGCTCAATCTGAAGTGTCGGGATTCGATGAAAACCAGAAAAGTGATGTCACAAATGCGTTGAAGTACTGTAAAATTTGATTGCAAAACAATGGATTGTTAACAAATAATCCAGCATCTGAAATATCTTCGTTTTCTATTGCGATGGGAAAATAATTCTATAATTCGATAGTAAATATACTGATTTTGTAAAGATTTTGGAATTTTTACTAGTCAATAATAGATCTCTTTAAATGATGAGAAATGTTTAATAATGGTTTAAAAATCAAAAATGCTAAATTAAAATTTTATTATATTAACCAAATGTTTTATTTAAATTATAATTGCAAGTGCATTTATTAAGACCATGTAACACGTTCCGGCATCGAACCCGAGTCCTCGGAACAACGAGCAGACGCCATACCAACTGAGCTACGACCAACGTAGTTGCTTCATTACAAAGTAAGTTGTAACAATTTCAGTAAATCTCTCACAGTCTGCTAATTAGGCAGAGTAATCAAAGATAGAAGTTCCCAAGAGTTGGAAAACTTTTCTCACGCTTAGCTGTGGGGGTGACAAGAATGCCGGTTACTACAATAGGAAAAGATGAGCTTCGATCAATCTTGTGAAACTGAAATTGCTAGACAGCAAATATTTCTCTGATCTGACCGTCTATGTGTGGGGTCTCGGATCGTGGGAATTTCCTGCGTGAACATTTAAAAGTTCAGTAAGACCTCCCTAAAAAGGCTTTATCCAATGACGTAAACTAAAACTTTTTTTGATTGGTGATCGGAGAATCTTTTGTTCGAGCAAACAGACCGGAGAAGAAGATCGAGAGAGGAGTTGGAGTTTCGGCAGGAGAACGAGTGTTGGTGGAAAACACTCATCTCAGGACAGGTTTGCTGACAGATTTTTGAATGAGAGAGTGCGATCTCTCTGAAGTCAACGCAACAGCCTTGGATTTGGTCTTTCGGAGAGAGTGAAAAGTAGCTCTAGTTAAGACTTTAAGATTTTAAAACTACTGTAAAAGACTGGACTATTTGGTGATTTGCTATAAATTACAAGTCGAGCGAACTCAGCTAAAAAAAATTGTTGTAAATAATTTTTACCTCTAGAAATTTCAAGAACGCTTTTTAAATAAAATTTGTTCTGAAATATTTAATGAAGGTGATCCATTGTGAAATCGGCTCCACGCTACCCCATTTCAAAAACACACAACATCGTGGATTCTTTACAGCTGGTGGCAAGCGAGTCGGATATTTCGACAAAAATTTATTAGCATTAGTGAAGAGAGTCCAGACAGTAGCAGTGACGCCCGCCCGCATCTAAGCGCGCAAGATCTGACGCCAGTTCAGGAGAGGAAAACAGAGAACAAGCCCGAAGCAAGCCCTTGCATTGTCACGACAGACCACAGTTCCGTCCTGGAAGCAAGCCCGTGCTTACAGAGAACAAGTCCGAAGCAAGCCCTTTCTAGGAAACATCAGGAGTCGACAAACCGAGATAACCTGTGAAATCGACGACGTCTAGGCCAGACCCGAAACCGGCGACAGATGATGCAGACAAAGACTGTAGAAAAGGTAAGCTCAATTCATTTTTGAGTGGCTCTCATTTTGTTTACATATTCTTTGTTGAGGAAAATTCATTTCTGAGAAATTTTTTATTTGAATATTGATATATGATAAATTATGATAAATTTTTAAATCTAATAACTTTTAACATATTTGGAAAAATATATGTATATTTGTTATCAGCATAAAATTTGATAGTGTGAATTTTCTTTTGGCAGTAAAATAATATAAGGATTGTCAGGCTAAATGTGTATATATATAATTTTTTTTCTCGAAAAAAAAAAAAGAGAGAAAAATTTTGATTTTTCAAATAAGTCGATTGTCTAGTTATTCATGATTGAAAGATTTCAAAGGTGTACTTTTTTATATTATTAGTGAAACAATAGATGTTGTTGATAATCAAATATTTTGAATATGTGATGTTAGGAAAATTTTTTAGCAGTTGCAAAAAGTGGTCATTTTGTTACCTGCGGGGTCAGAAATATCAAGTATTGGTTGAATTATGAGCACAGAATTTCAAATTTCTAAATTTGTTTTAAATTTGGATGACCTACACCAAAACGTGTCAGTGTATTGAAAATTTTACAATATTGAAAATTTATTTTTATATGTATACTATTTTTATTATTCCTCAAATTGAATTGTATTTAAAATTGTTAGTATTATGTGGGTAGTAGCAGAAAATTTTCCATAAAGTGTTAGAATCCCTGTTGCATAAGTTAGCGAGCGAAACTATCATTTTCATCTTTATATTGTATTTACATAAAATTTTAAAATGCAAGAAGTAACTGATCTGAAACAGTGCAGGAAAATTGATTTGCAGAATTTAGCGGAAGAATTGGGAGTGGAAATAGGGAAAAATGACAGGATACCGGTAATTATCCAAAAAATCGAAGCTGCCGATGATTACGATAAAGATTTTGCATTTACGCAAGCTGCGTATATCATGAAAGATCGCGAAGACAAGATAGCCGCGGATAAAGAGGAAAAACAAAGGGAATATGAGAGGGAGAAAGAAGAAAGAGAAAGAGAGGAAAAACAAAAAGAACGCGAATTTACGTTAGAACAACTTAGATTGACGCAAGATGCAAACAGACGTAGTTCAACTAACAGTACCGGGTCGGAACGCCCACCTAAATTGCCGCTTCGAACAATCATGCATCGATTTGATCCAGAACGCTCGGATATAACTTTGTTTTTAAATTTGTTCGAACGACAGGCGACCAAAGCGGAAATAGAGACAGGTGACTTAGTGACGCATTTATTAGCTTTAGTGCCGGTCGAAATTGCAGAGTTAATTTTAAGGGAACCGCAAGATCAGACGGATAACTTTGAATACGTCAAAAAGTTTTTGCTTGAACGATTCCGTATGTGTCCCGAATCGTATCGTCAAAAATTAATGAGACATCCACGCAATCCAGATGCTCCATGGAAAGATATTATTTTTGAACTCAATAGTTATTTAGAGGGTTGGTTAAATGGGTTAGATGTTACGGACTTCAGTAGTCTGAAAAATTTATTGATAACTGACCAGATCAAGCTCCGTGCTTCTAGTGAAATGAAAGAGCATTTCATTGATTTGTGGGCAAACTACAAAGACCCGTTAGTTTTGGCAAAATGTCTGGACGAATATGAAGCAGTGAAAGGGATTTCAGATAAAAAAGAGAATGCGAGATCTTTTTATGATAGGAAATCTGAAGAAACGAAACTCGAGGGAAATTCTGGAGAAGAAAAAAATTCCGACAAAAAAATAAATTGGCGAGACAAGGAAATTAAAGACAGGGAACGTATCTTTGAACGAAAGAGACGTTGCCATACGTGTGGAAGCGAATTTCACCTAATGGCACGTTGTCCGAAAAGACAAAGGGATATTACGGAAGTAAAATCTTTCGAGAGCATAAATCACTTAGGCGATATAAGCGAAGACAAAAGCTTGTTCCGACCTTTTTTGAGTGAAAACAAAATAAATGGGAAGAAGGCGTGTGTACTTAGAGATTCAGGTAGCTCGTATTGTGTTTGCCCATGGAATTTGGTAAATAAGAGCAAATTAGGCAATGAATATGTTTGGCTTAAACAGACATTTGATAAATATCCAAAACGATTTAGAGTGGCACGTATAACAATGGAAATAAAAGGTCTCGGATATGTAAATACGAAAGCGGCAATCCTGCCTAGACACTCTAAAATTAAACACTATATCTTAGGTAATAAGACGCAGGCTTTAATAAATGAAAAGATAAAGCGAAAGCAAAAATCGCAAACTAATTCCAGTTTTGAGAACCCGGGGATTGAGATAAACCCTTTAACAGATCCACAAGGGCAGGAAGAAATTCTTTCGTCATTCCCCCCCGAAATGAAGAACCACCGTTCTCAGTGTATTGGAAAAAAAGAAACCCTTTTGAAAAGGTCAAGGAAAGTAGATGAGTTGGTTTTCGACCGGCAGGGTAATTCGAAAAATAAACGCGCAAATATGGAAGTGAGTGTTGACAGGAAGGGTTATCATTCGAAAGTTAATCTGGAGGAAGTGAGCGGATTCACAAAGAGTTTTCTAAAATCCTTCGAAATTCTGTTGAAAGAGAGTAGGGACAGTGGAAATTCACGCCTTTGTGACACTCTTGCTAAAGAAATTGAACGGTTGTGTAAAACGTATTGTTCGGCAAACACAAGTAAAGAAATTCAGTAGTAAGTTTTTGAGTAAAATCCAATCTGTTGTACATATTTGATTATTTTTAGTTTTATTTGTTATTTTGGCATGTGTAGTGAAAAAAAAAAAAAAAAAAAGTCTCTAATGCTAGATGTTCAAGCAATGGTAAGCAGTATATAAGAAATCAGGTCACTGATGTATATAGTGAGGTTAAATTGAAATGTTATTTGAGCCACTCAAATATGTTGAGCTAATCCTTTTTTTTGCAGATTTTCCGCGTTTTAACCCGGAAAATGTTTTGATGGTGGGGGTGTTGTAACAATTTCAGTAAATCTCTCACAGTCTGCTAATTAGGCAGAGTAATCAAAGATAGAAGTTCCCAAGAGTTGGAAAACTTTTCTCACGCTTAGCTGTGGGGGTGACAAGAATGCCGGTTACTACAATAGGAAAAGATGAGCTTCGATCAATCTTGTGAAACTGAAATTGCTAGACAGCAAATATTTCTCTGATCTGACCGTCTATGTGTGGGGTCTCGGATCGTGGGAATTTCCTGCGTGAACATTTAAAAGTTCAGTAAGACCTCCCTAAAAAGGCTTTATCCAATGACGTAAACTAAAACTTTTTTTGATTGGTGATCGGAGAATCTTTTGTTCGAGCAAACAGACCGGAGAAGAAGATCGAGAGAGGAGTTGGAGTTTCGGCAGGAGAACGAGTGTTGGTGGAAAACACTCATCTCAGGACAGGTTTGCTGACAGATTTTTGAATGAGAGAGTGCGATCTCTCTGAAGTCAACGCAACAGCCTTGGATTTGGTCTTTCGGAGAGAGTGAAAAGTAGCTCTAGTTAAGACTTTAAGATTTTAAAACTACTGTAAAAGACTGGACTATTTGGTGATTTGCTATAAATTACAAGTCGAGCGAACTCAGCTAAAAAAAATTGTTGTAAATAATTTTTACCTCTAGAAATTTCAAGAACGCTTTTTAAATAAAATTTGTTCTGAAATATTTAATGAAGGTGATCCATTGTGAAATCGGCTCCACGCTACCCCATTTCAAAAACACACAACATCGTGGATTCTTTACAAAGTATTTAAGTTGTGTTATAATATGCGACACCCCCATTTCTCGAGAACTAAGGAGCGTTGTATAAAATCCATTGAACCTGAGACTAAGGGGCTTCTACCCAACAACATTTATAAAAATAATCAAGATCTGTGATTACCAAGCTTGACACTCTCCTTGTTAGTCTAGGCGAAAAATTAAAGTGAAAAGAACATATTTTAACAATCAGTGTAAATATGTTTCATAAAGCCCAAATAAACAATTTATTACTCTTGAAGTAGCATTTGGTGTATATGCAGCTTTATGCACAGTTTTATAAACCATTACAACTATTAACATAATTTTAAAAACAACACATTTGTATGAACAATAACTGAACGCTCTAAACAATATTGAATGGTATAAGACAGGGCTTTAGTTTTTTTTTTTTTTTTTTTTTTTTTTTTTTTTTTTTTTTTTTTAACGAGATTTGAGAGTATTTTTTTTTTTTTTCTTCTATCTTTACAAGAAGAAAGTACTGGATTCATGAAAATTTTCGTCCTCCAGTTTTCGACGGATTTATACGTTTTCGAAGGTCCTGAACACGATTTGACTGTTTTTAGAAAATGTCTGTCTGTGAGTCTGTGACTCTGTCTGCCTGTCTGTATGGGACAAAAATTTTGTGAGCGCTCTATCTCAAGAACTAATGCACGAAATTTAATAAAACTTTATATTCAGTTAGTCCCTGATATAAATTGGTGCTGATTAGTTTTTGGTGAAAATCGCCCAACAGGTGGCGCTTCTATGCTGCATTTGTCGCGATTTCCGCAATAGCGCTATCTCACGAACTATTGCACTTATTTTCATCAAACTTCAGATTCTGTTAGACCTTGCCATAACTAGACGCTGATTACGTTTTGGTGTAGCTATCCCAACAGATGGCGCTGCTATACCCCTTTTTCATTAATTTTACGATAGCTATAGCTCAAGAACTAATGCACGGAATTTCATCAAACTTCAGATTCTGTTAGAACTTAACATAAATAGACGCTGCTTACATTCTGGTGAAAATAGCCCAACAGGTGGCGCTGCTATGCTACTTTTTTCATTATTATCGCGATAACTGTATCTCAAGAACTAATGCACGAATTTTCATCAAATTTCAGATTCAGTTTAGATGTTGACATAAGTTGTTGTTGATTAGGTTTTGGTCTAAATCTCCCAACAGGTGGTGCTGCTATGCTGTGCATTTTGCAGGATTTACACGATTTTAGCAATAGTCATATCTCAAGCATGGAATTTAATAAAACTTTAGATTCACCTTGATATAAATTGGTGCTGATTCTTTTTAGTGTGTGCTAAACCTGTGTGAGATAGAAGAAAGATTTGGGATTGGCACATCCGACTAGTTTCTGAATGCGTTAAAAAATTTTGCCATCTGAAAAAAGTAGATTCCTGATGCTGATAAGATAAATAAATAAATAAACGAACTATAAAATAAAAAAAAAATACCTGCAAATCTATTTAAAAAAAATATTAAGCAACTGATTTATTCACACGGCTGACATAAATTATGTAACATATAATTCACTATAAAAAATTTAAAAAAATTAAAAAAAAAATCTAAAATTGACAAAAAAAACTGCCAATTTTGGTGCCAGTGGAAAACCATTTAATTTATTGAAAATATCTGTATATTTTCATTGTCTCTTTCTGCAAAAAATATAGATTTTTTTTTCTGTAAAAATTACAAAATCCACATTTTTTTTTTTTTTTTTTTTACAGGAAAAAAACTGTTTTTCTTTGAAACAGTTTTTTTCTGTAAAAAATACAGTATTTTTCTGTCAAAATTATTATTATTATTTTTTTTTTTACAGTGTTGATACTGCAGAGATTTAAAATAATTTACTACAGTCGAACCTCGTTAACGCGAACAGTCAAGGGGAAACTTTTTTTGTTCGTGTTAAAAGTAGTTCCTGTTATCCGAACTTAAATATTACATACAACTGGACGGGGCAATCGGAAACAGTTCGTGCTAAAAGCAATTCGCGTTAAGCGTATTCGTGTTAACGAGGTTTGACTGCATTAATAAATTACATTTTACTAGTTATTAATATTTGTTATTAACTCGGTGATTAACTTTTTGATCGCAACTTACTAAGGCGGCATCTCTGAAGATAACAACGCTTATGGATATAAAACACCTACATATAAAAACTTCTTTTAAAAATACAAAAATTATGTTGAAAAACTTTTAACAATTAGAGGGAAAAGTATGTATGCGAGATACTGACAAACCCTGAAAGTAAGTAAAGACTTTAATTTCTATAGGAATGAGATCATACGAATGGTTACATTCCTGTGTAAATACATACTTTATTATATTGAAAGACTTGTGTTTTGTCACGAATAAATCGAAAGAAACATCAAGATGTTAGACTATATTGTTTATATCACCACCAGTTCCTTCGTTGCCATAGAAACTAAAGAACAGTGACCTTATTAAACCACGCCTTGTCTATGTGGTGAGTGGTTGAAGCTATTGAAGAGAATCTTTGTGATCAGTCGACCACGAAAACTGAAGGCGGAGTTTAGGCAGAGTGACAGACCAATAGAAGTGAATCTAATATTTGACCACGCCATACAATAACTATGAATATAAGTTTTATTTCCAAGCACAAATTTTCGTACTCTGGTTTTGTCACTAACCTAAACAGGATGTGAGAGAAATTGTAGCTTTCGACTTTTTAAAACTTATTTCATTCACTTTCTGTCATGTTAAATTGCGAATTTGAAGTGGCAAAGTAATGTTTTAAAAATAAACATATAAGTAAAGAAATACAGAAACCTCTGTGATGTAAGGACTGATCCGAGTGTTTTAAGATAATTCCAGTGTTTTCCTCATTTAATATTTTGCAGGTTGTGTGTATTGGCGAACATAAACTTTGTATTTTGCTACGTTCCTACAGTGACTTTTAGAACTTGTAAAAATTTTACACTCAAAATTTATCTTTTTTTTTTTTTTTTTTTTTTTTTTTTTCTTTTCGGATTATAAACGGTAACACATTTCCTACCGGGTTAAAATTAACGGAATTTCATTTTATTCAGAAATTCCGAATTAATACCAATAAATACTAATAGCAATAATTTGATTTACTTACTGACAGACATTTCGTGATTACATAAAATAAAAAAAAATCTTTCAAAATTTCCGGTAAGAATTCGTAATTTTATATTAAATATGGAATGTCAAATGAATGACCAAGAGACGCCAGGTATGCAGCGAAGTTAAGATTTGCTGAAATTTAAAGAATATGTCACTGAAATCTAACGAAAGTAGTTATTTTGTTCACTATTCATACGACAACAGGCTTAAGAAGCATTTTTGAATACGTTTGGAAAATATCACATTACAACAGGATTAAACAGACACAACAACGTTCTAGTTTTTTTTTTTTTTCTTTTTTTTTTTTTTTTTTTTTTTAATAACAAATTATTTGTTCGGAAAAGTAGAAATGAAAGAATCGCCAACGGTGTAAAGAAAGAGAATTAATCAAACTTTTATTATTATTATTATTATTATTATTATTACTAAATGCTGAAACATAAATTAAGTCAAAATAATGAATTAATAGCCTATGCATTATTACTGCACGCAGATAATAACAAAAATGACTGTTAAGATAAAATAATACTCAATGAAAAGACATGTCCTATTAATAGGACGCTATACCCGAATGGGTTAATCTGTACCTCATAAGGTATATTTTGCATACCTTATTGCCTACCCTTGACAGGGGAGGGGGGGGCAATATTAACAACATACTTGATCTCAGAAAAAAAAATCAAGAACATTTTTATAAATAAGCATTTTAAACAAAATATTCCATCCAAAATCTACTTCACTGTATATGTTTGGTGCTTCTATACTGGGAAACGCTGCATGTTTACGCCCATGCCAGAAAATTTTGTATGATATGGCATTAGTTAAATTCGAGTAGCATTTGTCAACATATAAGTAAATAAATAAAAATTTTCAAAATTTATACTTGTATAAAAAGAACATCATTTTATTATTTTTTTAAAATTGATCCTTAATGTATAATAAAGTCAACGAATGAAATAATTCAATAATTTTAATTAACGTTGTTTAAAAATAGTTCGATCTTACTTTTGAAAACACAGTTTCTACACACACACAGTATTATACACACACTTTCACAGTATTATAATAAATAATTTACGGAATAAATAGTACTGCCCTTATCATTTTAAAAAGTTTATTACAATTTTTTATTTTTTTATTATTTTTTAATCAATACCAACCAGGGGTCGATGCAGGGTTTTTTTCTTGGGGTCCATTTTGTGTTTTTAAAAAATGTATTATATTTTTGTGAAAAATAACATTTTGCAACAAAAGATGAAATACAGTTACTAAAATTCGAACCAAACCTTTATTAATAACTTATTTAAGTCCTTCTGCTAAAGTTTGCCTTTCTGGTGAATTTGTTCACTGAAAAAAAAAAAAAAAAAAAAAAAAAAGATGTAAATCTACAAAACTTGTTTCTGTAAAGCTACAGAAATCTGTATGCTTACTAAGATTTTATCTGTATTTAGTAGCAGTTACTAAAACAACTTTTGTAATTGTACATGATTTTTTGTTGTTGTTGTTATTGCAGTTACATAAAAAGTTCTAGGCATCTTAGTTTCCTATAAAATTCAAAATTCTTAGTAAACTTGAAAGGTTTTTTTTTTTTTTTTTTTTTTCCAAATTACACATTTTTAAACCTAAGAAGATAAAAATAATTAATGAAGAGTGGGTTTCTATGGAATGAATTTTTGTGAAGGTCCCTATTTTATTAACAGGTATTTTGTGAAGGACTTTGTTTAATTAAAAGGATTTTTGTGAGGGAATCTGTTTTATTAAAAGTAAATTTGGGAAGGCACCTATTTTATTAAATGGATTTTTACGAAGGGACGCCAAATAGGCCCTAAATCTTACCTAAATTGACATTTTCAACCGCACACGCTCTTTAAAAAAAAAACAGTCATTGCTAAAATTAGTAATCACTGAAAAAAGAGGGAGAGACAGAGCAAATGTATCGCTATAATTGTTAATGAAAGCAATAGAGTATAGAGCTCGACCTTTTTTCATATGTATAATCTAAAATATTGAACATATGATGTTCAACATTTATTAAAGATTTAAATAAGTCAAATTTTACAGAAATATTTGAAAGAAAATTACACATAAAGATAAATATGATACATCCTGCCACACTCCTGCCCTATAGTCCATGCATACTCATTACATAAAAGAAACGTATAATTATTTTTATATTTGATATACCTTTAAAAAATTATTCTAAGTACGTTTTAATCTGTTTTTATATTATTTTTTTAAATATAAAATTGCCTTTAAAAAAATTAAAAATAAAATATTAATTTGTTTGGTTATAAAAATATTTTCCCTTGAAAGAGAAATAAATATATCTAAAAAAAAAGAGAGAGAGCTAATATATATATATTTTTAAAATAATAAAATCGGGTTTATCATAGTATTTACCATAAAAGATTGTAAAATTAAAAGCTATATATTTGATATAAAGACAAATTTACATGATTATCCTCTTTTGATTTTAAACTGATAACTTGAAATTAATGTCTTTTTTTTTTCTTTTTTTTTCAGTAAATAATAAGACATTAATAATTTTTATGTTAAAATTGATTAAATATCAGTTTTAGTCAGTTTAATTGTTTAAATATATCAGTGACGCGGGCAATTTAAGAACTTAGGAAATAACTTTTGCTTTCTTATAATTCGTTGAAATTCTGAATATTACAAAACAGAAGTTGATTAGCCAAAAAAAAAGGGGGGGGGAGGGGGATGAGTTATTAAATAGCAGTGTTAATAAACTGCAATAATCTCTGTGGTCGGGGAGGGGGGGGGGATAACAGTCAAATAGGATGACAATTTGATTACCAACAGTAAGTTTGCTATAATTTTTGTATAATAACAGCCATTGTTGTAATCTTTATTGGCATTATGCTGCCCCATCCAGAAGAAAGATATGGGAAGGATAAAGAAAATAACTTTCATTTTACTATTAATTTGCAGCAAAAGTTCCTATAATCATACATTTATTTATTTATTCATTTATTGGTATTATTTATTAATATATTTTTATTTTATTTATTTATTTATTTATTTTTTCGAAAAAAAAAAAAAAAAAAGGCTGGGATCCAAATTACTGACATATTTTGCAATTATTTTCTTAGTTTTTAGTTACAGTGCATATATTATAAGTACAAGCACTTGTGATGAATAATAATAAATTTTAACAGTTCTGAAATGCTGACAAAAATTGGTGGGGATACATTTTATTGAAGTTGTTCTTTAAAAAACGCGAAACAAAAAAGGAGAATCGTGTTTAAAATATTAGATTATACAATATTTTGGCTGCTGTGCACAAAATATTCAAAAGCAAATTGCATATTTATTATTTCCATTAGTTTATATATAAGATAATAACAAATTGGTATTTCGTCAAAATAAATTGTGCTATTAAAAACAAATAATAACCTTAAAAAATATTCGCAAATAAGTGATAATACATTTTAATTATTCAATACACATCGAAGCAAAAATGTTTATTTTCAATATGAAAGTTTGAAAATTTTGTTTTTCTAAAATTTTTTAGAATCGGGAAAGTTGACTAGCTGATTAATTTTGTGTTTTCAAAATAAATACTAAATAAAAATTGTAATGGTTAGCACAACGGTGATCCTTTTTGCGGCGAACTTTGAAGAGTAATACTCACTTTAACGATGCCAAAATTAGAATAAGTTTGGCAATCAATAAGATACAACAGCACATTAAATTTTCGTAAAATGTAATATACACATAATATACTCAAGCTCATAAAAAGAAAATATTGAAATAAATTAAAAGGATGGGATAATAAAAAAAAATATGTATATGAAATACTTTATCAGTTAAATTTATGCCATAAGTTTAAATAAAATGGCATCATAATGAATAAACTGTGGCAACCAACCTTTACGCTTTTTTTTTTCGTATAAAATAAATATGTTTTGAACCAGAATATTTATTTAATAAAGTATGTGTTGCTTCTATGTCGTATTATTTATTTCATTCATTAAACAATTTTTTTCCTGCAGCTATGAGCATAACATTAACATACAATACTTAAACATCTACTTCGAAACCTAAGCATTCGATTTTTTAAAACTTAAGATTACTATAAAAGTTCATTGAGCTTGAAATTCGTAACATCATTAAAATGTACTTCAAACAATAACAGCTCACATTAAGCAAAAACATTCACATACAACAAAATGCGATAAAATATAAATATAAGTTCTATTAAAATGAGAAAATATTAGTTTATTTTCAATGCACATGAAAAATTATGATGTACACATTTTAATGTAAAATACATTCCTCCAAAGACTTTACAGGTTTAAAGATTCTAGTTAACGTAAATTAAGAGAAAAATTGCTAAAATGGTAATGTTTCAATTTTTTTTCTTTTAAAATTTGTTTAAAAGCATCAATAGATAAAGAAATTTTTGTTTTTAATCCATCACATCCAGTTTTAAATATTGCAGAACTGATATATAGAAATTCACTAGAGCCTAAAACACGTTCTCACCTAGTAAAAATTGCAATAGGTATACTGTTTTCTAGAAAACAATATTGTTGATCAAAATTCCTGTTGGAATACATTGCAAGCGAAAATTTGCTTGAATCAAACATTTTTTGTTGGATCAAAAATATCATTGATAGCTCACTGTTGATCCATACAAAAATGTCTTTGTCTGAAGAAAATTTTCTGTTGAAATAGGGTCCAAATAGGAAATTGTATCGAATCAGCAATATATTTTTTGTGTGCAATTAAAGAAAAAAAGTAATAAAACAGAGTATAATGAAACATCAATGAATGGTAAAGTATTACAATTGTTAATTTTTGTTCAATGATAAATTATGTATATTGTATAGATAATTTCTTACCAAAAACAATATATACAAATACATTTTGAGCATTTTAATAGAACTATACGTATAAGTATATACTAAGGATGAACCATTTTCAGAATTAACTGTATGTAAAAAAAAAAAAAAAAAAAAAAAAAAAAAACAATATCATTACAATATTGATGGACGGTAGCATTTCATTGTTTTAATAGGCCATATTTTTTCCTTTGATGTCTTATTCATTTCCACCAAAGGAAAATATTTTAGGCGTACTATGAATAATGGGTCTCTGCTTACACATTTGTTAAAGTAATCATTACAAAGTGTCTAGAAGTGCATTGTAATGTTCTCCGAATCGAAATGAACTCCGACTAATAATGTGAATGTCCCCTATCATTTGCGCTAAATTAACAGAAAATGGACATTAGAGTTACATCCGATCGTTTTTTACTCACTCTAATTAAAGAGGTATTATTCATTGATGACCCCACGTATTTCGTGAAAAAGCAAAACGTGGTCTCGAATATGATATTTGAAGCTACTCGAGCGCGAAGGATTCTGGGAATCATTTGCGACTAAAAACTTCTTAATGGTCAACTTTTAAAAAGCCTTTCCGTCCCTTGTATTCAGTCGACTAATAGCTAATGGTCTTGCATCATAAGTTTATGTAACGAAATAAGTTAAGTACTTTAAATCACTTTAACGATGCTAAAATCAGAATAAGTTTGGCAATCAATAAGATGCATCAACAGCAAATTACGTGAAATGTAATATGCATATCACTGCAAAAAAAAAAATATATATATATTGATCTGGCATCCCAGTTGCCAGTATTATACCGTAAAATTAACTTTTTTTTTTTTTTTTTTTTTTTTTTTTTTTTTTTTGCAACGTATACTCAAATTCTTAAAAAGAAAATATTGAAAGAAATTAAAAGGATAGCAAAGAAAAAATATGTAATGAAACACTTTATAAGATAAATTTATGCCATAAGTTTAAATAAAATGGCATAATGAATAAACTGTGGCAACCAACGTTTACGCCTTTTTTTTTTTCATATAAAATAAACATGTTTTGAACCAGAATATTTATTTAATAAAGTGTGTGTTGCTTCTATGTCGTATTTATTCCATTCATTAAACAATTTTTTCCTGCAGCTATGAGTGTAAAATTAAAATACAATACCTAAAACATTTACTTCTAAAACTAAGTCGACTTTTTGAAACTTGAGATTAGAAATTTTATAGAAAATTATTGCCAACGACTTTAAAAAAAAAAAAAAAAAAAAAAAAAAGTCTTATAGTTGTTCAACTTTCCAGCTAGTAAATCAGCTAGGTAAATAGAGTAAAACTGGATTTATATAGATAAAGTCTGGGGAGAGAGAGAAAGAAAGGGATAAAGAGGAGAAAAGGGAGAGAGGGATGATGAAGAAAGGGATAAGGAGAAGAAAAGAGGGAGTGAGATGATGAGGAGAAAGGGATAAGGGGGAGAAAAAGAGAGAGCGAGTGATGAGGAGGAGGAAGAGCAAGGACAAAGAAGGCAAAACCTTTAAAAAACCGTTTTTAAATATTAAGGCAAACATTTTTAAAACATAAGAAAAAATACTCTAAAGTAGTTATATAACTGTCAATGCATGGTTATACAACTGTAAATTTATTTTTTACGTGTAGAGCTTATTTAGAAACTAGTGAAAAGAGAAAAAAAAATCTACTGCCGCGAAATTCAAGTGAAACGTAACAAATGAGGTAGCGATAAACAAAAACTTTAGTAAAGTAGTAATTAAACTAGTAATTAGAAATGAAAGAAAAAACTTTGGTTGAATAACAAGGCAAAAATCCGTGTAAACATAAAATAAATAAATAATTAAACTGATTTTCGATCTGAAAGGAAAAGTATTTTATTCCTTTAAAAAAATACTTATTGCATATAGTGAAAAAGTGACATATATTACAGCTCATTCGTTCACTCCTTTATTTATTTAGTTTAAGAGTGAAAAAAAAAATAATAAGTAATAAATAAAAAAGCAGTTTAAAAATATGAATGATCATTTTAGAGTTGCTTAGCATAATTTCCCTGTCCACCGCGGATAGACGATTGCGATTATCATGATTTCTGATTAGTTTTTAAACCGAACGCTTCTTAAGTAATTTCGGGTTGAACTTGGTTTCTTATATAATATCTATTAATTTCTATATAATATCTATTAATTTCTATATAATCTAATTAATTTTTATATAATCTAATCTCTATATAATCTAATATTTCTATATAATCTAATAATACATATTAATTTCTTATATCATATCTTCTTATATCCTCATAATCCTCCAAAATACCGGAAATGACTTAAAAAGCGTTTGATTTTACAAATAATCAGAAAGCGTAAAAATCCCAATCGTCGCGATCGGCGGTGGAGACGGAAATTATGCAGTTGAGTTGCTTATCATTCACTTCTCTCCCTCTGTAAATTCCAATAAATTGTTCCAAGCTGTACAGAGCAAAAAAAAAAAAAAAAAAAAAAAAAAAAAAAAAATTGTTGATTTTACAATATAATACTGGCATCCCAGCTGCCAGTATTATACCGTACAATTAACAGTAATGAACAGTAAAATAAGCAGTAATACGCTACCGCGCATGCGTGGTAGCGTATTACTGCTTGTTTTACTGTTCATTACTGTTAATTTTACAGTATAATACTGGCAGCTGGGATGCCCGCATTATACTGTAAAATCAACACTTTTTTTTGCAGTGTATATCCATTTAAATTGTAATCGAACTCTTCCATGAAGAGTTCATATATAACGAATATTCCGTAGTATCCAAGGAAAACAAACGAAAATGTTTCTATTTTATAAAAAGTTCCTCAGTAACTCGCTGCAAAAAAAAAAAAAAAAAATGTTGATTTTACGGTATAATCCTGGCACCCCACACTGCAAAAGAAAAAGTGTTGATAGCTGCCAATTATACTGTAAAATCAACTTTTTTTTTCCAGTGTATAGGTTAAAACGAAAATAATAATGGTTTAACAAAAAAGAATTTACCAAACTCATAACAATTTCTAATTATTTTCTTATTTTGCCTAAGCAGAATAAGTCATTTAGCGTGTTTTAGACATTTACTAAAATCAGATGAAATATATAGTGAAGGGATTATTATTTCCGTAATCGCCCTTTTTTATTGATTTTACTCTTCTTTGAAACAAATAATCGATTTATTTATCTAGTTAGTTTCTTAATTTTGTTTTTTATATTTAATTAGAGGAAATGTATATTCTGTAAAAGTGGTAATAAAATAGTTTTTTTTTAATACTTTATTTTTAAAACATGTTGAAAATAAAAAAAAAATAAAATAATAATAAGCACGTTTTTCTTACTTTTTTTAATTGCTTTTGTAACACTTTTCCCAAGTTATGAACTCAAAATGGGAAAGTTGTAAAAGTAAATAATAAATTATAATTAGCACTGGGGTTTTATTCTTGTAATTTAAAAATGTAAAGATTGTGCTTGTAAGTGTTCCAGCGAGCAAAACTTTTGCCAAACTCAAAAAATAAAAAAATAAAAATAAATAAATGTTTTTTTTTTTTTTTTTTTTTTTTTTTTTTTTTTTTTTTTCCTGAACAGAATGGGTCACTTATTTGTGTGTTCTACATTTCTGCTGAAATCAGAAGAAATATCCAATGCATTATCCTTTACGCAATCATTCATTTTATCGATTTTGCACTTCTTAGAAACAAAATAAGCAAATAATATTTTTTTTTCTTTAATTCAATTTGATTTGAAGAAATGCATATCATTAGAGAGTAATGAAAAAAAAAAAAGAAAAACTTTCTCTTTAATAATCCGTTTAAAATAATAAGCAAAAATAAGCGTGATTTCTTCAGCTATTTTTCATGTAATTTTTCCAATTTGCTATTTCAAAATTGCAGAATTATGGAAATGAATAATAAATTACGATTAGTAATTGAAGTTCACATGGTTTTAAATTACAAAAAAAAAAAAAAAAAAAAAAAAAAAACAGATTTAAGAGTAATCATTCAATACTTTAACTTTTAAACGTTTTCTTATTTTCAAAATATACGAAATCTTAAATTTGGTCATTTCGAGAGCTATTTAGGACGAACTTAGAGAACGAGTAATAACCGAGTTTGGCAGCATTTCATTCTATTAACAATCATTTCTGAGCTGCTCCTCATTAACTATGTCCAAATTCAACGAATAATTCCAAGCTAAATTTCCGTAATTTTCTTCAAGATTATTAAAGATGATGCCATTCAACTCGTTTGTGTTGCTTCATTATAAATTCACCAAAATATTACAATTTAATTTCCATCTAAATTATCATATATTTCATTCCTCTTATGTATCTATTTTTCTATGCATCTTACAAAACACACAACGATGAGAGATCATACAAAAGGCTTTTTGGTATATAATACACCTCACATTTTGTTAAAACACATTGTTTGATAACATTTCAGTTAATTAAAAATTAGTTTGAAAACATATGAGCAAGTAATATCTAATATTGCAATGCAAAAGGCTCGCGCTGATCCACTGGTTTTAAAATATTTAAAATAAGCAGACTATGATCGACCATTTAATGCAAATTACAAACCTTACAAATTGTAAAACTTTCGTATTTTAATTTCAAAGTAAACCCTGATAAAATGCATACATTTTTATCGTTTGTATCTAATAATAGAGAAATATTGAAAAAATAATCACAAAGGTACATAAAATAAAGATTGTACGCAAGAATGCAATTTATTACTTCAGAATGAATTTTTAACTCAAAATTTCCTGATTTAAAATATACAAAAGGGACCAAAAATTCCTGAAACATTTTTAAAATCATGATAACAATACTTTCCTTATACTATGCGTTCGGAAAATAATTAATAGTCTGTAACTGCTTCTTTTGAGTTTTAATGCTTTTTTTTTTTAACTTTTGATGTCTACCGCCATCTGTGGGCAATTTTCGCAACAAAATGTTTTTAAATTGCTTTAACCCATTTTAGGCCAAGCATAGAAATTTTATAAAATGTGGTATTATTTGCATTGAAATTTTCTTAAATTACATTCATTAACACACCAAAAAAGTTTCGTGCATGAAAAATAATATTTTATTTAATTTGACGTTACCATTATTAATTTACCATTAATAATTTACCATTAAATTTAAATAAAAAATCTTAAGTTTTCTTATGGCATTTGTTTTATTTTTATTTTATTTACAGAACTTGCAACTTTACTCCATTATAAAAACATATGATTAATCTCAATTGGAATAATTATACATTTTCAAAAAGTTGAATTTGTCAATAATCGTTTCAAGTAAAAAAAACAGCGTATTTTGAAAATTTCTCACCAGAAAGTGATTATTACTTCAATTCAATTACTAATATTTTATAGATGTCTTCAGAACCCTTAAAAATAGCTGAAAAACAAAATTAGTGAAAAATATACGTCACAGTGTTAATAAAAATATATTTATTGAAATGGTGCGCTTACGCACCTTTGGCCGAAAATGGGTTAAAAGAATTTACAACATGAAGAGCATTTTCGTCTTAAACAGAACTCCCGTAATATGTCGTATCATGGTGTTTTTCTCTCCCCCCCCCCCTGTATATAAATAAAATAATTAACGCTTTGTTATAATGAGCACACAGAATCCTTCCTCATTTGAAAGCATAAAACCGTTAATAACTTTGTTCTGCCTAAGGAATAAATATTTAAGCAAACATTAAAATATATTGACCGAAAGCCTTTTTCTGCTAGTCTGACTTTCCAGTTTTCCAAGTATTTCCGCCTCTCGCTAAGATCGTATTCTCTTTATATTTATACAGAAAGCATATTTATGATAAAAGCTGTTTCTAGTAAAATCAATGTTGAGAAACATTTTCGAAACATTTGGTAAAAGAGTCTGCTCGAATAAATACTGTTTAGGAATTGTTAAAAAATAATTTATTAATTTTTTAGTGAAAGCAAGCAAATAGCTAAAAAATAAATAAAATTGAAATAAAAATAAGTGAACGTCGTTTCCGGTTTTTATTTCTATATCCTCCTACTTATATCTAACTATATATATTATCAGTGTGGTAAAACTGTTTAAAAAAAAGTACATATTTATAGCTGAGCCTAATCTTAGTTTAAACTCAAATCTTTCTATATTATTAAATATACCCAAAAATATTTCATTCTAAAAATACAATTTTGTTCTGAAACTGTAAAAAGAAAAAAAAAAAAATCAGAGAAAAATAAAAAGAAGCGAGTGAGAGAGATTTTTATTCGTGAAACATATTCGAGACATTTAGTTAGATAGCCTTTCTTATTGAATATACATTTTCTGATTTAGATAAGGAATTCTTAAAAACTTTATTCTGTATAATTTTTATATTAAACGAAGACCAATAATTTTAAACGTAAATATATTTAAATAAAAATTATTAGACAATATTTCCGGTGTTAACCAGTTATAAAATTTCTTTCTTTTTACCTATTTTCCTTTGACGATAAATATGTACTATACGGCAGAACAGTTTAAAAAATCGATAACTTTTGCTAATATTCAAGTTTAACTTCAGACTACAAAGCTTAAGAAGTACCGAAAAAAAAATCGTTCTAAATTTTAAGTTTGTGCTGAAATTATACGGAAGAAATATTTAATAAAACATTAGACGATATTAAAAGAAGCCTTCTCTTTCTGTCTGATCTTCCTCTTTTTCAAGTAATTCCTTTCTCGAAACTCTATAAGGATAAAATGCGCTTTACAGAGAAAACATACCATTAAAAAACATTTCTAGCAAAAATAGAGACTTTATCGAAGTTATAATAAAATATTTTCTATATTCTTAATTAAATAATCTGTATTTTCTTAAAACTTTATTTTTTAAAACTTGTAATGAACCTAAGCCATGTGAATATTGATAAAGAAAAAAATAAAACGGAATTTCAGGTAAAAATTAATTAAAGTGTTTTTACTCTCTTTTAAATCGCCCGTTCATCTCTAAATAAAACTATGTGTGTAATAAAACAGGTTACAAAATCGATAATTGAAACTAAACTCAGTTTATATTAAAATCCATACAACTTATGAAGTATCGAACAAAAATATTTCACTCTAAATTACAACTTTGTTCTAAAATTGTGCAAGAGTTTTTTAAGCAAATAGTAAAAAATAGCAACTCAAGTACTATCTTGTGCTCTGTGAGTTTCCACTTCTCTATTTCATCTCTCGAATCTCTAAGATCGCATACTCTTTATACAGAAAGAATTCTTTTATGAGTTTCGAGAGCAAAACTTTATTTTATAAAGAATGATTTTCTATTATGCTTTAAGTATAAGGGATATTATTGAATTAACAATAAGATTTATATAAACTTAGAAATTCCTAAAAAAACTGTATTCATGAACGAGTGTAGAGAAAAAACAAATGAATATAACGATTAAAGATATTTAAAATACATCTATTAACAAAAAAGTAAACATTATTTCCTTTATGAATTAATTAAATGCTTTCGAAAATTTTCGAAAGCAATTCGAATTTTTTTTTTTTTTTTTTATTAATAAATAAGATCGCATACTCTTTATACAGAAAGAATTCTTTTATGAGTTTCGAGAGCAAAACTTTATTTTATAATGAATGATTTTCTATTATGCTTTAAGTAAGGGATATTATTGAATTAACAATAAGATTTATATAAGCTTAGAAATTCCTAAAAAACTGTATTCATGAACGAGTGTTAGAGAAAAAAGCAAATGAATACAACGATTAAAGATATTTAAAATACATCTATTAACAAAAAAGTAAACATTATTTCCTTTATGAATTAATTAAATGCTTTAACCCCTTGAAGGGTGCCGGTATATTATATATACCACTTAATTTTAATCCCAAAATGCCACAATGACACCAGAATTTTATAATCAAATTTTGAATTGATAAGGTACATGAAGAAAAGCTTTTACTTATTTTAAAATAAATTCGTTCGTGAATCTTGGTGGCAATCAATCATTTCAATATTTTAGCTCCAAGAGTATTTTGCCTTTGAAGGAGTTAAGCTTCTTTCAGTCTGTCTATGGGCCCCTTCTTTAACAAAATGTTATCAATGTGGAAAAACAGTTTAAAAAATCAGTAATACAAGCTGAGCTTATCTTAATTTAAGGTCAGACATATAAATATAAAGTGTTAAAAATCGCTCTAAATTACAACTTTGTTTTGAAACCATGGAAGAAATATTTAAGCAATTAAAATATATTAACCGAAGCGTTCTTTTGTTATCTGATCTTCCACTTCAACAAGTATTTATTTTATCGAAAGTCTAAAATCGCATATGCTCTTTAAACAGAAAGCATCCCATTATAAAAGCAATTTTCAACAACAACAACAAAAAAATACTTTATCGAAATTATTATACAAACATTTTCGATGTTTTGGTTAAAGATACCGATTTCCCTTATTGAAGAAATTCTTAGATATGCTAGAAAACTACATTCTTTAAAATTTATAATGAGTAAATGTTGAATAATAACACTAGAAAAAAAATAATACGACAAATTTTTCGGAATGAACTAATTAATATTATTTTAATTATTTTAGGTCGTCTATTTATCTCTAACTATATTATGTGTACAGCAAAACATTTTACAAAATCGATAATTGACGCTGAGCTTATCTCAGTTTAAATGCAGTTTACGAAATACCGAAAAAAAAATATTTCGCTCTAAATTACAACTTTGTTCTGAAACTATGGAAGAAATATTTAAGCAAACATTAAAAGATATTAACCGAAGCATTCTCTTGCTCTCTGATCTTCCACTTCTCCAAGTATTCCTCTCTCGAAGCTCTAAGATCGCAATGCTCTTTACACAGAAAGCATCCCATTATAAAACCGTCCCCGGAATATTTCTAGGCCTCCGTTACGGAGCTGAGTGAAGATTGCCTATTTAGCTGCACAAATGAGAAAGCTGATCTAGCGACCTAAAAGGGCGGAAAGGAATTTTAATGAAAATTTTCCCGGAAAACGGGGAAAATAGTTAAGTCCGCTCGGAATATTAAAGTGGTAGCCTTATTAACTCGCATAATTAATTCTCTTAATTTTACTTAAAGAAGAATGCATCCTCAGATGATATTTTCATACACATTTTTAATTAACGAAACGATAATAAATCAAATATTAATTCGGTGTCGGAACAATTTCGAGTTGAAAGTGAGACTTAAGTTATTTGTCGTCTTGGAAATGAGTGCAATTGTTCCTAAATTCGATTTAATTTAAAATAGGACCGTTTTCCTAAACTGCTTCGTGCTCTGGGGAAAATATTTTTGCGAAGATAGGGTAAATGAGAAGATCTGGTATATATTTTGTGGTAATACTCAATTTTAGAAATAATAAACTTATTTGAAACATTCCGGTTTGATAGTGCTAGAACAAATAAATAAATAAGAAGCGAAAGTAAAAACACATAATCTCTACTAATATATAAAATTTGAGTGTTTGTCTGGGATTTTACGAAAAACACTTATTTTTCGGTTCATTCGACTATTTAAACGACGCACAGTCAAAAATATTGTTAAAAAAAAAATTCTGTCTGTCTATATGTGATCGAAATAGGTTCAGAAATGGTTGCATAACAAACAGATTATACTTGTGAAGGGCATATAAAGAATGTTTCTGGTCATAATCTGCAGTTTGTCGCATTTCGAAATCTAAAATAGTTTTTGAGAAAACAGGGAGAATCAATCAATCGACCAATCTTTCAATATTCAAAAACTCGGGAAGTAATTGATCAATTTTAAGGAATCTTACGGCGATTGAAAGGTCTAATTAAGATTTATGAATGATAATTTTGGCTACAATCTGCAATTTGTCACATTCCGATATCTAAAATAGTTTTGGAGAAAACAGGGAGAATCAATCAATCGACCAATCTTTCCATACTCAAAAACTCGGGAAGTAATTGATCAATTTTAAGGAATCTTACGGCGATTGAAAGATATAATTAAGATTTATGAATGATAATTTTGGCTACAATCTGCAGTTTGTCGCATTCCGATACCTAAAATAGTTTTTGAGAAAACAGGGAGAATCAATCAATCGACCAATCTTTCAATACTCAAAAACTCGGGAAGTAATTGATCGATTTTAAGGAATCTTACGTCGATTGAAAGGTCTAATTAAGATTTATGAATGATAATTTTGGCTACAATCTGCAATTTGTCACATTCCGATATCTAAAATAGTTTTGGAGAAAACAGGGAGAATCAATCAATCGACCAATCTTTCAATACTCAAAAACTCGGGAAGTAATTGATCGATTTTAAGGAATCTTACATCGATTGAAAGGTCTAATTAAGATTTATAAATGATAATTTTGGCTACAATCTGCAGTTTGTCAAATTCCGATATCTAAAATAGTTTTTGCGAAAACAGGGAAAAACAGGGAGAATCAAATCAATCGACCAATCTTTCAATACTCAAAAACTCGGGAAGTAATTGATCGATTTTAAGGAATCTTACGGCGATTGAAATGTCTAATTAAGATTTATAAATGATAATTTTTGCTACAATCTGCAATTTGTCGCATTCCGATATCTAAAATGGTTTTGGGAAAAACCGCAAAATTCAATCAAACAACCAATCTTAAAATTTTCAAAAACTCGAGAACTAACGGATCAATTTTAAGGACTCTTAACGGTGGCGGTTGAAAGGTCTAATTAAGATTTATAAATAATAATAATTACATTTTTAGCTTATGACTTATACATTTTAATTTAAAAACTGCATTGGTAACTGCAAGTATTTTTCCACAAAAACTTTATATATATATATATATATATATATATATATATATATATATATAAAATGCAAATGTAACACAACCGGTTGATACGCAGCTAAGTGAATAAATAATAAAAATAATAATAACTGAATTCAGTATTCGGAATTGTATACATTTGAGGTTAAATTTATCAAAGATTTTAAAGCTCCTCATTGCCTTATCCATTCACCTAATTAAAAATTAGTGTATTAAAAGTAATTAAAAAATAGTAAAAATGTATTATTGACTAAGTAATAGATAATTTTTTGACAGAAATTAATTTGATATTTTAGGCTTTAAGTTGCAACACAAAGGGATGAGTTGAATTCCGTCATCCACTGGATGTTATTATTGATTGAAATTAGCTTTCAATGTACAGTGCGAGGAAAAAAAAAAATATGCATAGCCGAACGCTGAATAACATATCAGTTCTAAAAATATATATATATATATATTTTAATTTACAGAAAAGTTTTTTATAATTGTATGTTGTTTACAAGGGTCTGTGCAGACTTTACTACCAGCCTGTCTTTGTGAAACAGCGTGAACAGCTTCTTATATTTGTGAAAAATCTAGTCATAATTTTGTGAATTTGAAATAATCGCCATATTCAGGTTCTTGTTTATACATTTTCAAGAATATTATATAATACACATATTTTATTTATAAATGTAAAAGTGACAGTCAGCTTTACTATTAAATGATTAAATTTTTGAAAGATTCAGTTTAGAGAGGGAAAAGTTTTGTGAAATGTCTATTTTTAAGACAAAGAATTTTGTGAAGAGCCCTGTTTTAAGGTGAAAAGTTTTGTATGGAGGATCCTGTTATGAGATGAAAAGTTTTGTGAAGGGTCCTGTTTTGAGATGAAAAAAAAAATGTGAAGGGTCCTTTTTTAAAATGAAAAAAATTGTGAAGGATCCTTTAAAGGACCCAATATTTTGCCATAAGCGGATATTTACATATTAAAACTGAGCCAAACTTTTAAAAGTTCAAAAGTAATACCATATTCTTTTTATTTTCATATCATATTTAAATTCAATTAGCCGAAAATTGCGGAAAAATATAAATTTTTAATGATTTTGAAGGGTTTGTTTATAAAATAAAAATTATTGAAAAAAAAAAATAATAACTCGCGCGCGCGCACACACACACACACACACACACAAAAAAAAAAAAAAAAAAAAAAAAAAATCGATGTTAAAGGAATACATTAGTTATTCAGCTATACTCTGAAGACTAATTCATGTATTTCATAACTATTTGCAATGTGATACTTTGTAAAAGGCCAAAACATAATGATCATGCATATTTAGGATTAACTTGCACTTAAAACATTAATTATTATAATGCAAAAATTAAATTTTTATAATACAAACATACATATTTTTTTTCGGTTTTATTAAAATGAACATAAGGCAAAACACACCCGAAATAAATTTTCGTTCACTTTTGACCATTGGTTATCAAATTATGAGCAAATATGTAAAATTGATTAAAATTGAAAATCTATTTTTTTTTCTTTTCAGGTTAAGATAAATACTAGCAAATCAACGATATATTTATTGATTTCCGAATGTTATCATTATATCACGTTAAAAAATATATTTTGGTTATAATGAAAAGTTTCTAACATTATATCATTGTAAGACTTCGCCGTCGAAACCCACAATAGTTTCAATGGTAGATAAAGGATTTAAAATGGCGTTTGAAGTCAATATAATTTTTAATTTAGACAGAAATTGAATATTGTTCTAATTATTCTAGGTTATTTTCCACTTCACTTCAACACTAACATCTAAACTGACTATCTCTAAATCTTCATTGAATCATAATAATGTAGTCTTTTTTTTTTCTTTTTTTTTAATGAAATTGTTGTTATTTGTCAACTATAAACATTTATTCTGTTACCTGCTAATGATATACTCTGAAAAATTAATCTGAACCGCCGAATGTAAATTTTGTATTGAAAAAGTTTTGAATATGCTTGTGTACAAGGCTTTTTTTTTTTTTTTTACAGTGTATAAATCAAAGCCGGTTCAAACATACGGCACATTAGGCTAAGCACAATCTAGGGGAGCTGAGTACTTCAAATGTTTATAAGCCTTTCGAATAGAAACAGGTTTCAATGAAATACATTATCTAAGTTTAAGGGGTTAATATGTTTTTAATCCGGTATTGCTTATACATGTTATGTGGGTAAACTAATTAAATACATATTAGAGAATTGTGTAATATGTACGTTTAAGATGTATTAAATAATCCTCCTATAAAAATATTTTTTAATTTTATATGATTTATAAAGCATATTTTTAGTACTTATCTTTCTTATATATCTGTTTTAGCAATTGAACAAATGATACTGATAGTTCTGTTAACGGAATAATTTAAAAATATATTCCAAATAAGTCTTACTTTGGACTAATGCTAACATACATATCTATATACAGGGTTTACATAGCTAATAGAAAAGAAAATAGAAGTTATTTCATAAAAATAGCAAGGATAAATTATATCATGTTAATTTAATGCCAAACTCATCAGGTCAACATAAATCTGTATTGTAAAGACATCCGACTGATATTTTAGTTATAAGATTTATTTATTTTGTCATTATTATTACCATCATATGTATCAGGTTTTCATTTTTTTATCTTTTGTTATAATTCTTACATATTCTGTAATGTGAGGGATTTTTAAAACAAACTACACATTATTACATGTGTAAAATGTTTAAATCGTTTCTTTTTTTAAAACTCGGAAGAGAAACTAGGTTATCTTACAGAACTAAATCGTCAAATGGAAAATATTTAAGGAAAATTTCAATTTAAAATAAGATTATATCCATATTGTTATTTTATTTATATTTAAAATCGATACTTCTTAATAGAAAAAGGATCCTTTACATCAAAAAATATAATCATAATAGACATCACAGATGCTTCGATCATCAATAAAAAGATCATTTTTATTAACTACGAGTAAATTTCGGTCCTTAATAAAGAACTCGATAATTATTAATAAACAGTAAAATTATACAACATTTTAGATAGCATTCATAAATCACTTAATTAAAGTACTTATCAACACTTATCAACATATTTTTTTAAACGATTTATAAAAAGAGACAGCAGAAATTTCAAGAAGAGCATTCATTTATGATTTGTTTCATACTTTCACTATAATTTCCCTTTTTAGATTAAGAAATGCGACAGAAAAGACTTTTCTCCTGAATTAAATACACATGCGCCAAAGTTATGCACGATTCTCTGTAATTCTCCGAATTTAATCTATATCACAGAGAACCAACCACATTAAAGAAGCCGTCCTCTGAACTCATGACGCAGAATCTCTCAGCACGTCCTTGCATTCCTTGAAAGAACCAACTTTTCAACCCTATCTTCACACTCTCTCTCTCTCTCCACTTCCACATGAAGCAAACCGCCTTCACTCTTGTCACAAACTCTTTAAACCATCACGGAATTTTAATGAAAACTTTCTGCTGCTTGCGGAACAGTTAGAATGTCAGGGGTATCATTTAACCGCCTGACCGGGCAATTAATTCTGGGCGATATTGCCGCTTTTATGCATTTTAAATGCCCCATCTTAATATTTACGCGACAGCTTATGCAGGCAAGTTGTTATTTTGCTAGGCGCGCACCGTCTTTAACTATGATCTTTGATGTTCCTCAAAATAACGCTACACGTCATATTAAGGGTGTTGTAAATTGTTTCTCGCCAGACGCTGTGAATGCACTGTTGAAGCAATGCATATGAGCAGTATTATATGAAATAATGGTGTGGTGATTATGATAATGCGTTGATGGAAACTGGTGATGCCAAGGTGTTTTTGGTTAGAGAAAGTTAGAATAAATTTAGTTGTAGGCTTCTCTAAGTGTGAGTAAATAATATATCATATGAAAAGATTTCTTATCATAATTCTTGTGTTCTTGAATGGTTTTGTGGTTTATCTACTTCGGTTGTTAAACTTAATGGAATCATACGATTTAACATTTTTACAACTGACTAAAAATGTGTCCAGTCCGGGAGTCGAACCCAAGTTTTAAATTGTCAGTATTCTGCCTATTGAGGTAATTGAGCCGACAACCGGCCAACGCAAATCACTATGATAACCTTTTTTTTTTTTTTTTTTTTTTTTTTTGGCAGTAGCATCTGGTCTGCTATGTAAGCAGCTCAGCAGAATGATAGCTGAATAAGCAGAGCGTTGGCAATTTAAGCCATAGGTCTTGGGTTCGACTCTCGGTTTTGACACTTTTTCATTCAGTTGGGAAATGCCAAATCGTTTGATATCTTTACCAATCGGTATGGTTGAATTAAAAATAATAAAGATAATGGAATCGCTCATAGAAAAAGAAGAATAGGCATCAGTTAAAAAAATTTTGTTAAAGAAATAATAAAATATCTCCTATATTAAAACACCATGCATTATAGATCTTATGAAAATATTAGATCAACAAATACAAAAATTGAAACCGCTATTTCTCATATAGCAGAAATTTGTTTAAAGAAAAAAAAAAAAAAAAAAAAAGGGAGAAAATTGAAGTTGAAAGATTCTGAAATCTCTTGACAACTACACAAATTCACGGATTAAAGTGCATTTTTTTTTCTGAAAACTTCATTTGAATGACTCTAGTAGTTTTTTCCCGGAAACATTTGAGTGGTTTCTTTTTCCGTGGTAAATTTCTGTTTATTCAATGGATTTCTGGTAACTAACTCATCAAGCAAATATCAGATAAATAATTCGATTGTTTATTCACACCGATTTCATCGAAAGACATAAAAATATACTGCATGTACGCAGTTATTTTAGAAGGGGAATGAGTAAGATAAAAGCGGGAAATAGATTGAGGGAAAAAAAGAAAAAATAACCAGAGGATGGTCACTCCCTGGTGGCTAAATAACAAGTTTATCTCTGTAATGATAGCTATTTGGTAACACGTTACGTTCGGATGCTTTAAACACGAGGAGATTACGGGTAAAAATAAAGGCTACCTTTTCGTAAATTTCAATTGGGGTGGTCTGAAACAGTACGGTTGAGGGAGCTTTAAGAAAATAAGGTTTTATTAAATGACACATTGGGTGGTACGAGGGTTGTAAAGGCGGACAGCTACAGCTGTGTGGTCACTCATCGGAGTGCGGAAACGAAGTGTTTTCTTTTGCAAGTTCTCATTCAATTAAGACCTCCGATAGGATGTAAACAGGGATCTATAAATTATTTTGTTTGGATTTAGCCGATTTATTTATTTTTTATTTTTTATTTTTATTTTTATTTTTTATTTTTGTCTAATCACTAAAATGGTCCCTCATCGGAGTGCGGAAACGAAGTGTTTTCTTTTGCAAGTTCTCATTCAATTAAGACCTCCGATAGGATGTAAACAGGGATCTATAAATTATTTTGTTTGGATTTAGCCGATTTATTTATTTTTTATTTTTTATTTTTATTTTTATTTTTTATTTTTGTCTAATCACTAAAATGGTCCCTCATCGGAGTGCGGAAACGAAGTGTTTTCTTTTGCAAGTTCTCATTCAATTAAGAGCTCCGATAGGATGTAAATAGGGATCTATAAATTATTTTGTTTGGATTTAGCCGATTTATTTATTTTTTATTTTTATTTTTATTTTTTATTTTTGTCTAATCACTAAAATGGTCCCCCTCATCGGAGTGCGGAAACGAAGTGTTTTCTTTTGCAAGTTCTCATTCAATTAAGAGCTCCGATAGGATGTAAACAGGGATCTATTAATTATTTTGTTTGGATTTAACCGATTTATTTATTTTTTATCGAATCGCTAAAATCAAATCGACCCGGAACTGAAAAGAAAATATTATGGAGCACTTGACTTCAACAGCTGTCTCTAAAAAAGGTGTAACCGGAAATACGTATAGCTGAAAATTCTCACTAATTTATGTAAACATTCTCACATGTATTCCTAATTTACACTTACTTAAACTAATTTCACACTAGGTTCCAAATACAACAGGAAATAATAATTTACTAATAGTGATTATTATTTTAGAAAGAAAAACAACTTGCTTTATGTGAACTCTTAACAAATGTTATTCAAATAGACATTTTATTTGAAGAAATGTAATTAAGCTTAATTTAATTTAATTTAAATTTAAGTCATTGAAGCGCTCTTTATTATTTTAACATAATAATACTAATTGATACAGAAATCATTATGGGTTGATTTTTATTTTTATTTTTTATTTTGTTTTTCTGAATGAGTGGAAAAGTATTGTCAGGAGTCTAACCCAAAACCTCTGGTTTAAAATTGCGCCAATGTTCTAGCTGCAGAAAGTAAACTAATCTAGATTTGGCACCAACCGTCATTGTTTTTTACTATAGTTTTAAGAAATCTGAGGGATTAAAAATTATATTTGTTATACATATGCTATTTTTTCCTTAAATTTATTTCTTCATCGCATCAAAAGAATCAAGTAAATAATTAAATAAGACATTACGTTTGTTTCACTAAAGTTGATTATTTCATAGACGAAATCTTTGCATGATTTATGAAAATAAAAATAGTTTGAGCCGTTGTATAATTTATAGTAAGACTAAAAAAAAAAATGTTGGATGACCAATAATCTACTTTTATACGAAAAATCAGAGTCTGATAAATCAAAAACTTTTTTTTTTTTCAGTTTTGAATGCGAAATTCATTTCAGATTCATTTTTGAGGTTTCGCTCACACTTGATTTTTCGCTTCACCATTTTGGGACAATATTGCTCCGTCTAAAATGAATTGGAAAGCGCATCATAATATATCCATCACGGTTGATTATTCATCACTTGTATTATATATTTTTCCTTTAAAATTAATGGGAGTCGACCGTGTCTTTTTATATTCTTATTATATTCTTATTACATTCTTGTCTTTAAAAATTTACATAATGAAATCTTTCAAAAATTAAAGTAAAAATTTTGCATTGAACTTTTTTTTTTTTTTTTCATTTACCTTGGCTGCGAAACCTTCCGTTTTTGAGTACTACTAATTCTGAATAGAATTATTCGCTGTATTCAATATCTTGCGATAAAATAAGGGGACAATTACTATTCGAAAACAGTGGTCTCGAAAAAGGGAAGAAGTTGACAGATATGCAGTATTATATTTATAATATTAAAGTAATAATAATAATAATAATAATAATAATAATAATAATAATAATAATAATAATAATAATAATAATAATAATAATAATAATAATAAACATTCGTAATTTGAAAATGGCATACATAATTTAAACCAGAATCAAAAAACCTCTTTTTCAATTATCAAAATCACTATTCTGAAATGAAATCTTGAAATGCAGTTTTTAGGCGGAGGAAAATAAAAGTGCTAATCACGACTATAAAAATAAAAATTAGATGACCGATAATCTCCTTTTAAGTGAAAAAACACGGGCTGATAAATCAAACATTTATTTCAACATTTAATGGGAAATTTATCTCAGATTCACTTTCGTGGTTCTCGCTCACGCTTGATTTATGGCTTCACAGAAACCACCATTTTTAGGGCTGACGTCCGAAATGTTTATGTGTCATTTTTTATTATCTTTTTATAGCTCTCCTAATTCTTCGTTTCAAGTCTAATCTAAAGTGAACTTAAAAGCTAAAAAAAAATCAGCTATACGTAACAGTTCTCTTTTTCGAATGTAGCGGTAATACAATAAGTTAATATATTGAAAATCTAAAGTAATGGCTATAAATATTATCATTAATTCTTAAGAGGTTATTTTTTGGGAAACTTTTATATCTTTTAGAATTGTACAGTATATGCTACACTGTAAAAAATGACCGATGTGTCTTATTTTATGAAAATATACTATAACCATGAACGAAAATATATTATAATCTTCTGAGTTATCCGAACTTCCAAATAGCATGTTACATTGTCTTTTGAATCCCCAGAAACCAATACATTTCCAAAATTTAAAGAATTATTTATAAAAACAAATTATTTTTAGCTGCCCGTATTTTTCAGAAACGTTTCCGAAGGGTTTTTATAGTGTATTAATTAGTGTCCTCAGCCTGGAATACCTGTTTTTCGAATGCTATCAATTCTGAAGTAAACATTTTCATGCTAAAAAAAATGTTTAACAGACAAACATGCAAAATGAACAGCGTTAACAATAACATTAAAATTAAGATTATTTCTTTACTCTTTCATGTATAAATTAACTTATGCGGCTGAAAACGTGTAACTTGAGAATGGATAACATTCGAAAAACAGGTATTCCAGCCTGAGGACACTAATTAGTACACTATAAAAACCCTTTGGAAATGTTTCTAAAAAATTCGGGCAGCTTTTGTTTTTATAAATTATTCTTTAAATTTTGAAAATGTATTTGTTTCTGGGGATTCAAAAGACAATGTAACATGCTATTTGAAAGTTCGGATAACTCAGAAGATTATATTATATTTTCGTTCGTGGTTATAGCATATTTTCATAAAATAAGAAACATTGGTCATTTTTTACAGTGTAGTCTTTACAAGTATATATATATAATTATAATATCTTTGAATTTCAAAAACCATTAATCAAGTTCTTGTAACATTCTAATTAAATCTCCAAAGAGATAATTAGTAATAAAGTGTAGACAGAATACCACAAAATTAATAAATTAACAAGTGCAATCATAATTTTACCATAGCATTTGCTTCAATGCTTCCAAAAATACTGAAAATATGAAGAATATTTAAAATGAGAGAGGGAAAAAAAAATTTATTTAATAAACCATAAAATGTTAATAATTGGAATTTGATATCAAGTGAATACAAATGGATTTTGAAATGAAATTATGAACTAATGTCCAAAATGTAAAATAATGGAAAATTGGATAACAATAGATTTAAAGTCAAAAATTACATAAGCGGCTAAATTTCTAAATTTACATCGTTCTCATATTGATAAATTTAAAAAATCTAAATTTCAAACTACTCATAATATTAAACATACTCATTTCAAAAATCATGATTTTAAAAATATTACTATTAAAATACTTAAAATACAAAAAAATTTTACTGAACGACTTTTTCTAGAATCTAAATATATAAGACATTTTAATACAACCTATCCTTATGGATTAAATATATATATATATATATATATGTATAATAAAACTTTAGTAAATAATAACCATTAAGCTACATAAATAATCGACAGTTAGAAAAACCGATAACTACAATATAATACATAAATATATTCAAAAATTTTAAATTCTCAAAATTAAAATAAGTAAGGAAAATATTTAACGATATGTAGAGAAAAAATCCAATATGCAGAAAGTGAAAGTTATTACAAGATCAATTGGAAACTTATATAGTGGAACACTTTTAAGGGCAATATTCCACTAATATAAGTAAAATGTAATTGATTTCTGTTTCAGTTAATAGCTATGAGCTTAATTTATTAACCCAAATTGCCCAATCAAAAGTTATAAATATTATCAATATAATTTATATTGTATATAAATATTTCTCAATTATACTTAATTTTAATCATTTTTTATTAATTTGATTTTTATTGATGGTTTTTTAATATAATTATTTTAAAAAATACTACACATTCCTATATCTTTAACCTCACGCTTTATCTATATTTAACCGTAACCTGTTTACTCACATAATGGATTTTATTCATTACTTTCTATGGAGTTTATATAGTGAATAACAAGAGTTTTCTCTTTATTTTTATCATGTATGGTAATGGTCTATTTATATGTATGTTTTATTTTTTCTTCTATTTTTGCTACGTATGTTTGTTTTGACAAGTTATTGGGCTTCCTTGTGAAACATTTTTAATGTAAAAGCTATTTCCACAATATAGAAATCACTTGTCACATATTATTTGCTTAAGATATAGAGGATAACCTCAGGCGAAATATCTCACTTTGCAAGTTTTTTCAATTCATTTGATATTCCTTAAATATTAATTTCGTTATATTTCCTTTTTTTAATTTTATTTTATTGCTCTTTTCATTTTTTACATTTGGTATGAATATATTTTCTGCAAATTGCTATCAAAATACAAACAGTTTTATTATATATATATATATATATATATATATATATATATATGAAACAAAATTTAATTTTTGTCGCCGTTTGCCTCATAAATTCTATAATTCTGTTATTCCCCCTCATTCAAAATTATTTTCTTGTTCTGCTATTTAAATTGTCAAAATCCCGCACAGCTAAAAATTCTTTATTCTAAATTTATTCTCTTGAAAAAATGGCGCTAGTATGCAGTTCTGTTAAAATTACTCACTTTTTATTCCATTAAAATAACGCATCCTAAAATTTAATCCTTTTAAAATATCACTTTCCCCAGCTAAATATTTTAATTCTCTCGAAAAACAACCTGCATCTTTTTATTTTTTATTCCCCTATTTTTTCTGACAAAAAGTATTCTTTTCTCAAATATAAAAGTTAATCTCGGTTTGAATGTAAAATTTTATCTTGGCATTCTTCCAAGACCCAGTAAAACCTACATATTTTCTTTTTATTTCTATATTTCGAAAAAATCAGGTTACGACTGCGCTACGACTGCAAAATTTCCAGCAATATATATATATATATATATATATATATATATATATGAAAACACATGTGAAAAACAAAGGATAAGGATGAGATATTATAAAAATCAATGAAAGGCTACTGCAAGAATTAAACTTAATAAAAGGAAAAAGGAAAAAGTATGAAAAGTTATGGAATCATCAGAGGAGCTTCATCAGAATAATTCATAGTAAATATCAAATATTATATTGTCAGCATTATGCATAAAATCGACAATATTAAGCTCCTAATGATATATAAGAATCAAAATAAAAGATTTAAAAAAAAAAACCACAAGAGATCAAATAAATAAATAAATAAACCGTTATTTAACATCATATAAATTAGACCATAAAGCAATGAACAAAACTGTATTTAACATCAATATAAATTAGATCATAAAGCAATGGACAAAATTCACCAAAAAAAAAAAAAAAAAAAAAAAAAAAAAAACGAAGATAAAGGATGATTGAACTGGATGAGAAGTGCTTTGCAGAGAATGGTACACTTCATTTCACAAAGAAACACTAAATGGCTAAAAACACTTTGTCATTGCGTTAATATGTATGATGAAAAAAAAAATATTTAGTGCTGCCATCTACCACTTATAAATAAAAGGAAAAGCTAAAACTACAGGCTATAGTGAAATTATAAATTTGTTGCTGCCATCTATTATGAAAAAGCGGAAGCTGGAATTACCAACTATAAAATAATTTTTAAGCAAAATAGTAATTAATGTAAATAAAATTTAGAAAGTGGTGAAGACTGAAGGATATATATAAAATTTAGATAGTTATAAAGATGAAATGGGAAGATAGTAGTACAATAATTAGCCATGTATGAGGAGACAGTGTGGAAGTAAAATGAAGAATGTATTATGAATGGTGTGTAAATTATTTTGTTGAATGCATAAAACCCAACTTATATATATATGTATATATAAAATAAAATAATTTGGAATTAATATAACTATTAAATCACAATCTATCAACACAATATAAATAAACTCTAATAAATCAGAATACCATAGAAAATATATACCCAATATTGCTAAAGGCACTGATTTAAAAATAATAATAAGATTAAAAAAAAAAATCCAAATACATCACTAACATTTCCCTGTAAGTTTTTGCTTCAAAGTTCATCTACAGTTACTTTATAGCATGTACTGAATTGCAGTCGTCAAATTTAAAATAAAAATATAACAGAGTGAAAATGCGTTGATAAAGTGGTAATTTGAATTACTAAGAAGTAAACTTTATTTTAATTTATTTATATTTTTAATAGACTGAGTGTATTTAAAATTAATTTATAAGATTGGTATAATGATGAAAATTTTCAAACAGATGCTTCCATTTTAGGGAGTATGGGGGAAAATACCATTTTCATTGCTTTCATTAGTAAAAAACACTGTGTGATTGGAATTTTTCAAAAAGTAGCATCGCCTGAAAAATGAGTGAAATTACGAATGACATTCCTGTAGAAAATGGGCCCAGATAAATTATAACAAAAAACATTATTTACTTACAATAAATAAAGAATGTTCAAAAATAATTCGTAGACATACCTGCAAAGAAAGAAAAATATATTGTTAGATTATACAAGCCAGATGTTAATAAGAAATACTTTTATTTTCTATATTCATACAGAGTTTCAAATATCAATAATATGCTACATAAAGAGTTTGAATTAGTCAGTGATTTGTATTTTTCTTTTAGTATTTTATTACAAAATTCAAATGCAACAAAATGAAATTCACAGTTAATAAATTTGTCAAAGTACAGCTTTTATATCTCATGTATGCATATATACATAATAGCAGTTGTTGTAAGAAGTAACATTAATATTGTAAACATAATTGTTGCTAGAGCAGCAAAAACAACATTTAAATGGTGCATTTGACGAAGAAATAAAAGCAACATTAAAAACAGAAATAGCAATAATACAAATAACCCAGGGCCCAACTAACACTTTTATGCTTTTATCCACCACTACTTCCGGAAAAGTATTTTTTGCCTTTTTTTAAGTTGATGATTACTGTATTAGAATATACTGGTACGTCCTGCCCGGAACATGTGCTCAATGTGCCCATCATGCCTGGGACCAAACAGACGGAACGTATTCTGATCGGTACTTCTATTGTGGTATATCGGACTCTTTGATGTTTTAAGACTTTCTTAGCATGTCTAAAGTTCAGAAATCAAGCAGGGAATAGGGGTGACGGATTGTCAAAGCTTCTGTCTTTTGTTGAGACTACCTTTCTTTTTTCAATCACCACAAAAGGATTCGAAAGGAATGGGAAGACGTGTGATTTATGCCCATCTCAGGACGACTTGTACAGGATGCATGGAACTTTAAGGTACATTTATTCGTAGTCTATAAGCAAGTCTATCTGTGAGACCCCTAATTCATAAAACTTATTATTCTTCCCGAATGACTGCGTGGTCATCGAAAAAAGAAAGAGGCGTTGACCACCAGTCAGCGTGTTCCCCTGCTTGATCTCTGAACTTTAGACATGCTAAGAAAGTTATAAAACATCAAAGAGTCCGATATATCACAACAGACGTACCTATCAAGAGACGTTCTTATTTCTGTTTGGTCCTTGAATCTGGCCGTGCAAAATAACAGTAACATTGACAGAAATAATGTGAATATAGTTTATTTAATATTTCAATTTTCAACTCGGTGCTAATAATAGTAATAAAATATTGTTGCAAATTAAACTTTAGGTATATTTTTGATAACATCAAATTAGATTATAAAATTGCTTTGAAATCGAGAAAAAAAAAACAAGCTTACTACGAGGAAGAAACACTATCGTTCAAAATATCGAAAAAAAATCATAATTTAAAAATATAATAAAAATAATACATAAATTTCTATTATTTGGATTATCTGTCAATCCCAAATTACGAGAAGGTGCATTTAACGTTTATGGTGGGAATTAAAATAAATAATGGAGACTGCCTAAAATATTGTCACGTTTTACGCATTTATGAAAATGAACGAGTTAAACCATCAAATAAAAAATAATGTAATGCGTCACAAATTCACTGGAAGCCTGTAAGGTGATACCTGGTATATCATATTATTCTAATTTTTCCCGGTTCATATAAAGCGAAAACTCTTTTTAGGGATATTTATAAAATCATCCTTAACATGCAACAACGGCGCTTTATTGCTCTGACAGAATTACAAAATAGGATTTCCGAGATATGGATAAAAAATATATTAACCCTTTTTCTCTCGTTTAGGACTTCCTACGGACATTGCTCCTTTTTTGAAAAAAAAAAAAAAAAAAGTTATGCGTAAATCATGCTTTATGGTTGCTGTTTAATCCCGGATTTTTTATGCGATAAAAAAAAATATATTTTACTTGGAACAGGGCTGATAAAAAGCTAGATTTTAATAGCATTGTTTTATAGCAAATAAACAGCGAGCTTCGTTACCATTGTTCGTTAGAGCCGTAGTTCAGGGAGATACACAATATTTTAAATAGTTGGTACAATGTAAAATGGGGGGAAAAGTCAGTATTCAATGGTGATGGTGATGTAACTACATTTCTAATTGATGCAAGAAAAGAAAGAAAAGTATCATAATATTAATTCGTAAAAGGCCAGTATGTGGTTTGTTTTGTCAAATGGTGTCATCTGTAGATTGAAAAGGAATAGAACTTTGAAAAGCTCAACAACAACAACAACATAATTTTATTAAAAATTTTATTTGAGTATACCAAATAAATAAATAAATAAAAAGTCGAAATACCAATTTTCATCATTGTTTAAGTATTAAGTTAGCGAGATATAGATTAATGAAAAATGATATAGTGAATGGCAAATAAGGATTTACTTATTAATTTATTTATTTCAATAATTTAGTAATATACATTATTCTATAAACACTGCATATAACAACTAGTGCCCATTAAGAAAGCTGTACCTAAATTGTCTTAATAAAGTTAATAATATTATAAAAAATCGTTTATAACAAAGTACGCATGTACCGAATATTGTTTTAAGCTTTCAGCTTCATTGTAAGATTATTATCGTCAGTGTATATAATGATCTGATTTTCCCATTGCACTAAGGTTCTTTCATATGTATATGCTCAATCATATTATTAATAAAAACTGCTGTCCGTTTTACTGAAGAAAATGTTGATAGCTTATGAGATTATTTGATTTCTAAAAAAAAAAGAAATCAAGTTATACTATAAAGGGAAATCGTCTGTATCATTTGAAAGAGTTCAATGAAACTTGTTATTAGTGTAAAAATAACAGCACTAACTAACAAAGTAAAAAAAAAAAACTGTTTTTGAACTGTTTTTCAAGTTTAAATAATAGTTTCTCTCAAATCTGTTTATATAAACTCAAAATGCAAATTTACACTTTAACAGTTTATTATCAGAAAAGAAATAATAATTGCTTCCGTAATTATTCCTATAAACATCCTGCCAGCAAATAAAATGAAGTAAACATACAAGTTTCAGTTTCACATGTATGTTATTTAAACAAAATGGACAGAAAAAAAAAAAAAAAAACTGTCTTTACTCTATTTTCTCCACTATTTAAATGAAAAATAAATCTATTTATATAAACTCAAAATACTAATTTAGACTTTAATAGTTTATTATCACAAAAGAAAAGAATAATTGCTTCCGTTTAATTATTCCTCCTATAACCCTCTAAGCGTTTTGCCCGTATTTTTCCGTTTCCCAAACACAACTTAAATCGACTGTAGACATAAATATTTGTAATAGAGTTGTACTTTAAGATATATGTAATAATAAAGAGATGTGAAGAGTATTTTAGAAACAAACCGAAGAAAATTTCAATTAATGTTAATTTTATGAGCATTTATGTGAAAATGCAGAAAGCCATTAGACGCTCAGAAGGATAAACATCCTGCCAGCAAATAAAATGAAAAAAAAAATCTTTACTCTTTTCCCTCCACCATTTAAATAAATTAAAAAAAAAATCTGTTTATATAAACTCAAAATACTAATTTAGACTTTAACAGTTTATTATCACAAAAGAAAAGAATAATTGCTTCCGTATAACTATTCCTATATAAACATCCTGCCAACAAATAAAATTAGGTAAACATACGAGTTTCACATGTATATGTTATTTAAACAAAAAAAAAAAAAAAAAAAAAAAAAAAAAAAAAAAACTGGCTTTACTCTATTCCTTCCATTATTTAAATGAAAAAAATAATAATAATAGCTCATTAAGGTTAACGAAGTTTAGGGAAAAGAAAAGCAAGCAACTGCAAAGTTAAACCGTTTGTATCATTGAAAAAATTAAAATAAAACTTATAATTAGTGTAAAGTTATCTAAAGACACCAGTTAAGGAAGTTTTAGATAAACTGAGTCAGTCTTTGATTCGTCTTTGAAACTTAAATAATAATTTCCTTTCAATGTGCTTTCTTAAACTCAAAATACGAATTCACACTGTAACAGTATTTGTGTTAAAGAGAAAGAAATGTTTCTTCCGCATATAATAAATTCATGTAAACACCCTGTCAGTTAATTAAAATGAAGTAAACTTGAAAATTTCCAATTTAATTTCTCTATACTATTAAATAAGGTAGATAAAAAGAAGAAAAAAACATTAAAATATCTGACAAACTAAGCATAATAAATTTCTTCTTTCTCTCTTAAACAGCATTCCAGAGTTGCAATTTACAATGCAGTTAAGAATATCAAAGTTTTAAAGCTGTTCTCAGAAAAAAAAGAAAGAAAGAAAGAAATTAAAAGAAAAATAAAAATCTTTGCTCAACAACGCAAAACTTACTTGCCCATTCAAAGAATCATTTTCCTAAAGCCTGAAATTTACAAACATGACTACTGAAATGTTTTGTTTCCAATAAATATATATCGAGTTATAATCGGTTGCTTCCTTTTCATGATCTTCCTCGAACTATCGCATGTCTTTAAAATCGGTATAAATCGCCTGAAAAATGTTTGACATTTTTTCCTCAAACATCGTGCAGTTATAGAAAAAGAGAAAAGCTTCTATTTTTCAGTAATCTGAATAAGAATACCTGAAATTTTCGTGCTTTTAAGAATAAAAATGGCTGCGTACGAACGTAGTGATGGGCATAACGATTATTTTGATTATTCGAATAATCAAAATAATCGTTATACCCATCACTATGCGAACGTTTCAGAAAGTATAGCTATAGTTTGAATGTATGAGAACAACCTTAAAACTTCTTTGCATGAGTTTTTCTTTTACAATTATGCTTTGTTACACATATATTAAATATTAGACACCAGAAATTTTAAGATAGATTTTTAACTTTGTTCAGCAACATAGGTCACGGGAAATTTACTGGATTAATATTTCTATATAAATATAGTGGTGGCGAAGAAGTTGATTTATTTATTAAAAGTTAAATAAACAGTGATGGAAATTTACATCACTATGCAATTAAGGGTTAAACTGCGTTAGTAAAAAAAATCGCGAAAATACAAATTTCACAATTGCCACATTTTTGTTAATAATGTTTCGGTATTCGTAAGTAAAGTATAAGTGCTTTTCACACTCACAAGAGTAAGATTTCAATTTGTTCATATCTATATTACTAATATTATAAAGAAGAAATGCTTGTTTGTTTGTAGGGGTAATCTCTGGAACTAACAAAACCGATATAAAAAATAATGGTGACGATTTCTCTGAAACTGACGCAGTATGATACTTTAAATTTGGCATAGGAACAACTTCTAAGACGCAAATGCACACGAGCAACGTTTTTTTTTTTTTTTTTTTTTTTTTTTTTTTTTAAATTTAACATTTACAAAAAAAAAAAAAAAAAAAAAGAAGAAAAGAGAAGAAAAAATAATTAGTATAATCATGTCAGTGATAGATAGAATTTTTCTGAGAAATAAAATTAAACGCATGTACCAGTAACTACTATATTTGAATAAAATTACAGTAATAAAGAAATATGATATGCCAACTGGTAAGGAAATACTTTATATTTAGCCGTTCGCCGCACAAAAAATGACGGTTAAATATACTAAACCAATGTTTTCCAACTTATTGCATAACGGTATATTTTCATGTTCATGACCATTCAAATTATACTTACTACTGTAAATAATAATAATAATAAATAATAATAAATAATAATAAATAATAAATAATAATTCTTTGTTTGTAGGAAGCATACTTCGAAACTACTGAACCGATTTTAAAAATTCTTTCACCGTATGATAGTTGATAAAAAGAATTCCCAAAATATGTATTTTATTTTTTTTTTAAGGTGGTAAGTATTAGTTTTTGCAAATGGGTTGGAATGAAGATTATCTCATTAATTCAAGACTCATGTTCACTAATGCAGGACAATAATGAAGTTACTTCGAAATGTGACTTAATTAGTATTTTTTTAATTATCTATAGTGGTAAATTTTCCCTAATGCATAGGCACACTGATATTTTGGACTCTGTTTATTTACACTTGGATTTTTTCAAAAACTAACTACTCGTTCAAAACCGACAGTTTTGCTAGTAATGAAAACATAATAGTAATTTAATTACAGATAGTAAAATGTAAATAAATAAATCAATAATAATTCTTATTATCGTTGTTATTATTTAAATCTCAATGTTCACAAATCATCCGTTGTAAGAAGTTTTTTTTTTTTTTTTTTTTTTTTTTTTTTTTTTAACTATAGCATTTATTTTGTCAGAAAAAAAAGAGGAAAAAGAGAATAGGTAAAAAATAAAATAGGTTTTGATTTATCGAGGTCATAGTAAATTTCTAACAATTATATTATTTGGTAACAAAGGTGATTTTACAAAACACAAAATTCTCAGATCTCATGTGACAGTTCGCATAATAGCTCTTTAGTTACCATTTAGCTTTTTTTTTTTTTTTTTTGTTGTTGTTTCACATGGGTGGTTCGTCAGTTAATGTTTGTCGTATTTATTTATTTATTTATTTATTTTACAGTAAAAAATAACAGAAATTAAATAAAAAAGAAAATATTTCTACAGAAAAAAAAAAAAAAGCATTGAAAGAACGGGTATACATTTACTATAGTCCATTCTACAATTGAAAACATGAAAAGGATTACTTTTTCTGTTTATTGGTATATTTTTTCTTATTCCTTCTTTCTTTTTTCTATGTAGCGTTTGACTTAGAAAAGTTTGCATTTAAATTATCATCTTTTTTTAAATCGTTTTTTAGTCTTCTTGAAAAGATTAAATTTAAATAGTTCGAGTTTTATATATGTATCCAAAAATTGGACCAGGTAAATCTGGAAATTAATCAAAGGGGTCATGTAATTCAAAATATCTATAAATAATAATTCGGTTAATAAATATGATATAAAAATTTATACTGATAATAACCAAAATAAAGGACTAGGAAAATATATTTCAAGTACTTTCTAATATAATTAAATTAATTAATTTTCATCAAATTAAGCATCTTAAATAACTTTAACTTTTTTGTTTCACTTAAACAATAAATTAATTAATTATTATTAACAAGCTACTTAATTGGTTATTGTTTAGTTAAAAACATTTTTCAAACATTCAAGTCACTCTAATGTTAGGAGGTAATTTATTAATCATGCAGGGAGAACATTTTTAAGCTAATATTTTATACTTTTGTGAAATTTAATGAACAAAAATGCATTAGACAAAGCTAAAACTTTACAGCAGGGTATTTTTTTCTTTTATTAATGTAAACTTTATAATTTTCAGATGTAAGGATAATTGTTATTTTTACTTTATTTTTATTTTTATTTTTATGTTTTTGCGTTGACTTTTCAATCATTAATTCTTATAATATTTTAAATCTTAGATAGTTTGCGTTCAAATATGGTAAAAAAAAAAAAAAAGAATAAATAAGTAAATAAATAAATCATATACTACTATTCTCAATATTTATCTAATCATTTCCTAGAAAACTTTTGAAATGTTGCCAAAATCACAACCATGCTTGCAACGAATTTACCTTATCTCTTATCAAGATCTTTTGCTAATGCATACAACATACCACGGTCTAAGAATATTCATATCCTCTTCCATTTTTTTTTTTTTTTTTTTTTTTTTTTTTTTTAATAGCTCTCTGTATTTTCTTGGAATAAATAATTCTGCTTAATGGTGATAAATTGTTTGTTTAAAATCGGATCAACTACGGTGGTCTATAATATTTTATGCAAAAAAAGTTTACACATCTTTGCTGAATCTGCTATACTTCTATAATTATTTTCAACCAAGATTGAAAACAATCATGAAAGAAGAGTAATGCTGGCAACAAGGACGTGTATACGGGATAAGGGAAAGGGAAGGGGGAGGCCCGTAAAAGTCCTTTCGCTTGGGCTTGTCAACAGTGCTGTAAGCCATAAAAAATAAAAATAATAAATAAAAATTAAATTAAATTAAAAATTAAAAATAGTATTGTTATTAACTCTTTTATTACTCTCAACCTGTTTTTTGTATGTAAAGATGAAATTTTGTAATAAATTTTTAACGCATTTCCTGATAGCTGTAGAATTATAAAAATTACGTTCACAGGTGTGTTTCTGATTACAATACAACATTTTAACATTTTTAGAAGTTAATTATAAATTAATGCATTAATTTTAAGGAATTTTTTCGTTAGTCCGCTACAGGTGATAAATCGCCAAATATTCTCTGTAATTCCTGTAATTTTAGTATAAGAATTGAAACACCGGTGGATTTAAAGATGCGTCAATAAAATGATTGCCAAAATATTTCAAATGACTGTGAAACTGCAATAATGAAACATTTTTAAGGCTAAACAGTAGAAAATAAATTATAAATAAAAAATGAAGAACGCAATATTTAAAAATATATATGCTTTTACCAATTAATAGTTTAATATTAATTAATTTACTATTATACATTGAGAAATCAATTTAGAAATCCTAAAAAGATAGTTTAAATATAATGTTTATTTTTTTTTCTTTCCTGTTGTCCTATCTTAAAAAGGAAACGGAAGAAAAAAATATTTTTTTAATAAATTCACTTGCTTGCGCTTTCTACCAAGCTTAAAAAAAGGATTGAATTTTTTATATTTGAATTCGGTGCCCACGCCAAATTAATGCATTGTAACGGACATTTTTGGGCTAAAACATAAATAGCAGTAAAAAAAAAATCGGCGTTATTTTCAAGATGAGCATTAAATGCTTATAAAAGAGTGTTTAAAAAAATATTTTTTTTTTTTTTTACTTTTATATTTATTATTATTATTATTATTATTACCTAGCCAGTTTTTTAGAGGGGGGAGGGGGGGGGGTCTAATTTAGTAGCGATAGATTGCTAGTTCAAAATCAGACTAACTACGGGGGGAATCCAATATTATACGCAGAAAAAAAAAAAACCTTCATCCGCCTACACTCCAAATGGTTGGAAATAATCATACAAAGATTGGAGAGGAGAAAAAAAAAATTACAGCTCTTTCTATACTTTTTTTGTTAAAGAGATTTTGTAGCCGAGTGCTACAGGAAGTGACATTAAGTCAAACTATCTATGAAATAAATAACGAGAGAAAAAAAGGCTCCCGTGAAAACTGAAAGAAACAAATTGAAACTGGCCATTGGGGTCGCACGGGTAAAAGAGCCGCTATATAATCAAATCGAACAGAATCACGATTTAGAGGTTTGTTCTTGTTTTAGTTTTTTCAGCGTCTGGCCAACGTTCATCTTTACCAGTTTCTTTCAGATACCTGTTATCTGTTATAGGAACGCGACAAAGCATGTGCGAGTATTTGATAAAACTTGTCAGCCAGTTTCTATATAGCGTCTTATTTTCTCAATTATTTCTAGCGGGATTGTTGGATGGCAGGTGTAAAAAAGCAGCAAAGCACATCAAAGAACTGTTTCGATTGAGGGGGTTATGCAAGCGTGAGTGTATAATAAACAGATTTCAGGAACGTCTGCAATTTTTTCAAGTTCTTAGATTTCAATCGTTTTCCTTTTATTTTGTCTGAACTCTACATATTTTATGAGCGTGAATTAAATATAATATATAAACTTATTGCAAAAATTAACCATTGAAACAGAAGCAACTGACCAAATGCAATGAAATTATTACCCCATATAGCTATGTCAAATTACATATTATAAAACATAGTTCTAACAAATGAAGTATTTATTCAAAAAGTGAAACATGAGTAAAAAACACAAATGTAAGCTTATAATGTAATTTACTTTTTCAAGGGCTGGGAAACCACATTATAAGCAAAGAATGATTGTTTTCTGTAATTGTCACAAGCTTAAAGCCAAAATTTTGTGACAATTCCAAGCCCAAACAATCATTGGAAAGAAATTGAAAAACAAAGATACCTTTGAAAATAAGCCCATACAGAATAACCTATACAAATTATGCAAAATGCAAGATGACCATATCAATATAGGACACAAACAAAAACAATGCAAACGGCCAAATTAATATGTTATTTCAATAGCAACATTACAAAAAGTTATAATGCAGCAAGGTAAAATTACGTTGAACTACAAGAAATACATCAAATTTTGCGCATAAGCAGCATTAAAATAATGTATTTAATAATTATGAAAAAATATATATTTTGCCAAAATTTGGGCTGTAATTAGATGAATATCTAATTGGGCTGCAAGTGATCGATATTCTTATGAATATAAAAATTAATAGTTAAAAAAGTAAAAAAGTATATATATATATTAATGTAATTACTTTATTGGTATTCAAAGTGCTGACAGAAAATTTAACCTTCTTGAAGATACATTACAAGGGTCGATTCAGGCAAAATTTGGGGCCTGTTTAGGTTCCCTTCATAAAAATCTATTTAATAAAACAGATCCCTTCACAAAAATCAATTTAATAAAACAGGCCCTTCACAAAAATCAATTTGATGAAATGGGACCCTTCACAAAATTCTTTATAATAAAACCGGACCCTTCACAAAATTCCTTTTAATAAAATAGGCCCTTTCACAAAATTCTATTCTACAAAAACTTACTATTTATTAATTATTTATTATTTTGTGACATTTTAAACTGTGTAATTTGTGAACAAACAAGTACACCAGAGAGGAAATCTGCAGCAAAAGGATTTTTAAAAGTTTTTATTAATAAATGCTTAGTTTGAATTTGAGTAACTGGATTTAAAATTTTGTTAAAAATATTATTTTTCACAAAAATAACCTGTACTTTTCACAAAATGGGCCCCAAGAAAAAAAAAACCTATATCGACCCTTGCATTAAAACTGATTAAGACGAAAACACAAGAAACATTCCGTTTTAGACAGGTTTTCATCTTGTCAGGTGCATTTTTCATTCTAGAAAACATGTAAAGGCAGAAATTGTCTGTAACGGAATCCTGCCTTAAGCAAAAAAAAAAAAAATAATAATAATAATAATAATCTCGGCAATCTCGATACCGCGCATGCGCGGTAGTGTATTACTGCTTGCGCGGCAGCGTATTACTGCTTATTTTACTATTTAATACTGTTAATTTTACGGTATAATACTGGCAGCTGGGGCGCCAGTTTTATACTGTAAAATCAACAGTTATTTTTTGCAGTGTAAATGCAATTTGTTTGAAAACTGTATCACAATTTACTGATTCTTTAAGGTTTTTAAAATATTTTTCAAGCATATTTTTTTTTTTTTTTTAATCTATCGCTATTGCGCGCGAATTACGAAAGTCTAACCGTTTGCACTTAAAAGTAAAATAGTTCAGCGTTTGTTTCCAGCTAATATTTCATAACGAAATTAACACTTTATCAATCAATAAATAAGTAACAAAAAATAATATAAATAAAACACAAATTTAACAGATATGTAATCGAACTGCTTAAAATCTAAAATAGTCAGAATCAAAAAGACTGCTGCGCACGTAAGCAAATTCTTTGGCGATTCCCTTGGCAATAAAACATGTGACATGTGGCTAATAGAAAATATCGCTTTTAATAAATTTCAAAACTTTATTTGAATACGTAATTGATATTTTTCATAGAAAAATGTTTTTTGGTATTGCTAGAGGGTCACCTAAAAATACATTTATATTATATTAAAAAAACCATTAGAGTTCTAAAAAAAAAATGGTTTTCACTTATGCCCTGTACACCGGGCAGTGTGTTCTGTTTGGTCTATATTATAATGAAAAACATGTCCGGGAATAAAGCTGACGTCATAAGACGGTGACAACAAACCTAATCAATAAATTTTGCGTTTTCACTCCAGTTTTATTTTAACTTCTAAACATCGCACAATTTCAATTTTTACACCGTCATATAGAAAAAAAAAAATACTTTCAAATGCAATTTGTTGGGAAACTGTATCTCAATTCACTGATTTTTTTTAGGGTTTTTCAAATAATTTTCACGCATGATGCGTGCAACCCAGTAACGAAAGATTAACCCATTTTCAATTGAAACAATGTAATTAATTCAGCATTTGTTTATTTCCGTGTATTTTTCCATAACTAAATTATGCGAAACGAAATTTAAACTTCCCAAATAAATAAATAAATGCGAATTTAACAGAAATATAATCGATGATAAATATAATAATAAATAGAAGCTTTTCAATAAACTTCTATTTATTTTTATTATTATTTTATTAAATAAAATTGGAAATATTTTAACTATTTCAGTGTTAAAATACTACTATTTTAACATTGACAATACTACTATTTAATACCCAAGGGTCGATCCAGACAAAATATGGGGCTATTTAGGACCTCTTCACAAAAATCTATTTAATAAAACAGGCCCATTTTCAATTGAAACAATGTAATTAATTCAGCGTTTGTTTATTTCCGTGTATTTTTCTATAACTAAATTCCGAAACGAAAATCAATTTAATAAAAAGACCCCTTCACAAAAATCAATTTGAAAAAATGGACCCCTTCACAAAATTACTTTTAATAAAATAGGCCCTTTCACCAAATTCTTTTCCATAAAAATACTATTTATTAATTATTTATTATATCTTGTGACATTTTAAAATGTGTAATTTGTAAACAAACAAGTTCACCACAAAGGAAAACTTCAGCAAAAGGATTTTAAAAAAGTTTTTGTTAATAAATGTTTGGTCCGAATTTGAGTAACTGGATTTCAACTTTGGTTACAAAATGTTACTTTTCACAAAAATATAACAAAATTTCACAAAAAAAAAAAAAAAAAAAAAAAAAAAATCTTTAATTTTCACAAAATGGGCCTCAAGAAAAAAAAAACCTACATCGACCCCGCTGATACTACTATTTTAGTGTTAAAATACTACTATTTTAGCATTTTAAAAATAGTTAGTATATTTTCGAAAAATCTATCACTTTTCATGAACTTTAGTGTCCTGTTGAGGGAAAACATAACATCCTAATTTGACCAAGGTATTTATGTGATTAAAATGATTCAGAAATTAAGGCCAATTACCTCCAAAATAATTTTTCACTTAATATTTAAATTTTTTCTTTTAGGATTTTATAAAGTGGCAATCGGGGACAAATTACATCATGTAAAAAATGTAGATTTTCGAGAGAAATCGTCGCTTTTCAAGAACATTTAGTGTCTCGCTTGGGAAGTATAAGTACATCCGCCACGAGTCTTAACTCAGTATGCAAAAGAGATTAGTATTGTCAACAACCAGCAATTTACCATCATTAAAACGACGAATTGCTCTATCAACTTTTAATGTATTTTTCTTTTATCTCAGCATCGAAAAGAATTAAACAGTAGAGTCACATCCAATCTCAATTCAGCGTTGCTGCTTGAGAGGATAAATGCAACGTATTATATATGTTTTTAAGAAGCATCGGACAGTACTAATATTTACTGATGTGGAAGAACGGATAATAATTTTGGCATGTTTATCCTGTTTTACCACATGTAAGAAAGTAATGTATTTATTTATTTATTTTTCGAAAGATTCTTATTATTGACTAATGAGGCAATAAACAAAAATATAAAATTCAAGAATTTACCAAAACTTTATTAGTTTTCTTTTTACAAGCTATCTTATATTATTATAAGGGCGATGGTACTAATACATTACTATAAATTGAGTACATCTGTTTTTCAATTACCCAGCAATACTCTGTTTTGCTCAGTAATAATATATGAAACTTGTAATGATTAAACTTGAAGATAATTTTGACATATTTTTCTCATAATTATTTAAATAATAATATTTTTTTTTTCAATGTAATATAAAAGAATAACCTAAAAATTAGCCAAATTAAAAAATGTTAAAATAAATAAATACAAAATAAAAACTTATTAAAATTAAACTTAAAATGAATATAACTAACACTTATAAAACTTAAAATCTATTCTAGTAGCAGAAAAGATGTAAAAAATCCGTTTAGATTAAATTAGATAAATTTGCTGTAACACAGAAAATTTGGATTAAGAGTGAGTTTTGCTTTTTATTATTAAACAAGTCAAAATGTCAAATTTCATCTTCTGAATTTCATTTATGTTCTGTCCCTTTTGACAACTTAATTATTTATTTATGTATCATGATAATTGTTTGCGTTAATTTGATGCAAGATTTTATTGAAATTATTTGTCAGATAATGTCATTGACATTGTAGCGGGTTTCCATTAAAATTTATATTGGTTTTAGAAATATAACTACTTTCTATACTGATATACAATGTACAAAATAATATATCTTTCCTGTCTTATTTAAATAGTTATATCACTTTCGTATCTATAAAATTATATTAATAATGTTTAAGTAACTATAATGGCCTATGGTATTATTAAATGAGAAAAGATGAATATTGCATTCTCATATAATAAAAAAATAGAAGAATCAATTTCCATCATAATATTAGAATTTTCACTATATTTGTATGCATAGTTTTTCGGTTATAGTGATGGTGACTAATAGACTATAATGGTACTTCTATTGGTAATTATTTGAAAGATAAAGGGGACGATCGCATGCTCTTAAAAAAAAAGAAGAATTTTTCACAAGAATGGTTAACTTTTAAATACTCCTTTTCATTTTATTTACTTAATAATATACGATGAATTAAATTCGTTTATTTATTTATAAAATTTCAATTTCCGGGAAAGCAATTACTAACGAAAAAAAAAGCACTTTCCAATTGAGTATCATTCTCCTTTTCCTCCTGTATCAGCATTTCTTCCATTATTATCCTCACAGCCTCTGATTACCCATTTCCGCCGCAAAGCCTTTGAGGAATGAGGTGGGCGGGGCCAAGTACAGAAATTAATCGCCACGACATCATGGCGAGTAGGAGTCGCCTCTGCGACACGACATATTTAGATTACGAACTCTTTCTTTCTCTCAGTGTTATGACCGTGATCGAAGCGAAGTGTTTTAAGGGTCTTTTTATGCTAATCAGGTTAGAAAGGCGAGTCGTTCAACGTCAGACATGATGGTTGCCTTGATTAATGGCGTGGGGTATATTCGGAGTTTATTAGCGAGTTAAGAAGTGAAATGATAGGGCTAAAGTTGATATGAGCAGAATTACAGCATGGCATTGCTTTTTAATGAGGCCATACAAACAAAAATGTTATAACTGACAGAATAATCAGATACTCTCGGTTGCTTGTCTATTTTTATTTTTTTACTCTTTAAATTTTCTTCTTTAACGTCAAGATGAGTAATATTTAGTCGTTAAATATCACTGCTATGGTGCGTTTTCTTTATAGTCAACTCCGTTTAGTTTACAGACATAATGGAAAATTATTTTCATAGCTGTCGTCAGTAATAAGAGGGGTTAATTTTAGATTAGACGAAGGTGAATTTCAATCTGCAATGATCTTTAGACATTGCATTGTTATTTCAGTGAAAGCCGATAGATGGCGCTGCTTGAGACAAGCGGAAAGGAAAGTAGAAAATAAATTATTGAATATTGTGTTAGATCTGAATATAAGTACTTGCTGAACTGAAGGAGCCTGAGTCGTCTGATCAGAATTGCCGGTGCCGCTGAAGAAAGATTAGATTATGTGCTAGCAATTTTCTTAAAGACGCGATATTGTTTTTTCATTAACCACTGGAGCTACTGTGGGTTGGGAGGAAAACGAAAAACTTCTAGCAGAATATCAAATATTATAATTTTTATACAAATGCAATACTATATCTTAATCAGAGCCAAAGCAAGGGTGGTTCACCGGCACCAGGAGCTAAATCGAATAGGGGCTTCTTCAGTTATGCAAGTTAAACCGCTGACCCAGTGATTTCTAGAAAAACAAGCAATTTTTTTTTTTTTGCACCAAGTGACAAAAATAGTTGGCCTTTATTTTTCATATATTTTATAAATAATTTTAGTTAAAAAAAAATAATTTAAAAAAAATTAAAATCTTGATAGAGTTAATGAACTAATTGCAAAACTAAAGTTCAAAATAACTACTCGTCAGTCGACATAAAGCAATTAAATTTTGAAATATGGCATTAAACATTTTGCTAGACCGACCAAATAATTTTCCTTAAAATAAAAGAAAATGAATCCAAATAATAACCTTTCTTTTATTGTTAGACTTAACAATTTTATGTAACTTATATAAATTACTTTTTTTGCTTTTCAAAACCACTTATGTATGTTTGGCGTATCAATGGTAGTATTCACATTGACCAGTAGATGACTACTAAATAAGAAGTAACTATCGGCCAGAAACAGCTTGGTGAGTAAAAAAAATCTCATCCTTTGACCGGTGGCTACTCGCCAAAATTTATTATTTTCAGCTTCATGCATAAGTAACGATTGTAAGTAATAAATAAAATTTAACATTCTAGTCTTAGAATATAAAACAATCATATTTATACTGAAGTCAAATTTATTAAAATACTACTTGCGGCCTTTAAATAAATATCTTTATGATCCAGCCACTAATCAGTCAGTAATAAATAACAAAAATTTAGAAGAAAATCTTTTAACTTAATTTTTAAAGTTGCAACTCTAGATAATTATTGATGCTGAATTACTTAACTTAATTTTAAAGAGTTGAACTATACATAATTAATAATATTGAACCACAGCATTTGGAAGTGGCAGATCATAATTCGCCAATATAACAAATCAAATGGAAATAAAACATTATTGTCAAGAATGCGAAAAAGGAAAGTCCAAAAGAAAAAAAAATCTTCTTTAGTGAATAAGAATAAAGAAATCAAAGAAAAAAGATTACGGAGTTTAAAAGAATACAAATTTCAACTTATTGCTTCTTAAATTTTAATATTTTTCTGTTCATTTATTTATTTAATTTATTCATATATTTTCCAATAACTACTGTACGTTTTGTCTTTTCCGTTGCCTAAAATTATACACATTCTCTAAAGTACATCTAATATTGGCTTAGCAGAGTTCTATTATCTGGCTATTAAACACGATTGAAAAAAAAAAAAAAATGTGCTAAGCAGTAACAGATTTCTCTTCTATCCGCTTCCTTATCAATTGCCGACTCACAGCGAAATCATTAACTAAAATGCTTTCACAACTTCTTCAATAGATAGTTAATACGAGGGCTTACGAGTGATGAAGTGAAGCTTCATTAGGGGAAGAATAAAATTATAATGTTGCCTAGTGACAAATCGATTAATTTAAATAAATTAAATAAATTAATAAATGAAATAAATGGTATAACTTTCATTTTATGTTATGTGTGGCTATTAAAATTCGATTGAAGAGACTTGTGTTAGTATTTATCAATGAGCAGAATAATCTCAAGCAATAATAGATTTCTCTTCTATCCATAATTAAATTAAATTAATAAATGAAATAGAAGTAGAATTTGTATTTTAATTGACTGCCTTTTAAAGTTTATTAATTCTTCTTTGTTTATTTTTCCATTTAACTTATGTACATATGTTTTAACAAATACATTCCTGCATGTTTTGTTTTCTCCAGTGTCGAAAATATATACATTTACTAAAATTCATCTAATCCAGTTTAGCAGAATTCTATTATCTGGCTCTTAAACTTCGATTGCCGAGATTTGCCTCAATTTTTATCAGTGAGAAAAACAATCTCTAGCAGTAACATTATTTCTCTTCTGTCAGCTTATTTATCAATTGCCAGCTCACAGGCTCACAACGGAATTATATCGAGTAGAATGCTTTCACAACTTCTTCAATCGATAGTTAATTATAAAGTGAAGTTTTACTAGTAGAGAAACGAAATTATTAGTGATCAAGTGATCCTAGTGATTCCTAGTGATCAATTAATTTAAATTAATCAAAGTAAATTAATAAATTAAATAAAAATAATAAAGTTTTAATTTATTGCTTTTTAAAATGTAGTAATTCGTTTTGTTTATTTTCTTATTTAATTTATGCAGAGACCTAGTGGGTGTATTACTACGCAGTATATTCTTGCATTTTTTGCTTTCTCCAATATCAAAAACATATACATTCACTAAAGTTACTTATACTGCATATACTATTCTTGGTTAGCAGAGTTCTATTATCTGTCTCCTAAACTCAGATTGATATGTGTCAATCTTTATCAAGGAGAAGAATCTCTAACAATCACAGATTTCACTTCTACTCGCTACCTTATCAATTGCCTACTCAGCGAAATAATTTACTAAAACGTTTTCGAAACTTCTTCAGTGAATTAGCTCATACAGAGGGGCTAACGCATGATAAAGTGAAGCTAAACTAAGCAGAGAAAGGAAATCATTGCGGAAACATCAGCTGAGGCTTCACTGTTGGGCTTCACTGTTGGACTTCACTGTTAAACAGTTAGGTTAAACTATTAGCTGTGAAGTTTTATGTTCAGTTTGTTTGGTTTATTCGTTCGGAAAATACAGAATATATTTTTTTACGTCCTAATACTTTTCTGTGGATATTCAGACGATTTTAAAATTTTATCATTCACTAAAGAAAATGGCACATTTGGATAATTTATTTAAATGTTAAATTATCAAATGCTAAAGTTACTTTTTATTTATTTATTTATTTATTAATCCTTTTCAAGTCATAAAGTAATCCTATCGGTTAAAAATTTTGTCAATACATATGTCGGACATTCTAAATTAGATACATTATATTTTGATGAAATATAATGTGAACTGTTCGAAATGGTGTTCAGAATGAACTGTTCGAAAAACTACATTTTATCTTTTCAATTTTTTTTTTTTTTTCCGCCATAAGTAATTTATTCTTTCTTTTTCTTTTTTTTCTTTCTTTCTTTCTTTTTTTTTTTTTTCTTTTTTTTTTTTTTTTTTTTTCCTTCAACACTTACCAATTAATTGTATTTCATAGCGTATGAAAAAAAAAAAAAAAAAAAAAGAAAAGAAATCTATTCATCGTGACTCTCCTGATTACGAAAGAATTGAAAAAGGTTTAAATGAGAAAAACAAACTTATTAAATAATCTTCCGTAATGGGATATCTGGTCAGTCTTAGAGTAAAACATGAACGTTGCAGGCAACATTATGGCTTAATTTGAAGTGGATATTGTTAAAGAATTGTCACCAAAACCCACTCTATTTTGCCAAATCCCACTTGCTCAAATACGACACTTACCAAATGGACCCTATTACGGAAGATAACACAATAGGTTTAAATGTCTACGCATAAGTGAATGTGCTACTATTTAAATTAGATATTTCAGCGAATAACTGCCACAGTGAATAAGTTAAATATTTCCTATTAAGTTCTGCTTCAAATAAATGTTCAAAAGATTTTCTAAATTGATGAACTATTATTACATGAAATAGATTAAAGACATTAGAACAATAATTATAGCAGCAAATAAAACATTATTATTCCAATTACGTTCTTACGCTCAAACCTCGCAATATGTGTAATTTCCTCTGACGTAAGAATAATGTAATGATAAACTCTGAACTCTTTATTATGACTTTAATTCTTTAGTCCTCTATCAAAATGTAAACGCGTAAACACGTAAGAGCGAATAAGCTCAAAGATGTCAACTAAATGTAATCTAAACATAATAATGTTAGTCAGAGCCGTCCTTAGCGAAAGCGAGGCCGGGTGCCAGAACTTTTGCGAGGCCCTTCCATTCCGACCATAGTTGCCAATTTAGCTGTTTTATTATTCATCTACCAGAAAATTTTAATAGTAATTTTTGCTTTCTTTAATGACAGATATTATGTGATCAAATAAAGTAAAGGTAACTGTTCGGAAATTCTGGTCGACATTTTGAATGAAAATAAATCCTCCAAGTTGACAATATTGCTTCTCACAATATAATCAGCTTTTGAAAAAGCTTGCGCTCTCATGACATACACAGTGGCGCATCAAGGATTACTCTTTTTTTTGGTGTGCCTGTGTGTGGGATGTAGTATATTTCAGTATAGGTTTATAGAGACTCGGACCGATTTCCTTTCATAATACTCGGACTGGGCTCGGTCTATTCTTTATTCAGCAGATTTAGAACGGGCTGAGAATTCATTCTGGCCGTGTCATGTCGGAGCGGCTTTTTCTTTCTTTGGTGAGCGAGGGGGTAAACTAGTAATATTGTACAGTCGTTAAAAAAGAGAGAGACAGAGAACATCCTCATACTTTTTAATCTTCAAATTGCAACAGAATGATGCGGAAAGTACTGTTCGACTGCGAATTTTGTTTATTTTTCGAATTTGAATACAAATTTTGAAAGAGGAGTCATCTACATATTATAAATTGTATCGACTTACAAATAAAAATATTTCCATCAGCCAAGCGTCAAACCAACCATCAGCTCCCTTGTTCGTGTCAATTTTTTATCGAAGACCCCCCTCTCTATATTTTAGTTTATCGTAAATATAAGGGGTAACAATTTAAAACAGTTATAACGTGATTCGTAATTATCGTAGGATAGTATCATATTTTGTATGATATATATAATCTTTATAAAAAAGGAACTTTGTCGTTTTTTTTAAAACCGGAGCTCTTAAATTTTAATATAGCACGAATGTAAGGGCTCGTTAACCAAAAACACTCCGGATCCAAATTGTCGCGGCTCAAGCAAATTTCGCATGGTAAACATTTTAGGGATAGGGAGGAGGCTCTGTCGATTTTTTATCGAAGCTACCCATATTTTAACGTTTACATAATTATAAGGTGGTAACAAATTAAACACTTATAACTCGAACTGTAGTCTTCGTAGTACACTCATATTTTGTGTGGCATTTTTTATTTATTATATTAACCCTATCACTATGTCCTGGGGTCGACGCGGACCCCAAGCACTTTCAACAAGTTGTCAAAAACTATCACTCACAGAGTAGTTTCAGCCGGTGACATCTCATATCATAATGTTTGTAACACACGGTAAAAATTAAACTGTACGAATATAAGTGGTACTTGTTTTGTTTTAATTTGAAAAATAGATAGCATATTTGTCCTGGGCAACAACAGGGCATGTTTCGATAGGACATAGTGATAGGGTTAAAGCGACAAAGTCTCCCACTTTATAAATATTACGTTTACCATACAAAAATAAGTGTGTTCTACGATAATTACAGTTCGAGTTATAAGTATTTTAAGCTGTTAGCACCGTATATTTATGATACACTAAAATGTGGGGGGCTGATATAAAAAATTGACATAGCCCCCCCCCCCCTCCTTAAAACTATAAAGTTTTTCATACAAAATTTGTCTGGACTGTGACAATTTCAATACGAGTTATAGCTTCTGGTTATCGGGACCTTATATTCAGACTATATTAATATTTAGGGAGCTTCGGTTAAAAAAAACTGACAAAGCCCCCCCCCCTACACACACTTTATAAAGATTAAGTTTACCATACAAAATGTGAATGTTCTACGATAATTACAGCTCGAGTTATGAGTGCTGATACACTATAATAAGGATAGCTTCGATAAAAATCGACTGAACCCACTTCCACCCTTAACGTTTACCATATAAAATTTGCATGGGCTGCGGAAATTTCGATACGAATTATAAGTGGTTATCGAGCCCTTATATTTGCACTATACTAAAATTTAGGGGCTTCTGTTAAAAAAACCGACAATGTCTCCTGTAAAATTATGTCACTTTGTTCATGCTCACAAAATTTGTGTGCGCTGTGACAATTTGATCTCGAGTTATAAGAGTTTAAATTTGTCGGGCTCTTATATTCAGCTTTTTATAAAATTTAGGGGGCTTGATAAGAAAATTATAATGGCCTTCATGATGCTGAACCATACAACGTTTGGTGGGCCCTACGACAAGTGGCGAGTCCGAGCTATAGGGGGCGAAATGGCACCGACGGGACCGAAGTGTCATGTACTCTAAATTTTATTATGACATAGATAACTCTCAACAAAATAAAAAATAATTATTTAGCTATTTTGCATAAATTCGTTTTTTGGGGTGCGAGGCCTCCCTAGGCGCGAGGCCCTGTGTGGCCGCACCTGTCGCACACCCCTAAGGACGGCTCTGATGTTAGTGTTAATTCTTGTAATGTCCATGTGCTCTAGACAACTGAATATATATTTAATCAAGATCAAGAAAGATGTGTGAATTTATTTAGCTTCATACTAATATTTAAAATTAGTTTTTCAGCAAAAACGTGATGTGTTCAGTGCGATCGATCTTAACCCTGGATTACAACTAAAATTGGATTACTCGTAGAAGTAAGATGCACCTTCAGAAAAGGTAAGAGAATTTTATCTTATCCTTTTTCAACTTTTGGGACTTTTTCCGCGTTGCACGAACTCCTCCTTCAAAAGTATAGTTTTGAAATACATGGCGTACATTAAATGGATCGCCAAGCTGGTCATCCGCAGGTGGATATTTAAACTGAAATTATAAACATTTTTTTTACACACACAAAAAAAAAAAAAAAAAAAAAAAAAAAAAAAAAAAAAAAAACATTTTTGTGGTGATTTTACATGTTTTTTTGCACCGAAATAGAGTTGGGTTTATTTAGATAAGAGATCCTTTTTAAATATATTAAAATAACCCCCATTCTGTTTTATTCAGCAAACAAATATATTATAAAAACGTTAGTTTTTTAAATAAATCTCGTGCGAGAAGTTTACAGTTGAAAAAATATTTACACTAGACTTTATCCAACATATGCAATAGATGCCCATGTTTCATGGTTGGAAGCAAAGTGAGTATCGTGTCATTAAAATGGGATGAAATTTATTGCATAACGATACGCTTAATCTTAATAAAATCACAGTGTAAAACCCACACGTAAGTACTTGAATACTGAAGTAGCACAATAATTGTAAATTGCAAACATAAATTATTGAGACAACGGAGTGTCAGGGGATTCAAAGGATTCCAACATTTAGCAGCCCAAGAACATCACTGCATGAAAAAGTGTAAGATGTAACAGTTCTTAAAATTTAGGTTTCCTGAATCTTTAGGAAATCCTATACATGTGTAAAAATATAACCTAAAAATATTAATTGCGTGTTAATAGTTTAATATTGTAAGATATTTGATATCGAGTAAAATGAGAATAAAATCAAAATGACTTGCACAATTAACGCTGAGTCTTTTGATATGCAGATTTCCTAGTGACTATAATAAATTAATTTAAATTATTTAAATTAAATGAATAAATTAAATAAAAGTAAAACTTTTATCTTAATTTTCTGCTTTTTAAAATTTATTTTTTGTTTATTTTCTCATTTATTATATGTATGTATATTTACGTAATATATTCCGGCGTGTTTAATTTTCTCCAGTGTATAATAAAATATATGTTTTCATTAAAGTTCGCCCGATCTAGGTTAGCAGAGTTCTGTTATCTAGCTATTAAACTCCGATTGAAGAGATTTGTGTCAATCTTTATCATTGAGAAGAAGAATCTGTGGCAGTAACAGATTTCTCTTCTATCCGCTTCCTTATCAATTGCCGTCTCACAACGAAATCATTGACTAAAACGCTTTCACAACTTCTTCAATGGATAGCTAATACAGAGGGGCTTACGAGTGATAAAGTGAGGCTTCACTATAATATAGCGGAGGAAGGAAATTATCTGGAGTGATGAAGTGCCTCCATTCTGACAGATCCTGTTCTTCTTCTTGGAGGGGCCCAGCTGACAGTTGCCCCCCACCTAACAAATCTTTTAACGTAACCGTATACCGGGAGCAGTATACTCCCAGTTATCCATAGAGAAGTAGTGTATTGAGGCTCAGATTTCTAGATTTGTTTTTCTCAATGAACTGCACGGAAGTTCGTTCTTTCCGTTTTTATGCGAAACATTTCAGAAAAAGAGAATCAGCGAAATTTTGAGTTTTTAAGTGATAAAAAGTAAGTTAAAAATAAATAAACTTTCTTGTTGGCACATTTTAACTGCTTTCTAGAGTGGATAAAATGTATAAATAATTTTATTTTAAAAGGTATATTCTAACCCCATCTCTAATCTATTATCGCGTAAATAAGATCTGCGGATGGAACAGATAGTTAATGTTTTCAATTGACAATATCTTTCCATTTACCATAATCGGGGTCCTATCCCATTCCCATGATAAGGTTTTTTTTTCCATTCTATTGTAAATTGTATATATCTTTAACAAAACATCTTAAGACGTAATTAGTAAGTGTGATACATCTGAAGCGAAAATCCATATTATTCCATATTTTAATTCCATTTTTCGTGAATTAATTTGTATTTAAAAAAAATCCGGATTCAACTAAAATTTTATAAATATACACTTTAATACAGGAAGCTTTTATAATTGGAGAGCCCTTACGACAATATTTATTCTGCAAACTAAAATATTACTACTCTATCGCTAGAAAAAAAAAAATAAAATAAAATAAATAAATAAATAAATAAATATAAAAACTGCATGATCGAGACTGTTTTTATCATATATACCGCCATTTTTTTATTATTATTATTACTGTGAGTGAAAACGATAGTTTCAACTTATTTCACTAAAAAAAAAAAAAAAAATGCGTTTTTTAATCATAATATTAATGTAAACTTATTAACTTAATTTATTTTTAGTGTTTTTGATAATTTCTTATAAAAAGAAAATGGGACAAAAATCTATCTATACATGGCCAAGAACTACTTGGAATTTCTTGCGTTTTTACTATTCTGAGACAATGAAGCTACACTTTTAAATTACCGTCCGTCCAATCTGGATTGGTAAAATATCGAATAATAACGATTTTAAATAAAATTTTTAATTGCTTCAAAATAAAATATTGAAAGTTTTGATAGATTTGAAACGTAACAATTTTCAAACATCAAACGTTTCAAACAACTTTGAGAGAATTTTCAGAAAATTTCGTCTCTCTTTAACAAAAATGAAAAAAAAAAAAAAAAAAAAAAAACTGTTCAATTACACAGTTTCTGAATAAGAGAACTGCCAATTTGATACTTTAAACTAAAGTGGATTAAACAATGTCTCAGAATATAAACAGTTTGGATTTGAGAGCATAGTTAAAACTGACTGTCTTGGATACATTTCGCTCCAAAAATATGAGAAATATTTAAACTAGGCGATACCAAACTTAAAAAATTAAAAAATTACCTAAAAATAGGATCAGGGAAAAGGAAATAGGTTAACATATATCATTTGGATTGAAAAGTGAAATAAACGTTAAATAAATCATATTTCACTTTTCAGTCTCATTTTCTTCAAGTTAGTTTTTAAAGATCTTAAATGTTTTCAGAGTGTAATAAAAGAAGTTATTTCAATTTATAATAAAGAAATAAAAACATCAAGATTCGTCATTATAACATATTGCAAGCAGTCAGTTCCACCCAAGGTGTCTGATCCCACACCGCGTTTTATATAATCTATCATTTCAAGATAGACAGACGTATTAAATGATTACGCTGAATTAGCTAGTGGGTTTCAAAGAAGTTGTAGGAACACCGAAGTTAAAATTGCAGTCACAACCTTTAGATCATTCTTTTACCTCCAAATGGATTCAAACGTGTTATTCTATAGTAAAGCATATCATCTTGTTTACTACGACTACGACCACCTGTTTCTATTATAAGATTCTTACATGTGGATCTGGGAATTCTTCACTTATTAATTCAATAAATAATATACATAAGTTTCAAACTTTTTTAGAAAAGGAAATTCTTTTAAAAACTTCTCAGTAAATAAATATAAAAAGAAGGAAAGAAGGAAAGACAGAGAGAGAGCGAAAAATGTCTTAAGCAAAAAAAACATAATTATATAAAAAAAAAAAAAAGAAAAAAAACTTAGAATGGATAGTTTAACTAAGTTAATTGGAGTTAAGGGGCTACTTCACTTAGTAGAAAACACCCGCCCTCGCTAATGTTAACCCTGGGGGAAATATTTTACGATATCTCGTTCGCGTTTCAATATTTTTTAATGATTTTTTTTTTCTGCATTGCATAACTGATGTCAATCTCTATGCAGGCCCTTTTGTACTTTTCCGATTTTGATCCCAAGTTTTTATTATTAAGATACTTTTACTTTCGAAATCGGCTTCGAAAGTGAAAGTATACCCAATAAAAAAAAAAAAAAAAAAAAAAAATTGCAACCAAAATTGAAAAAGTAGAAAAGGGCCTGCATAGAGATTAACCTCAACTATCCAATGAAAAAAAAAAATCATTTAAAAATATTGAAATACGAACGAGATATCGTAAAATATTTCCCTCATATAGGATTAACATTAGCTAGCGGGTGTTTTCGTAACTAAGCAAACTAAGTTAAAATTGATTAACTGGAAGTTTCTATATATATTTAGTTTTAACATTATTTTATCTTTATATGATCTAGGTAATATATAAATGGCAAAACTGCTTTGTACGATTTTTGTAATTACTTTTTCTTTCTTTCTTTCTTTTCTTTTTTTTTTTTTTTTTTACATAGGGATTTTTGAAACTTTTTTTTACCAGTCATCTTTTAATTTTAGTACTATTCTTTCACCGCTAGAGGAAGCCTGTAATTTCAGTTTAATTTTTTTTTTCTTTTTCACAGTAATTCTCGGATTTTCCTAAGAATTGGTACATAACTCCGTCATAATATTTCCATTGCATTCCAGCACTTTTGGTTGCCAACAGATAAGTTGTATTACCACCATTTACGAATAAAATCTATTTTTTTTTTAGTTTGTCCTACAGCTTTCCGGTTTTATTTTCGTGTGCTGGGGTCTTTTAAAAGCCTATTAAAAAATCTTCGTCGCTTATTATATCTATACGGTGCCATAGGAAGCGGGGGACCGTGCCGGAGGTTCGTTCGAAAAGAGGTTTGCTTAGAACAGAATACGCCACCTGGCGGTGGAGGATGGAATTAAGAAATTGTCGACGCAGCACGTCTAGTATACGGTGCGAAGGCAGCGGGGATCCGGGCCAGGGTTTCGTTTTTTAAGAGATTTTAGGTTATTACACGGGACCGGGCAGCGTAATTCACATATGCACATGGCTAACGCCACCGGTAGGAATACTGTCCTCTGACTGGTTGAGCGGCCATCTATCCTGAATGTACAGTTTTGGAAAAATGGTGTATATACATCATGTTTGTCAGTTCGTCTCATGATTTAATACGTCTTTTATTTTAATGAAGTTAAATAAATCGTTTAAAAAATATTCCTTCCTCTAATATAAATATCCCTACCTTGATATTGTTATAAATGTTAGATTTTCAGTTGCTGGAGTTCTTTTATAAAAAGACGTGATATGTTTTCGTTTTAGGACAGAAAATTAAGCATTCGTGTACCTACGGCAAGCCCAGATTTATTATTAATTTCTTTAACGGTGAAGCCAACTTTAGCTGTCATTTACCTTGAGGCAGTTTTGCTATGTGCTTTCTGAAATACGCATGACTGAGCGAACTAACAGCTTCACATTTCCTCTGAATCTCTTCTTCCTTTCGAAGTCTGGCTGTATATATACATAACCAAGACAGACCACAATGGCTGTTATGTATAAATAAGATGGTGAGTTTTCCGATGGACGAAAACGATGGTTTCGACAGTAAGATGCTTGCATGTCATAAAGCAGGTGTTAAAGACAATCGTCTCAGGTCATAATTTACTTCATTATCTGTCCGAATAGGACGTTGACAGTTTTAAACAGAAATGACTTTTCGAGACAGACATATTATTCTTCTTTCTTTTATTGCTGTTTTATACAGTTTTGGCGAGAATACTAATGATTTAATTCACGAAAAAGTGACGAAATTAGGGAATTTTACTACACCTAGCATATGCTTGATTACTTCTCCAGCTTATAATCAATTCTTAATGTTAGAGGTTTCTCCTTTAACTTTTCTTCTTTCCTTGATTGATAATTATAGAAGGCCAAAAACAGGAAGACGTTATTCATTTAATATTGCTGTTATATGATATGATCTATGAAGTCATAATTGGAAGTTCAATTTATTTTATGTTTTTTTGTGGTAATAATTACAGATATTTCTTTTAGTTTCGAAAGGAATATTGCTGGTTATGGGTTAATATAATATTTTGCATGCAGCGTGTTCGGAATTTTAAGTAACGGGAAGCTCTTAATTTTATAAAGTAAATTATTATAACATGAAACTTGAGCAAGGATTGAAGATAATATACGACAACAGATATGTATAGGTTTTCCGAACTGCGTTAAAAAAGAGTGAAAATAGAATGTTGTTGATAATTTTTTTAACTAATCCTGTTAATAATATTTTATTATTATTTTTTTTTTCATATGAGTTGAAGCCGAAGCAAATTTATCTTTCTTTGAAAAACCACACTTATTCTACTTCAGAATGCAATTTTGTTCTCTTGGAACTATCCAGATTCTTTATAAATGATTTTTTAATTATCCAAATGTTTATTCAAAACTTTCTGCTTTCATATTTTGACTATAAAAGAAATATTTTATGCATGCAATGAGATAATTTGTTTTTACGATGCAACAAGATGCAAGAAATAATACATTAAAAAAAAGTTTTAGTGTAAAATTAAAAATATGTTAGAAATTTAGTTTAATAATAAATATAGAATTTTATCAAAAAGTAATTTACTCTTTGAAAATATAGTGTGTTCATTAATTTTTATATTAAGAAGTGTTTTAGAAATCTGCCATCGGATTTTGATAATAATGTACTATGTATATATTCATTTGACAGTTGCGGTAAGAATATCAATTAATTTTACAAATACATGATTTATGTTTTGAATAATAATATAAAAAAGTGCATTTTGAAAAGATGATTCGCAAATAATTTAAAACTGGAAAGCAAAAGTTTTATATTAAAAATGTTATAAACGAAAACAAGACATGCGGGGCATTTAAAAACAAGCTGTAAAAAAAAAGAAAAAGAAATTTTGGTATTTTCAAAGAAGAAAAATTGGCCGGTATATATGCATTACGTCATTCAAACGCCTTTCAGTAAATACTTCTCAAAGCTTCAGCTGCTGTTTTTAATTTCGCATCCCTTCCCATCATGCATTTATTTTTCCAATTTCATACTGAAATTAATTTGCTTTTTAATAAAGGATTTTGTTTAGGTTTATAATTATTTAAAAATAAAATATTTTTTTAAATAACAAAACTGAGCAGTCTGTGGGGATATGCTCTTCTTTTCTTTAATAACAAATAATTCCAACTGTACTAACTTTTTTGTATGGATACGGATTTGAACACAGGACCTCTTGTTCACGAATGACGTTTGCTGTTGCTGACAACTGGTGAACCATAACGGTAAGCTGTGCATTTTAGCGTTTGAATTTTACTAGGTACTGACACAATAGAGATCTGTTTAAAAAAGAATTTGGGTTCCTTTAAAGAACCATTCAAATTTTTTTTTTTACCTTAAAACAAAACTCATCACAAAATGTTTCATCTTAAAAAAGGACCCTTCGCTATTTTTTTTTTTTTTTTTTTCATTTTATAAAAGGACCATTCACAAATTTTTCGCCTTTAAAAAGGGATCTTTTACAAAACTTTTTTATCTGCGAAATAATTTCAATTTTATCACCTTAAAATTGGACCTGTCGCAGAACATCTGAAATCGCTAAAGAGCTTATCATCTAGCTAATATATAAAATATATCTTAAAAGTTGAAGAATTTATATTTGTTCCTTAAAACAAGAGCTTGTTAATTTTTTTTTTTTTTTTTTTTTTTTTTTTTTAACGGTAATTTGAATGTAACGCTAATTTCAGATTCACAAAACTATTAGATTTTTTACAAGAAGAAATATCTGTTCACAATTTCACAACAGGACTATGGGAGAAAAGTCTGGACGACCCCTAACAATACTTTTTATTGAGTATTTACTGAATATGTAAAATTTTCATCTTCATAAATTTTCAGGAATAATTTTCAGGAGAAATAATTTTAAAATGTGTATATACATTATACACACACCGAACCAAAAATTATACAGATTTGAGAAATGAGAAACGAATTATTTTTTACAGTGAAAGTGTTATCCATCAAAGCGAGACAAGTATAACTAAACTTGCGGATAATTTAAGCGCAACTTACGACAAGCCGAAAGATATTTAAAAAAAATGCATAAAATGAAAACGAAAAACTGATGGAGTTTTCAAGACGAAAAATAGACCGACATTGACATAATATCACCTGAACATCTTTCAGCAACTATAATATAGTATAATAAATATCCTTTCACAATTTCACAATAAAAGGACCCTGTGAGAAAAGTTTGGACGACCCCTAACAATACTTTTTATTGAGTATTTGTTAAATATGTAAAATCTTCCTTTTTATAAATTTTCAGGAATAATTTTCAAACAAAATCATTTTAAAATATGTATTACAAAAAATATGTATTAAAAAAAAATTATACAGATTTGAAAAGTGAGAATTATTTTTTATATACATAGTAAAAGTGTTATACATCAAAACAAGACAACTAACTACACATGTAGATCATTTAAACGCAACGTACGACAAGCCAAGAGATTAAAAAAAAAAAAAAAAAAAACTAAAAGCATAAAGCGAAAAAGAATAAACTGATGGTGTTTTCAAGACGAAAAATTGGCCGACATTGACATAATATCACCTGAACATCTTTCAGCAACTACTTTTCAAAGACTCGCCAACCATTTTTAATTCCGCATCCCTCCCCATCATGCCATGTTTTCGCCGTCAGCCAAGCATTACAAGGTCGCAAACGGCACCTTACTTTCATTTCGGGGTTACTAAGATGGATTGGGAACTAATCTGTTAACGCTTACAAGCGATCACAATATGTCTTTTTTATAACTCACTGCATGGTGCCTCTTTCGGTTTCCTGAGCTGGTAGTGCTGGTAATGGTGGTAGTGGTGGTGGTGGCGGCGGTAGTGGAGAGGAAAAGAGCTTCAGAATATATTTTCTAAGTCGATTTGACTTCACAAAAGTGGCCATTGTCTTTCTTTTCGCAGACAAGAGAAGTGTCATAACACGATGAGGGATGGCCATAAAACTGACACAACAACAAGCGACCATGGTTAGAATTGTCACACTTGGTGATAATAGCATTAGCTCAAATGAAAGGCGCGATTTGAAATTGGACTCGCGACGTAAAACAACTTAATTAGACTTTCGTATTCGTTTCAAATGGCTGTGCTAATAAATCAATGCGTATATCTTTTCTGTCATTCCATTCATTTTGGATATTTAAGATGCACGTCGAAGACAGTATCGTCTTAGTTATTTTCAGCTATTTTTAGAGAAGCATTATATAATCGTAAATTTGTATCTATAAGTAGTTGGAGTTTGTCAGAGCATGATTTATAAAGATATTTAGATAACTGTTACTTTAAATTTAGGAGAAATTTTCTTTATATATAAAGTTCTTTTTTAGAAAAAAAGATGTTCATCGCCTTTTTTTTTTGTGCCAACAAGAGGTGTCATATCGCGATATGGAATGGTTTATGAAGTTGACAGAATAACAAAAAGACCATTGTTATAATTGTCACACTGGCGCTATTTGAAATTGGATTTGAAACATTTGTAACAACTTAATTACTTTCGTATTCATGAGTCCACTCAGCCATGTGGTTAGCAAACTGGCCACAAAATGAGGAACTTGGGCCGACGTTCGTGTGTTCGAAACCAGTACGGCTTGGGCAGGGTGACTATGCAAGGTTTTCAGAATTTTCCTTGTACGAGAACTATAGTTTCTCTCACTTTCTCTTGAAAAGACCTCCCTGAAGGCCCTTATTGCAATATGGCCAAAACAAGAACTATAGTTTCTCTCACTTTCTCTTGAAAAGTCATCCCTGAAGGCATCCCCCTTATTGCAATATGGCCAAAACTGTTTAGGCCATATTGCAATAAGGAGGAGGACTTTTCAAGAGAAAGTGAGAGAAACAGTTTTGTCCATTTGCAATAAGGGAGATGCCTTCAAGAAGGAGTTTTCAAGAGAAAGTGAGATAAACTATAGTTCTCGTATAACAAGGAAAATGCTGAAAAACTTGCATAGTCACCCTGCCCAGACCGTTGTGGTTTCGAACACACGAACGTCGGCCCAAGATCGATGCTTAACAAAATTCCATCGTATTCGTTTCAAATGGTTGTATTAATAAATCAGTGATGGGTATAACTATTCTGACATTTGATTAATTTTGGATGTAGTAATGAAATTTCGTAGACAGTTATTTTTTATCATGGTTAGAATTATCACACTGGATGATAATAACGTTAGCTCAAATGAAAGCGCGATATAAAATTGGACACGCAATATGAAACATTTTATTAGACATTCTTTTTTTATTATTATTATTTCAATGGTTGTGTTAATATATCATCTTTACTCCCATTTGATTCATTTTGGATATTTAAACAAAATTTCGTGGTCATATTATTTTTAACATGGTTAGAAATACCATACTTGATAATAACAGCTTTAACTCAAAGGAAAGACACGATTTGAAATTGGACTCGGGAAATTAAACAACTTAATTAGACTTCTGTGTTCGCTTCAAATGATTAAATGATTGCGTTAATAAGTCAGTGTGCATATCTTTCATGTCATTTGATTCGTGAAGACAAAACTTTGTCGCAGAGTTAAAATTGTTTTTTTTTTTTTTTTTTTTTTTTTTTTTTTTAAACCAGGCTCAATTTAATATATGCATTTTATTAATTGGAATATTTGCCTAAACGTCAGTGAAGGCTCACTGTGGAGACGCTGAAAGTTTTTGGTTTCTGTCTGTTTGTTTGTCTGTCTGTTTGTTTGTCTGTCTGTTTGTCTGTCTATCTGTCTGTTCCGTGATAACTGCCGTAAAAAATGTCCGATTAGGTTGATTTTTGGTAGGTATATAGGCGAGATACACAGAATTAGCTGTATAGATTTTGGTTACATTTGGTTCATTCGTTCGAAGAAATGTATTTTTTATCTAAAAAATTACAAGAATAAGAAGTTCATAAGAATTTCAGAATATCATTGCATAAACCGTGTTTAATTTAACGCTTCTAATTTCTGAAACACCCGAAGTATTTTATAGGTCTATAATTATGTATGTAAAAGAAAAAAAAAATGCGGATTGTAAGATACTAAACAATATGAAAAGTGAGATTAAAAAACTGTGACTTTCAGAGCTGACGTTGAGGCTCTTGATCTGCAGATTTACTAGTTAGTATGGAATCCAATAAAAATAGTTTGGGTCTTCTAAATTTCATAGATTCTCACAAATTTCATAAAAATGGCTTTAATTTTCTTTCCCAAATAATTATGTTTAAACATAATCACCATTCTTTAAAAAATGTTGTACTCGTAAAATATTTAAATAAATTGACCGATGCTCTTTACAGAAAATATGATTGAGGTTTGCACTTAAATTTTATAGTTCATTTGTGTAAACAAATGAACTATAAAAATTATTATAAAAATTATTGTTCATTTAATTTTTTTTTAAAACTTATGTTTCATGTTTCGTACAAAAAAGTTCAAATATATTTATAACTATTAAATGTTGTTAAAATACATACATTAAAAATTATTTACGGTTTACTTGATTTCTAAAAATGCTTTATATCTCATTATTTGTACAAAATAATTTCTCATATTTTTAACACTGTTAAAATGTAGCTAAAATAAATATAACAAATAAAAGGCGAAGAAGAAAAAGAAAAAGAGAAAGAGAGGAGAAAAAGCCTCAAAATTAACACAGAAGAAGAAAAGACACTCCTTTTTTCATTAATATATTGCAATAACTGTTATTTTTCATATTTTCTCCGAATATATCAATTGTTCTTTAACTATGATATGGCATTAAACGAACTCTAATGTATTAATATTAATTGTTTGCTGTATAATGATTATATTTTCTCTATACTTTTTATTATCATAAAGTCGTAATATGTTATACTACACGAATAATTTAAAAATGAATTATGTTATAAAATGAAATAAAAATAATAGAAAGGAGACTGATTTATCACGCAATTATTTACATTGCAACAGCCACTCATCATCATGCATAATTTGCCTGTTTTCTTGTACTTCCTTGAACTAGTCATTCACTTAGTTTTCCTTCGTAAGGTTATAGGTAAATCATACCGTCGAAAAATAGAGTGAACTTGATGGATTTATCGTTTGGAGGTCCCAACCCCTCTGTCCTGAAGTCTATAATTTTAGGTTGTAGTTTCTAGGGTGGTTCCCCCCAAAAAGTTGTAGGGTTCTAGAGGGGTAGATATAAACCAGCTATTTCCGTTTCAGATAGATTTTGTTTACATATATCTTGTCAATGGATAAGACTTGAGGTATCAGAACGGAAACTGGAAGATAAAATGAAAGTTGTGTTTTAATTTGCTGTGGTGTTTCAATATCAGATGGATTTGTAATAAAAGAAAATGTGAATGTTTAAAGAAGAATAAATGTTTCATCTGCAAAGTATTTTACAAAATAAAGTAAAAGAAGCTTGTTGTAAGCGAAAATATGAAAAATAACAGTTGTATTGCAGTATATTAATGAAAAAAGGAGTGTTTTTTCTTCTTCTGTGTTAATTTTGAGGATTTTTTCTCCCCTCTTTCTCTTTTTTTTTTTTTTTTTTTGCTTTGCTTTTTATTTGTTATATTTATTGTAGCTACTTTTTAACAGTGTTAAAAAGATGAGAAATTATTTCGTACAAATAATCAGATATAAAGCATTTAGAAATCAAGTAAACCGCAAATAATTTTTAATGTATGTATTTTAATAACATTTTAATAGTTATATTTGAACTTTTTTGTATGAAACATGAAACATAAGTCAAAAAAGAAATGAAATGAACAATAATTTTTATAATAATTGTTATAGTTCATTTGTTTACACAAGTGAACTGTAAAATTTGTAAAGTGCAAACATCAATCATATTTTCTGTAAAGAGTATCGGCCAATTTATTTAAATACTATTTTACGAGTATATGTTTATTTACATTTTTTAAAGAATGGCGATTATGTTTAGACATAATTGCTTGGGAAAGAAAATTAAAGCCTTTTTATGAAATTTAGGAGAATTCCATGTCGTTTTTAGGGTACAATTTTACAGGGTTTAGTTTTGCACCAGATTTCAGACAAAAAGCATTTATGATGAATGGTTAAGCAGTTATCTTTAAACTTATGAATGTTACGTTTTCGTGGAAATTAATTTTGTTGTGGGAAAAAAAAAGAACTTTTTAGATTAAACTAACAGGAAATAGAATTTCAATTGTGGGATTAAATTTTTACAGGTGTTAGTAATTTTAGATCAGAACCGAAACAACAAACATTTATGATATATTTATACAGTGACCATATCAAAATTATAAAAGTTGAAATTTTCGGTGGAATGTTGAATCGTTTCTAATTAATGAATAGTAAATAAATTTTTTGATAAAACACAAGTTAATTTAAATTCGCTTTTACATGTAAAATACTTCAAGGATTTGTAACTTTGGACCAAACTCAAAGTATACAGGCGTTTCTGGATGAATTATCTTTATGAAAATTATCCTTAGCCCCAGCATATCACACACATTATATTCGACAATCATAGACCCTACGTAGGCCGATCCTCGTAATGCTTATGAAAAAAAAAGGGGGAGGGGATGACAAATATTATGGGATTTGGAACTCTATTTTATAAGTAAAATGCTTCAGGAGTTGATAACTTTAGATTAGAGTTGAGTTATACGCGTTTATGAATGAATTGCCCTTATCAAAATTATTCTTACGCTAGCTTGCCACCCAACTTCACATCCGAAAACCATAGACCTCCATAGTAGGTCGGTCATCGTAATTTTAATGAATAGAAAATAAAAATTTTGATAGCTTTTAGAATTTTGAACTCGCTTTAACAAGTGAGTGTAACTTTGGACCGTTGGTCGAAGTATGAGAGTTATGAATGAATGAATTATCCCTATCAAAATTATTCTTATCCCATAATAGCATTATTTTTCCAATTTCATATCCGACAATGATAGACCATCATGTGAGAATATCATTGTAATTGTTATGAATAATAATAATAAAATTTAGTAAATTCGATTTTTTTTCTTTTTAAAAAAAGAAAAAATAAGAAAATGCTTTAAGTGTTTGTAACTTTGGGCCACATTCGAGGTACAGGCCGTTCATGAATGCATGAATTATCGTTATCAAACTTATATCTTAACCCCAACATACTACCCAACTTCACATCCGACAATCATAGACTCCACGTAGGTCGATCATCGTAATTGTTAAGAAAATATTTTATTTATTTATTTATTTATTTTATATACGGGAATTTGATTTCGCTTTAGCTAAAATGCTTCAAGTGTTTGGAACTTTGGTACTTTGGACCCCACTCGCAATAGAAGCGTTTATGAATGAATTAATTTTATCAAAGCTATCCTTACCCAAACATAGCCACCAAACTTCATATCCGACAACTATAGATCCCACATAGGCTGATCGTTGTAATTGATAAAAATAGAAAAATAAAATGTTTTTTGAGAAAGTTGAACAAGTAAAATGATTCCAGAGTTTATTACTTTGGACTACAGTCGATGTAGAAAAGCTTATGAATATATATCTTTATCAAAATTATCCTTACCTCAGAATACCACCCAACTTCACATCCGACAATCATGCATCGCACGTAAGGCGATCGTCATAATTGTTATACAAATAGAAAATAAAATATGTTAATAAAACCTTTGACCTCGCTTTTATTATTAAATTAAGGGCGTGATTTTACGGGATCCGGAATTTCCGAGGTCCTCAAAATTCACTTAGCTAATTTATAATATATATATATATATATATATATATATATATATAATTCTTGTATTAGTATTTGGTAATGTTTTTGCAAACTGGTTAAATTTAATTAAGATTAAAATTATTCATATTACTTTATAATTCTCTAAAATAAGTACAAATGCTGGCAAGAACAAATACTTAGCTCTAAATTAATACAATCAATATCCAAACGGCAAGTAAATGAGAGTAGGGGGCCTCTGAACCTCATGATGTGTTTTGGGGGCCTAGTTGTGTAAGACAGGTTCTGAGTAAAATGCTTCAAGTGTTTGTAACTTTGGGCCACATTCGACGTACAGACGTTTATGAATGAATTATCCTTATCAGAATTATCTCTACCCCTAACATACCACCCAACTTCACATCCGAAAATCATAGACCCCCACGTGGGCCGATCGTCTTTATTTATGGTTCCACAGTAGCGAGTTCATCCCGATAGATTTCGCCACCAAGCAAGCGTAGAGAGTCTCTTGTTACTCAGCAGATTTATCAGGCGCTGATGGCTGCCGGAGTGTTATCTGATGGAGAATAGGAGACGTGTTGAAAACTAATATTTAACAGTGGGAAAGCAGAAGAGAAGAGGAAGATATACACTTGATGATATTTTTATGGAGTATTTGGTGATTAGGCATTTAGGAGATTATGTCACGACAGATGAAGCACGATGCAACCCCTGATGTTAAAAGAAAAAAATATATATAATATCTAAAAAATTGCAAAGATTACATGAAATCCTCTTTAGTATCAGTTGTTCGTATAAACTAGCGGTTCTCAAACAATTTTCTTTCACGTACTTCCTTCCTTAGGATTTTCATTTAGGAGTACCCCCTTTTCTCATAAACATACTCCTACTGACCCACATACTAGTAACGCAAACATACTTTTTTTTTTATCCTTTTTTTTTTTTTTTTTTTTTTAGTATTAATCTTCTTAGCAGAGTTAAACAGTGAATCGACTCAAATTACATTGACATTTCTGACTTTTTTTTTTTTTAATCTTACATTAAAAAAAAAAAAAAAAAAAAAAAAATTATAATATCTATTTAACATTAAAAGTAATCAATGTGGCTTCAAAAACAAGAATGTTTTAAAGAATTTTTAAATAACTTAAGATCAATGTTTATAACAATTTTGCATCATGATATACAAATATTCGAACATGATGGCTTTTGATTCTCTCAATGGAGTCTTGTTTCGGGGAAATGAGGTTTTTTTTTTTTTTTTTAATTCAGTTTCAAACGAAGAGAGATATAATCTCAAATCAGAAACAGCCCCAAGCTTATTGTGGTATTTGTTCTTAATGTATGCAAAAGACGAAAAGGCTCTTTAATTATGAAAGGCAACAAGTATCTAAAGGCTTTATCATTGAGTTCTTGCTTCTCTTCAATTTTCGCGAAAAGGGGGGGGGGGATAAGTAATTGTGCTATATGATGAGCCAGTGACATTGAATTATCAATGAATTACCAGATTTAGAGGGCATTTTCCCTCATTTTGAGAGTAACATATTGAAGTTACCTGAGACTAACTTTGTAATACAAAGCTAACCACTTTGATTGTGTGTTTTCAGTTGAACCATTTTTGGGATTTTCGCCTCAACCGTTTTTTTTTCACGTACCCCCAACAGGCCGGCCACGTACCACAGGTTGAGAACCGCTGGCATAAACGATAAACGAACTTTGTGTTAGTGGCTAATAAATTAAGTGAAAACTCTTATAAGAAAAAAATATTTATAACATTTCTAGTATTTTTTGTTTTATTTTTTCACAATCGAAGGACGTTCTCTTGATTAAAAAAAGAAAAGAAAAGAAAGTAGAGTATGTTTTTTTTTAGTTAAAACAGATGTTCACTAATATTTTTTTTTAATTATTATTATCTAATAATGTTGAGATATAAGATCTTGTTCAGTATCAATTTTTCATTATAAATGACTCATATTAAAGGACTCTTTGAATTACGCGATGATAAATATGCGAGAGTCGAATGAAAAATACAAAAATAAAATTATGATGATTAGACATTTAAGAGATTATATCACGACAGATGATGCACAAGACTTAAAAGAAAGATATCTAAAAAATGTAAAGATTACACGAAATCATTTTCAGTATCAGTTGTTTATGAGCCTTAAAAGCTTCTTTATATTAGGAGCTGATAAAAAATAAAAAACGTGAAAACCGAATGTAAACCAAAAAAATCAAATTATTTATAACCTTCTTAGCTTTTTATTTGGAACGACATCTTCTTGTTAAAAATGTAAAATATAATTTTCTTTAGAAAAATATAATGTTGACTATGATATTCAAAGCTTCAGTGATATTAAAACAAATTATCTAAAAATCCGTAGAAATAAGAAGAAATCCTTTTCGAAATCAGCTGTTTGTATGAACTAGGAATATTAGGAGTTTATATATTAAGCAGGAGTTGCAGCGATCAATTTTTCCAACCACTTTTTCGAAATAATAATATTATTTCGAAAATTCAGGAAATATACATTACAGAAAATTCGAAAAAAAAAAAACAGGTGCAATATTCATATTGCACCTGTTAAATACATTCACTTCACTGGTTAATTAACTGGTTATAAAATTCACTGGTTGTTATTCAATATTAAATACATTTACTATACGAAGGTTATTGATTTTAAATGATGGTGAGATGAAGTATAGATTTTTTTCCTATCACTGCAGCCCCTTGAGGATGCAAAATAAAGTGGGAATATACACTCAAATAGAACGAAATACGTTAAAACGTATAACATATTGAAACAAATGTTTACCTATAGTAAAAGAACTATATTTTTTTTCAATTGATTTGCTATTTTTGTGAACGGATCGAATTTTCAGTAATAATAGTTTATTATTATTTTTTAAATGCTACAGAAAATTGAAATCTGTTATTTCGTTGGTAGATTTCAGTTTAGTGCCAGAGTGCCATATTTTATGATTAATCTTCTTTAATCGAGTTCATAGTCAAATGGCATAGTTGGGGAAACAATCAAATCAAGAGACATTGTAAGCTATGATGGCAACGCTCGGAAGAGAATCCAATTACGGAATATTAATGTAAAAGAAAACAAAACCAAAAGAAAACTTTTTAATTTAAATTTGCTCTGGACAATCAATTGCCCACTAAGGGAACTCATTTGTCATTAGGTATACATTTTACTATTGTGACAAATACATGTTCATTCTTTAAAAAGATTTTTAAAAAATCATGTTTGAAAATTATTTAAAAAGTTGTAAAAATTAAGTTACATTGAGTTACAGTTTTCAAACAAATGTCATTCGAATGCACATATTTTTCCCTATTCAATGAAGTAAAAATTATATTTTATGATGTTTACAAGCGCTATATATATAAAAAAAGACTATAGCACCGGTCGTTGCCATCATCATTATACAGTTCTAAAAATAGCTACTGGGTTTTGGCAATCGTCCAAAATTGAGCTACGAATTTTTGTATACGACAGCAAAGCCCGTAGCGAAAATAATAGTACATTGTCGTTAAAAATCAGTAAGAATACGTGTGCCATTTTTTCTTTATTTTTTTAGACTTTTGCTAGCCTGATAAACATTGTGAGCATTCATATGTATATCTTTGTCTGTAATAATAATGGTAAACACAAAAATCTTATTGAAATTGTATAGGTTGTTTTGAATTTATTTTTCAAAATACTCATCTTAGCTGTGGAACCAAAGATGTGTGTATAATTGTAAACAAAAATAATATGTGGGTGAGTTACTGTCTATGGATATTTTACTAGCAATTTTATTTTATATAAATGAATAAATCCAAAATACATTATTCCATTAAAAAAAAAAAAAAAAAAAAAGAATAGTAAGTAAGAAAGTGAGCATGGTTTAACATTTATTTCCTTTATTTTATTTTATTTTATTTCCTTTATTTTGTATTTTTTTTTTTTTTTTTTTTTTTTAGTCATATAGTGATCAGAATACACTGAAAAGTCTCACATACACTCATTGGTAATGATTATAAACAAAGAAAGAAAAGTTAATTTCATACTTTTTTCCCTAGTTTATTATTTCGCCGATTTTTGGACCCAGAATTAATTATAGTAGCATAAATTTCATAAAAATCGGTTGTTTAAAAATTCCACGGGGTTAATCGTAAGGAATATATGCAAATTCAATTTTATGTATACATAAAAAAAGAATGAGGAAATCGAATTATTTCTATGAGGAAATTCATAAAAATAATAAAAAGAACGATAATGCATTATTTCATAAACAAAGATATCATTGACGTTTATCTTGACAAAAAACTGCCAACTTTTGCAGTGAGTATAGTGTTTTCCATCGACAGTTGATTTTACCTTATCTGTAAGGCTCTTCGATGTGTTGAAAATGATCTTGTTCGCTGTAAATTGAGTTTTTTAGTTTATATGATACCATTTAAAATGTATTGAGCTATGTTCTGCAGTCTTGACCTGATGAAATATCTGATGAAGTCATTATCGCAATCATCTGTTGATAGGCTATTATACTGCAAAAAATGTTGTCGTTATTCATATTATTTAGCATTTAAATTTTTTATTTTATTTTGAACTGATATAAAAATGCATTGAAATGCATTATTACTTGCATCAGTAGTACTCTATCACAAATGATTCTCGCAAGCAAGAAACTATCTGTGTCCCATCTCAGGTCCCAACTACGCAATCGAAGTAAATGAAATTTCCTTGGAAAATAGCTAAATTGCCGTCTGATTGCGATGCGAAATCAAATGGTTTTCTCGTTTTTTTATTTTTTTAAGTAAATAAATGTGCTTATAATTTCCAATGATATTTGTTGAATTATTTTCCAAAATGTAAAACGATAAAGTAAAAACTAAGTTTTATATTTAATTTTTGACTTCTGAATAGTTTACATGCATTATTTTAGTTTTATTATTATTATTTTTTTAATAAACCTTTTTATCATCAGGCTGAACAATTTTCTCGTAGATTTTTTAAAAAATCAATAAATTCTCTTTTAAAACTGCAGTGATTGAACATATTAATTCACCAATTAGTTCAGTAACTATCCCAAAAATTTAGTATTAGGGCTTATTCATAAACAGGGTCTTTTGGCATGAAGATGCGTCTTTTACTGTCTTTAAAAATGACATTAAACAGAATCTGAGTGTGAAATGCACGCCAGAAAAAAGGAAGAAGAGGAGAAATAAAGAAGGGAGTTCTGAAGGCAAGGAAATATTAAACATTGTTAACAAACTTGGTATGATTCAAAGTCATATAACATCGTATGTATTTTGTTTACACAATGGTTATAAAAATGTTTAAATGGTATTGAAATAGTTTAAAAAGTATTTAAAAAGTATTAAAATAATTAAAAAAATGGTTTCTGTTGTTGTAATAAATCGTTAACATCTTCGTCTATGATTTTTTTTTTTTTTTCGGGAACAAAAATAAATTACTAAATTTGATCTCAAACAATTGTAATTTTTATGAAAACGGTTTTAGAGACTTTAAACAAACCACCTGTTATGAATACAAAAAATAAATGTATTATATTTGTATAAGTAAGTGGCAATACTTTTATTATCGTCTGCTCATTTGATTAAAATACTTTTTAGCTGAGATATGGAATACATATTATATTTTGATGTTTTAAATGGTTCTGGAATATACATTGCATTAGTTTTATTTATTTATTTATTATTATTATTATTATTATTATTATTTTAAGTACAGTTTTTGATTTACATCTAGGTAGAAGAAAATATATAAGAAAAATTGCTTAAATGTTTAATTTAAACGGTTTGACGATTTGATGCATAACAGAATTCAAAATCTGAGAAAAATCTGTCAGATCAGAGTTGACACATGGTTAAAGGTACATTATTATCAGAAATATTAAAATAAGTTATATTGAAATATTATAACTCAAAATTAAACTTTTAACATTGTTTAGCAGACTAAATGGAATAAATATGAAGAAAGAAAAAGGTGAAGAATTGATGCAATCTTTAGAATTACATGGTGACATTAAACCTAACACAATAATTTCGCCACGTCTATTATATGTATCTAACTTGGAAGTGGGCTGGTGGTTTCCGAGAGAGGTGGTGAAATTGTGGTGTTAGGTTTAATGTCACCATGCAATTCTACAGATTTCGTCACTTATCAAACTTTTTCTCGATAAATATTTATTCCATTTAGTTTACTAGGCACTGTTAAAAATTAAATCCGAGAATTTTTTAAATATTTCTGATAATAATGCGGCTTCAACCATGCGTCAACTCTAACGGTCTGCCAGATGATTCTATAATGTATTGAATGGCTTTTACTGGCATGAAAGATTGTCAAACTTTTTAAATTAAACATTTAAGCAACTTCTCTGATATGTATCTTTCGACCTAGATGCAAATGTAGATTTATATTTCGCAAAATCCAACGTAATGTATTTTCCTGAAACATCCATAATCATCAAAATATAAAATATCCCATATCCCAACTAGTAAAAGTATTTTAATAAAATAATCAGACGATTGTCAAAAGTGTTGCCACTTACTTTTAATATCAAATAATGTAATACATTTCATTTTTATGAGCTTTCTTATCATTTACTACTGGTTACCGAGCATTAAATGTAAGCATGCATAAATCCTTAGGTTCGAAAAACGCATATCTGATTTTATATGAACCTGATTAAGAAATACCCATCTCTTTCTAAACGCGTCTTTTTTTTTTTTTTTTTTTTTTTTTAATAGTGTTAGTGAAGTTTCTTCTTTTGTATTTTGCTTTACACCAGTATTTAAAAAAATTTCTAGTATAGTATTTGATCAATAACAATTATGATGATCATGGTGGTGGTGATGAGGATGAAAAATAAAACAAAATGAAATTTTTAAAAGATACCAATTTATTTTATGGAAAATAATACAATGGGCTACATCCATTTGGTCAAGTTGGGGAATATAAAGAGTAGGCTATTAGATTGCATTGCCGGCTTTCTGCATTTTTTTTTTTTTTTTTCGTTTGTCATTAATTCCTCATTCTATTTCATTTCCTCTCTCTTGGAGAACATTTAAATATAAATCAAAGGAAAGGCGAGAAAATATTCCTAGGGTGGCTCGTTTTTATGAGCAATCTTGTCATTTACTACCGGTTACAGAGCCTTAAGTGGAACATCTAGCATGCATAAATCCTGCTTAAATGTTTAGGTAATGGGTTCTATAAACGCCTACCTAGTAAATGCTGGAAGTACTGTTTCGAAATAGTCATACTCTTCCCTAATTAATAAAGGTTAATAAACTCCTGTTGGTTTCATGATTTTTAAGACGGGGAGATTTTATCAGCATATTTTACTTTATATAGGAAATTAATGAATACCGTAATGCTCACTTGAGAATCCTCAGAGGTTTCAGATAAAGATAAAAATCTTTGTACATTATTAAGAGAAATATGTGATGTATAAAATATTAATTTTTAAATGTAAAAAACAAATACATACATATAGATACCATACAATTGTTTCAATTCTTCGTAAATCAGCCTTTTTTTTTTTCTCAAAATAAAATGAAAAAGAGAGAAAAAAGAGAAAACTAGAAGTAGAAATACACATGTATTTACTGAAGTTAGCAAATTTGTGATTTTTTTTTTTTTTTTTTTTTTTTTTTTTTAGTGTTAGATTTTACACATCACATATATAAAACACCAAAATGTATTTTCTTTAAAATATTTTATATAGAGGTAAGTAAATATGTTCGTAAATATATACAACTTAAAAAAAAATTATATTGTGGATTGTAGGATATTAGAAGTCATGAAAAGTGATAAAAAAAAAAAAAAAAAAAAAAAAAAAAAAAAAAAACTTGCGACGTTGAGACCACTGATCTGCAGATTTACTATCTGAATTTACTGTTACATGGATCTTGTGTAAAAGTTTACATGGTGCTGTGAAATTCTTTTAATGATTGAAATAAGTTTTGGTAACTGAAAAGAAAAAAGCTGTCATCTTAAATTCGTATTAATGAAGATTATTTCATCAGTTTTGTAACTAAATACGACACAAGCCTTTTTTTAATGTGATTTATTGAATGATAAAAGGTAAATTCGTTTCTAAAGAAACTTTTGCAAAGAAATTTTATTTTATTTTCCCTTTTTGAATAATTTATTAACTAATAATAATAGTAAAAATAACAGTAATAATATCCTAATGAAGTGGAAGAAACCTTCCTTGAGCTTTCTGAGCTTACAATTAAGATTTGATTTTTTTTTCTGGTTTTTTGAAATACTATGAAAATGTATGATTATTACTTAAATATGCTATTACAAGAAAAATGATAGCATGAATGCTTTGCCTATGTTAATTACGTTTACGTTAAAACAGAAAAATATAATATGAGGCTCTATTTGTTTGTTTTTTTTCCCTTCAAAATGTACATCTGGTTACAAAATTTAATTTGTTTAAGTTTTTTTAATTTCTCTTTTAAATAAATAATAATAATAACAAAAATCATGAACGGTTCTTTAATTGTCATGTCGCAATGTAAGGAATAATAGAGACTGCTTCTTGCATATCACCTTGGTTTACAAGCTGATATGCAAGATTGAAAAAATGCTTTTTATGACAGTTTAATCATAAAGTATAGGTAAAACGATTATTACACTAAAAAAAAGGGGGGGGGGAATTGAGTGCAAAACTGAAACAATTTAGCTTAGAGAACCTTATAGATCTTGACACGTCAAATCAACATGAATATTCTTATGAACAATGTTTCAAATCAATAAGCCCCAGATCTTGAAAATGCAAGATTTGCACATTTTGAAGACGCATATATCTTGATAATGCGTCAAGAAATAGTGACGCATTTTCAAGATGTGCCTTTTCCTGAGATCGGCAGTGAAGCCAAACTTTTCGGGAAAAAATACGATAATAAAGAGCTATTTAATTGACATATGTTTTTCTTTCTAAACGAATCGCATTTTCGTGATTCATCCTGCAGTTTATGTAAATAAGGCAGTCTTATAAAAAGAGGAAATAAATTCAGAACTCCAGCTTGAACACGCATTCACAAACATATATGATCTTCAGTATTCAGAAAAAGAAAAAATATATCTATGTGTATGCCATTATTTAAATAAGAAAAGGAGAAAAAATCATATAAAAGAAGAAAAAATACTTTGGTTCTGTTTCTTTCTTGCTTGTTAGGTGCATGATGCCAATAAAAATTTAACAAATAAATGAAGAATTCTCGTGATAGTATGAGTATACACGCGAGGCTCTCAGCGCCAATCAGGTCTAATTTAATGGCCACCAAGTTGCACGCAGTATGCTTCAAACGTTAAACTAATGCTAATGTTCTTCGTGGAACATTGTCATTGTGTCTTTTTTCTACTGTGTCAAACCAATTGAAAATATAAACAATTGCTGAATAACTAGCTATGAAAAATAGATTTTGCACTTAAGTACTATGATAGTTGGGAAATCGATTTGAAAGTGTGTTTTATTGGGGATACAGTTAAAAAATGATGATACATTTGAAACATTACAAGGTGAATACATTATAGAAAAATTGATTTTGCAATATTAAAGAAGACGCTAAAATGAAAGTAAAACATGGTTCTAGTTCTATGAGTTTATTTTTCTATACAAATATCCATAACTTGTATTTTAATTCATTTTTAAAAATAATCATAAAGCAAGGTTTCTTCCTTCGTTTCTTTTCTAATAAACATTGAAGCGTTATAAGTATATTTTATTTAAAATACTTCCACTGAATTACTGCAGCTGCAATTCATCTTTAATTTTTGTCGATGGCATTATGTGTTTATATTTAGATATCACTCAAGAATTTTTCTAGATGTAATTAAATACGATCTTTTACTGTGCTATTATCGTAATTAATAAAAAAACTAACCAAAGATATTGCTTAGTGCTACAATTGTCTATTCACCTTTTTCTTAAAATATCAATGCAGTAACAGCAATTTTTCAGTAAATATTTCAGCTTGTTCAGTTTTAAATATACCATTTTACTCATTTATTAGGAAGGAGATGCGCAATTTTCTTATATGTGTTATTGTTATACTACTTAGAAAAGTATGATTGTAATTAGCATTATATCATTAAAAAAGGTTAGTATGCATTGTTTTTTTAAGAAACATAAAATAAATTAAATAAATCCGTGGTAATTTCTGGAGGATATTTATAAATACTATTGAAAATCCTTTTGTAATTCAAAATCAATTATTTCAGTAATTACCAAAATCTTGCAACATTTTGATTGGTAATTTCTTCTATTGCTGTAGTAATGCATCTGAACAAAAATAATTTAGAAAATAATGAAAGATAAATATTAAGCTCCCGTAGGTGATTTTTTTTTTCTCCCCTCCACTCCCCCTTGTTTTTTTTTTCTTTCACTGTTTACAGAATTTTTATAAAGTAATCACGAAACCATTTTCGTAGATTATAATAATTTCCTACTACACCAAGAAATAATTTTGTGCAATACACATACAGCATAATTATACAAGAAGTAAACATTTACACTAACTTTCTTTTTTGTGTATTCAACCATAAAGGGAAAAAAATATCCCTTGAGTGATTTATGATTTGCGACATGCATGGCTAATAATTAATTGCTTGTGGCAATAAGTAGAAACATAATATACATAATTTTTTGTTTTAATTAGCTCCGAGATCGCCGCCTACATTTCATGACGTTATTAATCAGAGCAAAGACCTTAAATGATTCCAGTAACTTCTGAGTAATTCAAATAATCATCAGAGATTTTCAAACCAGATTATTTCTACAGAGCTCAGTTTTTGCATTTTTAAAGACTGCTAAAAATGTGTTGTTTGAAACTGTAGTTTTCTCTAGGATTTTTTAGAAATATGATTCAAAATAGAACAGCAGCAAAAAATAACAATAAATAAAATAAATAAATATGTCCCGCCCTCCATTATCTCACCTGTCCATACTTGAATATCGTATGATGACTGAAAATGACTATGTTATCAAGAGCTATTGAGCTACCGCCCTGTAAACAAAATATTGTGGTAGATAAACCCCATACGCAAGCAATTAAATATGCCTAGTAGAATTTCTCTGTAGACAAGGTTAATCGAAATGGGATTGAGTAGAGTGGGAAGGAGAGCGCAAGAAGTTAAAATACAAATGATTATAACCATTTTTACCCGCCTTCGAGTGACACCGAATATCGCATCACGATTGAATATTATCCAGAATTATTGAACTACGGTCTCCAAGCAAAATTTTGCAATAGATTAACCCTACACGTAGGCAATTAAAATTTTGGTGTATCCAATAGAAATGTTCTGTTGACATGAATTGTGCTGTTTGACAAAACACTGTAAAAAATGTAAAGACAAAATTTCCCTTAGTGAAATTCGACTTGCGTATACCTTACCAATCATCCGTAAAGATCACTACTCTTTGATTTCTCCGCAAAAACGGCGATGTAAAATTCCTCACCGCACCACCTACTTTCAACTCAGGTGGCCTACATTAACCACAAAACTTCAGTATAACGAAAATAATACTAACGAAAATAATACTAACGAAAACAAAACAAGAAGAAAAAGGAAGAGCATTTCTTTTTTTTCCCTTGCTCGTACGGTGTGAAGTAGGAGGGCACAGTGACAGAGGGGGTAGGCCTGTAATGAAGTCTTTTCTTTTCCTCGCAGGTAAGGCGGGCAGCTAAACTCACTTGTTTTTTTGCCGCGAGAACCCCAGTGATTACCTGCACACCTACTGCGATTAATGGTGCCGACTTCGCGAAGTGGGATGCGATACTGGGGGTCGGCAAGCGATTCCGGGGGGATAGACTTTCCTGGCCGCACGTGCGGCGGTCGCCTTTTTGCACATCGATTCGGGCTTTTCCTCCCAGTCTCCTCACCCCCTCTCTCTTCTTCTTCAATAGCCGTCACCTTCGGAGTAGCTTTTTCTCAACGTTTCTCAGGGATTCCGTCTAAGTTGCGTTGTTCAGAAATATTTCTTTTTCTTTTTTTTCTTTTTCTTTCTTTTTTTCTTTCTTTTTTTTTTTTTTTACAATTGAAAGATCAATGTCTTGCAATATTTCCACAATATTATTATTGTCTGTTTTTCTTAATTTTTCGAGAGGTGCGTTCAAAGCCAGTGAAGTATTAAGAGTCACAAACTATCAAGTAATCAGTAATGCATTCGCTACCCCGGTGAGAATAAGGATAACTGGAATTGTCCAGTGTCCAAGTGTTAAAGAGAGTTTCAAGATAGAAAAATGAAAAGAAAATTGGATTTTCGGTTTTTATTTTAATTAGAGCTATGGATGACATAAAAAATCGTTTCCGTAGCTCACCATTCTGTGGATTAAGCATCCAGAAGATAGAGAGACATAGCTACTAATCACCTGCTCTGTTTTTTTTTTTTTTTTTTTTTTTTTTTTTTTTAAACAGAATTTCCCTATTTACTTTAAACAGAAAAAAATATGCAATAAAATGTATCTTTGCCTCTTTGCGGTACCTACCGTATATACTCGTGTATAAGTCGACTCGTGTATAGGTCGACCCCTCCCCAATTCTTACGCAAAATTTTGAAAAAAATCGAATTTTCGTGTATAAGTCGAACCACATTTCTGGTAGTATGTTGAAAAATGATTTGTAATCGAGGATTAAAAAAAAAAAATTAATAAATGTTCATTAAATTAGCAAACATTTTATTTTTAACGTTTCTAATCAGACCTTTTTTTTAAATTCAACGTTTTAAAACTGTATAATTATGTAAAACTGAAGAAGCTTAAACTATTTCGAAGCCTATTCACATCAATTTAATGATATTTAAAAAGAAAAAAATGTTTGAAAAATCTATTCAACCCTTATTTACGAGGGTAAACAACTTCTTAGACTGCTAAAATATAGTATTTCTTTGTGTTGTAGGACTTTTAGGAGAGAAATCTAGAAACATTCTCAAGTTGAACTCTTTTTAAAAAGGGGATTAAAATATTGAAAGGAATGTATTTTGAAGAAAATTCTATCACAAGAGAAAATGGGTGCAGAACATTTACACAGACATTATTGTTCAGTTTTTTTTTTTTTTGTCAATCACAAGGAAATGACCATTGTCTGCTTTTATCTCTCTTTCCAACCTAGACCCGGTGACTCCGGTATTTCACTCCGCTATTTCACACTTCTTTCGGAGTTTGAAATATTCTTTATTTATTTTTGTTTTTACTAACTCGTGTATAAGTCGACCCCCCACTTTCAACTTCCAAATTTTGTCAAAAAGTCCTCGATTTATACACGAGTATATACGGTATTTAATTTCATTTATTAAATAATTTTTTGTTTCAAGATACGTTTGTTTGATTTGAAAAAATACGAGAAATTGGAAGCTATGTAGTCAGATAGCCAATGTGCAGCCCTAAATCTTAGTTTGTGCTTTAGGAGAAGGAGACGAGAACAAAAGAAAAAGGCATTAAAATAATCTTAAAATTGCAAGGTTCGATGCAGCGGCATACACCTACCATAATGAGGTAATTTTCCAATTAAATGGCGCAGTGAATATGTATTGCACTTTGGTGTGTTCTTGGCGAGATTAATGTGGGTATTGACGAACTTAACTCAGCTTGAGAAAACTTTTTCCAACATAGCTCATTTCCGAAACTACTTCACAAAATTACCTTAATTGGTCGTTAAACACACACACAAAAAAAAAAAAAAAAAAAAAAAAAAAAAAAAAAAACGCAAAAACATACGCTCGCTAATGTTAATCCAATAGGACTTTTATTTTATAATATCTCGTTTGCACTTCAATATTTTTAAATGATTATCTTTTGCATTGGGCAATGACGATATTTTTACTTTCGAAACCGGTTCCGAAATTGAAAGTATGCTAATAAAAAGTACCTGCAAACATAATCGAAAAAGTGAAACAAAGCCTGCGTATCGACGACATCAGCTATCTAATGCAAATAATAATAAATAAATAAATAAATAAATAAATAAATAAAAATAAAAATAAATAAATAAATAATAAATAAATAATAAATAAAAATATTGAAATGTAAACGAGATATTATATAATAACATTTGCAAGCGGATGTTTTCGCGAGAGTGAAATATTAACCTCTTAAACCCTTCATGAATCATAACGTAAAAAACTGATACAAATTTGTATGAAACTCACTATTGACTAAATATAAGTAATCTGGATCAATCGGTTACAGTTATTCACGTAAGTTAAAAGTATATCGGAGAGAATAAAGTGAATTAAAAACTTCTTAATGTAACTTAAACAAAAACCAACTCATTTACAATTTGCGATGTAACCCGCATATCTTACAAAGAGAAAAGTTGATAAGATTGTAAACATTTCAGGAAATTTCTCTCTGAATTGATAAAAAAAAAAAATTGTCTTGATATTATGAATCAGAATCTTATATTAAGTGATAGATTCCATGGCCGAGTTAACTTTTTAAAATTCTGTTGAAAAAAGTTTATGACTTCTTCAATATCAATCAACATGTAATTGTTAGATAAATCCTTTTCTATAGTGAGTTTAAAAATTAGACAAAAAGAAGCTATTACCACTTCAGAATTATTAATTATTAGGTCTCAATGAAATTTTTTTTTCAACGTATTAATTTAAATAGGAATATGTGTGTATTTCATCATTAATAACCTATTTGCATGTAAGAAAATGCAATTACTGTGTGGAGCACCTAAATCCATAAGTGATGCATCCCTATATAGAAATGTATATATAAAAAATATCACTACTTATTTATTTGTTTTTAGATTTTTTTGAATAATTAATTAATTTTCTTTAATCTTTATTAGTTTTAAATAATAAAAGTTTAAATAAACACAGTACAGCTAGTTGACTTTCTGAAAACCTCATGTTCGGAAATGATTAATTGCCGAATTAAGCAGTAAATTTGCCAAATCCAGTCACGTGATGTAGTTGATCGCAATTTATAATAACACACACACACACACACTTTAAAGAAAACAGCGAGAGAGAGTAAGTGCTTTGCGAAAATGAACTGGAATTAGAACCACAGAGTTTTATACGAGAAAATCGATAATCAACTATAAAGAAAGAAACTGATTAATAATAATAATAATAATAATAATAAAAACTCAAAGAATTCAGACTAAAGGAATACTCTGCTGCGTATTTTTTACATTGAAACTTGATTATCATCTTGACCTCGCATAGATTCTCGATTATCCGAAACTCATGGCATGTCGAAAATTTGAAATCGTCGGACAACGGCCGGACATTATAATGTATTTTCGAATTTTACAAGCATTTATACTATAATTAGAATTACCATAAATAAAATTAATAGTTGCTGCCAAAATTAAAATAATATAAGTAAAATAATATAAGTAAAAAACTGTTATAAAAAAATCCTTTATAATAAAATAAAGTAATTATAATAGACAATTTCTGTATAATTACACATCTTTCTACTTTTTGCCATAAGAAAAAATAAGACAATAATAATAATAATAATAATAAATTCAGCGATACTCTTTAATTCTGATATACTTACAGCATAATTTTGGGTTCTACGTTATAAAAGCACATCTGCTCCTCTGCTTTATTTTCGAATTTTTTTTATTAATTTTAAATAATCATTCAGGCAAAATTTTGTTTAAATAAAATTTTTAATCTATTGAAATAAGTTAACAGAATTTTAATCACTTATTACCACTTTTACCATGTTTAAAGCTTTGTATAACTGATTATGCCATTTTGTAAACAATAAATTTTCTGCTGAAATTTTGGAATTAGCTACAAATGTCCTTACATATGTCCCTAGATGTCGGCTGGTGATATGTGAAGGATGTCGGTTAACACATTGAACGCCATGACACACGAATATGTGTGCCAGCAATATTTCTCGGGCTCCCTTCGCACACGAAAAAGTGTGCCATCAATTATTCACTGAAGAAAATTTATCACTTATGAAACGGGACTATTGATATTTTTTACGATTTAATAGAAATGTTAAATATATAATTAATATTTTGTAGTGGATCAGGTCAGTCTGGCGGTCAACGTGTTAATCGATTGTGTCGCATAATCAAGCGTTGGATAATAGGGAGCCTAACTGTATATTCACACAAAACATAAACAGAAAATCACTTATTGAACTAAGAAAAGTTGATGCACCAGAAACTATGAGTGATACAAATCTGATGTAGTTCACACATACACACAAAATAAATAAATAAATAAAAATAAAACAAAACAAAAGTAAATAAACCTTCAACTAATTAGCTAGTTTATTTCTTGATTGAAAAGTGTTTCCTAATATGCTACTGCATGCTTTATTTTTAAATGTAATTTTTATGAGAATTCTATAGTGAAAACTTAAGGAAAAAATCCGACAGCTACTTGTATTTTTGAACATATCGGGTTTGGAAATGATTAATTGGAAAACGTTCAGCAATTAAGCGGTTGGTTTGCCGCATTCAATCAAGCGATGAAAACACATCACGAACAACAACAAAAACAACAAAAAAGAAGCTTGTGATAATGAACCTGGAATCCGAACCATGGAGATCAATAACTAACTACAAAAAACTACCTTGCGCAGCGCAATGAAAAACACAAAGAATTCGAAGTAAAATACTACTCTTTTTTTTTTCTTTTTTTAACAGTAAAACTTGATTACCGTCTTGACAAGAATTTTATCTTCTAATACATTCACATTCACTTACTTCCTATCATATCGTAAGCTACTTTCCGAAGTAAAATCGTAAAGAAAAAAAAAGTCATATATAGGAATGAAGGATGGCTTGCAAAAAACCGCCAAGAGAACCAGTTTTTCGCGCCCTCAGTCATTCGCACCTCTAGCTTTTTAATTATATGCCGGTTCCTTTTTAACTGCATCACGAGGCTGTGGCGGCTCTTTTGAAGCTCTGCGACTGTGGTATCATCTGTAGAGCCCCCCACCTTTCATGAATGCCCCTTTTATTCACCCCCCTCGAAGTTTAGAAAAGAAGAGGTATCGATACATCTCAGACATAACGATGCTTGGTCCATTGTTCAGAGCTAAGTTCGGATGTCATTTGCAAGCGATAGTAAAAAAAGAAAATCATAAAACATAAAAAAATAAAAAGAGGAAAAAAATTGAGTATGGTTGTCGTCGACTGCTAACCAGTATCCTGTAAGATTTTTTTTTAGTTGTTTATGTCGGTTTAATATCATGTTTTCTCCCTTGTTGATTACGTCTAACGACGAAATGGCTTTTACCAGGTGTCTTTTTTGGCGCGAACGGGTGAAAGAACATGCCTGTATACAACTTTGCCGACAATTATTGAATCTTTTTATTAAAACTTATTTCAAATCTTGTCTTTTAGCCAAAAAAAAAAAAAAAAAAAAAAAAAAAAAAAAATGGTTTTCCTTAAATATTAACTTCAACCACGAAATAATTTCCATTTCTACTAGCATACATTATTCAAATTTTAAAAAAATGAACGGATTTTTTTTATACTATCTTTTATTTATCTTTTTTTTTTTTTTTTTTTTTTTTTTTTTAATAACTATGGCACATTTTTGAATATATATATTGCTGACAATAATTGATGAAATAACATATATTTACTATGAATTATGATGAGATTCCATAAGATATTCATAGTAGTACTTAATTTTTTATTTTATTAAGTTTAATTGAGGGGGTCGGGGCAAGAAAGTATGCCAAGCCACATTTTTGGTGAAATTAATCTAACACAGTAATCTGTTGCTTCATATTGTAAATTAAAATATCCTTTGTATAATTTGTTTCTAATGTCCTTGAAGGCAGCATATGCCCCAGGTTTCGTTTTTGCCCCAGATGTTTATGCCCCCCAATGAAGATAACTGATTTACAAAAAAAACGTAATTGTCATATCATTAAAGTAATGCCATATTGTTACTCAGAATATCTCAAATGTTATTATGGCATTGACGAAAACCCTTTAGGTTATATAGCTTGATTTGATTATTTGATCAAATTTTCAAATTGAAATATTTCAGAAGTTCAAAAACGTCTCGACCCCCTCAGTTCTTGCAGTATCCTTTCCAATGATTTTTATAATCTCTTTCTGTGTTTTTCACATGCGATTTCATTTTAAATATATACGTATATAGACACACGCACGCACACACACAATATATATATATAATACTGACTCATTGTTTACCTTTCAAGGTTTATGGTGAACCCAATATTCGCTTAAAAATTAAATTTTTATGGAATTTTTATACGATATATCATTTTTTATAGCTAACTAGTAATAATAATATTCATCTTGTGACAGACTTTAACATGAATATACCTTTTCAAACACTAAACTCAAGCCTATATCAACTTCGGGATAAGCAAAATGTTGTCCTTATGTCATTTGTGTTTTGAAAATTTCAAAATATCCGTTTGAAATTCCACCTCTGTTACTCAATTTCTTTTCTATTTTCCATTAGAAATTTTAATAACATATTTATTCGCCCATACATGCATAAACATTACACCAACCACAAAATAAGTTAAATTAAAAAAAAAAAAAAAAATTGCATTAAAAATCAAAAACGCAAATAGAGGTATAATGACCGGTAGTTATTCCTGTATTATCTTGAAATACTGATTAAGTTTTAATTATCAATTTCGCATTATTTAAATTTCAACTTTTACGTCCAAAGCTCAGATTATAAGCAGTTTTTTCACAGCTATGAAGAACTTAACGACTTTCTAACGACGGCGATTAGAGGATACTTCACTCATTATGGTTATCTCAAAAATGTTAAAACAAGGTAACGCTCAAGTTAACAAATTATTTCCTTTCTTAATTTGTTTGATCATAAATTTCTATGAATTTAAACAGCACCCTTCCTGCCTTGCACTCTCTCAATCTACCATGCTCCTGCCCTGTAAATGATGATAATAACCATCCCATTTCTTAAACATCAACGTAAAATAGCTTCACAACCCCCTCCCCCCCTCCCTCCGCCCGAAAATACCTTTATTACGATGACAGTAATTTATGAGAGAAAGAGGCCATCATTTTTGCTTATGCTAAAGCATCTCACCTGAATATATGTCCCTCATTATTTGCAAAGTGTTTCAGAAATGCCATAAATACAAAACAAAGTGATGGAACTTTGCATAAACTAAATGTCTGGGGAGGGGTTTTGTAGCTATCGATTACGCCTGAAAATGTCGCAGAAGAGTTATTTCCATCTCGCTTCAGAGCTGCTTATTTGAAGGAAGGACGTCATCTTTTGAAAATAATACACGTTTTTGACAAATGACATACTCCTCACCCTGCCTGTTTTAACTTTTTTTTTGTTTTACTGAAAGGTAATCAAAAGATTATGGTTGTAAATTGCCTTGTCTTTTAATGACTTAGACTGGCAAGAACAGGAGAGGCTTTGAAGGAATAACTGCAGGAAAATGATAAATTAATGCAGCGCAAGTAATCCTGGCGTAAGTAAAAGTGCAATTTAATAAGCGCAGTTTTGTGTTAACCGTTTAAAATAAGGTTAGTACGCAATATTTTCAAGTAAAACATTCTAATGAATTACAGATTGGAACAGCAACCCGCAATATTCTTTTAGCTATAAAACCAATTTTATATCAAAGTGAAATAGTCAATTTTTCTTTTATTACTGAGAAATTAGGGAAAAAAAAAAAAAAAACATTTAAATTATTCCGGGATACAAAAATTTTGAAAAAACTTTTTTTTTTTTTTTTTTTTTTTTTTTTTAAGAAAATGACGCTATCTGAATGTTAATACGATCTTCAGATTTAAAAATATATACGAAGATTTTAAATTTGTACTAGCTGAGCTTCCTCCGCTATACGTTGGTCGATTTATTCCAAACGGTCCTCGAATTAAACGAACTTAGGATTGGGCCGCCCATTGTCTAATTTTTATTTTTAATGTCGGATTTAACTTTAAAAAAAAAGAAAGAAAATTTCACTTAGAATCCTGCAGAAACTGCATTAACGTATTTTTAAAAACTGTGATTGTTGATTTATTTTTTGTCCGAAGTGAACGAAAGAGTAGAACGAAAATTGACCTAGCTGCCATTTCAAAGAAAGAGAAAATTTTTCTCTCCATTAGAAGTGGTTAGAAGGATGAATGGGTTTCTCATTGTGTGGGTTTGAATCCCTTCTTTGCCCTTTTGTTCAGACTCAGTCCACTGTCAAACTATAAAAGAGGAAAAGTATTCTATTTGTGCTTTGAATTTCTATTTGTGCTTTGAAAGTATTCTATTTGTGCTTCTATTCCCCTAGTATTCTATTTGTGCTTTGAAAAAAAGGTGGAGCATGAGCATTTAGGTCAATTTCATGTGGAATTGGAGTTTGACAAAATGCTATTTTAGCTTTAAATATATAGATTGTCTGTAGTTGCATTTCCTTTTTCCAGGATTTAAATGCATTTATCTCAGAATGTATTTTTTCAAAAATCACACAAAAATTTTCATATTACCATGAAAGGATATATATTTGAAAAGTAGATAATCATTTCAAATCTAGATGGCAGCACATGTTCTTTTATTCTGATTCTTTTTTTCTCCATCTTGACTCAAGTTACTTAACTAAGTTCATGACGCATGACTTCGGTATAAATCCGGTTAAATATTTTTTTAAGGTTTTTTTTTTTTTTTTTTTTTTTTTTTTTTGCCTTTTTTAGTTAGATTTTTATTTATTTCTTGGTGATCTTATTATCTTGGTTATATATATCAACCATCCTGTGTCTTTCCTATATGCTATAAGTAGCTTAATATTATCATATTTAGGCCCTATACCGACAAATATTCGATGAAATAACATATTTTAACTATGAATTGTGTTTATGAGGCTTCTCTGGCAACATATCGCATTCATATTCATGTTTTTTTTGTATTTTCATTCTCTTGTGTAATACATTTTAATTTTTAATTTTTACATTTATATTCAAACATGCGATTTAATTATGTATATATATATATATAACCATTAATGAAACATTACCGAAGCACCAACAAAAACTATGAAATTATGAATTAGTATGTAATAATTAATTGACAATATATATATATATATATATATATGTGAGTATCGCAGAAGGGTTTCGCAGTCCATAGCAACAGTGATACACGTGTAAAAACTAAGCCCATAGCAACAGACATACTCAGCGATTCTGTTGTGACGTAAAACCCTTTCTTTAATAATTATCCTTGCACAGCAGGAAAATGGAGCAGAGTAAGCTGTTTTCCTTAACTCAGTTAAGATTGAACTAACTTCTCTTTGTCCAAAACAGCAGAGTCAGCTGTTATTAAATCTATAAGTAGGAGTACGACGTATTGTGTCGGGCAGTCGAGAGCAGAATCGCACAGAATGTGTTGCAGAATTGTAGCATGGGACTTAGATGAAAACCCCCGTTTCCCTTATTATTATAATTCCCCATGTAAATAATGTAAATAGTCTATAGATAAGTAATTAAAGTATAAAATGTTAAAAGAATCGTGCTTTTTTCCACCTACAAACACCCAGAGAACGAGAGTCTGCTATACTCTTCGTTCTTAACATATATATATATATATATATATATATATATATTGACATCATCGAGAGAATTAAACGGCTAAAATGGAAATGGGCTGGGCACATTGCAAGAAGACAAGACAATAGATGGAGCACAAACACCCTACAGTGGTATCCCAGAGATGTAAAACGACCAAGAAGACGACCTCAAGTAAGATGGAGTGACGAAATCAGAAAAGTGGCCGGTGTTAATTGGATGACTAAAGCACTAGACAGGCAACAATGGAAAAATCTGGGGGAGACCTACATCCAGCAGTGGATTGAAAACGGTTGATGATGATGATGATGATGATATATATATATATATATATATATATATGTACATATATATATATATAGAGAGAGAGAGAGAGCGAGAGGGGAATGATTGAAATGAGGTTACATGTGTAAACTGAATGGAGAAATTATTCGAATAAAGGATGTAAATTGTTATATATATATATATAAACCATGATATGCTAAAGAGGAAAATAATGAAAATAGATTTTATATAGTAGAATTACTACAAGGAATGTCACGGTAAAAACATTTAATTTAATAAATGTTAATTTTTAAAATTGCTGGTTCTTATGGAAAAATTAGCTATTATTATTTCAGACTAAGAATATACTATATATACCCGTCAAAACCTGACGGTAAAGAACTTAAAGATTTCATAGAAAAAAGGTTCATAGCACCATTAAAATGTCAGAAATGTTTCAAAATATTTGCTAGCAATAGTTAAAATAAATAAAAACTTCTCATTTTATAAACGGGCTGGCGACTGGCTGCATAGTTACTCTCTTTACACGGATACAGACAACCTATCATTTTCCAGATAATCCAGTTTTGAGATACATAAAAAAACAATTCTGAGTTTTTTTTTTTTTTTTTTTTTTTTTTTTCCTCAAAAATTTTACAAACACATTTTTGAAGTTAATGTTTTATGAGTTTTCTCAAATATAAACATTTAACTGCATTACAATACTAATAGATGGCGCCACAGTTTTTTTATGTAAATAGTTTTCCTTATTTCTGATTATTATTATTATTATTATTATTATTATTATTATTATTATTATTATTATTTAATGGAAATTAATCTCCTACGTTTCTTAGTATATATGCCTTATCGATAAATATAACAAAAAATATACTAAAAATTGTAGATCATTTAAATTTATTCAATCGATAATTACTTGCCAAATCTTTTAATTTAAAATTTAAAATACAAAATCCTAAATTAAAAAATATATTGAGGATGATAAATTTTACTTAATAATAATGAAGAAAAGAAAAACAAATTTTACAACTTTTCCTTCTGATATAAAATATAATTTACATAACTGAACTGAGTTATCCGAACGCTAACAATCTCCCGTTGAGCAAGCGCTCGGGAATACGGTGCTAATGTTAATCCAATGGGGTATTAATGTGCTAATATCTCGCTTGCATTTGAATATTTTTAAACGATTTTTTTTTGCACTGGATAGCAGAGATCAATCTCTATTTCCGCCGTTAATTACTTTTTCGATTTTCTTTGCGTATTTTTTTTACGAAGATAGTTTCACTTTCGAAACCGGTTCCGAAAGTGAAACTATCTTCGTAAAAAAAATACGCAAAGAAAATCGAAAAAGTAATCAACGGCGGAAATAGAGATTGATCTCTGCTATCCAGTGCAAAAAAAAATCGTTTAAAAATATTCAAATGCAAGCGAGATATTAGCACATTAATGCCCCATTGGATTAACATTAGCACCGTATTCCCGAGCGCTTGCTCAACGGGAGCCTTAAGCCAGGAGCGGGGTTCGAGCTCACGTTTCCTTTGGAGACCCAGAATTCTTCTTTCTGACGCTTTAAACCACTCGGTCATCTCGATCAACCTTCCTCTGAGACGAAATAACTTCAAAATTCTGTTTTCTACTCATTTAGCGACAGAAAAGCATTTTAAAATGATGATTGCGCATGCTGAATTCAGTTGAAATCGGTCTTAAATATTCAACTTTGCGTTTTAAATATATAGATATAAAGAGCCATCTCAAGGATAACTCTTAGAAACCATAGGAACATGGGATTTTTAGTAATGAACATTTTACCGCAAATAATCAGCAGCCTCGCGATACTCACATTTTCTTTATACTTGCTTTTATTTTGATTAAATTAAAATTCAGATTCTAAACTGTGAATTTTTAAGTGAAAACAAAATGAAGTTGTATTGATTGTGCTATGGAATTCCATAAATTGTAGAATGTGACTGTGTATTTACTAAAGCTTGTTATATATTTACTAATACATTTTTTTAAAATATCACAGTTAAGCAATATTTATTTTATTAGGAACTACAGATTTAACCAAGAAGTAATTTCTCTTTTGATCCAACAAAAAATAATTTAATAATAATTAACAAAGTAAATAAATATATAAATAAAACAAAGCAAACAATAAACGAATAAACAAATGAAATAAAATAGAGAAAGCTAAAGAAAAATAAATAAAACAAAACAAAACAAAACTAAAAAATTGTATCTTATGATATAAAAATTAAACATTTTTCTTAAAAAAAAATACGCAGTTTACATAACAAACGAATTTTTAATGTCAAAAGCAGATAAGCTAGAAAGATGAGCAATTTCATTAAAGATTATCTTCACGTCCTTCTTTGACAACGACCGTTCAAGAAACTTTCTATTATCTTCTTTAATTTCATGTTATTCAACGAAAGAACAAATTACATGTTTCCCTCTTCATTTACCTACAATGTTTGAAGAATGAGAAAAGGGCAGTGAAAAAATGTCCATGTGATTTATGCCTCTTCTAACAACGATATTGCCGCAAGAGACAAAAATAATAGCACTAAGTGAAATGGGTGTTGTGCTGCTAATCTTCGTCAAAGGGGTGGAAAGCTGAATTGTGAAAGAATGATTATGCGGATTCTTTACAAAGTGCTGAATATGATGTTAAGAGGACAGTTAATTGTTAATATTTATTTTATAAAGTGGAAGTAAAATTAAATGCTAAATATTTAGCTAAAATGATAAGTAGAATTTTAACTTTGATATTAAAATGTTTTCTGAATACCTCATTTATCTCAATTTCATATTATTTTTATTCTTTCACCTATTTCATGCCGTAAGAGGCAAAAATAAGAACGTTAAATGATATGGGTGTTGTGATGCTATTGTAGTCAAAGAGGTAGAATGCTGAATTGTGAAACAATGATTATGCGAATTCTTTACAAATTGGTGAATATGATGCTATGAGGACAGTTAATTTTCGATGTTTATTTTAAGATGTGGAAATAAAATTACATGCTAAAAAAATAAGTTAAAGTAATAAATATAATTTTAACTTTCATATTATGTAATATAAGTAGAATTTAGTGCCTCTTCTAACAACGATAATATGCTACAAGAGACAGAAATAATAGCACTAAGTGAAATGGGTGTTGTGCTGCTAATCTTCGTCAAAGGGGTGGAAAGCTGAATTGTGAAGAATGATTATGCGGATTCTTCATAAAGTGCTGAATATGATGTTAAGAGGACATTTAATTGTTAATATGTATTTTATAAAGTGGAAGTAAAATTAAATGCTAAAAATTTAGCTAAAATGATAAGTAGAATGTTAACTTCGATATTAAACTTTTTTTCTGAACATGTTATTTATCTCAGTTTTATATTATTTTTATCTTTCACCAATTTATACCGCAAGAGGCAGAAATAAAAACATTAAGTAATATGGATATTGTGATGCTGCTAATTTTCGTCAAAGATGTGTAAAATGTTGACTTATGAAACAATGATTATGCAGCTTCTTTACAAAATGATGAATATGATGTTATGTTAGTATTTATTTTAAGATGAGGAAAAATAAGTTAAAGTGATACAGATAATTTAAACTTTCATATTATAAAAGTATGAATTTAGGGCCCGTGGTCAAGAAAGCAGTGTTGGGCACTGCAAACTACACTGCCAAAAAAAAAGAAAGTGTTGATTTTACAGTATAATACTGGCACCCCAGCTGCCAGTATTATACCGTAAAATTAACAGTAATAAACAGTAAAATAAGCAGTAATACGCTAACGCACATGCGCGGAAGCTGGGATGCCAAGTATTACTGTAAAATCAACACATTTTTTTTGCAGTGTAGAATTTAAACTTTGAAATTAAATTGTTTTTGGAATGTATTTTTCATTGATTTATCCTATTATTTTTCATGAAATATGGACATTGTATTTTTAATCTCCATCAAATTGTATATTTTAAGATTTACAAAATTCAGATAACAATATCTTGAATATTAAGGCAAGTAACTGCTTCGCAATAGGAAGTTGCCTTTTAGAATATCGATATTTGTTAAAGGACAGCGTGATGATCAAAATTGATATTCCATGTTTTAAGACCTTTCCACTTTTAAAAATGCCAAGAGGAGGACACACGCTCAGTTTGTCATTTAATCACATCTTCAAATTTCGAACCAGTCTAAAACAATAATAAAATATTTACCAAACTTAGTCACCAGTGTCAGATTGAAAAAAAAAATGCAAGAAACTGGAATATTCTGTTAGTTTTCAATTCGTGATACGTTGTTAGGTTCTATACAGAGCAGATTTATTCGTATAAAACGTAACAAGAAAATTTTCTCTATAAAATTTTGCTTTCAAACTTTACTCTTCTCAACAGACAGTTGAAGGCATAGAAGAAGGAATATAAATAGAAGTAGGATGTAGGGTGTTTTCGCCCGTCATTTGTTACGGGGGTTATGGGAAGGTGTTCAAACAGAATGGCTCGCAACCATTGCTGCTTATTCCCCGCCTGGCTCGCAACCCTCCCGTTATTGGCTGCTTAATCCCCGCCTTTGAAATAGTTTCGGAAAATAGCGTAAATAAAAAAAAAAAATCTGTGGCAAACGGCGAAAGAGGAAACTGGGCGAAAACACCCTACATCCTACTTCTATTTATATTCCTTCTTCTATGGTTGAAGGCAGACGTTGAACATGTAGAGTTTTATTAATGCAAAACTAACAATTGATGAAAAAATTTTAAAACTCAACACCTTAAACCCCTTATAAGCGTGTCGAAATAGCTTTATAAAACTAAACTGAAAATATCGGATAAATGGTGAACATCAATTTGATAACTCATAATCAGAGCTCGATCAAACCAAAATGAGGCCCAGGTCCTCATGCAGTTTGGTGTCCCCACCTGTAAACTCAGAATAACAATTCTGTAATGCGGATTGCCATAGTTTGGACAAAAACTTCGAGTCTGAGCAAATGTACTGTGACTACGTCGCTAACTTTGATGAATAAAGCTACTCAAGGCGAATAGATATTCCCAATTTTCAAGGTCAAAGTGGGGTCAACCATTGCTTTTTAATTTAAAAATACCAACAAGTTTAAAAAAGGTAAAACTTAAAGTTATAACTTTTTAAAGGTTTTTGGTGACCATGTCTCCGGACACATAAAACTGTGCAAAAATAAGGCGCTGCTCATATTAACTGAGTTTTCAATTACTCATAAAGAAATGCCAATTAATACTACTTAGGGTAAACTAAATAACCGCGGTATTGCATGATTGCGTTTTCCAATGGAGATAAAGTATATGTGTTATATCCTTAACCAACACCGCAATAACTCTGTTTGACACCTGGTGCGGAACCCCTTGTTAGTTTTTCTATACAGATGGTAGATGCATGAGTAGTGATTAGTGTTGGTGTCGATTAAGCTTGTCAGCGCCTATTCTAACTGATGGTGCCTGGTGCAGGGGCACCGCCCGCACCACCCTTTGTGCGGCCTTGTCTTTAACCACCAGTCAGCGCATGTGCTGCGTTGTTACAATCGTTTTTAATAGTTTCTACTGTCTTATCTTCTTGCCCTAATTAGCTGGTTAAAATGCAATACCGCATTTAGTTTATTCTAACTCAAATCTCCCTCTTTCAGCTTTTAAACGAAACCGAAACTAACTTTCAATTAGCAAAACACCCCTCTGCTTTTTTTTTACCGTATTGAATGAAGCGGCTGCTCCCTTACATACACAGATACTCATAAGCACACTCACGCACACGATCAAAAAAATAAAAAGATCTCTTCGGTTAGCCAAAAGGCCGAACAAAAGCGGTGTTTAGCGGCTCGGAAAGAAGGCCGCAGCCGCATTGCCACCTTTTACTAGCCCTATCATCTCAACCTTCCCTCGCGGATAAAATATAAATTTATGTCTGCTAGGGGAGGGGGGGGAGGGAAAGATGGTGATTCCGGAGAGGAACCCATTGAAAAGAGAAATTGCTGAAAAAGGGGGGGGAGCGCATAATCGGAGCAAAAGGAGAAATTCGTGATATTTGTTGTCGAGGACCGGGAAACTCAATTTTCCGGAGAATTTCTGGAATCCTGGTCGTGAGTCAGGTTACCTCTCACAAAAGAGAGGAGCTATGAGTAGGAATGGTACGAAGAGTATAGACAGACACCGACTCCTATTTGTCTGTATGCCTAGCACATTCAAGTGGTAATGGCGTGTGTGGGTGGGAAAACGTCTTCTAAATGATCTCATTCGAGCAGGAGCTGGTTTTTATTTATTTGTTTACTGTAACCGTGTTGTTTTTTTCTTGTGACGTTTTGTTAGAATTGGTCCCTTTTTGTGAAGAGCGTTGGTAATTTTGCTGCAAAACAATGAATCCCGTCTCTTTCTGTTTTTGTTTTTATGACACCTTTTGTTAGGTTTTTTTCTTCTTTTATTTCAATTGCGTTCTTCTTTCTGTTTCGTTTCTTTTCTTTTCATTTTCGCAATCACTAAGTTTATTGTCTCATCTGTATTTTTATTTTTCCTGTAAAACTCTCAAAGAAATTGCGCATGTGGTTCTGCTGTCTTTAAGAAATGTAATGAAACTGATTATTGGATGAAAGTATCTCAGGACATAAATAAATAAACAGAGATTAAGCCGGAAAATGCGGAGAAAGACAAGGCTTGGCTTGAAATGAAAAAGTAAATATATATATATTTTTTTTATTTAGAATAATTGTTATTGTTTAGTTTTTCTGCTTCCTGCTGAGAAATATCCTTCTGCTTCTGATTTTTTTTGGTTCGACGAAATTTTCTTAACGTTTTATTGTTAGAAGTATACGAAAAATGCTTTTGTCGAATTTAGTCCATAAATACAATAATCCTTATTGGAATAAATGGATTTTTTTTAAGGCCGCCAGACTAATGAAAGCTGAAAAGGTTTAAATCGTGAATGCGATAAATGCCAACAGTCATATTTGCATTTATTGCATAAAATGTAACTGCATTGCATCGTAAACTTGCATTATATTATTTTTTTATTACATTTATATTATTTTTTTTCCAAAATACAAATAAACTCTTCATACTCATTTTAATATTTAATAATAATAATAATAATAATAATAATAATAATAATAATAATAATAATAATTTTATATGGAAAACAAAATACTTACTAACATGAATATTTATTTGATTATCATTTATAGAGAAAAAAGGTATTTCAAAGCTAATTTTTTGATTGAAATATGAGAGTTATAAATTCAAGACTACAGCGATAAAATGAAGAAAAAAAAATCTACAAAAAATGAAATCTCAATAAAAATGCTAAAAGCTAGAAAATTAATATATTTTACTTCAATGTAATAAATATTTTAATGTTTATTTATATATAGGTTACGTCAGGATCAAAATTTTTCTGTTTACACATTACACTCTAACTGATTTCCACCATTTTTTTTTTCAATATATAATTTATATTAAATACCTTCATAATTGTTATAGTTCTTCTATTTTTATTTGTCTTTTAGTTCTTTTCTTTTTCTAAATCTATAATTATTCATTTATACCATAATACATTTTAATTTGATCAATTTATTGTCATATTTGTCCAATCGCTCCGCTCTGCACAGCTTACTGTCAAAATCTAAATGATTTTGCTAAATTAGATTTTTTTTTAAACATTCCCTTTTTTTGTTGTTTTTCAGATATCTTAAAGTTTAATTTTAAGTTTACTTACATTATGTCTATATGATACGTATTTTAAGCTGCTTATAGCAATTAGCAGTCTTTCTTTTTTTACTTTAAACATGTTAGTCTTACTTACATTGACACTTGATTTTGTAATTTTTCCAGATTTATAGTTGCAATCACATTTCTATAGCTATAATTCAAATAGTGTCAACCAACACCCACTTGCCCATACTCTTGTAAAACAGAACGACACCCCCTTGAAGAAAGATTCGTCAATAGTAGGCGGAAATTCCTATAACATATGTCGTAAGATTTTTCTTTATTTTGAATATATTTCCTATTTTGCATATTTTTATTTTATCTTGGACTTGCTCATTATTTAATTTCTAGACAATAACTGATTAAGTAATCGATTGTTTTCCCCACACTGTAAAAAATATTTGGAACGTTTAGTATTCTAACAGGAATGTTTCTGATACCATCGGATATCTGATAGCTATTTTCACTTTCTGAAACCATCAGAAACCTTTCCAAATGTTTCGGTTTAGGTGATTGAAACCGACCCTCTTCTATAGCAAACCAGTTTGTCCGCATTTCAAGTACTTCTCTTCTCAACTATTTCAAACAGTGTACGCCGTTAACAGCAAAGATAAAGCAGCACGTTGTTGGCTGTGGAATTTAATGTTAGTTATTCGAGCGGTCCAAAAAGAGAATTTTAAAAAAGGTAAGAATTTCTGTTGTTTTAAGTACTCTAATAATATTTTTTATAATGATTCTGTTTTATATTCATTATTATCTCATACATGGCGTGATATTTTTCAGTTTATATCAATATTTTTAACAAATGTCTTAACCCTAACTTTTAGGACTATTTACATGAGCATTTAAATACTTTGAGTTGGAAGGATAATTATTAAAATATACTCTAAAATATAAAAATACAAATCCTTTGTCTCTCATTTTTAATTTTTTTTAATGTTGCTTCAATAAATATGATTTAAAAATAGCATTTAGTAGCAATTTTATCTCTTAAAGAATAATATCTGCCGGCGGTACTGTGTGTTTGTTTATATATATTTTTTAACGATGTTTCAGAACTCTAACTTTTATAATACTATATATTGAAAATTGACTTGTCTGACTTTAAAAATATCGTTTTAAAGTAAACAAACTATATTTATTTATTTTATTCTAATTCTGAAAAAAAAAATTCCTAGGTGATTTCATTAATCTCAGGGTTATGTCCAGATTTTTCTCACAGGGTCCTGTTATTGTGAAATTGTACAGTTTTTTCAATATTTTTAAAAATTCCGGTCATAATTTTGGGAATTTGAAAATATCGTATAGTATCAGGTTCCGTTGTATCTATCCTTTACACATAAAAAAGCTATGCACTTTGATAAGTTCAATTGTTTTGTGATAGGTCAGATTTTATTTTTAAATAATTAAATTTGTGAAAAGTTCAGTTTTTGAGGTGGTAAAGTCTTGTTTTTAAGACAAAGAATTTTGTGACGGATACTGTTTTGGAACGAAAAATTTTGTGAAGGGTCCAGTTTTAAGATGAGAATTTTTGTGAAATGTCTTGTTTTAATATGAAAAATTACCTTTTAAGGACCGAAAAAATTAACAGATAAACAGATATCTGAAGCTGCATTGCTTTTGCAAAGCTCATACATAAGTTTTAATCATTTTATGTTGCTGGGAGTTAGATTATTTGAAATGTATCTAAAATATATTAGTATAGCTTTAGTTTGTCTATTTCATGTTAATGAAAAGTTTTGAAAGTTTTCTTTCTAAGTATATATGCTATTTTTTTAAAATAAATACTTGATTTGTAAAGCTGTATGAATCCTATATATATATATATATATATATATATATATATATATATATATATATATATATATATATATATATATATATATATATATTTTTATTTTTTTTTTTTTTTATGATATGTTGTTAAAAAACAAGGTAAATATCTCCATTCCCCAATATTCACTTCGTGAATATTCTTAAATATTAGGGTTAAAACACATTTGATAAAATTTTGATATAAACTGAAAAATATCACGCAATATACCGAATAATTTCGCCTAGAAAAAAGAATCATTATAAAAAAAAAGTTTGATTAGAATATTTAAAAGAACATAAATTCTTATCTTTTCAAGTATTCTTTTAAAATTCAGATAATATATAATAAAAAAAGATAAAAATATATTCAGAAACACTTCAGATATATTCAGAAAGGTTTTAGATACATTCAGAAAAGTTTCCGATATATTATGAAAGATTTCCGATATATTCAGAAACTTTTTCGATCCGTAATGAAATATTTCCGATATATTCAGAAAGGTTTCAGATATGTTCAGGAAGGTTTCAGATATATTCAGGAAGGTTTCAGATATATTCAGGAAGGTTTCATTACGAATCGGAAAGGTTCCGTGTTTTAGCCGAAACATTTTTCTGATCGAATCAGAAACCTTTCTGTTAGTATCGTGCAGCACAGGTCTCCGTCACTTTCAGAAACGTTTCTGAAAATTTTTTACAGTGCAGTAATTAATATATGTAAATTTATAATTGTCATTTGTATCATATTTTAATATATAAATATATAACCATATTTATATATTTAAAAAATATATAAAATACACTGTTAAAAGTTTGCAGCAAGCTGTCCAGTCATTTGACCGTTTTTATAGAAACCGGTTATACATAACCGTAATTTAACTCAATTCTGACCATAATGTAAGCAAAAATAGAGTTAGAATAGAGTTAAATTACAGTTATGTAACCGTTTTCTATAAAAACGGTCAAATGACTGGACAGTTTGCTGCAAAGTTTTAACAGTGTACCATAATGCATAAGAAAATAGTTCAAAATAAATTGTTGAAATTCAAAATGGAAAGATATCGTAATATTTTGTTTCATTGTGTATTTCTCTACATTCTGGGTGCGGTTGTCCCAAAATCATATTCTTTAGCTATTTTATTGCTAATATGATGATAAAACAACACATTTTATTTGTGGTATACTTTAGGCATTTGGGACCTGACGATTCTGTCTAAGTTCCACAAATTTCGATTTTTCAATTTCTGTAATTCAATTTTTCCTTTTTTTTGTACTATGTATTTGGAATCTATATTCAGTGTGTTGGGCGAAACAGTATTGTTATCAATCAGTTATTTTATTTTTATTCATAATTTCACAGTTTTTGTTGGTGTTGCGGTAATGTTTAATTAATGGTTTTATATTGTTGTCAATTAGTTATTTTACTTTTCTTCATAATTTCACAGTTTTTGTTGGTGGTTGTAATGTTCATTTAATGGTTATATATGTATATATATTGCATATTTTCGAAAGATCTGTTGTTTTAACTTAGGAATAACAAGCAACTATATCAAAATATTCCTATCTAATGACGACAGACAGATACATGCTTTTAAAAGTTACAAAGTCGTTTAATTTCAAAAAAGTCGAAAAAATGAAACAGTTTATTTCAAACTGTATTAAGACAACGTTTCCCCCTCCTTCAAGCGAATAACTGTGCCGTTTATTTTGAGTGTATGTCTGCATCAAATAAAGATAATTATTCAAATTTACTTCGCCCCTACTTACATTCGGAAGTTATCAGCTCTTAAGAAAAATTCAATTTATCGTCCAAGAACACACAAATAACTTAACACACTGACAAACCCGTTCGCTGAGGTATTAGGGCAGAGGGTAAATTAATTTTCACTTTTGACATCACATCTTTAGAATTTTCCTTCTGCAATAAATAATCTACCACACCCTGTCACCATAGATTTGAGATGAGTGTTGAAGAGAGGAGAATTGGGAGGGAGGAAGAGAAAAAACGAAAACTATAAATTACCAAATCTCAAAAATCCCATCACGTTCCAGTACAAATATTTCTCTTTTAACAGATGGTTCTAACTTTTATCGATGCTACCAGGACATCAGGAATTTTCTTTCAATTTCCTTCTCAAATGTTGAAAAATAAATGTCCACGGAAACCCGGAAAAAGGGGGACAGACAGAGTGTTGAAAGTTCTTTTCCGATGCTAGATGATATTGGAAGGCTCGTTTCGAACGAAAGCCATTGGTTTGACAAATGGAAAATCGCTGGGGGAGTGAATTTTAGATTTAAGGAATCATAAAATATTCGCTGGGCAGTGAAGTATTGAAACTTTTTCAGCGAAATGATATTGAAATACATATTTTTTAAATTAAGACCCGTCACATATCACGTTTTTGACTGACTGACAAAAATGTCAAATCAAGAATATATTGACTGCACTATTATTTTTTTTTCCTATAAATGTACTTTGTTTTCACTTTGTGTTCCCTGTAATATCTTTTCTCCGTGTTTGCGAGATAAGTTAACATAATAGAAGAGATTATAGCTTTAATTCAAGAAGATATTTATTGCTAAACTGGTACATTACATCCCAATTACAGATGTATACAGGCATGGTAGGAATACCTTACAAGAAAAAAAATTAACAGCAAAATCGGCTAGCAATTCGGGTGTCAAAATTTTTGCTGTAAAAGTTTGCCTGATTCAGTTATATTTTTGATAAACATGTTAGTACATTTTGCTGTTAATTTGGAGCAAAGAATGCTCTCCCTCCAAAATAGCCTGTATAATTTGCTCTTATTACAGGGTACAAGAAAAACACTGAAAGCTTTGCATCACCATTTCGCTGCAATTAGGCAACTCGAGATTTAATAGATATGCACTATATGAAGCTATGCAGACAAGGACGATGTTTAAAAACTCTCTTAGACTTTTAACTGAATTTATAAAAATAGGTAAAAAAATTCAATAATTAAAAAAAAATTGCAAAAACTTATTTAATTTAACTGAATGTAAAATGTTACAAGGAATTAATACCGCCCGTTTTTGTATAATAAATAAGTATATACAATCTGCTATTTCCTTTATATATCTCTCTTTCTCTCGGTCTTTGAAGAAGAGTTGCTTTTATAAAACCTTGGAATTATCGTATTCTTTTAAGCTTTGGTTATCAGTATTTTTCCAAACGCTAAGTTTATATGTAAGACTCAAACACAAGATCTTTATTTTATTTTTATTTTATTTTATTATTATTATTTTTTTTTTTTTTTTTTTTTTTTTGTGTGTGTGTGTGTGTGTGTATATACTTTTCTATTGGAATTTTTACAGTGATATAAAAGCTTTGTACATATTTAAAAATGTATAATATTTCCTAAAAGAAATTCTAGCTGATGATTTTTCCCGCCTTTAATGTGGTTTAGTAAAATAAATTGTTTTCGTTTCAAGATCACATTATCAAATTCGAAATACACAATAATAACAATAACTAACACACACACACAAAAAAAAAGCAATTATTTTTGGTATTTTTTTATGTCATCTTCTCTTTAAGCTACATATTTTTAAAATAAAGATACAGAGCAAGAGACAGAATACACCATTCAAGTGTATTCATTCCCTCAGGTATATTCTTTTTTGAAATGCTTTTTTTCTGAGATAATATAACATAACATAAAGTAAAATATTTTATTGCAGCATTAAAACTGAGTCAGCACATACGTAGAATCCGATGCAATTCACTTGAGAAGTGCTGGGAATAAACAATGTTACAACATTTGAGTGAGGTAGCAAAACTAATTTATAAAAATCATTTAAAAAAAAATCGCATTAGTGATAAATAATTTACAATATTTGAGCTAGATAATGAAACAAATTTATATAAAATCGTTTTTGAAAAATCGCATGAGTGATAACTAATTTACAACATTTGAGCAATGTAACAAAATTAATTTATATAAAATCGTTTTTAAAAAATCGCATGAGTGATATAGACTGCATATACTTAAATAAAAAAGACCATGTGTTTAACATACGTTAAGTGATAAAAAATAATGAATAAGAAAGAATCCTAAAAAGTCTACCGCAAAGAGACAATTTTCTGTTATCCCAACTGCAAATAAGAAGCCAAAACTCAAACAAAAAATATCAAATTCAACATCCAATTTATGAAATGAGAGTCCCAAGACCCAATGCGGTGTTGCGTTTAGACAAAAGCAATCATGTGGAAAGTATTAATCTTGATAAGTATAAAAAGGTGAAGAAAAATGTTTTTTGCGGTAAATTAGTTATAGTGGATATATACTTCGTTTTAATATGATAGGATAAAAACTGGCTTTTCTTTGATGCCAGCCGATACGTTTCGACATTCACGGCGTAAATAAGGATTCGTTATGAAATGTAACGTAAGAAGAAAATTATGGGTTGAATTTGGCAGTTTTACGCAGCCTAATGCGCTATATGGTGTGACATCAAAGTTGCTTTTATCTCATGGTGAAAAACCAGTCTTTCTGTTATATATATCGCAGTATTATGATAATTATTTTAGAGCAGTAAAGTGTTAAAAACTTAAGAAAGTGAAATTTATTGAGTTGGTAAAGTTTTAATTCAAAATGGTTTATTATTCAAATCAATTTTTAACTTGGTAGTTCTACAGAATTTTTTCTATAGGAACCACTCTTATTAAATAGTATTTGCCCTTGCTTCGCAAGCGGAAAGAAAATATAATTGCATGTTGTATATTTCGGTTTGATATGATGGGATAAAGATTGCCCTTTCTTTGATGCCAGCCGATATGTTTTGACGTAAATAAGGATTCGTTAAAAAATATAATGTAGAAGAAAATTGTGGTTTGAATTTGGCGCACTTTCATGCAGAATAATGTGTTATAGAAGATGCTTTTATCTATGTATAAAGTAGTCTTCAGATTTTATATGTTAGTGCATTATTATGATAACCATTTTAGAAGTAAAGGGTTTTAAAATTTTAAGAAGCTAAAATACATTAAATTGATGTTTTAATGCAGATATTTGATTCATTATTCAAATCAAATTTTAGTTGGGGTCGATAGTTTCACAGCATTCCATCTATTGAAGTGTTTTTTTAAATATTAGTAGTCTTATTTTTGGCGCGAAAAAAAAAATTAAGAAAATGCACAAAGCACAAAATATTTAAAAAATGCATAAAAACGTAAAAATAACAAATGATAATGAGACTGGAGAAAACACACGTTTACTAAACTTTCCTGTAAAGAAATAGAAACAAGAATAGTAAAAGTGAATAAATAAATAAATGACCATTTAAAAAAATCAAGAAACTTGCTGAGTTAAATTAAGCTATACACTTATCAATATTTTCCGAACAGCCGAATTCCGGGTAGTGAAAATTAAGCTGTGCAGGTTCCTAAAATGCACAGAAGAATAGATCAAATATATGATCAAATCAAAATCCTATAAAAGTGGAATAAGATCCAAAATTATATTTAATAAAGATTAAAATCAAAAAGTAAAAGTTAAATCAATGAGTTGAGTTAGTTAGTTATAATCCACCCACATTTGAAATGTAAAAATAGTCTGTTTTGCGGATTCCATTAATATATATTGGTTTCCGCTGTCAAGTGTCATCCAAATTGATTACATCACGTCGTTTCACTTTAGAATTTTATATTTTTAATTTACTGCTTATTTTATAAAAAATAGCGTATGTGTATATGGATTGTATATGAGTCAGAAAAGTGTCAGTTTCGTGTCCCAAGGGTTTGGTGAGCATATTTTTAAATTACAAAAAGGAAAAAAAATGGTAAAAATGATTATTCCTATCAATATCGACTAGTTACGTATATAAAAGTGATTATTTGCTTACTGAAATTTAAATATATTATTTTTATAATGCAAATCTGATTCCCTCATTATGTCCTCATCCAAACATTTACGAAAGAAAGTGGTTTCTCTGCTATTATATAATGTATGTTTTTTTTTTTTTTTTTTTTTTTTTTTAATAAAATCCATGAAACATACTTCAAAAAATAATTAGCTGAGAAATTATATTAATTTTATTTTATTTTTAAAATATTTATATTTATATTTTTTCAATGAAAGCAATTAGGACACTTTTTATTGTTGTCCCTGTAATTGAAATCACTGCCTCACGTTACTATAAAACTGCTCCTATTTAGTCAGCAAATGATAGAAAATGCATTATATAGGTTTAGTATAGTCTGTAGAACTAAAGTGAAGAAATTCTCTTGCTTTTTGCTCAGCAAAATTCTTCAATAGCTTAACACAATGCTTTCAAGGATTAAATCAAAATAAGTATTTTTATTACCCGCCATTCCCTTATCTATTATAATCTTAATATAAGTAAATAAGATATCTTTTTATTATTATTATTATTATATTATTGGAAATCTGTTTCATAAGATATTTAGCTACTGAAAATGTATCTAAGCTCACAAGATCAAGTGTGCAAAGTGATTTTAAGAAGGACATCCTTCCCTCACAATTATTCCCTCATAATTTTAATGTATGAGGAAATTATCTGAATCCCTTTTATACGTACTATAGAAGGAAATAAGACTAATCAAATACAATAAAATGCATATTAAAAACTCATAAGTTTTTAATTAGAATAAGTAAGGTTAATATATTTTGGGAAAATTTCATTTAAGCTCAATAAAAATAAAAAATAAAAAACAGCCACTTTTTAGAGAATGGCCCACATATGTTGAGAAAGTATTTCAAGAATTAAACAAATCTTTTAATTTAAATGACAAAATGCATTCAATTTTCGTTGCTAAGCGATTGAAAAGGAAAAATGACTATAAAGAACCCCTCCTCCATTGTAACCAGAAATATTTTGAATAGAATCACATAATTTTAGATGACTTTTATTTATATTTGAAGATTTATAAAAATCTGAGGATATAATTCAGATATTAAAGCCAAAAGGATTCCGATATTTTTTTCTGAACTACTTGAAAATAAAGTCAAAATTAGTCGTTGTTATTTAGAAAATCAGTGAACTTGAAACACATTTTTGGAAATTGGATCATTAGGTTGTGACGGGTATTTCAATTTAAACACTTTACTATCAGCTCAGTATATGTAATTTGTTATATATATATATATATATATATATATATATATATATATATATATATATATATATATATATATATTCATTTCAAAATACATTTGTATTCACTTGATATCAACTTCAAATTATTAACGTTTTATGGTTTATTATATATATTTTTTTTTTCTCTCTCTTTTTTAAAATATTTTTCATATTTTCAGTATTTTTGGCCAATTACCATTGAAGCAAATGCTATGGTAATATTATGATTGCACTTGTTAATTTATTAACTATGTGGTATTCTGTCTACACTTTATTACTAATTATCTCTTAGGAGATTTAATTAGAATGTTACAAGAACTTGATATGTTTTTTGAAATTCAAAGATATTATAATTATATATATATATATATATATATATATATATATATCTTTATGTTGTCGACAATATTTATATTAAAGCGCATCTGAAGCATGTTTAGAAAATTAATTTTTATCGTTACTATCCAAGAGAAAGACACTGCTGTCGCAACAAAAGAAAAAGATAAAAATACTATTGCAATCCTAATTGTATTAGAAAAATTTGATCTTGTTTTCATAGCCAAAGCAAAAAGCTCTAACAGCAGTGTTATGCCATGAATTAACTGGTGGAAAATAAATAAATAAATATATTAAACAAAACAAAACGAAACAAAAAACCATTTTGCAAAAAACTTCTATTTAACTATATTGATATTAGATTACACATGCTTTTAAGATGGTTGGTTCTCAAGAAAATATTTCAAGAAACAACGAGATATTTTCTAACACATTTACCGACTCATTTAAAAGCACCATACTTTTTTTTTCTTTTACGATAAATTAATTACATGTTGAGTTATGAGCGATTGTTTTAGAACGGTATCCCCCCCCCCTTTTCCCCCTTTCCGGTGATGTGACGTTCCGAAATTTCGTTCAAAACACCGATTTTTACAGCATTTTCTCAAAAATCGTCTGCCATTACAAACAAGAACGAAAAATCATGCGTCAAGCATAGATTATGTAACACTTTCCAACGCTTCCAAAATAATTTTACGAATCATACTCTTTAATAAGCTAAAAGATAACATCTAAGTAATCCGAATACTTTTATTCAGCCCTGTATAGGATCTATATAGATTTGTATATATACTACATAGGATGCTAAATTTTAGTTCAGTTAGGAAGCACGTAGGACAGTTTAAAATTCTCCGTCTGGAGTTAAATAATACGGAAATGTGTTCCCGAACTTTTGTGCTTCCCTGTATAGGATCTACAGAATTTATACACACCACGTAATATACAAAAAGCGATTTAAAATTAAAATCGCGTTCAGTAACTTAAAACGCACTTCCAGGAATTATTGTTAACATACAGTAGAGAATTCTTTTGTGTGTTCCTGTAAATGAACGATGACTGCTATACACACAATATTCTGTAGTAAGTCTCTTGTAACGAACCTTATATAAATTTCAATGCGTTTAAAATAGGGAAACATTATTTAAATATAAACCGCAGACGATTTTTCTCCATAGACGTAATGTAACGGAATTCTTTTGACTGTCCCTGTAAAGTAAGTATAAGTGCTATGCACACCCTATTCCATATTAAGCTTCTTCTAATGCACCTTAGTGATATATATAAATTTCAATGCGTTTAAAATAGTGAAACATTATTTAAATAAACCGCAAATGATTTTTCCCCATAGACCGCAATGTAACGGAATTCTTTTGAGTGTCCCTGTAAAAAAACTATAAGTGCTACACATTTCCACTGAAATAGGGAACATGCTATAGATAACGATTATAACATATAAAAATTGCAGGGCAATCCGAGCATATTTACGGGAGTTAGAGCACGGACAGACGGCAGAAGGCCAGACGGCAGGCGGCCAGACAAACCGAAGTCATAAACACTTTTCAACTAGGTTGGAAAGTGTTAAAAAAAAACGGGAAAAACAGTTCGATTACATAATTTCTTAATAAGAGTATACCTGTCAATTTAATAACGTTTACGAACAAAAATTAATTTAAAAATGTGTCAGAAAGTAGCCAATTTGGATTTGAGGACAACCTGAATGTCACCTGATTCATAACTTGACGATGGCTCATAGAAACAATTACAAAAAAAAAGAATGATAAGTTGATGCATTGGATAAAAAAGCCCCATTCATCATCACTCATGTTTTATTACGAGGTGGTAAAAAATAATGGTTGCTAACTGTATGAAAAAAAAAAAAAAAATTACAGAAGAAAAAGAGCTTTTTCCCCAAACGATTGTAGTCATACATTAATTATGTGACACAATTGATTGCGCAAGGCGACTTAGTATGAGCTTGCTCGTTTACTTTGGATGAAATATAAAGCAGTTCTCATGGATACCGTAGATTGACGTTTAGAGTAACATGATGTCCTATTGTTGCTGGGAGAAAAAAAAAATAGAAGAGGAATATTTATAGAATTTATAAATACAACAGTCTACTAATTATATGACACTAACAAGGCTGCGGATATATTTCATTACCGAATTTATCGAATAACATGCTTTTAGTAATATCGTCTTGGTATGCAAATGTTAAATTATAAGTGAAAATATTAATCATAAAACAAACAATTACTAGACGCAGTGAAAAACTTGAATTAAAATAGATAAACATTAACTAAAATAAGTGGAAATCAATTAAATATATTTAAAAAAATCATTTTAGAAAAACCTCTAACTGTATTGATATTAGATTACACACATGCATGCTTTTAATGTCATCCGATTCATAACTTGACGATGTCTCATAAGAGACAATTAGGAAAGAAAAATGATAAGTTGATGTATTGGATAAAAACGTTCAAAGTTCCATGCATCATCGTTCATGTTTTATTACGAGGTGTTAAAAAATAATAATTACTAACTGTTTGGGGGAACGGGGGCCAAAAAGGAGGAAAAAGAATCCCCCCTCCCCAAGTGCTTGTACTCACACATTAACTATGAGGTACAATTGATTTTAGAAGCCGACTTTGTATGATCGTTTATATACTTTGGATAAAATATAAAGTTGTTCTCATGAATACAGTAGAATGATGATTAGAATAACATAGTGCTCTGTTGTTTCTAGGAGAAAAGAGAGTGAGTAGGGGGAGGTTAGAACAAACCAATATTTACAGAATTTGTAATTAATATCGATTGCTGATTACCTGATGCAATAATAGGACTAAAGGTACACTACGTTACTGAATTCACATCGGATAAAAGGAGCAGGTTAACAGGGTAACCGGATAACAGTTTTTAGTGACACGTTCTAAGTATTAGATTAAAATTATAAGTGAAAAATATTGATTATAAAATAGAAGACTCTACTATACGCAAGTAAAAAACTGAATTATAAATTAATAACTGCTACAGCATGTGTAAAAGATTATAAGCAAAAACAAAACTAGAATTGGACAAAAATCTTGAATAACATTTTTATCATTTCATTATTATAAATAAAATAAGGTGTATGTGTCAATCAATCATACATTTTTTCTTTATTTGATCTTTGGATAATTTTGGTTTCTATAAGCATTTAAGTTACACCTGCTTAAGGTAAATTTATATCAGTAGATTTATGTTGTAAAATGTGTCAATTAATTGATGTCATTGGATAATTGAATTTCTCATAATTGAGAGCTTTCTATGTAATATAATAGTTTTCCCCAACTTTCATACCCCTATATAACTCTTCAAATGATATCTATATTTTAGAAAAACCTTTATGTAATAATTTTTATGTAATGTTATTAATTTATTCTTTTATTTTTTTATAAACATAACTGCAAAGAGTTAAATAAAAAAAAATAAAAAAATTCCATCTAATCCCTATAACTGTTCGCTGGAATCATAGAAATCTGCAGTTGGGAAACACTGAAATCTAGATAATATCAGTGAATTATATTACATCAACCATCAATTCCGGATAATTTTTTAAAATTTAGAAATGTGATATGTTAACGTACAGATCTAAGAATGTGTATTCTTTTATGGTGTACCAGTGGATAAGTGACATACGGAATGTGCAAGAAAATCTTTAAAATGATATAACAGTCACAACGGTCATTGTACATATAACAACATTGTACAGAGCAGAATCAAAGCACATACTTTTTTTCCCGAAAGACTCATATTCCTAAAAAGCAAACACGTTAACTGCCAGAGTCAAAGAAATGCAGTCTTTAAAAATAATCAGTTATATACATACTTAAAAAAAAAAAAAAAAAAAAAAAAAAAAAAAAAAAAAAAAAAAAAAATGTTACTTTCACAATTTCTATTCGGCGTAAAATAATTTCACTCTCATATATAACTTAAAAAAAAGAAGACTTTATTACGCAACAGAATTTTTCTGTGTGCAGTACATTATTACATTTTTTAAAGTTAAACAATGTTTTCGAACACATTTAAAAAAGGTACACACATTTTTATATTAAATTGTTAAAAAGCTAAAATACGAGCATAAGAACAAATAAAACATCCTATTATGAAAAAGAAAAGAACACTATAAACGAAAAATATTATTCTGCATCTCAGATCATTTTAATATAAGTCAATATTTTGGTTTATGCATTCGTAAAAAAAGATAAAAAAATACATTTTTCATAATTAATATAACCGTATAAAACAACTGATTTTTTTTTTCCTTTTTAAATGTTTAAGGAAGAAAAAAAAACTAGACGTTTAAATCCATTTATGGTTTGGAAAATATTAAGAGCAGGCGATATAAATTAGAATTATATATTCCTCATCATCCAATGATTACATACAGTAAGCGAAATATCAAAATATTCTGATTTTTGCACTTGTTTATATTACACATTATAAACACTTTTATGAATAATTATTTTATGTATTTTTTCCTATTCTTAATTATATAAAGAAAACTAATATGCTCATAGCTTTTAGTTACATTTTCAAATTTCTTATGTTATTATATCAAATGACCAATAATATACAGTTATGGTAAATTAATGTAAGTTTAATGCTATGAATGATGATTAATTATCATACGTACACTCGATGAAGTTTCACTTTGAGATTGTCTGATGATAACAAATTCAAATAGTCTATAATTTCTCTTTTGTATTTACCAAGAATCAAAGTACTCCAAGTAATCCGTAAGTACCATTAAAACTGATTTAATCAATGAACACAAAGAAAAGTTTCTTCAATTTTCTTTCTGTTTCTTTTTTTCTCCTGCTATCATTTTGCGGTCTACTGCCTTCAGCTAAATGGTGTGAAAGAAATATGAAAAATATCCACTTGGCATAAAAAAAGACATACATAAGCAGTTTAAAATACACATGATATATATGCATTAAATCCCATTAAATGGTCTCCTGTTAATAAAATCTTTCATGATATTGTAGTTTTTATGGCAGATATAATGTTATCGCTATTGAAAAAATAAAATATAAATAAACAATAGTGTTTCAGTTATATTTGCATACATTGGTAGAAAAAGGACCAATGTCCAAAATCAGCATTTTTAATCCATGTCCATCAGTCACTTTGTGAAATTCATTAGTTATAAGAATATATATATACATATAGTAAAAATTTCTCCCATTAAACCTTTATATATATATATATATATATATATATATATATATATATATATATATATATATAAACTAAGCTTAATGAAACATTGTCATAACACCAACTTAAACCATGAAATAATTAAGTATGAAATAATTAGTTGACAATGAAAGATTCCCCAACACACTTAATATGGAATCAAAAAACATTGAATGAATAAGAAATTAAATAAAAATTGAATCAATGGAATTAAATGAATAAAATGAAATGAAATTTGTGGAATTTAGACAGAATTATCAAGTCCCAATTGCCTAAATACCACAAATAAAATGAGATGTTTCATCTTCATATTAGCCAAACATTGCTAAAAAATATGATATTGGGACTACATCTCAAATACAATGATTCAAATCAGTGATAAAATAAAAAATCAAATTATATATATATATACCGCTAACCAGGTCCTTACCTGCCCGGCATGAGTGCCTAGCTTGACGAGTTAGGACCTTGGGAGCGGGGCGGAAATTGTCAGATCCACCTGACTATAGTTTTGTTGGCATCGCTGCAGTGCTTAACTCTCTAGTGGTTTGCTACAGTTCTCTTTGTTTGCAGGTTCAAGGTTTCCATTTAACTTTGTTGAATTTGCAGATTAAAAAAAAAGCAAAAATTAAGGAAGTGAAAGTAATTGGTCTCGTAATTTAGGACCTTGATCAGGTGACGAGACCATCACCTGTCTAGGCACACCCAGAGGTATAATTCACAGGGAACTTGGAGGACTTTGCACCCACGACGATGCTCAGACAGTTACTTCTAAGTATCTTTAAAGAAATAGTACGTTTAAAGAATAGTTATCAAATCTTAAAACAAATTTAAAGTCGCACATGAAACAGGAAAAGTCATGATATCAGTAATTAATCAGTCAAATATCAGTAATTAATCACTGATTAAAATAGTACTTTCTATTACTGAATTTTAAAATAAATATTTAATACAATTTTTTTTTTTCGTTTGTTCTCTGTGTTTTACATAGCTTGGAATTACCAGTACTTTTCTGTTATAAATTTTTGCCAGTACAGCACTTGTCTTGGAGCTAAGCTACACGAATACATTTTGTTTTATACCTTCGTTTAATAAATTTTCCCTATAAAAAATCTGTAGTCTATTAAGCACTAATCAATGTTGAAACTAAACAGGGAATGAAAAAAGCTTTAGTCATTCCGCTAATTAAAAGTTAACCAAAACACAGAAAAAACTCGTCTGCTATTTCTTCCGTTTAATGCAAATCCGTCTTATTTAGCACTAATTAATGAAGTTGTCACGGACCATAAGTATAACGAATCCAGTGACAACAAGCAATAACGCTGTGCAAAAATGAAAAGAGACTGCTCAGCATCTTGCCGTTAATTAATTTAGGAAAATAGCGAGGAGAGGAATTCAATTAAACGCAACGTAATTAATAACAGCAGAAATCAGGACAAAGCTCATTAACACCCCGTAATTAATAATTTCGATAATATATTTAGAGGACAACACAGTAAGACAGCTGGATTGTATCATTTTAGCAAACTATGCCAGGATGTGCACAATTTGCGTCACAAAATTCGTCGAGCAGTGTTCAAACTTATTATTAATTAGCATTTTTGTTGTAACAAGAACCATTACGTCTTTAATGTGTTCGTCTAAAAATATTCATTTTTCTCTGTTTCTTTGGACAAGTCGTTAGTGGGTTTGGCTGTTTTCTTAAAGGCGTAATGAATTTTGTGTGTTAATTAACAGTTAAACAAGTGCACACACACTAATGAATAACGGTATAAAAATAGCTCAGCGAAATCATTTGCAAGATGTTTTCCCTTTAAATTAAGCCTGACTTCTATTTTTAATTACTTAAATCTACAAATCACGATACATAAATATCAATATCACCTTATTAAATTGTTTTCTGTTGAAAATTTTCAAATGGATAAAAAAAAAATGGACTAAAATAACTTAGTAATAACTCTGTCGACATTTAGCTAAAATTAGTAAATTTAGATATCAACGTAAAAACCAGATATTTTAAGGATATGTTTCAAAATACATTAATTTTATTTATATACTTATTATTATTATTTTTAATGAAACATTCTATTTTTCTTTCTTATCCACAGAGATTTGAATAAAAATATTTCTTAACCATTAAAATATTAATTAGCGAAACTAATATTTTCTGTTTTAGATAACTATAATATTTTAATTCTATTTTTTTTCTGTATATTATCCCGTTTCTGTGGTTATTTCTAAAAAAGAAAAAAAAACTGTTCGATTAGAAATTATTTCAATGATTATTACTTGCAAGTGACATAGTTTTAGTTAAAAAATATGTCAGAAAGTTTCTTGAGTGGGGGAAAATATTTCATATACAAGGTTTGGTGAAATATATCAATGGATGTATATCGTGATATATATTATGATATATAATATCCGATATTTATTTTCAAAATATCATGATGTTTGATAATTTCGATATTTTCATGTATTTGATATTTATTTTCAAAATATCAATGTACATTTTATTTTTTATATGTTTAATAATTCCATATATTTTATATTTTCTAAATAAAGTTGTGCATGATATTTTCAGACAAAACAAACGCAAATAAATTCGTTAATTGTTATTTACTGCATGGTTCTGGTATGAAAAACTCTTGCCTCTGGTAATGAATTTTTTAGTCAAAAAAGAAAAATATGTAATCTTTTCCAAGCTTTGCGTTGGAAGGTGAATTTTTAAATGTAAGAACCGATAATTAGGCCGGACAATATTAACTTAAGAACTTCCACTGAAAGATAAAGAGTCTAATTTAGATAACTAGTGATTTACAGCTTCATTAGAAAGAATATTTTCTGGTTTTGGTTTAGTTCAATTTAAACTTTAAACTGTATAAAAGATTTAGGAAGGAAAAATCAGACAAGAGCTTACATTTCTGTTCAATTTTTTTCATTGTATAAGGAATAAAATTTTCATGATATTTATTAAAACCTATAGTTTTGTTTTTGATGAGCGTAAAAATAAAACGTTTAACTTTTCAGAAAATTGTTTTCGTTTGCAATTGGTAGATTTTCACTCTTGCTGTAAGTGAAATTAAGAAAGAAAGAAAGAAAGAAAAAATTAAGTTTTCATGCTAAGTGCAATATGTTTTAGTTTATAATTTACATTAAGTCTGAAAATATTTATAATCATCGGTAAGTTGACTTTTTAAAAATATCGGATATATATCACAAATATCGGATATATATCACAAATATCGGATATATATCACAAATATCGAATATATATCAGAAATATCGCTTTTTTTAAATAATATTATGTTATTTACGAACCTTGTAAACATTATGAAAAAATAACACTAGAGCTTTTATTACCTTTCTTTCAAAACAAGTCTAACACCAATCATTGAAAACTAATTTTTTTGTTTAACGTGTAATTGATTTGTTTTTAGACGGCACAATATGATTAGAATTTGCTGAAAAAAAAAAAAAAAATGTTTTTTATTCCTAAGTTCTGTTACATATCTCAGATTCTTAAACGAAGGTTGAAATTGCAAATAAAAACCATACTAATACTAAATATTGTCTCAAGACATGAATATCATTAATATGAATAAATTGCCACTGTTTTATTTTTATTGTGTGACAAAATTTTCAAATCTATTCCAATCATTAACAGTTTGAAATGTCCAAAATATTAGTTTTAGCTTACAGTAATTGGATATGAGATTCAGATTAACAAATTTAATGGAAAATGACATAATTTGATTTCAGGTGATGGCAACAAGATATAAATGTGTTAAATGTTATTCTATATCTAGGTTTTCCTTACACGTTTTGCAGTTTTGGAGAAAGACTGATATATTTAAATATATATGTAGGATTTCAGTTTAAACACTTAATTTCCTTTATGACGTGTATGATCATCAAATTAACTGACGCTCTAGTACTATTATTATCCATGATTTAAATGCACGAGTTATAAAAAGTTTAGATCGCGAGATCAGAATATCTTCAAAATTGAAAAAGAGCCAGTCTTCTAATTGTTATTGTGAAGCAAGCATCGAAATGAGAAATAGCCAGTAAAGGCGCTGTTAGGCCTAGTTGGATTATTGGAAAATAAATATATTGTACGTGTTGGGCGAAAAGTGTATATAGCTGTGAAGAAATTATTAGTAAAGTATTGTAAAGTTATCTATCTGGGACTGTATTAAAGTTTATATTTTGTTATTCAACGTCTAGTCGTTCATATAATTCCAGTAAATCAACTGTTCACATATCTTTTTTCTTACACACACATATATATATATATATAATTTGACGTATATATATATATATATATATATATATATATATATCATCATCATCATCATCAACCGTTTTCAATCCACTGCTGGATGTAGGTCTCCCCCAGATTTTTCCATTGTTGCCTGTCTAGTGCTTTAGTCATCCAATTAACACCGGCCACTTTTCTGATTTCGTCACTCCATCTTACTTGAGGTCGTCTTCTTGGTCGTTTTACATCTCTGGGATACCACTGTAGGGTGTTTGTGCTCCATCTATTGTCTTGTCTTCTTGCAATGTGCCCAGCCCATTTCCATTTTAGCCATTTAATTCTCTCGATAATGTCAAAAACTTTCGTCTGACTTCTTATCCACGTTATTCTCTTTCGGTCTCTTCTGGTTATGCCTAGCATACATCTTTCCATACTTCGCTGTGTTGTTTGTAATCTTTGTACCATCCGTTTTGTTAGTGTCCAAGTTTCTGCTCCATAAGTTAGTGCAGGCAAAACACATTGGTTAAACACCTTTCTTTTCAAACAAAGAGGCATGTTACTTTTCAGAATAATATTGTTCTTCCCAAAAGCACTCCATCCATTTCTTATTCTTCTATTGATTTCATTCATGATACTGTTGTCTGAAGATATTTCTTGTCCAAGGTACACATAACTTTCAACATCTTTAATCTCAGTGTTGTTGTAGACGATTTTCTTTTTTGATGCAAATGAATTGAACATCACCTTAGTCTTTTCCAAATTTATTTTTAATCCCACATTAATGCTAGCTTCTGCCAAATCTTTTAGCATATTTTGCAATTCTTCAGGGCTATTACTGAAAATTAAAATGTCATCAGCAAACCGGAGATGGCTTAAATATTCCCCATTTATTCTAAACCCTTTGTTTTCCCAATCCAGCTTCTTGAAAATACTCTCTAAGACAGCAGTAAAAAGCTTAGGCGAAATGGTGTCTCCTTGTCTTACTCCTCTTTCAAGCTTGATCTTCGCTTTTCCTTTGTCCAAACGGATGGTGGCTGTTGCTTTCTTCTAGATCTTCTTTATGATATTGATATAAGGTTTGTCTATACCAATGTTCTCCAGAGAAGTAATTACTGCAGATGTGTAGACCGAATCAAATGCTTTTTCATAATCAATAAAGGCAAGACAGAGAGGTAAATTATATTCTTTATATTTTCCTATAACTTCCCTTACTGTTTGAATATGATCCATTGTGCTAAATCCACTTCCAAATCCTGCTTGTTCTCTAGGTTGAGCTGAGTCCAGAGCTGATTCAAGTCTTGTCGTTAAAACTTTGGTGAAAATTTTATAAATCACTGACAGATATATATATATAGGAAAAAAATTGACGATTGACATACATAACTTACCATTTTATTTTACTTAATTTTTGAAGTCATTTTTCAAAATCTATTACAATTAAGTTAAAACATCAGTCAGAAATATTCAAACTGTCAATTTCTTAGCCATGGCAATTAGTTGTGAGAAATGTTATATTGGAAAATAGCAATATTTCACTCTTGTCTTTTCTTGTAGCTGCTTTATATAAATCAATTTATAACAACCACATGAAATGTTATTACAGGTTAGCATTCATTTCAAGGTAATTAGGACATAATTACAGAGCAGTTTCTACCGACAAAAGCAACCGGTGTTTTAAGAGTTCTTAAACATGAGAATTACGTCAGAGAAAGAGGCAATTGCTATTTAGTATCAAGTGAATTTATAGACAGATCTCCTTTTTATGAAATTTATAATGAGAAAGTGTGATTTGGAACTTTAGAAAATTTTTAGTGTTGACCTAATTTTGAAAATAATTTGTTCCATTGCGAAAACAATTTAATTCCGTTCCATTTCCATTTTATTTATTCTCTTTTGGTTTGTATAGACATATATCACATGAATTCAATTCCTACTAAATTTCAGGTTATCATTATCATTAATGAAAAAAAAAAAGCATCAACTATTGAATAATGAACAAATTTCAATTTATGGAAGTGGAAATTATTTTCAATATGAAAAATGAAGTGCATTTGTTATGCTTTGATGATTATAATAATTGCTTGAAATCCTAACTAGAAAATTTATATTAATTAGAAACGAACAATAAGTTAGAAATTGTTACATATTTTATTTAATGCGAAACATTACAGAAAATTCCTTGGTATGTCAATAAATCATATTTTCCGAAATTGATCTTAATATATGTTATCTTTAAAATATTTTTTTCTTATTATTTATGTAAATACAATGTCAAAAATCATTTTTTCTTAAAAAAAAAAATCATGCTGTGAAAGGTCAAAATATGTATTTAGTCACAAAGCAAATAAAAACAGCAATCTTTTAAACGTAAAATGACAACTGACCTTAATATTTGTTATCTTAAAAATATTATTTTTCTTATTATTTATGTAAATACAATGTCAAAAACCATTTTTTCTTTTAAAAATAATCATGCTGTGAAAGGTCAAAATATGTATTTAGTCACAAAGCAAATAAAAACACCAATCTTTTAAATGTAAAATGACCACTGAAATATCTAATAAAAATAAATTGGGTATTGTTTACATGTTTTATCAGAAATGGTGCATTATGTAAAATACCTTGAAACAAAAATCTATGAAGTTAATACACCCTTTATGACTCAAAGAATAATTAGCTTTTGAAAGAAAAGTTATTATTTTAAAACTTTTTACACTCTTAAGTTTAATAAGGTCAACAATTGCTTTACAACATTTACTGATTTAAATGTAAAAAGATCCACTAAAAAAAAAAGAAAAAAAGAAAGGAAAAAGAAAGAATAATGTTACAGGTTCTTCCAGAAGAAGATTGTGGCATAATATATACCTTTTCTTACGTGTACATTGTCAAGATTTCATTTTACAATATTGTCTTTAAGACTTATTTTATTTTATTTAATCTTTATTATTTATTAACTTTTAAAACTGAAATATTTTCATTTAATGATTTTTTAAATGATATTTTAAACACACTTCAATCGCGTCTGATTACGCAAGTTTAACCCGTTTACACTTAAAACAAAATATAACTGCGCGCGCTTAAGACACTAAAATTATCGAAACCAAAAAGGTTGCTGCAAGTAAGCGAAATCTTTGGCGATTTCTTCGTATATTAATTCATAGCATGTGGCTAATACGTATGTACCGTTTTTAATAAATTTCAAAACTTTACTTGAATACATATTTGATATTTTTTCCATGAATAAATTTTTAGTGTTGTCAGTAAGCCATCTAAAAAAATATATTAAATGTAAAAAAAAAAATCGATTAGAGTTTTCAATAATAATAATAATAATAAATCGTTTTCACCTTATATTCTATAGCTTGAGTATCCGTATATCTCGGTATATCCTCTAGTATAGCTTAATGACACAAAAAAGAAGAGAAAGGTGTAAACAAAAAGTCAATTAATTTCTTGAAAGTTAATGTCCTGTTATTTTGAAAGATGCGTTTCTTAAAACAGATTTGGAAGAACCTCTTTACTTGGAAAAATGCCAGACGCTAAACACCTGAGTGAATGAAGTAAATTCTCCTAGGATGCAAAAATAAATCTTTTTTGTACGGCAACCAAGCTGTAGTGTCCCCCATTGTCAACTGGATATATGTGCGAGAAATTATTTCTCATTAGAGAGAAACCGGATAGGTTTACAGAATTCGCTGAGGTTTGGTAAGTTGCTGCAGAAAGGAGCCGAGGTTAGGAATTATATAGACAGGAATTTTACATGAAGTAAAAGAGCTTTGTCAAAAAAATAGTTTTCCCCGCTCAACAACGTGAAACCTTCTGACTCATTTTTAAACATAAAAGCATGATACTTGCAGGCTTGAAGTGATTTGTAATCGTTTTTCGATAAATGAATTATACAACTGGAGTTATAAGTAATTGTTGTATCCTGACGTCAGTTTTTCTTTTCCATCATTCCAGCTTTGTCGCGTCCGAAAATTCGGTTCAAAACGTCAACTTGGACAGCATTTTCTTAAACATATTCTGTTTTTTCCAAAATAATAATAATAATAATAATAATAATAAAACTATTTCGATTACAAAGTTTCTGAATAAGAGCTCTTGCCAGTTTCATGCGTTTGCGAACAAAAATGAAGTAAAAAGACTGTCAGACAGTTAGCTAGTTATTTGGATTTGAGCCTTAATGAATAAAATGGAAAAGATAATGGTATTCAAAGATGTATACGGTAGATTCTCAACTATCTGATTCTCAGTGTTATTTGTGCACCTCTAAATTGGATTGGGACACAAAAAAATATAAAAAAAATCACTGTTTTTAGCTTAAAACATACTCTTGAGCTTTTGGAGTAAAAGGATACAGACCGTATGTAAATACAATAATTAGATAAAAAGATATATATATATATATTCAGTACCTGTAGTTGAACGCCATCATCTAAGGATTTAAATGCATTTATTTATCTCATATATATTCTTCAAGATTTGAGATATTTAAAATTGATATATCTAAATTTCTATGAAATACAAGGTTATCAAACTTCGTAAAACGTTTTTCAGTTATATATTCTTTAAATTGTTTTCAGGATTTCTAAGTAGTTTTGAAAAAAAAAAATTTAAAAATATGATTCTCGTAAATAAAAAATACTAATAAAGAATAATTTTTTTTTTTTTTTTTTTTTAAGTTGCTAAATCTTTTAAATGTTTTTTTATTATTATTTATTATATATATATATCAAAACAAATTAACATTTATTCATTTCTGCATACAAAAATGAAAAAAAAAAGTATGCAAAAAGAGTTATTCTTTAAGAAGATAATATCAAATTTTAAACGTTCCTGAATTTAAAAGTTTTAAATTTAAAAATTAAATTTTGAGTTTATTTTTAATTATAAAAAAATTACATTTAATATGAAATGTATAAATAAATATACATTTAAAAAAAGAGGCGAGCAAAAAGTATTTATAAGTAGAAATTTAAACTTTTGTGTTCCGAGCCATCTTAATATATTTAATTTTTATTTTATACTGGAGACTACTTTAATAGCATCGTGTCCAAAATATGATCAAAATTTCAATGCAACAAGACCAAAATGACACTTTCATTATCGTCGTTTTCGTAACGTGATGTGAAAGACGAGTGGTATCCAAGTCACTGTGACGTCGAAATGTCCCATTATGTAATGAGTTGTCAATGATTAAAAAATCGGTCATGGTGACTTCACAATGGAGTCACGAACTGAGAGTCATCTGAAAAATTTAATGTGATGTATGAACGAAGTCCGCTTTTAAGCGATGTGACTCTACACATTTGTGACGATTGTGAAGTCATAGGGACCATCACATCAACTGCCTGCGTTATTTAGGGCTGCACAATCTCTTTGCCTGAAAGTCGTTTGCTAACATAATTTACAAAAGGTAATCTTCGCTTTGTTTAAGCAAATCAAATTATTCTATTCTAAAATAGTGGTAACTTGGTAGATAGACCACGAGTCACAGGTTGAGCACGTTTACATTACGTTATAAATGCTAGGATTCGCATCTAGATCGTCAAGATTATTCTCATGATTTGGAAATTACCATTTTAATAGATTTATTAATTTAGCATGTTATATTAATTTCTTTTGATTCTCACTATCTTTGTCAGGGGATGTCATATTATTTATAATAGAACATTTACATACAATGGGCATGATTTCTACATATACTATTGTATGTTCAATACTTTATTCATTTGTTTAGTTCAGTTTTCTCGGTTATTTCATATTACGACTTTTTAACTACAAATCACTCTCAAAGTTTGATTTAATATTTCTATGTGTGTGTGTGTGTGTGTGTGTGTAACACTAGAACAGATATATTTTTATAATTCGGCATCAGTAAAGATAATAAGATTTTAACTTTTTAAAGTTTTGAATTTTATTTTTCTTAACAATAGTGTTTTAGATCAATCCAACCTTTTTATTTATGTATTTATTATTTATTTATTCATTTTTTTTTTTAAATATAAGCTTATTTAGTAGTAAATGAAATAATAATAAAAAGAAAAAAAAAACGGAATCAGAATATGATAAAATTTTTATTGCTCTTTAACTGTCTTTCGTTTGACTGTTTCAGACCAGACCGTAGCTTTTAGAATTATACAGTTATGTAATCATTGTCTAAATGCAACTTCTTGATTATTAAAAGCTTTAAGTCTAGAAATTTGCACAATAATATTCTATTTATAAGGTGCCGAAATAATAATATATAGATACATTTGTTTTTCTTTTTAATGGGTACATTGAATAACAGATTTCTTCATTGCAATCTAAAAATATTAAAATTTTTGAATTTGATAAGGATCGTCTCCATCTCTCTCTCTCTCTCTCTCTCTCTCTTTTTTCTTTTCAACCCCATCTTTCTTTCATTTCTTTTTTGTTTTCCTTTTCTTTACATTTAATAAACCTCTAAATACACAAATTTATAAATAAATTATCTCGTTATTTCACAAAATCTAGAACATCGACGTCATTAAGTCTTTTTAACGCCCTTTAACTACGATAGATTTTTAATGCTTCATTTGACAGTTATAATCTCAGCAAAGATTTCAGGTTTCAAAATTAATTTTCAAGTATTTATGTGATTAAGTTATGGTCTATGGAACTATTTAATGAAACCCTTGAAATGGAGCTTATAAAAAAGTGATCTCAACAACTGAAAAATTATGAACTTTGAATATCATTTTAATCTTTTAGATCTGGAACGATATTCCCACAATTATGATGATTCAGCATATTTATAATCTGGGATTTCACTTACGGATTCTTCGATATTCTTTTCTTTCATTCTTTCCCCATTCCTTTCGTAATACAGTCGAACCTCGTTAACACGAACACTCAAGAAGAAACTTTTTTTGTTCGTGTTAAAAGTAGTTCGTGTTATCCGACATGTTATACATTGCATAGAACTGGATGGGGCAATCGGAAACAGTTCGTGCTAACAGTAATTCGCGTTAAGCGTGTTCGTTTTAACGAGGTTTTACTGTATATCGAATGTAAATATTCAATTTTTTACATATAGTAAAGAAAGTGTAGTAAACGTATAGTAAAGAAAGTAAAGTTTGAAAATAAATTCAGCTTTAATAACTAAAAGTACTTTTTGTAGTATACTAAATATAAATCATACAGGAAGTTAACACTGTTTCCAGGATCTACGTTTACGATTGATATCCAAATGTCCGAAATCAATAATATATCAAAAGAGTATTATTGATATTTTAGTTAAGTTCAGCAACTGAAAAAAAAATATTCAAAAAATGTCAGATGTGGAACTAAATGCTGTTGAACACATGATCCACGTAAGCAATTCTATACCTGTGAAATATTTTATAATGTTTTTCATGTTGTGAAATTTCATGAAATAAGTTAAATGTGCGAGATCCCTTTGATCGTCCAATAATTTTTCGTTTTTCTTTCAAAACACTAATAACAATAAGCACATTTTAATATTCAAATACTTCAAGTTTAAAAAAAAAATAATAACTTTTAGAGCTTTTCGTGGAAAATAATAATAAAAAGGAAAAATGGTACACATTTCTGAAATGTACACTGAAAAAAAAAAAAAAAATGCTGATTTTACGGTATAATGCTAGCATCCCAGCTGCCAGTATTATACCGTAAAATGAACATTTTTTTTTTTTTTTTTTTTTTTTTTTTTTTTTTTTTGCAGTGTGGAAGGAAGTTATAAAAAATGCTTACCTATAAGGTAATTTATAAAATCTAAGCAATAATATTTTTTTTTTTTCAGAGATATAAAATTAAACTTCATGCTTCCTGAACCATAAAACATTGACTTACTACAAATTTCTGAAGTCGCATCCCTTTGATGCAGGTTATTATCAAATCTTTTAAAAGTAACGTTTTTAAAATTTATCTAAAGTTCCAACAGAGAAAAAAAAAATCGGAACTGCTTCAATATCGATTAAGAAGGGCCAGTCATAAATCTTCCGGCGGAATCGTAAATCACGAATGAGAAGATCATTATAACGAGAGTCAACATTCTTTAAATATATAAAGTTGACATTTTTCTGTCTAGCTAATCTGCATAGTTAGCTGTATATAATATTTTAAAATAAATCACTAAAGAGAATTGATAGAAATAGATCATTTAAATGCGATAGGTTTTCTACATTTTAAAATGTGATTAAAGTACAAATATATAATAATAATAATAATAACAATAATAATAATAATAATAATAATAATAATAATAATAATAATAATATATTCCTAAACCGTTAGTTTCAGTTGCAAAAAGATTTAAAATGTTGCTGTTCATTATATGAAAGTCTATTTACATCAAAATAGTTATATTTAAACAAATTACGAAATTTGTGGTTTCTATAGGATCCATAAATTATATTTAGAAATTTTTTCTCCATGCTTTAACAAGCAAAACAGTGATAATTCCATTTTTGCACTGCTAAAATTTATTGAATTTTGATACTTAGAATTTTGTGAATTTTTAGTGTCTTTTGACTTATAAAAACGAAAGAAAAGTAAAAATAAAACATGTTTGAAACTGTAAGTGTACCTCTAAAACTAACGGTTTAGGAAATAGCTATTGGTCAACGATAAGAAAAAACACTGTATATCAAGTTTTATATAAAGTTCAAGCATGCACTGATGTAGATATCGGCGCAAAAAAAACCTTCATAATAACAGCAAAACAGTTGGCTGTTAATTTTGTTCAGAAAGCATCGACGAAGACTTGCGTAAAACAAAGAGGCTTATCTTGTTTAAATTCAGTATACAAGAATCTCCACTTTGATCTTCTCGTGGTTGTCACGATGACATGTTTACCCACGCTTACTGTACATTACACTCGTCTGATGTCTTTCTTTGAATATATTTTTTTTTGTTCTGTGTTTGAACAGAGATGCTGTTTGTCGCAGAAAGAAAAAAAAGTGAGATTCTGTGAAAAAAAAAAGCCTCCAAATGACAGTTCTCTTGTAGTTTGAGTGGATGTAAACTTTGCATTTTATTATTGCTGCATATTATCAATGTGTGTAATATGTAAAGTTATATGAATAAATTTCATGAGATTTTAATTTAAGTGTTTTCATCAAAATAATCCAGTTAACAATGGCAGAATTAGAAATGGTTAAAAATGGTAAGAATGAAGTAAGAAGGGGAAAAAAAAAAGAAAAAAAAAGAAGAAGAAGAAGAAGGACAGAGACTCATTTAATAATGTGTTATTTAAATTCATTGCAGCGAAGGGGGATAACGATGCTAATAAGTTCTCAAGAAATGTATGACAGATTTTAATAAATATTACAAATATGTTAAGCACGTTTTAGAAGTGAATTTTAAAATTTCTGGCATTTAAATTTTCGCAGTTAAATGCCACCTGATTATTACGCACAATTTGTCAAGAATGGATACTTTAAATGTCTTATTTTGAGGCGCAAGACATTTTATAACGAACTTGGACAATGGATTTTTTACACTGGTTTTGATTATTTTTGACAGTTTTTGGCTTTTTTTCGTGATGACAGTGACAAGATTGCTCTGATATGATTTCAAGTTTTTGATAGACATACATTTGAGGTCCAAGCAAAATATGCCGTTTTAAAAAATATTAAAAAAAATATTTTCGATTTAAAAGATTTAGATGATTCTAATAGTTTACTTTGTTTCAACCAATTTGCGCTGGAAAGACATGCCACGCACGTCTTTTTGTGAATTATTTGCATAGCTTTGAAGTCCCATTCGACCATTTTTTTAATAGTAATCTTTGTCTTATTTAATAAAAGAAATTATGAGATAAACTACGAAGATTACCAATTAAAAAATAGGGGTAATGTGACTTGGCATCTATGCAGCTAATTCACAAAAATACCTGGCACGAAGCACGTCTTTTGAACGTAAATAAGAGATCTAGGGGGGAAATTTACAAACATACTTTTTTATTATAAATTAGCTGATCCCCCCTTAATCTGTTAAATCTGCCTTAAATCTGTTAAATATTTAATCTTTTAAAAAACGAAACACTGGCCCGGACCACCACTCCCTTCATTACCGTATATCGGGCGTACTGCGTGGAAAATTTCTTAGTTCCACCTTTCACCGCCAAGGGGCGCATTATGTTCTAAATAAATATATTTCCGAACGAACCTCCGGCACGGGTCCCCTCTGCCTACGGCACCGTATAGGATAATAAGTGAATAATAATTTTTTTAAGCTTATGAAGGACCCCCGAACACGAAAATAAAACCGGAAAGCTGTTGGACAAATTGTAAAAAAAAATAGATTTTTTCATAAATGGTGGTGATACAACTTATCTGTAGGTGACCAAAAGTGCTGAAGTTATGTACCAATTCTTAAGAAAATCCAAGAATTATTACTGTGAAAAAAAAAAAAAAAAAAAAAAAAAAAAACATGAAGCTAAAATTACAAGCTCCCTCTAGTGGTGAAAGAGCAGTACTAAAATTATAACCGCATTTTTACAAAAATTAGATTTGTGCATTCAGAACATAAATTTATGTATAAATGCATACTTTTCAAATCGATAAATGGAATAGTTTTAATAATTTTATAGAGCCAAATTATCCACAATGCATTTTGAAGATGGCATTTTGAAAGCGATGTTTAATGAGTTTTTAATTAATATTTCGGCTAGTTATCAAAATATTAAAATTCTGATTCTCAGATGCACCAGGACAGGTGTTGGACTATCCTCACCTAAATTTTCAGCCTTCTAGGTGCGCTAGATTTTCCTAGCCATAGCACACACACACGCGGACAATACAGAGAGAGATACTCAGAGAGAGACTTTCTTTTATTAGTATGGATTAGACTCCGGTAAGGCATATTTTGCGAAATTATACATTGCGTGTATAACCATAACATTTATTTTTGAATATCCTATGAAGTCATCTAATATAAAAATGAGCCACATTTGAAATATATTACCTAAAATGATTCTCATAATAATTATAATAATAATGAAAGTACGTGTATGTTGAAAAGAGAAAAATATTATTTTTTCAATATATAAAATGAAAAACGAAAAATTTTTTATATTTAAATAACAATATAAAGTAGCAATCATAATAAAAATGATTGTTGAAACACACACTTTTATATTAAAGAAAGTTATTTATACAAGAGTATATGATCTTGAGAAGATTCTGATGTCAATTTTCTTTGGAACCGGAATTCTTTATGCCTAACAATCTAGAACCCACGTCTGGATGTAATAGAAAAGTATATGAGGACTATTGGAAACTAGAGAAATTCTATATTTTATTCGTATATAAATTCATGCATTAAAAAAAAAAAAAATTTCTTTTTTTTTATATATATAATTATTATTAATCTGACTGCTTATACCAATTCAAAAAAGATTTATGCTTTTAAGAAATTCGTTAAAAGTTTTTCTTTAAATTCTCATCATTATAGTGTACAATTTTATATTCAAACTAGTAAATAAATCATCATGTTTTTTTTTTTTTTACACATATTCATGTGCTTTTTAATTTGCTATTTGTTTTTATGAAAATTTTGAATTAGGCATTAATTTCAAGGTCCTTTTTGTTAGATTTTTTTCCAAAAGACTTAAACTAGTTTATTAACTTATAGATTTGACTATTTTTTTTTTAACTTATTGAATGTAATAATGAAAACCACTCTTTCCTTTCAGGGTGGATAAAAATCACGAAGATGGAACGATGACAAAATATAATAATTTTTGTTATGGTTTAATTTAATAACAAAAAGATTCTAAACTAAATTTATTAAATTGTAACTCAAACAGATGTTTGGCTAAGAAAGCATAGTCTTAATATTAATATAACTGAGGTCGTGAGATATTTATCAACTCTTATATGTGACATCATAGACGGACAGGATTATATGAACGTGACCATATGTTAAATTACCTCCATTACTTTATACATAATCAGAAGTTAGCTATTATGCTGTCTCAATTCTCTCATTATTGTCATTTAATTGTGACTCTTCCGAAAAAAGTCATAAAATCATTAGAGATCTGTAAATGACTACCTTCCAGCCGCTGCGTTTTGAGTTCATCTTTATTTCAAGATTAGGTTATGTCTTGGATCATTAAACATCTTCTGATAATTAAGCAACTTTATAATTAACCAAACAGATTCAAACAAAAAATTAAAATGAATAGCATTGTAGAGGACATAGGTGATATAGCATTTCCGCAATAATTAAAGAAAAATTGCTACATTCTAATGTTTTAATATTAAGTTTCTAAAAGCATTTTTAGGGCACATCATATATTATGTTCCTCTACCCAGTTGTACATCAGTGTGTTTCATGACTATATTTTATTTATTAATTGGCTATTAATCTGTATTCACAAACTTTTAATAGATGTACTAATGGAATGATTTTTACAAGAACTCAATTTTGGTGCCAGTTGAACTTGGTTAATTATATATACAGCTTGAATCTTACACGAATCCGATTTTAACGAGCAAATCAAAGGGAACAGTTGGTCTTATATAAAAATATATCAAAGAAAATTCGGTTTGTTATCGAGAGCTTATTTTTCTTACGTTCCCTAAATAAAATATTTTTGTTCATGGATGTTATTATACTTTTAATGAAACGTAAGAAAGAATGTATCATTATGTAATCATCTCTGTTACATCTTCTTTTCAAAAATAAAAAAAATATGGTATTAATTTCCATTTCTGAGTTCGTTGAATTAATTAGAAAAACAAATTACATGATGTGAGTTAGTCCAAACAATAATAATAATAATAATTAATAATGACGATAATGTCTTTTGTAATAGAGTTACAATATATGCTTACCATTAATATTGAATTTAAATCAGATAATATTTAAGTTTATTTTATCCAGACATGCAATTTTAATCGATATTACATCTTATTATTTCCATATTATTGGACTCAATCTCATTCTATCAAGTGTAACATTATTTAGAAATAATAATAATGTTCCCAGCGTTCGTTCTATACGCCCTAATCATATTCAAGCAAAATATCACTGATCAATTAAACTGAAGTAAACAATATTGGACAACTATTAAAAAATAAATTAATTAATTAATAAAAATAAGTGGAATTTGCTTAACTATTTATCTGTATCAAATGAGAAATAATATTTAATGACACTGATAATAATTTAAAAGTAATAAATTTTATAATAGATTATGAGACGGGGTAATGTTATAAGCTATTGAAGTAAATTTATATCAGCTCTCTAAATAAATCAGAACAATAATAAATATGCATATTTATAATTTTTTTAATTTATATTATCCGAAAATGCATTTTTTTTTCATTATTTATCATTACGGGTCTTTATGAAATACGGTGGAAGAAAATATGGCTTCTTTCAGAGAAAGTCAAATTATTGAAAAGCTGAATGCTAACAATTTTTTTCAAAATGCAAGTTCAAAATTAAAATATTTTTAATAAAAGAAGATTTATATATGACATATGTACGAGCGCCCTAATATGATAAATAAACTCTATTAATTGCGTAAATTGTATAGCATGAAACTTAAAGAAAGGGAAAATGAGGTAAAACATATAACTAAAATTCTTGAAACAATAGATAAGTTAAATGCTATAGGCAAAAGTATTAACGATTGCCAATATATCTGCATTATTTTTGTCTTCTCTTACTCCCCACCTATGACACTGTCATAGAACAGTGCTTGAATATACACCGAAGGATAAATTAATACCTCAGTCTTTTATACACAGTAAATTAGTAGACGAGTTTTATCGTCATAATTACAATCCGAAAACCCCACAAAGGCATTCACAACTCAAACTACAATAACTAAAAGAAAGAATCCAAACTGCTCGCAATGCCATATGAAAAATGACTCAAAATCAGGATTTTGGCATAGAAAAAACAAAAATCTCTAAAACCTCCGTGTACAATAATAAAGGTACAAAGAAAAAAAAAAAGCATATACTTCCGCATTATTTTTCGAGACGAACGAACATAATATGATTTATTAGAATAAAAATGAAGGGGAAATAAACAAAATAACATTCAGATATGTTCTGTTTGTATACCAGATATCATATTAAATCTAATATCAGTAAGAAAAGCCACACAGAATGGCTGCAAACTGATTTTTGAAAAGGGTAAATGTAACTTAATGTAGTATAATGCGGATATCATTCTTTGAGGGGAAAATTAACAATAATTTACATAAAGTTGTATTAGATAAATTTACAACCACAAATTATGTGAAATGTACATACAATTTCAAAAAAAAAACTTTTTTATTATAGAATAGAATACTCGGTCACAAAAGTTATGGATCCATTTAAGAAATAATATCAAAGCAGTTAGTTACTGGAATAAACATAAACAACTACAAACATGAAACCCTCTATGAGATTTGCATTAAAATAAAAATAACTAACATGTCATATCCCAAATCCGATCAAAACAGTGAAACTAGGATTCTTCAGTTAATACTTACACAGACATCTGTGGTCATAGCCAAACTCCATTCATAGGTCGAAAAACCCATTTTATAACATTTATTGATGATTTCACCCGATTCATCATAATTTATCTATTGTCAAAAAAGAGCAAAGTCCCATCAAAACTTAAAGAATACATAGCCATGGTAAATAACAAATTCAGTAAAAATCCGGAAATGTCCAAATAAGACAATGGAGATAAATACATAAATAATTATATAGAAATTAATTTAAGACAAAACGACAAACAGCATCAACTAACTGTACCACATTGCCCCTCTCAAAACGGCGTGGCAGAAAAAAACAATAGGACACTATTAGAAATGACACGCATTAAACCTACCTAAGAAATTCTGGGGAGAAGATATTAATACTCTGCTAAATATTTATAAAACAGACTTCTTACCAAGTTCAGTGATAAAACACCCTATAAACTCCGGGCAAAAACCAAACCTAATTTATCCCGCTAAAAGGTTTTTGGTTGAAAGGCTTGCGCCTGTCTAAACAAGAACAAAAGAGGAAGCAGAGAAAGCAGAACAAGGTATTTTTTATAGAAACTACGATCAAAAATTAAAATTCCAAAATTAAAATAACTTAAAAATTTTGAAAAGAAAATTACAGACCAAACGAACACCCACAAACAGAGGGATACTCACTAGAGATCGAAATCATAAATACATCGAAAATAAACAAACCGAAACCGAAGAGACAACATCCGATCAACCGAGAAGATCAGAAAGAACTAATAAATTAATAACATTAATTTTATTTGATGCGACACAATTCTATAAAAGAACCAAAACGCAGTGAGAATTACAAGACACAGAAAATCTTCAGGAAAAACAAAATTGGCTGAAAGCCACCCAAGAGGAAATTAAATTGCTGCAAGACAATAAAACATGGACACTAGTAAATCCTTCAAAGGGTAAGAATATCATTGGTAGGAACCTTCAAAGCAAAATATGACTGTACGGGGTACAAAAATACAAACGTACAAAGCACGCTTTGTAGCTAAAGACTTAAAACAGGCAGCCACAGAGCTTGACATATTAAAAGAGGCGAATCACTGAAAAGGCTGAAGTTTCTGCAAAGTATCGGAGACTGATGCCTATTTGTATGAAGCAATGGAAAAAATACAATATTATATTATTGTGTACGCAAATGACATCCTGATCGTAAGAAAAGACGAAAACATAAAAGATATAATCCAAAATGACTCGAAAAGAAATATGAGTTTAAACACAAAACTTAGGCGAAGCCAGCTGTATTTCTGCAAAAAAAAAATAGAAAAAATCAATGCAGAAAATTTAGCATTAAACCAAAAAGAAGAAAATAGAAGAAATAATTAGGAAATGTAATTTAGAGAACTCAAAACCATGTCACACACTCCTATGGAGTCCGGTTACTTTCGATTAGAAGATGAAGATAATCTAATTGCCAAATAACACTAAATATATAGACAGGCAACAGCGCTTTATTATATACTTATTGCTGCAGTAACAGCACCTGATATTTCAGCAGCAGAAAACATTATTATCAGGAAAAACGAAACACCAAGGGAAAAAAGATGGGACAGCTGTAAAAAGATTCTTGAGATATTTAAGCACTGCCAAAGGTTTAAATTTAATTATAAATACAAAGATAGAATCAAGAAATAGACCCTTGGCAACATCTTACGCTGACGTAGATTGGGCATAAATAAAACAGACAGAAAATCAACCAATGGGAACCTGTTCGTATTAGGCCAAAATCCCATCCAATGGATAACAAAAATGTAATAATGCACTGCAAAAAAAAGTGTTGATTTTACAGTATAATACTGGCAGCTGGAATGCCAGTATTATACTGTAAAATCAACACTTTTTTTTCAGTGTGTGTTCTCTCTTCAGCTGAAAAGGGATATACTCCAGCTGCTAATGCAGCACAAAATACACTATGGTTAATCAAATTGATAGAGAGCCTAAATTTGCTACAAAAATATCCGATAACATTGTTTGAGAACAACCAATCCTTCATAAAAATGATCAGTCAGAAAAATATACATCCAAAACTAAACATATCAACATCGAGATATATCAAACATTTAAGAGAAACCGGCATTATCGACTTGGAATACTGCCCTAGATATAATTTAGACATATATAAATAGATATAATAATAATAATGGATATAATTTATCGTAAGTGAAATCTTTTAGTCATTATTGATCTACAAAATTCGTTAATATATTTTAATTTCTTGAACTTCAAAGCTAAATATACCCTCTCACTGTCAAGGGCGAGGTAACTCGTTCGTGAACAGTTTTCACTTCAATACATGCATTATGTACAAATTCAAATACTTTTACAGAGTTAAAATACTTTTAAGACATTGAGTAATGGTTAACACTATTAAGATTTATTTTTATATGCATAATTTAATTGTTTATATCATGTTGGAATAATCAGCTTTTTTTAGCACTTTAAAAAAATTACGGAGGAAACAACATTACAATTTTGCCCTTTTACTTGACAGTCATAGTGATTGTGGTAAGATTTTCTAGAAGTACGTTAATAAAATTATTTTTATTATCTTTATATCTATCTGCATATGTCTTTTATTTGTATATGTCTTTTTCTATATGAAACTGATCATGTGAAGTAGATGGGTATTAGAGACAAGTCTCATTTTTGGCCACCTGATATTTTCAAAATCCCCCCCCCCCTCTTTTTTTTCTAAGACGGTTTGAATGTCTTAGTATAAGTCAGTATATGTATTAACTGCCTCTCTGATAGATTTTTGCTTGAAAATTGTTAAAATGTGATACAAGATACAGGATCAGAATAATATAAGATCTGAAATATTGAGTTTATTCAGAATATTCTAATATATTTCAATTATATCAATTATATTTTATTTCTTTTGATTTTTTACTATGTAAAGCGCTCAAAATACCATTATAATTTTTCTTAATATAGTACTATTATATCAAAATGTAAAATATAGAAAAACAAGAATGGAAAATAATGCATCAGGCATAAATTATGAAACACTTTCATATACTATTAGAATATTATTAAGAAATTTCATTCTTTCAAAAAATGAAATGAAATGGGATATCCAAATAAGCAATTTCAAAAACACATAATGCAGTAAAAATCAAATTTTCGCTGTCAATATCTGATAATGTGCGCAAATTCTTTCGTGCTGCCCCGTGTATGATATACAGAATTTATACATACTACGTAATGAACTAAAAATCAGTTAAGCTTTAAAAACATGCCACAGCTGAAAATTACATACCACATCAATTATCGATCATAGTCGATCTTTTTAGTGAATTCTTTTGTGTGAATATCTCTGTAAATGAAAGCTAAATTGTAAGCACTCCAATAACCTAATAGAAAACATGTTCTAGTGTACCTCAGTGATCCTTTTTAATTCCATTATGTTTGAAGAATCACAACATCATCAAGATGTATTATTAAAAAAGTTTTTTCTCCATATAGATCACAATGTAAAAGAATACTTTTGTGCGTCTCTGCAAACGAAATATAGGTGTTACTTATTCTATACTCTTGAGAAAGTATGTTAGAGTCCACCTCAGTGATGCATGGAATCTTATTATGTTTCAAATGTCGTACATCAATAAAATGCATCGCAAACAATTTTTCCCCGTAGACCATAATATAACGAAATTCTTTTCTGTCTCCATGTAAAAGTACTGTAAATACTACATACTTCATTTTCAATACCGAACATTCTATAGTGAACCTCAATAACATATAAAAAATTATATGTAAATCCGGTTATATTTACGAGCGTTATAGAGTACGGTAGACAAACATACCAAAATCCTAAATTTCAACTATAATGGAAAGTGTTAAAATCTATGATGGTGTTATAAGCAATTCATATCGAAAAACAAATAAATTTGATATTAATTAAAATAGATTAAAATTTGTTAATTAATCCTATGATTTTTAATCTTGTGTAACACATTTCAGCAATCATCAAACACAGAAATCAATCAGAAAGGCAGTAAATACAGATAATAAATTATATAATCGTCAAAACATCTTTTAAAAAAATGATCTTACCGGGAGTCTCAAAAAGGAGCCTTATATTAAAACAAGGAACTCAAAATATCGTGATATGTTAACCAAGTTTCAAAATGAATTTTTATAAAAAGCTTTCTTAAAAAGGTGAGACTGTTAAACATAGACATCAAGTCTTTAAATAGCAAAAAAGACGATCAAATTTGTTATTTAAGGCAAACCGCCGACGGATCATTTAAGAAAATAATGATTTTAGAATCAATAGGTTCAGGTTTATTGTTGAGTAGTAATTTATAGATTCGTGGAGCCTCCAGGATAAGTTCGTGTTAAGGTGTTATTATTACTTCTATTACGCTCACGGAGTTAAAGGGAGAACATATATGGCTTCCGATATCTTAACTGGACTCTTAGGTATCAATGATATATCTATTACATTCAGCTATTCAATTCAGTTAATGAAATATATCTGGAGCGCTTTTGCTATTTAGCATGCCTAACATATAATTGTCCAGCTTTTTTTAAAACTATCAACCAAATAAAGATGATTGTACACCAAACTCTGTTATGAAACATCGATTAATAAACAGTTCATCTACCAATAAAAGTTTTTATTTTATCCATAATAAACTTGTTTTGTACATCTAGCTCATCATTAAGTGGAAAATGGAATATGAAGCTAGAATTGTGGCGCAATAGATAAATCTGCTTCAACTAAAAGCTTCATTCGTGCAGCAAAATATAGGGTGAGCACAAAGTCCTGCCTGATTATAAATATTTATTGTGCGAAAACTATTATAATTAGACATATTTTTTGGTTTGAATACATTGTAAGTACTGTTATAAAGTTTTTAATAAGACCACATACTTCGTGAAATTTCAACGTGTATCCCCTTGATAGCAGCATGGCCTCTATACTCTTCTGACATTACTCCTTTTGATTTTTTTCTTTCGGGTCTATATCAAGAACAGAGTGTTTGCCACACCAATTGCTTACGTTGAAGAACTGAAGGCTAGGATAAAAGATGCTGACTACTGTTACAGAAGACATGTTAGCGAACTCTTGGCGAGAACTAAGAATACCACGTTGGCATTCTCCGAGCTATCAGGAGACACAAGTTGAAATTTTATAAAGTATGTGGTCTTATTAAAAACTATAACAGTACTTACAATGTAACCCAAACAGTCAATATGTCCAATTATAATCGTTTTTGCAAAATAAATATTTATAATCAGGGCAAGACTTTGTGCTCAGCGGTATTAGTATAGCAATGAGATGGTACAGAGGCGGTAAATTCAAAATAAGAATCTTGAAAAAACATAAAACTAAAAGGTAAGGAATGTTTGCTTCTACATAAAAGCTGAAAAAAGAAAGATGGTGGATGGCTAAAACATATCTTTAAAACAGTTGTTTTCCTGGCTCTTATACTCTTTAAGATGATAGACTTAATTTTCTTTTTTTAATATTGCTACACGTTATTATTTAAGCACAGAACAGATGCAAGTATATATAATTACAAATTATGGTGTTTTTCGATATTTTATTTTTATATAGTGCACGAGAAAAGCATTAAAGAATAAATATGTAATAAATATCATTCACGTCTTTTCTTACTCATTGTCAAAGACAAGTTCTGTTAACATTTTTTCCAATCGGAGGGTAAAAATGTATTTATAGTTTTTCGTGTGTGTTTCAAATATTGACATGTTGCCTGCAGCTAACACTTATTATTTATCTTTTAAATCACTAAGATTTATTATTTATCTCTTTGTATTTTACGATGTGTTTATTTTTTTCTATCTTTATATTATAGGTATACAACTCTGTTCAAAAAGGATCTCCTTAAACATTCTCAAGAAATTTGCAAAATATTAGCATGATCGAAAATAACTTTCGTTATCATTTTAAGTTCAAGGATAAGTGAATTATCCTTGAAAACAGACGCATACTGTGTGTTAATAATTAAAGTTAAACCTTATTTTTGAACAAATCTGTCTTTAAAATTACTAAAATCTGGATCCCCAACTTTTAAAATAACTTTCATTAAGGGTTTCTAAACGCTTGTATCGAGTCAAGGAATTAGACATGACTATATAGATTAAAATTTTATAGCATATATAATACTAGAACCTCATGAAACATAAATTTTTATAACTCGATTTGAAAATATAATGCAAATACTGTGCGAGTTTGTTTTGACAGAAGTTCAACTAACCCAAATAAATATACACTCAAACATTTAAAAAGAAGTAGAAATATTATGTCCTCGAAGAGAAGATAAAAATAAAAGATTTATGAACATCTTTTTAAATTTTTCTGCGAATTCAAAAGATGGAATTCCATTTTTCAGCACGTCAAAATAAACAATAGAATATTCAAAAATCCCTTTAAAATGCAGCTGGAGCAAATAATCAAAAAAATAAAAATAAAAAATAAATAAAAAAAACTTGTGGCAGTCTATTTTAGCATAGTCACATTAATCATAAATCTATTATTAAGAACCGCATAACATTTGGATCTATTAACTTGTTATACATTCTAATAAAAAGTGGCTGACATCAATAAACGCGCATAGATAAATGGAAAATTTTAAATAAACATAATCAAAATAAAACATGAATATGAATAAATTGAAGGAATCATAAGAATGGATGAAAAAAAGATAAGTACATTTTCGCTTTCGCCCTTGACTGAAGCTATAAAAAACGGTGAAATTATAGTCTTATTAACAGGAAATTGCTCTCCACACATAATCGTTGTTCATCTGCGGTTCTTTTATAAATTTCTTTTCAAGTCTGCTTGCACAAAGGGTTGGTTGCTTTAGAATAAGATGATACAAATAATAAAGTTGAATATCTAACTTAAACACTCTTCTTTGTTCAACAAAAAATTTTAAAACTACTGTGTTTATAATTATATATGTGAATGGGAAACATTAAAATATTTTATGTCTCAGCAATGATTTCAGAAATCAGTTGCATTAAAAATATACAGGTAAAAATATACAGGCCCTTAGGCATTAAGGTATTAAAGTCCATTCTTATTACATCATGTAACAGTATTTTTTCATATCTGTTTAAAAATTCATAGAATAATAGATATGTAAAACATCAGTATGTAGATTTTGTATTTGAATAATGTTACATATTTATCTTATGCATTGAAAGAAACAAAAATAATTTTCAAAATTTTACTACACCGGCAGTTTCCAATTAGCAAGTAATACTGGTGAAAAATAACTGTTCAACCTGCCTTTTCAAAATTTCAGTAAGCACGGGCACACCGAAGCCGATGGCAAACGATGAAGGGCCCACCATTATTTGCATGCCTCAAATCCTGCAAACAAGCAACACACACACGGCTTATTATACGTTGCACGTTCATCTCACAATGATAGCCATAAGGTTTACCTACGATTCAGTAACTCCATGTGAAAATAATTTTCAGTAGAAACATTAATATAAGGGAATTTCAAATTATGTATTTCTGAGAGGGAAAGGGCCTTTCTCAAAACTTTTTGGAGGGGAAGGAGCCAGAAACCACTTATAATAGAAAAACACGCCGATAATAAAGATAATAATAATAATATCGAAATATTATTAGTTTCAAAAAAGCATTACTTGATTGGACTTTAATTATTAAAAAAAAGCCAGTCATATAAAAAATTCGAAAATACCCCAAGAAAACCTTCAAATGGCGTCAACTTGGACACCCCTGTGTTAGAGAGTGGTCAGAGACACATTTGATTTTCTTTATCTTAATATTTGCTCTAGAGTTATTAGAATAAAAAGAAATTAACCACATGTAAGTGCGATATTTAGATCAAATGATAAAACTATTTTTATGGTCTGTAATTTTTGCCTGTATAGTTTTTGCACCCTTTTCCAGGATTTAAATCCATTTATCTCGCAGCATGTTTAATTTAAATTACTCATATTTAAATTGGTTATCTATAAATATCTACGAGATAAAGATAATGCTATAAAAATTTGTATAGTGTTTTTTAGTTATACGTTTTTCTAAATTGTCTTCGGGATCTTTGTATTTGGGAGACATTATTATTTAATATTTATTGTTATTCTTATTGTTTAAAATCAGACCAGTGGAAACCCTAGGCCCCTATTCGAATTCTAATATACTGGGACAATCATTTTAATTGTAAGTGTTTTCTAAGTTCATAAAAGATACCCTTTTCAATGCAAAATTAGGAAAGAGAGAGGGAGAAAGAGAGAGAGAACGAGGAAGAGCAACAAAAACCCCATGCTCACTGAAAATAATAATAATAATAATAATAATAATGTAGATTTTACAGTATAATACTGCATCCCAGCTGCCAATATTATACCGTAAAATTAACAGTATTAAACAGTAAAATAAGCAGTAATACGCTGACGCGCATGCGCAGTAATTCATTTATAATTCATTTTTGTTCTCAAACACATAAAATTTGCAGATTCTCTTATCCAGAAAGTGTGTAATCAAACAGTTTTTCCCATTTTTGAAGTGAATTTTCGGTCGCGACAGCGCTAAAAGAGAAAAAAAATGCCCCCCCCCCCTGTGACCACAGTATTTTATAACTCAAGTTATAATTCATTTATCTAAAAAAAAAAAAAAAAAATGTTCGATTACAAATCATTTCAATTATCATGCCTACGAGTGTCAGGCTTTCACGTTTAAAAATGAGACAGACAGTTTCGTGTTGTTGAGCAGGGGGGGGGGGGGGGGGATTTTTTTTTTTTCGAGAAGCGCCTTAACTTGCTTTTTAAAAATCTGTTTTTTTTTTTTTTTTTTTTTTTTTTTCTGTCACTTGCTTGAACATTAGAAAAATGTTTTAATTGTACACTGAAGTAGATGTTCTTCAAATCTTCAAAAGTCAGTTTCAGTGTTTTATAACTTAAAAAAAAAAAAAAAAAAAAAAAAAAACCCTTCAAGATATATTTTTAAACGAATCGTTGAAAGTTTTGATCAATTCTTATAAGATTTTAGAGATATCCTATCTGTGAATACAAAATTATATATCTGGCTGTTACTACACAGAAAAAAAAATAAAACCCAATTTGGGTCGAAAGATTCTTAGATATGTGCCCAAATTGGGCCATGCCTGTTTTGGTTACCACTGTGTAAGATTCTTAGGTATGTGCCCAAATTGGGCCATATAAGCTTAAACTGATATTTGAAAAAATATAAATAAGCATGCATGTAAGTACAAAAATGTCTGTAGGAAATCTAACTATGCATCTATAAAAATTAATGTTTTACAAAAATTACATTATGTATAAAAATCTTTAAGTAACGGACCCGTATTTTAGCCTTCAAAAAATAATTTAAATTGGCTGGAGAGAAAAATATTTTTAACAGAGTTGTGTTTTAATGAATATTTAAGACTAGCAGAACCACCCGGCTTTGCCCGGGTTAACATAAATTAAAATACAATAATACGACAATGACAATGACCATGACGGCAATATGATTTTTGCATACTCAACCCTAAATCGATAAAAAAAAAAAAATTAGAAAAAATAGCGTTGCTTTAACTCAACCATAGTAAAATTTCTCAACTTTATAAATGAGAATGCACGTTTTTTTTTTTTTTTGCACATACAATATAAAAATATACGATTTTCCTGACATTGATAAAAAAAATTACCAAATGTCGTAACACTTTGCAAAATTCACTTTCATATGGCATCTGTCTATATTATAAAACAAAAACATATCCGTGAGTAATATCACCATCATATGGACGGTAGCACCGACCTAACCATTAAATTTTGCTTGTACTGCATATTTGTAACTACTAGATATCGCATAATTTCATTTTTTAAACTATCAATTCCAAATAAATGCACTTTCAAATGTAGTTTGAAAAGTTTATCTCAATTTACTGATTTTTTATGGATTTTAAAGTAATTTTAAAGCATGTATATTTTTAAATCTGTGTCCAATCCAATTACGCGAAAGATTAACTTCTTTGATCTTTATAAAGTTGAGGACATTTATTTCTAAACATAGCACATTCAATTTTTATGCGGTCGAATAAAATAAATGTACTCTCAATGTTATTCCTTTGAAAAGTGTATCTCAATTTACTGATGTCTTATGGATTTTAAAGTTATTTTAAAGTAATTTAATATTCTGAAAAATTGTACGGTAAAAGGATGTTAAACTTATACTTTGGCGACCAATACATTCTGTGGAAATTACGCTACTTTGTGTAATTATTATAAAATACTAATATTTTGTGAATGAAAACCGGTACATGATTTAAAATATGATGACACTTTCACTGGGGTAGATTTTTCTCTGAACCGATACGTGTCTAAGTTAAAACAGATTCTTTCACTTCATGAATCATGTACAAATATGCATTTATATTTATAGATAATGTGCACGTTTGTCAACTTAATGTAGAGAAAACGTTGAGCTAAATTGTTTGAAGTTTCGCCAAGCTTCTCGTAATTTTCAAATAGTTAAAATACATTATATTATGTGTAGGAAACAATAAATTATGAATTACTAACTCCGCAAGAATTGTTACTTTTCGGCTACAGTTAACCCTTACAGGACCACAAGATATCCAAGACTAAATATGCCAATACAACACAATATTTTAGCTATTGTGGGTGTAAAATAAGAGAATATCACCATGTCTCTGTGATACGCTTTAACCCTTTAACGGACATTGGTTTCCCTATGAAACCACAAAATTTTACCACAAAATTTTAATTACGAAATTCAACAATGACAGCAGAATTTTAATAGAAATGTTTTCCATTTATTATGAATGTGAAATATCGCTTTTTTCTTATATACAAATAATTTTTTTCATAATTTCCGGTGGCAATCATTTATTTCAACATCTTTGTAGAAGGGAAAAATATTTCCCTTGAGCGTGAAAGGGTTAATTGAGAAAAACGACTTTACTTGAGTGCGTGACGTCACATGCTCATTCGTATTTAAAACATGAAAGCGATTAAAGAAATCCAATACTACTGTACTCATTGAAAAATTTTAAACAATATTCTTAAATACTAAATTTAACTCCGAAATTATACTTACAATGTAACTTAAACAGAATTTGCTAAATTACGTTTTGAAATTATGTGATTTTTGATGCAAAACGTTATTTTTCAAAAATATAGTGTTCTCTTACGAATTGGATAATAATTTCGAAGCTTGGTGAAATGAAAATGTCGTCACGTTGTCGATCGTATAAAAAATATATTATTTTTTTAAATTAAAATAAATGTTTTATATTTAAAAAAATGCTTTTAAATTTGTTTCCCCCGATAAACCATTTTACTTTAAATCCCATTTGTTTTAACACCCATTTTTGAAGAAAAAATAATGGGAAATACCGTATAGTTTTCTTTAAATTCAATTTTTATTAATAGGACATCTACTGTCCACCTACATCCAAGGAATTTAAATATGCCTTCTTGGTTGAGGCTCAAGCTGAAAAAAGTTACGATGTAATGATTGCTAAATGTCAATATTTGACAGACGATTTTTGATTATGTTGAATAAATTTAATCATGAAGTTTGAATGCGCAAAAAATGTTTTTATTTCTTAGAAAATTTACTTTAATATTAACAAACCAGTGGAAACAATTTGCCTTTGTAAAATTAGGAGGTAAGTTATTTATTTTTCTCCAAACACTTTTAAATATATGTACTATGTCGTTTAAAGCACTTATAGTAATCTTTGTAATATGCGAAAAAAATCACAACTGACAAAATTGACGTCACTTTCAGATTTCAAATTATAGCGAGTTAATCTGAAATTGGTTTATAAAAATATTGTCCATACGCAGTTCCTTTGAATGGCAACGGGAAAGAAATTGAATTAGAAATTGAGGGAAAAAATGGATTTCTGTAATGATAAACTATGGGAAATATTTGAAAAAAGTGGTAAAGAATGGTCTGAGAAATTTTTAAAGTTGACAGTAATTTTACTCGTGTTCTAAAGTATATGTACACCAAGTTTAGTTCAAATCTGACAAAAACTGTAGATTTGTATAAGGAACATACATACCAAGAACGGCTTTTATATATATAGATAGATTAACGGATATAAAAAATATTTTAGCATGCAATTTGAAAAGAAAATTTTTGTTAATTCATTTTATGAATATTTTTATGTAAATACAGAACAGATCCCAGACGCTCAGCGGGTTTTAATTATGTACATCAGAAATAATTTATTACGCCCTTGCCAGTGTCGCCCGCATTCAAGTTCGGGCAATTCAAACGTGCTACATTTGGAATGCCCGAACTGACATCGGGCTGGAGAAAAATTGATGTTCTATTCTGTGAATTCATTTCCCTTTTGAAAATGTGGTAACGTAATTTAATTTACAAATTTCACAATAGATGACAATGCATTCTTGAGTTAGATGATTAAGTAAAATGAGACCAATAATCCCTTATTTCTTCTCATATACGTGAAAATATTAAATATATTAATTATTTTGCTTATAACCTTTTTCTAACTTTTTATTGTTATATTGCACAAAATTAAAAAAAATTTCCAATTTGTAACACTTTTTTCCGAATTATTTCACAGGTAAGAGATTAAATACTTAAAGTATACTTCGGTTTTTACATATAAAAAATAAAATAAATACACAATTAATTTGAATGCTGTGGCCATATTTAGTGTCGTGTACCCCGTTAAACTTTCTGGAAAGATAATCCAACTTTTAAAACATTAGTCATACCTGAAGTCACGCGTCAAGATTCAGGCCTAAAGATATTTTCCATTTTGCTCTTAAAAGAAAACCATTATACTCTTAAATGGGTTTTCCTAAAACGCTTTTCCTTCCAGTGGGATGTGGTATTTGAGGCTATTACGCAGTCCCCTTTTTTTCATAGCATTAATTTTGTGCTATGTCATTATTTGTGCTATTTTTGATGTAGATGTATACAGATTTGTATTATTTTAGAATGCATTGCACATTCATATTTACGCATGAAAACGGATTTAGACATTTCACTCTCAGTTATAAGCTATAGTTTGCTACTTTTTTGCAGCAAAGGAAGAAAAAAAACTGATATTAAACGCATTAAAATAATAATAATAATAATAATAATAATAATAATTTTCACTGAAAGAAATTAATTTTCAGAAACGTTCAATATGTGTCTTATTGAGCATTAAATGAAGAGTTTCATCAGAATCATCACAAATATAAAGTAAATAAATAAATACAAAAAAAAACAAGAGTTAATTGTTGAGACTTCATTTCTTCATGAAGAAAAGGGCTATTTTGGCAAAAATGGAGAAAAGAAAATACTATACGTAAAACGATTTTTTGATGATAGAAATCGTTTGATTGTTACATGAACCTATTCAATGGTAGAACCATTATTTAATGGAAAGTTAATAATGGGTTTGATCTTAAATGTTATTTTCCTAAAATGCTTTTTCTTCTAGTGGATTGCAGTATTTGAGGCTATTCAGTGTCCATATTTCATACCATTAATTTCGTGTTATGTCATTATTTGTGCTATTTTTTTTATGTAGATGTACACAGATTTGCATTATTTTAGAATGTATTGCGCATTTATATTTATGCATGAAAAATTTATTTAGAAAATTTACTCTCATTTCTGAATTATTTTGCTACTTTTTATTTCAGCGAAATAACTCATATTAAGTCATAATTCTGTATGAAAAATATTAATTTTTAGAAATGTTTCAAATATGTTTAACTGAACATTACAGAGTTTGAAGAAAATAATTGTAACGTAAATCTATATATTTAAAGCTAAAAGAGCATTTTTACAGATTCCACTGCCACATGAAATTGACCTCAATGCGCATGCTCCAACTTTTTTCAAAACAGGAATAGAATACCAGGGGGATTTTCCTCTTCTATAATTTGAGAGTGGGCTGGGTCTGAACAAAAGGGAAGAAACCCATTCATCATTTTCAGCCACTTTCAATGAGAAGAAACACTTTATCTTTCTTTGAAATGGCAGCTTTTCCTTCAGATTTTACAAGCAGCCATTTTGTTGCCTGGACCCTGGGTCAATATCGTTGAAGAGAAACGCTTCACCCTTCGGATAAAAAATAAATCAACAATCACAGTTTTTAAAAATACGTTGATGCAGTTTCTGCAGGATTCTAAATGAATTTTTCTTTTTTTTCTTTTTTCTTTTTTTTTTTTTTTTTTAAATCCAAGTTGACCGGATCCGAAGATATTGGGGCGCCCAATCCTAAATTCATTTAATTCGAGGGTCATTTGGAATAAACCGACCAGCGTAGCGGGAGTAGCTCCGCTAGTAAATAATTAAGGTATAAATAACTAAAAGAAAAAAATGCCACTACATATCTTCTTGGTGTGGAAATCATTATATTTTGTAAAAACGGTAATAAAATTCATCGTAAAACATTGTAATTTAAGCAATAGGAAATCTGTTGGGGGTTATTATTGATTGCAAAACTGTGTAGTGCAAAACAAATTTCCAGTATTTATCCAAAGTGGTAATGAGCAGGGCCTGATTAGGGTATTCTGGAAACTTGACATGAGTCATCGGGGCACTCAAATAGGGTTTCCCAAATTTAAATTAGATCTAATAAAGATATTAAAATATATAAAAAATGTTCTATAGGAGTTTCAAATGGATGTGTGCTAAAAGACTCAACTTAGTAAATCGATAACCTCTCTTGACAATTCCTATTGTTATGCACATTAGATATGAAACCTGTTCTACCCGAGTCTGATCCCGAAACTGGCTTGGGCTCGATTTTTATTACGTCTTCGGGCTCAGGCTCAAAGTAAAAAAATCAGTTTGAAAGGGAATTAATTTGTTATCTATAGGATATATGGGTAATTGTTCTAGCTGATTCTGAAGGCTTTGCACGGTCAGGGTAAGTAACATAAAGAAACCGTGTATCTCTTTGTCCATCCTCGCTTTCTGTTTGAAGTCCTTTTCCAGAATTACTGGAAAACAGAAGTCATTTCTTTCTGCCATGATATTTTAAAAGAATAGGAATTCTGACATTTGCAGATTTTTGCCAGTGATTGGGTATAAATATCAAATTTGTTATTTTAAATAGATTTTCAGGGATATAAAAACCACGAAACGTTGTCACGAGTGAGTAATCAGTATTAATATACTTATTTCTATGTAAAAAAAGATTTTTAAATGAAAAAAAAATTATTAATATTTTTTAAATTTATTAACAATTTTCCACTGCATACTTGTGGTATCGGACTCGAGCAGGCTCGGGACTCTGCTTACATAAAATTTGTCGGGCTCAGATTTCAAATTGTTGGGCTCGGGTGGATTCAGGCTCCGAAAAATGAGACCGAACTCATCTCTAATGCACATTGCCTTTTTGCAGATTGTTTATATAAGTTTTTAGCACAATTTCTTTCCATTCATGTCTTTTAATCAAAATATTACACAGTTAGAGACTAACATTAATTTAAATAGGGAACGTATCATTAAAAATTTAAACTTCAAGTTAAGTAAAAGATTCGTGAAGGAAATTAAGTCATTATCATCAAAAGTTTATGTTAATTAATTATTAATTGGAGGAATTAAAATCCCTTGAATTTCACCTTTACAATATCGATGTAAATTTTTAAGTTAAAATGAAAATGCTCATTAAATTTTTGAATAAAAATGAGCATCACAATGTTTATGAATAAATCATTGTTAGGGCCATCGTTATTTCCTAACTTTTTAGGATTTCAATTTTGGGGAATAAAATGCATCTTTTAATGAAAGCCAGTTAAGCATTTTGAACAACATATCTTATTACTTTTAAGTTATTCATACGTTTTTGAAATGAACAGCTTTTAGCAATATTTTATTTTATTTTTTAAATAATATATATATATTTTTTTATTATAATTAAATAAAAAAAAATTGTCCCTATTAATTGGGGCAGTATAAACGCTGATTTAAGAGCAAAAGTAAAAATTTACTTCATTGACTTCTCATTGTGTCTCTTGAAGCTTTATTTCCATTCTTTTGGAATTTTTTTTTTTTAATAATCGCTAATTAATTTAACGTCATGTTTGTGAAACAACTCGTTATTATTATTATATTTTAAGATTTCTCTGAAAAATATCTCATTGTAGTATGTTCTTTGTGAATCAAATTTGTCTTTAAAATTTGAGATACCATGTATTGAATTAACAATGTAAAGCTTTGAAATATTTAATTTTATTGTTATTTCTATTGTCAATTCATTTCACAACGAAATTTCTGAAAATTAGGCTAATACTAGTAGTTTTAAACAATTTCGTGAAATTGTATTTAAAAACTCCTGTAAATAACTTTCTTAGCATAAATTACAAAAAAAAAAAAAAAGAAAAGAAAGAAAGAAAAAGAAAAAGAAAAAAAAAAGAAAAAAAAAGGAAAAGAAAGAAGAAAAGAAACTCTAAGTTAGACATCAGACTTTTTAAGGTATTGGGTTATTCTCAATTGGACTACTCTTTAAAAATAAATCACCAAGAATGATTAATTTTAATTTTTTTTTATAAATGTATTTATGTGTAAAGAATTTAATTTTATTGTTACTTTTATTGTCAATTCATTTCTCAACGAATTTTCTAAAAATGGGGGTAATACTGGTAATTTTAAACAATGTCGTGAAATTGTATTTAAAAACTCCTGTAAATAATTTTTCCTAGCATAAATTACAAAAAAAAAAAAAAAAAAGGAAAATAAAGAAGAAAAGAAACTCTAAGTTAGACATCAGACTTTTTAAGGCTATTGGGCAATTCTCAATTGGACTACTCTTTAAAAATAAATGATTAATTTAATTTTTTTATAAATGTATTTATGTGTTTAAAAATAAATTCAAGTTAATTTCAATTTTTCTCTGTAAAACTGAAAAGTCCATTTTACTAACGAAAATGATGAATGCCTTAATTATATTTTACAGTTTAAAAAAAAAAGTAAATGAATAAAGAAAGAGGGGGGAAAAATAAAAATATTGCTTTATATGAACGTTAGTAAATACAAGCATACAATAAAATAGGATTTTCTTTTGGATTTTAAGAAATACTTTGAAAGTAGAATTGTTTATTAAATTTCTAATATTATCTTATTAAATATTAATAATAAGTAAACAATTTATTACATTTTTCTTTGATTGATTTAAGATATAATTATTTCATGTATAATAATTAATCCAAGTTTTAATAAAGTGCAAATTGTTATGTTTTATGAAAAGAAAAATATATAATATAGTTTAAATGTAAAATGTTGACATATTATTTCTTAAATAAGTTAAAATATTTCTTTTTTCCCTTTAGAATTTAATTTTTAAAATACATCCGAAAAATAAAAGATAATGCTAATAACAATTTAAACGCTATTTTTATTCCATAATTTTTGACTCGGAAAATATCAGAGTATACCTGTATAAAAAATTAAACATAATAATGTCAGTTGTTTAAAATGGAAGAGCTTTAAAATATATGATTTAATCAGACATGTTATTCAAGTACACGTATTTGAGAGGATATTTCCGGCTAAATTATACAAAATAATGTACTATTTATATATATATAAAAAAAAAGATTAAAATTGCTTGTTTTTTTTTTTTTCAATTCACAACAATAATAAAAATTAATAAATATTCATTTATAAAATATATATATTTTTTAAATTTCGCCTTTTTCAAATACTGCATTGAGATCATTCATGTATTCTTTGACATTCTACAAGCTTATGCTTTATTTTATTTATCATGTATTTATATTTTATTATTTAGCAACTATGCTTTAAAATCAGATAAATAGCTCTTGCCTACATCCACGTACATGGTTGCAAACGACGCAAGGGTTCGTACAGCTTATGAATTTGCGTACCACCATTTCAGGATAATAATATTCAACATATTTAATGACAGAAATTCTGAAATTAAATAAGGCGAAGATTGTTATTTGGAAATAGTGGTACTCAAAAATAAAAATCGTACGAACGCTGCAACGATAATTTCGGCAGCGACGTAAAAGCTTTAAAGTTGGGCTACCACTAAGAGTTCTTTTCTGATAGTGAAATAATTGAAAGGGAATTGTTAAGGATTTATACACATGAATAAAACAGAAACTAATGTAGAAATCATAGTTGACAGTTTGTTTTACTTTATTTATATATATTTTTTTGTTTCATTTAATCTGAAAATAATTAAATAGTACAGAGGTATCAGCAGGGGTCGATCCAGGGGAAATTTGGGGCCTACTTGGGCTCCTTCACAAAAATCCATTTAACAAAATAGGCTCCTTCACAAAATTCATTTTAATAAAACAGGATCCTTCACAAAATTTCTTTTAAAAAAATAGGCCCCTTCACTAAATTCCCATTCCACAAAAACATACTCTTCTTTAATTATTTTTATTTTGTAATGTTTTAAAATGTGTAATTTGCAAACAAAACAAGTTCACTGAAAAGGAAAACTTTAGCACAGAAGGACTTAAAGAAGAAATTATTATTAAATGCTTCGTTTGAATTTGAGTAGTTAAATTTCATCTTTCGTTACAAAAAGTTATTTTTCACAAAAATATAATAAATTTCACAAAAATATAACTTATTTTTCACAAAATGGGTCCCAAGAAAGAAACCTTCATCGATCCCTGATCAGTGGTTGCAGAGGCACATACAGTCATACATATTATAGCATGAATGACCAAAGTAGTTTACGTTAGCGCAAATGTTATTCATATAACTTGAGTTTCGCTATAACGAACTTCCATATAAAAATTTCCTCTGTATAACAAATTTTTAGCAGGAGCGGTCATTTCCCCCCCCATGATTAGATTAAAAATATTCTTCATAGAGCGTAACCTCTATTTCCATGTAACAATTTTTTTTAATTATTATTTGTTTAGAAAAAACTTCAAAACAACATGGAATCAATTTTCCTTCACTGATTCCTGGTTTATCTTTCAAAGCTGAATTACCTTTTACCTTATTCTTTATTTTGTTTAACAAGTTCACTTTCACACAAATTTTGCGAAATTGGTTTTATTTATCATTATTGATCTTGAAAATGCTGCCGATTGAGCGTGCAAAACTGGCTGTTCTGTTTATTAAAAGGTATTTGTAGTTCTTTATGTGTATGTCCTGTTATCACTTTAAGCTTATACATTTTCGCTTTAATGATAATAAGAGATTTTCGTATATAATTCTGCATTCCATGTCAAAGTGAAAATTTTTAGGTCGCTGGAACAGTTTTGAAATCAAAACAAAAAAAAAAATTACAGCTTTCTCCGTCTTAAACTATTTAAGTTTTCCTCATACTTTTTTTAATATTCTTTCAAATAAATGTTTATTTTCTTTTTTGAAACTGTTTGAATAATTAAAAATTACAATATCAAGTTGATATTTAGTGTTAAACATTTCAAAATCTTAATTAAACACCTCGAAAACAATTTTTTTCGAAATTTGCACATTAAATAGCAATTTTTTCGTTATTCTCTATAATAACAAATTTTCCTATATGACGAATTTTTGATTGCAACAGTGTATTTCGTTATATAGAGACTCGACTTATATCTGAGATTTGCACTGTGTTATTTTGCAAGAAAATTTACTTCTTTCTTTTGAAAAGTATGAAAACTGTCTTTTCATTTCTATAATTTAAATTTACAGTTCTTTACAGTTTTCCGTATTTTTCATATTTTTGATAGTATTTACTTTTCAAATTGCTATACTTAAATAATAATAATAATAATAATAATAATAATAATAATAAAAGTAAATTTTAAAATTTAGCAACAAGGCCTGATTAAAGTATATGGCTCAACAAGATCTCCTAACATTGGGGCCCCAAAAATTGGCGTTCAATTTTCGAAAAACTGATGTTTTAAATCTGTGTTGACCTTGTACTGATTATAATCAATATATTGTACTTTTAGAAAGCATATGATTAAAAGGAAAACATATTTATCTAAAAATTAATTTATATATTCAAATATGTATTTTGAAGCGTTGAAAATGTTTATTATTTTTATTACAGTGTGGAAAGGGGATCCGCGAATGACTAGCAGGGGCTAAGCCTCTCTTTGGCTTGATCGACCATTGACTAGAAATATAAATTTATATTTCTAGTCAATGTGATCGACCCTTGCTCAACAATTATAACCTGATTACACCTACACCCACCGGGCAAATTAGATGCTGTCTGAGTTTCCCATTTAGATCCCCCTTTTCTACTAACTCCTTTCCCAATATCTATTCTGAAGCATTGGAAAAATGTTTTTTTTTTTTTTTTTTTTTTTTTTTTTTTTTTTTTTTTGACAGTGTGGGAAGGCGATCCGCATAGGAATATCAGGCGCTGAGCCTGTATGCAGTTTTCGTAAAACTAATGTTTTAAATCTGTTTTGACCTTGTACTGATTATAATCAGTATATTGTACTTTTAAGGATAAAAACAAAACATATTTATATAAAAATGTATTTATATATTCAAATGTGTATTCTGAGGATAGAAAATGTGAAAATGTTTATTTTTTTTTATTCTGGCAGGGTGGGGAGGGGATGCGCAAATGAATACCATGCGCTGAGCCTCTCTTTCGCTTCACCGGGGATTGCTCAGCAATTATAACCTGATTACACCCTCAACCGGCAAATAAGATGCTGCCTGAGCTTCCCATTTAGATTTGACTAATAATTTCATTTCCAAAATTTATTCTGAGGCATCGAAAATGTCTAATTTGTTATGACAATGTGGGAAGGGGATCCACGAATTGAATACCAGGCGCTGAGTCTCTATTTGGCTTGATCGGGCCTTCTTCAAAAATTATAACCTGATAACACCAAACGGGCAAATAAGACGCGATCTAAGCTTCCCATTTAGATTGAGTTGCCAAATCCACTCGATTTATTCATTTATTTTTGTTCTATTTAATCTGTAAATGCAGATTAAATGGTACAGAGGTATCAGAGATGACAGAGGTAACATACAACCCCCCGCAAGTATGACCAAGTAGTTTACGTTAACGCAAATATCATTCATACATATCTCAGATTTGCCCTGCGTTATTTTGCAAGAAAATTTACTTTATTCTTGGGAAAAGTATGAAAACTGTCTTCTCATTTCCATAACTTAAATTTACAGTTCTTTTTAAATCACTGTTTTTTTCCTCCCAAAGTAAATCTTATTATTATTATTTTTTTTTTATGTAAACACATCAAAAACTTAAAAAAGTTGTCATTTTAAAAATACCTAAAATTTAGGAATTTTCTAAAAACATAATAACATGTATTGAACTTTCTTATGATGGACACCATCATATATTTTGAAACTTGCATCAGGCAATGAGAACTCTAAGTGTTTAAATCTTCTCACTGGTTAACGAGAAAGATCTCGATCTATGGAGGAAAACCTCTACCTTAAAATTGTCCTTTTAAAATATATTACAATTTCTCTTTAAATGGGAAATTTCCTTATTTTTCACATTTTTGATAGTAATTTGCTTTTCAAATTGATATACTTTAAAAAAAAAATTCTTAAAAATTAACACTTAGCAACAAGGCTTGTTTAAAACATGAGACAACTCGGTCTCCTAAAGTTTTAAATCTGTCTTGACCTTGTACTGATTAGAATCAATATATTGTAATGTATGATTAAAAAGAAAACATATTTATCTACCAATTAATTTATATATATTTAAATATGTATTTGGAGGCATCGAAAATTCAATTTTTTTTTTCTGACAGTGTGAAGAGGAGATCCGCGAATGACTAGTAAGTCACTGAGCCTCTCTTTGGCTTGATCTATCCTTACTCAACAATTATAACCTGATTACACCCACCGGGCAAGTTAGATGCTCTCTTAGTTTCCCACTCAGATCCCCTTTTCTACTAATTCCATTCCCATTATGTATTCTGAGGCATTGGAAAAATGTTTTTTTTTTTTTTTTTTTTTTTTTTTTTTTTCTGACAGGGAAGAGGATTCGCATATACCAGGCGTTGAGGCTGTATGCAGTTTTCGTAAAACTAATGTTTCAAATCTGTTTTGACTTTGTACTAATTATAATAAGTATATTGTACTTTTAAAGATAAAAACGAAGCACATTTATCTAAAAATAAATTTATATATTCAAATGTATATATGCTGAGGATCGAAAATGTGAAAATATTTAATTTTTTTCTGACAGGGTGGGGAGGAGATCCGCAAATGAATACCAGGTACTGGGCCTCTCTTTGGCTTCATCGGGACTTGCTCAGCAATTATAACCTGATTACACCCACCGGGCAATTAAGACGCTGTCTGAAACTTCCCATTTAATTTGGTATACTAATTCCAACAGTGAGGGAACATGAAAATTTTATGGTATATTGAATCTTGCATTTTCATTAGATCTGCATTCAAGAAGTTTTAAACATAGAGATGGATATTTGCTTAAAGGTCCACATAAGTTTAAATATTTATACAATGAAAATTGTTTTAATTTCAAATCTTTCTCGATATTTGTAAATTTAGCTCCTTATATACTATTTTAAAGATTTGTGTGCTATCTAAAAAAAAAAAAAAATCGATATGCATGCACGTTACGTTATCTAATAATAACAAAGTGTTGATGATGCATTTAAATGATTCTTCAAATAATAAAATATGCAATTAATTAATTCTTATACTGTAAATGAAAATATGTCTAAAAATCTGGTAGATGGTTCGATATGATTTTTCATTTTGGCATAACAAGCAATAAATTAGTCATTAATATTTCTTTTTAGAAAGTTAAAATTTAGTAAAGTGGTAGAAAATAATTTTATCTGAAGAATATTTGTTCCATCAAAATCTAAGATAGTTTTAATCAGGTTTCATCAACCGCGCGACCGCGCATGCACTTGCGCCCACAAACACCCATTATAATTTTATATGCATAAATAAATATTTTGAACTAACCTAAAGTAAAATATAGTCTTGATGGAAATAAGTAGAATGTACTATTTTTCTTAAAGTAATATCGGCCGTGGCGAAAATATTTTAAGATTCACTTATATTAAAAGATACATCCCTTTTTTCTTTCTTTTTTCATTGGTTTCATTCTCTGGTGTTTTTGATAATTGTGAACCTTTATCATCCCTTCCATATGAATTTTACATAAATATATACATCTATATGTATGGGATATATGTTAGATTTGTATATTTATTCAATGTGAAACCGAACATACACACATGTAAATAAATGTGTGTAAGAGAGAAAGAAAAGGGGTGCAGCACGAATATATTTATAAATACAAGATATTTTTTCTACATGCAGTTTGAAGAAAATGCTTTAATCTCTTATTTTTTAGAAAGAGTTGGGTTTGAGAAATTTAAATCCAGATCCAGATTAATTAAATAGTTACGATAATTGTAATTAGAAGAAATAAAATGTTATTAAATTATAAATTAAAAAAAGGTTTAATCTGAAAGTTTTAAAATATGATAACATCCTAAATATTTAAAATATCATAAAAAAGTTTTGCTTATATAACTTAAGAAATTACATAAATTGATTTGTTATTCTTATTAGTGAATTCCACATTGAATTCGTTATTTTTAAAGTAAAGCATGTGCAATTAAAATTTATAAATAAACTATTAAATTCACAAACTTGAAATTTTTTCTATTTGGAGATGTATAAGTGAAAACTCTTTCAGAAAAATCCGAATATTAAAAATATAATATTTAGAATTTATATTTTAATTATTAATAAAATATAATATTTAGAATTTATATTTTAATTATTAATAAAATATAATATTTAGAATTTATATTTTAATTATTAATAAAATATAATATTTAGAATTTATATTTTAATTATTAATAAAATATAATATTTAGAATTTATAAATAAACTATTAAATTCCCAAACTTGAACTATTTTCTCTTTGGAGATGTATAAATGAAAACTTTTTTAGAAAAATCCGAAATAGTTGTCGTTTGAAATATAATATTAAGATTTATTTTTATTTATTTATTTATTTATTTTGTTGTTGTTGTTGTTCAACAAAATGGAAAGTTACATTATACAGAAAGGAACATTAAACAAAAATCTTATTTTTTTATTTTTTAAAAGTAATTATTTCGTATTTCTAAACATGATTAAATTTTATAAAAAGACATGAGTTTTTTAAATTTTATAAAAATAAATATGTATTTTTTTAATTTCATAAAAATACGCAAATTTTCTAAATTTCATAAAAAGACATATGATTTTTGAAAGAATTCAACGAATTGATAAAACTGCCTTAGAAAAAACTGGATAATTATAAAAAAAAAAAAAAAAAAAAAAAAAAAAGTGAAATTACAATTTCATTTTGATATTATTGTCACTGATATATTTTCATTATATAAAGTCACAATTGTAATGCTATTGTTTTAGGATTGTTTATCAAATTTTAAATTTTGAAATTACAATTAGTATCCAATGGCTTAGTGTTGGTTTTGAGCGCCCAAGGCAATTTAAAATATCGCGCCCCTTCTTAGTATAGCTACTTAGAGTTTATTTTATGGAAGAATTTTTTGGCGCATTTATAAATTTTGCACCCGCGTCAATCGTCCTCCCCCTCCCCCCCCCCCTGGATTTTCTCTCTATGCAACGCCACTGTAAATATCTAAACTATGTGTTCTTTATTATTTTTTCATTATGTTCTTTTAATTTTAAATTACTTAGATAAACTACATAAAGAATTAATTAATTATCCTTTATATTTTAAACTAAAATTTTACTTAAAATAACAAAGTCATTAAGATTTAGTGTTTAGGTTGACAATTTGTTCTTAATAACACAATTGAAACACACGAAGGAATCTTATAATACCGCTTAATGATTTCAATCGAAAATATGTATGTAAGGCCATAATTACATTCAAATAAATGCTATATATTAATTTTCTTATTTAAAAATTCTTAATGTATGAAAGATATCAGTTACTTTCAAACAGTATATGTTACAATGAATTCGAATATTTTTCTCTACAAGGATACTTTTTAATTTTATGGATATATTTTATTATTATTATTATTCGAAACTGTTATCTTTAAACAGTGAATAATTACAGGTAATATTTTTTATTTAACATAATCTTTGATAATATAAATTTTAAACAGTTGCTTTTATTTCTTAATTTAATATTAATTTCATGGTAATAAGATTTAATATCATATTCATCATCAATAAAAAAAAAAAGTAAATGAAAATAAAAATAAATTATTTTTTACGAAATGTTTTGATTGCTTTAACGTGTACCCCCCTCCCCCCTCAAAATAGTTTTAGTGGGACCATCAAATGTTTTTTCTTTCATTATAATAAGGAATGGACTATACAAAATTATATTTTAAACTGGCTGATGTTTTTACAGCTCATTTTATTGAATAAATAAAACAACAAAATTCAGTAGTGTATCAAATAATGCATTTGTTTACATTTTGGAAAAGTATAACAACTCGTCGTTATAAATTAAAAATTATTTCATATGAGAGCTTTTAATTCAAGAAAATAAATGACAACAGTACTTAATTACAATTAATCGATTTGTTACAGATTTATTTAAAACAGAATTTCAATATTTTATGTAAATTAATACCAATTATTTTTAGTTATATTTATGGAAATTCTTTATAAAAGTCATTCCCCTTCCCCCTTTTTTTTCATTGTTTACATATTTGAAAAATAGCGTTAAAGTTCTAATGTTATTTGGACAATCTTTTTATATTTATGAGAAATAAATCTTATTATTCTTGAACTCATCTGATAATAAAATGCTACATTTATAAATGATTTAAATCATAAGTATAAAATTTATATTAATAGATAAAACTAAATATTGATAAATTTTAGAAGAAAGAAGTAAATATGAATCATCTCACTGCATTGAATGGAAAATTACAGGGACTTAATAACGAAAGTTATAACTACTTAAAAAAAAGTCGAATAGCTAACGATGCGATTATTACTATTAAGTAAACAATGTAATGACTATTTTTTATTAAAAGATTAAAATAATGAATAACATTATACTTAAAGCACACGATCAATACTAGAATACACGAAGATTGGCTTCTAAAAAAAGGAGGAGAAAATTGAAAATATTTGTACAATGAAATGTTTACATTTTAAAAATTCGAATTATTCTTCTTATTATTATTAGGAAATTTTATTTGTTTGTATGTTTAATTTATTACTATTTACATTATTGTACATTCGAATCGAAACAAGAGTTAAGATACATCAGAAAATTGTACCAATAAATACTTATTCGAATAAAATGTAAAATGTTATATTTTCTTTTTTAAGGAAACTATATAAAAAATAAATAAAACACCACTTTCTAGTTAATAAAGATTTAAAAAAACAACAACGTAAGCCTTTTGGCAAACTGCCCTTTAACCCAGGGTAGGATAAAATTAAAGGTGTACTTACCAGATGCCTTTTCGTTGGCTTCTAGCCCCTCGAAAGCTTTGCTGGTCATCTCAAACAGAGCGTCGAGCGGCGACGCGTTAGGGTTAGCGACTGCCGGGCTCTCAGGCGAGTCACTCTCCGATCTCTCGGAGCGAGAATCATCGTCAGCCGATCGGGGCCTAGATCGCCGGGAGGATGCAGGTCCATCTAAGTCCCAAGGGCGTACAATGGCCGGCACAGAAGTCCTTTGTATAGAAGAAGGTTTATGGTTCAATATGTCTTTTATGAAGAAAGAACTTAGGGGTTTGCTGCTAGGTGCAGCTACTGAGACCAAAGGAGCACTAGCCCTTGATGGGGCCATGCATAATTTTTTAATGGGTTTGAAGTACTCGTCGTCTTCTGAAGGTCCATCAACATCTGACGATACTAAGGGATCTCCCTCTGAGGGCACACTAGTTACATCAATGTCCACCTCCTCATTATCGTCATCTTTGGTATCTTCGCCAGCAGCTTGCATGGGTGATGATGCTACTTTCTCGGATGATTGTGATTCAGAGTCTGTGTTTGTAGCCATTTTAGGAACTTTTTCGGAGGGACGAAGGAATACTGCAATTGGTGAATGATTATGAAGGAGCCACTTCCATAAGTAGCTGATTTTAACAATGCATTATCAGCTTCTTGACTTCAGTCAGTAGCTTCTTGATGTGGATGATATCTTACTACATATCAAAAACAAACACTAAATCAGCACAGTCGAATGTTAATTACTATGATGAACCTCAGCTTTTCGTAAACATCCCATTGGAGGCAAACAATCCGAAAAAAATAAATTATGTTTTTTTTTAAATTATTATTATTTTTTTTTATGACTACTATTTAAAAATTCTTTGACTTGGTAACTAATAAAACATTAATTACAAATTGATTCAGAGTAAGCAACAACCAAAATAGCCAAACCTTCAGCAATCATATTATTATTTACTTTTCAGACATTTATAATAACATATTTTATCAGTTGAAAATATTAAATGGTAATGTCAATCAGACATTCAGCAAATTGATAATGGTTGATCCAACACAAAACAACCAATGCCTGATTGCAGAGAATGTTGGTCTTTGTTTCTCACCGATGAAAATTTATGAAACAAGCTTTTATGTATATGTCAACAAACTATGACAGAAGGTAATTTAAATTTTTGACGACCGAGATTTGAACATCAGCCGGTAGCACTTGCCAGGACAGCCTGAGGGCGACTTGCACATACACACTGGAGAGAAAAGTCACACTATTTTAAAAAGCCTTGTGCGCCGCACGTCACACATTTGCAAAATGCTTTGATGAAATATGGCGTTTAAACGCCTCTGTAACTGACTCGGCGCACCGCCAAAGCGAGGCGTTTGACTGAGCGAGAAAACCAGTCTTTTCTGAAAGGCAGGGGGAAAAGAAAGCTGTTACCCTGGTTAGTCACATAATCACTCAGTCACTCAAAGAGGCCAACAGGGGTTTGACGGATTCAACCACGCCCTTAGAAACAGGCCACGCCTTCTTGGAAGTAAGCTCCTCCTTACTTTCCACAACGTTCTCCAATAGCAGAAGACAAAAAATATAATGGACACGTAAATGAAAGGAGCCGACATTTTGGGGGATGAGGTCTCGTCAAGCAAAGAGTAAGTGTGTGGGGGGTAATCAGATAGGTTGCGCATGCGCGAAAAGTGGTCGGAGTGATGAGAAATGTGACGGCGAGATTTGTGGATAAGAACGTCTTTGAACTTTGAAAAATTAGGGGCCGAGAGAAGAGAGGTTGACATCCTGTTTACGCCTTGTGGGAAAAAAAAAGAAAGGAAAAATTATGTGTAGTGGAGGGGTGGTGATGGCGAACCATTATTTTGTGAAGCGTGTAATTTAAGAACTTCCGACAGAAAATTAGAGGAGTATGGAGAGGAGGGGGATTTTCATTCATCAATTAGTTGGATTAATTACTTTTAATTAAATTAAGAGGAATGAAGCTTAGACGAAGCGCTGTTTTTCATTTGCGAATTAAAGAGATCAGTTTTTTTCTTAGTGACATCATTAATGATATAGCTTTACAGGAGTTGATGTTTCATTAATTTGTGAAATTAAACAAGGTCGTTGAAATTAATGTTACGATTGTTTGCTTATGTCAACTGAGAACATTCTAATTCTAATTGCATTAAGTAATGGTTCAAAACATTTATTTATAGCAGTTAATTGTTGGTTATGTATAAGGGAGCTTTTTTATATAAATATTATACCTAGATAATGGCCAAATGGCTTTATCATTTACTTTGATGACTTTAATGATATACTTAAACAATTTTTAACCGATGAAAAAAAAATATTGCAAATAATAAACTGGTTTTATTTTGCTAACTTTTAGCTATCTGTCTATTTACTTGATAAAAAATCTGTTTGCTGAACAGACACGCCAATTTATTTGATAAAAAAAAATCTGTTTGACAATACATTGTTTGTTAATAATTTCGGTTTCAGTTAAAGATCAATAAATTGATAATTAACTGATTAATTGTTTATAGTATGTTAACTAACTCTAAATCTATTTGAAAGTTTTTCAAGCCTGATTTTTTTGTCCAATTCGGACAATAGCAAATTGTTGATTATACTTAATACGATAAAATATTTTAGTTATTTATCTATTGTAGTCATAGTGTTAAGAAGGCTATTCTGAAATTAGAAACTATAGAATCAAATACTTTTTCCTTAAAAAAAAAAAAAAAAAAAGAATAAAAGTAGAGTATCTTTTAGTAACTGCTTTCAAAGTGGATGTTTTAAATCGAATTCCTTAACATGACAGCACGATAAAGATCGTTATGAGACAATTATCGCTTATAATTGAAGATGTAATCCAATCGAAAAATGAAAAACATTTGCTTCTAAACCACTTGAGTCGTCATACCTGCAAGTGTCATGGTTTAAACATGAGTCTGCAAATGTGTCAGGAAATTACGCGGAAAATGAGATTTTTTTTTTTTTTTTAAGAACACCGTAACGACTTTACATAACCACGCTTACATTTGGTGTGTCGTATGTTGTGTGCTACGGTGAAATCATTTCACTTCAAATAGTGATTTTAAAAATAGCGATATTAATTCTTTTCTTTTCTTTTCTTTTTTTTTTTCGTTCAATCTTTTTTTAAATGTATCTCAAAAGTGTTATAATTATAAAAAACATATTACAGTAAATTATTATTGTTTCCTAATGCAATTTGCTTATTGATTATTAATCATTTTGTGGTAAAGGTACACATACATTGATATTTAAAAAATACTTGAAAACGAAGTTTTAAATTAGTTTCAGAAGTGCATCATAATGTTATATATAGCTTTGACTGAATTTCAGGTTATCCTTCATGCGAGATACGTTTCAGGAATGATTCATATGACCGATATTTAAAAATTATTATTGTTTTACACGGATTATTTTCCAACCGGTGTGCAAAGTGGTTCAGTTTTCATATATTTAATGCGAAATATTGAATTTTTGGAATGACTTTTTCTCTACATAGTAATTTGATTTTATTCATAAAAGAAAGCACCAAGGAATCACAATGTATACAATATTTTCAAAAATAACAATGTATTTAAACAAACTTTGCTTTGTAGCATCAGACGTGTTGATCAATCAGCAATTTACTGCTGTTCATCATGTTGCTTATTCCGCAATTAATATTTTGAAAAAAATATTTTGTTCTGGTCATTTTGTTTTATTAAAATAAGTTCAAAAAAGAAGATTTATTTATTTTAAATTGATAAGTAAAATTTTCTTGGTGTTTTTGCTGTTGGTGTTGGTGTTGATTATCTTTGAAATTTACATTTGTAAAATAATATTGACGTATAAAAAAATTGATGGATTTATAACCATCTCAGATATCATTAACTGATTTCAAAACAGGAAGCAGTTCAAGGACATAAACATTTGAGCACGCAAATAAATACATTAAGTGACAATAAATCATTCTATAATGAACAAACTTTTCTATTTTAGACAAATCATCCTACTCAAGATAAACAATGATATTAATATGTGAAATATGTTTGCGAAATTAGTTTTAATATCAACCCACGCATGCTGCAGCTGTCTGACGTCATCAAAAGAACACTGATTCAAAAAAACTCTTTTTTATTATTAAGTTAGTTGCCCTTTTTATCTCAATAGAGAAAGATGTAATAATTTTAATCTGTTGCTGCAAAAGGCAGCCGTATGTAAAATGTTACTTGAAATTATTAAGTCAAAATTTTAATATAATTATCTATAACAAAAGTGATCAGTCTCAGGTGTGGACTCAATATAAATAATATACTTCATTAACCAATATTTATGTTTTCAACACTTTAGCTCAGAAATAATGGATTAACGCAGTTAAAAATGTGCACCAACCTGAAGTAGTAGGAATACTGATGCTGAAGAAAGATAAAGGTAAGAAATTACCTATATTATTATATTAATTGTGTTTTCATGGCCAGAATTATTATTTATTTATCTAAGTATCAGCGCGCGTAACCTACAGCGTAGAGCAGAGGCGGCTTTTTTGCCAACAGTCGATTATGAGACTGAGAAAGTCTCATATTTTAGTAGATAAATAATATTTGTGAAGAAAAAAAAACAAAAAACTACTGGCCATAGATGTGTGCACATTAAAATGAAATTGAAAATTATTGAAAATATAGTTAGTTATTTGATGATGAAATAAATATTGTGCATTTTTTTTTGTTGATATATATGAAATGTTAAACAATTGAAGAAAACTAGATATATATAAGAAGTTTTATATAAAATAATAAAAGAGCAATTCCTCTTTAATAACAAAACTTAAATAACTAGTAAAATGGCCGCATCACGTGAGATACAGCTTGTAGAAAAACTTAACGCAAGCAATTACAGTAATTGGAAATTTAAAACTGAAATGTTACTGATTAGAGAAGATTTATTCAACGTAATAACCGAAGATAGGCCCACGCCAGTCACGACTGATTGGGAAAAGAAAGACAGGAAGGCAAGAGCCATAATTAACCTATCAATTGACGATTCACAAATTGTTCATGTTAAGGGGCTTAACACAGCTAGAGACACTTGGAACGCACTTAAAACCATACACGAACGGGCAAACCTCTCTAGTAAATTATTTTTGTTAAGAAAGCTCTATGGAGCCAAGCTCCAAGAAAACGGAAACTTAATCAAACACATAACATACATTCTAGAATTAATTGACAAACTTTCAGCGATCGGGGAAACAATTAGCGACTCCCATCTTTCAGCTTTATTGCTGTGTTCGCTACCCCCTAGTTATAATACGTTAATTACTGCCCTTGAATCGCGAAATGAGGACGAGCTCACACCACAATTTATTAGAAGTAAATTAACAGATGAGTACAACAGAAGGGTTGAAAACACAGACCAGGGTGAAAATTCATCAAAAGCGTTTAAAACGCAGAAAAGATTTCCTAATGATAACTTTAAAAAAGATAAACAGTGCACGTATTGCAAATTGAAAAATCAGACGTACAGAGAATGTTGGCATTTGAAAAATCGAAACAATCACTCAAATACACAAAAACAACAAACATACAAAAATAAATATTACTCATCATCGTTGTGTTATCAACAATCGGATAACCAGATAGGAAACACTGACCGCGAATCAGTAAACACGAGAAATTATAGAACGGAAACAAAACCAGATAAAGGCAGCGACGCAGCCTTTCTAATAGACAAAGCAGGAAAACAAACCTGGATTATCGATTCTGGTTCATCTTCACATATCCTAAACAATAAAAATGAGTTCACTAAGTTAAATGACACAGAAAAAACAGCCGTCATAATTGCCAACGGAAAAACTCTAGACTCGTTAGGTACCGGAGAAACTACATTCACGACAAAAACATCCGATGGAGGCATAAATAAAATTACGTTAAAAGAAGTGTTATATGTACCGGAGCTAGAATCTAATTTAATTTCAGTTAGTAAAGCCACAAAGAATGGATATAAATTATTATTTGATAAAGATAAATGCACGCTGTCACGAAATGGGAAAATCTATTTGGAGGCAAAAATGAAAAATAACCTATACGAAGTTGAATTATTAGAAAATGCAGATAGGAATATAGTAAATATGGCACATGAATGCAAAAGTAAAGACTGCCTGGAACTTTGTACAAACGCCTAGGGCATAGAAATTATAATTCCATAAAAGAAATGGTTAAAGACGACTTAGCCTATGGCATAAAATTAAATAATTGCAATCATGGAACAACATGCGAAACATGCATACAAACAAAAACAAGCGATGCTCCCTATCCCAAAACAGTGTATAGAAACAAAACAGGTAGAGTACTCGATCTAGTGCACACGGACGTATGCACAGCGATAGGAACCCCCACAATAGGTGGTAAAACAATGTTTGTAACTTTCATTGACAACTACTCTAGATTTACCGTAATATACTTATTAAAACATAAAGATGAAGTACAGGATAAACTAATCGACTATATAGCTATGGTTCGAAACCAGTTCGGGATATATCCGAAAGCAATAAGATCCGATAACGGGGGAGAGTACATAAATAGAGGGATAGAGGATTACTTAAGAAAAAGGGGCATTAAACATCAATTAACAGTGCCGTATTGTCCGAGCCAAAATGGCATTGCAGAAAGGAAAAATAGGTCGCTATTAGACATGACTAGAAGCCTACTGAGAGAAGCAGATCTGCCACAAAGATTTTGGGGAGAAGCAATTAACACCGCGAATCATTTACAAAATCGCTTACCAACAAGATCTACAAATAAAACCCCATTTGAGCTATGGTTTAATCGCAAACCGAGTTTACACTATTTGCGAACATTCGGGTGCAAAGCTTACGTATATGTAAACAAACAACATCGAGGAAAATTGGACGACAGGGTTCAGGAAGGGATTTTTGTAGGATACGATAACAACTCAAAGGGATATCGCATATACACAAAACAAAATAAAATTGTAATTGGCAGAACAGTGAAATTCATGGAAAATAGTAAAATTAACCTAAAAGAAAGCAAAGAGACAGAAAACTCATATGACGACAAAAATTACATTGAAACAGAGCTAAACAACACAACCGAAGAACCAACCGCGTCCAACCAACCGACCAATGAACCAAGAAGATCCGAAAGAATGAACAGGGGGGTACCACCAGACAGATATGTCTGTTATGTAAAAAATAATGATACAATAGAACCTAGTAGTTGGAATGAAATACTGGAAATAAATAATCCCAGAGAAAAAGAAAATTGGCTTAAAGCCACACAAGCGGAAATAAATTCGTTGAGAAAACACAATACATGGGAATTAGTGGATCCTCCACCTAACAAAAAGGTTATAGGTTGCAAATGGACATTCAAAAAGAAATTAGACAGTCACGGAAACACTCAAAAGTACAAAGCACGTTTGGTAGCCAAAGGGTTTAGCCAAAAATACGGGGAAAACTATGACGAGACTTTCGCCCCAGTAGTGTCACAAACAACTGTGCGAACTTTTTTGGCAGCAGCCGCATATAAGAAGTTGAACGTGAGACACATAGACATAGACACAGCTTTTCTATACGGTGAGTTAGAAGATGAAGTCTATATGAAACAACCGGAGGGTTACATTGAGAAAAATAAAGAAAACAAAGTCTGCAAATTGAAAAAATCCATCTATGGACTAAAGCAGGCAGCGAGAACTTGGAATAAAAGAATAGAACAATCTTTAAAAAAATTGAATTTCCAACAAAGCACAGCGGACTCATGTCTATACGCACGAAAAGAAAACAACATCACCACGTATATAATAATTTACGTAGATGACTTATTAATAGGCGGTGAAAACGAATCAATTGAAACAATAATAAAAGCTTTAAAGCAAGAATATGAATTAAAAGACCTTGGGGAAGTATCCCACTATTTAGGCATGGAAATAAGAAAAACCCAAACTGGATACAAATTAAATCAAAGGTTAAAAATAGAAGAACTAGCAAGAAAATTCAACTTAGAAAATGCAAAACCAATAAGCACTCCCATGGATGCCGGTTTTCACAAATTAGAGGACGACGAAAACTTAATGCCTAACAACACAAAATTCAGACAAGCAATAGGATCATTGTTATATATAGGAACCACTACACGTCCAGATATAGCAGTCGCCGTTAACATCCTCAGCAGAAGATGTGAAACTCCACGTTTTAAAGATTGGAACGCTGCGAAACGCGTAATTAGTTATCTAAACATCACAAAAAACCTGAACCTCACATTGGGCAGGAGACACAAAAACCAGAAGATCGACTACTGGAAACCTTTTCATGCTGGGAAATAGTCCGATACAATGGTACTCAAAAAGGCAAAATTGCATTGCCTACTCATCGGCAGAAGCTGAATTTGTTGCTGCAGCTAAGCAGGACAGGAAATTGCATGGCTAATAAAACTATTAGCAGACCTGGACTTACAGCAAAATTTACCAGTAAAACTGTACGAAGACAACCAGAGCTGCATCAAGATGGTGGAGAACGAAAAATTCTCAAAGCGAACCAAACATATCGACGTTCGATATCACGCGATAAAAGAAATGAAAGAAGACGGTATGGTATACTAGACCTTCGTTACTGTCCAACACAAGACATGACAGCAGACGCCCTGACCAAGCCACTGGGCAAACCACAGTTTGTGAAACATCGAGAATCTATGCAACTATTACATGATGCATCCGAGATGGTTAAGGAAGGGTGATGGATTTATAACCATCTCAGATATCATTAACTGATTTCAAAACAGGAAGCAGTTCAAGGACATAAACATTTGAGCACGCAAATGAATACATTAAGTGACAATAAATCATTCTATAATGAACAAACTTTTCTATTTTAGACAAATCATCCTACTCAAGATAAACAATGATATTAATATGTGAAATATGTTCGCGAAATTAGTTTTAATATCAACCCACGCATGCTGCAGCTGTCTGACGTCATCAAAAGAACACTGATTCAAAAAAACTCTTTTTTATTATTAAGTTAGTTGCCCTTTTTATCTCAATAGAGAAAGATGTAATAATTTTAATCTGTTGCTGCAAAAGGCAGCCGTATGTAAAATGTTACTTGAAATTATGAAGTCAAAATTTTAATATAATTATCTATAACAAAAGTGATCAGTCTCAGGTGTGGACTCAATATAAATAATATACTTCATTAACCAATATTTATGTTTTCAACACTTTAGCTCAGAAATAATGGATTAACGCAGTTAAAAATGTGCACCAACCTGAAGTAGTAGGAATACTGATGCTGAAGAAAGATAAAGGTAAGAAATTACCTATATTATTATATTAATTGTGTTTTCATGGCCAGAATTATTATTTATTTATCTAAGTATCAGCGCGCGTAACCTACAGCGTAGAGCAGAGGCGGCTTTTTTGCCAACAAAAATTGCACTATTTCCACATACAGTCGAACCTCGTTAACGCGAACCCTCAAGGGGAAACTTTTTTTTGTTCATGTTAAAAGTAGTTCGTGTAATCCGAACTTAAATAGATTACATACAACTGGACGGGACAATCGCGGAAACAGTTCGTGCTAAAAGTAATTCGCGTTAAGCGTGTTCATGTTAACGAGGTTTGACTGTATTGATATTGATATATGTTCTTATTTGTGTACAGAGAGAATTAAATTCCAAACTTTTGACGTACTTTAAACTTTAAACTTTTGACACTGCTACCTGGAAAATAAATGAATTACTTTGAAGAACATATACAAAATAAAGTTTGTCAAATTTTTTCAAACATGTGTATATCAAAATAAGATTTTTTTTAAAAGCTAGTATATATTATTTGATTATTTCTTCTAACGAACATCCATCCCTTCCATTACTTTATACTGTCGTCAGAAACTCAATTATATCGCAAAATTACCAAAAGGATGTTCTAGGTGCAAAAAGAAAAAAGAAGGAAAAAAAAAAAAAAACACTTGCAATATTTTGTTCGTGTTACGAACGCAATCCGAGCCACTGAGCCATGTTTCTTTCAGTAAACATGCATACAATAGTAGTGTTTTTTTGTTTTTTATTTTTAATGCATAATTTTAATTTGGAAAGAAGGTGAGCATTTTCATTATTAATTTTTTTAAAAAAAAGTTGAATTTTCCTCTGAAGATTTATCAATATTAAACCATTTCCTTTTTAACAAAATAATTGGGAAAAAGACAACATGCCATTGTTACCAACATGTTACAAAAATGTTTCATGTTGTACCAAACAAAATAGTAATAATTTTGTTTTAATAAAATTGTATTTTTGTTGAACCTCTCTCAGCATCCAGACTTTAGTATCCAATTATTTTAGTACACATATGTGCCATTTAAAAAAAAAAATCATAATTACTTACATGGCCATCATATCTACAATTATCATAACTACACTAACTTAAGCCAAGAGGTTCCTCGTTCGAATCTCGGCCTGGACACTTTTCACCCAGTTGAAAAATTACAACTCATATGAATTATTTACCTATTAGAACAATTGTGTTTAAAATTAGTCAAGTGTATTTACATATTCAGCGTTTACTGGAGTTCCATTACCTGTGATTTATTTATTCTGATGAGCTGTTTCAGGTAACAGGAAGATGCCATAATCAATAAGGTTAGATCAATGAAATGTGGTCTCCGATTCGTCCAGGGTACCTCAGTGTGCAGAGCATTGCTAGCCAAGAAGTCCGCATGGTACAAAGCCTGGTCCGTACACCTTTTTCCCCCAGTTGGAATATTACAACTCATACTCAACTGTAGTTATCATATACTCAATATTATAACTACACTGAGTTCTCACAAATTTAGCAGTTTTTCTAAAAGAGTGATATACTTTTTATTGCAGTTGGTTACAAGCTTTTGTGATTTCATTCCTCTGGTTTAAATTTTAAATTTTATTTTTTATTTTTTTATTACTTTTATAGTTAAATTGAAATTACTTAAAATATGAACTAAAGTATGAGAAACTTTATGGGTATATGGATGGAAATTACTTCGTAACTTAAGAAGAAAGTGGTGTGTTTTGATTTAAAGTATAGCATTAAAGCTGTTTTCAAATTTTAACTGGCCAATTTGGATCTAAGAATAGGCTTAATATGTATGATTTCCCAAAGGATCGCACAGTGGGGCAAAATCCCGAAAAGCTGGCCAAAAGTCGAAAAATAAAGTTACTAATTTGGAAATTTTTATTATACAGTTGGATAGAATAATGTTTGGAGCGTCAGAATCTATATTTACAAATAGGTTTTCGCGTTTCCCTGACAACCTGCATCATTTCAAAAGTGATGCTTGGGCGAGTGTCATCTGATGCACACAAAAAGCGCAAAACAACGCTTTCTTTAAACACGTGCTACATATTTCCATATCATCCGATTTTAATGATTTAAAATGGATTCACACGATAGTAATGTGTACATTATTCGGATGTGTTACAAAAATTGTTCTAAGCATATGAAAAATAATAATTTTATGATTATTTTTGATAATTTATTTTTAAATAAATATATTATTTTTGTGCTTTCAAACATCAAAAAGTATAAAAGTTCCACGGTGTTCCGCAACGAAATTTAAGGAGATAATAGCCTGAACTATTATCTAATAAATTATAAAAAAAAACAGCTGCTAAAAACTGCTATTTTACGTTTCGTGCTGGTTTTTGCAACAACAAGTAGAAATGTCACTTTTACTTACTGTCATACGTAGTATAGGGTAAGTCTTGTAATCGTTTTAAAAATCGAAAAAAGAATGTTTTTGACGGATTTACACGTTTCAGACACTGGAGATTCCGAAAAACATATTTTTAGAAAAAAAAAAAATTGCCGTCCGTCTGTGTGTCTGTATGTCTGTGTGCCTGTAAACGCTCTATATCCCGAACAAATTGAGATAGAGGCTTGGAATTCGGTATGTACTTAGTATGTAATAATGGGAAGAAGCACTTTAAATTTCAGTAACCTCGATTATCCGGAACTATTTTTTTCGGACTCTCGAAATATTCGTTCTGACAAAAGGTACATAAAATTTTTCGAAATTGTTTATTTTAAGGAGTGAATATAAAAGACAATTAAAAAACATAAATTTTGCATAAAGAATGAAGTCTATTGGATTTTTAGTTGCCGAGATATTTGTAATTCTATTTTACACACTCTTCGATTTTTCATGACGCTGTATTTCATCCAAATTTCAACTCAAAGATGTATTTCAATTGGAAATGAGACACTTAATCCGACGCAGTAAACTCTTAGTTAATATGATTATCATTTTTAGAGATACGAGGATGTTTCGTTTACGCAGTTCAGTAATAGAGCATTTAAAGTTTATGACGTCTTCAAGCCACAATTTTATTCGAATTCCAATACATTTTATAAGTAGTTAACACATGTTTTATTTTTATATTTTATATTATGCATATCCATGATGGGTAAGTATTACGTTGGCCCCCAACGACTAGTTATTAGTCGCTTCAAAAATTCTGAAATTGTAAAAGAGTAGTGCTTGTGTTAGAAGATAATTTTATTGTCAGAGTTGCTGTGGTCTTCTTACAAAGTTGAGTGGCAGCAGTTCTTTGTGCAAAGTTATTTTTTCGAAAATGGCAGCGTTTTTGTTTTATTGACGTGTATTAGTTATATTGTACACAAGAGTTTTGTAAAAGAAAAAAAAAAAGAGGGTTTAATTAAAGTGTGATACAGTTTTCTTTTTTCTCTTTGTAGAGCTCGAGCTCAAAGTAAAAATTTTACTTATTTACAAATTGAAAAAAAAAAAAATTGCTATTTGAACAAGAAGGTTGTAGTCTAAGTTTCTTAAAATGTTTTACAACCCTGTGAAAATCAGTTTGAAACGGGAATGAGTTGTTATTGATAAGAATATAAAGACAAATATTCTGTGTGATTCTTAAGCGTTTGCATGGTCGATATTATTAATATATAGAAACCGTGGGCTATCCCTTATCTATCCTCGCTTTTTATTGGACATTATTTTCCAGAATGACCGGAAAAAAGTGTTTATGTCTTTCTGCCGCAGTTGTACAATGATATTTTAAAAGAATAAGAATTTGAGTTTTGTCAGATTTCTGCCAGTGGTTGGGTATAATTAAAAAAGTTCCCAATTTAAACCGATTTTCAGGGATATGAAAATCACGAAATGTTGTCATGAGGGAATGTTTACAATGAATACTATTTCTACATAAGAAGAGATTTTTAAATGAGAAAATTATTCTTGAAACAATTTAAAAATGTTATTAACAATTTTCTACTGATGCATGCTTTCGGTATCTATACTAATTCGCCATTTTTGCTTTTAATTTTAACTTTTGAATCGTAATTAGCATTCTTCAAAGCACCTGTATCCGAAATTTCATACAAATTGAATAGCTTTCAAAACATTTAAATTTTTAGTCCGCCATATTGGATTTCCCATTTTGATTTTTTAAATTTAAACTACGGAATCGTAATCAGCATACTGAAAAACACCTGTGTATGAAGTTTCGTCCAATTTGAAAAACATTTTCATATTTTGGCCAGCTTTTCGGGATTTTGCCCCACTGTGGATCGGAAGAAATTGATGAAAAATATAATTTTGAGTTATGCAGTAAAAAGAAAATTTTAAAGGTGGTTTTGAAGAGTAATTTTAAGACACTACTTTCAGAATATTCATATTCATATTATTATTAAAGCCTTTAAGTATTCATGTTTGCTTTTAAAACAATCCTTGATTTAAGAGACGAAGAAATCAATTATTTAAAGAATATATATTTTTAAATGTAAAATAAAGACAAACCCTTTATTAAATAATAATAATAAATACACTAAAGTTTAAATAAGAGATTTTTATTTTGCGAATTTCTTTTAAGAGTAAATAATTTTTAAAGATATATATTGTTAAAATATTATTTCTAGGCTGAATGCGTGTAAATAAATAAGTAAATAAATAAAAATAATAAGTATACTATGTAAAACACCATCTGAAAAATTCAAATAATTATTCGCAATATTAATTTGATAAACTATTAACTTTATCTATAATAAGAAGGTAACCTTTTTCGTAGTCTGTCACACGTAAATACTTTTTTATCAGAATAATTAAAACTGAAAAGTAACAAACTGCGAAGTTTCTTTCTTTCGGTATGGACATGTTACCGGGTCATATAATTCATATCTTCTGTTTTGATCAAAGTAAAAACTACATTTCAACAATTTTAAAATTCTATATCAGAATTTTTTTTTATCTTGTGTTTTAAAAAATAAATAAATAAATAAAAATAATAAGTATACTATGTAAAACACCATCTGAAAAATTCAAATAATTATTCGCAATATTAATTTGATAAACTATTAACTTTATCTATAATAAGAAGGTAACCTTTTTCGTAGTCTGTCACACACGTAAATACTTTTTTATCAGAATAATTAAAACTGAAAAGTAACAAACTGCGAAGTTTCTTTCTTTCGGTATGGACATGTTACCGGGTCATATAATTCATATCTTCTGTTTTGATCAAAGTAAAAACTACATTTCAACAATTTTAAAATTCTATATCAGAATTTTTTTTATCTTGTGTTTTAAAAAATAAATAAATAAATAAATAAATAAAAATAATAAGTATACTATGTAAAACACCATCTGAAAAATTCAAATAATTATTCGCAATATTAATTTGATAAACTATTAACTTTATCTATAATGAGAAGGTAACCTTTTTCGTAGTCTGTCACACACGTAAATACTTTTTTATCAGAATAATTAAAACTGAAAAGTAACAAACTGCGAAGTTTCTTTCTTTCGGTATGGACATGTTACCGGGTCATATAATACATATCTTCTGTTTTGATCAAAGTAAAAACTACATTTCAACAATTTTAAAATTCTATATCAGAATTTTTTTTATCTTGTGTTTTAAAAAAAAAATAAATAAATAAATAAATAAAAATAATAAGTATACTATGTAAAACACCATCTGAAAAATTCAAATAATTATTCGCAATATTAATTTGATAAACTATTAACTTTATCTATAATAAGAAGGTAACCTTTTTCGTAGTCTGTTACACGTAAATACTTTTTTATCAGAACAATTAAAACTGAAAAGTAACAAACTGCGAAGTTTCTTTCTTTCGGTATGGACATGTTACCGGGTCATATAATTCATATCTTCTGTTTTGATCAAAGTAAAAACTACATTTCAACAATTTTAAAATTCTAAATCAGAATATCTTTTTATCTTGTGTTTTGAAAAAAAAAAAAATATATATAATGTAATGTTATGTATACGTTAATGTGTAATGTTAATGTTAGTAATAATTACGTTAATGTTAGTAATAATTTTTATGGAACTTAAAGAAAATGTTCCGTTGTCAGTTGGTCAAAGTCCGTTGGTCATTAAAGAAAATTTTGAATTAAAACGTCTTACTTTTTAATGAACTAAGGTGGCTCTGGCCCCTACGAACTACGCTCGCCTTCCGCCGTCCAGACCTCGCAAGTTCTAAAAACACACTAATTTGATATGTCTAAGAGATTTCCCGGTTATATCAGATTGAAAGATATCACGACTAGTGGTTAACTTCCGTAATCGGATTACCATTCAATTCTTTTTGGCTGTGGGATTTTTCGGCTCCAAGGCCACATCCACTACTGCAGCGACAGCTGATAGCTGTTTTTGTGATTGATTAAGTAAAATCAATTACATATTTGAAAATCAGCTTGTATAAAAGGGTTAAGGAAAAAATTTCGACATTTCCCGGACTATTATAAGAAATTTTTTCATTTAGATGCGATAAGAAAATCGCTTTAAATATGACGTTTTACATATATACGTTTTAAATAGGACGATTTAAATATATTGTTATAAATATGATTAAATTTTTACAATTAAATGCTTTTAGTACGTAATAATTTAACTATTACTTACCCATCATACGTAGTATAGGGTAAGTCTTGTAATCGTTTTGAAAATCGAAAAGAAAATTTTGACGGATTTACACGTTTCAGACACTGGAGATTCCGAAAAACATATTTTTAGAAAAAAAAAAAAATTGCCGTCCGTCTGTATGTGTGTTTGTGTGTCTGTGTGTCTGTAAACGCTCTATCTCCCGAAAAAATTGAGATAGAGACTTGCAATGGTATGTACTTAGTATGCAATAATGGGAAGAAGCCTATTTAATTTTAATAACCTCGATTAACCGGAACTTTTTTTTCGGACTCTCGAAATATTCGTTCTGATAAAAGGTATATAAAAATTTTCGAAATTGTTTATTTTAAGAAATGAATGTAAAAGACAATAAAAAAAAACAAATTTTGCATAAAGCATGAAGTCGATCGGATAATTAGTTGCCGAGATATTTGGAATCCTATTTCCCACACTCTTCGATTTTTCATGACCCTGTATTTCATCCAAATTTTACTTCAAAGATATATTTTAATTGGAAATTTCACGCTTAATCAGATGCAATAAACCGCTAGTTAATAGGATTATTATTTTTGGAGTTATAAGGATGTTTATTTCAAGCAATTCAGTAATCGAGCCTTTAAAGTTTATGACGTCATCAAGCCACGATTTTATTTGAATTGCAATGCATTTTATAAGTAGTTTACACATTTTTATTTTAATATTTTACATTATGCATATCCATGATGGGTAAGTATTACGGTGGCCCCCAACGACTAGTTTTTAAGTTTTCTTTCATTTTCAGTGGACACGTGAAAAAAAAAATATATAATTCAATTGAAATTGCAGTGTTTGGAACTATACGTATTTGGGCTTTCTAAAATCTGAAAACAGTAAGATAAAAACGACTATTTCAAAATATGAACTAAATCACTATTCAGAAATGAATTAAATTAAAGAAATTTAACAATTTTAAAAATCAAAATAATAAAATAATTTTAAATTCAAAATTACATCCATATTTATTAATGAAATTTTGAATAAAAATTTAAAATAAACTCAAAAAATTAGACAAACTTGAAAAATGATTGAACATTGCAAACCAAAATATAATCTAATCAAGTACATACCTGCAAAATATAGTTAAATTGCTATGCATAGTTTTTAATCCTATAAAACTTTTGTAATCGAGCTATCTTTATCGATTTCAACATTACATAACGCTTAAAAGTATTCTTATATTTAAAAACCGTTTGCTTCAACTTATTTATCATGCATTTTTCTATAAAACTTACCAGTTTTCGTGTTTTTATATGCAATAGTTTTTGCAGAATAAGCTGAGAAAGTGAAAAGGTTACAATAGATTTTAATGCGACATAGCACAACGGCAGCGTTAGTAATTATTATTATTATTATTATTATTATTATTATTATTATTATTATTATTATTATGATAGAGACGTTCGAATCTTTAGCTTTATTTATCAGACTGACTCATAAACAGCCTTTTCTTCATTTACAAAATTTATTTAATTAATTGAAAATAATAATAAAATTCATAAAAAAAGAAAAAAAAACTGATATTTGTGATTTTTACAAAGCTAGAATCTTATATAATTTTACAAGCTAAGATGAAATATAATACTCGACATTTTAGATCCCTTGTAACAAAGAATATATAACCTTATTGATCATGTAATTAAAAATATTTTTCGTGAGAATTAACGGCGTGATACGTGCTGTACCAAAGGTCCATGAAAAAGGTTATAAAGGATTTCTTCTAACAGTGTACTAAAATATAGTTTAAATATTACGATAGATAAGATATTATTATTATTATTATTATTATTATTATTATTACTACTATTGTTGTTGTTGTTGTTGTTGTCATCGTTTTTATTATTAATTCAAAATATTAGGCATGTCTCACACTTAGTTGCTATCTTTTATTCCTTTGCCCCTTCCCCTTCTCTCTTTTTTAGAAAACCTTTCTAAATACATAAAATTTCATTATTACTGTAATATCAGCAACTCTAAACTTCATTTATTAGTGCTGAATTACGGTTGCGTGTTAAGGTGAATTGAATGTGTTTTGTATGGAAGAATTTTGTTCTTGTTTCTCATCTATTTAAATAGTGTGAAATTAAAAAATATGCATAAGTATAGTTTTATTCAAAATAACTTATTAATAATAAAATTTTTCTGCCTGCTAAAGAGTCTGCATATGATAAATGGGGATTACAATTCATTTATGAATAACACGGATGGTTTTACACAAAGTGAATATTAGTGGGATATTGAATTTTACTGGAGATTCTTTGAAAAACACAAATTGATTTTTTTTTTTTTTTTTTTATGAAATCTATCTGATCGCAAACAAAAAATACAGATTACAGCCACAAACCATGAATGCAGTAATATGCAATATTTAGAAACAAATTTCATATGTTGAAAAAAAAAACAAAAAAAACTTATTTTAATTTTTTTTTTTTTTTTTTTGTTAAATCAAGCACCAAACTTCGCTACCGTTTCCGCCGGCAGCTGTCTGTATAAACCCCCAACATATCAGCTTTCGGCTTGTTCCCCTATTCGCGATCCATTAATCTTCGTTAGTTACTGAAAGTGATTTTGGACAGAATGGCTAGGGGGGCTGACCTGAACAATAATCATTATTTAGATCCGGTTTATTATGGTACAGTACATCGAAAAGTATCTGCTTTAACTTGTAATGGTATAATATAGAAAAAAGATGACATCTTCATTTCACATGTTTGGTGTCCCATAGGTATGAAGATGTGAATGTCTATGTTAGTTTTGATTTATATGTTTAAACGCTTGTATTGCAAGAATTATAAAGAATCAACTTATATTTTATCACTAGATATGCACCATACATTGTTGGATTTTCTTTTGTCATATAATGAATTTTTTATTAAGGCTGTTCTCAAATACAAACTGTCTACTTTCTGACACATTTTTTAATTCACTTTTGTTCGCAAACGCATGAAATTAGCAAGTGATCTTAGTCAGAAATTTTGTAATCAAACTGTTTTTTTTTCCATTTTTTGGCAGAAGCAGATCTTTTAGAAAATGCTGTCAAAGTTGGAGTTTTAAACCAAATTTTAAACTGAAGTTTTAGCCCGGGAGAAGAAAGAACTTGAGGAGGAACTGTTGTCAAGAGACAACAATCGCTTTAGATGTAATTATTTTAATTAAAAAAAAGTTTGATTACAAAATGTTTCAATAATCCTGACTGCAAGTCTCATGTTTTTATGTTTAAAAATTAGTCAAAAAATATGTCAGGAAGAAAATATGTCAGAAAATATGTCAGGTTTTTCATAACGGTTGAATGGTGGGTACAATCATTAAATTAAAAAAAAATCCCCTAAAAATAATTTGCTAAAATTATACAAAACGTTTCCGTCGAAAAATTTTCTAACTGTCGTTAACTCATTCGTTATCTTCCACTCCTCAAAAACTCCTATACAAGACAAGATGACATTACAAGTTTTACAAGATGACATAGTTCCTTATCATACACCCTCTATATCGCATCCTCCATCGGAAACACAGCGGATGCAGTGCATAGTGCCGAGTGCCGGGTGATGCCAATCTGACATTCTTAATCTACTATTGGGCAATTCGAAAATGACAGCCGAATAAGATGAAACAGAGTACTATGTTTTGATAATTACCTATTTATAAAAATTCTTCCGAAAAAAAAGCTTATCGTACTGTAACACGCTTCTTATTTTATCTTTTTCCACCATCCTCAAAATGGGAGGGACAGATCCACTTTTCGAGATCCCCGATCCGCTTGCGCCCGTGCCAGGATCCACCCTTCGAGATCCACGATCCACTCGAGCCGACGCCGACGTGTGCTTAAATCGGTGTTTATACCCTACTAAGTGTCGTTACGCCACCGACTTTAATAATAGTTTAGAAATATGCTAAAAGTTTATTATTATACAAAAATCAATAAATTGTAGTTGGTCTATTTCAATATTAAAGCTATTTTCACGTTGAATGAACGAGAGTGATGGACTTTACGAAAAAATGTAACGTAATCAATACGTCAATGTAGAAGTCGCAGAATTCAGAGTAAAATTGAGGGGGACGGGGCAAGAGAGTGTTAAGCCACATTTTTGAATTTCTGAAATATTTCAATTTGAAAATTTGATCCAATACTCAAATCAAGATATATAACATAAAGTTCTTTCGCCAATGTCTTAGTGACATTTGAGATATTTTGAGAAACAATATGGCATTACTTTAATGATATTGCTATTACGTTTTTTTTTTTTTTGTAAATTAGCTATCTTCATTGGGGCATAAACATCTGGGGCAAAAACGAAACCTGGGACATAATGCTGCCACCAAGTGACATTAGAAACAAATTATATGTAGGATATTATAATTTACAATATTAAGAACATATTACAGTGTTACATTTATTTCACCAAAAATGTAGCTTGCCACTTTTTTGCCCCGACCCCCTCAATTTTATTGCAATACCGCTTTTTCCGAAACATTCACTCTCTTTTTTCCATATTAACATTTCTGTTCTTCGATAATCTTATCTTTTAATCCAAAACAAACCCAGTTTTACTTGAAACAGCAAATTTTAAAATTGCTACATGCAATTTTATAAGATTAAAGAAAGATAAATAATGACAATTAGTAACCTATGGACCAAAAAAAAAAAAAAAAAAAAGAGCAAGCGTCTTTTTACGTATACTTCAACCACTTTAATTAAGGTTTCTGTATTTTTGACAAAATCAATAAAATATTCTTTTTCATCTAATGCTCTAATGCTAACTTAACATACAATGTTGAAATAAGAAGGTTTAATAAAAGCAAGGAAAAAATCAGTTGCGAAATTTGACCCCGGCTGACAAGTCAGTAAAATAAATCAGTTTAATAACAAGGCGGCAGGTTAGAATAGCGAGCAATTTGCATATGTATTTCAATTTTCAAACGCTCGAAAGCGTTTTCTAATAACTATACTCAAACGATTTCCGACTGCGAATTTCAAAATGATAACTATTTCCAATTAATATAATTGGGAAGTAATTTAGTAAAATAAAATGGCTATATATAATAACTTTGAAATCAAAATACATAAAAAAAGTTCTATAAACGAAATCTGATATACATATTTATATAACCATAATATTTATATAACAGTAAAATACAACACAGCAACATCAGTAGTAAAAAGGGGGCGGGGTTCAACGGCCACATTATATTTCACAACCTGAAAAACTATGGTGGTCATCATTTTATCAGTAAATTAGGAAAATTCAAAAGTCAACAAATCGATGTTATTGCTTCCTCTATGGAAAACTATATAACCTTTAAATTAAGAACACCTTCATGTTCTATTCAGATGGTATTTATTGATTCTTTCCAATTTTTATCCACGTCATTGGATAAACTAATTAAAAATCTTCGACCGGACCAATTCACCATACTTACAAAAAGATGTCCTATACAAAATAGTAATTTGTCTTTACTCACACGCAAAGGGGTTTATTCCTATGATTATTTAGCTTCTTTTGAATAATTTGAAAAGAAGCGCAGCTCCCGCCCCCCCCCCCCCCCACGGCAAAAGCATTTTTAAAATGGCCTGACCTATGAGCCAATAAATGAAAAAAGTCTAACAACACGCCCAGAATGTATGGAAAATATTTCATATGAAGACTCTTGGCGATTATCATAATCTTTATTTCAAAACAAATGTTGTGCTTGATGTTGACGTATCTCTAAATTTTAGGAAATTATCTCAGCAGTAATATGATATTGACTCTTCTCATTACCGCACCTTCTCTTGCATGACAAGCTTGCTTAAAAATGGACGGAAACACCTTTGGAACTGTTGACGGACATTGATATATTGCTGCTCATTGAAAATGTAATTATTGATGGTATCAGTATGAGTCATTGACTAGTAATATAAATCTAGTAATATTTATATTTCTAGCCAATGGTATGAGTAGTCAACGATACGCCAAGGCAAACATTCTGAAACACCTGATTTTAGGGAAAATGCGGCACCCAGCTACATCATGTACTGGGATGCTAACAACCTATATGGGTGGAAGATGTCACAATATTGCTTTGTTATAGTAAAAATTTTTGATTTTAAATATGTGTATTTATTTAAAACTTGTACGCAAACCTTTCTCGTGAAATGTTATTTATGTAAACTTTATTAATACTTATGCATGCGTACACTCACCCACATATAAAAACATATATGTTTTTTTTTTATCTTGTATTTATTATTATTATTATTATTATTATTATTATTTTAATCATTATTATTTTTAACTTTTTTTTGTTAAGTTATATATTTTTAAACACTTTTTCTAAAGAATTTGTTTTTTTCAAATAGTATTTTTTTTTTTATTATTTTATTTTTTTAAAGTTAAGTTGAAATTATTCAAACTTTTTTTATAAGTTGTAAAACTTTTAAAACTTTTTTCTTTTTTGTTAAGTTATATATTTTATAAAAAACTTTTTTTTTCTCAAATAGTAATTTTTTTAAACTTTTTATTATTATTATTTTTAAAGTTAAGTTGCAATTTTTAAAACTATTTTTTATAAGTTGTAAATTTTTTAAAAACTTTTTTTAATTTTTTAAAAGTTATAATTTTTTTTTATAAAAACTTATAAATGTTATGCATAAATACACATATACATATGGATAAACATATAGTCAATTATAGCTATACATAGACCAATAGACAGATATATACACACACCGTTTTAGAAGGGTTTGCAATGTTGAAAAACAATGTATTAGGTTTAACCATGTTTAATCGCTTCGACCTCTGTCGTCGCTCACTTGGGTAAGGGGTTGGAGGGTCCGCAGGTGACGGTCCTCCGGTTCTCCCGAAGCGCAACTGGAGAGACAAATCCGGTGTGCGCGCTAAAAGTCTTCGAGGAGTTGGGTTCGGTGGTCGTTGACGCGCCGGGCGCTACTCCGGCGCCTGGCAGCGCAACCTAGTTTAACCATGTTTAAAAACATACAAAAAAATGTTTACTATGTTTGTAATGTTCGAAAAAGAGTGTTGTAATAAACTCCGGTGGGATTAATAAAATGTGATCTGGTAGCCGTGGTTAGCCGGAGTAATTACTTTAGTTGATTTCTAGAAAGAAGTATTTCTTTATTCGAACATCGAATTACAGAATATTTCTTCAAGAGGTTTCAGTATTTAAATAAAATAAAACTAAATATCAATGCGTGAGTCCAGTGAATGTAAAACAACAACAATAAAGTCCTATATCTCTCATTCACGATCTCTGGTTCAGTCTTTGCATTAAGTAATACTGTTGATTTGGACCGGATGTCCAATGGGTGTCGGGCCGAATGCTCTCCGGGACTCCTCTCTCACAGACGGGCTGGCTGTCTGTCCGTTCGTTTTCACCCACGACCTATCTCCTTAGGTCTCCTTCGTTCTCCGCTTTCCTGCCACGCACCGTTTCTCAGGGTCCCGTCCTCCTCTCTCGCTTCCAAAAACCCATCTCCTCTCCGTCCTATCCCGTTCCTCCCGCATCAGAAAAAAGGAGGGGCGGGGGTAAATATTTATCCCGGCCTCTTGAACTTTCGGTTGCCTATCGTTGCTGATATAGGGTTCTCATTCGCAGATTTAAAGGACTTCCCTTGGAATCCGACAGTCTGGGAAAACTTTTCCACCTGCGACCTCACAAGGAGAATAAGTAATTCGTTAATGTCAGGCTAGGTGCCAGACAGTCTCAGGTATTGTTCCTCTAATGTCCGAACCATTCAGTATCGGGGATCGATCGTTTCATTTGATCTGACCCGACAACTCCGGGAGTCCATCGTAACGGTCACAAGCTACCTTCGCTGGGATATATGGGAAAATGTCACAGCATTACCCCCTCGAGCAGATGAGATTTTTCAAGCATTTGGAAAATCTTACATCATTACTGGTGCGCTAGCCTTCCATACACACCCAACACACATGTTAATTCTCAATAGAGGCTTACCTTAAACATTATTATTCACAAGTTTACAATACACTTTGCAGACTCACATCGTTAAATTAAATTTCAATATCCATTGCATGATTCAAATACATAATTATTTCAATTAAAAAATTCTACTTAAACAGTCTACATGTGGAATTTGGCTGCCTGGCCGGTGCCTCATTCGACAGTGGTAACCTTGCAAGATTAGTGACCATCTCATTAATCTTGGATTATTACCAGCGTTCATTTTCAACCAAGTGAGTGGGCTATGATCGGTTTCGATGAGAAACTGTTGCCCATCTATATAGTGACGCAACTTCTTTATGGCGAAAATTATAGCCGCACATTCTTTTTCAGACGTGCTGAAATTTTGTTCCGGGGGTGAGAATTTACTACTGAGATAAATTACCGGGTGTTTTTCACCATCGACGCGTTGGGCCAACACCACTCCCACACCTTTATCCGAAGCGTCCGTTTGGATTACGAATTCTCGACTGTAATCAGGGGCAAATAATACCGGATTCTCAGTCAATTTACGTTTGAATTGCGCGAACGCATCTTCCATTTCTGCATTCCACGTCACCTTTCCCTTCCTTTCTTTCCCTTTCAGTGCGTTTGTCAAGGGTTCTACTAAGGTAGCGTAATTACGGATGTAGCGGGAATAATAGCCAGACATTCCTAACAGCCTGCGTATTTCGGTTTTCGTCTTGTGCAGGGGGAAATCGGTAATAGCTTGTATTTTAGACTCGGCGGGAGAACGCCTCCCTTCCCCTACCACATGCCCTAAATATTTTACAGATTTCTGCGCAAACCTACATTTAGACAATTTGACTTTAACCTTAGCCTTCCACGAGTTCAAAAAAATGGCCATGTCGTCTAAATAAGGGAGACAGAAATCTTCTAATCCTCGTAATAATTTGCTCATAAACTTAGAAAATCGATAGCTAGCTCCTATAAGCCCGAAGGGCATGGTCACCGGTAAAAATGAACCAAAGTTCGTAATAAATGCAGCCACCCGTTGGGCCCGGGGGTCATCGGTATCTGCCAATAGCCTTTAGTGAGATCGAGTATGGTTATGAATTTTGCAGCAGCCACCTTCTCCACCCGCTCTTCGATATTTGGTAAAGGGAATATTTCCGGTTTAGTTATCGCATTCAGTTTACGGTAATCGATGCAGGGCCTTGGGTCGCGCCCCGCTGATTCCACCAGTATCAGGGGCGATGCAAAATCTGACTCGCCCTCAACAATCACTCCCAACTCCAACATTCGCTTTATTTCCGCCTTCAAGATTTCTGTTTGGCGAGGGGAGGTGCGATAAGGTCTTAGGCGCACCGGAGTGTCGCTAGTTGACTCGATGTCATGAATTGTCATATCTGTTTTCCCAGGATCATTTGAAAATATATTCCGGTTTTTGCCTAACAGCTCAGATAATTCGGACAATTGTCCAGGTGAACACAATTTCCTCAAATTACTTTCGATAATTACATTCTGAAAATCGTATTCTTCCGGGCTCGTATTTAATTGGGGAATTTAAAATTCGTGTTCGCTCGCGTTGCTCTGGACACTTTCGTCAGTTATCAAATTCCTCACCTGCTCTCTTTGTAAGTAAGGTTTAAGTAAATTTACATGGTATACCTGCGACTGAGCCCTCCTACCGGGTACGTTAACTACATAATTTGTCTCTGAAATTTGTTTTTCTATTGTCCCTGGTCCTATCCAGTTCACCGACAATTTGTTAGGTTTCGATAGTGCCAACACTAACACTTTGTCCCCTGCTTTGAATGTCCGCTCGACCGCGCTTTTATCGTAATACCGTTTACGATCGTCTCGAGCCAAACTCATTTTTTCGACCGCCAATTCCTGACATCTCTTCATTCGATTAATAAGATCGAACACGTATTCGGTAACCAGATTCTCTTCCTCGCCCTCACCTCTCCATTTCTCATATAATAAGGCTTCTGGGGTTCGCAGATTTTTCCCGAGAACCAGCTCCGAGGGACTGAAACCCGTTGACTCGTGAGTAACTGTGCGCAAGGCTAGCAGTGCGTAGGGCAGAGTTTCTTCCCACGAATTTGACGATTTGATGCATAAAACCTTCAATAATCTTTTTACTGTGCGGTGCCAACGCTCTACCGGTTGAGATTGCGGGTGGTGCACACTAGAATAGACCACTTTAACGCCAAATTTTTCTAAAAATTCGGTCGTTAAATCGCTAACAAAAGAGCGGCCAAGATCACACTGTACCTCTCTGGGGAATCCTAAACGGCTGAAAACCAACATTAGCGCATCAATCACCGTTACTGAACGTATGTCTCTTATAGGTACAGCGTCTGGGTATTTCGATGAAGTGCACAGGGCCGTGAGCATAAATTTGTTTCAGTTTTCGGAGAGGGGCAAGGGACCCACAGTGTCGACCGATACCCTCGTGAAAATTGTCGTTATAATAGGGACCAGCTTTAATGGTGCCTTCTTTTGGTCACCGGCTCTACCCACCCTTTGACAAGGATCGCAAGAACTCACGTAGTTTTCTATGTTTTTTATTACGTTAGGCCAGAAATAATGTCTCAAAATCTTATCTTTAGTTTTCGTAATCCCGAAATGACCTCCTATTTCTTCATGACACAAAGCCAGTAATTCGCGTCTATATTCCAACGGGAGTACGATTTGCTCTCTTTTCGTCCCGTGGTGGTCTTTTATTTTCCTGACAATAATCCCGTTTCTCACGTCAAAATTGGACTTTTTCGCCGTAGCCCTTTCTCTAATCCATTCTAAGGAGCTATCTGCTTCTTGAGCAGCCCCCAATCCTTCCGGGGTCAGTTTAGCTAAAGTAGCGGATGATTTCCTTTCTTCGGAATAAGGGTGGAGAATCAGCTCTTCTTCCTCTATTTCTGCCTCGGGGTTTTCTTCCGCGATATTTTCCGCTGCCGGGAGCGTATGCCCTTTTTCCTCCTCTTTTTCCGAAATACTCTCAAAGATAGGGGCGGTTTTGGTTTCCGGTCCCGAATTGATCGTCTGATGCGCTTGCTGTCGCGTAAGGACGGCGTTGACAAGACTGGGTTTTGTTTTAATTTTATCGATTACCACTTGAGTTCTATTTCCCAATAAATAATGAGACATTTTCGTGTTTTTCTCTACGACTGCAGCCTTGGTTATAAACTCGCCTACGTCGGTCAGATTCAGTTGTATTTCTACCAGAGGAAGACATTTAAGTTCGTTCCCAAGGGGTTGTTTGACCCAGACTACCTCTCCCGTGTATTGTTCTGTATTTATGTCATTTGCACTGATCAAACCCAAAGACGATCCTGTGTCACGAAATACTTTCATTTTTCTCCCATTTACAACTCTCACGCTTAGATAGGGTTTGAAAATTTCGTCAAATTCATCTGGATCAGTTAACTGACTCATGCTTTCGGGTTCATCCCTTTTCTTTTTTTAACTCGGGACAGGAGTAGCGTAAATGCGTCGTAGAATGACAGATGTAACACGACCTGTCTCTTCTCCTGTCAAACACCTCGTCTCTATTTTTTTGGTCATTTTTATCACGCCAATTTCTCGTCGGCTCTGCCCTTTTGGGTTCCACTTTTGCCTTTCCGGGGAACTTATTTTTTTTCTAACGGCCTTTCGTTAATTAGGTTTTTCGGAGGGTGGGGCTGCCTTTTTACCGTGATTCTCCTGACGGACTCATAATGATCTAATTTCTGGGTTAAATCTAAGGGCGTAATTAAATTACTCCAGGAATCTATGAAATGTTGTCTCATTTCACTAGGGACTTTTCGCTTGATCTGGTCGGATATTATCAGATCTCTCAGATGACTAAATTCGGTCACCTGAATCCCTTCTAACCACTGGTCGAAATAATTAGTTATTTCGTAAGCGAAATCTTTCCAGCTTTTTTCCGACGCCCTATTCGTCGTTACGAATTTAATTCGAAAATCTTCCGCGCTAATTCGAAATTTTTCCAATAGTTTCCTCTTTACGAATTCGAAATTATCTGCCTGCTCTGTAGGTTCTCTCAAGATTACTTCTGATAGCTCAAAAGGTAACATCCCCATCAAATTAGTAACCCATTGCGTTTTCTCAATTTGGGCTCTTGAAGCTTGTCGCTCAAACAAATCCAAATATAAAGAAATTTCTGTTTTTCCCAATTCAAATTTCGGTAAAACATTTTTTAAGATAATTTTTGGTTCTTTCTCTATCTGGCTAGAAGATAATGTAATTGTATCACTTTCTCGTTCTGCTCTGATTTTAGCTAATTCAAATTCTTTATCAGCCTTGTCTTTCTCGAGACGAGCCTTCTCTAGCCGATCCTCCTCAAAAATTTTCAACTGGCTTATGGCCATTTGTTCTTCATAGTAAGGCGCCTCCGTTATTTTTTTTTACTAATTTGGGTATCGTATCTTTAGGCAAAACTTCTATTTCTAATTCCGCAGCTAAAGACTGCAAATCACATCTTCTGAACGTTGCTAAATTCGCCATATTTACAATTTTGAAATCCTGGCACAATAATTTACCCTACTCTATTTCATACATAAATGCGCTGTAAAAATTCAGAATTTTGACCCCACCACACAATATAAACAATAATTACAAACAAATAAAATACACCCAAAAAACATAAATTCATGAAATTTTGACCGCTGGTCACAGATTTTTAAATTTTTGAATTACAAGCAAACCAATTCCACATATAGGCTCCACTTGCCAAAAAAACATATATATCCTTAATTTGACTGAATTACTGACAGACCTCAACTTAATCTTACAGCTTAATCTAATTCAAAATCTAATTCCTCAGCAATCTTCAACATAAGAGAAGACATTAAAAATTATGGCCGAAAAATACAATTATCATAATTTGCTTTTCACCAAAAAGAATTTTAATTAAAAAGATTAAAAGACTTTTTCAATTACTTGAAACAAGATGAATTTAATGTTTATTACATTATTAATTTACCTTCAACACACAAAAAAACATCTGTTGGTAATTAATATTTAAGATTTTTACTTATATTACCGAACACAAATAATTAAAGAAAAATTACTTCCTGTCCAAAATTTAAAATATACACACTAAGCCTCCACTGAGAATAAAACAAGTGCTCTCCTGGGTATAGCTCTGCCTGCGATTTTCGGCGGTGATTCTGCTTTCTTTTCTCTCCACACTGTCAGCAAAGTTCGGATGCTTCTGGTTCCTGGTTCAGCGGATGCAGTTTCAGATCAGCTCGGGTCTCTGCCCTGGCTTTGGCGGGTCGCTGTGGGTCGGTGGGTCTTCCTCGATTCGGCGAGTTGTCCTCCTCTGCCCCGAATCTGTCTATTGATCACAGGATTCTGTACGAATTCGGCGAGTTGTCCTGCTCTGCCCCGATTCGGTATGTAGATTCAGGTTCCAAACGGCTGGTGTAGGTTCTGAAGAAATTCGGCGAGTTGTCCTGCTCTGCCCCGAATTCATAAAACTTTATCGCTCTTTGTTTCTTTCACTGTTTTAATAATCATTTGACGCTCCCACCATTCTGTAATAAACTCCGGTGGGATTAATAAAATGTGATCTGGTAGCCGTGGTTAGCCGGAGTAATTACTATAGTTGATTTCTAGGAAGAAGTATTTCTTTATTCGAACATCGAATTACAGAATATTTCTTCAGTTTTCAGTATTTAAATAAAATACAAATAAATATCAATGCGTGAGTCCAGTGAATGTAAAACAATAAAAATAAAGTCCTATATCTCTCATTCACGATCTCTGGTTCAGTCTTTGCTTTAAGTAATGCTATTGATTTGGACCGGATGTCCAATGGGTGTCGGGCCGAATGCTCTCCGGGACTCCTCTCTCACAGACGGGCTGGCTGTCTGTCCGTCCGTTTTCACCCACAACCTATCTCCTTAGGTCTCCTTCGTTCTCCGCTTTCCTGCCACGCACCGTTTCTCAGGGTCCCGTCCTCCTCTCTCGCTTCCAAAAACCCATCTCCTCTCCGTCCTGTCCCGTTCCTCCCGCATCAGAAAAAAGGAGGGGCGGGGGTAAATATTCATCCCGGCCTCTTGAACTTTCGGTAGCCTATCGTTGCTGATATAGGGTTCTCATTCACAGATTTAAAGGACTTCCCTTGGAGTCCGACAGTCTGGGAAAACTTTTCCACTTGCGACCTCACAAGGAGAATAAGTAATTCGTTAATGTCAGGCTAGGTGCCAGACAGTCTCAGGTATTGTTCCTCTAATGTCCGAACCATTCAATATCGGGGATCAATCGTTTCATTTGATCTGACCCGACAACTCCGGGGGTCCATCGTAACGGTCACAAGCTACCTTCGCTGGGATATATGGGAAAATGTCACAGTGTGTTATGTTTAACTTGTTTAGAATAATTCAACAAATCACTCGAAACAACAAATCGATCAATCACAATAACAAATAAATCACTCAAAACCAGAAATCAATCGCTGAAAAGAACAAATCAATCAGTCAAAACATTGTTTTGAGCGGTTGATTTGTCGAATTATTCTAAACATATGAATATTAATAGACATATGTTTAGAATAATTCAACAAATCAATCACTCAAAATAACAAATCAATCACTCAAAACAATAAAACAATCCTTCAGAACATTAAAAAATTAAAAATTATTAAATTAAAAATTATAATTTCGTTTTAAATAAATTTTTCTAAAACTTTTTAAAAAAGTTTTAAAAAAATTTAACTTTTTTTTTCTTAACTTGTAAACTTTTAAAAATTTTTGTAAAACATTTCTTAATTTTTTTAAAATTTTATAAAACTTTATTAAAACTTATAAATGTCATGCATAAACACATACACACATGTTCATATGGACAAATGTATAAGCACATACATAAAGATAGAGACAAATACATATACATTTATACATGTACTTATGTATACACCTATTTTAAAAACTTTTTTGATTTTTTTTTAAATTATCATAATTTTTTTATAAAAACTTATAAATGTTATGCATAAATGCACATATACATATGGATAAACATATAGTCAATTATAGCTATACACAGACCGATAGACAGATATATACACACACGCCGTTTTAGAAGGGTCAACCATGCCACATATATAGAACAGAGACGTAGATATATAGACAAATCGCTTGCAAGCACAATATCTGATACAGCAACGGAAAACAACTCTCATGATAAAGATAGGCTTAAGAGGCTACATCACTCACACGAACACACCAGCTCGCTGTTTTAATTCTATGGGGGAGATATTTTAAGATATCTCGTTCGCATTTCAATATTTTTAAATGATTTTTTTTTTGCATTGAATAGCCGAGGTCGATCTCTATGCAGGCCCTTTTTTTCTTTTTCGATTTTATTTACAAGTTTTTTATTAAGATTCTTTCACTTTCAAAACCTTTATCAATTTGTAAAAAAAAAAAAAAAAATGGTAATACAATTTTAAATCCAGCTTCTTGGAAAAAAAAATCGACCAAAACACCGTTTTGAAGATTGAACCCACCTACGCGGAACTGAAAGATGGCGCATTTGTCAACCACGCCACAGTTCAATCGAAGAATTTCAGCTTACTTTTGAAGCGAGTAATAACATTTATGTGATCACATATTTGATGACATTTACGTACCTTATTGGACAAACCTTTTTGCCCACTGAGAGGTGGTGCTAGAGGCAAATTTAAAATATTTTTTTTCACAGAATATTGTATTTTCACCGGAAATACGTCACAGTACCAAAAAGATCAATTGTAGCTCAGGAAGTGTGTCAAAATTAGATTGCAAGATTTGAGCCGAACGGACAAACAGATCAATTAAAATCTTGTAAAAATAAGCATAATTTTATAAAGCTTGCTGTCCACGACTTTCAATTCGTCAACTGCATGACAGAAAAAGACGGGCTCAACGCTCACAAGTTTTAATATCGAAATTGTCAGAACGAAAATTTCTGTGCTAGTTTTGACAATCATCTCCATAAGCTTCACACATCTTTTTCTTACCTGGATGTTAACCTTTTTGTTATTAAGAAAAAATTGGCGAATATACTTCTCTTTATTTTTCTGTTTTCAATATACTACCCCCCCCCCAAAAGAAAACTCATATAGAATCAAATATGTTTCTTTTAAATAAATAAATTTTGGTATGTCATCTGATAAAATATATAGCATAAATATAGCTTAGGAGAAATTGGGTGATTGAAAATATGACGCTTGAAGAAAAAACGAAATTATATCTCGAACAGCCCAATATTAGAATTTATAGAAAAAGTCAAACTCGGTTATAACAAACACAAAAAAACCAAATTATTTGCTTCTTATAATTAAGTTTTCCGAGTTACCGAGTTAAGTAACTGTTATTATAAAAATAAAAAAACTAGTGCAAGTTAAACAAGTTACTTGGAATAACTGAATGGTATGAATGAGAAATACTTTAGGAAAAATTCTTCACGAGTAAAACTCTACATTTCTAAATTAGAAACATGAAATAAAATTACTCACTATAATTGCTTATACTAACTTTACTTTCTATAATTACTTATAATATAAATTACTTACTAATTATTTTATTTTATTTTTCATAATTTTTCAATATTGCACCAGCCCAAATAGGAAAAAAAATCGCTCCTAAAGTAACGAAGAACATGACCTCTCTCCTACATTTATTTAATATAATAGGATAAAATATATAAATATTTATTTTATTAATATTTATTTATTTTATTATTATATTTATTTAGTTATTTTATTGTAATATTTATTTATTTTATTGTAATATTCATTTGTTTATTTTATTATAATATTTCTTGCTTCTTTCACTTCATATATTTCCTACAAATTTGATTTCATAAACGGGAAAAACAGAGAAATCTGCTCTTTGTATCCGCATAATATACTCGAAGAGAAATTCGGGTTTTTATAAAAACAGTCCCAAATTTTACCAAGTTTTTTGCTTATAATTTGCAGAGTTATTAATATAAAAACAAGTTTTTTTTGACAATATGACAAATGAAATTATACACAGTACCCCGCAATCAGAATAAAAAAATAATAATAATTGTATGAAAAATGAGTAGGTTTACTAAATATTGTTTCACTGCGCATGCGCGAATTCAATCAAAATATACTGTGCATAATATATTAGCTAAATGTATAGACCAACTTTTATGAAAGTCTCAAAAACATAGCTTGAAAATTCTGATAGTAATCGTCGATAGAATAAGCTCGAAATTCGCTGTTTCCAAAAGGAAGCAAAAAGATGAGGGGTTGTATCAAATATAGAATGAGAGACACTTCATTCTTATTATGTCAACTTTGATTAGCTAGTACATTTGGAAAAAACCCCTCATCTTTTTGCTTCCTTTTGGAAACAGCGAATTTCGAGCTTATTCTATCGACGATTACTATCAGAATTTTCAAGCTATGTTTTTGAGACTTTCATAAAAGTTGGTCTATACATTTAGCTAATATATTATGCGCAGTATATTTTGATTGAATTCGCGCATGCACAGTGAAACAATATTTAATAAACCTGCTCATTTTTCATACAATTTTTATTATTTTTTAATTCTGATTGCAGGGTATTGTGTATAATTTTGTTTGTCATATTTTCTGAAAAAAAAAAAAAACTAACTTGTTTTTATATTAAAAACTCTGCAAATTATAAGCAAAAAACTTGGTAAAATTTGGGACTGTTTTTATAAAAACCTGAATTTCTCTTCGAGTATACATGCTATCTTCATACAAATGAACCCAAATTATTATAATAATCCACTTAATCATAATCTACAGTTTGAATGCTTTTGCAATATTAGTTTTTACAGGGTTATCCAAAATATATTCGTTTTTCTTCAATTTGTTGACGGCCCCTTATGGGGTTTCGGGAAAAAATCTTCGCGGAAATATATGACGTTTATCATGTTGTTTACACTCCTGAAGTTTCAGGATAATTCCTCATGTATCTTTTCAGATATTTAAAAAAACGTCTAAAATCGCAAGTGACCGGTCATCATTGGAAATATAGTGTATTAGTAGTTCGAACTTCTTTTTATTGAAAGCTATACTCGAAATAGTGTTTGAAATCTTATGTAAATTGAATTTTCGAACTATTGGTTTAGATGATTTGAAAATCTTGAGTTGCGGTGTCTTATGAATTTACTGCATGAGAAAGCACATAAAGCCATCCACCACCAAACTTTTTTAATTGGGTTTCAAGAAAAATAAACATAAAAATCCAATTTCAAGAAAATAATTTTCTTTTATCAACAGGAAATCGCACTTAATTCTATTTGTTACTCATTGGTTGGTTACTAGCAAATAACAGAATGACGTGTTTTAAACAATGAAATAGTAATTTATCAACTTTATAAAATTAAAGGTAAGTTAATGAAGTCCCTTTTTTGAATATTACTTCATGTATATAAATTCTATAGATCCAATACAGGGCTGCACAAAATATCTCGAGTACATTTCCGTTTATTGGCGGAATTTGCTGTAGGGGGATTTTCAACAGTGCTATGCGTTTCCTAATTGAAGTAAATTTCAGAATACTATCAAGTATACATACAAATCTCTATATCATGTACAGGGCTGCACAAAAGAATTCGGATACTTTTCCGAATATTGACGGTAATTGCTGACATTGGGTTTTCAAAAAACCCAACAAATGTGCTATGCGTTTTCTAAATTGTTTACTTAGACACCACTTAGTATTTTTATATAAGGTATGACTATAACAATGTACTTTACATATGAACCCAAATATACCATTCTTATTGAAGTGTGGAATTTAACATGAACCTAAAGGTGCCACTCGTGAATTTCGAGTTATATTTACTACATGCTATTAGTGTAATGTTGGAAAGGTATGAGTGTTACAATGCGCTTTTTTATATCTGACGAAAGAGATGCCGTTTTATTTAAAAGTTAATTTGAACATGAACCTACAGATGCCACTTTGGCATTCTTGAAATCTATCTTATTTAATGACATGATTGTAACAGTGCACTTTATATATGAAGCAAGAGATGCCACTCTTACTTAAAAGTAGTTTCTACGTTGATTCAAAGGGTGCCATTTGGCATTTTGTCAGAATATTTAGTAAGGCACGAGCACCACGATGTCCTTTTTCATGAACCTATAGTTTCCTCGTATGTTTAATGTCAATAACTCAATGAAACTATAGGTCCCACTTGGCAGTTCTGTCAACATCTATTAGCGGGGCTTGAGCTTTCTAATGTGTTTCGCTATGAAACCGTAGATGCCACTTTTATTTAAATGTTAAATTTTATACGAGCCGAATGGTGCCACTTGGCAACTCTGTTTATAGCCAAAGTGGAGCATGAGTGTCTCAGTAATGAATCACTAGTTTGTATTGCATAAATTGAATTAACTTTTCATTAACAGCTTTTTACTGGAGTTTCTTATTCTTATATATTTACATTAATTCGTTTCGGACACTGATTTTCGTATTCAAGCACAGGAAATGAACGCGTGGCAAATAACACATCTTTCTTTTTCTTTCTTTGTAAATTTTTCTATCGTTTTTTTTTTTTACTTTCAATTTATTTTATTTTATTTTATTATTCAAAATTTCCCCTCTTTTAGGAGAATTTAATTTTATCTTAGTCATTTTAGGAGTTCTCGACCTCTGGTTTTTAATGCAATTTCTCCTTTCCAACTTTTTCTTCAAACAGAATGGTGGACGACTCTCAGGATGCCTGGTCAACCATTCGTATCATGGTTCACTCTAATTTTATCAGAGTTCTAATTACTGTTTAGACTGTCTGAATACAATCATTTTCATTGAATCACAGTTTCTAGGCAGGACGTATTGGATTACAAAATGATAAATAGTTCAGAAAAGAAGGAAACATGAAATCCTCAAAATCAATCCTCAATATATTCAAATTCAGAATCTCTAGATTTTCTGCATGACCAGATTTCTCCAGTTCAAATGTAAATACACGAAGTTATGCAAAAAACAAATCGGTACCAAAAACTGAAAGCACACAAGTACGAAATACGAGGAAACGAGGATAAAAAAATGTCACTCAAACTGTCATTCAAAAGAGGAATGAACAAAGTCAGAGGAAACAACAGAAAGTGTCATCAACACACAAAAAAAAGTTGAAGACAAACAAACTAGTCGAATGAAAGTACTAATACCAAATGAGATACTTGGGAAAAACATTATGGAAGATGAACAGTTAGAAGCGAATGAAATCATCAGAAGGTAAAAGAATAAAACTCGCCAAATGGTAGTAGAGCTAGAAGATATCCAGGCAATCCAATTAGTCAGAAAGGAAGACTGCTGTGTGGTTTTAATTCAGGCATGATTGCCCCGTACATTCCAATTTTAAATGAATCACATGAGGGATTCCAGATGTACGACCACACTGCATCGCGCTGCCTAAGGAAATAGTGTGTGCGTATTGCATAAAAGGTCATAATTCAATTTCCTGTCCATTTATCAACGAACCACAACCACGTAGATGCATAAATTGCGAATGGGCCAACATCGCAGTTCGTCAGCCCCATCATAGTGTCAACATACCAAATTGTGAAATCGATCACAACAAAGTGCAAAAACACAGGATCTCCATAAGTAAAACTCCTCTACGTTCACGACAATAAATATAATTGGTGTAAACTCCTACCATAATAGTTCATTTCACTCTTTGAACATTGCTATTGACACAACTAAATTTGCAAATAAGATCAGCCACAGCAAACTTAATAGAACAATTAATCACAGAAAAGTATAAAATAACTTGTCTACAAGACTTGACATACCCCAAATTGTCGTTCATATGGCCTCCCGTCAAATACACTTTCATCAGCTAGTAAAAATTGCTTTATAATAATTTTGAATTCTACAATACAACGCATAGACTTTCAGCAAAACGAAAACTCTGTCTTTGTAAATATATTCACGTTAAATGGAACTGTATTAATTGTCTCTCAATGCTATCCTCCTCGGCACATCTGGAAAATGACTTGCAAGACTGGGATGACATGAATGTAATGAGTGACTTTACTTTACTTTACTGCCCGAGAGGAATGCTCAGACTAAGAACCAAGTCTGTAGAGCATAGACGTCCACCCCCGTCCCCTTTATTGAGGTTTTAAAAAATACAAAATCCCGCCGGTAAGCACGACAGAGGGCAGGATGGTGAACAACAGATAAATGAATATATGAATATAAAGGAAACACTATTCACTGTTAAAAATAAATCCGTTAATTCACGGTAAAACTACTGGCAGCAAAGTTGCCGGACTTTTTCCGTTCCGTTAGTACATTTACCGTTTTGAAAGATAAAGGAAGGGAAAACTCCGTTTGAAGAATCGGTAAGTTTCCGTTATAAATAAACTCGGTTTTAAAAAAATGTCATCTTTATCTGTGCTGCCATCTGTTGCTTATTACGGGAGTATTTAATATTTGATGTAATGCAAGAAAATTTTCTGCCCAACCTGAGGATCGAATTGGGGACGTTAGTGGCTTGAGCCGAGTGCTTTACTGGAAGACCAGCGAGTCCTTGCTAGAGTAAGAGTAGGAAACGATGATACGCGATTTCTTCAAATCGCAGCTTGGGACTTAAACAACTTGGAGTTTAGAAAACTGGTAATTTTGAAGTTAATTGCGGGGATATTTTGTAATAAGATGATGGTTGACAACTATAGTATTAATAGAGGATAAAAACATGAATTATATATATTCTTAATTTGATTGTTAGATTAAACTATAAATATTATATTTTGAATTAAATTCGATAAATTTTTTTGGTTTTTTTGCGAAAATTGATTTTAATAAACTACTATGTATTTTTTAAATGTGTTCGTTTAGAATATATTTTCAGTGTGAGTGTTTTTTATAACTTTAAAAAATAAATTGCGAATAATTTTAAAGGAATGAGTTTAATTCGAAAGCATTAATTTTGTTTGTTGCTTTTTTAAATAAAATCGATTTTTTTCACTTTATTTAGCTATTTTATATATATATTAATCTGTTTGTTTAGAATATATTTTAAGTGCGAATACTTTTTTATAACTTTAAAAAATGAATTGCAAATAATATTAAAAGAAAGGAAAAAATTAATTTTTGCTTTTTTAAATTCAAAAGCACTATTTTCTTGTTGCTTTTTAAATAAACTCGAAATTTTAATTTATTAAATTTTTAGTTTTTCTGTGCAGCAACATGTCAGTTTTTGAAACATTGAAAATAAACATGCAGCAGATAACAGAATATCTCTGTTGGCTGCTTTATTCTCCGTCCGTTCCGTTGTTTTCAGTAAATATGAGGAAATTTTCTGCTTTTAACTGAAAATGCCCTTTTGTCGTGAAAAGGGGCTTTTTCTGTGGAATTCAGGAAAAAATACACGTGAATTTCAAATTATTTTTAACAGTATACTGTAAAAAAAAAAAAAATACACCAATTTACGGAAAAAGGACTGGCAGCAGAGTTGCCGGAATGTTTCCGTTTTTTGAGGGAAGTTCCGTCTTTGTAGTCCATAAATGGCGCAATACAGACGCGAAGGAGTTGAAGCGCATGTGTGGCGATCAAAAATACTGTAATCCCATTGGATGATATATTTTTACATTAATAATTCTGTTTTTTAAACTCTGTAATCTTAAAAGTCTAAAAAGTGTACAATTTAGGGATACAGTTTATGCACTTTTTGTGCACTATTCAGTTTGCAGTTTTTATGCATAAGTAGAGGTGACAAATACACTCGGATTTTGTGCACTTTTTTTGCAAACTTTTTCTAGCTGGGTAGCAACAGATATACGGGAGGGATTCCATTTTTCTAACAAAACGGAAACTTTCTGATCAAAATTCAAGGAAGACAACCTGTCAATGAGCGAAAATTTTTAACAGTGTTTGTAAAAAAGACAGTAGTTCAAAATAATATCATTGCTAGAGAATACAAAGTTCCGACACGATAAAAGGCAGTGAGTAAGGAGGAAACCGAGTCCCTGTCTCAGTGATGAATTAAGGTAGAAAGATCACATAGAAAGTTAAAGATGTTTAAAGCTTTGAGAGCAAAGCCGGACGCGATAAAATATTAGTCAACCAAGCGTCTGGAAGAACAGGAGGATGGCGAACATGCCAACCAGAAAAAAAATAAGGACAATTTAAAGGACAATTATACAAGTAATAGGCGGTAAGAGCGACATCACCGCACTCACAAAGAAGAAAAAGGGCACTCTTGAACTTAAAGAGGTGGACCCCAAAGGACCCATGACCGGTAAGGAAAGCTGTAGTGGAGGAAGTGAGCAGGAGAAGATCTAAGAAAACAACTGGGACCAGATCATAGGTATATTTACCCTTATCCGAGTAGTCCCAATGATCCTGCCACTGCTTCATAAAATGAGCGCGAAGATGTCGTTTGATGTGTGAGTATGGTACTGAAAGTGAAAAATCAACTGAAGATCTAGATTTTTTTTCTTTTGCCAGCATATGCGCCGTTTCAATGCCTAAGATACCCTTATGGGCTGAAACATGGCCTAAATAGGTTTTACAGAGAAGTTTGAGATAGAAGTTTTCATCGATTTTTGAGAAGTGATTTAATTTCAATAACTTGAGGATTTTTTTAAATCTAAATGCATAGATTGCCTGCCAGCTGGAAAAACTTTCGCTAAAAATTGGAATTAAAATCTTTCAGCAAGTTCTATCGTGCACGTAACCCACTTAGTGCTTTCCTAAACCTGTAACGAGGTCCAGGTGGGCCCACTTTAGCCGAGACACTACACAGGTACACTCTACGACCGAGAGAAAGCACTTTCCATTGCACATCACTACCCCTTGCACCTTAAATAAAAATGGAACACCTTGTTGTAACAACAGTTTGTTTCCAAAGCTAGAGGAATGAACCGTTACGTTCGAGGACATGTCTGGAGCCCCAGAGGGCCTAAAGAAACTGGATATCCACAAGAATGCCGGACTCGAGACTTAATTTCGCCGATATTCCTTTGCCTTTCCAGAGCCTTCGAACATCAAAAGCTATGAGAGGTAATGTCTAGCCCGTCAGCAGTGGATGATAAAAAGGAGGAATCGTTCGTGAGCCCGGAAGGTCGTGAAAACATCTTCCCTGAACGCATAGACACGCCCTCACTGAAGCTGCGTGCTGATGTGAGACCTCGTGTGTCCCCAAGTGACTCCCCAGATCCGACAGAAATCTAAGTCGCAGATAGGACCGCCCGGCTCCCGATCTAGGAAGTATACATCATCTTACGGCCACTTGGTACCTAAACACCGTAGCGATCTTCGCCATCCAATGTGATCGATACTAAGAAAATAATAGGCACCACTAACGAACTAGGAGCAACGTGCTCCCGAGTGCTATAGTAGCGCTCTTGCTCGGGAATTAGTATTTGAAAGTTAGTTTCGAGAAACCCCTACTAATCGAACCGTTCAGCGCAGGAAACTCTGATTACGCATAGACACGCTGGACTGTTTCTCTACTCGGGGGTCCGACTTTGATCTAAACGCCGTCACATTAGCTGACAAGCCTCCGGCCCGGTTCTTCTTGGTTGACAAAAGGGAAGAATGGTTCAACCCCCTTCCAGAGAAGCAATACCTGCCATCGTGACACTAAGGGGGCTACGATGACACGAACTACCTTCTGGTCAACAGGGGCTTCTCCTTTTCCCGTCCGAAACCTCGAGGTCGGCTCACAACTACTCCAGATACAGAGGGACTGAAAGGGATGAACGGTCGCGAAAGACGGCTCACGTGTCAGGTTCGAAACCCAACCCCTATTGCCTCGTTGTCTACACTCCACCTCTTCCACTATCGAGCATGCGTCACACCGCCTCACGCTCTGATCAGACTATGGAGCGCAAGCGGTCCTTGCTCTTTTGAGTTCGTTCTTGCCTCTGTCTTTGCCCCAGATAATGGTAGATACGGTCTTCTCTCATTAGCTAACCTTTGGGCAGAGTCACCTCCTGATCTAAACCGGACAATGGGGTTGGCCTACGGAGCTCTGCACCCAACATCTACCTGGACCACCTTGTCCCGAGAACCGGGATGGGGCAGTGGATATACCATGGCCATCCAAGCACAGCACTCCTTTCGCCGTCGGACACCACGTTGGAGGTTTGGATTCATCCGTACGCATGCCCCCGTCATTTTGACGCAAAGCCAGGCTTCCGGAAATCTCTCGCACTTAAGGGATCGAATCAGAACCACTTGTACGGAATTCCGGCTTAATCACGCATATGGAACAAAAACGGCTTCTTATAGCTTATGACTTTTGGGACGAACCATCTCCAGGGATGACTCTGATATTACAATAGCTTCCTTTTCATTGTTTACAAAAATCAACTCCTGGAAAGTTAAGGATCACATAGAATACAGTGACCATCGTCTTATAACTCTAGATTTGAGATTAAGGCTGTCGATAGCCCCTGAAAAAATGTATAAAACCAAAAATGCTTCTTTTAAACCTTTAAACAAACATTTTTCACAGAAAATTCAAGAATAACAATTAGACTTTAAGGAAACTAGGTCATCCAACCCGGGATTCCCAAGATATACACTGTTAAAAAAAATCTGAAATTCACGGGTATTTTTTTCCTCAATTTCACAGAAAAAGTCCTTTTTTGCGACAAAAGGGTATTTTCCGTTAAAAAACAGAAAATTTCCTCATATTTCCTGAAAACAACGGAACGGACGGAGACGAAAGGCGATAACGGAGATATTCCGTTATCTTATCTGCTGCATATTTATTTTCAATGTTTAAAAAACTGACATGTTGTTGCACAGAAAAACTAAAAATTTAATAAATTAAAATTTCGAGTTTATTTAAAAAAAAAAAAAAAAAAAAAAAAAAAATAGTACTTTCGAATTAAAAAAAGTAATAATTTTCCCATTCTGTTAAAATTATTTGCAATTTATTTTTTAAAGTTATAAGAAAATATTCGCACTTAAAATATATTCTAAACAAGCAGATTAAAATATACAGGGTGTCCGAGATATATAATAGTTAAATTAAGTGAAAAAAAAAATATTTTACTCAAAAAAGCAACATACAAAAATAATGCTTTCAAATAAAAAGGAAATAATATTTTTCTCATTCCTTTAAAATTATTCGCAATTTAGTTTTTAAAGTAATAAAAAGTACTCGCACTGAAAATATATTCTAAGCGAACACATTTAAAAAATATATAATAGTTGGAAAAAAAATCGCTTTTCTTAAACAAGCAAACATTTTTTTATCGAATTTAATTCAAATATAATATTCATATTTTACATCTAACAATCAAGTTAAGAATATATATAATTCATGTTTTTTATCCTGTATTAATATTACAATTTTAAAACATCAACATCATCTCATAACGAAATCTCCTCGCAATTGACTTCAAAATTACCAAGCTTCTAAACCCCAAATTATGTCTGTTCTAAGCCGCCATTTTGAGAATTTCCAAATGATCCGTTCAAACTGCTAATCTAGCAAGCGCCCGCTGGTCAAACCGGCAAGACGCTGGACTCGAGGCATTATCACCCCTGGTTCAAAACCCAATGTCGACCAAAAGCTGTTCTTGACGTATGTAAGATAGTAAATACTCCCGCAAAGTCGACAGATGGCAGCACCAAGTGAGATGTCAAGATTTTTTTAAACCGAGTTTATCTAAAACGGAAAATGTCCTTTTCTGTCAGTTCTACGAGGAATATTTCCGTGATTTCTGAGAGCGTTAACGGGAAGTTACCGCTTCTGCAAACGGCGATTTTCCTTCTTTTATTTTTCAAAACGGAAAATCTACTAACGGAACGGAAAAAGTCCGGCAACTTCTCTGCCAGTACTTTTACCGTGAATTTACGGATTTATTTCTAACAGTGTATGTGATTAAATGTGAAGAATATATGTGAAAACCTTTTTTTTAATTGAAAACTCTAATAGATTTTTTATACATTTAATAATTATTATTATTTTAGATTGCCCCCTAACAACACCAAATATCATTTTTATATGAAATATGTCAATTATACATTCAAATAAAATTTATTAAAACTAGTAATTTCGTATTGGCATCGTGCCAGAAGTTAATAGCCGAAGAAATCGCTTAAAATTTCGTTATCTACAGCATTTTTTTTTTACTCTGATAATTTCAGCGGTTTTCAGCGCTTATTTCAATCACATGTCTGTTAAATTTGTGTTTTATTTATACTATTTTATTGATTGCTTAATGAAGTTTTAATTTCGTTATTGAATATTAGCTGGAAACAAATGCTGAACTTTTTATATTATTTAAAGTGCAAACGGATTAATCTTTTGAAATTGTCTTCAAGAGATAGAGATAGATATTTAAAAAAAATCATGCTTGAAATTTAATTTAAATGCTATAATAAATGAGTAAGTTGCGATACAGTTTTCAAACAAATTGCATTTGAAAGTAGATTTTACCCCCTATATAACGGTGTATAAAGTGAAAATGTGCGATGTTTAGAAATTAAAAAAATTGCAGTAAGAAAAATTGCAAAATCGAAATTTCATCGTCAGGTGCTGCCACTCGCAAAATGACATCAGCATTACGTACGGACACGTTTGTCAATTATAATATAAATACGCAATACGAACGATTCTGAGTCCAACAACAGAATATTTCTGAACATACTAGGAGATTTATGCGAGAAAAACCTTAAAAAACGAAAAAACTCCTATCATCCTAAAATAACATGGTGGTCCAATTACCTAAGGAAGAAAAGGAATTATATCAAAGCTCTCTACAGCAAATCAAAACTAACTTCCGCAACTCAGAAACAGCGCTTAAAATATAAAACAGAAAAAGCAAAATATGAAAGGAACATCCCGCATGCAAAAAGATTCGTTGGCTCTATGTCGAAATACCAGAGACTCATACTAAAAAGTGAAAAAACTGGCTTTTCAAGATTCCCACAGGCAGGAATTATACGTACTCTCCAACGTCACTACGCTAACTCATACAAGACAAACATGCTATAATAAATTAACAAAATCATTTTTTGGACTTTCACAAGAAGTTCAGTCGAATATACCAATATCCACCCCATTAGCACCGCTTTTTCGTCAGCAGGAACTTGAAGCAGCAATTTAACCATTCAATAAAAATAAATCACCGGGGTTGGATAACATAGACCATGTAATTCTGAGGAATTTATGTGAAAATTACCATTCAGTACTCCTTCATCTATTTAACTGTCTGTTACGTCTTAAGCATTTCCCCAAGGATTGGTGAATCAGTCTATTTCCTGAAACCAGACAAACCACCTGACGAGATGGGAACTTACAGGCCGATTTCCCTACTCTCGATGATTTTAGGAAATTTTTTGGAAGAATGGCTCTTAAAGAGAATTGACCACTTTCTGCGGGTATCACTGGACATCGAACCTTCACAACACGAATTCGTAGAAGGGTAGTCAACAAAATCAGTTCTACAAAAATTGTTCTCTCAAAATGAACTGAATAATCAATAGGGTTACTATAACTCTCATATTTCTTTAGATTTCCAAAATCCCTTCGATAGATTACCGTGGATAGCTACAATACAGAAACTACAAGATATAGACTAAAAATTTCCATATATATGCATAGATAGATAATTTCTATCAGTACGAGGTGTATCCAAATCGGTTATCTGATGACGTTCATTGATTCCACAGGTGATGACCACAAGGGTCCTGTTTCGGTCCTCACATCTGGAGGGCCTTCGTGGCGAATAGAACAGTTTTATTTTGCTTACAAATATATCCAATATTCATTTATAGAAAATTATAACAGATACGGTAAGTTCAGTAAGCATTCCACTTGCCTTTTTCTTTATTATGCGAGTTCCTCTGAACTTCGATCGAGATGTGTCTCTACTCCTCCATAGTGTATCCGTTTGTGCTTGAACTGTTTTCACTAAATTATTGTAGCTGAAAAGAAAATTTTGTTTTGTTATATTAGTACTATTGTTAAAAATAAGTCGTTTTACGCCACAACTTTAAGTTTAAATAAAGCGTATATTAACGACCAGGATTAAATGTTAAAGCATATTACATAAAGACACGCGTAACTTTCGATACATTGTTCCTACACTTAATGCTACATTTTGCTATAATGAATATAAAGTTTTTTAGTTATTGTGGAAGAGAGTCTATCTAGAAAGTCATTAACATTGAGTCATCAACATCATACCCATGATGTCATAGTTTATTGCTTCACTGTTGCATAGGACAAATACATGAGGTTTCTCCGCTAGCGTGATAATCGGTATATTCCCGAGAAATATATTGATAGATGATACAAAGTACTCTCCCCCTCTTCGCTCCAATTATAGGATAATGCTTCAAGTTCAATACCACTAAATGAAATTACTAGATTTTTTTTTTACAACATTCATGAATTATGTCAGCTTCAAAGAAGAAGCTTTATAGTAGTGGCCTATGCCGATGATCTCTTAATAGTCGCTAGAGTCCGAACACGCAAATTGCTTGAAAAATATGGCAATCAGGCACTAGAGAGTGTTGCAGAGTGGTCACAACTGCCCAATGATCATATCGTACAAAAAATACCAAGTCCTCTACCTAAGATGCCCTAAATATCTTAAAAGGCAACCAATTTTCATGATAACTCATCATACATTAAAACATAGAAATACCTTACCATATTTCGGAATAACACTTGATAGTACCTCCACATTTCTACCTCACCTAAGAAACAAGCGCTCAGAGATAAAAACAATCGCAAAAAATCTTCTTAAGTTTGCAGCCTCATGGAGAGGATTATAAAAGTCAATAATAAAGATCTGGTATTTAAATATTTTAGAAAAAAAATATTACCCACACATCAGCTAGTACCACTGTCTGCGAAAATTGCATGGTCTGAGGTCCATCTCTTCAAACCACTCGCAGTATCTACTCTTGATTTCTGGTGCATACAAAAAATCAACAACGGCTGCCTTGTGTGTCCTAACAGGAATCCCACCATTAGCACTGCAGTTGGAAAGAGTGGCTATATACAGAAGAACATCGCGTCTAAGAATACCAGTACCACACTAGCAGCTTGCCTTCTTAAAACCAAAAACAGTGTGTAACAATTTAATTCCTTACCGTACATACTTTAACTGGATGAATGAGATGTCTATATCAGACATCCATAACTTCACGGATGGCTCCAAAACCGACAACGGGACGGGATACGCATTAGCCAAATGTCTATATGTTCACTTCTCCTAGTATATCTATAGCTTTCTGCCATTTTGATACAGTGTTGATTATCTTCGAATATGGTAATTGGTTGTTCTTGAGGTAGGTTAAGATCTTCTAAAAGTTTTATAAGACATAATGTTTCTTTGGCTGTGTTGGTCGCTGAGACATATTCGGTCTCTTCCGAAAATAGTGCTATGTAAAAAGCCTCTTTGTTATTCAGTGTATCTGGCATTTTCCTATCATGAACAGATTTCTTGTAGTTGATTTTCTAGTTTGTATATGTCATTTGTCCAGTCAGCGTTTTCATAAACTTCAAGAATAGGTTTATTTTTAGAATCTAAAGTTGAATTTAAATCTTTTGTAGTGTTTAAGTATGTGATTATTCTTTTTACTGCTTTCCAATCTTTTTTTCGCACTGTTTCATTTCTTCGGCTTAATATGTTCACCGCAGCTAAGATTTCTGACTTTGTTAATGTTGAAATGTAAAGTAGTGCTCATATTGCTTGTCTGTATTTGGTATTATTTTTGGTAATAGGTTAACATTGTCTTCTAGTCTGGTGTAGCCTATTTCTATGGGTGTGCAACAAGGTTTTGCATTTTGGAGATTAAATTTATGAACTACTTCTTCAATTTTAATTTTCTTATTTAAGTGGAACTTTCTTCCCTTTATTTATATGTATTCTAAGGTAATTGCTAACTTCTCCTAGATCTTTCAGTTCATATTCCTTCCTAAGGTCGTTTATTGTATCTGTTATTGATTCGCTTTTTTCCGCGATTAATATATCATCTACGTATACATACTATGATACATGTTGAATTTTCCTTCTTGACGCGTATGAAGAGACAAAAATCAGAGGTGCTTTGCACGAAATTTAAATTTCTAAGACACTCAGATATTTTTGTGTGCCACGCTCTAGCGGCTTGGTTCAATCCGTAGATTGCTTCTTTTAATTTACATACTTTATTTTGTTAATTCGGCGCGGCATATCCTTTGAGTTGCTTTATGTACACCTATTCTTGTAGGTTACCATGTAGAAACGTGGTGTTGATATCTATGTGGTTTACATTTAATTTGTGATTTAATGCTGCTGCGAGAAATGTTCGGCTAGTAGCGTGAGAGACTACCGATGCAAATGTCTCATCATAGTCTACTCCGTATTTCTGACTGCATCCTTGAGCTACAATTCAATTCAATTCAATTCAACCAAGCAGGGAGGCCTACCATATGGCTTAAGCTCTACAAGCCCTGCTCGGCAAGTTTATTTTTTCAATTGTAGTTCAAAAGTTATTGACAAAATTTTCGCTGCGAAAAATAAGTCTAGCTAGGGATTCGAACCCAAACACAAAAATCGCGAATCCAGAGAGCTACAGACTAGCCACTAGCCAAAGGAAGAAATTTATCCGATTATAAACTGTAACGTAAAGTTTGAGACCTTTTTTCTCAAGATCCCCCTGGCTATAGCGCTTTGTGGCTTGCACACATTTATATACTAACTATACTCTATCGATACACAAACGTTTACCGCATTCTGTGATATCGACCTCGGAACTTCTTGTTAGACATCATGTTTCACCATATTACACTGTGAAGTTTTGTTACGGTATTCTGAATGTGTTAGAAATTTTTTTATAATCTATGCTTGACGCATGATTTTCGTTCTAGTTTAAACATATTTTCACATAACTGCACAGAAAGACATGGGATTATTAAGCCAAAAATAAAAATACAATACTAACAGACTATCTACATTTTGTCTTCGGCAGTTAGCACTGCAGTGGTCCCAAAACTGCTGCCAGTCGCAATTTAGGGATGTTGTCAAATCCAATCTACTACTTTCTAAGAAATTTTTTAATTACTTTTTGTTCTCAAACCAATGAGATTATTAGGTTCTTTTATTCAGAAGCTATGTAATCGACCAGTTATCCCCATTTTTTGGTAAAGGCTGAAGATTTAATATTTGTAGTCCTAATTGCATTGCGAACTTCGTCGCCTTATCTATATTTTCTGCAAACATATCTATGAAAACATCATCGTACTACTGCCTATTCATTTTGAATTATTGGATTTTTATTTATTTTATAACTTTTAAATCACACAGTGATTTTAAGGAAATGACTCAGCAAATTCTTTTAGTTGAAATATTTCTTAAAGCATTTTTCGCACTGTAAACTGAAATAATGTCTAAAATTCAGACATATAAGTGTCTGAAACGGATGGTTAAAAAGTAACAATTTAAAGTGTCTTAATTTTTCAGACGCTTGTAAGTGTCTTAATTTCAGACATTTAAAATGTCTGAAATATCGCCATTTTTCTTTTTATCCGGGTAGCAACTCGAAAAAAACTGAAAAAAAAACGCTAGTGCTGCCATCTGTGGAATGGAAGCATCTCTATTTACGATTAAGGAAGGATAGCCTAAATTTACTTTTTACCCAGGCCGGAATTGAACCCGAGTCGAGTGGTTACAAACCCAATGCCTTATCTATTTCGCCTTCCAGATCAGATGAGTGTGTGATTTTAAATTCAAATCATCGAATGATTCGGACGAGTGTTGATATTTTTTATAGGATTCATTAATTCGTTGCTAAGAAAATTGGAAATTTTGAACGGGATTTCGGATAGATTTGGTCATTGTGAGATGGTGGTTAAGATTTATTATTAGACTTTATTATTTATGTGGGGGAGGGAAATATGAATTATACATATTTTCAATTCGATTATTATCAATAATTTTCTGAAAGAATAAAGCGCTCCCTGGATATTGAAATTTAACTAACTAATTTTTTTTTGACCGATTTAAAAAAAAACACCTTCCGTTGATTAGGGGGTGGGGGGTAGCTTTCATTCATAACCTCTGGAGACCCGAAGTTAAAAAAAATACTACAAACACTCATTCATTGCTTTCGCACAAACAATATGACACCAATAGATAACAGATAAAAACATTTTTCTCAAATTGAAACTTTTGAGGCTGGTAATTTAGGTTCACAAATATATATAAGTCACAAATTTCTCTCTTCCAAAAATATCAGTTTAATTATCAATAACCTAAATTCACATAATGAAAAAATTAAGGACTATAAATAAGTGACTAATCTCACTAACTACACATCCTCAAAAATTTTTACTGTAAAGTATTTAAGTTAAATAATGTCTACTTTCTTGGATTCACTGTTTTGAAGAAGATTTGCAAACTCATATGAAAATAACATTTATTTTAGGGAAAAATCAGTATCGATGTTGCCATTTATTGCTTTCGTTTTAAAGAAAAATCATTGAGTTATATAGAAAGAAAATCAAAATGAAAAAAAAAAAAATCATCCAATTTAGTTTTTATGAGGAAATAAATTGAGGTCCCTATTTCGATACTCAGTACTGAAATGGTCACCACTTTTTTCTGACACATATGTGTCCGAATTTAAGACCCGTCTATTTGCAGTGATATTATTGTAATAAAAGTAAATTAAATAATTAATATTACACAAGCAATAATGTTAAAGTAACCTTTCCATTTCGAAATGAAAATTATATTTTTGGAAATAATAACACATTAGCATGCTTACATTGGCAAAGTATCCGTAATGTAAATCCAAATAAAACGCGAAAATAAATGTGCATATTTTCTTGACCTTATATCTTTTCTTTAAATCTTCCCAGATGAATGTTTAGAATTAAAAAAAGGCAAATCACTGAAAGACCATTTTGATTTAATGCGTCAACGACAATTGACTTAGAAAAGTTTTCTAACAAGTGAAATAGTAAGTGAAGTCAGCAATTTTAATTTTCAATGCAATCGCTGAGACTGACTCAGCCTAACGGTGTACAATATGGTGAAAATGATGAGCTCATTACTTTTTATCTGCCAGAACTGAACATTGTATAAGAAATCAAAAACATTTTATTTCCTTTATTTTTCAGTTTTTGTAATGTATTTTATTTATCAATTATTTGAGTATAATTATTACAGTTTTATATTTTCGGACAGAAAACATACTTTAAATAAAGCTTGCAAATTGCATATAGAATTTTGATGAAACATAAGTGTCCGGTAGGAGGGCGGTAGAGGGCTTTTGCCCCTCCCTGATTTTGAAATTTAATTACTATTATTTTCTTTATGCCTGATTATTAAAATAAAGGATATTTTTTCCTTCCAATTACTATATAATAATTAAATGCTAAGAAAAATGTTTGCTAAGAACTTTTCTTCAGAGAATCCCCACTCCCTGGACCCTTCGTAGAAGACTTTTTAAATTGTGTTCTTCTTCTGATGCTCGCATGTTTCAAATTTATCTTAAATGGGGGTGGGGGAGATCAAGAAAAAAGTGTTCATACAAAAGAAAAAAAACAAACAGAAAAAGGTGGACCCCAGACACATGTTCAAATTCTTGTCCATCCCTACATTTCTTTCTGCCGGCAATCGTTTCTCTTAGTATTTAGAGGAGCGGTCCTTCCTTGAACCCTTCGTATGCCAATGACAGCAAGTACTATTTTTTTTAAAACTTTATATTTTCAAAAAGCAATTATTTAATTACTTTTTTCGGTACAATTTTGTCAAATGTTGTTGGTCTAATCAAATAACTTCTTTTATAAAGTTATACCAAATTAATTCGATTGGAAAGTATTTTAAACATCTTTCATCCATTCGAAAACATTTTCTGGTTGTTGTACTGGCAAACATATTGCAATACAATTGTATATACAGTCATCGCACATATGATACAGTTGTATCGCATTCAGTCTCTTAAATGACTGGATATCAAAATGTCTTAATTTCAGACATATCACTATTAATCAGACATTTTTTTTAGTTCATTTATACCACGATCATAGTAAGACACTTACGTGTCTCAAATTTAGACATCTATGATGTCTGAAATTTCATTTTCAGTCACATATGTATCTGAATTTAAAATACCTCTATTTGCGGTGCGTTATGTATAAAAAGTTATAAATTTTTAAATTAAAAGTTTTAAACTTCTGCCCCCTTCCCCCGCAATATATATATATATAATATAAATTGTTATATGTTTTGATTGGATTCCTAATTAACATTTCGAGGATGATGATAGAGTATTATATTTAGTTTGTCCTTTTCTTCGTGATTACTATGTTCAGGCTTTACTTAAACCTTTAATAAGCACTATAGTTTTTATATTTTTTGTACAATTATCGCACAGCAACACTTGTGGTTGTACTACAGTATGTGTTTTATAAAATTTGTGGTTCCAAAAAAAGTGAACTTTTTTTTCTAACAAGTTTATAAAATACAACTTGAAATTGCTTCATTTGTCAAATTGAAACGTCACCTGTGTCAATGAGGAAATCTCAGTACGTTTATTGACATCACTTCACTATACTTTATTAACAGGAAAGATCTTTCTTTCTCGACTGAATCAACCACATTTTATAGGCATATGAAACATAGCATAACAGAAACGAATTTTAAATGAAGGAAGGAAAATATGGTACAATCACAGTTCCCTGTTGCTTGTGAAATCTTTCTACATTCAACTTCAGGCTGAGTCTTTAATCTTCGTCATTCATAAATAGTGTCAAAATGTGGCGTAGAAACTTGAATAAGAATCCAACGACTATATTAGCAAGCAGTCTATATATCTCCACAGCTTATTTAAATGAATTCGCCACACTCTTTACAAATAAGAAGAGGACAAGAGCTTAAAAGAACAGCATCCCTCTAAGTTCTACACAACCACACACCAGACTTATACCATAACTATAGGAACAAGCGACGGTTGTTAGGTCCATAGACTTGACTCCAGTCTATTACCTTTGTACAGCCTGACAACAACGGCGCCCCTCTTTCAGCCGGGACATTATTAGGGGGGCAATGGGCCGTATCGTGTTAGACCCCGAAACTCCTGCTCCTATTTCATCAATCACAGGTTAGCTTCTTTCTTTCCACCCGCTTCCCAAGGTTTCTGCTACATAAATGTACAAAATATATTTTTCGGCCATTCTTAGCCAAATTGACTACACGAAACATTCATGAAAGAAACCGGGAATTATTTTTTTACCATTCCCTAATAAAAATTTTGTTAAAGCTGTTCTCCAAATCCAAATTGACGACTTTGTGACACATTATTTTAATTAATTTTTGTTCGTAAACGAATGAAATTGGCAGGTGCTCTTATTAAGAAAATTTGTAATCCAACTGTTTTTCCATTTTTTGGTAAAAGCTGATCTTTCAGAAAATGCTGTGTATTAACTACTGGGATCATATCAATCCGTGAATGTATTTTTTTTAGCACTATCCTAATTAAAATGTTGTTAATGCTGGTCTATTTATTAAATAAGAACAAAAATACAATCGTGAGTTCAACTTAGTGCGTTGTGATGATGTGGCTACAGTTCTAGAAATGTTCACTTATATATATATATATATATATATATAATAAAATCCAAGATCATACATCTTTTAAATCTTAAAGTTATTTATTAGTACGATAGTATTTAATTTCTATCAAAAGAATACAGTTCCAAAATTAGCATTAGTCATCTCACGCGTTCAAAACACACTTCGTGCTGACTACCACACAGATCTAATCTGATCCTATATTCAGAGTTCAAGAAACAGTCTTTTTTTTCTCTCTCTCTACACTACCCCAAGGTTTTACACTCTGTATCTATCCCTCTAGTTAAACCCCTTCTTCTCCCAGAATGTGGTAAGAGAGAATTCCATCTTGATTGGTTCTTTATGACATCATGAAATTTGTAAGAAAGTTCTAAACAGCTCCCTAGATTTCAAATGTTGCCAAAAGTCGTAGAAATTACTAATTCCCAGGTAGGGGATTACCTTCAAGACGAAACTCATACAACTTGAATAGGATTATCCTCTGGATTTCACTCCGCGTCTTGTAATCCGTCAACAAAAGGACCACTTTTCTGTTAAGAGATTATCCATTATTTGCCTCCAAAGATGACAATTGAACTCAGGATATCACAACATACATATTGGTGCGAAGTTCTAAAACATTTCTCTAAAAATATGTTTTTCTAACTAACACTTTAAAATTTAATTTAAAGCGAATGTCTATAAATAAAAGTATATCAATAAGAATGTAGTTTCATAAAAATGGAAATAAAACTTAATATATAACAGCCTTATTGTAAATGTTATGCAGGAAAAAGTGCTTACATAAGCCAAAAAAAAATAAATAAAACTTAAAAAAACAACAACATTATTGTAAATTTTGTGGATGGAAAAACGAAATGAAACTATATTAGCTGATATTATAGGTAATATGAAGCTATAATAAAAAACGATACATAACGGTATTATTTTATTTTGTAAGAGGAAGTAGAAAGAAATTCTAAATTAATAGAAACTCTTTTTCTTTTCTTTAAATAGCTCTTAATTTCTCAGGATTTGATAAAGGATCCTGCTTACATGAACTTCTAAAAAAAAAAAAAAGAAAAAAAAATTAGATCGTTGTCGGCCAAGTAAATACAATTTGATTGCTGCTTTCGTAATACTTTTATTATATTTATAACGAAAATGCTGTTGTGACTTCAATATTTAGAGCTTGTAGCAAAATTTCGAAACCATGTTTTTTCTGCATTTATTATGCACTTTATGGCCAAAAATCACCTTAGACTTTTGATTTTAGACATTTAGTCGAATATCTAAGAGAACGAATAGTTGACACAACTTCTGAAATATAACGAACATTTTTAACCTCAAAATTTTCAGCAATGGTTTGAACACGAGATAAATTAGGGCACCAACAACATATTTAAAAATAATAATATTTGGGATCATCCAGTAAAATAAAATGCCTCAAATGATCTGAGCTATAGCGCAGGACTAATGTAATTTTTCTACAACATTTGTGTAAGAATAGCATGTGAGATTATAAAGACGCATGGAGATATAAAGGCTTCTTTAAAAAATTCAAGAAATTTCTGTATATTTTTGTTTATGCACATGAAATTAATAGCCTGAAAGGTTTTCAAACAAATTTAACGCCAATTTCAGAAACCTTCACAAAGTACAATAGAAATAATATACTACAATTAGAATATAAATATATTAAATTTGCGATGAAATATGAGCATTATATGAAATATTTTTTAACTGTGCATGCGAGAAAGATAATACAATATTTTGCTTAATTAAGTAGTCAATTTAATATAGGGCAAATCATTATGAAAAGGCCAGTCGAATATCGTGAAAACTCAAAACGATATCGTTCATATATTGAGATGAATTTCAATTGCTTTCTAAAAGTATAACTGGCAGTTAATGAGTATGTTTAAGGTTAGTGACGAAATTGACTTTTACAAGCCAAATTACCATACAGGAATATTTTGATCCCCCCCACCCCTCGTTTTCCAACACTTTAAATTAAAGATATCACTCATTAAAATAGTGAGGCAAAAATATGATTTTTACGATTTATTTTTGGTTTTATGATTTGCTAGCTTATGCGTCCGACGTTGACCGGGCCCGTGTTAAAAACTTTAAATACACCTAAAATCAGCGTTGAATAATTATGTATTTTTAAATGAAAATCTTTGCAAACGAACGTAATGTTAGGGGCCACACTGCCTTCGGCAACATACTCTCTCGAATTTGTATGATTTTATATTTTTTAAACTAAAAACCAATACAAACGAACCTAGAGATACAGCTCACTGTCTTCTTATAGGTCGAGTAAAAATGTTTTTTGAAATAGTAAATATTTAAAAAAAAAAAATCAGTTAAAACTGAGAAGGCAAAAATATTCTTTTTTTTTTTCTTTCTCTTCTTTAACTTTACGGGAGACCCGGCAATTCCGATTTCAAAATTCAGAAAAAATCGAATGTGTTTGCTTCCGGAGGATAAGACCCGAGGAAATTCCAGAGGAGGGCAAGCGCAATCAGCGGAACGAATGAAGCTCGCCGTTTTGAGGTGTTCATTATAGTATTTAATTAGCATCTCGGCTAATTATATAAAAAAAATAAACTGACTTCGAGGCGCATAACTTCAGAACATACATGCACCTACCTGCCATATAGCTCTGCGCGTATCGGTCTCTTCAGAACACAGCACACAAACACACAGATACACAGACAGATTTCTCTCTTTATTATTAGAGATGTTGCGAACTGGGAGCATGCAAGTTTAACAAATTACAGCAAAATAATTTCTTATTAATATTATATATCTTACGTTATTTTAATAGTGTGAATCGCCCACAGATTTTCAGGAGTATCGGGACATTTTAAAAATTTATAAGAATTTTTAAGTTGTTTACGGTGAAAAGAGACGAAATTTGACGTTTTTAGGATTATCTGTACATTTCTTCATTTATGATTGAAACGTGATTTCTAGTCTAAAACTATTAATCCACCCATCTGTTATAACAGATATCTTTTCTTACGTCAATACAAAACAATTTTAACTTTTAAAGGATTTTTCAGTTTAGTGTTTCAATTGGGAACGATGGGCTCGGAAATATTAATAGTCAATTAATAAATAAAATATAGTCGCGAAACTCATTTATTTAGAAATTTGGTGAGTACACTGCAAAAAATAATTGTTGATTTTACAGTATAAAACTGGCACCCCAGCTGTCAGTATTATACCGTAAAATTAACAGTATTAAACAGTAAAATAAGCAGTAATACGCTGCCGCGCAAGCAGTAATACGCTACCGCGCATGCGCGGTAGCGTATTTTGCAGTGTAGAATCCTACTCCCTGCGCCTTAAAAGCATTTTTGAAGCATTTTTAAAACATTGAAATATCTATTACAACTTTCTGTTATAATAGCTGTATTTTGTCAAGTCAATATGAATGAAATTTAATTTTTAAAGGATTTTTCAGTTTGGTGTCTCCATTTGGGAACATTGGACCATAAAATATTAAACGATAAATCATTCACAATGTATCCTGGAGCCCCAAATTAATAAGCTATCATAACTGACGCCAGACGTATATGATCTTGACAAACCACCCACTCGAAGCCCCGGATACGTCCAAGAGCCGGACAATCCATGACTAATTTGTTACACCTCTTGACCTCTCTGGGGGTTAATAAAACGGAATGGAGCCGACAAAGAACCCCCAGAAACTGGGCAGCCCGCGAAGACGGATCGGCTCCCGGGAGTCAGAGACCCAGAACGAGATTTCATCAGCGGTCCCTTATTTACGGCCTCGTATACAGAATGTATCCTTTTACGGCGCTATTTTTCATATGGTATAGAAAACATGCCTGATAAGTAGACTTAAATTATGGCGGTTCAGATTAAAAGAAAGTTGAAGTTGCAATATTTTACCACAAAAAAGGTCATTTGTGACAGGTTAAACTGCTAAGATCACAGAGCTAAAGTAATTCGGTAGCAAAATGTTTATCACTGGAGTATGAGATTATAAAGTCGAAATTTGTCAAACTTTTAAGAATATTGGAGCTTTTTGAGAATTGAATTTACCCAACTGGGAAAATCCAGGAGAGATAAGGATGGATCGAGCCATCCATACAATATTTAAGAAGCAAAACCGATGAAAAATGGTTCGTTATATTTATATAGAGCAATAATTTGTAGAATGTTATTAAAGAGTAAATTAACACGTTCATAATGCAACTTTTTAAATATTTCCTATCCCTAAGCCCCCCCCCCCCATTTATAGTCTAGCAAATATTTTTCAATTCCAACATATAAGAAATTAGTCTGTTATGCTAAAACCAGAGCAGAGCATTTCATCTTTGACAAGTCATCGCGGGAAATGCTGGGTTCGAAACCATGGTGCACTCGTCGGCCTAACTGTTCGGAGTTTTTCGTGGTTTTCTTCGAACCTACGTAACGCTTCGTAAATACAGGTTTAGTTGACGTTAGAAATATCCCCAAGGGAGGCAATCCCCTGCCCCTAGGCCTGTATCCCTCGTGAAGATAATCGGCCGTATCAAAAACACCAATACCTTCATGAATCATTGAAGCTCTCAAGAAATAATCTACGCCAATTTACTCATTGAGTAAAAACTGCACCTTTTCTTTTTATCTATATTCTTACAAATTGTTTTAAAATTATTAATTTCTATTTATTGTAAGATTTCGTTGTCTACAAATAACAAAACTGGAAAACAAAAGAAATGAAGAAATGAAAATTTCTAAATATTTAGCGTGTTGCTGTACATGGGCATTGTATAGCGGAAGATTAGTTTATAATTATGCATTAATTATGCAATATTATGATATTTAATTACTTAAAATTTTTATACGCAATAATTTTATTTTGCAGCTAAAGTATTATTTTTTTTCGTTATAAATTTAATAGTCCCAATGTTAGAAAATTAACTGAAAATATTACACAATCATTACCTCTCAATGATTACGTATTCAGTTATTTTTTCACATATTGCCCGTAATACTTCAACTTCAAAACAGCTTTTCCAATTGTAAAAGGCTACATTAATGTTACTTTGTTACTTTTAAATAAATGTGGATATACTCAAACTTTTTTTCAAAATTTCACCTGTAAAAATCACAGGCTATCTTCGTACTAAGAATTTTCTTTTGAATGGGATGTGCTTGCAATAAGTGTTTCGTAAAGCATATGTTCATAAACCCTCATATTATAGTGCCATATGCTGAAGTATGACAGGAAATTTCTAATAATTTTTTATAGTAAATTTTACTGTAAGAAATACTTTGCGAATAATCAATTAATTACAACATAAATTTCATTATAATTAGCTAATTTTATTTAGAGTTTAATCACCTTATATTTTTATTCCTTTATTATTCTTTTAAATGCTTTACAAGATTTTATTAGCCTTTAGTTACGATTTTGTGCCTTTTTGGAAAAAAATATCTTATATCGGTGACGTAATAAAAATAAACCAACTTCAGCTTATGTTATTTATTATGACTAATTAATTCAAGGAAAAAAGCTGCAGACCACGTATATTCCTGAGAAGTAAATAGAATTTTTTTTTATGTTTACAGTATATCCAATCCATTTACACATGTCCACAAAAACTTTACTTAGTTTATTGATTTTTATTATGATTTTATGTATTTAAAAAACTATTACACTACACAGAAAAAAATAAAACCCAATTTGGGTCGATAGATTATTAGGTATGTGCCCAAATTGGGCCATGCCTGTTTTGGTTACCACTGTGTATCCACTTTGGGCACTGTTAAATACCCATTTTCAAAAAAAAAAAAAAAATTAAAATGGGTATTTAACAGTGCCCAAAATGGATACACAGTGGTAACCAAAACAGGCATGGGCCTTTTTTTTTTTTTTTTTTTTTTTTGAAAATGGGTATTTAACAGTACCCAAAGTGGTTACACAGTGGTAACCGAAACAGGCATGGCCCAATTTGGGCACATATCTAAGAATCTTTCGACTCAAATTGGATTTTATTTTTTCTGTGTAGTGGTGTGATAAAAATACGAAACGACTGCAGTTTACATTATTTACAATTATTATTAATTGGAGAGGAATAAAGCTAATTACATCTACATTTTTCAGTTGTCAATATAATTTTGATTTTTGTAATTGATGTATTTACTCATATGTTTCCAACGAACTGTACCCAGCATTGCTGGAAAATTGAATACAAAGTAGTTAGTTCACTGATTGAATATTGTGAGGCAGTTTTGTATCGCATATATTTTTCATTGTTTGTATTATTTATCAATGCTATTATACTTCGAGAGAAAAAGTCGAAGAAGAAGTAAATTACTCAGAACCAAATATAATTTCACTTTTATATTAATACCATTGCTTACACGTTAAAATTTGCTAAATAACAAGAGACCGGGAAATATTCCGTTTTAAACTAATTTTGGTAGTATCAGAATCGGGTATACATCATATGTACTGTAAATGTAGTGTATTATTTTCGCTGAGACGATGGGAATTTTCCTTTTTAAGCGGGATTCCATAATTATACGGGTTATATACTGCACTATTTATCCTTGATATTAAATCGAGGAGAAAAAGCTGATCATAAAATAAAATTCTTAGAGGCCAGTAGAATTTCTCTTTTTCCAATGCATGCATTTACCCATGCCCAACTAACTCTTATAATCCGGCAGTTTTGCGAAATTTTCTGTCGCATTTTTAAACACAAAAGCATGATAATTGCATGGACAATTATTGAAAGGATTTGTAATAGAACAGTTCTTTTCATTTTTTGATAATTAAATTACAACTTGAGTTATAAACGATTGTTGTCTCAGGACGGCAGTTTTTTTTCCTTTCCAGCGCTGTTGTGTCAGAATTTTTTTTTCTAAACGTCAACTTTGACAGAGTTTTCTAAAAAAATCTTCTACCTTTACCAAAATTTTGGAAAAAATGTACTATTACATAGTTTCTGAATAAGAAGAATCTGCTAATTTCATGCATTTGAGAACAAAAATGGATTTTAAAAAAATATGTCAGAAAATAGACAGTTTGGATTGGAAAGCAGCCTTAACAAAGCCTCTCCCCGACTGCATTTGAAGGTACGATCACGTGACTTTATACCTTGCAATTAATTTCCCCACTTTTCTATTTACTATATTTCTTTAAAAGTAAATAAAGAAATAATGTGTATGTATAATATAATAAATATATATGTGGAAAAAAGAGAGAGAGATTTTAACGTGATTTTACGCATTTTTAAGAATCTTGCACAAGTAATATAATGAAAACTTTAATGATTACACTTTGTTATTTACCGTAGCTATTAATTCAAGGGATAAAAGATGACGACCATGCAGATTTCTAAGAAGCGAATAGAATTTCGCTTTTTGAAATGCATGTATTTTTGCATGTCCAACTAAATCTGTCCGGCAGTTTTCGTTGTAAAGTTGAATGGATAATTACTCCTTAACAAAGGCTTTTCCTGATTGCATTTGAAGAGGCGATCCTGTATCTTATTAGCTTACCAGTTGAAAAAAAAAAAAATTCCAGACGTCTTTACCCATATATTTTTCTGCCTGTTATAATACCATGTCATTTATCTCCTCAAAAATACGTGCAAAGACATACTTAGAAGTGAAAAAAATATATGCTGCCTAAACCAGTTTCCGCAACTTTTACACATTCAGACAAACTTCTAAAGGTCCTACAGAGGCGTAGGAAAAAAATTCGAAAGCGTGAACGAACAATTTCGAGGATCCCTTTGATCTTGCCGACAGGTCCGTTCCCGCATCAGGCAAAAGGGTGGTTAAGGCAGGAAAAGTAGCTAATGAAAAAGTGACTTCTTTTCTTTTATTCCCTCCCCCCGCTCCTTTCGTATTTTTCTGCGGTGGTGGTATTAAAAATTGGAAGTTTTCGTCTTGGCGAACTTGAGTAGAAAACTACGTATTGGACACTCACGTTTTATCCGTTAATGAAGGTATTGATGACAGCGAAGGGGCGTTAGGTTGCGTAATATTAACGGCGTTTCCTTTGAGGTATGCCGAACGTTGCCTGTTGCAATTTAATGTTGTTTATATAAGTGAAGGAGGAAAAGAATTTTTGTAGCCGTATTCGTTAATGATGTAAATAGAGCGCTTTAATAAAACAACGAAACTAGTTAGTCAAATTATTAGGAATTGATCGATTACACTTACCTGAAAAGAAAAAAAAAAAGAAAAATCAACTTCTTTCCGAATTATTTGAAAAGCAGTTGCTGTTTGTTTTACTACATTTGGGACATTAATGCCAAATATGAAAGTGAAGGACTTAAAATTGCGTAGTATTAACGGAATTTCCTTTGAGCTATGCCGACCGCTGCTAGTTGCAGTTTAATGATGTTTATATATGTGAAGAAGGTAAAGAATTTTTGCAGCAGTGTTCGCTAATGATGTAAATAAAGCGTTTTTATAAAACAAGGAAACTGATCTATTTCAAAAGTTACTATTTCAAAGTTCTTAGTAAAATTGATCTACTTCATTAGCTGAAAAAGTTTAACTTCTCTTCGATTATCTAAAAAGCAGTCGCTGTTTTTTTTTTTTTTCGATTTTTTAAAATAAAATTTAAACACTAATTCCAAATATATATATAAAAAAAAAACCATTACGTAAGATTTATTTCGTTTTTCTTTCTTACTTTTTTTTTTTTTTTTTTTTTTTTTTTTTTTTTTTAGCATTGTACATTTTGGGAATTGGAATGATTTATATTTTACAACTATTTCTACGTGAATGGAAATCCTGCTTTGAGGCAAAGTTCGTAAGGTGTAACTTCTATAAGATTCACAGCAGTCTTTAAATATTCGACTGCATAGTAAACTCAATCTTCTGCTTTGATAACAGCGTCTACTGATTTGATTGCCTGATTAGCAAGAAGCTTCTCTGTTACGTCAATCAAATCTCAAATTCCCCTTGCCAATGTTAAACCTATGGGCATGGAATGCATACGCATTTTCAAATTTCTCATAGGAAAATTAATATTTTAAACTTTTTTTTTACCTGTATACTCTGCTGAGGGATCATCCATTAAGTCATTCAACTTATGTGAGTTTTTGACACCTTCCTCTATGTCACAGGTTGTCACATTTTAGTCCCCCCCCCCTTGTTGTGACCTCACATTCTATGCAATTAATAATTTAGTGCTAATTTTATGCAAAACAAACAAACAAACAAAATGGTTATTTACGATACATTAACTAACTGATATAAATACTACAAAACTTTTAAAATTTGGTTTACTTTTATTTCAAGTTGTTGAAATTCAAAGAAAAGAAATATATACCTAATATTACCCGAATAAAAAATACATATATTCTTTATTGAATATATATATATATTATATGTAAATGCTTCTTACAAATAATACCGACCTAATTGTTTTCAGATATTAGATGTGACATCTCAATTTGTTAACTCAGACCCCCATCCCCCCTATCACACTCTGACAGACATCTTTGTGGACCCCTTCTCCTCTTCTTGAAGTGTGAAGTAATAAGTGAATGACCTCTTAAAAGATGTATCTTACCCCTTTTTGTTCTTACAAAACATTCCTAAAATATATATTTAAATAAGTTTTAAAATCTTGCTCACTGCTCGTTAGCTTCGACAAGATTTTAACATATAAAACATAAAGTGAAGCATGTATGTTAGAAATATTTTTTCAAAGAAACCAGTAAGAAAAATCCTTTACAAAGATTATATAATAGAAAAAAAATTAAATTACACACATTTCTGAGAATAAATAAATAAATAATAAAATAAAAACGAATCCATTTCAATCCCAAGACCTATCAGCTTTTCATGAGTATCCCCCCCCCCCCCACCCCCTCAAATCTAAATAATAGACAAGAATGTTTTTTTTTTTTTAAGTTTTCGAAAATTTTCCTGAATTTTATAAAAATGTTCATGAAACTCAGTTTAATATATTTTTTTTTTCTGTTTGATGCGCTTATAATACCTTAAACATCTCTTCATCTTAAATGTTTCTTTAAAAAATAATTCCTATAAAAATGTTTTGTCTAGAGCATTCCTAATTTAAGCTGATTTTAGAGAACTGAAAAGTACAGGCAAGGTAATTATAAAAGTATCTGTTACTACAGAGACAGAGCTTGAAATTATAACATTTTAGGGGATTTAAGAAATTTGTTCTAAAACCATTTTGCTTATTTTAGAGCCGTCTTTAGTGGGCAAAAGGCCACGGTCTAATTGGCTTGTGGGATAATCAGACCCTGAGTACGACAGTTATATAGTTTTAAAAATTTTATAGTATTTTAAAAGATCATGCCAGTTTATAGAATTGAAATCCACTGGTAACATAAGTTGTTTTATTTTTTTTTAAATTTTTGATAAAAGAGTTTTGGGAAGCAGATAAATTTTCAAACTGAAATTTTAAATAACGCTTACAAGAAGAATGCATTGAAGAAGAGATATAAATAAAAAAACAACACCAATGATATATGATATTGCAGTGAAATATCATTTAAAGAAAAGCTAAAAAAGAAAAGAAACACATTGTAAAATATTGTGACCTATACGAAAGCAACCTGACTGGGAGTGAAAGAGACTGTGACCATTATTTAGAATATGAATGCATGGATTATGTATTGAATGCATTTTGGCAGTAGGCAAATGGTACAAGTTTGCCTTCCAGAAGGAAAAAAGAAAATAAATGCAGAAATTCTTATTTTAGTAGATGTAAGACTGGAAATTTTACTCATCTCCATCATTCATTCAGAAAATCGATTGATAATCGATAGTTAAGCATGCTCATAACATGTTTGAATGGGCTCCCATATAAAACTGGACTCAAATATTTCTTAATATTATCGTTTACAATTGTTGAATAAGGGAAAATATTTCCAGCATCTTGCTTAATTACTAAAATAAATAAATAAATAAATAATAATAATAATAAATAAATAAATCATGGATATCTTTTTTATCCTCACATTTTCAAAATTCAACAATGTAGTTCATTATTTGAACTTTATGATAAACATCGTAAAACAAATAAAATTTTCACTTTTTCTTTTATGTTATACATCATAAAAAGGAATGCTATAATAATTGTAAAATATAAATTACATTTCTAATTTAAATTATAATGTCTTATAAATTATTTCATTTAGTGATTGAATAAAAATGCAGTAATATTGGGAAATTATTGGTTCAAAAAATCCCGGGATTTCATTTATACAATACCAAAATCCGGAGTTGGAAATTAGGCTTGGGATTGGATTCCCTCGATATGACTAAGCAACAGCCTTAAGGATCTCTCTCTCTGTTAGCAAGACAGATATTTTGCTAGTTAAATTATTAATTACCTGTTCAGAGATTGTCAGTAATACTGACTTTGCCCTAAACTCTTTTCTGTTTTCGACCACTTATCTTGAAAAGAAGTACAAAATATTCTTCTGCCCTGTTGCTACCATCGATGTATTCTCTCATATCTATTTTTAAAAAGTATATATATATATTTTTTTTTTCTTTCGGCCTTAAATATGATAATTTCGCACAAACTTTAACTTCACCAGCGCGCATACGACGTGGCAAAATCAACTGAGATCTTTTGAATTGGTTTTTAAATAAATACTGTCAATCTTACAACAATAGTTTTTTGCCTGTCCTGAAATTTTATTTAGATAGATATTAACCCTTTGCGACTGATTTTTATTTTAAATTTTTTGGAAAAAATCACTTTCACGCGAATAAAAATTTAAAAAAGTCCTTCCGGCCTGTACTGGGAGGAAAAGGTAGCTTTCATAGTCCATGTTTTTAATAATTCAACTCATTTTACTCAAACACCCGAAGCTAAAATGATTGGAACCCGATTATAGAAGATTCAATCCCGGTTTTCGTTAATACTGAATTTTAATGCGAATTCCAGCATGAGAATTCCAGCATAACAAATTTCAGATTTTTTCAAAATGTCACCAACCCTAGAATTTCAAATTGCCATATCTCAGCAATTTTTTAAGATAAAGGCAAAACAAAAAATATTCCGGAATCCTTATATTACGAAACAACACTTATCGGAAAAACAACTTTTTCAATTTATAATTTTTATACATCTTTTTGAATTTTTGAAACCTTTTTAAAAATTTAACTTGCCGTCATTTTGAAACAAGATGGCTCATGAAGCTGCCCAACGAACTCGGTCGAGACTTTGGTATGTTCTGTACACATGATCAGTCTCATTCATATCGGTTCATCAATACGAGAGTTACAGCAAAACAAATATCAGATTGTTTCAAAATGTTAGCCACCCTAGAATTTCTATCTATCATATCTCAGTCATTTTAGCAAAGAACAATTAGACAACATAACAATGAAAATACAAAATGAAATCACAGCAATAGCATTACAATGCTACAAACAAAGAAAATCACCAAATATAACAGCTCCAACATGGTGGACAATGGAGATAAAAACAGCCCGAAACCGAGTTAGAGCATTTAGAAAGAAATATCAAAAACAACAAGATGAATAACTAAAATACAAACAACACATAGAATATAAAAAAGAAAGGGCAAAACTTAAAAAACTAATCAACAGAACAAAAAGGGAAACTTGGAAAAAATTCTGTAACGAAGCCATAGATACATACGGGCCACAATACAAAGCTGCCTCAGGTAAAAAACCAAAGCCATCACGATTAGTAAATGTACTACCAAACAACCAAACAGTAACAATAAAAGAAACACTTAACCACTTTCTAGATAACCTGTACTTAACAAACCCAAACACAGAACATAAACTCACACCGGCGCCACCAAAATTCAGAGACTTTAGCCCACCAGACATAACAAAACAAGAACTTAACAGAATAATAAAAAATATAAAGCAAAACAAAGCTCCAGGATTCGATTACATAGACTACAATTTAGTTAAAAAAATACACAAAGCGACGCCAAAGTTAATACTCTCGTTATTCAACGCATGCCTCAAGCTAAAACACTTCCCAAAAACATTCAAAATAGGTACAGTGGTCCTGTTCCACAAACCGGGAAAAAAAACCCAGGAACCCAAAAACTATAGACCAATATGCCTGCTACCGGCCTTCAGTAAAATCCTAGAAAGAATAATATACGGTAGAATAATGCACCATCTGACATTAAACAAATATTTGAGCAAAAAGCAATATGGTTTTAAACAAGGTACTTCAACAGAACACGCACTAAACAACCTTATAAAAACGATAAAACAAGATAAAAAAGATAAATTCCAAACACTACTAGTAGCAATGGATATTAAAACAACTGGATAAAAAGCAACAATCTTACGCTAAACAGGGAAAAAACAGAGCTACTGTATCTAAACAGACCTCGCTTACACAACCTCCCAGATCAAGTCTCGGGAAAGATAGAGGGAATCAAATTAGAGGACAAGGATCTAGAAGGCAAAGACCAAATCAAATACCTAGGAGTCATAATACACCGTAACCTAAACTGGCTGCCACATTGCCAACACCAAACAACCAAAGTACGCAAATCATTCAATATGCTGGGACAAATGGCAAAAAGAGGTTGGGGAATAAAACCAGACATCATAAAAATTTGGTATCGAACAGTAGCAGAAAAAGTGCTAACATATGCAGCCCCAATCTGGGGATACAAATTAAATGCCAGAAGCAAAGCGGTCCTAACCACTTGCCAAAGACATTTTCTGGTGACCATAGTCAAGGCATACAAAACTGCCCCAACAGCAGCCCTTCAGGTACTGGCGGGCCTGATTCCAATACAACTACAGGACAAATATGAAGCAACATATGGAACAATAACAAGGTTAAGAGAAACATGTAAATTATACGGTAATACAATTCAACCAACAGACTACGATAACAAAATAAACATATGGGAAACGCACCCAGCAGAAACAACAGAACCAAAGATAGGCTACAACGAAACAGATATAACAATTTATACAGACGGCTCAAAATTGGAATCAGGCGCTACGGGATCGGCTTTCGTAGCATACAAAAGCGACAAAAAAATTAAACTATGGTCAACACCATTGCGGAAACATAACAGTGTCTTCCAAGCCGAACTACTGTCGATACTAAAGGCAACAGAATGGGGCAACGAAACAGGGATGGATTATAGCATTCACTCGGACTGCCTATCAGCAATATTAGCACTCAGCAAACCATTCAACACAGTAAAATTAATTGCAGACATACAAAACAAAATAAGAAAATCAAACAACAAATTTAAAATTAATTGGGTTAAGGCACACGTTGGCATCCAAGGAAACGAGGATGCTGACGAATTAGCAAAAGAAGCGGCTAAAATTAAAAAAAATGATAGACCCTACCACATAGAAAGACCAATATCAAACCTTAAGCGTATATTAAAAGAGTTAACAATAAAACAATGGCAGTTCGAGTGGGACTATGGGGATACGGGTAGAACAACTCATGGATACTTCCCAAAAGTAGACACAAAACGGCTTATAAGCTGTAAATTACTGAGCCAAATCTACACAGAACATGGAGCATTCCCACAATACCTACATAGATTTACTAAATTTAGCTCTCCAGAATGCATATGCGGGGAATTAGGGTCCATAAAACACTACCTTACGGCCTGCCCACTCACAGAACCACACCATCTGGTCACCTTCACAGTTAATAACGAAATACTATGGCACAGACAACTTGCAAACAACAAACATGTACAAAACAAAGGTAGAGCAGTGATCAGATGGCTAATGAACAATATAGACGACATGAAACAGACAAACATAGACTAATACAACAACAACAACAAAAAAAAAACATAAAAGTCCCAGCAGCCACCATACCTCTATATTCAAAGTGTGTATAACATCTGCCTAATTAATCTTATCTTCCAGGGGAAAAAAAAAAAAAAAAAAAAGGAAATATATATATGTATATATGTGTATATATAATAAAATAGCAGTGTAAAGTATACCTCTTTCCTGCGAAAAAAAAAAAAATCGTTCTTTTAGCGTCTAAGAGGGTGGAAGTTAATAACTAATTAACGGACTAATGGCCAAGGAATATGCCCCACCCCATAGCGCACCAAGTCCTCAAATAGCTTCATCGAGTTCATGAAAACAGCCATAAGGTATATATGGACTGATCGCCACTAGAGCGCATTCATGACAACAAATTCAACGGTTACCAGTGATGAAACAGAGTATAAAATCAACAGCGAAATATGAGAAACCCAAATCACAATGAGAAACCTGCAACAAATGAGAAACCAAAATAAATGCAACAAAAGAGAAACAACTGCATCACATGAGAAACCAAAAAGCAGCGAGATAAACCTAAATGTGCAACAAAAATCAAGCAGCAAAAGAAAAACAACAGGTAACTGGAAAGTACAGTAGAAAAAAGTAAGGGAAAAAAAACAATCCAACACAGGTAAAAGTAATCATTTTCTTCTATTTTTTATGTAAAGTTAAATAAACATGTATTAACCCCCTTCCCTTACAGGTTTTTTTTTTTTTTTTTTTTTTTTTTTTTTTTTTTTTTTTTAATCATGTACGCTAATGGCGCCTGGTGCATGTAAAATCCGTCGTGGGTGTAAAGTCCTCCAAGTTCCCTGTGAATTATGCATCTGGAGGTGCCTAATCAGGTGAAGGTCTCGTCACCTGATCAAGGCTCTAAATTACGAGACCAACTCGCATAACGATGACAGGTCCATATAAAAAGAATAACATCAATTAGCAGCAAAACAAAATGGGTACAAAACTAAGTCCTCCACATAGCCGTCCTGTCAGCAACGGCCAGCCGCTACGCGGCATCTCTTCAGTGGTGCTACGCGCCCCGGTACCAGGCACTAAACCCGTTTAAGCTAGGGAAACCTGGCAGGTAGGGACCTGGTCGCCGGTCTCAAAAAAGAAAGATATAGCCAAAAAAAAATGTTCTAGAATCCTTGTATCACGTTCTAACATGTAACAGAACATTTTTTCAATTTGTAATTTTTTTGCAAAACATTTTTAATTTTTAAAAATTAAAATTTTTTTAAATGGCCGCTATTTTGAAACAAGATGGCGGATGAAGCTGACCAACGAACTCGGTCGAGACGTTTTTAAAACCTGGGAAGGACGCTGTTTCTTCAGCAACATTTTTTCCACTAATGCTGTGAATTCAACGGTTGCGGAAAACATCCTCGTCCTACATGCTATGAGTGAGTGCGATACAATATTAGTACCGTTTATGCAAGGAAAACTGAAGATACTCAAAACTCTAGTGAAGAATCCAGATGCCGCTGATGTTGTTAAAGTATTCAAAGATTCGAATGCTACTCTGGAGATGATTGCAGCTGCTAGGGAACGTTTCCTTGCCTTCTAAAAAAGAGGGATAATATTGCTTGATAATCGTGGTTTTAAAAAATGTGGCTTCCCTCAAAGAATATATTTTATTACAATTACCTAATCTTACGAAAATATAATCACTATATATTTATTTAATGAATTTTAAAGTAATTTTTAATAGTGATAATCTTTTACGGCTATAGTGGGACGAATGTGCTTTCGCTGAACCACATAAGGTATAATTCGTACAAGAAGTCAGCCTTTAAAAACAGTTCTAATATTGCTGCTTTACCACCATCTGCAGCTACAGCACGACAGCAATCTTTAAGAGTATATCGCCAGGGACAGCAATGGCTGGGAGTTGAAAAAATGATAAAGGGTAGGGGTGCAAGAAAACAAATATTGGCCTTGAGCCTGTATTTACTGTACTACCCCCTGCTTTGTTGAAGCTTGTATCCTGTAAGTGCTAAAAGAACTGCCAACAAAATTATGGGTGCAAGAAGGTAGGTCTTTGTTGTTCCAACATGTGCCTCAACTGCGAAGGGAACTGCAACAACATCGCAGTGGTAAATCAAGACGAGGAAGACGAGTTGTACCTTGAAACTGAGCTGGAGATGGTTTGCCCACCCATTAAGTCTGTGGACCCAATGGAAGAGGAATAAGCCATACCACAAGGTATGAAATATTTACCATTAAGAAAACATTTATTCTATAATATTTGTAGTAAATAAAAAAAAAAACACTAATTCCATAAGTCTATTTTCTATGTTGTAGACATCGCAGGGGCCTTCAAATAAAAGAATGCGGAAATAAGATTTTTGTTTTTTTACTTTATGTAAATATACCTATTATTGTTTGTTACTAATGTACCTAATTATTTATAATTAAATAATGATTCATAATGTGTCGTCGTATTTATTATCAGGCAACGTCATCGTAAAATGTAGTCGATCACATAGTTTTTAGTCAACGTTTGCTTAAAATGGTTAATTTTCATGTTACAAAGACGTACAGGGCCGTAATTCCCGTTTTTTTTTTTTTTTTTTTTTTTTTTTTTTTTTTTTTTTTTTTAGTTTTTCGTCCTTTACGCCCTCCCAATTTTACCTTCTCGTTGAGTACGAACTCTCCGGAGGAGGAGCACCCTTCACTCCTGAGATGAGGCGCATCTGCTCCACTGCTCCCAACTTCCCTTGACGCCGGATCAGCTCTTTTCCTCTACCTAAAATGCATAAAATATAGTCAATAATATAATCGTTAGTATCATTAAGGGTTAACGTTTGCATAAATTGTTTCGTTTCATGTTACATCGACGTACATTGCCGTTAATTCCAATTTTTTAACATTTTTTTTTGTTTTTAACATCCATTTTTGCGACACTCTCACGGCTAAACCATTGATCAGAGAAAAAAACTTTCAGTACATAAAATGTAGGAAATTTTATTATTTTTAATTCATGTACTGTCGATTTTCAAGCAAAAGGCATAGTTTTGTAGTTATTTTGAAAACAGAGAAAATGCATAGTTTTGTAGTTATTTTGAAAACAGAGAAAAGTCTATTTTTTTACAGGTGTTTTGTAAAAAAAATGTATTTCCCGAAAAAAATTTTGTTGGAAAACTTCAGATTCGTGTTCAGCGACCCAAAAAACATAAAGGAACCAAATATAAAAACTACACCAAAACTTTCCTTTATTTGCCCTTTTTTAGTCCCTAATGCCTGGACAAAGAAAGCACCGATTTTTAAAAAAAATTCCAATTTCTTAATAAATATTTTTATTAATATCTTCTAAAGTTTTGATTCGATTTTCATAAAATTTAAAATGTCTCGACAAAATTGTGCAAAGATAATATTTCTTAAGTTTCAAACCATTCGTTTGGGTAGTTTTGCGCTGTTATATGCGGACAGACAGACGGACGGATCAGACGACGACAATAGGTATGCTACGTATTTATATAATTACGAACGCACCTAAAAACAAATATTGTAAAACTTCGAAAACCATTTCTATTAATTTTTATTGAAAAATGTGCTTTTGGGACTCTCTTTTTCTCGTTCTTGCACGGCATGCACTTTTTAGAAGCCCCAGAGTTTTGTCAGGGTGCTTTTATCTCAAATCAATGAAGTAAAAAGCACGTTAAAATATGAGTTTCTTTTTTTGACCGACGATTTTTAAAAATTTTGACGGACTGAACTTGGCTGACTGCCAAGTTTAATGTACCGGTTTCAACAAAAATCAGTTTTGTTTATACAAACAAACGAATAATAATAATAATAATAATAATAAAATAGGCAAAAGTCTAGGAAAATATCAACGTTTTCATGAGTGAAAAATAAAGATTAATAAAGAAATCGAACTATCCATTGCCTTAGATATTTCTGGTACAAACTTAAAAAAACATTAATTCGAGAAAATTGCATTTAAAATTTTGTTGCAAATTTGCTTGATAATAAGACAAATTTTTTTTACTCAGATCCAATTGCCTGGACCATAGAGGAAATCCTACTGCAAGTACTGGTTCTCAATTTACCATTTAATAATAATAATAATTATTATTTTTAATTATTTTTTTTTAAGCTGAAAAATTTCCATGTTCCCTTAATTTCACGAATTGTATAATTTTTTCAGAAGTGCATTGTTGAATGTTTTCAATGAAAATTGCCAATGTAGCTGAAATAATATTTGCTTGGTTTGCGTTAATGCAAAATGGATTTTTGTAAAAGGAAAGTTATTTTTCAAAGATGTCTGTATTTCAAAGATGTCTGTCAAAGCTTCGATTAGAAAAACTTTAAAAGCATTCTATGTAGTTTTAACAATAACATACAAACACACACTCACAAATACTTTTTGAATTATACGCATGATCCATTTTTTTTTTCTTTTTTTTAACTGGATTGGTTCCGTTGAAAAATAGATTTTTATGTAACATCTTTACTCTGTAATTTTGGATAAACATTTTTGATTAAAATTTTTGATTAATTTTGGATAAAAAAAAAAAAAATACAATTTTGAAAATAAGCTCGAATACACAATTTTTTTTTTTTTTTTTTTTTAGTCAGGTGGAAGTTCTTTTCCCTTGAGATCTTAGTTATGCAGTAATAGTGGCTTGAGATCTCAGTTATCCATTAATAGTTATCTTATTGCAAGAAAAACTGTTTTACAGGACGGTTTTCGAATTGCTCTTCGTTTAGAGAAAATAGTTAGTGTTTAATAAAATATAGATCAAACATTAAATTATGTGTAAATTACATTTTTTATATGTTTTTTGCATATCACTATTAAAAATTACTTTAAAATTCATTAAATAAATATATAGTGATTGTATTTTCGTAAGATTAGGTAATTGTAATAAAATATATTCTTTGAGGGAAGCTACATTTTTTAAAACCACGATTATCAAGCAATATTATCCCTCTTTTTTACTAAAATTATAAAGTTATTGACGGAGAAACCTTTTATATGCAGTTAATTAATCTCCACGTGCAGCGAACGATTGAAAAACATGTTAAAAACCAGACCCCAATTAACTATAAGTACTTTAAGTGACAACCGCAGATGCAAAACAGTGAATAAAACCAGAGACTGTCGAAACTAACTGACTGGAGAAATACTGCAGATCTCCCTCCTTAAATCTACAGCTGTTTGTCCCGCGCGTGTGCACAGAACTCAAATAACAATCTCCCTTCAGTTTCCAAAATGTATCCGAGCAGTTAAGACGCTCTTGTATATATATGATGTAAATATATTTTAATATAATGTAAAATTGGAGCACTTATACGCAGCCTCCAAAACGCGATTTTAAACATGTACATCTAGCCAAGAATTATAATATTATATTCAAAGGAAAATGAATCTTCTGCTCATTTCACACAATTGTTATTTTCTACTAATACTATTTCTTATTAGTCCAATATAAGTGAATCAATGGATAAGATAAATATCGCTACAACACTTTGGATTACTGTGGATATCACTTGGCGCAAAAAGGAAAATTTCAGGTAAGCTGAACAAACTTCTTTAACATATCAAAAGATGAAAATGTATATTAAATTTGAAGACTGATTTAACTATTTATAAAAATAAGAAAATTTATTACGCTACCGACGGTTCCCCTAACAAAGATTATGAAAGACTGAAAAAAGAATATCCCAGTATTAAAAAAAAAAAAAAAAAAAAAACGATAATTTAACAAATTTCTAAAAATATAATAATAAATAAAAGAACACTAAAAAAGTAATAATGAATGCGATCAAAGAAAATACTCAATTTATTGAGAAACTCAATTCTACGAATTATAGTACATGGAAGTTCAAGATGCAGATGTTCCTGATTAAAGAGGAACTCGATGATATTGTAGTACAAGATCCACCGGATCCAGCCGATCCCGCATGGCACAAAAAAGATCGCAAGACTAGAGCTCTAATAAACCTAAGCATCGATGATTCTCAAATCGTAAATGTAAAAAACTTAGATACTGCCAAATTAACATGGGAAGCTCTGAAAAATATACATGAGAGAAGCAATTTATCTAGTAAGCTTTACCTGTTACGGAAACTATACAGTACTAAATTAGCTGAGGGTGCAAACATGATCACGCATATCACTAATATCTTGCAAATTATAGATAAACTTAATGCCATTGGAGAAAATATTAGCGATTCACATATTTCCGCGCTATTTCTGTGTTCTCTTCCCCCCAGTTACAATACTTTGATAACTGCGTTGGAGGCGAGAGCAGAAAATGAGCTCACCCCTGATTTTATCAAAAACAAATTAATGGACGAATATAATCGTAGACATGAAATGTCAGAACAATCACATAGCGGATATAACAACAACGAGAGAGCATTTAAAACAAATAGGAGATATACACACACTGAAAATAGAAGAGAACAAAAATATTGTAACAACTGTAAAATGAAAAATCATTCCGCTTACGAATGCTGGCACTACAAGAGCAGAAACACGGTACAATCCGGAAATCCTCGTAACAATCAATTCAAAAATAAAAAAAATTTCTCATCTTCATTATGTTATGGAAGGACCGAAACTCGTAGAGAAAATAAAATTCCAAACGAAAGAAAATACGCAAATGATCAAACGCAAAATAAAGCATTAATCACCAAAAAAGTAGGCAAAAATAACTGGATTCTCGATTCAGGATCCACCTCGCACATTTGTAATGATAAAAGCCTATTTAGTAAATTTATTGATTATAATAAAACTTCAGTAACGATCGCGAATGGTAATAAACTGACAGCGTTAGGTTCAGGAGAAGTTTTTATAAAAACATTAACCCCCGAAGGAAAAGAAAAACTAACGAAATTACGCGAAGTGCTTTATGTCCCAGACTTAGAGTCAAACCTAATTTCGGTTAGTAAAGCCGCTAAAAACGGGTGTAAACTAATCTTCGACGATAATAAATGCGATTTGATCTTTGATGAAGAAATATATATTAGGGCGAAAAATGAGAAAAATTTATACATTATTGAGGAAATGGACGATGTGGAAGAACCACAAAATTATGTAAACATAACGTATAACTGTGACAACAAACAATGCATAGATCTCTGGCATCGCAGACTCGGTCACAGAGATTATGACGCGATTAAATCTATAATAACAAATCAACTTGCGGACGGAATAAAGATAGGAAAATGTAAACATCAAAATAAAACATGCGTAACTTGTATCAAAACTAAATTAACTAACATGCCGTATCCTAAATCAGCAACAAACCGAGCTACTAATATCGTGGATTTGATCCATAGTGACGTATGTGGTCCTTTAGATACACCGACTTTAGGCGGAAAAATTTATTTTATGACTCTTATTGATGACTATTCCCGATATACTACGATATATTTATTATCTAAAAAGAGCGAAGTTGCTGAAAAGATAAAAGAGTATATAACGATGATATACAATCAGTTCGGTAAAAAACCTAAGGAAATTAGATCGGATAACGGTCGTGAATATGTAAATCAAGAGATAGATGAATACTTAAAACAGAACGGAATTTTACACCAATTGACTGTCCCGCATAATCCGAGCCAGAATGGAGTTGCGGAGAGAAAAAATAAAAGTTTATTAGATATGACTAGAAGCATGCTATCACAAGCAAAATTAAGCAAACATTTTTGGGGTGAAGCCATAAACACTGCAACATATTTACAAAACCGACTCCCAACTAAAGCAAACAACAACAGAACACCTTACGAATTATGGAAAGGAGTTAAACCGAATTTAAAACACTTAAGAACATTCGGTTGTAAAGCGCTATTTTACGTCGATAAAGTAAATAGAGGAAAACTCGATAACAGGGCTCAAACCGGAACGTTCGTAGGTTATGATACACGATCGACTGGTTATAGAATTCACACACAAGGAAAACAAATTATAATAGCGAGAACGGTAAAATTTCTTGAAAATGAAAATGTACACTCAGATAACATTGAGGAGATACAAAACACCACAAAAACATCAGATGACAATACACAATTACCGGATAGACATGAAAATCACTTAGAAATAAAACTTGACAGTGAGGAGACACCATCCGTGCCCAAACAGCAACCAATTGAACCAAGAAGGTCTAATAGGACAAATAGAGGCGTTCCTCCTGACAGATATGTTTGTCTCATAAATAGTTCATCTGAAAACATTCCCGAAAATTGGGAAGATATCGAAAAAATGAAAAATACTAATGATAAACAAAATTGGATAAAAGCAACACAAAATGAAATACAATGCCTAAGAAAAAATAACACTTGGACTTTAACAGATCCACCACCCGGAACAAAAATTATCGGCTCAAAATGGACTTTTAAACTAAAAAAGGACAATTTAGGAAATGTTCAAAGCTATAAAGCGCGTTTAGTAGCACTAGGATATAGTCAAAGATTCGGGATTGACTATGATCAAGCTTTCGCACCTGTAGTTTCGCACGCTACAATACGTGCATTTCTCATCTCTGCATTGCACAAAAATTTGAACGTGAAACATGTTGACATAACCACAGCATTCTTGCACGGTGAATTAACTGAAACTGTTTATATGAGTCAACCAGACGGGTATATTAAACCCGGCGATGAAAGAAAAGTTTGTAAACTTCAAAAAGCCATCTACGGTCTTAAGCAAGCAGCAAAGGCCTGGTACACCAAAATATCGGAAACACTCACAAACAATAATTTCATACAGAGCAAAAATGATCCATGTCTGTACTTTAAATCAAATCAAGAAAATCCGATATACGTCATCATTTATGTAGATGATATCCTGACAGCAGGAAAGGCCAGTGATATCGAAGAAACAATAAACCAACTTAAGAAAGAATATGAACTAAAAAACTTAGGAGGAATGAATAATTACCTAGGCATAAACATTAATAAAATCAACGATACATATTACCTAAATCAAAACAATAAAATACAGGAACTAGTGAAAAAACTGAATTTAAACGACATGAAACCTCATTACACACCCATGATTGCTGGATTCAACAGACTTGAAGACGACGATAATCTTTTACCTAATAACACAAAATATCGACAAGCGACAGGCACATTACTTTACATATCAACAATCACGCGTCCTGACATATCTGCAGCAGTAAACATATTATGTCGTAGAAACGAAACACCACGCCAAAAGGACTGGTCAGCAGTAAAAAGAATCATTTCATACCTCAAAACTACAGAAAATTTGAATTTAACTCTTAGTGCAAACAGCAAGCCCATCCTAACAGCATACGCCGATGCAGACTGGGCTTGTGACTTGAAAACACGTAAATCAACGTCAGGAAATCTATTCATGCTAGGAAAATCACCGATTTACTGGATTACAAAAAGGCAAAATTGCATTGCATTTTCGTCAGCCGAAGCTGAATACGTTTCAGCTAGCAACGTAGCACAAGAATTAAGTTGGATAACAAATTTGCTAAGCGACCTCAACATTCCACAAAAACTACCCATCACGATATTTGAGGATAATATGTCCTGTATAAAAACGACTGAAAACGATAAAGATACTAAGCGATCCAAGCATATCGACATACGTTTCCACAACATCAAACTTATGAAAGAAGAAGGAAAAATCGATCTACAATACTGCCCCAGTGAAGAAATGATAGCCGACACTCTCACGAAGCCCACTCCCAAGCCTGTGTATGAAAAACACCGTAAGAAACTGAATCTTCAACCATTCCCCACACAGGAGATTACGGGGGAGTGGCGGAGAAACCTTTTATATGCAGTTAATTAATCTCCACGTGCAGCGAACGATTGAAAAACATGTTAAAAACCAGACCCCAATTAACTATAAGTACTTTAAGTGACAACCGCAGATGCAAAACAGTGAATAAAACCAGAGACTGTCGAAACTAACTGACTGGAGAAATACTGCAGATCCCCCTCCTTAAATCTACAGCTGTTTGTCCCGCGCGTGTGCACAGAACTCAAATAACAATTTCCCTTCAGTTTCCAAAATGTATCCGAGCAGTTAAGACGCTCTTGTATATATATGATGTAAATATATTTTAATATAATGTAAAATTGGAGCACTTATACGCAGCCTCCAAAACGCGATTTTAAACATGTACATCTAGCCAAGAGTTATAATATTATATTCAAAGGAAAATGAATCTTCTGCTCATTTCACACAATTGTTATTGTCTACTAATACTATTTCTTATTAGTCCAATATAAGTGAATCAATGGATAAGATAAATATCGCTACAACACTTTGGATTACTGTGGATATCACTTGGCGCAAAAAGGAAAATTTCAGTAAGCTGAACAAACTTCTTTAACATATCAAAAGATGAAAATGTATATTAAATTTGAAGACTGATTTAACTATTTATAAAAATAAGAAAATTTATTACGCTACCGACGGTTCCCCTAACAGTTATTAATTTTTATTTTGATATTCTGAATTTTCAATTATAATTATCAAAATTTAAATGATTTTTTTTTCAATTATTTTTCTTTATATACAGCATAAAAAATGTCTTGATATTTCATTACTTTTCATCATTTTCATTTCCTCTCCATATGTATTTTTTAATGTGTAAAAATCTTATTAAATCTAAAATTGCTCTATAAAAAACATTATCTTTTTGATTGATGTTACAAACTTTAATTATGCTACCAATGTCAGGAATAATTTCTTGATGCAATCCTAAGCAATTTTTTGACATTCATTTCTTCCTTTTATAATCTATTCTTTATGTATTAGAAAGAATACTGAAAAATTCATATAAAATAGGAAAATAGAAAGTAGAAAATATCTATTCTAATTGATATTATGCAAATATTAATTATGCCGCAGTGTCATAAATAATCTCTCAATTTTTAATCCTTTTTTTTTTTTTTTTTTTTTTTTTTTTTTTTTTTTTTTTGTCGCCTATTTTTTTATTATAAGATCCATCCTTTAAGGATAATAAACAACACGAAGAAAAATCTTATTCAATCTCAAACTGTCAAATAGAAACTATTATTTATTTTAATCGATCTTTAAAACACTTACTAAGCCACAGTGTTATGAAAAACCTTTTAAACTTTACTTCTAATTATTTTATTCGTTATCGATTTCTTACTTATAAAATGCTTATTACTTATAAAATCAAACCTTTAAGGATAAAAAGGATGCTTAAAAACTCTTATAAAATGTTAAAATAAAAGGTAGAAAATACTACTAATTTTAAAAGAAAATGCAAACTTTAACTATTCTGCAATGTCATGAAATAATCTCTTCAATTTCAATCCTTAAATTGTGTTGCATTTAAGTAACTGTTGTTCATATTTTAAAAAAATATATATAGTTAATTAACCTGTTTCATTGGCTATCACTAATTTTTAACTTAATTAGCTCATTTGGTGATAACTTCACACTTTTCAATGAAATTGAAAAATATTAATGATTACAATATCAGTCTTGTCTGTTTCTTCAAATACTTGCACATTTTTAAGCAAATTTTTACAAGCATTATTGAAACTTTTGTAACAGATTTTTTTTTTAAATTAATAATCCACTAGTTGATGTACAATTTCGATTAAAACACCAAAATAAATGAAAATTTTTACAGTTTTAAAATTTTTGCAGTTGTGAATTTGTTTTAGCAAATATGTAAAAAGCTTCTATTAAGCATTAAAATAACTTAAATATTTACCATCTAAAACTATTATCATAAGTATATGTGAAAGGGAAATACCGAAATTTCATGAAACATTTCTTAAGTTTCAATTCTAAATATGTTTTGTCATCTGTTTCATCCTTATAAAATCTATCCTTCATGTATAATATGGGATGTTATTGTTAAAATAATTTATATGGCAGAAAAATATTTCACTTGCTTCTTTCTCTTACAGCCTTGTGGATTAGCTTAGAAATTACTTTTAGACTTGCTTTGAAAGAGAAAATAATTATGCAGTCTTTGCTCAGAACTAACTCAATTATTTCAGTGCACGTTCATTTAAAATGGGTAATTTTCGTTACCCATTTCTTACTAATATTTCTTCATGAGTAATACGGAATGTACCTTAATTATCTGACAAACTTTTCCAGAGTTCTTTTCGCATTTATAGAACTTTTACGAGGAACACCAAAAAATATCTTAAAAAATCTCAAAGTTCACATAGAAATTAGTTTTGATACCGCAAGCATTAGCAGTGATGCAGTGTCATGAATAATATCTCAAGTTCCAATTCTAAATAATTTTTAGTGATGCATTTCTTCTAAACTAATAAAAACTGTCCCAGATAACATGAGCCACTGTTAAAAAAAAAAAAAAAAAAAAAAATGTAAATTCACGAGCATTCTCCGTGTATTGCTGCAGTAATTTTACGGAAAATGCCCTTTTTTCAAGGTAAACGGTCAATTTCCGAACATTTCATGTTTTTACGGCCAAAACCCATTTATGTATGAACTAAGCCCTTTTATCTAGGGACAAAACCCATTTTCTTACGGATATTGCCTGGTATCTCTGCTGCAGTAATTTTACTGTAGCAATTTTAACAGTGAGGTGTTCCTGTTAAAATAAATTATCTAACAGAAAATATTTCTGATGCCTCTATAGAGCCACTGCAAATGAAAATGAAATTACAACCAGTCTTTGCTCGAAACCTAACTCAATTAATTCAGTGGAGGTTCATTTATCAAATGTAAATTGACAGAGTTTCAGAGAAGCGGAGATTTATTTATTTATCATATATTCTAATACGAGCAAATCTTGTGTGTGGTTATATATATATATGCAAATTTTATCTTAAAAACGGCTCTAACGATTTTGACGAAATTTTGAATCCTACCGTTTTGGGGCACCAGAAAACCATTGGAATAGGTCACATGTTCGAGAAAATTCGATTAGTGGGTCATTTTGAGTCATTTTGGGTCATATTCTAGCTAATTGTATCTAAAAAAACGGTTCAAACGATTTTGACGAAATTTTGTATCCGACCCTTTTCGGTCACGAGAAGACTATTGGGCTGGGTCACATGTTCCAGAACTTTCGATTAGTGGGTCACTTTTGGGTCAATGCGGGTCAAATTAATTTTATCTTAAAAACGGCTTTAACGATTTTGACGAAATTTTGTATCCTACCGTTTTGGGGCACCAGAAAACCATTGAAATAGGTCACATGGTCGAGAAAATTCGATTAGTGGGTCATTTTGAGTCATTTTGGGTCATATTCTAGCTAATTGTATCTAAAAAAACGGTTCAAACGATTTTGACGAAATTTTGTATCCGACCATTTTCGGGCACGAGAAGACTATTGGGCTGGGTCACATGTTCGAGAACTTTCGATTAGTGGGTCACTTTTGGGTCAATGCGGGTCAAATTAATTTTATCTAAAAAACGGCTCTAGCGATTTTGATTAAATTTTGTGTCCTACGAGTTTCGAGCACGATAAAATCATTGGGCTAGGTCACATGTCCGAGAAAATTCGATTAGTGGGTCATTTCTGGGCCATTGTGGGTCAAGATCTAAAAAGCGGCTCAATTTACACTAAATTTTGCATCCAATGGTTTTCGGGCCCGAGAAGACTGTTGGGCTGGGTCACATGTTCGAGAAAATTCAATTAGTGGGTCATTTTGGGTCATGGTCTAGCTAAATGTATCTAAAGAACGGTTCAAACGATTTTGACGAAATTTTGTATCCGACCATTTTCGGGCACGAGAAGACTATTGGGCGGGGTCACATGTTCGAGAACTTTCGATTAGTGGGTCATTTTTGGGTCAACGCGGGTCAAATTAATTTTATCTAAAAAACGGCTCTAACGACTTTGATTAAATTTTGTGTCCTACGAGTTTCGAGCACGATAAAATCATTGGGCTAGGTCACATATCCGAGAAAATTCGATTAGTGGGTCATTTCTGGGTCATTGTGGGTCAAGATCTAAAAAGCGGCTCAATTTACACTAAATTTTGCATCCAATGGTTTTCGGGCACGAGAAGACTGTTGGTCTAGGTCACATGTTCGAGAAAATTCAATTAGTGGGTCATTTTGGGTCATGGTCAAGCTAATGGTATCTAAAAAACGGTTCAAACGATTTTGACGAAATTTTGTATCCGACCATTTTCGGGCACGAGAAGACTATTGGGCTGGGTCACATGTTCGAGAACTTTCGATTAGTGGGTCATTTTTGGGTCAACGCGGGTCAAATTAATTTTATCTAAAAAACGGCTCTAACGATTTTGATTAAATTTTGTGTCCTACGAGTTTAAAGCACGATAAAATTATTGGACTAGGTCACATGTCCGAGAAAATTTGATTAGTGGGTCATTTCTGGGTCATTGTGGGTCAAGATCTAAAAAGCGGCTCAATTTACACTAAATTTTGCATCCAATGGTTTTCGGGTCCGAGAAGACTGTTGGGCTAGGTCCCATGTTCGAGAAAATTCAATTAGTGTGTCATTTTGGTCATGGGTCATTATGGGTCAAGCTATTTTATTTTATCTTAAAAACGGTTCAGATGATTTGAAATAAATTTAGCACTCTACAGGTTTAGGGAACAATAAGACTATTAGACTAGGTCACTTGTTCGAGAAATTTCGATTAGTGGGTCATTTTGGTCATGGGTCATTATGGGTCAAGTTATTTTATCTTAAAAACGGCTCAGACTATTTACACAAAATTTTGCATCCTATGGTTTTCGGGCACGAGAAGACTGTTGGGCTAAGTCGCATGTTCGAGAAAATTCAATTAGTGGGTCATTTTGGTCATGGGTCATGATATTTGAACTCAAATTTAATTTTGACCGAGCATAGCTCGGTCTTCCCTGCTCGTTTATTTAAAGAGAGCTGCTTAGATTGTTCATTTGGGTTAATTATTTCAACTGTAAGCGATATACCTTTACACTTTTTTGAACATTTCTCAATGTAAATCTAAAAATACTAATCCTTATGATATCAGTTTCGTCTGGTTTTTAACACTTCTCAATATAATGAAAAGCGTTTACGACTTCGGTTTGTCTGTCTGTCTGAGTTATTGAGATTTACCATGGAGTGTTGCATTATTGAAGTAGTATATAGTTTGTTTACATGGACACTCAAAATACTTCCGTTACATTATCGTCTATGGGGAAATATCGATTGCAGCGAATTTTATTGGTGTTACATTATTTCAAACATAATTAAATAGATATGCATTTATAAGGTGCAGTAAAACATGCTTTCTGTAGAATATGGAGTGCACAGAATTTATCATTCATTTACATGGTCACAAAAAATAATTCAATTACACAATGGTCTGAGATGTAAATTCGTCTGTAGCGTATTTTGATGATGTTACACTATTTCAAACGTAATGGAAGTTATATATACGTTACTGCGGTTCATTACAAAATTCTTACTGTAGAATATAGAATGCGTAGCATTTACACGGATACACAAAAAATTTTGTTTGCAATATTGTCTATGAGCAATAATCGCTAAAAGTGTGTTTTCAACTTAGATTGTGGTTTTAAGTGTAACAAATTTTTGCATTGTACGTAGTGTGTATAAATTATATAAAAAACATTCAAAGCTACAAAATAAATAAATAAATAAATAAATAAATACATAAAATAAATATTTAAAATAAAATAAACATTGCTGTCTATAGGATTGAAGTGCTTAAGAGTACATTTAACAGTTTCCAACATAGTTGAAAAGTGTTTATGACTTCGGTTTGTCGTACTGCGGTTTGTCGTGCCGTTTTTCTATCTGTATGACAGCCTGTTCGTCTGTCTGTCTTTCTAACAGTCTGACTGAATGCTATCCGTTTGTCTGACCGCATGCTAGCCGTCTGTCTGTCCGTGCTCTAACTCACATAAATATACTTGGAATTCCAATGTAATTGGTATATATGTTATTGGATTTTGATATGGCATCTTTTCTATTAAAAATTAAATGTGTAGTATTTATAATTCGTTTACAGGGCACTCGAAAAAATTCCATTACAGTATTGTCTATGGGGAAAAATCGATTGCAGGGTATTTTAATGACGTTAAACTATTTCAAACATAATAAAAATTGATATACGTATAACTGAGGTGCACTACAAAAAATGCTTGCTGTAGATACGGTGTACATAACTTTATTATTCATATACAGCGACACACAAAAGTATTCGGTTACATTACTGTCTATGATCGATAATTGCAAAAAGTGTGCTTTCAGTTCAGGTATGTGTTTTTAAATTCAACTACTATTTCTTTTCATATTACTTGGTGTGTATATATTCTGTAGATCATATTACAGGATTGCACAAATGCATTCATGTATTATTTAAGTTTATTGACGGAAATTTCTGAAGGAGAATTTTTAACTCTGTTACGAGTTTCCTAACTGAGCTAGATTTTAGCATATTTCGTATCCATGCACATCTAAAGATCATATACAAGGATTCACAGAATAATTTGAATATTTTTCGACTACAGATAGTAAAGGCTAAAATTGGGTGTTTTCAAATGTTTTATGCCTTTTCCAAATTGTTTACTTTACACTTCAAAATGCTACCGCGCTTGCGCGGTAACGTATTACTGAATATTTTACTGTTTATTACTGTTAACTTTACGGTATAATACTGGCAGCTGGGATGCCAGTATTATACTATAAAATCAACACTTTTTTTTGCAGTGTAGCTACTTTTTGTATTCCGCTTCTTCTTTATAAAATCTATTCTTCATGCATTATATGGAGTGTTACTGTTAGAATAAATTATGGAACAGAAAAATAATTCTACTTCTTCTTTCTCTTTTACCCCTAATTACCATTTTTAACGAAAAGAAAATTATAACCAGTCTTTGCTTCAAACCTAACTCAATTAATTCTTCGTAGGTTCATTTATCAAAAGTAATTGACAGAGTTATAGCAACAGTGAGCTGACTTAAACCCTTTGCTTTTCTGAAACTGGCTGTAGCTTATAGATTTTTTTCCTTTTAAATAAGCTACTTAGATTGTTTCATTTGACTTAATTAGCTTAACTCGCGATACTTTCACAATCTTTTTAACACTTCTCAACGTGATTGAAAAATATTAATCATTATATCAGTTTATTCTTTATATAAATATTTGATTTTTTTCCTCATTTATGTATGATGAATTCTTTGATATCGTATGATGATTTTTTATATACATATATATAAATATAATATATATATATTTAATATTCACGTGTAAATACATTTTTATGACGAAATTCCCTCCCCCATCCCACCCTTTTACTGCTTTTAAAACGGGATCGTTTAATTATTATTTTAAAGTTTTATTTCTGTTTTTAACAGTCACGAGTTACATTTTTTAATTGAAAGATAATATTACTATTTGTACTGTTTTACAAATTGGCAACAATATAAAAATCGCCTTTTCGAAATATGAAATAAATCCCAATGAAAATGATGAAATTTTTAATAAAAATTGTAAATCTTCGTTATATCTATGTTTGGATTAGGCGTAATTTTTTTTGCAACAGAGTGATGACGGAAAATTCTACCAAATCTATAATATGAGTAACAAAACGTCAGTAAATGAAGAAAAGTATTGCAACTACGAATTTGAAGTTTCAGCAATGATTGAAGCTTTGAAAAAATTCAGAAATTACCTGTTAGGCATTAAATTCAAAATTTATATTGATTATTCATTCTTCATAAATACTCTCAGCAAAAAGGAATTAACACCTAATGTATCCATATACGAGGTAGGGTCAAAAAGTTCCCGGAATAGGTCAATTACAAATTATTAAAAAAATAGAACAATAATTTTACCTTATTGGCCTTCAAAGTTATTTCCTCCTGCACCCACACACTTCTTCCAGCGTTCGTATAACTATTCAAAACACTCCTTGAATCCATTTTTTTGAGACGTTTTTCAGTAGCTTCGTCGCATTTTCGATCATCTCATCTGAATCCATAAAACTGAGTCCCTTCAATTTCATTTTCAGCAATGGAAACAGGTAAAAATCCACTGGTGCTAGGTCGGGAGAATAAGGAGGGTGTTCCAGAGTGGTAAGACTGTGTCTGGCAAGGTAATTTTTCACAATCAGAGCGCGATGTGGTGGAGCATTGTTGTCTAAAAAAAATCATTTGTTGCCCCTTTTTCAGGTCGTTTTCGTCTGATTGCATCTCGTAGTCTTTAAGGATCTCCAGGTAAAGTACTTTATTGACAGTTTAGCCTTCAGGAATAAATTTGTCCAAGCGAAATTTTTCCTTTCTTGGTGATGTTTTTGCTGACCTTTACGAAAACGCTTATGCCATCGTTTCCGTATGCTTTCTTCAGCTTCTCGAGCGCCTCAGTCTCAGAAGGCGATTTCTCGAGCAAAACGCAGAATTTGATGTGTGAACACTGCTCTAAAAACGACATTTCAAAATCCAACGAATGAAAAATTTACTTTGTCAGAAATGATCTGCAGCTAACGCCAATAGTACCAGAAATGAATTCCAGATGCCTATGTGTTTTCCTTATCAGTGCTGCCAACCTCCAAAAGAGATATTTCCCCTCCAACGAACACCTTCGTGAATTTAGGCGACCATTCCGAGAATTTATTGACTGTACCTCGTATATCTTTTCTTACAAAAATTTTATTATGAAGGAGCACCTGTTCCCGACAAGCAAATGCAACATGTTGATGAACTAAGTACACATCACGTGATGGTAGTGTCTTCTACCAGTCATGAGACAACACACAAGATTATGATCACACAAGAAAACGATGATCAGATAAAAATTGGCTTTGGAACTGGCATGAAACTGAGACCTAATTTTTTTGGACCTGATGATGTGATTCGCGTCGTGTGCCTAATAGCAGATTTGTGAAGAAAATTGGTGACCATGAGGGGCCAAATACTATGAGTACTTTGATGGATCATGTGAAGTTAGTGTGTAGAGTAGGAACTCATAAACTGGTTTTATTTTCTTTTACTGTTTACTTTATATTTTTGTTTTGATAGGTTGCCTGGAGTAACTAAACACAATTTTCTATCATACTCTAGACATTTCCTTTCAAATTGAGACATAGAATATAAATTTTAGATTCGTAAATTCGAAAAACAGGGACATTAACTCTGATGAGCTTTTATAGCGGGCCAAGCTCGCACGATTGTATGTAATTTCATCATGACTCTTACAACTCAGACAATCATTTGCATAGGTAGTTAGAGCAGTTACTTTGCATGCATTGCAACATTTCCATTCATCTTCCAACACATTACGCCCCCAAAATTTATCAAAATGATTCAACCAATTCTCTATTAGCATGCCATTTTCATGGTTAAATGATATACGCTATAATTCAATATTAACTTTCTGCTCATCCATCTTTACAAATGATGTAGATCTTTCTGTTTGGTCAAATCGAGCATTAAAATGTTCAAATGAGATAGATATGTCACTAGACTTTGTCCTATTACCTGACCTTAAAACAGTATGTATGTACAAACAATATTAACTGAACAAAACAAAATATGTTACCTGATCTTAAAAACAACACCAACAGTAATAAAATATCAAAACATCAGCAATAAGTAAAATGTTTTAAATAACAATTTGCAACACTTTTAGCTTTAACATATCTGTGAGAACAATGTACCGGGTGGTTATAAAATAAGTATCCCTATTTGGAGCTGTCTGTAGCTTGAAGGAATAACAGGAATGAAACCAAAATCGGTACACTTAATATTGGAGAAGGGGAAGAAGAAGGGGTCAATAAAAAATTAATTGCATTAATCGCCGACAGATGGCGCTTTTGAGTGTGAAATGTAATGTGTAATATCGTGTACCGTGGAGGTGTCACAAACCTCAATGACTTTACTGCATATCATAACATGTCGGAAACACCGCTTCTGATGCCTTACATTCCGCAGTTGAGCACGTTGTGCACAGCCTGGATTGTGTCCTCCAACACAATGACCACGTGGAACCTGAACATGATCGCAGCACCGCCATGCAAAAGAGTAACCACGTTCACTGTGACATTTTCCAATAAATTAGGTGTGCCATTCGGTCTGCGCCTTAATTTTTTGTTCACACATTACATTTCACACTCAGTAGCGCCATCTGTCAGTGATTATTGAAATTATTTTTTTTATTATTATTCCATTGCTTCCCCCTTCTCCAATAGTAAGTATACCGATTTTGGTTTCATTCCGATCATTCCTTCGAGCTACAGATAGCTCCAAATACAGATACTTATATTATAACCACCCTGTATATACATATATATATATATATATATATATATACTGTCATAATACATTCTTAACACCATGCGCTTAACATTATAAAATTTCCAAAATACAGAGTGGCCAAGATAAAACAGGTTCGGTATACAGAAGTACAAATATTTACTAATTTTTATTTAAAAGTAATAAATACAAAATATTATGAATAATAACATACTGAAACATTCAATAGTTCACAGGCGGTGTTGTTATTCATATTATTCTGTATTTACTACTTTTAAATAAAAATTAGTAAGTATTTGTATACTTCTGTATATCGGGCCTCTTTTATCTTGGCCACTCTGCACTGTAAAAAAAATCACAGTATTTTTACAGCAAAAAATGCTGGCAATATGGGTGCCAGCATATTTTGCTGTGAATTTACAGCAGTTTTGTTTTTCATGGATAAACAGCACTTTTGTAAATTCACAGCATTTTTTGCGGTTAATTTTACAGCAGTTCAGTTTTTTTATTTTACAGCAGATTTGTTAATTTTACAGCCGTTTTTGCTGTTAATTTTAATGCAATTTTAACAGAATGACTGTAAAACTTATAGTATTTGTTGTTGATATTTTACCCCCCCCCCTCCCTCTCCGTGTATTTTTTTTTCTTATTTCAACCTGAGACATATTTCAAAGACTTTGGGCACTAAGTATTACCTTTCTGTTTACTTATATCATTATTTTAATATCATTATTATATAATAGATTCTGTTATACATATATACGATACAAATTTCGGTTTTTGGTCAAGTATATCACCCACAAAAATTTTAGTCATTTGCCTATAGAGATAAAATGTTTTTTCAATAAATCATAACAAAGCAAGATTTTACTTTATCTAGCTTTTAATTAATTATTCAGTATTTATTTACAGGACTTTGTTTAACCGTTTGTCTGTATTTGAAAATACCCACTAATTTAAATCATGCATATATATATATATTTTCCCCCAACAAATTTAGGGTTATTTTTTGTATCTATTTAAATATTTTTGTTATTCAATGTAGCCATTATTTCCTCCACCCCTCAACACGAACATGCAAAACTTTCTGATATTTAAACTATCATTCATATATAATTAATAACAAGACCTTATTGTACGCAACTTGCTGATATGGAAACTTTATATTGATAAAAAATTTATTTTATGCTAAGATAATTTTATAAGCTTACATTTAATTCCATAAATATCAGGTCTGATTGTAAAATGAACACGGGGAGAAAAAAAAACACTTATGAGTTCAAGAAACGTAGAATAAAATAATAATAAAAAAAATCTGTTCACATAAAAACTTTAAAATTAAGCGTAAAAAATAAATAGATAATGGACAAAAACATTAAACGAGTTGCTGCAAATTACTGCTGCGACAGTAAACAAACAAGGAATATTTTAGGAATTGATAAAATAGTGCATCCAGATTACTCATAATAAATGATTTGAAAATGGAAAATAAATCACTCTTCGCAATATCGGCTAAATATATTAAATAAATAAAAATACTTAAATTACTGTCAAAAGTGAACCGAAAACTGTAGCTGGTAAAATATTTATAGGATTTAGAAAGTATATTCGAATGCGAACGTATGAACGGGAGTTTTGAAAAATATATAATAGCGTAATAAGGCATAGCTAAAAACAGGGATCTTGTTAAAAAAAAAAAAAAAAAAAAAAAATGCTTGCATAAAGTTTCCCTGTGATACTTAAACTCAAATTATACGTAATAATAACAAAGTTCTAGAAGAACATACTGAGGTAAAGTAAAAAACAACATCCCCAACAAAACAACATCCCCTAAGCAAAATCATCTATTTTTACGATTTAAAACAAAATATTTATTTTAGACAAATGACGTGAAAGTTCCTGCCGTGATATACACGTGGTTTAAAAACAAAATTAGTATCGTATAAATATATAACAGAATTTATATGATATTATTAAAACAATAATATAAGAAAACAAAGATAAAACTTACTTTTACTCTTTGAAATCCATTATCAGGTGTAATTGTTACAACTTTCATTTCTCGTAGAATCGAAGCGTCACTTCATTATTGGACTGCACCTGCCGCTGACCTAAATGTGTTTATTCCCCTCGTTTGAGATAATGACAACAACGCCGACAGATGTCGCTATCTATACAGCTGTAATCACTGTAAATTAACGAAAGAGCTGTGTTTGATTGCTAGGTGAAATATTAACAGCCTTTTTTGCAGTTTTTTCTTCCGCTTTTTTTTACAGTGTGTATCATAACAAGTAATACAAAAAAAAAAAAAAAAAAAAAAAAAAAAAAGTCAATTCCTACTTAGGTCAAAAAGAAATTTTTTTTTCAGCGATTTACACGCTTCGCCACTGATGGTATTTATTCCTAAATTTATATCCTGCTAAATATCTTATATAGGATAATTTTTTTTATCCCATATAAAACTAAAATTAATTAATTTAATTTAATTAATGAGTTAATATTTGAAAAAACTGTATTAACATCAAGTGTCATCCACTGCAAGTTTAAAAAAAATGTATTTGAACTTAAGTGGATGAATAAAAAGTATTTTATTAACGATTGAAAATTTGAACAATATATATAAATATATATAGGGAGAGTGTGAACTAATAGTAGGAAAATATATGTAGGAATATATGTATAATATCACTGTAAAAAAAATTTCCTGAAAACAAACGGAAATTGTACTGGCAATCAGGACGCCAGTACTATTTCCGTATTTTAGCGGGAAAAAAATCCGTAAATTCCAGGAAATTTCCCGTTATTTCTGAAATATCCGTTTTTAAATTTCCGTTTTATAACAAATATCTTCCGTATTTTTTAGAAATTTTTATAATGTTAAAATAAACATTATAGGACTAAAAAAAAAGTGACTTCTCAAGAAAATTTTTCCATTCTTTCAAAATTATTTGCAATTTATTTTTAAAGCTATAAAAAAATATTCGCACTTAAAATATATTCTAAACAAACAGATTAATATATATATATATATATATATATATATATATATATATATATATATATATATATATATATATATATATATATATATAATAGTTAAATTAAATGAAGAAAAATCGATTTTACTCAAAAAAGCAACAAACAAAAAAAAAGGTAACAATTAATTTTCCCATTCTTTTAAAGTTATTTACAATTTACTTTTTATAGTTATAAAAAATATTCGCGCTTAAAATATATTCTAAACAAACACATTAAAAAATGTATATATAATAATTAAATTAAGTGAAAAAAAAAAAGATTTTACTCAAAAAGCAACAAACAAAAATAATGCTTTCGAATTAAAAAAAAGTAACAAATAATTTTCTCATCCCTTTAAAATTATTCGTAATTTATTTTTTAAAGTTATAAAAAACACTTGCACTGAAAATATATTCTAAACGAGCACATTTAAAAAATATATAATAGTTGAAAAAAATCGATTTTCTCAGAAAAACAAACATTTTTTATCGAATTTAATTAAAAAAATAATATTTATATTTTGCATTTAACAATCAAATTAAGAATATATATAATTTATGATGTTTTTATCCTCTATTAATACTAAAGTTTTAAAGCCTCAACCATCATCTCATAACGAAATCTCCTCTCAATTAACTTCAAAATTACCAGATTTCTAAACCCCAAATGGTTTATGTCCCAAGCCGCCATTTGAAGAAATCCCCTATCATCCTTTCAAACTGTTATTCTAGCAAGGGCTCACTGGTCTTACCGATAAGACACTTCGCTCAAGGTACTGACTTCCTAAGTTCGAGCCCAAGGTCAGCCAGAAAATATTGTTGAAGTATACAAATAATAAATACTCCTGTACTAGTCCACAGATGGCAGCACAAATATAGATGTAATTTTTTAAAACCGAGGAAATTCATAACGGAAAATTTCCTTTCCTGGCAGTGCTGCCAGGAATATTTCAGTGATCTGAAGGAGGTATTTCTGAGAGAGTAACGGAAAGTATCCGCTTCTTCAAACAGAGTTTTTCTTTCTTTTATCTCTCAAGCAGGAAAATCTACTAACGGAACGCTGAAAGTCCGGCAACTTTGCTGCCAGTAGTTTTATCGTGAATTTACGGATTTATTTTTAACAGTGTAACCTCTCAGTAAAAATATACATCAATAACAATAAATACTTAAAATAATAACAATATAATTAACTTTAATAAATAATACTATCAATAATAAATAATTGTAAATCATAAATAACAATGAGATAACAAATAACGATAATAAATAATAAATAAAAAAAAACAATAAATAGCAATTAGTTATTCTTGCCATATCATAAAAATTGATTAGACTAATGTCATAGTTATTAAAGTTTAAGTTCTCTTTGTCGCATACACATAGAATTACAAAAAATAAAAAAATAAAAAATAAAAAAATAAATAATAACCCTTGGGATCTTTATTTTACTTTTTAACTGTTGCTATCTTTTCTTAGTGCTTCTGAGCTTCTTAATATATTGACAAATGTATTCTGTCTCTCCAGTTTTGAAGTATTATTTCCTGATTCCATTCGTTCCATTTCTTGATTACATTTGTTCAACAGTTCTTGTAACATTTTCTTGGTGCATATAATAATTTTTAAAAAGTGTGTGAGAGTTAGTTGAATGGCATATAGAGACTGAAATTAAACTAACATAGCTAGTCTCATGACAGAAACTTCACTATTTTTGCTTGCATTATAGGAATCACCTCCTAATGACGTTTTCCATGATGTAGCCATTATTACTTCGTTTTTTTCATCTGTTTTTGGTTCATTCTCCCCCCCCCTTTTTTTGTGTGTGTGTTCCTTTCTTTTTTGTTGATGTTGGAATGTATATATATATATATATATATATCCATATATAGATTAGAACAGCTTTAATTTCAAATAAATTGAAATGTACTAAGTTCCCCTAAAATAAAAAATACATTTAAAATTTTTGGAAAAAAATAAATTTTGTTAATTTAGTTAAAATATTTAATATTTTAACTTTAGGTTAACTGTTTACTACATTAAATTTTAATCAAATATACAATGTTTATATGTAAATTTTCATCCCATTTTTTCCAATGTACTAGAAATCTAACTAACAACTTAGCGTAAATATTTAAATACTTTATGTTGCTTTTCATAGACGTTTTAGAAGTAATGAAATGTTAAATAATTTGAAATGTATTCATATCGTCAGTGATAGACTTCTTTCCTTTTTTCCAGTCTATTTTATGAAATAATGCATTGTTGCGACACGTGGAGGGTTTTGCCAGCTTAAACACTCACGTGTCGCTTTGTTTTTTTATTTTCTATCATCAGATTTCTTAGTTCTATTTTCGTTCCAATTTATGATTAAATCCTTTTTATTTCCTTTTTCGTTTAAATCATCTATTTTTAAAATGTTTATTATTCTTAAAATTTAAAAACACGGGCGGTGTACTGATTGCGCCACTCAGTAAAAACACAGTTGTGAATTCTAAAATAATTACGTGATAAATATTTGAGCTTCATTTACCCTCTTCCCAAAGTCATTTTAATGTTCCACCAATGTTTAATGTTGAAGTTCGCAATTTTTTTCTATTGTCTTTCATTATTTTTATTGGTAAGTCACCATACTTGGTGTACGGAATATTTTGCCCGTGTAATTTTGTAATTTTATAAATAAATGTTATGCTTATTACTTTTATACTATTACTAGACATTAGACACTATTCTTCTTTAGCATCGAAAGTTGATATTTAAACTTTAAAAACCTATGGTATATAGAGTGCACCGCCCATGTCATTATGTTACTACAAACCACCCGTGTCTTTAAAGGTGAGATTTGATTATGCATATTGAGATTTTCTCCTAAGTTTTATGTATTAAGATGTTATATAATACATATATATACATACATATGTATTTTTATTATAACAATTAATGTAAAATATTATTAAATGTTAAATTTAAGTAAGAGATCATTTTTGTTATACAAACCTGTATTATATTTTTTTATTTGAAAGGTATTATATGCATAAAATAAAACATTTTGTAAATAATATAACTATTAAATTAGAAGATAATCGACACAATATAAATTTATAAATTAATTCATTAATATGTGTATATTAATTAATTGGTGATGAATATTTATGTAATTACTAATCCTCCCTTCACCCCATAAATTATTGAATGTTCACTTTGATCGTTCAAACTAATTTTATTTCTTCAAACTGACTTTTTATTATATATATATATGTATATTTTTTTACAAAAGCAGAGTTTTGTATTGTTCTTTTCTAGATAGTAAACGCTATTTAAAACCCTATTGCAAGTTAAAAACTAAAACGTAAAATGGCATTTATAAAATTTTAAAATAAATGGTGTAATGCTAAATCATAAAATAAAGACAAACGGATCAAAATATAAATTAAGATAAATAAATTATGTTTTCAATGTTAAACGTTAAATGTCAGTTCACAAACATTAAGCCATACATTTATCATCCTCACCATCATCGTCATTTTTATTTTAATATTATTAATGACTCAGATATCCATTTTCCTATTAAATAATTCAATAAGTCAAATCACTCATATTACTTCCTGATTTCATTGGTTTGATTCGTTCATCATTCATGCATAATTTAAATATGCTTATTATAAATTGCTTTATGACCTATAATAACAAATTATATGAATAAATTCTGCTGTCGCAATCATATGACGTTCTTTATCTGTTGGAGACACATATATTCCATAAAAATCTTTTTAACCTTATGTATGCGGAAAATGTGAAAGATATTAACATGATTAAACTGTAAAATACAACATTAAATATCTTGTGAATTATTTCGTAATTTAAGTAGTGTTGCCCAGATGGACGGGATTTTTCTTATTCAGATTGTTGATTGCCACCACTTTTTTGAAATAGTAATATAAGTCTTATTTAATCTGTCCCCCCCCCACCCCCCCCCAAAAAAAAAAAAAAAAGAGCAATGTTACTTTTCCAAACAAATGTTAGCAAGTAAGCAGTCTGAACAAAATTAAACTCGCCCAACTCACAGACATGGCATTTAAGGCCATTCTTAAACCCAAAGTTTCTACTTTTTGACACATTTCCGAAGTCATCTTTATTCATAAACGGATCAAATGTTTTGATCTTCTTATTCAGGTACAAGTAAATCGAATAGATATTCTCATTTTTTCTATAAAAGCAAATGGCCATTTAGAAAATTAAATCAAAGTTGGTGGTGGTGGTGTGTGTGGGGGGGGGGATCCCATATCCCCATGTTGAATGTGTAGTTTTGTTATTTTTTAGCATTAAAATTTCTTGCGACGAATATATTCTCCCTTTTTTTTCTCTTAAACTGGTCAAAATTCACCTGTCTCTTCTGGGTTTGGTTTCAAGGCTGAAATCTCCTTCCTTAAAACGTTTGGATTTGTTTTGAACTGTCCGGATACTACTCTTGTCTTGGCCTGCAATTGCGCGAATTTTGAGGACAGCTTCATTGGTTTTAAGGCGTAGTTTAAAATCATGCCTTAAAGGTGCATAAAATCTCAGCATTTGTATCACTCTTTACGTAACCTAGAAATGAACGAAAGAAACCTGTATGATTATAGAATACTAGGGGGCTCAGCCCCCTACTCGCTAACGCTCGCCAACCCCCGTGAATTGCAATTCACGGGGTAATTCCGTGAATTGCAATTCACATTGAGACAGCTACGCGGTCACAGCTCGCTTCGCTCGCTCGCCCCCTTTTTTTTTTGAAATTCTAGCCGGAATAAGTTCTACCATAAAACATTTGAACATATGAAACTGACAATTTTTTTAATGCAAAAAAGTAATTTTCCGTTGAAAACACAACTGAAAATGCATTTAGTGTGCGCTACCAGTGGGCATATAAATCATTTAAATACTAGGAAAAAAGGATCTTTTGTACAGCACGACTTAAATTCATTAGAAGAAAAACTACGTGATAGGAAGATAGTTTAAATCAATCATTGTTTAAATTTCGTTCGACATTTTATTGTTCTAATTGATTATAGATTTTTACAAAATAAATTATTTTTTACTTCATCATACAGCAACAGATGGCGGCAAGTGCAATCTAGACAGTTGATTTTTTTTTTGAGTGAGTGAAATTTGTAAATGAATTCTAAATAAGAGTTGAGAATTCATTTGAAATTAACGATATTGCTCATAATTAAAATGAGAAATCATCTCAGACGCTTTGGATTACGTACATGTTATTTTATTTTTAATAATTGCTAGTTTGAGTTTCATTCTATGGTTTCACTGTTCTCACACTGACCGCCATATTGGAGGCAGAGTTGATCTAACACAATCTAGTCTGTTCATCGGTTTGAGCTCTGGAAACTACGGTTGTTGCCAAACCATAATTTACAAATTCAGCCCTATTTTCGCGCCACGTAAGACAAATATATATATAGATAGAGGGACATGTATTCTCTTAAATGACATTTTAAGTTCAATAATATGGGTGATAAAGTACCAGCTACAGGCTTTAGTGTAAAAACATTCAAAAAACAAAACTACTTTTGATACAGCCTAATAAAACAACGTTTATAGCACCAAAATATTACCAAATATTGTTCCGTTAACATTATGAAGATAGCCTGAATGCTACCGAAACCAGTGTGCAATATTTGGTGCACTAAATGTTGTTTTATTTATATTTAGGTTATAAAACGTTGAATGATAATAGTTAGTGTATTAGTGATAAGTTCATTTTGTAGAATTTCTGGGGTGAAATGCATTTTGTTATTCAATGGCAAAAACAAAAGATCACGTGTTGAACGTGTTATTTCCTTTCGTGTATTAATACTAATCAACCTTTCATCCCTTCGGGGGTGAAAAATTCTGTACCAAGTTTACTTGGGAAATATACACTAAGGGGTCCCGCGTTATACGTTGTCCACCCAGGGCCCGATTAACCTCTGAATCTAGGGGAAACACTGCATCATTTTGGGCCCCCTTTCTATTTGGCAAAAGTTTCCTTAATTCTTCATTCATGAAAACTCACCAATGATACTAATATTATTCCCGGGAGTTGCTTAGCCGCGGTCACAATTATTTCATTCAACAGCTTTTGTATGTTCCCTGTGTATACTTCAGATATATTTAGTACACATAGCTGTATGATCAAATTTCCGGTTGGTTTCTTACAGGTACATCAGGATGCTATATGATTAAATAACATCCTTTTGATGACATTTCATATTTCCATGTTAAATAACTTTCGTGAAGTAGTGCTTAGATTTCCTCTTGAATTAACCAAACTTTCTGTTAAAAAAAATTAAAAAATACAATGTAAAAAATATGAAAACAGGAATTAGAGGGCCCTCTTCACAGTCATTTTGGGGCCCCTTTTAAATTTTAGAGGAGAAGCACGTGCTTCATGTTCCTTTTGGATAATCAGGCCCTGTGTCCACCTGACAATAACATATGCTGTGTAGCACTCTGGGCTTCATGGTCAAGAATACAGAGTTGGGCACTGTCTGGTCAAGATCCCTAGGAATTTTAGCACCACAGAGTTTTATTTAGTATTAATACTAAATCGCTGATATTCAAAATACACTTTACACATGTTTGTACCAGTGATATGTTCAAATTTTTTTAACTCTTCCATCATACATTAATTTTGCCTCAGAGGTATACAATGAATTATAACAAAACCGAAACGAAAGAAATTATATATTCCATTGGTACTATTAAATAGGAGTTAATATTGCGCTACACCATCTTAGATCCATAGAATAATTATTCTATGCTTAGTTCCCAGTCTATATCCTCTTCTATCTGTATTTGCATTCATTACGCATATTTCGATCCTTTCCTTTTCACAAAAGCCTGTGAAAGACGGTAGTATAGAAGGATAAATCATTTATGTAATGATGCAAGATTCTTGGATGAAATGCATTTTATTTTTAATTGACAAAATTAAAAGATTGTGTAATGAACCTCTTTGCATTGTTACTTTCATTCATATATTAATATTGATAAATGAAATTGGAATGTATTGGTGATGTTGGAAAGAAATTATTGCTATTGATCCTAACCCACCCTTTCAGAGGGGGAAAAAAAACTTTCTTTTCAAATTTGGAAAGTATGTTTAACATAAAACACATTACACATGTTTGCATCAGAGATATGTTCAATTTTTCTCCCCCATCCTACTTTAATTCTCCCTCGCAGATTTACAATGAATTATTACAAATCCGAAACGAAATGAACAATATGCTCTATAGGCACCATTAAATAGGAGGTGTTATTGCGCCACAACATTCTTGCTCCCCCAAATATAACCTCCTCTCACAGCTATATTTGCATTCATTACATCTATTACACTTCTACCCTTTTGACTTAGGCTTTTGACACCCCTGAAATGATGGATGCCATAACTTCCAGTTCACTTCACTACTGAGATGCGATTCTCCACGCGCACTGCAGGTGCGTAAAAATTCTCCAGAATGAAGATGACGGTACATGATGGACCGAAACGTAATCTTGCGTAAAGTGAACATTTATGATTGATTTGTTAATTGATTGTTTTGGGGTTGCATAACAGTCGAGTGCAATACTGGAAAAAAAATGTTTATGAGTTAGATATTGTTATTCTTTTGTAGTTCTGTACGAAGGTACAAAAGTGGAAATATTAATGCATGCACTTATTTATGCTTCATTTAGATTTAAAAATTATAGAGGTGATTATTAGAAGTAATAAGAATTTTGAGCAGTGGCGCAGCCAGAATTCGGTTCTAGGGGGGGTTTTGAGTTTATAATAAAGATAGTCGCCGGTTATATGAATCATCGGTTAATGGAATCAGTCTTTTAAATGAATGAAATCATAATGCTTTTCTCCGCAATTAAGTTGGTTATGATTAATTTAAACAGCGTTTACAATATTAGAGTTACAAACTATAAAATGCACCAATGAAATAACACAAAACTATGTTAGATTTATAAAGTGTTTAAAAATGATGAGGGGAAAACTTAAAGATGGAAGAACACACTATAGCAAATAATTTTTACATAGAAAATAACAGATTTGGAATCCATTTATTCAATCAAAAATACACAAGGTTTCATTACAAGAGAATCACGAATTCTTATTCCTAACTTTAATAATAATAATGAAGCAATTTTAACATAATTTTCAATAGACTTATATACCTTGCTTTTTGCCAAATGTAACAAGTCATTTAGAACTTTTAGGGCTATAGTCTTGAAATTTTATATGGATGTTACTTAAAAGACGTAAATGCTCCCCAGAATTTATTTTTTCAATTCGAAATTTAAAAGAATACAAGAGTAAGAAGCATTCTAAAATTGCGATTTATGTGACACAATTGGTATGAAAACTTGGAATTTGGCATGATGATTACTTTTATGTTAGTAAATGCTTCCTTATAACATTTTTAAAAACATTTAAAAATTTAAAAGGACGAAATGAGCTGAAAACTTTCTAAAAGTGTTCTAAATTATGATTTAGTTGAAACTGTTAGTGCTAGAAACTTGAAATTTAGTATAGAGATTACTTTTAAGATGGAAATGCTTGGCATAAAGAATTTATTATAAATGGTAAATTTAAAGGTGTGAAACAGCTGAAAGCATTCTAAATTACGATTTATTTAGAACCTCACGTCATATCGGGCCTTTCGAAGACGATCTTTTTTCTATGCTAAAAGTAACTAAACGTCTGTATTTCGACACAATCCGTTAAAAGCATCTTGGAAGATCAAAATTACAGCGCCTACAAAAATTTGGAAACGCTCTGATGAATAAAAGTATTTAAAAAAATCTGAGAATTTTTCGATGGCAATGCAAAAAGACAGTTGGGTATTTTGGCGTGGGTTTGCTCGGCGTCGGCTCATGTTTTCAGTATTAAATGTGACTTAGTCTTTTTTGACGTGACTCTGTTCTCTTCGACTTTAGTCAAAGACAGACTTTTTTCACGGAATTTTAAAGAGGGGTTGGATACAGTTATATTTGCAATCGAATAAAATTTCAGAGAGTTCGGACAGTAACTTTTTTGTGTTGTTATTTTAAAGGACACGTCGCAAAAAAAAAAAAAAAAAAAAAAAAAAAAAAAGACGCGAGAAGAAAGCATTTTTTTTACAGCTATATATCAATATTTTTCCACGGTCTGTAAAACCATTATATTTATAACCATGGCTTTGCAAATTTGATAAAATCTGGTAGCCAGTAAAACAATTCTAGTTACCAGTAAAAAAAATATAACCTGCTCCCATCCGAAGTCACTAATTTTCAAAAGCACAAAAGTTTTTTATCAATTAATTGAGAAAAATAATAAGCCTATTGTAGGATTATTAGTTACATAGTTTAGAACAGTTACATCATTTAAAAAGATGGTATAAACAAAGTTTTCTAATGAAATTTATCAAAATTATTTATCTATGAAAAAAAAAAAATGTAAAGGCTGCATTAACCGGTATGTTCAGGAAATGCTGATTGCCGAAGGTTTCAAATGTCTGGATAAGTGAGTGCTGCAAAATCTATATCTGATGAGGGGGGGGGGGGCATGGATGAAATAGTGAAGCAGGAAAACAATTTCTGCCTATTTTCGTGTCGAAGTCAGTCATATAATTATTTTTTATTAATTTAAAATTTGCATTTGTTAAACTTATTTTTACCTAATTAAAAATGCCAAAAATGAGAAAAAATGCCATTTATGGTCATTTCTTAGGTCAATTTTTGTACAAAAAATTATAATAATAATAATAAAAAAAAATCGGGTTAAATAACTTGGTGGCTAGATAGAAAAACTAGGTCGACAGTGGCGACCTGCCGACTGCATTTGTCAAGACCTGTTTATAACTGATAAAAAATTTATAGAATTCAGACAACTGGGGTTATTTTTTTTTAACTATGAAACGAGAGACCCTTACGAGGAAAAAAAACAAACAAACAAGAAGATGTCTTTTAAAAATGCTTTTCTGTCTAATAATCAATATTTTTTAGTGAAAATTTCATTTTAAAATATAAAATTGATATAAGATATATAATCATACAAATTTGAGGTAATTATCATGAGCCCAGGCACCGCCGGACGGGTCAGCTAGTATAATTTTAATGACATGCAGATAGCATTCGTTAAAATGTAATAAGTGTAAATCAATGCATAACTAATATATTGCTGATCAATTTAAATTAATGCATGGTTAGCGTAAAATTGTGCGTAATTATAGATAGTATTTTTCTAAAAAAATGCATTTAACGCCCCTTTTTTTTTTCCAAAATCCATACTCACAGGCAGGTCTTAAATTCTAGGAAAAAAGAGCATCGGAGCTCATACATATACGCTATAAGCAAGAACCCGAAGGCTCTCATCCTGTGAAGAAACATATCGGAGACTTGAGGCTTCCATGAAAAAAAATATTTTATTTGAAGAAAGATAATTGAAAAAATGAGGCGGTCCCCCAGCACTCAGAACGTCTATATCTTCACATCATGAAAACTCAAAATCGAATGCCTTTTTTTGAGATGCCACAAATTTATCCGCGTCGACCCATAGGGTACAGAAGAAAATTCGTTAGGGAGAAGCACATTCTAATTTTTTTGAACGCAAACCGCCAAACCAGATTACCCAGCATCTTTATAACAACAGAAAACTAACTTTCCGAACTTATCTGCAGGAATTTTAGGATGCAGATGTATCGAGAAATAGATGTTGCATTTTATCTTTCTTTATTTATTCTGTGATCCAAAATGTATGCTTTAGGAAAGCACGCAGGTGCCAAACTGAAAATGATTTCATTTCTCATATGAAAACCGCAAGCACATACAAAAGAAAGAATTTAGACATGTACATTAATTGAGAAAGGATCACTTCAAGCTGCGATAAAAGAGTTTAAGAATTGTTGAATTTTAAATAGAAAGGAAAGAGATTTTCTTTTCACAGAAGCGCGATAGAATTAAAAATAGCTAAAAGAGGAACCACAACTAATTTATAAAATTTTAACAATAAATATATGAATCTCCATCATAAGCAAGACGTCGTTGCTACATTACCAACAAATGAAATATAGTCTTTAAATTTGTGTACAGACCCCCTACGAAACAAATGATTCGAAAGAAACACCGATTGCAAAAATCTGCTCATAATCGAAAAATAGTTTTTTATAACTTTAAGTACTTTTTTGAAATTCTTACTTTTGCAAAGATTTTTTTCCTGGGTACGCACATAGCTTGGTCTTAGATATAACTGAGAGCAAAAAACGCAAAAAAAGCCGCTTGAAACTGAGAGAGACTTACAAAGTGTATGTTTTTTTTTCTCTGGAATTCGATGATCTGTTATTGTTTCAAACGTGGAACAAAGACAGAAATGCAATTAAGAAACAGACCACTGTATACTATATAACTCAAAGCGTCTGTGTGAGAGTATATGACCCATCTTGTACTATAAGATGTCTCGACAAAGTGACGCAGTCCAAAAATCAAGTTTTGACATAACCTATGCGTGTAATATGCGCTTTCACAGTTTTAAGTAGAATTTTCACCATTTAATTGAATCACATTGTTGAATAGAATTTGATTTAAAAAAGCAGTGGATTCTGCCAAGGCGGAAAGGCCAAAAAACTTAATTTTAACTTTAGTAGTTTTGATTTATATAAGCGGCAATTATAGGAATTTTTTTAGCTCTGGGGGGTGTTTTAACCCCCAACCCCCCCCCCCCCCCCGCCCTTGGCTGCGCCACTGATTGTGAGAGCTGGAAAATTAAAACAGAACACTATGCTTATTAGTATTTATCACGAAACAGGTTATACATGATGATTAGAAGAAAATGCCCAAAATATAATTTGAAAAAATAATAACTTATGAGTTTTTTTTCCACCATTACAGGTTTCACATTTCTGTCTGAAGTGAACTGTAGGAAAATAATTTTACAGTTTTCTTGTTGGTTACTTAAGGCTGCGTATAGACCAAAGTGCGCAAAATCAAAGAAAGAAACTATTCCCAGGCTAAGTGACAAACCTGTCAGGGACTCTCCTAGCATCGTATTCTCTTGTTGTGCAACAAAATTATGACCGCATCAAACAAGGTCAAAGAGGTCCCCAATTCCATCGCATTGATGTATTTTAACATTAAGACATTGTCAGTTGAAGATACGAGTGGGAGAAGATTATGTCACAATTTTCTTATAATTTTTTTATTTTATATATCAAGATATTATAATGTAAATTATACCATTTAATAGTAAATTAAATGTTTTTAATTATGTTTTAAATGATGCAAAGTATGCTATAAAATTTGATGCTATTGCATTTAGTAAAACTAAAATATTGATATTCTAATTATTCTTAAACATATATGAGACATTATTTTTTATTGTTTAATATTTTTGTATTTAATAATTTAAATAAAGTCGAACTCGTTTATAGCGAGCTTGGATGTAACGAGAACCCGCTTTTACAGAGGAATTAATCTGCAAATGTTTGATTCAATGCAAAAATACATTGAAAGAAACTTGGTTATAACGAATAAAACTCGAATATGATGAGAAAAAAAATCTGCAGAACTACAAAAAGTCTCTATTTATGATGATTATTGGGTGTGTGTGTGTGTGTGTGGGGGGGGGGGGGTAACTATGATAAAGATGAGCGTAAAGAAGCAGCCTCTCCTCCAACATATGCAGTTGTTTTGAATTGCACTGTTAAAACTACAGGTGACACATGGCACCCCAATGAAAGGCTTGTCTCACTGGTGACACCCCTAGGGGAGCCAAAATGGCACCTTTAACTAGGGTGAAAGGATGTCACCCAGGGGAGAATAATGGCACCTCTACTCTAAGGTGCCAGCGGCACTCCACAAATGAAAGCATCTCCCCCCCCCCTCCCTTGTCTAGCAATTGTATTGAAAAGAGTTTGTAAATTCTCATACTTAAAAAAAAAAGAAAAAGCTAAACATATATAATTATAATGCAATGTTTAACTTTAGCTGCAATAAACTGATCAATACTTCATTTTCTCTGTTGAAATTTATACAAAGTTAAAAGTTGATCATCTCATGTCAAGGGTCGATCCCGGCAAAATTTGGGGCCTATTCAGAGCTCCTTCACAAAAATCTATTTAATAAAACAGGCTCCTTCACAAAAATCAATTTAATAAAATGGAACCCTTCACAAAAATCAATTTGATAAAATGACACCTTCACAAAATTTCTTTTAATAAAATGGAACCCTTCACAAAATTCCTTTTAATAAAATAGGTCTTTTCACAAAATTCTATTCCATAAAAACATACTATTTTTATTGATTATTTATTATTTTGTTATGTTTTAAAATGTGCAATTTGTAAACAATCAAGTTCACCAGAAAGGAAAACAAATAGGACTTTAAAAAGTTTTTGTTATGTTAATAAATGTTTGGTTCGAAAGATTGTTTACAAATTACACATTTTAAAACATAACAAAATAATGAATAATTAATAAAAATAGTAAGTTTTTATGGAATAGAATTTAGTGAAAGGGCCTATTTTATTAAAAGGAATTTTCTGACGAGAACTGTTTTATTAAAAGGAATTTTGTGAAGGGTCCCAGTTTATGAAATAGATGTTACTGAAGGGGCCCAATTTATTAAATTGATTTTTGTGAAGGAGCCTGTTTCATTAAATAGATCTTTGTGAAGGAGCTCTGAAAAGGCCCAAAATTTTGCCTGGGTCGATCCTTGACATGAGATGATCAACTTTTAACTTTGTATAAATTTCAGCAGAGAAAATGAAGTATTGATCATTTTATTGCTGAAAAGTTAAACATTGCATTATAATTTATGTATAGCCTTTTTTTCCCCTTTTTAAGTATAAGAATTTTTAAATTCTTTTCAATACAATTGCTAGACAGGAAGCATTTTGTGAAAAATATAATAAATTTCACAAAATGCCCCCCCCCCCTCCACAAAAAAAAAAAAAAAAAAAAAAAAAAAAAAAACGTTGCATCGACCCCTGCATGTGCAGCTTAATATCTATGAGAAATGTATTATATACATCCTCAGGTCATTTTTGTTACCTTCAAAACCGGTATTTATTACCATATATGTTAGTATTTATTACCATTTTAAGTTAGGTGTAGTAGTACAGAGATATTTATTTATCGTTATTATTTTAAGAGAGAAAAAATATCTTCTAGCTATGCGAGTTAAATATATTTACATAAATCACTCAATCATCTAAGCCATTCTTATATCCAGCCACACTACTGTGAAATGTTCCAGTGTTTTATTATTAATAATATGTTATAGTACAAAGTTTACAAAGTATATGTTATAGTACAAAGTATGTTACAAAGCTTATTATTTCTTATGTTACAAAGTTTACTATTTCAAGTTTACTATTTCATATTATCAAATCAATTAATTTAAAATTGTCAAATATTCAGATTAATACGTTTCAAGTTAGTAACAATCAATTCCCTTTAAAACTTGTCAATTCTTTAATTGTTTACAAATTAGTTTGTTTATATATCAGAAAAATAAGAAATTATTTTTTTAAATATAACAACTTATGTTTCTATATATATATTTTTTATTACTATAATGCATCATTAAATTTATTTCTAGATCGTAAATAACAAAAACTGTGCGAGAAAATTCATTAGATAAAAATATGAATAAAATGAAACTATTATTAGCTCTGCATAAATAATAATTAAAAAAAATCCCTGACGGCTCGGCCTACAGGCACAGGTAGATTTCGAAGACGCAGACCGTGGGGCGCCTGTTTGTCGGGAATTGAGGAAGAAATGACCTTTTTGCGACGATGCTGCAGTTGGACCCGCCTACTTCGAAACCAAACTTGTTTGCAGGCGGAGCCAGCAAGGATTTCTTTTTTTTTTGCTATAAGAGTTGGTTCTATAAAAAACATGTCAATATAAAAGTTTTAGATAACATTAAGAGGATTTATAATAAATTGAAGCGGATTTGAAATCTTGGGAATTGACGAAGTTATGAATTTTTTTCTTCTAAACCCCCCCCCCCCTTAAGGCAAATTTTTAATTATATCAAAAATCTGTCATACATAAATTTTCGGCTATTCTCCTAGAAATAATAACTTCAAACGGATTCGATACGTATCATAATTAAGAAATTATGGGTTTTTTTCTGTTTTCACAAAAAGTTCTCCCCCATTCCCTCCCCCCTTGGTTCGACTTTGCCCATTAACGAACTTGACCGAGATTTTATGCCCCTTGATTTTATGTATCAGTTTCGAAAAAATGCGGGAGTTGGAACCGCCTACTTCGAAAAATAACTTGTTTGCAGGCGGAGCTGGCAGGGATTTTTTTGTTTTTAATTTTTTTTGCTATAACGGTTGGTCCTATAAAAAACTTGTCAATATAAAAGTTTTAGATAATACTAAGAGGATTAATAATAAATTTACGCGGATTTGATATCTTGTGAATTGACGAAGCTATGATTTTTTTTCTTCTAAAACCCCCCCCTTTTCCCCCCCTTGTGGCCATTTTTAATTATATCAAAAATCTGTCATACATAAATTTTCGGCCCTTTTCCTAGAAGTAATAATAACTTTAAACGGATTCGATACGTATAAGAATAAAGAAATTATGATTGTTTTTCTGTTTTCACAAAAAGCCCCCCATTCCCCCCCCCCCTTGGTTCGATTTTGCCCATTAAAGAACTTGACCGAGATTTTATGACCCTTGATTTTATGTATCAGTTTGAAGAGATTTATGTAGAATTTTTCCAGCTATCGTGGTCAGAAAAAAGTGACATATATATATATATATATATATATATATATATATATATATATATATATATATATATATATATATAAAGTTTTAAACTGGGGGGGTGTTTTTGGGTTCTGGGAGTCATGGTTAGCGTAGATCTGCAAAATTTTTTCAAAATTTCCAACTTAGGTGAGAATGTAATAGGTAGTATTTCTTAGGAAATCTACCTAAAAGCAAAGCAAGCAAATAGGTGAGGCGACATCACTCTACTTTCACGAGATAAAAATTTCAACTTTCCACATCAAGATTATAACTTAAAATGTCTGCTTGAAAATAATGTGTGGAGCCATTTGTAATACAACATAATATAAAATCTTTTTGTAATAATAAAACATAATATACAAACAACACTGACACATTTCACATACCTGTATATAAAGAGTGATTCTTTTTATTGACTCCCCTGGTTTATTTATTCGCAATAAATGTCGTTATTTAGTTATTATATTAATAACTATATGTGGCAACGATTATGCAGCAGCGAAAGCGATGCATTGCAATTCAGTCAGCCATCTTGTTTGATCTCCCCTATGACTTGCGAAAAATGATAGGAAACAAGTCAACACCTCATGAAGAGGAAACGAATCAGCGCATGCGCAAGATACCAGTCGAATGGTGGGGTGAAAAAGTTCGAGCAATACGCATTGTACGGCACCCTAATTAGCTTCAATCACCCAGTGAGTGACCAAATGGCACCCGAACCACATTTTCAAGCCTGTACGGCACCCTAGCGTTCCAAACGGCACCAGAATTTCAGCCCGGGTTCCCAAAAGGCACCGAATTGTCACCTCTAGTTTTAACAGTGTGCAGCATAAAGTTTCAAATACTCTTAGAAGCAAAGCAGTCAAATAATATTTTACGTGCAATGAGCTTAATTATATGAAGAATAAGGATATGTGATGAAAAGGAATCTAAAAAGTTTAAGTAGCATTGTTTTTTTCAATCTGCTAATTAATAAATAATTTGTAAGAGTAATTCCTCTACCTTCACCCTTTGATTTCTTTCTTATTCAGTTACGTAAAACATTACATTACAGGATAAAATTAAACATTACGCTATAATTAATAATTTAATTTCATACTTGTAAGAACGTAAAATTCACGGTGCGATAATTTAGTCGCATGGTAGTGTGAGTGGGCCAGTTGTTTCCCGTGTATTGGATATGCCGTATTCCACTGCACAAAAAATCTTAAAGCAGATTTTGCATTTTTAGCCCTACAAAATCAAGCCTATATCAGCAACACATCCTACAAGATCTTCTTGTAGGATGTGTTGATTGCAGGCCAGGGATTCAGAGCGACGTAAAAGATTTGCACATGACTTCATTGATCGAATGGTGGTTGGCGCCACTTGGCCAAGGAGCATTCTGTGGACTGACGAAGCCACTTTTGCCTCAATGGGCAAGTTAACACCCACATTTGTGGAATTTGGGCAGCGGAAAACCCTCACGCTATCCAAGAACAACCCTTGCATTCTGAAAAACTGACAGAATGGTGTGGTTTTATGGCTACTTTTATCATGGGATCGTATTTTTTTGAAGAGATAACTGCAAATGGAATCCAAACCTGTTAGTCTCAGGACAACGGTACCGTGATATGCTGAGGAATTTTGTAATTCCACAACTTCAACAGCGTGGATGCCTTCAGGACATCACTTTCATGCAGGATCCTCCTCACACTGATCGTCGAGTAAACCAATTGTTAAGACAGCATTTCACAGATGCACTGGTGATTGGCAGTTATTTTCCAACAGCATGACCTCCTCGTTAGCTGAGATTTTTGGTTGTGGGGTTTCCTGAAGGACAATATCTACTGTAAAGGGCCAGCATCCGTGCCAGAACTGAAGGACAGCATTCGCCGCCATGTTCTTGATATTCCGGCAGACTCACTCCGGTCAGCTGTGGAGAAAATGGTTTTGCGATTAGAGCAGTGTGGAAATTAAGGGGAACATATTGAGCAGTTTTAATGCTTCTTTTTTCTATATTATTTAACATTTATAAAGCCTATTAATTGTTTCATCTGTATTACAGCGTCATCTATCGGCGGATATTTGTACTATTTTTTAAATTTAATAAATGTCAAGCACATCATTTGAATTATCTGTAGTTCATATTTTATCTCATTTGAACCAATAGACTGCATTAGAGCCCTCTGAAGTGGGAAACTTATTTCTTGCTAACCTTGTATACTAACACATTATTCCATCACATCTAATTACTAAATCCCACTTACTCTCCAATAAATTTTATAAATTTCACCTTTTCCGCAGTTTTTAACAAAAACAAATACATGAAGATTATATTTGTACAAGTGTTGATGTACCTTTGGTTTGGAGGGTGATTCTAAGTTAGCGGCTGTTTGAACTGACCATCCAAACATTATTTCTGCGGAAGATTTATCAGTCCCAAAATGTGCGCTAGAATTATTTTTCCAACAAAAATAGTAAAATTGACAATATTAGGTCATTTTTGTCTATCCTTTTTAAGTCAATTTCTCAATGTCTGTGCATATCTTTCTACTTTTCCATTAGACGACGAGTGGTATGGTTTTATTCCATTTGACTTAAGAAATTCTCAAAATTCATGGCTTGTGAACAAAATTCCACACTCTCAGAAATAAAACACTCAATTCTGACGATTCGGCAATCCTACAGCTTTATTTCTTTATTATTGATAATCATTTTGTCACAGAGTCACATGATTTTTAATGAAACGCGAAATCTCAAATATCTGACGAAACTGTTTTCTCACTGTCAAAAATAAAACTTTCACTTTTGACGATTCAGCAATTCTTGAGCTATATATCATCATTTTTGACAATAATTTCGTCTCAAAATTAAGTGATTTTTAATGAAATGGAAACTCTCAAATATTTGACGAAACTGTTTCCCCATTCACGACCAGATTATTTTTATTGTTACAAAATCGTTCAAAAAAAAAAAAAAAAAAAAAAAAAAATCAGGAATTTTTTTTTAATTTAAGAAATATATTCATATAACAATCAAATTTAAAATATGCACAACAGGCCTTTCCCTTCTATAAACAGTAACGTGTTAAAATCTTAACCCTTATCATGTAAAATTGATAAACTCTCCTCCAATATGTACTTCAAAATTTATAATTTCTGACCAACAAATTAACTAGACCATATTCTAATCATTCTTTGAACAAAAAAAATTTCTCTAATAAATTATATTAATCAAATTATATTCTAATTATTTATTAACCATAAAAAAACCATAATAATAATCTAGCCTTATTAATTAAAAGATGCAGAAATTATAACAGCACCAATAAAAATACAATCAACCTTCTAAAAATATAAACATCCCGTAGATACATTTAAAATCAAATTTACGCAAGGTCCCGCTGGCGAGGTAGGCAGCGCATTGGTTTCCCCCATCAAAGTTCGCGCGTTCAAATCCCTTTGAAAACTTGAGAAAAGCGACTTAATTTTTCCCCTTGTCAATTACAGATGCTTCTAACATTGTCAATAGATGGCACCACCGGCCTTTTTTAGACTTTTGAACAAGCAATTTGACGAAATTAAGTTCCTCACTTTTTTGAGGATACAAATTTACTCGATTTGGAGAAATAATCGTTCGGAGCATTTCCCAGGAAACAGTTTCGTCAAAAACGAAGAAAATTTCGTCACTGAACAATTCTACTGTAATGAAAATGTTTCAAAAATTCTGTGTAATACTCTGATAGTTGACTTACTATCAGAAATGGGTATCACCTATACCTCTACCCATTTAGTATAAGAATCTGCCACTACTAAAATATATTTACCTTCAAAAGGAACAGCATAACCTATGTGTATTCTTTCCCAAACTATTCTGATTCTCCTTTCAAATATTTCATTTTAGGGTTATCCCCTAGAAAACATTTGGCATCTACCAGAAGAATTTAATATTTTTTCAATTTATTTTTCCATATTAGGCCACTAGATTACACCCCGAGATATAACTTACCCTGATGAAACAAATGTAGTAATTTTAGCATATATTTGCAACTTCATCTGGTATAATTACTCTTTGTCCCCATATAATAAATATTTTTCTAATCACGAAATTTTCACGCGTGTACGAAAGATGAGCTAATACTCTGAGCTAATCTTTTGCAGCCATCCGTATATATAAAACTTATTCTAAATTTTTTTTTTGTTACTGGATTTTCAATTCTCCACTTTGTTTTAGAAGTAACAGGCCGGACATCACTATAAATAAAGATTACTTCAGATGGGTTACTCACTACATTTACAGTTTATGGGAGAGGTATACTTAAAGCATTTTTATTATTTTTATCTTCGCAACATTCAATAGTATAATCATACCCTGCTAACATTAGCGAACTTCAAACATTACAGATAAAACTTCTTTATCTATCATTTTATATTTTCTTTCAATTTTATTTATTGCTCTAGATGCATAAGCAATTGGTTTTTCTTTACGCTTAAGAATATGACTTAAAACACAACCAATGCCATAATCAGAAGCATCAGAGTTTAAAACAGCATCTTTGTTAACATCATACATTTACAAAACAGGAGTTTTACATAATATTTATTTAACTTTCTGAAGTTCCTTATTATGCATTTTTGACAATGACTCCGTTACATAATTACTTAATGATCTATGTAAAGTTTCTAATACATTTGACATATTAGCAGCAAGTTTCTATATTAGGAAATTAATCCCAAAAACGAACGCAATTGTGACACATTAGCAGGAAAAGGAAGGGTTCATTAAATCATCTACTTTCTCCGCAATAGGTTTAATTCCTTACTGTAAAATTTTATCGTCTAACTAGCTAATTTCAGAAAACATAAATTTGAATTTTTCTTCATTTGATCATATATATCATTCTCAGCAGAAAAGCATTTCAGAATACCCTCAACTCTTTCCGAATGTTCTAGTTTTACTTGACACTATAATAATAACACTATCTAAACATACACCAACATAATATATATTTTTAAATATTTTCTATTTTTCTGGGAAGCCCAGTAGCTCAGTGGTCATCGGGTCGCGCTACCACGCTACAGGCCTTGAGTCGACTAAGGGCTGGGCAAGGATCAATCAACTTTTCCTCCCTTCAGGATCGATAAAATGAGTACTAAGCTTAATTGAGAACTAAAAATTTGTTGGTCCCGCATTCAGTTGACCACAGGAACATATATGCTGTACTAAATCCTAAGGATCATGGTCAAGAACACAGAGGTGAGCACTGCAGGCCAAGATTCCTGGAGATTGTAGCGCCACAGAGTTTAGTTTGGTCTCTGAGACATTCTAGGTGCACATTTTACTCCAAAAGCTAATTTTAAAGCATTATATAATTCCTTATTAGTATTGTGATATTTTCCCATATCCCAGCTGAGTTACGTTACTATTGACCTCAGGAGTTGTCGGGTCAGATCAAACGAAACGATCCATTCCCGATGCTGAATGGCGTGGACATTTTAAGAACAATAACCGAGACTGCCTGGAACCTAGTACGACACTAACGGATTGATTACTCTCCTTGTGAGGTCGCAGATGGAGAGATTCCCAGAGACTTTCGGACGCCAAGGGAAGTCCTTTAAAAATCTGGGAATGAGAACCAGAGATCCACTACGATAGGCTGCCGTAAGTTTAAGAGGCCGGGAGGAACCTGCCCCCGCCCCCCTTTTTTTCGGAGGCGAGAGGAAGAAGAGAAGACGAGAGGAGATGGTTCTTCGGAGGCAAAAGGGTAGGACGTGACCCTGAAAAAGCAGAGTCTGGCAGTGAAGCGAGAGCGAAGTGAAACGGAGGAGCGATCCGTCTCGATCACCCAAGGACACCCTGTCCTGTTTAATTTGTATCACCAAATACAGAGAACGGAAATTAAGTTTGGAACGAGACTGTCTGGTGCAGAGACCTAAGGTGAAATTAGAGGACTTTATGGAACTCGTTTATAATCACCTGCACCCACGCATTTCATCTTATTTTATTTTGTTCTATTTTATTTAAATAATGAAACCTGTAGAAGGAATGCTCTGTCCTTCGAGCTTCGAATAAAAAAACTCCTTATATCTCAACTTATTTGAGAGACAGGCATTAAAAGCGCAATTAGATAAGTCGCAATGGGTAACAGATTTGACAGAAGTTATTCTTAGAGAACCACCAGACGAAACGGACAATTTTGATTTTGTGAAGGGAAAATTACTCGAAAGGTTTAAAATTAGTGCAGAAGACTTCAGAATCAAATTCGTAACAATACCACGGTCCGAAGAAAAAAATTGGAAAGATTTTTCGTATGAAATTACGAATTATTTCGACCAATGGTTAAGCGGTATTCAGGTGTCCGAATTTAGTCAACTTAGGGACCTGATAATTACTGACCAGATCAAACGGAAAGTGCCCTCTGAAATTAGACAGCATTTTATTGACTCTTGGAGTACAATAATTACGCCCGGGGAATTAACCCAAAAACTAGATCATTATGAGACGGTTAGAAGAACAGAGATGAAACAGTCCCCGCCTAGATATTCAAATAATGGCAAACAGGTTGAGGGAAACAGATTGGTTGATAGACCAGAGACAGAACCCCAAAACGCGGAAATGAAAAGAAATTGGAGGGAGAGGGAAGATAAAAAAGATAAAGATGTAATTTTTGATAAGCGAAAAGACAGGTCTTGTTTCCATTGTGGTAGTTTTTCTCATATCCGAAAATTTTGCCCCGAACTAAAATGGAGTAGTGAAATACCTGAAGTGGTTAATCGGTTGGCAGATCTCGATGAGTTAAACGAAATGTTCCAGCCCTATTTAACACAAGGGATTATAAATGGGAAAGAAATGAAAATTTTTAGAGACACGGCTACGTCGCTAGATTTAATTAGTGCCAACCAGGTGACCCGAGAGCAATACACAGGGAGAGTCGTGTGGGTAAAGCAACCGTTACAAAATGATTTAAAATGTCTACCCCTCGCAGAAATAGAGCTTAATCTGTGTGATTTAGGAAAAAGAGTTAGGACTTACGCAGGTATTGTCGATGCAGACATAGAAATGGATTATTATTTATTGGGAAGCAAAACACAAAATTTGCTAGACAGAATGAAACCGAAACCGCCTGTTAGCTTTCGGAGTACAGCACCGAAAAAAAGGCACAGGAGTGACCGCCCAATTCCCCCCAACCCCACGAACCGCTTAGTTTCGGCTTATCAAAAGAATGAAGTGAGAAAACCGGACAGGAAGGAAAAGAAAGGCTTTGTTCCCTTTCCCCTTAGCCAACGTGCAGGAGTAACTCATTGTGAATCTTCCATTAAAACGAAATTCGCGACGACCCCGATCCGCGCGACACCCAAATCAAGGATGAAGGAAGAGGGTTATAAAGAAAGAGCGAGGGTGTTTTATTTAAGGAATGAAATCCGGGAAAGTAAGCATGGAAAAAAAAATAAAGACACAGTCTTAAAACGAAAGGAAGATTTTAGGTTTAAATCTTCGGGACAGAAAACAACAAAAGGGGTAAACCGTTATTGTGCGTTGGGAAGAAAACGAAAAACGTTTTTCGGATCTAATTGGTTAGAAACCCCAGGATACATATCGCCGCGTAACGAAACTAAAGGCAGCGATGTTAAGCAGATGAAAAACGACGCCGGAAATGACATCCGACTAATTAGAGATTTTGGAAAAAGGCAGGATATTCGCAGATCCTTAGGATATAGGCCAGGGATACCAAATTCCACATGTAGACTGTTTAAGTAGAATGGAATAAATAACATTCCACCCAGTAATTTTGTATATAGTTTTTAATTTTGTAATTGAAATAATTGTGTATCTGAATCATGCAATGAATATTGAAATTTAATTTAACGATGTGAGTCTGTAGAGTGTATTGTAAACTTGTGAATAATAATGTTTAAGGTAAGCCTCTATTGAGAATTAACTTGTGTATTGGGTATGTATGGAAGGCTAGCGCACCAGTAATGATGTAAGATTTTCCAAATGCTTGAAAAATCTCAACTGCTGGAGGGGGTAATGCTGTGATATTTTCCCATATCCCAGCTGAGTTACGTTACTATTGACCTCAGGAGTTGTCGGGTCAGATCAAACGAATCGATCCATTCCCGATGCTGAATGGCGTGGACATTTTAAGAACAATAACCGAGACTGCCTGGAACCTAGTCCGACACTAACGGATTGATTACTCTCCTTGTGAGGTCGCAGATGGAGAGATTCCCAGAGACTTTCGGACGCCAAGGGAAGTCCTTTAAAAATCTGGGAATGAGAACCAGAGATCCACTACGATAGGCTGCCGTAAGTTTAAGAGGCCGGGAGGAACCTGCCCCCGCCCCCCTTTTTTTCGGAGGCGAGAGGAAGAAGAGAAGACGAGAGGAGATGGTTCTTCGGAGGCAAAAGGGTAGGACGTGACCCTGAAAAAGCAGAGTCTGGCAGTGAAGCGAGAGCGAAGTGAAACGGAGGAGCGATCCGTCTCGATCACCCAAGGACACCCTGTCCTGTTTAATTTGTATCACCGAATACAGAGAACGGAAATTAAGTTTGGAACGAGACTGTCTGGTGTAGAGACCTAAGGAGAAATTAGAGGACTTTATGGAACTCGTTTATAATCACCTGCACCCACGCATTTCATCTTATTTTATTTTGTTCTATTTTATTTAAATAATGAAACCTGTAGAAGGAATGCTCTGTCCTTCGAGCTTCGAATAAAAAAACTTTTCTTTCTACAAATCAACTTGAGTAATTACTCCGGTTAGCCACAGCTACCAGTTCGAATTTTTATAAATCCCGCCGGAGTTTTTACAGTATTAATAGATAAAATTTTACTAGTTTCATTATCTGCGGGGTGTTGCAAATATGAATCCATAAAATATATTAGAGTTAAGAGTTTTGCACCTGCTTCTTTAGCAAATAACTTTTCCATTCTTGGAAGAGAATAATTATCATTCTCTGTACTAGCATTAACTGTTGCTCTATAATCAGCACATATGCGAACCATTTGGTTTAAAAACAATTAGTTCGGGACTAGCCCATTCAGAATAATAAACTGGTTTTGAAAAACCTTCTTTAGTTAATCGTTCAAATTCTAAATGAGCTGTTTCTCTCAAAGCAAAAGGAACAGTTCAAGCCTTTAGAAAAACTGGTTTCACATTATTTCTCAATTTAATTGATGCGGGAGAACTTTTAATAGTACTAATTCTGTCAGAAAAAAACATCAGGAAACTTTCTAATTAAAACATCTTTCGAAACACTTTTAACCATATTTACATTAGGCCAAAATTATTTTGATGTTTTTAATCATGTTTTACCAATTAGACTCAGATCATCCTCATTAGTAACTAACATTTTCAAATTAGGTATACAATTATCATCAATAAAGGCAACTACTTTCAATTTACCTAATTCAGTTAAGGAATGCTTAGTATATTTTTGTAAATTGATATGAGATTTAACCAAAAGAGATTTAACCGAAAACCTGATAACAATTTGTCAGCAACCGTTTTACTAATTATTGTATTAACAGAACCCGAGTCTGTTTCAAAATCAATATTGACCCCATTAATCTTAACAAATTTTTCCCAGCACATTATTAGAGTTATCATTCATGGAGTTTAACGAATATTCTTCAACAGTTTTAATTTTACTGTTATTTTTCTGCTTCTAACTAATTGTAATAGAGAAATTTCGATTACGGCAACAAATTTTCAAATGCCAGACATTTTTTCAACGAAAAAAAAAAAACATTCTGCAGATTTAAATGGACAGTCACTAGGATCATGATTTTTAGAACAACGGTAAACAAAGTTTCTCTTTAAAACCGCTCTTTTTCCAAAGATGCGCACTTCTTTTTCTTTCGGTTTCTCTCTTGTCGCGGTCTAGTAACCTTGGTTTCATCCCCGATCGCAAATGATTTTACTCCAGTCTCTGCCGATTCAAAAGATAGGGCCATAGAAATCTACGGCCATTTGAAATTTTAGATTTTTGGTATCCAACTTTTTTAAAAGTGTCTCTTCTCGAATACTGAACCAGGGCCATAATCAGTCGGCAAAGTTAGAGAGGTCTTTGACATTTTTTAATGGGGCTAATTTACAACTTGCATTTGTTCCTCTTATTTTAAGGATATATAAATATAGACAGAAGTAGAAAGCAAGTCCCTACTGACATAAAACTTTTGATTATGAAGTTCTAAAATTCTTAAGTGTAATAAATGATGCTATTCGTATTGAAAGTTTATAAAGTCTAGAGGGTGCTCAAGACATTGCTAGGGTTCAGCCCACCCTGTCCCCGTCTGGTTACGACCCTGTACCGAACATTAGCTGATCACGTAAACTGTCATTTAAAATATTTCCAAAATTACAAAATTCGAACAAACATCATAAGTCCCATACAAAATGAGATATATATAGATTTATCTTGCTTTCGTAATTTTTTTAAAAACTTTAAAGGTTTCAATGTTTTAATTGGGCGAAGTGAAAAGTGTTCTTTAGCATTCTTTAACAGATCGCTTTTAAAGTACTTGGAACAATAATAGCTCTTAATATCGCAAAAGTCGAGGTTCCAGCAGAACTTAATAAAATATTTTTCTTCTTTTCGTCATCTTTTAAATTATCTGTCGAAAAATAAAAGTAAATCTCCGCAATGTAAATATTCTATGAAACTTTCAAAAGATATTTTTCTAATATGCCCAGAGGAGTAACTTCTTGTTTCTTAGACATTCTATTTTTTTTTCTTTTAGAAATCGGGTTGAAAGAACTTCGTCGCAATTAATATAACTTTGTGATAAAAGTAAGGAGACATTTGTATTAATATATAATAGATTCATTTACATACAACATATTACAAGCACGGTACAAGCCTCTCAACGACAGACATCTATAACGTCCTCATCTTATTCGGCGCTACTGGGGCTTAGGGGCCGTCCACTAATGATGTCGCGCTTGGGGGGGGAGGGGGTTCATGAAATTGTGACAGTTTGTGACAAGGGGTGGAAGGGGGTAAGAAGAAGTGTGACATCACACATTTTGGTTAAAATAAAATAATTTAAAATCAGCAGATTAAATTTTGTAGTTATTTTGAAATTACCAGAATTGGAGGGTATTTTTTAATCGGGGCTAAAACAACTTTCATGTGATTTGTTTTCACTTATATTCCTTTATTTTCCAAAAAATATATTAATATTTTATTACTAATTGTATTACTTTATTGTATATTAATTATGTTTTCTGTTGTAAACCTTAAATCTTATTTCATACAAAATAAGTACATCACTCATTTTTATTGTTATGCTCACAAATGTCATTAGTTAAAGATTAAAAATAAAATTTGAAATATGATCGTTATAACGTAGTGCTTTGTTGTCTGAACTGCAAGTATATATGTCTATGTAATATAGCGTGACATGTGACAAGAGAGGGGGGAGGAGGTCAAAAATATTGAAAAAAGGTGTGACATCATTTATGGACTGTCCCTTACAAAATATCCGCATATCTTTAGCTATAAAGACATATTATTTATAGGGATATGATACAAAGTGCGTAGCAGAACTATGCAAGGCGTAAAACGGGTATCAGCACAAGCTATGCCATTCATCTGTTTTATTCTTATGTTTAGAAAAGGTTTTAGAAATTTCTGGGCAGAAAATGACAAGAGTTTTAAATCACTAAATTCCATTGATGCCACCTTGTTCACTGGAGAACAAGTAAGGAAACTTGGCTTTAAAAAAAACTTGTTGACCACAATCGTAACAGTTTAGAAGAGGTCGATCCTCATTCTTCATAGCATTTCTGTAGAAGGAATTAGTATTTCCGAAATCTTTACTTTTCCTGTTACTTTAATACATAGTTTTACTAAGTTCAGCTGATTTACATCTACTGTTTATCTTTGCCTCATATTTTTCGCTAGCTTCATAGGATCAGTTCACCATTCTTCTAAATAATGTTCTTTATAATCAGGTGGGTACTTTTTCATTAATTGTTCAGCTATGATTAGTATTTGAAACTTTCCGAATGTATCAACATTAAATTCTGTGATCTAGCCCTCAAAATTACTTCTAATTTCAAAGTAGAAATTTTTCCACGTACTCTCTTGTCCTTTTTGATGACGACTGAAAAGTATTCTAAATTTGTCCGTTAATTTAAATTGTTTTAACAAAATGCCAAGAATTACGGATAGTCATGAAATTTTTCTTCGGGTACTCGAGCTATTAATTTCCCTATTTCATTTGGCACTGTTTAGATTAAGTAGATGACCCAACAGTAGTATAGGAAACTGTCGATTGAGCCCCAGGAAGAGCGAGCAGAGGGGCTCCTCCCCCTGTGAGTTGAGAGTGCTCCACCCGAGAGTTTACACTGTAAGAGAAGGGGAATATTTTTAATTTTTAGATTTTAATTGGGGGACTTAGAAATTTTCAAAACATTTTTTTTTTCGCAGAGAAGTGACTACTAAAGTACGATGTGAATTTCAAATGATTTACTTTGAAGAGTTAGAAATTATTTATTTTTATTTTTATTTTTATTTTTATTGGAAGACTTAGAAATTTTTCGAGTAATTTTTTTTCTCAACTAGAGTAGGCGGTTTGAAATACATGTAAGAGAAATAGTATTTATTAATATCAGTTATAATAAATTATTTAAGGGATATGTTAATAAAGGAACTTAAGAATTTTCGCGAGATTTTTTTTGTCAACTAGAGTCAGTTTGAATATTAGAGTATATCATCCAATGGTAGAAGTAAATGTTAAAAGGGATTAAAGGGATAATAAAATCTATAAAAATTTTAGGGGTTTCACGTGATCCACCTTCCCGCTGTGATTCCTGGGCAATGGAATGTTTTGACCCTAGGTCGCTTCTAGCAGAAGATCACACCTTGAGGCAAAATTCATTTCAGTTGAGAGTTCATATCTTAGATTAATTTAAACTGAATATGAATGTCCTCCTTTTGGCTCCAAAAATCTTGCTTTAATCAATTTAAATCCTTTTTCAAAAATCCTTTTCTAATTTTTTACATTTATTACTATTTTTAATGTATGTTTAATCCTTTTTAACATTTACTTATACCATTCGATGACATACTCTAACATTCAAACTGCGTACTCTAATTGACAAAAAAAAAAAAAAAAAAAAAAAAAAAAAAAATCTTGCGAAGATTCTTAAGTTTTTTCATTAACATATCCCTTAATTAATTTATTATAATTGATATTATTAAATACTATTTCTCTTACATGTATTTCAAACCGCCTACTCTAGTTGAGAAAAAAAAAATACTCAAAAAATTTCTAAGTCTCCCAATTAAAATCAAAAAATTAAAAAGGAATTTCTAACTCTTTAATAATAAATCCGTTGAAACTCACATTGTACTCTAGTAGTCAATTCTCCGCGAAAAAAAAAAAATGCTTCGAAAATTTCTAAGTCTCCCAATTAAAATTTAAAAATTAAAAATATTCCCCTCCTCTTACAGTGTAAACTCTCGGTAGGAAGAGGAGCACTCTCAACTCACAGGAGCAGCTGCTCTGCTCGCTCCTACTACTCCCAACATATCCGTAGAGCGTTTAATGGTTTCATTTGTATTTACTAAAATATTAGATATAAACTCATGTCATGATTTTATGGATTAAAATCCAGTAAAACTCTTTTCAAATCAACACGCAGTAGGGTTGAATCTCATTGATTATTTGCCATCATATAATATGTTGTCATGATTTTTACAGCTCAGTTTCAATACTTCCAGTTTAAATGATCTTTCGCCCGCTAAATGGTTTTCTTCTAGTGTTTGCTCTTTCTCGTTCCTCTGTCTCTTTTCTCTCGCCTATAATATTTTCTAAAACACCTTTAACAAACTCTGAATCTTCCTTAGATAAGTTGCATTTTGTTATATTTTCTCGTAATCCAGTAACTTTGTCATCTGCACTTACTTCAAGTCCCAATTTTCGAAAGGAATGGCATAGTTCAGATAATTTTATTTTCTAAACGCTATTTATGTATTTATTTATTATTTATACAGAAAAATACTCAAATTTTAAGAAAAGCAGTTTCAATTTATCAAATATTTGAAAAGATTTTTTTCATTGATATTCAGGAAAAGAAAAACAAAATACATTATATCTTGCTGGTTGTCTTAGCAACGAAGCTATTATTAAAGAAGAAAAAAAAGAAAAAAGGAAGAAAATTATGCGTCGAGCATAGATTATAAAACACTTTCCAACACATTCAGAATACTGTAACAAAACTTCACGGTTTAATAAGGTAAAAGATTATGTCTACGTAAAAGATTTGGAAAACGCATAAGAGATTTAAAACCCCAATTTCAACAATTGCCATCTATAGTCGAAAAAATATCCGAATTCTTTTTGTACAGTCCTGTGTATGATCGATAGATTTGTATATATACTACATAGTATGCTAAAATTTAGTTCAGTTAGTAAACGTATAACACAGTTGAACATTTCCCTTCAGCAATTTCCGACAATAAACGGGAATGTACTCGAATTATTTTATGCAGCCCTGTATAATATGATCTATAGAATTCATACACACCAAGTAATTTGCAAAAAACTAGTTAAATTTTAAAACTCATAGCACAACTGAAAACACACTTCCAGCAATTATTGCTCAGACAATACATTACTGTAGTCGAATTCTTTTGTGTGTCCCTATAAATGAATGATAAATGATATGCACACCATATTCTACAGTAAGAAGTATCTATAGTGTATCTCAGTGATGTATATCAATTTTAATATGTTTGAAATAGTGTAAGATCATTAACATATACTGCAAACGATTTTTTCCATTAGACCCTAATGTAACGGAATTATTTTGAGTGCACCTGTAAACGAGCTATAAATGCTACACACTCATTTTAAATACCTATCATGGAAAATCTCAATAACATACATCAATTACATGGCAGTCCGAGTATATATTTACATGTGATATAGCACGGACAGACAGACAGACGGCCAAATGGTCAGACAAACTGAATTCCTAAATACTTTTCAACTATATTGGAAAGTTGGAAAGTGTTAAAAAGAATTTTAAATGCAATAAATATTTTTAAATTTAATTAATTATTTTGCAGCTTTTGCTAGCATTTAGAAAATGTTGCAAAAAACACATCAAATTAATGTTTTTTTTTTTTTTTTTTTTTTTTTATTCTAATAAAAATTTAAATTTCTGTATGCACTTGAATAACTGTAATAAACCACAATGAGAATATGGACAATTAAACATACGTTATATTTCATTAAAAATAAAATAAAGATGTTAAATTTTATGTGATTCTTGACGCCTTTGGCCAATCGCTCGTCATGGCATAATATACTGAAAGATCCGGATGATCTATTATTCATACAAACTCTGCAAGTAGTTAAATATTTAGCTGCTATATACAAAGTAACACGATCTTCATCATATATAGCATGGTTAATAAATATTTTTAATGGTACTCAATTTTACCTTAACATTATAAAGCTATATAATTTTTTACAACAGAAAAAAAGCATGACTCATCAACTTAAGAAACTTCAGACTAGAAATTTAAGGTTGTTGCCAGTTGGTAGTTCTTAAAACTAACAAAGAAAGTTATATGTCCGTACCGATCAAAATATGGAAGTGAATGGAAGTTTCCTTTGCGGCTTTAACACTATCAAGCATGCTAAATGTGTTGTAAAACATTCAGATATAATAACGGAATTCTTTTACTTCAGATGATTACAGTTATTGCAACAAAATTAATGATTAAGAAAAGATATCATTATTAATATATATATATATATATTTCATAAAGGTGTAAACACAGAATGGAATGCATTTCGTGCAAGTTTGAAATTTTAAGCTCTTCTAACTTAAATTATTTCATTTTTGCTTAATTCAATTCTCCCCTGTTTTTTAAAAAAGTTTACTTATTGATACATAAGAAAATATTTGAATATTTTAATGTAATTTTCCGAGTTTGTTTTTTTTAAATAATGTATGGCACATGCAGCTCAGAAATTACACTTTAAAATTTTTTCAATTTGTCACAACTATATTTTATGTTCATTACATTATCCGGCACATAATTATAAGCCTCTAAAATAATTGATCGCTTAATAAATGTCGGTCTTGCTCAAAATATCGGGGCAAACGAAAGTACCTTCGGCAATTTTAAACGGTCAAGAATGCGTAGTGTTGTTTTAAAGCCTTACATATATCGTAACACCCGCATCATTTTGCTTCAACTGGTCACAGGTATGTAGCAAAATTAATGATTAAGAAAAAACATCGTGTTTAAAGATAATTTTTATTTCATAAAGGATACGCAAAAAATAAATGTATTTCTTACAAGTTTTAAATTTTATACTCTTCTAATTAATTTTATGTAACCCGTAATCCACGTCGTGTCAAGGACTAATAAATGTAGACTTCACAACGCACAAAAATTGACGACGTGTCTTACAGGTTAATTTTTGTCTTTTCTAATATCCTTTTTTTAAAAAATATTTATGCATAGAAAATGTTTTAAATTATTTCAATATAATTATCAGAGTCTTTTAAAAGTAATGCATGGCACACGCAGCTCAAAAGTTATACACTTTACAAATTTTAAATTTTTCATAAAAATCTTTTATGATTGTCAAATAATTTACAAGACCATAAGCATCTAAAATGATTGATTACTTAATAAATGTCGGTCCCGATCAAAATATCGAGACAAACAAAAGTTTTCTTCGGGGCTTTTAAACGGTCAAGCATGCGTGGTGTTGTAAAGCCTGCAGATATCATAACACCCGCATCACTCGCTTCAGCTGGTCACAGCTATGTAACAAAATTAATGACTTGCAGCGTCAAAGATTTTACCTTTTCGCCACTGTTCCCCCTACTAAACGTTAATTACGTACGCCCCAGAGCGCCCTTGCATAATGTGCTAGCGAGGGCGTATAATCTAACCCTCGAATCCACTTTTATGCATCGACGGGCATTGCTGAGGAAATTAAGCACAGCGCATAGGAAAAGCGGGGGTGTTAGCGCTTTTCAAATCGTTTGCATCCCACTCCTCTTGACTCGGGGATTATTGATGACTGTCATTAAGCCGTGCGGTAACCCTCCTCACAATTTTTGACTAAACTTTGAATGGGATGTGATATGCGGCGCAGAGAGAGAGAAGTTCAGATTTTTGAGAGGGAGCCGATGGTTTGTGGCGGAAAAATAACGGAGAAATTCCGTATTTATAACAGATCATTGAACAAGGTATTGATTATGGGGTGCTATAAGGAGTATGCAGATGATAAACTTCCTAGGAATAAAGGAGAACTTATTCTTGTCGAATTTTATTTTTAGACTATCATTAACTGATTTCAAATAAATGACTCGGATTTAAATATTGGACGATTTTCAGATGTAGGTAATTAAAATAATTATTTAAGGAAATGAAATTCAACATTTATGAAAATTTATTGATGATAATGAAGGAGTTTTTTCTTCCTGTTCTTCACATTTCATAAATTCATGTAAATGAATTTTACAAAACATTAGTGAAACTGTATTATGAGAAAGACTCTAAATTAGAAATGCCTGGTGGGATTCGAAAGTTCTCGTAATGCAATTAGCATAATCCGAGGAATAATAAATCTATTATTTAGAGCCATAGTATGTGATAGTACCACAGTGTAACTATGTAAAAATTGTAACTTATTCTTCTGTGGTTTGCATTTGACTTTAGTTCAAAACAGTTTTATTTGATCCGAAGATTATACTAAATTCATTCTGGGAACTTTTGGATCAGACGTACATATATTTATATTTAATTGCTAATTACACTTCAATTATTAAAAAAAAAAATGTTATAAGACATAATTTTTTTTAACTGCAGCAATTACCATCTTTCGGAGATGATTACTTTTAACTTTCAAAGAGAAAGCATACCGTTAGAACAAACTCTATAAGACTATCAATATCAATTCGCTATAATAAAATTTCCTTATACCGGGTGGTTATAATATAAGTATCTCTATTTGGAGCTGTCTGTAGCTTGAAGGAATAACCGGAATGAAACCAAACTCGGTACACTTACTATTCGAGAAGGGGGAAGAAGAATGGAACAATAATAAAAAAAATTGCAATAATCGCCGACAGATGGTGCTTTTGAGTGTGAAATGTAATGTGTAATATTGTGCACCGTAGAGGTGTCACAAACCTCAATGACTTTACTGCATATCATAACATGTCGGAAACACCGCTTCTGATGCCTTACATTCCGCAGTTGAGCATGTTGTGCACCGCCTGGATTGTGTCCTTCAGCACAATGACCACGTGGAACCTGAACATAATCGGCATCGCCATTGAAGAGCGTAACCACTTTCACTGTGACATTTTCGAATGAATTAGGTGTGCCATCCGGTTTGGCACCTTAATTTTTTGTTCTTGTATTACACATTACATTTCACACTCAGTAGCGCCATCTGGTGGTGATTATTGCAATAATTTTTTTTTTATTGTCCCATTCTTCTTCCCTTTCCTTGAATAGTAAGGGTACCGATTTTGGTTTCGTTCGAATCATTCCTTCGAGCTACAGACAGCTCCAAATAGAGATTACTCATATTATAACCACCCTATATTATCATATCACATATAATTTCATACTCTATATATCATAAGCAGAATATAGACTGGTGCATTTTCAGCTCGTCAGTAACTGAATCCTGAAAATTCATAATGAAGTAAGAGCATTAAATATGGATAATACAGAAGTGAAGTGGCTGTTAATTATTTCAAATGTTTTTTACATCTCTAGTGGAAACTTTTTACGAATGTTCGCAGAAAAAAAGAAAACAGAAATATCTTTCTTATAGTCAGTTTCCACTCCTAGCAGAATGAAACTGATTTAATTCAAATGATTTTAAATATGATAATTTTTATCAGTTTCCAATGTATTGGAATAACTGGAATGATTTAATATAATTTTCAAAACTTAAAACTTAGTTTAATAGATTTAGATAATCAAAGTTAAATAGAACATTTAATTTATTTTGCCACTTTTTTACAACTTAAAACATTATCTAATGAGAACGTTCATTGCTGATGTTGAACGGAGAGATATTTGATGTCGAAGCCCCATCAACAGTGCTCAGAATCACGTGCTATATATGCTTAAGAAGCAATATGAAAAACAGAGCTTTGTAATAGAAAGAAAAGCATAAGAAAAAAAAAGAAAAAAAAAGAAAAGTATCCAGTTAAACTGATGGCATTGAGCTCACAGGCTATTCACACTAATTGTATATTATACAATTATTTCAAAGAATAATGGCCCTCAAAAAATAAAGAAATCGACAATAAATTAAGGGTGATTAGCCCCCCGTCTCCCCTTTATACTTAACCAATAAACCTCTAAAACTAATCAAGGAAGCGTCTTATCAGAACGAACCTATATGCAAAATTTGAAACAAATCGGATAACCCATTGAAAAACCCATTCATCTAAATTAAGGGGGGGATTAGCCCCTGTTTCCCCTTTATACTTAACCAATAAACCCCTAAAACTAATCAGGGAAGCGCCTTATCAGAATGAACCTATATACAAAAGTTAATGTAAACTCGATATTTCTATCAAGAGTTATCGCGTTAGTTATATACATACTCAGGCTTTGATAGCCTGGTGAGCTAAAAAAATCATTTCAATTTTAGAGATTTTTATTTATTTTACTTTGACACAAAAACTATATTTATCGTATGTTATTCCTCTATTATTTGTTATTCTGTATAACATAGAATTAACACAGAACGAAAAAAAAAACTTAAGAAATAAGTTAACAATTTATTCAAAGAAGAGCATTTCCAATGCATCCCCATCGCGCCCGTTGGCCTAATCGTTCGGAGTTTTCGTGGTTTTCTTCGAGCCGTGGATTTATCCGTGCGTAAATACGGGTTAGGTTCCCTTAGAAAGACCCCCACGAAGGGCACTCCCCCGGGCCTATATCCCAAGTGTAGATAATTGGCCGTCAATATTCAACCCAACCCAACCCAACCAATGCATCCCAAGTCTTTATGATCTTTAATACAAGTCTTTTATGCAATGATCTTTAACTCTTAACTACTTTTTTTATATATTGCCTAATATTTTATGTTATTTAAATATTCTATTTAATAAAATATATGTCAGGTGCTGGGAATTAAGTATGATACTAGGACAGCATATGTGTATGAATTAATTTATTTAGAATTTAATCTTACATTTGAACTTACATTTTAACTCCAAATCTTTCAATTTTGTAGAAAGTTTGTTGAGGTGCCAGAGATTGTGGTGCCAGTATGTGAGGTGTTTTATCCATTAGATGATAAATACCAAAAAATAACATTATTCTAAACGCAGATTTTGGAATTTCTAAATTTGTCTACTATGGTTTTCTGCCTTACTCGAATATTACACCATAAAAATTTGCAATAGTATATCGTCACAAGCAGGCAAGTTTAATATATATTTCATGAAAGTGCTAAATGCTAAAACATACCGTACTTAGTGCATATTTTTAAATTTGACAACTTTTTTATTATGTCTCTCTGTTTTTACTGAGATATTATTGCTCCACGAAACTTTACCGAAGTTCGCAACTGTATATCTACGCAAAGAAGCAAGATATAATACATATTTTATGCCATTTACCCGTCACATTTCATTACATGAAATTTTGTAAGTTGTTGCAAATGTCTAAATATCTTTTTCTCAAAAGAATATCCATATATAGCAATGTTTCAGCTATTTACCAGTACATGTATATAAACTACATTTTTTAAACTATTCAAAACTTAAAATTTAATTTTAACCTGCTGTAAAACATTTCAAGTTAAGTGAATTTACATTTCAAGACGTGCTAAATGCTAAAACATAACGTACTTGAGTACATATTTTTAAATTTGACAACTATATTTTATATTATGGCTGCCTGTCTTCCTCTGATATTGCTCCATAAAACTGTACCGAACTTCGCAATCGTATATGGTCACAAAGAAGCAAGATTTAATATATATTTTATTTCATTTACTCGTAATATTTCATTTTAAATCATTGCCTGAAGTTTCGTAAGTTGTTGCAAATGTCTGAATATATATTTTTTTCGCAACAGAATATCCATATATAGCAGTGTTTCAGCTCTTTGTCCTGTCTGGTAAGCACTAACAGTAAATCCATTCCAAACACGAAAGATGTAAAAGTCGAGAGAAATATCAAATAAGATAGCGATTTTACAGCAGATGTGGTTTGATAATGTCAATCTTGAACCTGAGCATCTATTGCTACGTGAGAGGACTGCACTCTCTGTCCCACACGTCATGGTTACAGATAACACTCAATTTCAACCAAGACCTTTTGTTCATGCGGCTCTCAGTGAACTTGTCACGGTTTCCCAAAAAGACAAAAAAAAAAAAAAAAGTCATTCGCCGCCGAGCTAGATAAAAATTGAATAAAATTTCTAGACAAAAAAATTTGGATCTTATCTGCCTTGTGTGGTCGGCGCATCTGTGTTTCTAATTAGCAGAGAAAAACAAACGACAAAAAGTATACTTGAAGGTGGAATCGTTTCCAGTTTCTTCGTTTCGTTTCTGCTCGTACGAATCTCCGGGTTATAAATCAAGGCGTTTAAAAGCTGTTTGGAGAGAGTTGTAAATTAAACTTTTATTGTTTAAGATCCATTTCGGAGACGGCGGGTTCGTCTATAAACTGTTTTACGATGCTATACTTTCCGCACCTATCCGATAACAGGTAGAGTGGTATCGCAGTGTTGCCTAATGCACTTTGAAAGACAATTTAAGACGAATTTTTGCTTTGCATGTGTATTAAGAAATAGTCTTTTAGAAGATTGACTTTTTCTGAATTTACTCAGTCTAAGAAAGATACAAGTAAACAAAAACTTTAAACAGGGCTGGCAAGTTTATCTAAATAGTCAGTGATAAATCTTTTAAAATCCGATGATAACTGGTAAATTCGGATATTCCCACAGTAAAAAAGAAACGAAAAAGTCAACGAGCAAAGTGTTGTTGAAGCACGTCAGTTCTTCTCAGCTTTGCTACTGTTCTTACAATAGATAACAGTTCTAATAGGTAGGTCTTATAACAGTAAATGAACTATGAAGAATGAAAAAGACACCTTTTTTAATGGAAGTCAAGCTTTTTTTTTATTTATGTTACCTTTAATAAAATGTAAACATTAATCATAAGTTAATGCTTATTAATTGGAATCTGGATCTGACAGATATTCCAGAGGCCAATGATTATGATGATATATCGTTTGAAGAAAAATTCTCAAATAATAGAAAATCCGAGAAAAAGTTTGGAAATAAAAGAATTGTAAAAAAAAAAAAAAAAAAAGAATTATATAAAAGTTTTGGGATATTTTAACGTGTATTTTCACAAGATAGCTCAAATTATGCAATATATGAAAACACAAACGCAATGTGTATGTTTAAGGAACTGGATTACTTTTTAGACAAGTTGTGTTTTTAAAATAGTGAATAAATAAATCTGTTAAAAGTAAATGCATTAAAAAAAATTTAACAAGATTTAATAATTGCATTTTATAATTAATTAAACAGCAAAATATAAGATGTACCAGTCAATGAAATCAGAATGTGCAATATATATATATATATATATATATACATATTATGCGTTTTTATTTTTTAATGAAATAATAATAATGATAATAATAAAACAATTATCATTAGCCAGAGAAACGCATTTAAAGTTGATCAGATACTGCATTTTTTAAAGCAAACAAAATTGCTAAATATATGATCATTTTGATCAAAAATGCATTTTAAAATTGAAATCAAGGTATGGAATGAGTCAAATTGTCTTGATATTTGATATTTCACTGAAAAATAAAGATCTATAAACAGATGCGAGAGAAGAATAAAAAAAATATATATAGGCAATTTCCTTATATTAGAGATATTTATTGAAAATTTTGAAAAAAAAAATGTATCAAATAGAGTCTAGTTCTAAACTTTAAAACTTAGATTCATACTATCCATTGCAATAAAGATAAATTTCATGAAACATTACTAAATGGTCGCTAAAAATAATTATAATATGATGTCATGTGCTACTTTTATACTTAATTACACACTTGTCACGGATTAGACATCTAATACTGTGTTTAAGCTAAGATGTTTTTCGCAGCTGTTAAAAGCATCAAATATAATTTAAAAGGTATTAACAAATAATTTTCACAAATATTGTTTTACCTTACACCCGTTTAAAACAAAACAAACAAGCCAATATGATTATCTAAAACACAGACATGAAAAAAAAAAAAAGTCTTAAAGAAGCATTTAATGACATAAACCAATCAATACGTGATTCGAAAGCACATTATATTTAATGTTTCCGCTATTCAAAAATTAAGCCCATTATTAGGTTTTTTTGGGGGCATTTATATCGTGTTACTGTGGTTAATACCTAGTGTAATGTCTATTCCAATAAAATTCACACATAGTGAGGTTTGATCTCCACTTTACGTAGTGTGCGGAAGCCATAATCATTAAATCTTTACAGGCGTGGTGGTAATTACACGACGCTTCAACAGTTAATGGAATTGTCATTTTGCACGAAAGAAAGACATCTAATCAATGTGTGTGGCACATTGCGTCTTCAAGCTCCATCTGTAAGGCTCTTTTATAAATATACCGCATTGTACAGGTTTTGTATTATGCTACATCGTTTAAACGTAACTTTAATGTTGTTTTATGCATGTAAATCGTAAATAATAATTATTATGATTGTCTTTAAAGATCAAATGGTTATTGTTGTTATTTACTACTGTTCTTTTCAGAATATTCAGTGAAGTTATCTTTAACAATATAAACCAGTGACTAAAATGCGTTTTCAATTCCTTCATCTTGTTTCATTCAAAATCACGATTTTGTATAAACAATGGATCACAAATATAATCATTTTTTAATATCTGTAAATTTAAATTGTTGTGTATTTGAATACATATTGCAAACAACAGAAAACATTTTTTTTTCTTCTACTCATCTTATTTTTCTTTTTTCATTTACCCGTAAAAATTATATATACTATATACCGTATATTCTGACTATAAAGTGCTCCTGTATGTATAACACGCTCCTAAAATATTACTTCCGTTTTATATTTTTAGGTATATTCGCCGTATAACGTACATCTCCTTATTTGCAAAGAAACCTTCATGAAATACAAAGCAAGAAATAAAATAAAGATTATTTTAAAGTATACAAATCATTATTTTTCATGTAATCTGGTAGAGAAAATTATTATTATTATTATTATTTTGGATAATAAATAACATATTCATTAAATTAGAAATCGTCTTATGACCATTTTATTAAATATTTTTTTTAATATTTTATCTTATAACCAGCATATAACGTGCCACATTAAAGTTCCATCATATTTCTTGCATTAAAATTACGCGACATACGCCGGAATATACGGAATTTCATTATAATTTCATTTTATTATTATTATTATTATTATTATTATTATTATTATTATTATTATTATTGTATGCGTAGTTTGTACATAAAAATTTGCTTAAATTTAAATTTTTAGAAATTTTTATGAAAAAATATTTTTATTGTTAAATAAAATAATTATTAATTTTTGAAATATCAATTGGGATATCTGAAACTTACCTATAATGCATGTATGAAAATTATTTTATGATTGTGATACAAAATATAGCAATATTTTAAGAAAGAAAAGGCTATACTTGATCTTCACATAGGTGACGTTGTTAGTATAGGGTACTGAAAAACTATGAAATAAATTTATATAAATTTTTTTCCTTGTAACAATTTTATGTTCAAAATACAGGTGGTCCAAAATTATTGAGCGCATTTCATGTTTGGAAAAAAAAAAAAAAAAAGAACAAAATGATGTACGTACGTTTATTGTTTTCTTGGAAAGACAATTTAAAATAGTTTTACACAACAACATTTTAAACATTAAATAAGTTTCACATAAGCCGGTACATGACGCGACAACATTGGGCGGGGATTATTTACTGATTGCGCCAGTTTCCAAATGGCTACCGCACAGGAAAAAGCAATGTGAGTTTTGTGGTTCCATGAAAGCAAATCCGTTCTAACTGTTCAGAGACGTTTTCGTTTATTATATTCAAATCGCCGTCCTCCAAGTAAGGACTCTATAAAACGTTGGTACCAACAATTTAAGGAGACGGAAAATGTGAAGCATATTTAATGTTTAAAATATTGGTGTGTAAAGCTGTTTAAAATTGTCTTTCCAAGAAAACAATAAACATGTACGTACCTCATTTTGTTCTTTTTTTTTCTTTCAAACATGAAATGCACTGAATAATTTGGACCGTCCTTAGATCTATTTAGGATGCAGTTTATTCAGTCAGATTACAATTTTATTCGCATTTATTCTTGAATAATTTCTATTAGAAATTTGATAAATTCATGATTACGTATTTAATTGTAAAATCTATATATTTAAAACGCTAAGCGTTTTGTTTCGACAATCCGTGAGAACAAACTACTGTATCAAATTACACCATTCTTTTTTTAAATGAAAGATATTTGAACACAGATTTGTTATCGTACATTCGTTTGTTCGAAAATTTAATTAATTAGCCCTAATTTTCAATTAAACTTTTACTTCTGCTTATGACGTCATAAAGTCGGCAACTCCCACTGCTGCGAGGCATAGCGTTTATTCTTTAAACTCTGTGGTTCGTCAATCTTTTGACAATAGCTATTATCAACTAGGTAATATTTTAACATATATATATTTAAAACGCTAAGCGTTTTGTTTCGACAATCCGTGAGAACAAACTACTTTATCAAATTACACCATTGTATTTTTAAATGAAAGATATTTGGACACAGATTTGTTATCGTACATTCATTTGTTCGAAAGTTTAATTAATTAGCCCTAATTTTCAATTAAACTTTTACTTATGCTTATGACGTCATAAAGTCGGCAACTCCCACTGCTGCGAGGCATAGCGTTTATTTTGACAATAGCTATTATCAACTAGGTAATATTTTAACATTGTAATATAAAATCTTAAAAAATTTACTTAAAATTAGCTAAAATATAATCATAATAAAATATATAACATAAACATATCAATATGAATAACAAATCTCACGTAAAATGTTGTAATTTAAATGATTTCAATTGAAACAAGATTTGGAGAGCTATCCCTGACGCTCAGCTAACATAAAAGTACCTATTTTATTTCATTTATTTACACACACATATAATTTTATTATAAAACACCAGGTTGCCATAGAAAGCAAAAATCGTCATTTCGGCCCCAGTGCGTCTGCGATATTTGTACCGATTTAATAAAAATTGTTTTGGTTGCACCGCATATTACAAAATTAATTAAATCCATGATTATTGGACACAGATGTCATAAACGCACCACATTGGCGCGATTTTTTCCCCCGCCAATTTGGCGAAAACTTTGTTTTTCAATATTAGTTACAAATAGCATGCAATACGTGTTTGTTATATCATCAAGTGGTTTTTAATTCAACATTTGCGTGTATTTTTCATTATGTTTTACTGATTTATTAGTTATTTCATTAATTAAAATAACAACAATTGTGTCCTTAAATTCTTATATTTTATTTATTTATTTATTTTGATATTCCAATGGCAACGTTCTCCCGTTTATTTGGCGTTACAGTTTGGCGATCGTTTTTTGTTATGAAAAGTGGTCGACGGGATAATGGAGAAGTACCCAATATAAAAATAAAATAACGTAATAAATGAAATAGCTTCTATTATTTAAAAAAGGGAAATAAAAATAAATAAATGATAGTTTGATATACATAATAAAAACAATTTATAGAATTAAAATAAAAAATAAAAGTAAATAAACAGCAATATAAACAAAATAACCGAGTTACCATATGAGGCATAAAATTGCTATTTTGTTGCAATCGCGCCAATGTGGTGCGTATATGACATCTGTGCCAAAATTACCTGTATAGATTCGTTGGGAATTTTTGAAATTTTCGACACATTTTTTCATTAGAGGCAAAAGGTGCATTTAAATGGAGCAAAATTTATTAAAACCAAACAAAAATATTGGGCACAAATGTCATATACGCACCACATTGGCGCGATTGCAACAAAATGGCAATTTTATGCCTCACATGGTATCCCGGTAGTTTTTTTTTTTTATATTGCTGTTTATTTACTTTTATTTTTTATTTTAATTCTATAAATTGTTTTTATTATGTATATCAATATTTATTTATATCAAACTATCATTTATTTATTTTTATTTCCTTTTTTTCAATAATAGAAGCTATTTCATTTATTACGTTATTTTATTGTTATATTGAAATAAAAAATCACTTGCTATATTGCATGCTATTTGTAACTAATATTCAAAAACAAAGTTTTCGCCATATTGGCGGAGGAAAAATCGCGCCAATGTGGTGCGTATATGACATCTGTGCCGTAATTTTTGATGTACTACATAATAAAATTCCAATGTTTTTTCATAACATCGAAATGGGCACTGAAATGTCTGAATATATGTATTTTGGGTACTTTTATGTTAGCCGAGCGCCAGTGATCACCAAAATTTTTTTATCACGCCAACCCTTTTTTTTCTCTGCAATCTTTTAACATTAGCTAATAACAAATAACCAATATTTTAACATTGCAGCATAATGTCTTTAAAAACTTACTTAAAAATTTCTAAAATATAATCATGAGGAAATATGTAACCACAAAGGCTCAGATGTCATATAAGCACCCCATTGACGCGATGTTTCCCCCCGCCAATTTGGCGAAAACTTTGTTTTTTAATATTAGTTACAAATAGCATGCAATAATTTGTGATTTTTTTATTTCAATATAAAAATAAAATAACGTTATAACGTTAATTTTATAACGTTAACATACATTATAACTAATATTCAAAAACAAAGTTTTCGCCAGATTGGCGGGGAAAAAAATTGCGCCAATGTGGTGCGTATATGATATCTGTGCCACCACAAACACATCAATACAAATAACAAAATCTCAAAAATTGAATTGAAATCAAAATTGAAATAATTGAATTGAAAGGGTTGCAATTCAGATGATACCAATTGAAACAAGATTTGGCGAGTTATCACTGGCACCCAGCAAACATAAAAGCACCGTATTGGATATATATTTTTTTTTCGCTTTTTTGCTGATCTTGGAAATATGCATCAATGGCGTTTAATTAAGCAAGAAAAACTTCTGTGAAAATGAGAGTCAGACTAAATTTTTAACAGTAAAAATTATACATATTTTTTGTAACATATTTATGTACAGTGAAAATAATTCGTACCTCATAAGCCCAAAAATTGTTTATTTTATATTTTCTAAGAAAAATAATTGTAAGAAAATCTGTTAGGGAAGAGTTCCGTATCCTGCGATGTTTTTTTGGCGAGTTGATTTTGGCGATAAGTGTTTGATGTGATTGTTGCGATCTTCAGTCTTTGGGGTTACATTTTTAACTACTGAAGTGAACTTAATCTACGGGACGTCACACCTCTTTTCGCGCTATTTTGGATTTTTTGGCCAATCGCGCCAACCAGCACAAAATATGACACTCTTCCCATACGTCAGTTAAAAATATGTAAGAGGAAATTTGTAAGAGGAAATTTGGTACTTTTCCGTTATACGGACACCATTGTCGCCAAGCGTACATTTAATACATACAGTTACGTACATTAACATACATACATTTACATACATTAACATTCATACATTTACATACATTTACATACATTATGCATTAGCATACATCTTGGCATGGTGTCCGTATAACGGAAAAGTACCGGAAATTTTTTGAAAAACAATGTTTGTCTAAAACTTTTCAACGCATATAGCCGCTGAAAGGTTAATAAAGGGTTAGAGTTCATTACACCTCTTGGGTGTATAGCAGGTGATAATAATTTTTATTTTCACACTTTATGAATTAGACTTTTTGGTACTTCTCTATTATACCACTTTTCATATCAAAAAACTATCGCCAAACTGTAAGATTAAACGCCAAAATGCAGTCCCATTTATTTGATGTCAGAAGCATTATACGTGTATGTTATGTCATCAAGTGGTTTTTAATTCAACATTTGCATGTATTCTTCATTATGTTTTACTTATCTATTAGTTATTTCATTAATTAAAATAACAATTGTGCCCTTAAATTCTTATATTTTATTTATTTATTTATTTTGATATTCCAATGGCAACGTTCTTCCGCTTATTTGGCGTTACAGTTTGGCAACGCAGTTTTTTGTTATGAAAAGTAGTCGACGGGATAATAGAGAAGTACCGATTTTTTACATATAGCTGCAAAAATCCTGCAATGAGAAAATTTTCAGAAAGCAACACTGATTTTAAACATATCTAAGGTTTTTGTCAAATGCCCGAGCAATATTCATATAAAATTTGTAATTCATATCAAATTGTTTACCGTCAAGTTTTGACGGGTTCCACCTAGTATATATATATATATATATATATATATATATATATATATATATATATAACGGGTGTTTCAAAGGCCCGAAGAAAAATTAAACGAGATTAAAAAAAATAATAAAGAAAAAGAAAGGAAAAAAGAAAGTTGGTGAAAGATGCGGCTTTCAGATTAATAAATAAAAATAATAATTTATTCAAAATGTTGACAAGAGAGGGCGAATCTGCAAAGGAATTTAAAAAGTTTATAATTCAGGAATGGCAGTCATCGTCAGCTTCATTTATAGCTGCAGGTGTACAATATGTTCGCCAGGATATTAAAGTAGCATGAAAGGTCCATTTTGAACACGAAGAGTTGTGACGTAATCCTAAATTTGTGTTGTGCAAGCTATAAGGTAAAGCCAGGAGAGATGCCGCGGTCGGTGAGATTGCGCACATAGAGGTTCGGGGGGGGGGAGGAGTACAGTGAGCGCGCAGCTACTCCAGGTAGTTGTACAACAGCAGTAGTGGAGTGTCTACTTCAAAGTGCACGTTGATTGTTTTGAGCGTCTAAGATAAAGCATTGCTATTTTGTTTTGTTTTCCCAAAGAAAGTTCTTGAATTTTCATAGTTATTCATCAGAATTTCTATACATTGTTAGTAGTACAAAATATTTTAAACTTAAACGATTTCTCATAAGCTACTAATCTAGACTAACAATGTGAACATCAACGGTTCGTTTTGGTAGCGGCCATGTTTATATAAAAGGCCGCGCAATCTCTTCTACCGAAATTGGAGAGTTTGCGCATCTGCTACTTAGGAGAGATGGCGCAGTGTTTCCATTAGTTTCTATGCTAGGAGAGATTACGCAGCTTATTGGTAAATTTGCATTAAAAAATTAAAAATTAAAATGGACTAATTTTAAGTTAAACGTGTTATCAAGTAACTTAATGTTATTTTGTAATCTTATCTGGATTTCCTTTTTCTGATTCTTTAATTTTTCCCCTTTAATTAAAATTGTTTAATCGTTTTTAAAATTATTCCTTTTTCTGATTCTTTAATCATTAGGTTGAAATATTCACTCCTAATACAATAATATATGTTCACAAAAACCTTACAACAATATCATTTATGTGTAATTATTATTGTTAACAATTTAATTGTAGTTATTATTAGTAACAATCTCTCCTACCCATGTGCGCAATCACACCAATCCTGTAAGGACAGATTGCGCAAAATAACTTTCGTCGTTTTATTACAACTGTTCTATTAAATTACAACATAACAACAAAATAGCAATTGAAATGCATAAAAAACAAATGAAGTAAAAATTATTCATGGATAGTTTAGCAAAAAATTAATATTTAGATTTTTTATTGTTATTCTTTTGAATTGTGCGCAGACTCTCCCTGCTTTACCTTATGCACGGAGAAAAAAGTGTTGATTATACAGGTTTTATACCTGTTAAACAGTACCAGTTAATACCTGTATACAGGTTTTATACCCTGTACCAGGCTACCGCGCATGCGCGGTAGCGTATTACTGCTTATTTTACTGTTTATTACTGTTAGTTTTACTATATAATACTGGCAGCTGGGATGCAGTATTATACTGTAAAATCAACACCTTTTTTTTCAGTGGGCATACTTCAACTATACACAGCGTTACTTGCAACAGCGCTCTGCAAATTTTGAACTAGTTGAAATTTTAAACTTATTGCTATTAGTAGTTGTATTAGTATTAGAATTAGAATTAGTATTATTACTATTATTATTATTATTATTATTATTATCGTCATCATCATCAATATTATTATTACTTTCATTCCACATAAAATCCCGTATCACGGTGAATATAATATTGCAAACCGCAAGTCTTTCAGAACCTTAGAGATTTCTTTTTTTTTCACCGGACTTATCAAATGCCCAGTATAAAGTAACCAAAATATTTTCTTTTCAAATGCGAATAAAATTTCCGCACTTTTATAAAATGTAAAACAGAAAGAAAAGTCACTAATGTATTTAAAAAGTTTTTTTTTTTTTTTTTTTTTTTTTTTTTTTTTTTTTTTTTTTTTCAAATAACATCACATGGAGAAATCTTCAGAGCGAGATATTCACTTTTACTTAATTAATGTTTTCTCTGTAAATATTTTTCTCATTATAAGGCAACACTCATACACAAATGGGGGAATAAAAATCAAAATTGATATATGGACACATACCTGTTTAAGAAGGAAAAAATATATATATGTGATAAATAAAAGATAAATTGAAATTGGGAAAAAAGTGAATTAATAAAATATTTGTTGAACTGTAGCAGAATCTTCAGGCCAAAATTACCACATATTACACAAAAATATGTACGATTTCGTCCTTGCACAAGCTATAAAAAGCTAAAATAATATAAAAGATAGGCAATCGTACACTAATAGATATAAAAAATGAATGGAATAAGATATGGAAAAGTTTGAAGTGAGGATGCATTTCCTCATAAAATATGCATGATTTGACAAATCTACACATGTCGCCAAAAATATTTAAAAATTCAGTCGATGAATTAAATGAGAAATGAACGACTCGCAAAATTTTCAAGCTTTATGATTCAAACTAAGTCGACACAGATGTTTAAATATCGTGATAAAACCATAAATAAATGAACCGTGCTATCATCTACTAGCAGTACAAAATGGAAAATCAGAATTATTCAGAGCAGGTGGGAAAATATTACAATGTACATTATGTAGCTAAATTATATTAATAAATTAAGAAAATTGATGTATATCATGAATGAAAATTTAAGAGGTAGGAGAATACATTAATTAAATGAATGGTTAGTAAAGTTATGTATAAAATATAATAAAAGAAAATTAAATAAATGAATTAATTTTATGACAATACATAATAATATTATATATATATAAATAATAATAATAATTAAAGAGGTGAAGGAAACAATTAAATAAGACTGATACATTTATATTAAAGTAAGATAATTGATGAAGTGATTTAGATATGACATTGTCCCACACATATGGAAGAAATTAATTAAATATTAATAAATTAAATTATAACGGCATAAAGTAGATGATATGAAATCATTTCTGTTGAATAAAAAGGAAGTGTGCTGAATCAACTAAAGAATAACAAGTAATGAATGGATGCATTATGAATCAATAAACCTCCCTCGTTTTTTGTAAATAATATATTAACTATTGCGCATTAATTATCCATACAACACAGCCCCCTCCATACTCTAATATCTACTCTCTTAGTCTACTGTATTTTTTTTTCTTTTACTTATTTTTTTTCTAATATAAAATTACACAATGAGTTAATCGATTAATTTTGTCCAAACAACACCTCTCTCCTCCATACTCTAATAAGTACCCACCAACCATCCTATGGAATAGATCATGGACGAATTACTATATAAGGGAATATATGAATTTTTGGGGAAAATTATGTTGTATTGGATCAAAAATTAGTTGTTTAATGTTTTTATTAATAGGATGAGAAGAATATAGTTGTTTATTAAAAAGATAGGATCAGAAGTACCGGGTGATTATAATTAAAGTTACGATTTCAAAAATCGATAATTTTAAAACTGCTGGTCAGAATGACTTGATATTTTAGCAGAACAATCGTGAGGCAATGGAATTTAGTTTGGCAAAGGAAAAAATAGTTCCAAAATGTGCCTATAGATGGCGCGGTCAGGGTAATGTCAGTGGAAAGACCAAAAATGTATTCGTTAGACACAGGAATGTTGTTAGCCAAAAATAAAAAATAGAGTTCAGGGATTTACTAAAAATTTATTAGCGAAAAGACAAGAATACGTGTTTACAGCGACAACAGCAATAATGACAAAAAAAAAAAAAGAGCGTTATGGAACAAACATCTTATTGATGATTAGGGATAAGTTGTTCGATATGCCCTCCGCCTTGTTCCGCTACTAATTGGAAGCGCAAAATGGCATGCTCCACAACAGATCGGAGGGTATCTGTACTGATGCAATGGGTGCGGTGTGTGATGCTTGCTTTCAAGTCGGCTAGATTCTGAATCCGCCCGCTGTGAACAATATGCTTCAGGTACCTCCAAAGCCAGAAATCACATGGGTTTAAGTCGGAGGAACATGGCGGCCACGTTGTGGGAAAAAGACGGCTTATGATCCTATCATCTCCGAAATTAGCACTCAGTAGCTGCTTCACAGGAGTAGCAATGTGCGGAGGAGCGCCATCTAGCATGAATATTGTGCGATCCACACATCATTGCTGAAGTGCCGGCAAGACATGGTTACGCAAAAGTGCTTCATACCGCTTGCCAGTAACCGTGCAGGTAACGGGACCCGCAGGTGTGATCTCCGCGAAGAAAAACGGATCAACGATAAACGTTGCCGTTATTCCGCACCACACAGTGACCTTTTCAGACTGAAGAGGTAATGGCTGTAGCTGGGACCAATTCTCGGTCGCCCATATCCTGCAATTTTGCTTATTTACAGAACCTTGCAAATGAAAGTGAGCTTCGTCAAACCACAGAATGTTGCATGGCCATCCGTTGTCCACTTACATCCGGGCAAGAAATTGTAGTGCAAAAGATTGACGAGCTTCCAGGGCCGCAGGTAGCAACTCCTGCACACGAGTTATCTTGTACGGATAACAGCACAAGATATTCCGTAGGACTTTACGCACCATGCTGTTCGGCATATCCAGCATTCGGTAATTCCCCGTGCACTGCTGATTCCAGCATCACTGTTAGTCTGTTCTTATAATGCTGTAGCCACATCTTCCACTGCCGCAGCCGAAACTGGTTTCCTTCCTCTACCCCGTTTAACGTCAAATGAACTGGTCTCTTCGAATTTAGCAATCATTTTTCGCAGAACATTTGTGGTTATTGGACCCCTTTTTATGGATTTTAATGTCCAAAACTTCCTAATAGCTGTAAGAGCACATTCATCGTTCTTATAAAAAAGCTTCAAGAGCAGAGCGCGATCCTTCATAGTCAGAGTTATGGTGAAGCATTCAGGCAAAGAGCTGGTGCTCTGCATTTTTATGGCAGCTATGTCTGCGGTGCGCATGTCACGTATTATTAATTTGCATATATCTAGACAATGTGAACCCTGACAGCGCTATCTATCGGCACATTTTGGAACTTTCGTTTTCCTTTGCCAAACAAAATTTCATTGCCTTACGACTGTTCTGCTAAAATATCAAGTCATTCTGACCAATAGTTTTAAAATTATCGATTTTTGAAATCGTAACTTTAATTATAATCACCCGGTATATTACCTTGAAATGAAATATGAAGACCTGACTTAACCCCTTAACTGTTGGAGGTTTTTTGACACCATAAACAAAAAATAGGCACAACATTTCCGTAGTAAAATATTTGCTTTATGTAATCGAAAATGTCTGCCGAGTAATAAAGCGAAGATTGCGTTTAAAAATTACTAGTGTGCAAAAGCTTTTAGTAACAAAACAAGCAAACTTCTTGTCCGAACTGAGTTCGGGATACACAGTTAAGGGGTTAAAATGGGTGAAATGCAATATGAAGACATGACTTAGAATGTGTAAAGTATTAATTTTGAATTTAAAATCTTTACTTTTTTCATATATTTCATAATTTTTGTTGGTGTTTCGGTAATATTTCATTAATGTTTTATTAATGGATATATATATATATATGTATGTATGTATAAACTATTATGTAACATAAAAGTAACAAGATCATAAAACAATGTGCAAAACTCACCAAAAAAACTAGTATTGATGAAGATCGAACAAGATGCAAAGTGCTTTACAAAGATCATGTCATCATTTAGCTCAAAATGGCTTCTAAAAACACAGTTATTGCATTGAAAGAAATGATGAAAGGACATTAAAAATTGTTTGGTGCTGCCATCTATGTCATAAAAATAAAAGGAAAAGCTGAAATTATAGAATAGTTAAAGGATAAATCTGGTGCTGCCCTCTATTATGAATGAAGGGAAGACGGAATTAAAATAAATAACAAAGTAGTAATTAATGTAAATAAAATTTAGAATGTGATGAAAACTAAAAGAAGTAAATAAAATTTAAATATTAATAAAGATGAAAGATGAAATAGGATGACAGTAGTACAATAATCAGCCATTTATGAGGAGACAGCGTGTGAATAAAATGAAGAGTATATTATTTATGTTGTGTAAATGATTTTGTTATGTAAATGAAATGATTAAACGCATAGAACCCTATTTTAAAAAAATAAGTTTTGTATCTTTTTTTTAGCAGTCCCGCCTCATCCCTCTTTAATAGCATTTTGATTTTATCAGTTTTTGGGTGGAAATTTTGTTATTTTGTGATTTTGTTTTTGTTAATTTAATTAAAAAAAGGTTTTTATAATTTTTTCTGCACTCCATGCCCTTCCTTCTTAATATTGTTTTCAATTTTATAATGTTTATACATATTTAATGCCCGTACTGGTAAAATTAGATAAATGTTTTAATGTTTAATTTATGAAGAAAGAAAAGCAAGGGAATAATTATAAGACAAAGCTGTATGTTTTAATTGTAATAAATTAGGCCTAATGAAATGAGAGGAGCATAAGCGTTTAATACGATTGCAGTGGTTTAGAAGAATATTTCTGAAAACTGAAATATGTAGACATGAATGAAAATTAGTAAAATTAATAAAATTGAACGAAAAGTTTATCATAGATATTGAATGTTAAAGTATGATTAGAAAGAATAGAGATATTAATGTCCATAAAATTAAGGGGTCTCAGGAGTCTTACTTTTCCTCCGAAGATGCAAGTTTGCATCATGTCACATTTTATTTTATTTCTGATTTCATATATCACACAATAAAATGTAATGTTTACTACTAATAGGTCAATATCTGCTTGATTTAACATACTTATTTCAATGTTGTACAATTCATATTTAATTATTTTAAAAAAGTTTAAATTAAAAAAAAAGTAAACGAACTTTTTCGCCTGGTATCCACTGCACTGTAAAAAAAAACGGGGGAAAATACTGCAGATTTTGCAGTGAATAGCTTCACTCACATTAAAAAACAGCATTTTTGTAATTTTAATACCGATTTACAGGAATCGTCGTATTTTTAAGATCGGCGAAAGCACCCGGACCGCATTCCAAATGAGATTACCCACAGGTGCGTGTGAAGTGACCAGAGAGCAGGGTATTATTAGCGTTATTAGTGTCGTTCGATGGTAGCGTCGTTCTTCATATGTGCAATCAATTCATAATGTCGTTTTTGGATACACAAATTAGAGCATAGAGACTGGATAAATATTTGAAAAATTAAGGGTAAGTTTTATTTTTATGTTTATTTTTGTCATTGATTTAATAACCATAAAATAGTCAGTTCTCTTATATAATGTAAGATACAAATTTCGCTTATGACCACGTGTATATAAACGTTCACGTCAATAACGTGTATAAAGATTAAATATTTTGGCTTAAATTATAACAAAACATTATTTTAGCAGTTTATCTAATTTTTAAGTAATTTATTTAGCGTTTTCTCATAAAACTTTATTATTATTTACTTAGTATCACATTAAAAGAAAAAGGAAACGAAGTTCCTTATTCTTTAGATATGCTTTATTTCGCTTTTATGTATTTTTCAAAACTTCATTTTATCCGTTTGTATTTTAATATACCGTAATTTCCGGCGTATAAGCCGCAGCTCAAAGAGTCGTTTTTCGACCCAGAAATTTTATTCAATAATTGTAGTTAAATATTTACAGCGATCTTTTAAGTTACATTTTATAAAATAATATTTCTGGGTCGAAAAATGACTCTTTGAGCTGCGGCTTATACGCCGGAAATTACGGTAATTACTAATCTAAATCATATAATTATTATTTTATTCTCCAAAAGTTTAGGTTCACTTTGTGTGCTTATTTAAATAGTGTTATTTAGTTAATGAATTTTATTGTACTTCACTAAATTTTTAATAACAGTCTTACTACAACTAAAGATGATTTTGTGCCAGTGATATTCAAATTTTATCGATTATTTTTTACGTGCATTTATTTTAAAATTTTTAAATGCGATTTTCAATTTATTTATTGAGTAATCTGGATACGCTATTTTACTAATTCATAAAATATTTCAAAAGTTTGTTTACTATTATTGCAGCATTAAATATCAGCAGATCGCTTTTTTTTTTTTTTTTTTTTTTTTTTTTTTTTGTTCATTATCTAACAATAAAAAATAATTCGTATCCAGAGATATTTTGAGTGTTTTCGATGCATATTGTATAGTATTCTACTTGAAATTGGCATATGAAACGCTCTTTGCAATGAGTTATAATACTTTGAAATTTTCTATTTATTATTTTTTTGGTGTATTTTATAATTTAGTTTTATGGTGCTAAATTTGTATCTTACATATGTATAATAGAATTGATTATATAAAATGTTAATTCAAAAATGATATAAGTAAGCATAAAGATAACACTTAGTGCTCTTAGTCTGTTAAATATGTCTCAGTATCATAAGAAAAATTCAAAATAAATATAAATAATACACAGGGGGGGGGGGGGGTGAGGGGGGATACAAATATATATCTACAAAAAAAATATAAAAATTTTACAGTTATGCTATTAAGCGTGCAGTAAAATTAACAGCAAAAAATGCTGTAAAAATTTACAAATTTACTGTAAAATAAAAAAAACTGAACTGCTGTAAAATTAACTGCAAAAAATGCCGTGAATTTACAAAAGTGCTGTTTATCCATGAAAAACAAAATAGCTGTAAATTTACAGCAAAATATGCTGGCACCCATATTGCCAGCATTTTTTGCTGTAAAACTACAGCGGTTTTTTTTACAGTGTGCGCGCAATGTTGTAGAAAAAATATTGCTTCAAAAATAACAAACACAACTGATAATGATGTAAAATCGATGTATCTTGAACTTATACTTCAGTTTCAAGCAATTAAAAATTTAATTTTTTTTAAATTTAATTTAAATTGTAAAATGTTTAAAACATTCATTTTTTTGTTGAAAAAATACCAATTAGAAAAAAAAACAAACAATGCAATTATAATACTAAATTTGAAGTATAAGTTATTGCATATATCGAAATAAATATATCTGAGAAGTTTCGTTTAAATTGCTTTATCATTTTTTCAGAAATGTTGCGCGCTAGCATAAAATCTTACATGCTGAGAAAAACGAAGTTAAAGATAAAATTGTCACAAAATATTAAACATTTGTGATTATATTGTTATTAAAATACAATAAATAATAGATCTTACTTTTAAAAACATATTCTTGAAATGTTTTTAATAAAAAAATTATTCTTTTAAGAATGGCGAAGGATTTTTAATGGTGTCGGTGTTTGAAATTCGACAAAATACGATACGTCTAATACGATACATCAAATCGATACGTAAAATCTGTGTTTTTCAAATTGTAATCATCAAACAAAACTAAAAATGATGTAAAATTGATGTATCTTGAACTTATACTTCAATTTCAAGCAATTAAAATTATAAATAGTTTAAGAATTTTTAAAAATGTAAAGATCTTTAAAAATTGCTATATTTTAGGTGAAAAACCGCTAATTTCACATAAACAATGCATTTATAATACAGAAATTGAAGTATAAGTTATTCCCTACATCAAAATATCTGCCAACTTTCATTAAATTTGCTTTATATATTACAGAGGAATGTTGCGCCCGAGCATAAAATCTTATAAACTAAAAAAAATGATGTAAAGATAAAGATGTTACAAAATATTAAACATTTCTGATTTTATGTTTTATTGAACTATACTAAATATTTGACCTTGCCTTTAAAAACATATTCTTGAAATGTTTTTAATAAAAAAAATATTCTTTTAAGAATGGCGAAGGATTTTCAATATTGTTGATATTTTCATTTCGACTTAGTTTCTTTCTGCAAGATGTTATTTACAGTAAAATATATATGCATTGTGAAAGGCTAAAACTCTCCTGCTGCATACATTGTGCCTTCTTCCAGTTTTTGAGATTCGTTTAGTAAAATTTTTTGTCTTTTTTTACTTTTACGAGGTTCGTGAGTTGCAGCTTTGACACGAATTTCTGCAGTTGCTATACGTTTCTTGTCTTTTTCATGAAACCTGTTAATTGAACATTTTGACAAAGATAAATTTAGATTTTTCATAATTTCAATTATGGCTTTGCTACCATCATTAAAAATAATAGTAGCAATCGAAGCAGCAATCTCTGCAATTTTCTTTCCGCTGCCAATGATTTTTGGACAATACTTCCACAATGTTGCATTAAACGACTCATTTGGATTTTGGGTTTTTCCGTCAAGACAACGTTAGGTTCAGACAAATCTTTAAAAATAGGTTTAATTGCAAGCATTATTGGAAATGGTACTGTAGTTTTGTGATGAAATTTTTTTTTACCAAATAGCTTGATTATATTTACACCATGTATATTTTCCTTTTGTACAAAAATAATGCATTGGCTCATTATCTGAAGATGCCGTATGAGCACATACAGCCCAAATAGCCTTTCTTATTTCCACGACACATTTGGTGTTTCCTCTGATAGCATTTCAATAATATTTTGTCAGTTTTAATATTAGCGAATCACTCAATCGTCCTTTACCACCAATAGTTTTCCCATCAGATAGCTTCGTCCGCTGCATTTGAGATTTCAGTTTTCTCAAACGAGAACCCATTCTCTTTTGAATTTGGCCTACACACTGAATTTTATTAATTATTACATCATCATATGGCTTTGCATCTTTTAATGATAGGTAAGTTTTGGTGCCGCCGTCTCCAATGCAATTTGTGTACCTAACTTGACGCTTCTCAACTGACCGAGAAAAAATTTCCAACATTCCAGAAACTTCCATTTTCCCTGTGGATCCACAATGGTTTTTATTACGAATTTTTGCATGTTTCTTTTGCCATATTTGAAAACGAATGCCTGTTCTGATACCTTTGTAACTATCGCATCCTTTACAATATGATGATATGACGTGTGCATCTATTACCTTGCCATTATTAGCACAGATGACAGCACATGCACCTATAAGAGACGAGTGACCCCTTGTCTTCCATGTGCCATCACCACTAACTGTTATGTCAACACTGCCTTCATTTGCTTGGGTTTCTTGCAGCGAAGCAAGACATTATTTGCAGATTCCTTTATTTTGTAAAAAACAAAATACAGGAAATTTTATTTCACCGTTGGTAAAAGTAAACTTTTTCAGATTCGTTATATCAGTTTCGGTCAATCCAGATGAAACACACAAAATCACAAAATTTCACCCAACGCTTGAAAAAGATCACATTTTATTCAAATTTTCGACGAACGATGTCAAAGTGACGTCGCAACTTCGAAAACTTGAAATACCCTTCTAACCACCTGACGATTTAAAACTTGCTGATAAAGTGTGTCTGTGATTTCTTTGACACTGGAACAGTTGATTGTTTCGGAAAAGCATTTGAATCTAGGCTTTGTGGAGAATGGTAACTTGGAAAGAAAAGGCACTTCTTGTAAAGTTATTTTATCAAAATAACAGCAACGCAGCTGCAGCTCTTTGAGAATTTCGGAAACTAAAAGATGTTAGACATGGACCAATGTCGGATCGTGGAGTTCACAAAATGATTAAAAAGTTCGAGGAAACAGGAAAACTCGACATTCTTCCTGGGAGGACGAAAAAAGGTAGACATTTCTAGCATTCACTACAGTTTCTTGCACGAATGAATGTGGACAATTCTTGGCCCTGGAATATTCTATGGAGTGATGAAGCGCATTTTTATTTAAACGGACAAGTGAACACATACAACTGTCGAATTTGGGCGAAAGAGAATCCTAATGTTGTCCAAGAAGTTCCATTGCATGCAGCTAAAGTGACGGTGTGGTTTCACAGCTACGTTTATGATAGGGCTATATTTTTTTGAGGAACTAACATGCACAGGACCCATTACATGTTCCGTAAATGGGAGAAGGTATCTCAATAAGTTGTCAAATTTTCAGATTCCCGAGCTACAACAGCGAGGCTGCCTTCAAAATATCATGTTTATGCAAGACGGTGCACCACCGCACATTACTAGAGCAGTTCAGACTTTCTTAACAAGGCATTTTACAGACGACCGCATCATAAGTCGTTATTTTCAAACAGTCTGGCCACCACGATCGCCTGATCTAACACCATGCGATTTTTGGTTGTGGGGAGTTTTGAAAGATTCTGTATCTAAAGACAGATGTCTCTGATCTGAAAGACAGTATTAAACTTCATATTCGCTCAATCTCACAGGACAGTTTACGCAATGCTGTAGAAAGCGCAATTCTGAGAATGGAATGCGTTATTGAAAATGGTGGAAGATTCATTGAGCATGCGTAATGTTATTCTTCGTTATTTCCTCGCTGCCGAGCGACATGTTTTATGTTTGTTGATGCAGATTACATCACATGAAATTATATTCATTTTTCTGTATTGTTTGGAGTCATAAGTCAGGCTCTAGAGCTGTCTGATTAGGTGAACTTTAATTATAACAATTCGCAGTTCGTTGAAGTTTGTTGAAACTTTTAAATTTGTGTGCTTCGTCTGGATTGACTGAAATTGATATAATGAATCTGCAAACATCGCCTTAAATATTGGCGCAGCACCACATACTGACGAAAAATGTAACTAATTTATTTTTTCGATTTTCGCAGCGCGCATCTCTTCAACCACGTACTAGTGAAATTTTGTTTCGTTTGGAGCCACAGAACCGGCTCTAGAGACTTCTGAATAGGAGAACTTTAATTATAACAACCCTGTATATTTCACATATGTATTTCAGAGGAGTATCATTGTTCATAAAACTAAAAATATATAAAATGACAATTTATCTTCATTTCTTTCTGAATTTTCCTGTGATCTAATTAATAGTCATATTTATTGCAAATTTTTTATTATATATATACATATATAGATAGATATATATTATATATATATTTAATTCGTGGAACAGATCACTTCTTTAAAGGGTTTTCTTGTTGGAATAAGATAAATAGTGAAAAATAATTCTTCAAGTCCATTGTTCTCTGAAACAAGTAAATGAAGATTTAACTCGTGGACTGCACACACTCGTGATTCAGCAGCAGCGCGCTTCACGCACAGAAAAAAAATAAAACCCAATTTAGGTCGAAAGATTTTTAGGTATGTGCCCAAATTGGGTCCTGCCTGTTTTGGTTACCTCTGTGTATCCATTTTATTAGGCACTGTTAAATACCCATTTAAAAAAAAAAAATTAAATGGGTATTTAACAGTGCCCAAAATGGATACACAGTGGTAAACAATACAGGCATGACCCAATTTGGGCACATACCTAATCTTTCGACCCAAATTGGGTTTTATTTTTTTCTATACACTAGTGCGATTTGGGATTCTGTAATTCCAACTGCGTAAAACTTTTTTGCCAATACAGTAATAATGAATCAAACACATGATCCCTTTACTAAATCAACGAGGAATCGAACTTTGATATTTGTTTTTATTAAACATTTAATTTTGTTAATGAAAAATGCAAATTAATGAAAGCATGTTTGTAAAAAACGCTGACATCTGAAATTTTGGTCGGTGCTTATTCGCACTGTCTGGAGTTCACGACTTAAAGCGATAGTAAAAAGGAATTCAAGATAAATTGCCATTTTATTTCATTTCTTTAGTTTTTGAACAATTATACTTTTAGCCATTTTAATGAAAAATTAAAACAAAATATAGAGTATTTTCTATTTTATTTTCTATTTTCCCCTTTACAAATTTATTTTAAATAGCAATTATTTTTTTTTATCTAGTTTCTATCAAAATTAAGTTGTTATACATCTAAATGCTTAAAACAATAGGGGGAAAAGTCTGATATAATTTTTTTTCGAGTAGAATTTTGTGTGAATAACCATTTATTTCTTTATATATCACATAAATATCGTAAATCTTTGCCTAAATAGTTTCATATTTGTATTCCAACAATACGATGTAAGCATGCTGATATTCCTGATAAATCTCCTATGCAGACCACATACTTTCACTAAACTAAGATACATTGTGGCTTTATATGTGGTTTTTTTTTTATTTATCTGCTAGCATATTTTCGATAATATCGAAAGATAGTTGGGTTGAGGAATTTATGTCCTTCATGTTCAGTGACTTGTAATCTGTCATTCACCACAATTATATTTTTGTTCCAACGTGATATGAAGGTGTAATCCATTCAAGAGCATCACGCATGAATTCTAAAAGGGTTCTGAAAGATCGTAAAAATTAAATTTATGCATTTTCAAGAATTGTGTAATCAGTAATGTCTAGAAACTCAAAGACATTATTTCGTTTCACGCGTTTAACATTCTGAAAGCGCAAAGTTATATCGGAAATATAATCTTACCAGAATTGTGTTAAATGGAAAATTCATGTTACGGTGTAATAAATCCGTTTTGACGAAAAATTATTAATGTCTTATTTATGAATATCAATCCAAGGGATGTATTAGATTTCTGTTAAATACAATATTATTATGGGAAATTATTCTAACTGTGATAATTTTTGTCTTATTGCAAAAATCTTCCACAATCAAAGTGAAAGTCTTTAATCTAAAAAAAGTAAAAGTATTTCATAATTAATCATTTGTATAGCAGTATACTATTATTTATTATTTGCTTAGCACATATTCCTATTAACTATTTATAAAATATTTGTATCCTAATTAATAAAGCAAAATAAATTTTAATATCCTTATTAAATATTAAACAAGAAAGAAAGCTCATGCTTCACTCATGGGTTATGAAATGCTTTTGAACATTATGAAAATGCACTGTAAAAAACTGAAACATTTCATTTCATAGCAGAAAGGTTTCCGAAAATTGAGCGTAAACTATGGGCACTCTTCAGTTTCTGGTTAGTTCGGAAACGTAACACGTATTTTCGCTAAAGCTATTCAAAGCGAGCAATACTTTCAAAAAATCGAAACGTTTCATTACAAAACAGAAAAGCTTCCGAAAATTTAGCGTAAACTATGGGTTTTCTTCAGTTACTGATTAGTTCGAAAATGTAACACTCATTTCCGTGTAAAGTATTTGAAAGAGGGGAATAGAATATGAAATGAAGTATGATTCGCGCATGCTCATCATCTCGGACTCATTACGTTGCACAAACGTCATCATCCAGTGATTTGTATTGTTCTGGAGAGGAAGGAGCTATAAGAGTAATAACGTTATTTGATGTTAGTATAAGTATTTTGTTTTAATTTCTTTTATTTAAGAAAACGATACACTTTTTTAAAACAATTAATATTATCCGATTCAAATTTATTGCATAATAATATTAGAGTTGCAGTTAATATTTTGTTGCCCATACAAAAATAAATAACTCGTTCGATAGTTTCTTTATTACACGTGTTCCATGACTCCATGACAGATATTTGATTAATGAATAATAATGTAGTGCTAGTATTGGTGTGAAGTTCAGATAGCATCGTTTATGCGTTTTAATTAACTTTTGGTTTTGAGCATAGGTTCTGATTCATAAATTTTGTAATGATGAAATGTTTCGTTTATACGACAGAAGAATTTCATACTTTACGTTTTTTCATCGTTGTTTAGGAATCACAAATTTGTAAATAGATATCATTGAAAAAATTATTTATAGATCTATAAACAATTCTTTTTAGGGTTTCGTTCATCTCACGAAACCCTATTACTCCCGCTCCGTTGTCTGTCTGTCACACAGCCATTCTCAAAAACTATATAACTTACAGAGTTGAAACTTCGTGTATATAGATGAATACCAGCTGTGAAGAGCTCAAAATATTAAAATTTGAAAAATTCGTATTATTTTAATAAATAGAGATAAAAAACCAAAATTCTAACAGTTTTTTCCTATTAAATTTAAACATTTTTCGTTATAGCAGATGCCAAAGATTTAAAATCCACAATGAAATTCTTTCTATAATAATTAATTTTCTATCAGACGATTTCCAAGTGAAAATGGAAAATGAAATAAAAAAGTTTCACCAATTGAAAAAAAGATAAATATGAAATAAAATTGATTGACGTCATAGTCGTAATAAAACGGAAAATGCCTAAGATTTCTCAATAATACAAGGAGTATGAGTATGAGTAAGTAAACAAAGCAGATTAATATCACGTCATTAGAGAATTAAAAATAAAATCTGACGTCATATGGGAAGTTTAACTAATTTTTCAGATGTTTGAGAATAATACAAAGCAAGTATCAATATAAATAATAGGAAATAGTAAATATATGAGTTTGAGAAATATATTGAATCGTTGATAAAAATCCGATTATGGAAATATTCGCATATTTTAACATTTTGAATGTATACAATTTGTTTAATTTTGAAATTATTTTTTTTAAATATTGCATTTAGTCCGTATGACGGATATTATTATGACAGAATATAATAGCGGGCTTGGCCCGCTATCTGGCGGGTTTAGATATTCGAAAAAACGAAAAAATGGACCTGTAAATTTTTACTTTATAAAAAACATGACTTTTTTTGTTGTTGTTGTTAAATGAAATTTGTTTGAGTTTATTAAAGAAAGGATAAAGTGTTTTAAAAGGAATATTAAACGAAACCCTTTGAGCGATCTTCGATCACACTTACCCACTTGTTTTATAATGTGGCCTCGCGAGTTCCATCCTGTAAATAGATACACTATGAAAATGCTTAATTTTCCTATACTTATAAAGGGAGATTTTAGTAACATCTTTCAATAATTTATTATTTATCTTGTAAGTAGATATACTATTCCAAAATATTTCATATCTGTGATAATTATTTTATTTTCATGAATTATATACTTATAAATGGATACATTTTTGAAAATATTTTGTCTATTTGTAAATATTTTTTAATATAGCGTTTTGCAATGAATATGCTTCTATATATATATCTTTAAAAGTATTTATTTTACTTGTGTATATCATTGTACAAAAATCGCTCAAATTGACAGATAAAAACTGTCAATTTTGGCGCTAGTGGAAAACAGTTTAATTTACAGAAAATATCTGTATATCTGTATAGTTTCTTCAAAACAGTTTTTTGTGTAAAAAATACAATATTTTCTGTCAAAATTACAGATTTTTTTTTTCAGTTTAACTTGAGAAGTGCTAAGATAACCTGACAAAATATATTTTTATAAGCACACAATTCATGAAAATAAAATAATTATTCAGTGATATGACATATTTTGAAATAGTATATCTACTTACAAGATAAAATTGTTTATTTAAAGGTATTAAAAACTCATGCGTCAAGCATAGATTATGTAACACTTTCCAACGCTTAGTTTTACAAATCATTACCGTTTAATAAGCTGAAAGATAACATCAAAATAAACAATTTGGAAAACGCATAACATATTTAAAAACGTAATTTCAGGAATTTCCAACATATACAATATTCGGAAAAATATCCGAATACTTTTATTCAGCCCTGTATATGATCTATAGATTTGTATATGCACTTACATAGGATGCTAAATTTTAGTTTAGTTAGGAAACGCGTAGCACAGTTTAAAATTCTCCTTCTGGAGTTTCTTTCAATGAACGGAAATGTGTTCGCGAACTTTTGTGCTGCCCTGTATATGAAATACAGAATTTATACACACCAAGTAATAGACAAAAAATGAGTTACATTTAAAATTGCGTTCAGCAAACTTAAAACGCACTTCCAGGAATTATTGTTAACAGACAGTAGTGAATTCTTTTGTATGTCCCTGTAAATGAACGATGACTGCTATAGACACACTATTCTGTAGTAAGCCTCTTGTAACGCCCCTTAGTGATATGTATAAATTTCACTGCGTTTAAAATACTGAAACATTATTTAATTAAATCGCAAACGATTTTTCTCCATAGACATAATGTAACGGAATTCTTTTAACTGTCCCTGTAAAGTAAATATAAGTGCTACACACTTCAGTTGAAATAGGGAACATGCTATAGATAACGACAATAACATATAAAAATTGCAGGGAAATCCGAGGATATTTACGGGAGTTAGCGCACGGACAGACGGCAGACAAACCGAAGTCATAAACACTTTTCAACTAGGTTGGAAAGTGTTAAAAATCCATCTATTTAGGGAAATTAATCATTTTCATAATGCATATGGAACTATTGACAGCATGGAACTCACGAGAACGCATCTTAAAAAAGAATTATTAATAGATTAATAAATAAAATTTTAAATAGTATTTATTTACAAATATATGATTCATAAAAAATGAGGAAAAGACATATATAGTATAAGTAAAATTATAAATTTCTCCTGTCCTATAAACGATACATTTCATCATTACAAAAGTTATGAATCTGAACCTAATCTCAAAATGAAAAGATGATAAAAACGTATAAAAGGTGCTATCTATATACTTCATTAATACTAGTTACTATATTATTCATCAATCAAATATCTAATATTTATTATAGATTCATGGAAAGAAACTATATCGAACGAATTATTTAACTTTGTATGTGTAACAAAAGATTAACAGCAACTCGAATATTGCTATTCAATAAAATTCAATCGGATAATATTAATTCTATTAAAAAAATGTATCGTTTCCTTAAATAAAAAAAATATGATACAGAAATACACAGAAACATTTTCGAAATATACAGGAAGATTTCCGAAATACGCAGATACATTACCGAAATATGCAGCAAGGTTTCCGAAATATACAGAAACATTTCCAAAATATACAAGAAACATTTCGAAATGTACAGAAATGTTTCCGAAACAGGCAGAAATATTTCCGAATATCTTCCCGAAATATAGGGCAACATGACTGATCAGGTGGGCCATATTGCTGCCCATTAAGATGGAGTAACGTTTCCGGACTTTTTTTTTTTTTTTTTTTTTTTTTTAAACAGTGCATGAAAAATTACATGAAAATTTCGTATGTAAGTTCCGTGATAGTAAAACGTTTGAGGACACCTGATCCACAATAACTTAACAACTTATGGTTCTTTGTTTTATTATAATTATGCAAAGGCTGTAAAGTTAAGCAAATTTTATAACATATAATTTTGGCGTTGAAGCAGTTGCGAATATTTATGGACATATTAAGTTATTCCATTTAATTCCTAATATTGTTATATGAAAGAAATGTTCATAAATGTTACAATGGAATTGTTATAACCTTCGTTAGCACGATAATTTTCTTTACTTATAAATTGTTAGATTATTTTGATACTTTAATTTTCAGTTTTGATAATAATAAAAAGCTAATTCAGCTTACCTGGAATTTGCCATCGCGCGAGAAATAATCCACAGTGTGATATTTATAGTCGCTATCCGCTATCATATTATTCTTGAGTGACTTTTGATTTATCCCCATTGATTCGTTGTCGGAGCACTATTTGGGGGATAAAGGAATTTATATTAGAAGTAAAACATTGTTTCGTGTAATAAGCGGAGATCCATTTTCGTTTTAACATTATATATATTCTTCTTGATTACATAGATAATTAATTCGCGTGTGGAGACTGCTTAAAATTGCTCCACATTTACACGAAAATTAAGATACATTGGCACATTTACACGGACGACTTTACGGTACCAGTTACATTTTACATACTAAAGAAAGTTTATATGAAGTGCACCCACGCGCGAATAAGTTGAAGGTTGAAATCGGCAATCTGAATTTTTTCTGAGTTCTTAGTTTCAACATAAGTCCATCTGGATACATTCAATTTAGTTCTCATCTGCAGTTTTCATTCGAGATGCAAGAGTTAATTGGATTCTGATTTTAACAGTTAGTATTTTTTCGCTGCGATGTTTACAAAGATACTTGTTAGTCACTGAGTGATGTTCGATGCGTTTTACCTTATCGTTCACAACACGTGGAGATTAGTAATGAGTAAAAGGTTTCTCGGTCAGAAATATCACTAATTTGTCTTTTATTCAGTTTATATAGTAAATAATAAAGGAGAACGTCCAAATACCGGCTAGAGTCCAAATACCGGCAGTAGGTGTTCTGAGAACGGAGCGCAACGCAGCTTAGCGGTGATAGGCAGACATTTAATTGAGAGAAAAGGGGCGCAAACAGTACGTCGCTGAAAAGTTTGTCTCATTTACAAACAATAAGAGCAAAACTGTCGACACGACGAAATCTGGGATATCAAAAGCTTTTCAGGTATGTGTTTCTCTTCTTCTTCTTCTGTTTTTTAAAAATACTGATCGTATATGGGTCTGAATTCACGATTAAAATGCTTTCTAGACATATTTAGCTCCCAAATGCCGCACGCATATTCTTGGTATTTTACTAAATGAATGAGTAATACCGGTGTTAACTTAAACATAGAACAGGTCCAAATACAGGTCATCCGACCACCCTAAATGCTGGCTAGCCGGTATTTGGACCTTTCTGGATTTGCGCCACGTGAAGGTGGAGGGGGGTGAGGGATAAATTAATTTATGATATCAGGGACACTTTATTGCTGTAAAAAAACAACCACGGCCGCAAGTCTTCACGCTGTAAAAAAAATTCGGAAACGTTACTCCATGTAATGGGGTAACAAAGTGGCCCAGTAAATGGAGTAATAATTCCGTATATTTTGGAAAAAATATTTAGTAACGTTTCCGCATATTTCGGAAAAGTATTTAGTAACGTTTGCGTATATTTCGGAAATATTTCTGCCTGTTTCGGAAACGTTTTTGTATATTTCGGAAACGTTTCCGCATATTTCAGACTGTTTGTGTGTATACATTGGAAATGTATCTGCATATTTCGGAAATTTTTGTGCATATATTGGGAAAATTTCCGTGATTTTCGGAAATGTTTCTGTGTATTTCTGTGTCATAAATTTCTTTTATTTAGGAGAACGATACACTTTTTAAAAAGAGTTAATATTACCTGATTTAATTTTATTGCATAATAATATTAAATTCGCAGTTAATCTTTTGTTGCACATACAAAATTAAATAATTCGTTTGATTAGTTCCTTTATACTCTTGTTCCAGGAATCTATAATAAATATTAGATATTTGATTGATGAAAAATAATGTAGTACTAGTATTAATGAAGTACAAGCACCGTTTATACGTCTTTCTCATCTTTTCGTTTTGAGATTGGTCCCAATTCATAACTTTTCTAATGCTGAAATGTATCGTTTATATGAGAGAAGAAATTCATAGCTTCACTTATACTATACGTTTTTACCTCATTTTTTATGAATCAGATATTTGCAAATGAATATCATTTTATTTATAGATCTATAAACAATTCTTTTTAGGGTTTCGTTCATCTCACGAAACCCTATCACTCCCGCTCCGTTGTCTGTCTGTCACAGAGCTATTCTCAGAAACTACGTAACTTACAGAGTTGAAACTTTGTATATATAGCTGAATATCAGCTATAAAGAGCTCAAAATATTAAAAATTGAAAAATTCGTATTATTTTAATAAATAGAGATAAAAAACCAAAGTTATCTCAGCTCTTCTCAAGTTATACGAATAAAATAATTCTTTTAAATGAATATATTTAGAAGCATGATAATTGTAAAACACTATATTAAAAATATTTACAAATAGACAAAACATTTAAAAAAATATATCAATTTATAAGTATACAATTCGTGAAAATAAAATAATTATCACCGATATGAAATATTTTGGAATAGTATTTATCTACTTACAAGATAAAAAATAAATTATTGAAAGGTATTACTAAAATGTATCTATTTATAAGTATAGGGAAATTAAAAATTTTCAAAATGTATCTCTTTAGAGGATGGAACTAATGAGGCTGCATTTTAAAAAAGAATTTTTTTATAGATTTATAAATCAATTTTTCAATGATATATATTTACAAATATGTGATTCATAAACAGCGATAAAAAAATGCATATAATATGAAATTCTTCTGTCGTATAAGCGGAACAATCATTACAAAAGTTAGATCACGGACAGATGGCAGCCAGACAGACAGACAAACCGAATTCATTAACACTTTTAAACATTGTTGGAAGGTTTTAAAAAGCATAATCGGTGCTATCAGTGGTGGGATAGTGGGGGTTCAACGGCCACAGGCGCAGCCGCAGCTGAGCAACCAAGCAACCGATAGTACATTGTTCAGAATCAACCCTCTTTTTCTTGCAATAATCTTTTCATCTCATTTTGTTGGTACATCTGATATTTTATTAAAAAGGTTTGTGTGTAAGAGTATGTTTTAAAAAGCATATATGTCTTATAGTTATTATAAATAGTTCTCTTTGTGTGTGTGTATGTATGTGTGTAACAAATAGTTCTCTTTATGTGTGTATGTATGTGTCTGTGTGTGACAAATAGTTCTCCTTATGTGTGCATGTATATATATGTGTGTGTGTGTGTGTGTGTGTGTGTGTGTGTGTGTGTGTGTGTGTGTGTGTGTATGTATGTGCACGTGACAAATAGATCTCTTTGTGTGTGTGTATGACTATCTGATTATTTATGAAAGTTTTACAAAAAATTTTCATGTTTTTATAAAGAAAAAAATATGCGGTAGTTAAAAAGTTTCACATATTAAAAAAAAAAAAATCTTTTAGAAAAAGTTTTGCATTACTTTAAAAAAAAAAATTATTTTATCTTAACAAAAAAAAAAAAGTTTCACTATAGTTAAAAAAAGTTTTCACTCATTTTCGATTTAACTACAACAAAAGTTTGTGTATAAAGATAACGTTTCACTAGTAAGGTTTAAAAAAAGTACTCAATAATAAAATCAACAATTTTTATTATAACAAAATAATTTACAGAAAGGTATTTACAGATCAAAATATACATCGCGATTTTGCGTTAGCAATACAAATCAACATTTTCTTCTTTATTACAAACGGTATTAATGTCATAATGGCCATATGCTAAACTGCTTATTCCATCATCCAATAAGTAACGCTTGTCGTCAAAGGGACTTAAGCTAATTTTATTTTGAGTTATTGTATATAGGCGATGGTCATCTTGGGCAATTCTTACCTGTTTCTCCATACTTGTTTTTTGTTGTTGGAGGCATCCCAAGTAGTCTTCATGTTTAATTTTCTGCCGAACAATCTGCGTAGATACGCCTTTTGCACGCTTCTTTTCATCTTTAACAGATTTTAGAGAATACATTTTTGATTTCAGTCCGACAAACTCAAGGGCTAATTCACCATTAAGTTCATCCTTAAACTTTCCGAGCGTCTTCTTATTATCCTCAGAGTATAGACGATGGGATTTCGGGTATTCAGAAAAGTCAAACAACTCACGATGCTGCTCCAGATCCTTATAAATATTATTGGTTTGAATATGATACGTTAGGGAATCTGTATCCGTAAAGAGTAAAACTGCACGATCTTTGTATGTTTTCTTTATAAAATTGTAATGGAAATCATACATACAAAGTTTAGATAGTTCGAGTATAGAAAATCCAACATAGATGGGTCGGTTCATATGTATGCTAGTTTTTAATCTCTCAACAGCAGTCAAGTCTTCATCATAAGTTTTAAACGATTTAAAAGTAGGCGATGCTACTAATTTTTTGGCTCTTTTTTCACCGTTACAAAGCACAATATTTCTTCTTTTTCGTAGATTTTCCATGGTTTTACCAAAAACAGAATTGTTCATTAACTTAAAAAAGTCTTTCTCAAAAGAAGATTTTGCTTCTTTCCTTTTTTCGGTGTTGAAATTAATATATTTCTGCAACCATGGTCCCTGTTTAAATTTTAAAGCTTTATGCACAGCTGTAATTTTTAAACCAAGTTCTAAATAAAATTTGAGATTACGATAATGGGTTATATAATTTCGTTTATTATTTAAATTTGGTATAAGTTTAGGAGTTCCGACGAATTTTCTATTGTTGAGTAAGCTTCTTGCATGAGAAGATAGCATCTGATCCTCTACAGTTACTCTCTCAGGGGCGACAGGGTATTCATTATGCAAAGGATGTAAATGTTTCGGGTATTCCAAGTCTACCTCGAAAAGATACCCAATTTCGGAACTATCAGATAAAGATAGAACCCACTCTTCTGTCATATGACTTGTTTCACACCATTCAAAACCGCCGTAGGGTAAAAATTGGCTCATAGCCCACCCGTATAAGTTATTGGCATCCCAATACATAATGTAGCTGGGTGCCTCATTTTTCTTATAATCGGGCGTACCAGGGATGTTTGCTCGGGCATATCTTTTACTTATCATGCTAATGCCGCCTCTTATTCCATTTTCAACCATAAGCAACATATCTATATCACTGAGTAACTCTAAAGGTGTATCAGACATCTTCAAACAAGCCTGCCATGCTAGCCCAGGTGCTGTAAACAGGTGAGCAGGGTCAATTTCATAATACTGCTGACATAATTTCCTAAAGTTTTGAAACACGTCAGCAAGTAGTAGAACATCTGTCTTCACATAAAGGTTGTGATAATCACCAAGAGTCTTGATATCAAATGTTTTCCATACATTCTGGGCGTGTTGGTATTCCTTTTCACTTATAGGCTCATTGGTTAAACTATTAAAAAAGGCAGAAGGCGGAGGAAGCTGCTTCTCAGTAAATTTTTCAAAGCAAGTAAAATAATCATAGGGGTAAACCCCTTTCCGTATAAGTAAAGATAAATTATTATTTCGGGGGAAATTTTCTTCAAGAATAGTGAATTGATCAGGTTGAAGGTTTTTAACAAGTTTTTCCAATGACGTAGGCAAAAATTGGAAAGAGTCTATAAACACCATCTGAATATAAGATGTAGGCTTTCTGATTTTAAAGGTGATATAGTTTTCCATAGAAGTAGCAATAACATCGATTTCATGATCTTTGAATTTTCCAAGCTTTGTCATAATATGATGGCCATCGTAGTTTTTCAAGTTATGGAATATAACAGGAATTGTTTTACACTGCTTATAGTTCAAGTTGCATTCCACATGTGCAGCTCCTCTGTATGCACCTGACAGGTGATCATGGTCACGTGTACGTTTCTCATCTAAAGTTTTCTTACAAATATGACAAAACTCTGCTTCTCGAAATGCCTTTTCTTCCTTGGGAGAAAGCTTCATAGGTTTAACATTTAGTAACTTTTGACCTAAAATTTCCTTCTCTTGCATCATTCGGTTTAAAAAATGATCAACACAGTTTCTACCCCGATATACCTGTGCTTTCTTCACACACGTTCCATCGGGTCCAATAACCACATAGGCATAACCACATGGCAAGTGATAGGTTGTTTTCTCGGTATAGGATGCTTTAGAAGAGGGAGGGGCTGATGAAATAGGTATAAGTAGACTCTCAAAATCCGCATAAATCGTATAGGCAACAGGATGTTGTAAACGAATACCTGTAAACTTTAATATATTATCATTTTCACTAGGCATCTTTATAGCTTGTGCAACATGTTGAGAACAATATTCATTATGCTTATCCAATAGATCTTGTCTTGAAAATCGATGTAAACATCGATAACAATAATAGCCAGCGGCTCTATGTTTGGTAAGATCACCTAAAAGTCTTGAAAAACTTCTTATCAAACAATAGTGTTGTTTTTCACCGTCACCAACCAATAACAAATTAATCACGTCTTGATCTTTCTTTTCAGATATATACAGGGGACAAACTTCGTCCTCTTCATAACCAAACACATTAACCCGTAAATTGTTGAGTTGTTCAATAACAGGTATCTTCTGAAGAGGTTCTACACTACCTAATTTAATATCATGCTCAAAAGGTCGATAATGTGAAACACGTTCAGGTTTTTTTGTATAATCTAAGTTCAGTTTAAAAGCCAAAAGACACCATACTAAACATTTGTTATCTTCGTTTTTTATATTCAGCACTGCTTTTTTATCATCGAGTTTTTTAGACAAAGGAATATAGGAACTCGCAGCGAGGGGGTGATATTTAGCAATCTTGAGTTCTAAATGAAGAATTTTTCTAAGTTTCCAGCCAGAACCTCTTTGTACAAATTCTTCAAAGGATTTAATAATCTTCGAAAATCCTTCCTCAATATGTTGTGAGATAGTATCTTCTATAAGTTCGGTCATACACGAACATCGAAAATAACATTGAATTTCTTCAAACTCCTCATTATCAGTTAAACGTTCAAGTGCTATTTTTTCTACCATATACCATTTAATTGCACCTTTTTCATGAAAATCACTTATTAAACGTTCTTGTATTTCAGTTTGTACATGTCTATGAAATACCTCTAAATCATTTTCCTCACGTTCATCAGGATGCAAAATCACTGTTTTAAACACATTAAGCGCATCAGAATACTTTATGTTTTTCGACTTTGCATTAGATGAGCTCATTTTACGTTTTACACTCACAAGAGGTGTGCGGGGGTGTTGAGTGCGTACATGTTGTCTCAGTTCAAATTTTCTTCCAAACACTTTATCGCAATCAATACAAGGAAATGTTGAATTCCGATGTGATTGCAAATGATGCTTCAAATTATCCTTACGTGTAAAAACTTGATCACATTCATCACACTTAAATGTAGACTGTCCATAGGCATTATGGATTTTCAGGTGTCTAATCAAGTCCGATTTCCTTCTAAAACACTTTCCGCAAGTTTCACAGATAAACGACTTTTCATTAAGATGAATCTTAGCATGTTGATGCAAATTAAAATATGTTGAAAAAACTTTGTCACAAGTGAGACAAACATGCTTTTTTTCCACATTCGTAGGAGTCACAGTCTTTAAAGAAACATCCTCTTCAACTTGCTGATTAAAATTGGAAGAACTTTGAGATATAGTATCTTTTTCTGTAAGAACTTCAGAGAATCCATCATGCTGTAACAATCCAACACTATCATGTGTTTTTAAATGTCTTCGTAAGTTTGATCTTCGTCCAAAAGGCTTCTGACAAATATTGCAAGTATATAATTTCTCCCCAGAATGAATTTTCATATGTTGGTTCAGATTAGAAGTGTTCGAAAAATCTTTACCGCAGGTAAAACAGCTAAACATCTTCTTAGCAGATACAGAATCTCCCACAATCCGGGTTTCATCAATAGGCATATCAACATCCATAATAAAAATCAATAAAAAAACTTTAACTCTTAAAAGCAAACAACAATCTTCTGAAACGATTCGCACGGATAAAAAGCGGGAGCAATTTAAAACACGTTTAACCACTAGCGATAGGAATCATCAAATGATGAAAATCCTAATTTTCCCCCGTCTATTTATACCGACCCGAAGGAAAAGTTGAGTTGTAGTATTGCTTGATATGATTGTTATCGAAACGCGTCATACGATTTCGGGGCCTGTAAGTTTCTTTCCCCTCTTTATAATATAGCATAATTAAACAGATAAACCCGAATGTATACAAATTTAAATTCGTAAATTATATTATATCACAAAATATAAAAAATCCTACAAAATAAAAATAGAATTTAGCACTTACCCCAAAAACACATCCACTTTAGTTGTTAGTCTTCACTTAACTAATTTTTCTTCCTTATCTTTAGTAGGGGGCGCTGCCATCGCCGCGAGAGGCACTGCCCGTCCTCCGGTGTGTGACGTCATTTCCGGTTTGAGATAAGAATAAACCTTAAATACACGTGCTTAGTCATTCTTCCCTCGGTCTTACTCGCTAGTAGTTGTCAGTTTCTTGTTTAGACGTGTTGGGTGACGTCATTACGTGTTTGCGATAAGAACAAGGTCACCCCTTATCAACAGGTAAACAGCTGCAGTGACGTCATAGGTGTTATGACATAGCTGATAACGGTAAGATTAGCTGATAAAAATTTGTACTAATCATCTATTTCTCTTCAAGTCATTGCATGAGACGGTTGGGCTCCAACAGCTGTACATAAGGTAAGAGTAATTTATATATTATAATAGGATTTTAAATTAATTTAGTAGATGTTACAATTTGATATTTAAAAAATTTCATGTTAAACGATATGATTATATGTTGTTCATCATACTAAATCCACAAATTTTAATTCGAAAGAAATATTATTAAAATTATAATCTAAAATAAATTAGCGAAAATGCATAACAAATCTCAACAAAAAGAAGCTAATTATAAAAGGAAATGTACAAAGTTTATAAATTTACACATGTGTTAAACGCGTTTACAAACCTTATCATAGGCAAAAGTCTAATTCCACCAGACTATTTGTTATAAGTTTAACTATAAGTCAACATGTTAGATATTTGTGAAAAGGAATCTTATGATTTTTAATTTTCCAAGTTCAGTTTCAATCATATTGTAAAAGGATAATTCAAACTTTGAGATTATCTATAGTAAAATACTTAAATTAAAATGTATTTTTGATAGTTTAATATTTATAAACTACAACTTTGACTACTTTTTAAAATGTTTGCCTGATAGAAAACTGTGATAACATGTCTATGTTTGAATTTTTCTGATAACATGCCAATGCCTGAATTTTTCTGACAACTTGTCTGTGTTTGAATTTTTCTGATAACATGTCTGTGCTTGAATTTTTTGCTAACATGTCTGTGTTTAAATTTTTCTTATAACATGTCTATGTTTAATTTTTCTCTTCTTTTGAAATGTATAAACTTTTACTATACGTGTCTTTCGATTTCATTGAAGAAAAAAGTGATCGATCAACTTCATCAAACCATTTTAATGTTAATATTTTTAAACGAATACGATAATCAGATAAAAATATATGTAGCTAATTCATATTATTCCACTAAACATTGCAAAACAATAAAACACTTACAAAAATTTTATACTTCAACATTCAAAAATTGCCAATATGCACATCCTAATACTAAAAAACAATCCTTATCTTGGAGTATTTCCTGTAACAAAATCTAAAAATTTCATATCAACAAGACCCAAGTTAAAAACTTTACCTCTGAACCTAATACCAATTTTTAATCTCAGAATGATAAAACTCAGAATTTTTTTTAGAAAGTTACTTCTAAAACATCTCATAGATGGCGCTGTTGAAAAAATCAACTCAAAGTTGTTTAAAAAACATTAATAAAATAAATCTAACTTTAAACTATCATCAAACTCCCCAAAAATCACTTTCAGTTAGAAATATTTAAAAAATAATTGTTAATTCTAAAACCGCTCACAGAGGGCGTTGCTGAAAAAAATCATTTCGAAACTTGTTTAAAATACATTAAAAAACTAAATCTAACTTTAATCTATCATCAAACTCCAGAAAAATCGCTTTCAATTAGAAATATTTTAAAATAATTAAAACTTCTAAAACCGTTCATAGGGGGCGCTGCTGTGAAAAAATCATTTCGAAACTTGTAAAAAATTAATCCAAAACTTATTTAAAACACTTTTACAAAAAAATTGACCAAAATACCGATAAACATTAAGTAGATAATAATTAGGGGTTCTGCGCCAGCGGCGTACGCGGCGTAGGCTCAAGGTTGAAGGAAGGTCACTGGAAGTGGCAGGTGTGGACACCGGATGTAGCAGGTGCTGATAACAGACATGTTGGAACAGGAAGTGGGGCATGTTTAGACAGGAAGTGATTCCGGAAGTAAGACCGGAAACGCGATGGAAGTGGAAGCCGGAAGTTCCAGCTTCGACTTCCTGTCGTATTTCCGGTCTTACTTCCGGAATCACTTCCTGTCTAAACATGCCCCACTTCCTGTTCCAACATGTCTATTATCAGCACCTGCTACATCCGGTGTCCACACCTGCCACTTCCTATAACCTTCATTCCACTTGCGACGCACCTTATTTATTATCTACTTGATGTTTATCGGTATTTTGGTCAATTTTTTTGTAAAAGTGTTTTAAATAAGTTTTGGATTAATTTTTTACAAGTTTCGAAATGATTTTTTCACAGCAGCGCCCCCTATGAACGGTTTTAGAAGTTTTAATTATTTTAAAATATTTCTAATTGAAAGCGATTTTTCTGGAGTTTGATGATAGATTAAAGTTAGATTTAGTTTTTTAATGTATTTTAAACAAGTTTCGAAATGATTTTTTTCAGCAACGCCCTCTGTGAGCGGTTTTAGAATTAACAATTATTTTTTAAATATTTCTAACTGAAAGTGATTTTTGGGGAGTTTGATGATAGTTTAAAGTTAGATTTATTTTATTAATGTTTTTTAAACAACTTTGAGTTGATTTTTTCAACAGCGCCATCTATGAGATGTTTTAGAAGTAACTTTCTAAAAAAAATTCTGAGTTTTATCATTCTGAGATTAAAAATTGGTATTAGGTTCAGAGGTAAAGTTTTTAACTTGGGTCTTGTTGATATGAAATTTTTAGATTTTGTTACAGGAAATACTCCAAGATAAGGATTGTTTTTTAGTATTAGGATGTGCATATTGGCAATTTTTGAATGTTGAAGTATAAAATTTTTGTAAGTGTTTTATTGTTTTGCAATGTTTAGTGGAATAATATGAATTAGCTACATATATTTTTATCTGATTATCGTATTCGTTTAAAAATATTAACATTAAAATGGTTTGATGAAGTTGATCGATCACTTTTTTCTTCAATGAAATCGAAAGACACGTATAGTAAAAGTTTATACATTTCAAAAGAAGAGAAAAATTAAACATAGACATGTTATAAGAAAAATTTAAACACAGACATGTTAGCAAAAAATTCAAGCACAGACATGTTATCAGAAAAATTCAAACACAGACAAGTTGTCAGAAAAATTCAGGCATTGGCATGTTATCAGAAAAATTCAAACATAGACATGTTATCACAGTTTTCTATCAGGCAAACATTTTAAAAAGTAGTCAAAGTTGTAGTTTATAAATATTAAACTATCAAAAATACATTTTAATTTAAGTATTTTACTATAGATAATCTCAAAGTTTGAATTATCCTTTTACAATATGATTGAAACTGAACTTGGAAAATTAAAAATCATAAGATTCCTTTTCACAAATATCTAACATGTTGACTTATAGTTAAACTTATAACAAATAGTCTGGTGGAATTAGACTTTTGCCTATGATAAGGTTTGTAAACGCGTTTAACACATGTGTAAATTTATAAACTTTGTACATTTCCTTTTATAATTAGCTTCTTTTTGTTGAGATTTGTTATGCATTTTCGCTAATTTATTTTAGATTATAATTTTAATAATATTTCTTTCGAATTAAAATTTGTGGATTTAGTATGATGAACAACATATAATCATATCGTTTAACATGAAATTTTTTAAATATCAAATTGTAACATCTACTAAATTAATTTAAAATCCTATTATAATATATAAATTACTCTTACCTTATGTACAGCTGTTGGAGCCCAACCGTCTCATGCAATGACTTGAAGAGAAATAGATGATTAGTACAAATTTTTATCAGCTAATCTTACCGTTATCAGCTATGTCATAACACCTATGACGTCACTGCAGCTGTTTACCTGTTGATAAGGGGTGACCTTGTTCTTATCGCAAACACGTAATGACGTCACCCAACACGTCTAAACAAGAAACTGACAACTACTAGCGAGTAAGACCGAGGGAAGAATGACTAAGCACGTGTATTTAAGGTTTATTCTTATCTCAAACCGGAAATGACGTCACACACCGGAGGACGGGCAGTGCCTCTCGCGGCGATGGCAGCGCCCCCTACTAAAGATAAGGAAGAAAAATTAGTTAAGTGAAGACTAACAACTAAAGTGGATGTGTTTTTGGGGTAAGTGCTAAATTCTATTTTTATTTTGTAGGATTTTTTATATTTTGTGATATAATATAATTTACGAATTTAAATTTGTATACATTCGGGTTTATCTGTTTAATTATGCTATATTATAAAGAGGGGAAAGAAACTTACAGGCCCCGAAATCGTATGACGCGTTTCGATAACAATCATATCAAGCAATACTACAACTCAACTTTTCCTTCGGGTCGGTATAAATAGACGGGGGAAAATTAGGATTTTCATCATTTGATGATTCCTATCGCTAGTGGTTAAACGTGTTTTAAATTGCTCCCGCTTTTTATCCGTGCGAATCGTTTCAGAAGATTGTTGTTTGCTTTTAAGAGTTAAAGTTTTTTTATTGATTTTTATTATGGATGTTGATATGCCTATTGATGAAACCCGGATTGTGGGAGATTCTGTATCTGCTAAGAAGATGTTTAGCTGTTTTACCTGCGGTAAAGATTTTTCGAACACTTCTAATCTGAACCAACATATGAAAATTCATTCTGGGGAGAAATTATATACTTGCAATATTTGTCAGAAGCCTTTTGGACGAAGATCAAACTTACGAAGACATTTAAAAACACATGATAGTGTTGGATTGTTACAGCATGATGGATTCTCTGAAGTTCTTACAGAAAAAGATACTATATCTCAAAGTTCTTCCAATTTTAATCAGCAAGTTGAAGAGGATGTTTCTTTAAAGACTGTGACTCCTACGAATGTGGAAAAAAAGCATGTTTGTCTCACTTGTGACAAAGTTTTTTCAACATATTTTAATTTGCATCAACATGCTAAGATTCATCTTAATGAAAAGTCGTTTATCTGTGAAACTTGCGGAAAGTGTTTTAGAAGGAAATCGGACTTGATTAGACACCTGAAAATCCATAATGCCTATGGACAGTCTACATTTAAGTGTGATGAATGTGATCAAGTTTTTACACGTAAGGATAATTTGAAGCATCATTTGCAATCACATCGGAATTCAACATTTCCTTGTATTGATTGCGATAAAGTGTTTGGAAGAAAATTTGAACTGAGACAACATGTACGCACTCAACACCCCCGCACACCTCTTGTGAGTGTAAAACGTAAAATGAGCTCATCTAATGCAAAGTCGAAAAACATAAAGTATTCTGATGCGCTTAATGTGTTTAAAACAGTGATTTTGCATCCTGATGAACGTGAGGAAAATGATTTAGAGGTATTTCATAGACATGTACAAACTGAAATACAAGAACGTTTAATAAGTGATTTTCATGAAAAAGGTGCAATTAAATGGTATATGGTAGAAAAAATAGCACTTGAACGTTTAACTGATAATGAGGAGTTTGAAGAAATTCAATGTTATTTTCGATGTTCGTGTATGACCGAACTTATAGAAGATACTATCTCACAACATATTGAGGAAGGATTTTCGAAGATTATTAAATCCTTTGAAGAATTTGTACAAAGAGGTTCTGGCTGGAAACTTAGAAAAATTCTTCATTTAGAACTCAAGATTGCTAAATATCACCCCCTCGCTGCGAGTTCCTATATTCCTTTGTCTAAAAAACTCGATGATAAAAAAGCAGTGCTGAATATAAAAAACGAAGATAACAAATGTTTAGTATGGTGTCTTTTGACTTTTAAACTGAACTTAGATTATACAAAAAAACCTGAACGTGTTTCACATTATCGACCTTTTGAGCATGATATTAAATTAGGTAGTGTAGAATGCCCTGTACCTCTTCAGAAGATACCTGTTATTGAACAACTCAACAATTTACGGGTTAATGTGTTTGGTTATGAAGAGGACGAAGTTTGTCCCCTGTATATATCTGAAAAGAAAGATCAAGACGTGATTAATTTGTTATTGGTTGGTGACGGTGAAAAACAACACTATTGTTTGATAAGAAGTTTTTCAAGACTTTTAGGTGATCTTACCAAACATAGAGCCGCTGGCTATTATTGTTATCGATGTTTACATCGATTTTCAAGACAAGATCTATTGGATAAGCATAATGAATATTGTTCTCAACATGTTGCACAAGCTATAAAGATGCCTAGTGAAAATGATAATATATTAAAGTTTACAGGTATTCGTTTACAACATCCTGTTGCCTATACGATTTATGCGGATTTTGAGAGTCTACTTATACCTATTTCATCAGCCCCTCCCTCTTCTAAAGCATCCTATACCGAGAAAACAACCTATCACTTGCCATGTGGTTATGCCTATGTGGTTATTGGACCCGATGGAACGTGTGTGAAGAAAGCACAGGTATATCGGGGTAGAAACTGTGTTGATCATTTTTTAAACCGAATGATGCAAGAGAAGGAAATTTTAGGTCAAAAGTTACTAAATGTTAAACCTATGAAGCTTTCTCCCAAGGAAGAAAAGGCATTTCGAGAAGCAGAGTTTTGTCATATTTGTAAGAAAACTTTAGATGAGAAACGTACACGTGACCATGATCACCTGTCAGGTGCATACAGAGGAGCTGCACATGTGGAATGCAACTTGAACTATAAGCAGTGTAAAACAATTCCTGTTATATTCCATAACTTGAAAAACTACGATGGCCATCATATTATGACAAAGCTTGGAAAATTCAAAGATCATGAAATCGATGTTATTGCTACTTCTATGGAAAACTATATCACCTTTAAAATCAGAAAGCCTACATCTTATATTCAGATGGTGTTTATAGACTCTTTCCAATTTTTGCCTACGTCATTGGAAAAACTTGTTAAAAACCTTCAACCTGATCAATTCACTATTCTTGAAGAAAATTTCCCCCGAAATAATAATTTATCTTTACTTATACGGAAAGGGGTTTACCCCTATGATTATTTTACTTGCTTTGAAAAATTTACTGAGAAGCAGCTTCCTCCGCCTTCTGCCTTTTTTAATAGTTTAACCAATGAGCCTATAAGTGAAAAGGAATACCAACACGCCCAGAATGTATGGAAAACATTTGATATCAAGACTCTTGGTGATTATCACAACCTTTATGTGAAGACAGATGTTCTACTACTTGCTGACGTGTTTCAAAACTTTAGGAAATTATGTCAGCAGTATTATGAAATTGACCCTGCTCACCTGTTTACAGCACCTGGGCTAGCATGGCAGGCTTGTTTGAAGATGTCTGATACACCTTTAGAGTTACTCAGTGATATAGATATGTTGCTTATGGTTGAAAATGGAATAAGAGGCGGCATTAGCATGATAAGTAAAAGATATGCCCGAGCAAACATCCCTGGTACGCCCGATTATAAGAAAAATGAGGCACCCAGCTACATTATGTATTGGGATGCCAATAACTTATACGGGTGGGCTATGAGCCAATTTTTACCCTACGGCGGTTTTGAATGGTGTGAAACAAGTCATATGACAGAAGAGTGGGTTCTATCTTTATCTGATAGTTCCGAAATTGGGTATCTTTTCGAGGTAGACTTGGAATACCCGAAACATTTACATCCTTTGCATAATGAATACCCTGTCGCCCCTGAGAGAGTAACTGTAGAGGATCAGATGCTATCTTCTCATGCAAGAAGCTTACTCAACAATAGAAAATTCGTCGGAACTCCTAAACTTATACCAAATTTAAATAATAAACGAAATTATATAACCCATTATCGTAATCTCAAATTTTATTTAGAACTTGGTTTAAAAATTACAGCTGTGCATAAAGCTTTAAAATTTAAACAGGGACCATGGTTGCAGAAATATATTAATTTCAACACCGAAAAAAGGAAAGAAGCAAAATCTTCTTTTGAGAAAGACTTTTTTAAGTTAATGAACAATTCTGTTTTTGGTAAAACCATGGAAAATCTACGAAAAAGAAGAAATATTGTGCTTTGTAACGGTGAAAAAAGAGCCAAAAAATTAGTAGCATCGCCTACTTTTAAATCGTTTAAAACTTATGATGAAGACTTGACTGCTGTTGAGAGATTAAAAACTAGCATACATATGAACCGACCCATCTATGTTGGATTTTCTATACTCGAACTATCTAAACTTTGTATGTATGATTTCCATTACAATTTTATAAAGAAAACATACAAAGATCGTGCAGTTTTACTCTTTACGGATGCAGATTCCCTAACGTATCATATTCAAACCAATAATATTTATAAGGATCTGGAGCAGCATCGTGAGTTGTTTGACTTTTCTGAATACCCGAAATCCCATCGTCTATACTCTGAGGATAATAAGAAGACGCTCGGAAAGTTTAAGGATGAACTTAATGGTGAATTAGCCCTTGAGTTTGTCGGACTGAAATCAAAAATGTATTCTCTAAAATCTGTTAAAGATGAAAAGAAGCGTGCAAAAGGCGTATCTACGCAGATTGTTCGGCAGAAAATTAAACATGAAGACTACTTGGGATGCCTCCAACAACAAAAAACAAGTATGGAGAAACAGGTAAGAATTGCCCAAGATGACCATCGCCTATATACATTAACTCAAAATAAAATTAGCTTAAGTCCCTTTGACGACAAGCGTTACTTATTGGATGATGGAATAAGCAGTTTAGCATATGGCCATTATGACATTAATACCGTTTGTAATAAAGAAGAAAATGTTGATTTGTATTGCTAACGCAAAATCGCGATGTATATTTTGATCTGTAAATACCTTTCTGTAAATTATTTTGTTATAATAAAAATTGTTGATTTTATTATTGAGTACTTTTTTTAAACCTTACTAGTGAAACGTTATCTTTATACACAAACTTTTGTTGTAGTTAAATCGAAAATGAGTGAAAACTTTTTTTAACTATAGTGAAACTTTTTTTTTTTTGTTTAGATAAAATAAATTTTTTTTTTAAAGTAATGCAAAACTTTTTCTAAAAGATTTTTTTTTTTTTAATATGTGAAACTTTTTAACTACCGCATATTTTTTTTCTTTATAAAAACATGAAAATTTTTTGTAAAACTTTCATAAATAATCAGATAGTCATACACACACACAAAGAGATCTATTTGTCACGTGCACATACATACACACACACACACACACACACACACACACACACACACACATATATACATACACACATAAGGAGAACTATTTGTCACACACAGACACATACATACACACATAAAGAGAACTATTTGTTACACACATACATACACACACACAAAGAGAACTATTTATAATAACTATAAGACATATATGCTTTTTAAAACATACTCTTACACACAAACCTTTTTAATAAAATATCAGATGTACCAACAAAATGAGATGAAAAGATTATTGCAAGAAAAAGAGGGTTGATTCTGAACAATGTACTATCGGTTGCTTGGTTGCTCAGCTGCGGCTGCGCCTGTGGCCGTTGAACCCCCACTATCCCACTACTGCTATCTAAACTGTACTAATATTAGTACTACATTATTATTCCTTAATCAGATATCTAATGTCTATCATAAATTCATGGAACACGAGTGATAAAGAAACTATCGAATGAGTTATTTTACTTTGTATGTGCAATGAAACATTAACTGCAAATTTAATATTATTTGCAATAAAATTGAATCGGATAGTATTAATTATTTTTTAAAAAGCATACCGTTCTCTTAAATAAAATAAATTATAAAACAGAATTACTGGTCATTGAACTACGTTGCATCTGTATCTGTTATCGCTATGTCTTTCCTCTCAAGAACAATACAAATCATAAAAGGATGACATGTGTAGAAGGTCCGAGTAGATGAGCATGAGAAAATATTACTGTCAGTTTTCTGACTTTAACAGAACATATATTGTATATTTATAATTAATTTAATTAATTATATGTAATCATTATTATATATTACTGTATCCTGATATATATTTTTATTATTATTATTATTATTTGTAAAATTTCCGTATGTAATTGACATTGGAATTTCCCTGATCCTTTTATATATTTGGGGAATGTTCACGAGGTCTTTGTAAAAGTACTAATCCGGCTTTGGAAAGATACTACAATGGGATGCCTATCGAGCTGGAGTACAGGGAAAAATGCAAGGGTGGAATAGTCAAGAAGAAACGAGAATAATGCAGGGGTGGAATTTTCGAGATGTTTCAACAGATGTGGAAGCTCCGTGAATGAAGAATGACAGCCCCGTTGATTTGTAGTGTGACCTGGAGAGCGAGAGTGGGTCACTCGTGGAGGTGCAGCTGAGAGGGTAGGACGCCACAGTAGCTGGTGTGCCGTGAAGAATGTAGAGGGTGTCTCGTTGATGTGTAGCGGAGAGCGTAGGACGCGAGAGTCGCAGTGCAGAGTTAAGAGCGCAGAGGAGTGTATTGAATTGTTAAGAGAATTTGCATCGGACAGTTTGGTCCAGAATAAATTAAATTACTACGGAAATTACTACGGAAATAGACGGAATGGCATGTACGAATAGTGCATATGAAATCTAGTAAAACTTGCGATCGGGGAGATTGCCAGTCAACAGTCACATACGGCAAGTGACCATTAAGCTGTATTAACTATTAATAACTATAACACTGTAACATTTTTCTTGCAAAATTATTTAATCAATAAATTATTAATTAGTTATTTATCTGAGAACTTCTTTCCCAACGTGTCCGGCATCACTTTAATACCGGTGGTGGCAGCAAAATACTATAAAACTAAGGTATCAATTCTAGGAGAATTATTACGATGACCAAACAAGGCAACGAAACCAGAACAATTACTTCATTTCGAATTCCATTAGCCGTTTTTAAACTTTACACTGAATGAGGGCAGCATTTCCAAATTTTTCAGTAGCCAACATTTTACACTACATATTCGGAAACTTTTCCGCTATGGAATGTAACGTTTCTGACTTTTTCACAGTATTCCCCGCTTCAAATATTTTTCTGAAAGTACGTGTTACTTTTCCGAATTAAACCGTGGAAAACCATTGAATTACACTAAATTTTCGGAAACCTTTCTGCAATAAAAATGACACATTTCATTTCATTTTTTTTTTTTTTTACAGTGCAGGAGCGACGGTGGTTCCCGGATAACCTCAAGTGCGTTGTTGGACGCTTCAAAATCTTCGCAATAAATAGGAAGAAAAAGAAAAACAAGTGGGTAAGTGGGATCGAAGATCGCACAAAGGATTTCGTTTAATATTCTTTCAAAACACTTTATCCTTTCTTTAACAAATCCAAATAAAGTTCATTTTCCAAATAAATAAATAAATAAATAAATAAATAAATAAAGTCACGTTTTTTATATTTATGAAGTAAAAATTTACCGGTCTATTTTTCTCGTTTTTTTTTTTTTTTCGAATATCTGAACCGGCCTGATAGCGAGCGAAGCCCGCTATTATACTCTGTCATAATAATATCTGTCATAAGGACTAAATGCGATATTAAAAATAAAAAAAAATCAACATCAAAATTAAACATGTTGTATAGAGACCTTCAAAATGTTAAAATATGCGAATATTTCCATAATCGGATATTTATCATGATTCAATACGTTCCTCAAATATATTTACTATTCTCTATTACTCATATTGATACTCTCTTTGTATTATTCTCAAACATTTGAAAAGTCCGTTAAACTTTCAATATGATGTCAGATTAATTTTCTTTTTAATTCTCTAATGACGTCATATTAAGCTGCTTTCTGTATTTACACATACTCATATACCTTATATTATTGAGAAATGTTCGAAAATTTCCATTTTATTACCAATATGACGTCATAGTAGTAATCTTTTTTAAATTGGTGAAACTTTTTATTTCATTTCCATTTTTCACGTGGAAATCTTTCAATACAGAATTAATTATTGTAGAAAGAATTTTATTGTGGATTTTTAATTGTTGGCAACTGTTATAACGAAAAATGTTTAAATTTAAAAAGAAAACGCTATTAGATTTTTGGTTTTTTATCTCTCCATATTAAAATAATATGATTTTTTCACATTTTATGATTTTGATCTTCATAGTAGGTATTCAGCTATAAGTACACAAAATTTCATGTCTGTAAGGTATATAGTTTCTTAAAACCGGCTGTATGGCGGACAGACAACGTAGCATGACTAATAGGGTTTCGTGAGATGAACGAAATCCTAAAAATGAATGAGGAAAAACTAAGTAAATACAGTCTGCGGGACTCTGGATTTGATGTCTTGAATGCGATATGTGATGGTCCCATAACGACTGCACAGACGCAAGGAATGATTACTATATTTGTGATTTTTGTAGATAAAGTAATCTACTCTGGAAGCAGCAAGCTCTTTTTTGTTTGCTTAACACGTTTAAAACAAAACTAAGAACTGACTGGAAAGAAGAATGTCAGAAAACTGTAAAAATCATTAAGATTTTTATAAATTTGACAAAAATGCTTGTTTATTAAAAATTCCACGATGATGTTTATGTACATTTTAAATGTTATTAATCAATAAAATTTATTAAATTTGTGTGATTCTTCTAGAAAAAAATTGAGGTAGCTTGTATTTAGACCTCATTTTCTAAACTCAAAATTTGCAGACCTTTAAATTTTTTCTTTTTGTAAATAGAACAAGAACGAAAAATCGTGCGTCAAGCATAGATTGTGAAACACTTTCCAACACAGCTAGAAAACTGTACCGAAACTTCACCGTTAAATAAGGTGAAAGAAGATATGTAAGTAAACAGTTTAGAAAACACATAACACATTGAAAAATATAGTTTTCGAAACTACCTTCCAGTGTCAAAAAAGTAGTCGAATTCTTTTGTGCAGCACTGTATATGCTATAAACTGTATAAAAACTTGCTGTTTGAGAAACAAGAACGTAGTCAAAGTTTCTTAAAGTGTTTTACAATCTTTTAAAAATCAATTTGAAAGAGAATTGAATTGCTATTGATGGGATATAAGGAGATATATTCTATTTGATTCTGAAGCCTATGTGCACGGCCAGTGTTAGCAACATAAAGAAGTCGCAGGTTATCCCTTGTCTATTCTTATTTTCTGTGCACGTGTGTATATTAAAAATGTGTACTATATTAAATACTTTATGCGATTTTTAAATTCACGATTGCAAATGCAAAAAAAAAAAAAAAAAAAAAAAAAAAATCAACATTCTTAATATTGCTCATTTTTTTCTAATAAAATATTCCATGCTCCAGTGCTAACAGTGACATTTTTGCCATTACAGTTAGCAATGTTTACAGTTCATCGCAATCGAAATTTATCAACCGATCGCTGATATAGAAGTATTGCAGAGCTCCTTATGTCTTTTCCCATAATTTGAATAATTATTAGTGGTGCAGTGAAATCGTTGTTTATGATGCAAAACGGTTCACTGCGCACAGGCATTAAACCAGGCTTTCCATTTAGCATTTCGATTAAAGAGTCACATATCGCCTCCAATCCTCTTTTTCAATTCTTCTCCATCATTTCATTAACGTTCCGCCGACACAACAATGCCATCATCCAGGCGTATCTCCATCTCATTGGTTGCCAGGAATCGTGCGTGACTCTCGGCTTTCAGAATTAGCCTTTATGATTAGTGTTAGGCCTCACTGCCTCAACAAATAATGCAGTTAATGACATACTAAAACCCTTTATTAATAACTTGGTTGGCTCAAAATTCTAACCAATGGTAGGTCCTGTCCTTTTTATGACCACGGCATCATAACTCTTGGGTTGATGATGCCCAGGATACACACCCACATTCTTCCCCCTACACTCTTAGTCTATTCATTTGGAAGAGTGCATAATATATATTCGCATGATAATAGCCATCACCGACTTAAATAAAACTTACATTATTACTTCATTGCATGTGATGAAGCAGATAAATAGATTGTTAAGGGAATACTCCATTTCAGTGGAATTCTTTTTGCGTTTTAACTCATAACTTTAATTCAAAATGATCATTTAGTCCTGTGATTACTGTGATTACTACTGTAATAAAGAAAAAAAACTGTGCTCTCTGGTATGTAAATGCATAGACAAATTAAAATGAACTATTTCTCAGATAATAATCAGGTTATGGAAATAAAAGTGATTATCACACGATAAGGCAAAACGGAAACTCAGAAAATGACAGCAAAATTAGCTGCCAGTTTGGTTGCCGTCCCTTTTTAGCGTAAAAAAATGCATGGATACTGCAAGTTTTAGCATAAAGTTACATTTTGCTATTAATTTACAGCAAAAAGTGCTGACAACCAAATTGATGGTAGATTTTCCTGGGATTTTCTCCGTCTTTTCTTAGAGTGTATACATATTTATACAAATCATTCAATTGCCACATACTTATGTATTCATCTTAGTTTAAAAATTTGCAATTGTTAAAACACTAATACTTACGCACTCGTTCAGTGCGATAAGAGAATTCTTTGTGACTGAAACGTTCTTTTTTCGATTCTTGATGCTTAATTCAAGCTCTCGTAATTGTAGTGGTTTCGAATGCACTTTAAATAGAAGTACCGATCTTTTCGGAACTTATGAGAGAACAAGGACGTGGTCATAAAACCACAATCTATCCAATTACTACTAATAAAGAAAGAAAACTGTGCTCTCTGGTATGTAAATGCATAGACAAATTAAAATGAATACTATTTCTCAGATAATAATCAGGTTATGGAAATAAAAGTGATTACCACACGACAAGGCAAAACGGAAACTCAGAAAATGACAGCAAAATTAGCTGCCAGTTTGGTTGCCGTCCCTTTTTAGCGAAAAAAAAAAATGCATGGATACAGCAAGTTTTAGCATAAAGTTACATTTTGCTATTAATTTACAGCAAAAAATGCTGGCAACCAAATTGATGGTAGATTTTTACTGTGATTTTCTCCGTCTTTTCTTACAGGGTATACCTATTTATACAAATCATTCAATTGCCATACTTATGCATTCATCTTAGTTTAAAAAATTGCAACTGTTAAAACACTAATACTCACGCGCTCGTTGAGTGCGGTTAGGGCATTCTTTGCGACTGAAACGTTCTTTGTTCGATCCCTGATGCTTAATTCAAGTTCCTGTAATTGTGGTGGTTTGGAAAATGCACTTTAAATAGAAGTACCAATCTTTTTGGAACTTATGAGAGAACGAAAATCGTGGTCATAAAACAACAATCTATCCAATTACAGTTCTGCATCCTGATTATGATGAACTTAATCTAATTGCGTTAATACTTTTTGTAAATGTTTCCTCTTATTACGTTAACGCTTACATAAAATTTTTATTAAAAAAAGTCCATCTATTTAGGGAAGTTAAACATTTTCATAAAGTGTATATGTATCTAATTACATATGGCACTCACGAGACTGCATTTTAAAAAAGAATTATTTCTAGATCTATAAATCAAATTTTCAAACATATTTATTTACAAATATATTATTAATTAAAAATGAGAAAAATAAATGTAGTATAAGCGAAATTATGCATTGCTTCTGTCATATAAACGATACATTCCATTATTACAAAAGTTGTGAATCGGAGCCTAATCTCAAAAATAAAAGATGATAAAAACGTATAAACAATGTTCTCTGAACTTCACTATATAGTCCTTACATTATTATTCATCAATTAAATGTCCAATATTTATTATATATTTATGGGACAAGAGTATAAAGAAACTATCGAACGAGTTATTTAATATTGTATGTGTGCAACAAAAAATTAACAGCAACTCGAATATTACTATAAAATAAAATACAATCGGATAATATTAATTCTATTCAAAAGTGTATCGTTTTCTTAAATAAAAGAAATTATGATACAGAAATACACCGAAACATTTCCGAAATATGCAGAAACATTTCCGAAACAAGCAGAAATGTTTCCGAAATATACGGAAACGTTACTAAATATTTTCCCGATCAATACAGAAACGTTACTAAATATTTTTCCGAAATATGAAGAAACGTTACCCCATTTACTGGGCCACGTTGCTGCCCCATTAGAGGAAGTAACGTTTCCGGATTTTTTTTCTTTTTTTTTTTTTTTTTTTTTTTTTTACAGTGTATATTTTGGCGTATAAAGTGCTCCGGCACATAACACGTTCCTACGATTTTAGACTGTATTTTTTTTTTTGGTATTTTCGCCACGTTACACGCACTCTCTTTTTTTGCAAAGAAAGAAATCTAACATGGGATATGTAGCATGAAAATACAGTAAATAGCATATAAAAGTATAATAACTAGTAAAAACATAAAGAAAATAAGCAAATCTCAAGGTGAGGACATGCGCGTGAAGCCAGCCTATCGGCTGGAATTGAATCCGCACAAAGCATTCGGAATTGTCCTCTCGTTCATTCAACTAATCACGTTTTCTTCTATTGTTCGTTAATATAGAAATCGCAATTCTTATGCTTAATTTTTAAGTTTTCATTCTTATATACTCTGCGTATAACGCGCATCTGTCAAATTTGACCAATTTTCTTGTTTCATAAGTGCATGTTATGCGGTAATCCAAAAAATCTACCCTTATTAAAATCCGTGCGCGTATATATCGTAACCTCAAAAACTCGGAAACCACAGTGCGCAGGGCTACGAAATTTGGCACACGGGTTGCTGGTTAGGGGGCTCATGCACGATTGGGGCAAAAAAAATCGAAAATTTTAAATAGAATTTTTTTAATTTTATGTTTTTGGCGAATTTTTTGCCTTTTTTTTAGATTTATCCCGTAATTGCGCGACTTTTCTAACCAGTTCTAAATGTTTACTGCAATGTGAGATATACATATTACGTACGCCACGTTGCAATACTAAGAAGCTGTAGTGGGTATTACGATAATTCTTTTACCTCGCATGCAAAGAATTAGAGATTATGTAATTGCGCTTAATAATTAATTTTTTTTTTTTTTTTTTTTTAACTAAAGGAAAGCAGTTTATCACAAACATCAACAAAACTTTTTATTTTATTTATTCCCTTATTCCAAAGGTATCGTTTTGCTGCCATAGTAACATGATAAATTAAATTTCATAAAAAAAAAATAATGCACAGTAGGAGAAAAATATTTTTTCTACATATTACATATTAGATACATTTGGTTGTACTGATTTTTACTTTTAATTTTGGGTTTTAGAACTAAATTCCTGAACTCCCGTGCGTAGAACGGGTTAAACAGCTACTATTATACGATTTTTTGTTCTTCGAAGAAAAGAGAAAAGTGCTGAGATAATGACAATATTTAAAAGGGATCCTACGGTCCTCAAGTTTGAGTACCTCTATTAATGACTTATATTTGACTTATATTATATTATTTATACTTATATATAGGACATATTATATATAACTTATAATTAGAGGAAGATCACTGTTCGGAAACAATGGAAGTGAAAATTAAAGACCCATGGTAACCCTGCTTAAGTACGTTAAGAAATTTTAAGAAAGTTTTGAATTGAGATTAAAATAAAAAGTAGGAAAAAGAATGTAACTTTACACAATTAAATTATATTGAAAGTTATGCAATAATCTATTCGTGACAGATGATATTTCTTTCTTTTTTTGGAATTCGTTTTCTACCAAAATTTTACAGCTTTCAAACCTCTCCCCCATTTTTCTAATTAAAGTTTAAATATTTTGGAATAAAGAAGCCTACCTCTCTTGGCCTTTTATTAGCTTTCATATTAAATGCAAAGTAACGAGAAATCTTGCAAAAGATAAAAGTCAGCATTTGAATTGAATCTTGAGATTAGAGGGGAATCTGTTATAACAAATGTAAATAAGTAAATGTACGTGCCAACACTATGCAAAAAACACTTTGATGTAAAAAAGTAGGGCAACGATCTTGAGTTACTGATTATTTTCCGACTATCTTTTTTAAAAAACATTTATGTCTTTGAATGCTCAGACTTTCTTTTTTTAAAGTCAAATTTCTTGTTGGAATACACTAAAATAATCACCTGTTAGTCATAAAAACAATTCATTTCATTATAAATTTGTTTTTTGAAAACACCCTTGGCATCAATACTGCTAGAAGCAAAAATAATAATCGAATAATCGGTAATCCATTTCATTTTTATAAAACAAGAAAAATATTTTTATAACTAAATCCATTTGTATTTTTAACCCAGATTATTAGTCTGTAACATTTTTTTTTTCAAAGACTTGTCATTTTGAAAAAAAGAGTTTGTTTCACAACAGTTATAATGCGTTTCTTTAATTCTTAAAGAAATATTTAACTGTCTGGCATTGATTTGTTTTTTCGAAACTAATTATAGGAAATAAACGGTGAAGTTATTATCATTATTTATAATGTTAATACGAAAACTCGTTAGCGGTTTTATCCCTTATTTCCCTTTTTTCAACTTACAGCAAAATGTGGAGTGTCTTTCAGAAAAGGCTGTCAATATTGGTGATTTTAACAAATTTAGAAAACAAGAAAATTACAAAAAAAAAAATTGCTATTGGAATACAATGTACTTTAGTTTTATCTCTTATTCATTCGATATTTTGTGGCGGACTCTTCGAGCCTGTCAGCTAAGAAAGTAGCCACATAACACAAAAATTAACAACGACAACTATTTATTAAAAGCAATAGGTAAGGATGGAGGGCAAGAGCTGACAATTTTAAAATAATGGTGATTAAGATTAAGCTCGAAGCACCAAAAATTGAGTGGGTGAATGCTATTCCCGAAGAAATTCCCTAATTTCAAACACTAACTTACAACAAAAAAACTACTCTGATCGTTCGCAGGAGCCAAAGAAATGTTCACCTCAGATCACTAGAAATACTGTTAGCTAAAAATGCCACTTCACAAATACTGCAACATCACTAAAAAGGGCACCCGTGAATTCCAACTTTCTTTTTTTGAAATACCGTTTAACACCTTATCACGATGTCGAAGCTCTCACTCAAAAAATCCGCTCCAAAAGACAACTCACAATGGCCACTGGATTTCAACACGTGGCAGAATACACCTCCAAAAATCCAGGAACGATAAACTCAAGCCTTACTCTCCAGAAAGGGCAAGATGCGACTAAATCCGCTGGAACTAACTTCCGCCACCATATTTAAACCTGCTAGACTGGTCACTGGATTTCAACAAGTGGCAAAATCCGCATACAAAAATCCAGGAACGATGAACTGAAGTCTTATTCTCCAGAAAGGGCAAGATGCGACTAAATCCACTAGAATTAACTTCCACCACCATATTTATACCAGCTAGACTGGCCAGTGAATTTCAACACGTGGCAGAGTCCACCTCCAAAAATCCGTAAACGATGAATTCAAGTCTTATTCTCCAGAAAGGACAAGATGCGACTAAATCCGCTGAAACTAACTTCCACCACCATATTTATACCAGCTAGACTGACCACTGGATTTCAACACGTGTCAGAATCCATTTACAAAAATCCAGGAATGATGAACTCGAGTCTTATTCTCCAGAAAGAGTAGGATGCGACTAAATCTGCTGGAACTAACTTACACCGCCGTATTTGTACTAGCTAGACGACTTCTGAAACCTAATTAGCATACAGTTGCACAAAATAACCGACAAAATCAGATTCCCGGAGATTTGGCCACACTTTTCAAAAACTTAAGGGGCGACAGAATAGGGGCTCATCCACGCACAAATGTTAGAATCAGGACAACACGTTCACACATAAAACCCAAAAATCCATTTGACACTAGAATACCTTCATAAGAGAGTAGCTAGGTACGTTTTCTACAACTCATTTATCTGTTGCGCAGGTGATAAAAAATTTGTTTTATTTTCAGAGACTATTTATGTTAATAGAAGATTTTATTAGTATATAATTGCAATGAGTTTTTTTCTTTTTTTTTTTTTTTTTTTTTTTTTTTTTTTTTTTTTTTTTTTTGCATTAAAGAAGAATTTAAAGAAGGATGTCGGTGTAAAACCTTCAAAAATCCCCCTTTTTTTTCCTTTAGTCTAAAAAATTCGACGTTTCTTTTCATTTCCTACGCCGCGCCGTCATGCTGACCTCTCAATTAATTAAAAAAAAAATATATCCTTTTTTGAGCGTTATCTGCCCGCAACACCTCTTTTAAATATGTTTTTCTCACAACGGTGTTTATTGAACTGGTAGGCATTATGGGAAAGTTGATAATTAAGCTATCAACTCCAAACGTGGAGTCAAGCTGCATGAGACATCGCATTATCTGATTAACTATGAAATTTGTTTTTATAAGTTCCTATTTTTTAAATTAATTTTTATTTTCATTACAATTTCTTTGGACAGTGATGGTTTGTAAGAAAATATTTTAAATTTTTTCTCGCAAATTTTCATTTTAAAATAAAACAATATTCATGTTATATTATTGTGAAAATGAATGACTTGCCAGATTTTTACATTCATTTAAAAATGTTCAAACCTTTGTTTGTTTGTTTCAGAATAACTGTTACCAAGCAGCTGCTGTTCTCGCCGTCAGTGGGAAGTCCTGTGATGGAGAATGTCATTTCTTTTCCTATTCTGAGCTTCCTGATGACCAGAATAATTTTATTTTTATAAAATCTATTGCTCAAAGTTTCTCTAATCTAATAGTGATTTCCGTTTAAAAATAAATTTTTACCCCCCCCCTCTCCACCCTGCACAAAAAGTGATCTTAATTTAACAGCATCATGTCTTAATTGCGTGGCCTGAAATCTGTTTATTTTTTAACAATTAAGGTGATTGGGTTCCTTTCATTTCACAAAAAATGAGAAAAATATAAATTTTCCAACGTTTTGCTGAAAATGAATTTAGACATCCGAAGTATTCTCGCGAAGTGCCGTAAAGATCCGATTATTAAAACTATACAAAAAAATCTTTTTACTGTACTCGTTTCCCTTTAAACGATTCAGAGTTGCAATCTTGAAATTAAATTTTATCAGTTTGTGTTTCTTCAATATAACAGACGTTCAAAATGACAAAAAATCAATATAAACTTTTCAAATGACTCGCTACTTTTTACGGACGATCCATTTGAAAAAAATTAAGGATAGGATTTTCAATATTATAAATAATTTCTGTTAAAAGTATAAGAATGTACGTAAAAAAAAAAAAGTAGTTTTTATTGAATATTTTTTTTTATTTTATTTATTTTCTCTTGAACTAATTACCTTTTTGGAAATGTTATCCTTAGGTACAGTTATAAAGCACACTTATTAGAAAAATATGAAAAAAAAATCAAAAAGTTTAAAACTGTAAAAGTGTGGTTTTAAAATTATCTTAATTTAATTTTTAATTTAAGTACGTGCCAAAAATTATCCAGTTACTTCAATTTAAATATTCTCTTGAAGAATAGCGCAATTTATGGAAGAAACGAAGCACCCGCAATATTCAGCCAAAATACTACTACTACTAATAATAATAATAATAATATAAAATATCGCAATCGCCGCAGAGTGGGAAAGTGTTTAATAAACATTAAAAAAAAATAAACATCCTACCGAACACTGTAAAATGATATAAAAATGACATTTATTAAAATTTATTCAGTTCTAAACTGTTTGTAAAATTTTGTGTCTGATTTGTCTATTGAGGAGATACCAGCTGTTATTTATAAGCATTCGGGCATTCAGGCATTACAAGCATTCATAAAAATTAACGCAAACATAGCACATAGCACCCATCGTATAGTGACGCATTTAAGCATTTTCGACTTTTGAGCTCGCGACCCATAAATTATATTGATTATTTCGAACTGAATTTCAAATATTAATATTTATTTCATGCTACTACTAAAATAAATATCAACAACAACAACAAAAAAATGTTTATTGAGAAAAAGCAATTTTTAACTCACTGATTACAATATATTTTCCAATATTAAAAGAATTCTACTGAGTAAAACATTATTTAATGAAACTGAAACACACAACCATATAATAAGATTGGTATATAAATACATACCATCCTTATAGTAATACAGATTCTTAAATATAAATGCCTGCTAAAGAACACATGCAGTTTTAAAAATTATCGAAATTCGGTTTTCGATGCAAGATGTTTAAAATAAATAATAAAAAATCATCTAAAAGGTGGAATATTAGTAAACTCAAATCTTCAGACTTCAGCCAATCTAACCTTAAATTATACAATTTTCCGCCATATACAAAAGTCCAATTCATATTATTTTAACTTAGAGACTTCAGTGCAAGCGGCAGAATGAGATCTTGTTTGAATTTTAGAATATTGACTATTATAGTACGGAGCCAAAAAAATTAGCATCAATTATTTTTATACAAAAAAAAATAAATAAAAAAAAAAAAAAAATAATAATAATAAAAAAAATACATATTGAAAATACCACTTTGCTTTTAATATTGAAATATACTGCATAAGCAAATTCAATGATAGTGTAGACTGTACAGTATTATATTATTATTATTATTATCATTATTATTTTATAAAGCGAGTGTTTTTGCTATAGAGATGTATTGCAATCAAAATCTTATGAAAAAAATTGAAACACACTCCGATTTATAAGCAAACGCACAGCATTAAGATGTGGTCTAAGCGGTATATAGAAAGAGTGTCTGGGAACAGGAATTTAGATGTCTTAGAACATACAATCGAGAGATGAAAATTTTGCCTTCGTCCTATATTCAAGGATGAAAATATTTAGTTAAATGCTACATCACAATGGAAGAACATTTTACGTGCTAATGATCGCAGTCGTATTTTTATCCAAAATGCAGCCTGAAAGTTATTGCAAAAGGTTTCAAATGCAAACATTATAGTCTTTTCATGGACTATTGCGGGAATTTTCAAAGATGCTCGTTTTTTTAAATGGGTTCCCCAAAAGTTCAATTTCCTGGGAATCACGGAATTTAACACTTTAATGACCCCTAACTTTCCGAATTTCATTTCTATATAAATTTAGCGAGTGGCAAGGGAAGCAAGTTGGAAATTGCACGTCAAACGTAACAAATGAGGTGCGTTCGTACTATAGCTAGTTATATAAATATTCAGATCTTGATGATTTTTAATTCTGTGAAATGAATAATATCGTTTACAGATTAATTTCTGTAATAAAATAAGTATCTCGGTCGCTTGACGATTAAACCTCGGAAGCTCCTATAACAAGAAAGCACCGATTTCTTTTAAAAAAATTCAAATTTATTAATAAATGTTTTTATTAATATTTTCTAAAGTTTTGATTCGATTTTTATAAAATTTGAAATGTCTCGACAAAATTCTGCAAAGATAATATATCTTAAATTTCAAACCCTTTGGTTGGGTACTTTTTGCGTTGTTATATGCGGACGGATGGACAGACAGACGGACGGAACAGACGACGACAATAGGTGCTACGTATTTATATAATTACGAACGCATCTAAAAAAGGGAATAATGTGTTTCATGAACTTTTTACTTTTTCTTTCGTATAAGTATGGAAAGAAGATTTCAAGAGTGTATTTCTCAAAATGGTGAAAAAATTAACAAATCAGATATTATATGTTTTGTAAATTAGAGTTTCTTGAACAAAATAACGTAAACTTTGTCAAAATACATGTTTTCTTAATCTAGAAGTATTCATTTATGTGTTTGATAATTTTTTGCTCCCTACAATAAAATGGAATTTTGGCGAAGAGTTATTCCTCATTTAGTTTTATTAGCAGTTAATTTAGTTAATTTAGTTAATTTAGCAGCTTCTTTTACAAGATTTTGGATAGTTACTACTTTATTTGCCTTATTAGCAATGAAAGAAATGTTAATATTCTACACCTCTCTAATGCGTTATACATTTTATTTCAAATTAATACCTTCATTTAAAAAAAAAAAATCTTTTGAGTATGACTTAATTTAACTTTTATTCTGCACTGAAATAATCCATAACTTTGGTAACATAAGACGTAAGTAGAGTAAGTAAATATTTACTAAGGCGACGGTAATGAGGGCAGTTTATATACCTGCAATAATCCAATATTGTCAAAGTTAAAAAAAAAAAAAAAGAAAAGAAAAGAAAGAAAGAAAGAAAGAAAGAAAAAGAAAAACGGAGACATTATAAAATTAGGAAACCTGAGCACATATGCATGCCTCATTTATCATGTCGAGCCGAGAAAAGCCGCGATGAAAGCAACCACCGTCCGCCGAACAAATAGTCGGCGGCGACGGCAACGGCGACAATGTCTAATCTGGTTAATTGGTTAATTATAGTCAGAGGTCAGTTATCGTTTTGGTCTCCTTTTTGGCTGTAATATCTTTTCACATTGGTAGGATATGGCATGTTATGTTATTAGTTTGTAAACACAATGTATTAAATGTCTCTTTATCTATATTCATGTTTCCCTCATAATGAGATAGCTGCTAACAACGGACTTTAATTATTATTTTTTTTTTACCCATACCTCTAGAAACTCCTTCTTAAAATATCAAATATTAGATAAGATAGTTTATTACAGCATATACTAAATATTTTCATGTGTATCATATTATAAGTCAATTTCTAAGCAAATGACGGAAACATCTAATCAAGGTTAGTTAATTATATTCAGTTCAGTTATCTTTCTGATGTCCTTTTCGGCTACCCTTTCCATTCATCATGTGTAAGCATAATTGATAGAGTTCGGCTTGTTACTAATTCTCAAACACAATGTATTGATGTGTTCTATTCCTTTCTTAGTTTCATATTTTCTTCACAACCTGATATCTGTTAACAATGAACCCTAATCCTTTTTACGCATATCTTCAAAATTTTCTTTATAAAAGATAAAGAATTATGCTTAAACATAGCGGTAGATAAAAATTTACTTAAATAAGACAGTATAGTATGAGCATAAGCATACGCATATGTGTCATAATTGAAAGGCACAAGATGGAAAATTTTAAGCTAATTTGGATTATAATTCTATTCCAATTATTGCCTTTTGATCTTCTTTTCGGATATGATAACACTACAAGTCAATTTTCTAAGCAAATGGAGGAAACAGCTAAACTAATGCGAGTTAGTCAATTATATTCAAGTCATTTCTCCTTTTAATGTTTTTTTCGGCTACTGTATCACCATCTGAGCATTAATAACATGATTGGGTTTGTCATAAATTTGCAAACACCAATGCATTGAATATATTTTTTTTCTTCTACTTTTATCAATTTTATGTTTCCTATTGAGATACTTTTTTAACCCTATTTTCAGAATTTTCTTTATAAAATATAACGAGTACTGAAACGTAGCGCCTTAACGGCATGTTTATTGCACATATTAAACATTTTATGCTTGACATGTGCAAGTTTTTTTCAGCTGTACACTGAAAAAAAAAAAAAAATCTATTGATTTTACAGAAAAAAAAAAAAAATGTCAGCCAAAACGCCAGTAAAAAACTGTTTATTTTGCGGAAATAATCGTATATATTATTTCTCCTGTCAACAACCCTTTTTCTAAGAAAATACGAAGCGTAGAACGACGAAAGGGACAGCATATAAAAGGATTTTGAACAGGCTTCTGACATAGCACACTTAACATTTCGTTAAAACATGATTTTTGATTAAAAATTGCAATTAATTAAAAATTAAATCGGCATTGTTTTCATAAATGAAATGAAAGATTTTCCTCTGTTTTTCCAGTGCTGCCACACAAAAATAAAATACTGCATTATCAGATGACGTCATCCTATAAGGCAATTAAAATACGATTGTTAATTTATTTCTTGCGCCTACTTTTTAAAAAAATATCGAGCCTTTAATCGGGTTTTTATTTCATTTTTACGCGTGCGTCATCTATTGTTTATTTGTTTTCTCTGTTTAATCATGGCTGTATATGTGTACTGTGTCAGAGCACCAATAGATTACGTAATTTAAGGATTATCTTAAATTTAGATATGCAGTTCATTAGGTTTCACAAAAAACGAATTATAAAAAAATTGAAACACTGAATCAGAGTGTTTCAATTTTTTTGTAATTCTTTTTTTTTTTTTCAGTAAAGGTGTCTTGGCAACCTAGAGAAATTACCTTGGCGAGAGAAGAAATTTGGGCAATCTTTTCCCATTTTCTTATACACAAGCTGTCATCATATATACTATTTCTGTTGTCAACATCCTCTTTTTTTGTGCACATACAAAACATACAAGATGAATGAGGTTGAGGTATCATTCGAAAAGTGTTTGAACAAATTTCCAAGATAGTACACCTACATTTCGTTAAAACGCGTTGTTTGATTTTAAAAAAATCAGTTAATTAAAAATTAGTGCTAAAACGTACCAGGAAATAATCTCAAAGATTGCAGTGCATCAGATTGTGCATCAGATTGTACATATCCTCAGATTCAGATTCCATGCTTATCAACCACTCATCGGAATTTGAAAACAAATCTTCTGATCCGTTCATATCGTTGCTAATACATCATTTATTTTATTTTTTTTATCCTCAATTACAAATCATTTTTCAACATACTACCACAAATGTGGTTCGACTTATACACGAAAATTCAATTTTTTTTTCAAAATTTTGCGTAAGAATGGGGGGGGGGGGGGGTCGACTTATATACGAGTATATACGGTATATAGTCATTCTATGGTCACTCTATAATAGTTATCTTATCTAAGTACATCCTGATCTAACTCGATAGTAAAAGCATACTAAAATCCCCCCCTCAAAATAGGTATATTTGAAAACTTTAAACCTTGAGTAATCATTCATAATCGTGCCCAGTGTCAATTCACTAAATAGCAAACTTGATTTGACGCTATAAAATATTTTTTGTGATTAGCTTCTTTGTTCTCAATTTCCAGTAATTGTAATAATTCAGGATTTGACTATATGTATGGATGCGTGTTTCTTTTCTAATTTGCATAGTTTAACCACCTCGTTGTACGAGTGATTTTATCCAATTTTTAAAAGAATATTATGTTTTCAACGACGATAACATCCACATGTGTTCCAGAAAATGAATAAATTCTCACATAAGAAATATACTTATACAAATGTAAACTACGAGACTTGAATTACACGTTCAATATTTTTGTAATTTTCGTTTGGAAAAAATATTTCAGTAATCATTCTATTAGTAGTTAAAAGGTAACTTGTAACAAAATAAATTCTTATTTATGTCAATAGGATACTAATCACCCAAAAATAAGTTATTTTGCTAATAAAATATTGCAGTGAAAATAGTGCGAGTTATTTGAATTTTATTATTTTGATATTCTTTGAAATATGGTTGCTAAGCAACAAATAAAATAAAGAGGAAAGAAAATTAAATGCATTTTAAAATTTGTAAAAAATAGGAAAATAAAGTGATTTATTTTGCAATATGTATACATTTAACGTCTGAATGTAAAAACTATTAAAAACACCAAATAAAATAAATTAAGACAGACATGAGCACACTTAAAAAATAAAATTTATAAAATATATACTTATAAACAATTAAAAATACAAATTAGTAAACGTTTCGCCAAGCGACACGCAAGGCATGATCAGTACAAAAACAATCTATTGCATAACAAACGACTGAACAAATCAAGGACAGTTAAAGTTAGTTATTTTAAAAACAGACAATATTCATTAGGGACAGAACGAGCTTCATTCAAAGTCTGCGATCGCAATTGAGTGAACCAACCCTCAAGGAGTAATCTAGCATGATAGCTGTTACAACCCGATTTCAAAATACTGACGTTCGCAATTAGCGGGATGTGATTCGTTTGAAGTGAATGCTGGACAATTTTTTTTGTGTTTGTCAAAATTGTCAACCCGTTCGTACCAAGAGCGCAGGCGGTCGTCGAGGTGCCGAGACCCAATATGACCCAAGCGCCTTCTCTGGGAGGTGTCTGAACCATTCTCGGAACTGCTCGACTGCGAGGAACCGGGCCGGTGGCTCGTCTTAAGACGGCGACCGAACCTCCTTTCGAACCTGGGGCCGAAACCAGTCCAGCGCGTCTATGCGTAGTCAGAGCTTTCTGCGCATGACAAGGTTGGGACTAGCAGACCTCTTCTAACAATATCTTCTGTTTACTAACCTCCAGCCGGGTCCGCTTCTTTAGCGCATTTGAGGGGAGTTTCCACGTCCCTCAGAGTCCGGCAGTGGTCCTACAGTTCTTCCGTTATAGTGCATTTTTATGAGCGTGATCTCCTAGGAGTACCAAGTCGCTTGGATCTCGATGCCTCGCGGGTGCTCCTTGGTGAGGGACAGCCCAGCCAGACGTGTTTATGCGTTGGGACAGATTTCTTCGAGGTTCCGGGTTGGCGAGAAGCACCTTCTGCTCTTTTGTAGTGATATGATATGTGCATGACCCGTTGAATGGTTCGCCATTCGGCGGTGACGACCCAGCCAGGCGTGTCTATGCGCTAGGGACCGAGTTTCTTCGAGGTTCCGGGTTGGCGAGAAGCACCTCCTCCTGCTAGCCACCCCCCCCCAAATGAACTAGTCGCTTCCTCCTTCCCTAGGATTTGATAGTCGGAAGGGGCGGTAAATTAATGGGAAGTGAGTGTGTTCTCCATTAGGCTGAGGACCCGATTCCCTTGTGGGATTTCGGCTACGAGGCTGGGGTTCACTCTCGCTATCCGCCCAAGTGGAAAAAGTGGGCCTTAGAGGGAAGGTTCCACTAATGTCGCTTCGACCTATATGTCGTCAACTCACTTGGGAAAGAGAGTTGAAACGCAGGTAGGCGCATGCCCCCGTTTCTCTCTCCGGCCGAAGAGCACCACCTTGGGGGTCCCCGGGTAAACCGGATCCTCCTTGGTCGTGACTCGTATGGGCTCTCCAAGAGCCTGGAATCGGCGGATGATGCACGCCTGCCTTCGGCAGGCGCGACCTCTGTCTTACCAAATATCCCTTGTAAATAGATGCTACAAGCCCTCTTAGTTTCTCTGCTACTAAATCTTTATGAACGACGCTAATTTCGCAACCAGAATCCACTAATCCTTTTGCTATTTTCCCATTTACACTAACTTCTACTTTCTCGAGTTTATTTAACTTCTCTCCAATAACTTTAGTTCTCCAATTCCCTTTTGCTCCGATTCTTGCCATACTCGCTCCCCTTGGTAATTCTTTAATTCCTCGCACTGAGACATTATTGATACTAGCCCTTGGTTCTTGTCGGTTATTAATTTGATTACTTCCCTCATTATTTCCTTTTGTACAAAATCGCTGGACATGGCCTCGTTGACCACACTTGAAACAGATAGGCGTCGTATCATTAGGTTTCTTATATTCCGGTTTTCTACCCAAAAATGGACTAACCTCATTATTCCCATTTTGTCTCCAATTACTACTAAATCCCTCATCTTTTTCCCTTCTAGAATCTCCATTATTTACGTACCTTTCTTTACCTTTATAACCCTTATAAGTGACCGCATAAGATTTTTGTTTAGCATCAAAGAAATTATAACATTCCCTAGCAATCTTAGAAACTTCTAACCAATTATTCTGCTGAGTTAATCCAATATGCGTCGCGGTTTCCTCATCTAATGTATTTAACAACTTATCCGTGACAATTAACGGATTAACCTTCTCATACGTATCTGCACCTCTAATCTTACAATAATTTTCCCACGTTGCTATTAAACACGATGCAAATAATACATGAGTTTCATTTTGATTCCTTCTAGCCTTCTTAAATTTTTCCAAACACGCCTTATGTGTCGGCTCATGTTCCCTTAGAACTAATTCCTTTAATTTCTCATAACTCTCAATTTGTTCCCTAGTAGTGTATATTAGCAAGTTATCGACCTTATCTCCTAACATATTTAGCAGAATTTCGGCCTGCTGGGTTTCCGGTACATTTTTTGTTTGGAATGCCCATTCTAAACTTCTAAAAAACAGATTCCATCCCTCAGTCCCTTCTGGAACCTTGATAGACAAAGTTTTAACGCTTTTAATCAATTTCTCTAGGATGCTCTCATGATTAGATTCTCTAGTCCCATTAGAGTTATTTGCCGAACTTTGAATCTTTATCCTTTCCAAGTCTAACTCATGTTCCAATCTCAATTTTTCAGCCCTTTCTTCTCTATCTAACTTCTCACTGTCTAACTCCCTTTCTAACTTTTCCCGTTCTAACCTCTCTTCCCTTTCTAACTTTTCTCGTTGTAACTTTAAATTTCCCCCCCTTTCTAACTTTTCTCGTTGTAACTTTTCCTCCTTTTCTAACTTTTCCCGTTCTACCACTAACGCTTTTTGTTCTAACCGTTCTATAACAATAGTGCTAGATAATTCCATAACGGCCCCCTCTTCATATTCGTCGCTCTCCACTATCTTTTTCTTAAGCTTAAACCTGGTATCATCTTCCGTGACTTCAATCCCTAACTCTTCACATATCGCCTGAAGATCCACCCTTTTTATTTTTAGTAAGAAAGCCATACCTTCTACCGATAATTATTACCATCCTACAATAATACTTAAGCACAATATCAAATTACTACTATCTTCATAAATTACCTCCACATATTATACTATTTAACATATTTCAAATAAGTAATAATAAAATGATAAATTTCCTTTAACAATAGTACACCACAATTTTCTTCCAATAACACAGTAACAATAATTTCAATTTGATTATTATGTAATACAGATTTTAAATTTATACAATTAAATAATAAAATACTATTTACACAATAATACTGATACGTTGCAATTTGAATAAAACACTGATGCCAATCACTACATAAAGATATCCATCTAAAAAAAATTTGCATGAAATACACCTAAATTCCTAAATTTAATCTCAATAAAATATTTCAATTTTCCAAATTCTTTTTCGCCTAAAAAGTAAATCACATCACTTTTTTTTTTTTTGGACCTGAAATTCTTCCTTGAAGGTTATTTCAATTTAATTTAAATTCTACACAAATTTGCCTTCCTCATTTCTGTTAATACTTCAAATTTAAAACAAACAGTATCACTTAATTTAAATATTACTTTAATAATAATTTAAATTTAAGAAATTTCAATTATTCCTTTCAACTATTAACACCATGCATTAATTTTAATCATTAATCTTATCCGTTTAAAACAATTAGAAAATCACTTCTAGTAATTAATATAAGATCCTTTTCTTAAAACAATAGTGTAAAACGGCTGTTAATATCTCATTTGATTTAGTCCAACTATTATATTGCACATAAATTATTATAAATCAACCACAACATTAATTTAAATTGCCATCAATTATACACAATAAAAAACATAGTAGGTTCGAGAATGTCAGTAGAGTAAAATGATCAAAACACCTTACCTCGTACTTTATTCGCTGGGGCAATTCTCTGCTCACTTTTCCACAGGGTAAATCTTGCACTGTCGGGCAACAATCACTGTACCTTGCTTCACTATGCACAAACACACTACACACAGCACCACCACTAGTTCACTTCACTGTAATGACGATACGCTAGCTGGCACTGGTCTACGATGATAGGGCACACACACTTCCGCTAGGCGATCCGGCGTAAACTGACAGTAATACGGCTAACTGGCACTGGTCTACGACGATAGGGCACAAACACTTCCGCTGGGCGATCCGGTACAAACTCTCTGTAACACGGCTAACTGGCACTGGTCTTCGGTGATTCAAATCCCGTCGCTGCCAACATTGTCGGATTCCACTTCTCCGTCCACACAACTTCGAAATATAATCCGGTCTTTTGATATGCTGCCACCACCGATATGAATACGTGATATCGGACACGATACTTGATGTATATTCAAGAAAAACCTAACTCTTTCAATTAAACTTAAAGTAACAATTTATTAACAATATTTACACTTGAACTCGGATGTAAATTATCCGGTTTAACATATAAATCAAAATAATTACAGCAAACGCTTTACGTGTACCGTTAGACTACGTTCATTCACTCAAAACCGAGATTTCTATTAATCTCACACACGCTATATCTCTTCCTTTCGAGAGATCTTGTTCCACACACGTGCCCAGAGCTGCTCTCTGAACAACCAACCTACACGCTCCAGTCCTGCGTTCCAACTAACTTTCTCTCTCTGGTCATTCTCCAGAGCACCTTTCTGTCTACGGGGCTCCTGATCTGTTTCCAAGGGTCTGTCTTCCTAAATAATGGGTGCAATCTCTTTCTTATCTATGGAAGACCACATCACAAAGGACATACTTCTTCCATTGTATTCAACTCGCTACCCTCCGGATTAAGATTCCAGTACTGAAAAGCCTCACAGTACACCAAAGATACACACACAATAAGATAATAATAAGATAATAATCACAATAGTTCCATAACAATAGTTTTTAAGTCTATAGGTGCCAGGGACCTGACACTTTCCTTTGTCTATAATAAAACGTACGTATTGTAATGAAAATAAATTCAAAACTTTTTTTTTTTTCAAAAAATTAATTTACCGAGAAAGTGATAAAGACAATCTCACATAAGTACTGGGAAACTCTGAACATTCAACAAATATAAACAAAAATATGCAAATAATCAAACATTTTAATGCTTTGTTGGGTGTCCTTTAGTTGAAATTCCACTTTTAATACGTTTTGGCATGGATGCAACTAGTTATTTTTTGTGTAAGAATGTTAAATTTTGTTCCATTTCTCTGTTAATACTGCTTTAAGTTGCCCTTTCGAAGAAATATCATAGTTTCTTGTTCTTTTCTCCAGTTCATGCCACATATTTTCAATTGGGTTTAAATCTGGAGAATATGATTGGGTCTCGATAACTTTGGGACAGCTGTGCAGCAGCCATAAACGAACATTTAGTGCTGTATGTTTGGGATCATTACCTTGATACAACTTGAATACGTTTTAAATTCCAAGTTTTTTGGCAGATATTTTCAAGTTTTCTTTCAGGATATGTATATACTTATGTTGGTCCATATTATGTTCAATGAAAACTAAATTTCCCATACCAGAAGTAGCAAATCATACCCGAACCATTATGCCTCCATCGCCATGTTTGACAGCTGGCAATAGATTTTTCGGATTGAACTCTTTGTTGGGCTTTCTCCACACAGTTATTCTCCCATCAGACCCACATATGTTAAGTTTTGATTCATCCACAAATATGACGTTTTCCCAATACGACACATATCTGTCTACCATGGATTTTGCAAAATCCAGACATAACTTTCTTGTTCTTTCATTAACGAAAAATCTTCTATGGGAACTCTACTGCTGTATACATATGATCTGATAACTTGTCTAACAGTTTCAGCGTTTACTTCTATATTGTAAATCTGTTTTCTAATTCTATTGCAAGTTTCAATGCATTAATTATTGGATTTTTCTGGATTTTATGCATAATAAGCCTTCGATTTCTGGGAGTCATTTTATAATAGCAAAAACAGTTGAATGACTTATACTTTAACAAGTCTTCCATTTTCTTTAGTTAACCAATTTTACTTTAACAAGCTTACCCCAAGATTGGGGTAAGATGCCGAACATACATTTACAAAAGCAAAATTTGGGATGCTTTCTATGACATTTGTAAAATGAAATACATTTTTAAATCATACATAAATGTATCAACTTTAACAAGAAATTAATGAATAACAAATAAAAACAACAGGCGATTTTATAAAAAATTAAATCAGAAACTACGGCATCTTCACCCAATCTACCCTTATAGTTGTCAGAACCTTGCGAGAGTTTGGACGTCTGAAACGGTCCAGTAATTTGGATCCCGACCCATACAACGGGACTCTAACCAGGTTAGGTACATAGGAGACTGGCAATTCACATAACATTGTTATAAATTTGCTGCAAACTGTCCAATCATTCGGCCGTTTTTATAGAAAATGGTTATATAACAGTAATTTCACTCTATTCTGACCATAATATGGGCAGTAATATGGTCAGAATGGTGTCAAATTACGGTGATATAACCGTTTTTTATAAAAACGGTTCAATGATTGCACAGCTTGCTGCAAATTTTTAACAGAGCATGAGAACTTTGCATCTAAGATGGAGTTAGCGTTCACGTTATTATTTGGCTGAATCGAGCTTCGAATTCATAATTCCCCGATCACTAGTTCAATTCGCTACTATCTGAGCAATCGAGGAAGAATAATATGTATTTGCCAAATATAATAATTGTTTATTATTAAAGAACTAATGTAAGAATTTAACATGAAGTATGTTCAAAATTTTCCTTTTATAGATTATTTTAAAAGGTCACTTAGATATTCAGTTTATGTTCAAAATGGGAAAACAAAAAGGGATATCTGCTAAATCTCATTTCGCCTCTATTATTTATTTTAAAATTGTATATCGATTGTATTAAATCAGTAATTCACAAAATGTGCCCTCCATATTTTAATCAGTAAAGGTCATAATCTGTGTATTTTATTTTTCTATTAAGTTTTAGATGGTTTAATGTATTGTTTTGTTATTGATTAATCAATCAACAAAACAATTATAATTTAAAGAAATAATAATAGGATCGAAATGAAAATAGGGTCATTGACAGATTGTATTAAAGAAATCACTTAGAAAAGAAACATATTATTTTTCAATTTAGTCAGTTAATAGAAAATCTAAAAAATATTAGATTGAGGTGAAGGATAAAAATTTTGGAAACTTATTATATATTCTTCTTTTACGGTGCAGATGAATTGAAATCTTTATTTTTAGTATATTTTATTTTTTCTTTAAAAAGTATTTTTATATAATGTTTTACCAGTGTTCCAAGGTTAAAGTTTTAATTAAAACATATATTCAAGTGTCAGTAGTTCATCTGCGCCAAAATCTTTTTTAAAAGGAAACAGGATCTGCTAATAACTTTTAACGAAGAAACTTAAAGAAAAATCAAAAAGGCATTGTTTCCTTCAATTGCAATTTTCAAAATGGGAAAATCTAGCTTGTTGGAAATTTTGAAGCCTGGCCTAGAAGGAAATGCCGCTCAGTTAATTACAATAGAAAATTGCTTTTTTAATGCTTCATAAACTTTATAAGGTGAAAAAAAAATTATACTTGGGAGATATCAACACTGAGCAGAGAAATAAAAATGCATTAAGAACTTTTCACGGCTATCTTAAACGAGCAATTCTGATTGAGGAAATAGTGATATTGAAAAAAAACTTTTTTTACTATTTCATAACATTGCTTGATGACTGAAATCTATTATTAAAAATAAGGATGTTTTGACTGTGCATAAAGAAATTAAAATTATAAGTAAATAAGAAAAATAAATAAAGGTTAGTTAATGCATTTCGGAATTACGAATTTTATTCCTTTTCTTTCGGTTACACGTGCCGAAGAAGTAAAAATAAATCAAATAAATGATTGCACAAAAAATTAGTTTTGTTTTAAAGTGAAGTAAACAGAATGTTAAAATGTTAGTAATAGCAGAAATAATTATGTACCGACTTCCTCTAATTTTTTTACGCTTAGAAGATTTAAGTTTTGGAGATTTTGAGAATTACTAAAGTTCTTTTGTTTTACACTTTTAGGGGAAACATATAAGCAAAAAAAAAATTGTGCTATACAATCGCGCAAAATAAAATGTGAACGTTGAAACTAAAATAGACTGTTTGTAGAAAACAAAATGACACAGGATAAAGAACATTCATGCTTTTATTTAAATAACTTGAATATACAAACGATTATTATTACACAACATTCCATAATTTTTAGACACAATATTTACATAAAATATACATTATTTACATCATAATTTCCGAGCAAAAATTCTATTTCGGCATTTTTATACCAAACCATTGAAACCAAATAACTGTATCTCCCTTTTCAACGATATCAACATTTCTACCAAGTATGCTACTGAAGAAAAATGAGAGCTGTTGCCACGTTTACAGAAAATAATCACTTCTATAGTCATTTCGATATCCAAACAACCTGAGTTATTTAGAACTCAGCAAAAGAAAAAACAACACTTAGAACTCTTAAAAACATTGAAAATATTATCAAATCTAAACAAAATGAAAAAAGATTTTAAAAGATAATTTTTAAAAATAAAGAAAAAAATTCTTCAAATTTAAAAGTGACGTTAAAAGTCGAAGAGTAGGTTATGTGGAATACAAAAATTCAAATTATTTCAAATTATTGAATTTTCAGAATCTAGATCTTTATATACAGGTTTTACTACTCAGCTAGAACATATTTGAATTACGTCTAGTTGTGCATTGGTCTTGTCAGTTGGGAGCAAAAGAACTGAATTCGGCTTGTTCGTGTCCTTGTATAATCTCAAGAGAATAGTGTTTGAACTATGGTCTTAATTGGTCATTTTCAGTTTTATAACTTAAAAAATCTAGCTATTCCGTCTGTACCAGGAAAGTTCTTCTTCTGCCAGGAATCAACACAATCATTTTCAATCTTCTTGGCCTATCGGATTATTTTCTCAGCTCAATATGCTTTTGTATCTCTTTTACCTTTGTTTCTTCGGATCATATAGTTAAAATTAAAATATTACAATTGCTTAGGATTTACATAACTAATCATAATCTTAATGCATGAGTAACCAAAAGCAAATAACAGACCGTACCAGTATGCGAAAAGTGGTATTAAAAAAATGTACCATTATTTAAAAAGGGATTAAATAAAAACATTTTATTCATATGCTTCGTAACAAGTGTGTTTGGATTTCTCACCAGCCAAAATTAATTGAACACACGAGTGGGTGAATAAGTTATACGCATCTGATTCATCACTGATGCACCTCTTCCCCATGCACGTCACGAAATCCCATGTTTACTTGTGGGAAAATTTAAACAGGTGATTACTCATAATTATTGAAATACGGTTTTCACCAATAAAAAATAGACGTCGTTGACACAGAGCGTTTAAAATTTGTTTCTGCAAATTTTAAGCATGTAAAAAACCCTTTAAACTTTGAAATTTCTACTCGTGAAAAATTTTAAATTTTGCTATCTGTTAAAAATATTTAAAATTTCAGGCGACAATTTTTTAAAAAGACGTTTTTTTAAGACGTCGGTAACGGACGTCTACTTTCTGATAGGAAAAACCGTATTTCAATAACAAGGCTGCTACTGGCGACTATTTATTATTATCATTGTTTTTATTTTTATTATTATTTCAATCACTATTTCAAAATAAAAGTAATCGACTTGGAAGATTATTATCAGAAATTAAATCATAATGATTATTTTTTAGAAATGCTGGTGGATAAAATAATAAAAAAAATAGCCGTCTGTGGCAGCCATGCGTTAATTAAATTACATTAGGTAATAAATAATCACCTGTTTAAATTTTCCAATACATCAACATGGAATTTCGTGATCCGTGACCGAAAAAGATGCTCCGCGCCGTTTTAACTCCTTTAGGTATCAGCATCCCATTGCATGATTTTTTTCGGTTGGCATCCCTTTTTTAAACCTCTCAAGAGCAGTGGGATACTATATATCCCACTTAACTTTAATCCCCAACTATCACGATGACACCAGAATTTTAAAATAAAATTTTGCTCTTATATGTATATTATGTATGTATGTATGATATGTATGTATGTATGATATTATATGTAAAGCAGAGCTTTATCTTATTTTCAAACAAATTTGTTCGTAAATCCTGGTATCATTCAATCATTTCAACATTTTAGAAACAGAAGTACTTTGCTCCTAATATGGTTAAAGCAATTACATTTTTTTTTTAAATCATGGAAATGCTTTTATTATATACGGCAAATATTACGTTTCTTTATTTCTGGTATACCAAAAACAATTGCTGTGCGCATCTTTTGAAAGTGCATGTATGCATCCATTGTCCCGAAAGGGTTAATATGATTCGAATTAAGATTAAAAAGATATTTTGAGTGTTTAAGAGATTTTAATATCATCCGCGTTAAAGTTTTAAACGTATGCTACCAAGAAGAAAAAAAAAATCAAAACTATTTACAACAAAAAAGTATTTTCTCGATATTATATATATATATATATATATATATATATATATATATATATATATATATATAAACTTATTGCAAAAATTAACCATTGAAACTATATATATATATATATGTGTGTGTGTGTGTGTGTGTGTGTGTGTGTGTGTGTGTGTGTGTGTGTGTAAGTAAAAGGAAATCATGTCAAAAACCAAAGTAAAAAAAATACAAAAATAAAACACAGTAAATTGAAGATGCAAATAAGAGAAACTGTGAATAGCTTATGGATTCTTCAGACGGGCTTCATAAGAATAACTTAAAGATATGTTATTTCGTCGAATATTGTCACCTTAAGCCTAATATTAAGCTCGTTATAACATATCGAAAAACAATGATTGAAAGAAAATAAGATAGTCAATATATATATATATATATATACACACACTGCTGTCCAGAAATTAAGGGGCATTGACCAGACGCTGCCAACTATACGAAAGATTTTTTTTCATGATTTGGTAGTCAATTCTATAGAGCAACTCATATAACAAGACCAGTCAAATATCGTGAAAACTCAAAAAGATACAGGCAATACAGCGAGTTATTGATAAATTGGGGAGAAAATCCCTTATATTCCAATGGGAGTTTTTCCCCATTTGTCAATTAGCTCACTGTATTGCCTGTATTTTTTTTTTTTTTTTTTTTTTTTTTTTTAGTTTTCTCGTTATTTGACTGGTCTTGTTATAGGAGTTGCTCTATAGAATTGACTACCAAATCATGAAAACAAAAACTTTCGTGCAGTTGGCGCATGCGCAGTTAAAAATTACTTTATACAAATGCCCATAGTTCATCAAATATTTAAAATTTTAATTTTTAATTCCAGTATATTGTTTCTATTGTTCTTGAAGTCAAACATGTGCTTTATATCCTCGAATTTCAAGGACAATTCGCCAAGAATTTCAGTAGGTATTCGACAAACCGTGTAAAAAGCGAAAGCGTCTTGTTACTGCCCTTTAGTTTTTGGACAGCAGCGTATATATATATATATATATATATATATAGGATTTGAGTTCAAACATACTTCATTTCCCTTATGACGTGCGTGATCATCAAATTAACTGACGCTCTAGTACTATTATTATCCATGATTTAAATGCACGAGTTATAAATATTTTGGATTGCGAGACTAAGATTTGAATATCTTCAAAATTAGAAAAGGAGCCAGTCTTTTAAATTTTATCATCGAGGAAGCGTCGAAATAGGAAATAGCCAATAAAGGCGCTGTTAGGCCTAAATGGACTTTTCGGAAATAAATATATTGTACATTTTGGACGATAAGTGTATTTATTATCTGTGAAGAAATTACTAGTGAAGTATTGTAGAATTATCTTTCTATAGGACTGTATTAAAGTTTATATTTTGTTATTCAACGTCTAGTTGTTCATATAATTCCAGTAAATCAGCTGTTTACATATCATCTTCTTACATATATATATATTATTTACATTACATCTTCTTTCACTCGTGTCTTCAGTTATGCTTAGGAAAGCAGACTCACATTTGAGCAAGTCATTTTAACGGTCTTTCATACTTTTAAGTATGGAAGATATCGTATCACAGATTACAAGTTAATGGTTAGCTGGTTTGTTTGGGAGGAAGGGGTCGTCTCGCTATAGCAACATTGCAAACTGATAAAATATATGAGAAAAAAACACAGATAGTAGAGGATTGCATGGTTACTTTTTTATAAGGGTACTCTAGTGGACGAGTATAAGTTTTTGAAATTTTTTGTGCGATAGAGTAGTCATGAATCGCTAACATTTGTGCGTGAACGATAAATCTATTCTGTTTTTCTTTTAGGCTGTTCAGAAACTTTGTAACTGGACTCTTTTATTATTTTTTTTATATTTTCCGTAAAAGCAGAAGATTTTTCAGAAAATGCTGTCAAAATTGGCATTTTGAACAAAATGTCCGGACGAGAGAATGCAGGAAAAGAAAAAAGTTTTGTCAGTATAGACAACAATAGCTTAAAACATAAGATGTAATTTATTTAACGAAAAAAAAATGCTCACTTACAAATCATTTCAATAGTTATGCCTGCAAGTTTCATGCTTCTACGTCAGAAAATTTTGCGTTATTCAGCGAGGAAAAATATTTTTTTTCGAGAACCGCCTGAAGTTTCACAGAGTGCGTATAATCTCCTGTTACCATCAGTTTATTTTTCATTTAATTCATATGTTTTAGATGATGCTGTGGCCACCTCCCCGCCCCCCCCCCCTTTTTTTCGACTGGTGCGCCATTTGATTAACAGTCTCTTTATCTGCACCATCTAATCTATAGGTTAACAGTAATACATAACAAACAAATTTATTGCAGCTGCATTTCGAGTACATATTATTATTTTTTTAATTCCGTCCAAATGCTTAGTACTTATAATCTTACTCAGTAATTGTTCATTTGTTTAATCGTGATGAAATCCGTAGAATATAACATTACCAGAGACACAAAACTATTTTCTCGGAAACACAATAGCTTTTACTTATTTTTTCATCACTTGTTTGTTCTAAGCTTTCCTCTTACGACTGTATTAAGACATTAAAATTTTCGTTTTGTTTTCGGGAAAAACTAAATTAACATTGCCTTGGAAAATAATGATTCATGTTAATCAAAAAGCAATTTAGATATTTAAAAATGAAACTGCACCCTAAAAGAACAATAAAGCATCTGGTGTGAACCAGTGTACTGATGGATCATTTCAAAATTTATCCACCAATAAACGGATGGGAAATAATCTGTCACAATTCACATATAATTTGTCATGTTCAAGGAAATTAGAAAATTTGCTGTTGATGTCTTATTTAAATTTCGGTCATGGCAATAAAAATATAAAATTTAATGTAGGACATCTGTTTCATTTCGTTGTGGTTTTCAAAGGATTCAATTTAAATTAACGTTGTTCCCAATTTGATTTTTTTTTCACTCTTTTATTTAAGTTAACTTGGTTTTGGTATGTTAAGAAGGAATTTTGTAATCGATTTTTCACCCACTTCCTGATATGATAGAATTATAAAAATTCGGTACGCAGTAAATATTTTTTAACTTAATTATAAATTAATTAATTAAATTTAAGACCTTTTTCATCTAACCAAGTGACAAATCGCCAACTATTCTTTATGTTTACAACTGTAGAAACATCTTTATTTTCTAAAACAATCCATAATCATAAAAGAAGAAAAGCATTGTTTGCAAATTATGTTTAAATGTTTTAAAAAACATGAAATTATATGACCATTTTAACCTGAATGATCACTTTAAAAGCAGTATAATCTTGCAACATTCCACCTTCTACAAACCAATTACGAATATTTGACATTATATGATAAATGTTTATGTTATGCAATTGAATTTTTTCACGTAATACACACATTTTGCATCCACTTTCATTTCTTAGAAAATATTTGATCATATTATTCTCATGTTTACTTATACATTATGGTTGCATTGAAATTTGGTAAATGAAAATTTTAAATTGGAGTAAATGAAATCTGTGTTAATTTAAACAAAACAACCATACTGTGTGCAATTTTTACAATCCTGTAAACATTTTTCTCCAAATTTTGTCAAAATTCTCCAAAACATGTTTTTAAATGAAAATAAAAGTAAAAATAGTTTACCAATAATAACAATTATAATAATATATTTTCAAAATCATTTAATGTACTTTTAAAAATCTTGCCTTATTTTATGACTTTAATTCGTGTAGTTAAAAAAGAAATTCCGTTTCGATAAGTTAATTTGGCGTGGGCTCCGATTATTGAAAATTCGTTGCTTTGATTTACGTTATTTTATGATAGAAAACGCGCAAAAGGGAATTTATTATAAAATATATAATTTTTGTCCTGTTTCTTTCTTAAGATATGGCAACAGGAAAGAAAGTATTATTTAAACGATCTATTCAGGATTTCTAATTTGTTTTCTCCACGTATAATATATATACTAAACTATTAATTGATTTAAGCGTATTTTGAAAAAAAATATTGCACTATATTTTTTATTTATATTTTCTACTTTTTAGTGCTTAAAATACTTCGTTGTTGCTATTTTACAACCAGCTGGTATATTTTGGCAAGCGTGGTTTGGCACATCATTACTTCCATTGTTTTTGTAACATACCTTGGTATGTTACAGTGTTACAGTGTTTGTAATTACCTTGGTATATTACAAAAACAATGGAATTAATTTTAAAATGTGACATACCACGGTATGTTACAAAAACCATGGAATTAATGATGTGCCAAACCACGCTCGCCAAAATATACCAGCTGGTTGGGAAATAGCAACAACGAAATATTTTAAGCACTACAAAGTAGAAAATATAAATAAAAAATATAGTGTAATAATTGCTTAAAAATATGCTTAATCAATTAATAGTTTAGTACATACGAGCAGGGAAGACCGAGCTATGCTCGGTTAAAATTAAATCTGAGTTCAAATATCATGACCCATGACCAAAATGACCCACTAATTGAATTGTCTCGAACATGCGACTTAGCCCAAACAGTCTTTTCGTGCTCGAAAACCATAGGATGCAAAATTTAGTGTAAATTAAGTCGCTTTTTAGATCTTGACCCGCAATGACCCAGAAATGACCCACTAATCGAATTTTTTCGAACATGTGACCTAGCCCAATGATTTTCGCGTGCCCGAAACTCGTAGGATACAAAATTTAATCAAAATCGTTAGAGCCGTTTTTTAGATAAAATTAATTTGACCCGCTTTGACCCGAAAATGACCCATTAATCGAAAGTTCTCGAACATGTGACCCAGCCCAATAGTCTTCTCGTGCCCGAAAATAGTCGGATACAAAATTTCGTCAAAATCGTTTGAACCGTTTTTTAGATACAATTAGCTTGACCATGACCCAAAATGTCCCCAAATGACCCACTAATTGAATTTTCTCGAACATGTGACCTAGCCCAACAGTCTTGTCGTGCCCGAAAACCATAGGATGCAAAATCATATATTCTAATACGAGCAAATCTTGTGGGTGGTTATATATATATATATATCTATATATATATATATATGCAAAAATTATCTTAAAAACGGCTCTAACGATTTTGACGAAATTTCGTATCCTACCGTTCTGGGGCACCAGAAAACCATTGGGCTAGGTCACATGCTCGAGAAATTCGATTAGTGGGTCATTTTGGGTCATTTTGGGTCATGGTCTAGCTAATTGTATCTAAAAAACGGTTCAAACGATTTTGACGAAATTTTGTATCCGACCATTTTCGGGCATGAGAAGTCAATTGGACTGGGTCACACGTTCGAGAACTTTCAATTAGTGGGTCATTTTTGGGTCAACGCGGGTCAAATTAATTTTATCTAAAAAACGGCTCTAACGATTTTGATTAAATTTTGTGTCCTACGAGTTTCGAGCACGATAAAAGCATTGGGCTAGCTCGCATCTCCGAGAAAATTCGATTAGTGGGTCATTTCTGGGTCATTGTGGGTCAAGATCTAAAAAGCGGCTAAATTTACGCTAAATTTTGCATCCAATGGTTTTCGGACACGAGAAGACTGTTGGGCTAGGTCACATGTTCGAGAAAATTCAATTAGTGGGTCATTTTGGGTCATTTTGGGTCATGGTCAAGCTAATTGTATCTAAAAAACGGTTCAAACGATTTTGACGAAATTTTGTATCCGACCATTTTCGGGCATGAGAAGACTATTGGGCTGGGTCACATATTCGAGAACTTTCGATTAGGAGGTCATTTTGGGTCAAAGCGGGTCAAATTAATTTTATCTAAAACACGGCTCTAACGATTTTGATTAAATTTTGTATTTTACGAGTTTCGGGCACGCGAAAATCATTAGACTAGGTCACATGTTCGAGAAAATTCGATTAGCGGGTCATTTCTGGGTCATTGTGGGTCAATATCTAAAAAGCGGCTCAATTTACACTAAATTTTGCATCCTATGGTTTTCGGCACGAGAAGACTGTTGGGCTAAGTCACATGTTCGTGAAAATTCAATCAGTGGGTCATTTTGGTCATGGGTCATGATATTTGAACGCAAATTTAATTTTGACCGAGCATAGCTCGGTCTTCCCTGCTCGTTTAGTGTAAATTGAGCCGCTTTTTAGATCTTGACCCACAATGACCCAGAAATGACCCATTAATCGAATTTTCTCGGACATGTGACCTAGCCCAATGCTTTTATCGTGCTCGAAACTCGTAGGACACAAAATTTAATCAAAATCGTTAGAGCCGTTTTTTAGATAAAATTAATTTGACCCGCGCTGACCCAAAAATGACCCACTAATCGAAAGTTCTCGAACATGTGACCCAGCCCAATAGTCTTCTAGTGCACGAAAATGGTCGGATACAAAATTTCGTCAAAATCGTTTGAACCGTTTTTTAGATACAATTAGCTAGACCATGACCCAAAATGACCCAAAATGACCCACTAATTGAATTTTCTCGAACATGTGACCTAGCTCAATGGTTTTCTGGTGCCCCAAAATGGTAGGATACGAAATTTCGTCAAAATCGTTAGAGCCGTTTTTAAGATAATTTTTGCATATATATATATATATATATATATATATAACCACACACAAGATTTGCTCGTATTAGAATATATGATTATACATTGAGAAAACAATTTAGAAATCCTGAATAGCTCGTTTAAATAATACTTCATTTCCTGTTGCCATATCTTAAAAAAGAAAAGGGGCAATAATTATATATTTTTTAATAAATTCTCTTGTGCTCGCTTTCTATCATAAAACAACGTAAATCAAAGTGATGAATTTTCAATAATCGGAGCCCACGCCAAATTAACGTATCGAAACGGAATTTTGTTTAAAACTACATGAATTGAAGTCATAAAATTAGGCGAGATTTTTAAAAGAAACATTAAATGATTATAAAAATATTTTATTGTTATTATTATTATTATTATTATTTGTAAACAATTTTTACTTTTATTTTCATTTAAAAACATGCTTTTGAGAATTTTGACAAAATTCGATTGGTTGGCTGGTTGATTATATGACGGCAGATTATATACTCGAGGGATATAGGCCCTAGGGGGGTGCCCTCCGTGGGTGTCTTTCTAAGGGATCCTATACCGCATTTACGGCAAGGTTAAAAAAAAAACGAGGGAAAACTGCGAACGGTTAGGTCGACGAGCGCGACAGGGGTTTGAACCCAGCACCTCCCGTCTACCAGCTTTTGAGAGCAGAACCTCTCAGCCACTGGTGGAGCCCTGACAAAATTCGGAGAAAAATGTTTACAGGATTGTAAAAAATGCACACAGTATTGTTATTTTGTTTAAATTAACACAGATTTCATTTGTCTCAATTTAAAATTTCCATTTACCAAATTTCAATGGAATCATAATATATAAGTAAACATGAGAATAATATGATCAAATATTTTCTAAGAAATGAAAGTGGATCCAAAATGTATGTATTACGTAAAAAAAATTGTTCTCAATTTAAAATTGCATAACAGAAATATTTATCATATAATGTCAAAGACTCGTAATTGGTTTGTAGTATTTGGAAATGTTGTAAGATTATACTGCTTTTAAAGTGATCATTCAGGTTAAAATGATCATATAATTTCATGTTTTGTAAAACGTTTAAACATAATTTGCAAACAATGCTTTTCTTCTTTTATGATTATGGATTGCTTCAGAAAATAAAGAAGATGTTTCTCAAAAGCGACATAATCTTTGATGAATTAAGGAGTAGCATACAAATTATGGGTGATCTTGATTGATTATGATAATTGTACAACAGCATCATTTCAGAAATGCTTATTTGTTTATTTATAATTTATTATAACATATTATAATCTTTAGATATAGTAATCGTTTTGCTATAGATAAGTTTAATTTTTAAAAAAAGAAAGAAAGGGGGAGGGGAATACTATTTAAAAATCAATAAAATAAATGTTAGGTTTGGCCAAAGAATGGAAGAAGACTTCTTAGGATGTTCTCGAAAAAATATTTTCCCCTGCTCAATAAAGTGAAGCTTTCGGATTACATTTTCGGACTCTTTTTTTTTTTTTGGCATGAGACTTGCAAGCATGATTATTAAAAGGATCTGTAATCGAACAGTTTTTTTTCTTTTTCATTTTTAGGTAAATTAATCACATCTTGGGTTCTAATTAACAGTTTTTTCCTCTCCCGCATTGTGAAATTTTGATTCCAAACGACAACTTTGATAGAATATTTTCTAATAGTTCTTCTCCTTTTACTGGAAAAACGAAAATAAATAAATAAATAAAAATAAACAGTTCGATTACAAAATTCCTGAAGAAGATCACTTACCAATTTCAAGTAAAATTACATTTTCTGACTCTTTTCCTTTTTTTTTTTTTTTTTTTTTTTTTTTTTTTTATGTGAAGGCACGAGATTTGCAAGCATGATTATTAAAAAAGATTTGTAATCGAACAGTTTTTTTTTTTTCATTTTTAGTTAAATTAATCACATCTTGGGTTCTAAGCGATTGTTGTTCAGTGACAACAGTTTTCTTCCTCTCCCGCCTTCATTGTTGTGAAATTGTGATTCAAAACGACAAATTTGATGGTATTTTCTAAAAGTTCTTATCCTTCTACCGGAAAAAAAGCCAAAAAACAGTTCGATTACAAAATTTCTGAATAAGATCATTTATCAATTTCATGCATTTGTGAACATAAATTAATTAAAAAATGTGCCAGAAAGCAGCCAATTTGAATTTGAGAACAACTTTAATGGAATTGACTAGAAATATTGGAATTAAATAGTAAAACTTGTTATGTGCAAAAATATATTTCTGAAATTACGGTCCGATACTGTACGGTCTCTGTTCAAAAATGTAGAATAAATCGATGAAGTTTATCAGCTCAAAGATTTAATAATTGGGTAAGGAAGACCTTAGCCATTAAATAGGAATGATAAAAAATAGGGAAAGAGAACAGAAAATGTATAAGTAATATTTAATATATATTAACTTTAATATTTACACACTTCATAACAAAATAGCACCTTAAATGAAAATGCAGTTAAGGACACACGTGAGACCACATATTTTGTCATTTAAATAAAAAAGTCTTTTATTAGAAGGTTTAGTTGAAAAAATAAGTAGAATTATAATACCTACAAAAATGCATATCGTAATCTAAATTCGATCAAAAGATCCAAGAAGAAGCTAGGAAAGTATGATAATTATTCAAAAGTTTACGCCTTAATTAAATCAGTAAATAGTATATGCATTAATCAGGACGAATCCTTTCCTATTTAAACTCACTGCAAAAAAAAAAAAAAAAGTGTTGCTTTTACAGTATAATACTGGCATCCCAGCTGCATCGCACATGCGCGGTAGCGTATTACTGCTCATTTTACTGTTTATCACTGTTAATTTTACGGTATAATACTAGCAGTTGGGATGACAGTATTATACTGTAAAATCAACACTTTTTTCCAGTGCTGAAATGCTCTTTTCCACCAGTGATTTCTAATAAGTTTTCTACATTCAGTGCCCCTTTACAATGCCCCTCCTTTTACATAAATTGTATATAATATACACTGTTAATTTTACGGTATAATACTAGCAGTTGGGATGCCAGTATTATACTGTAAAATCAACACTTTTTTTTTTCCAGTGCTGAAATGCTCTTTTCCACCAGTGATTTCTAATAAGTTTTCTACATTTAGTGCCCCTTTACAATGCCCCTCCTTTTACATAAATTGTATATAATATACACTGCCCTCTTATTGTTACCCTATAGTTAATTCTAAATCGTTAATTTTAGAGGTATGGTTTAAATTACAAAATATTTTTTAAATATGTTTTTCTTCAAACAGTTACTTTTTTTTTTTTTTTTTTAAAGACATGAATTTTTAAACGATTCTTGGGTTCTGTAAGTTATATTTAGAAAAACTTTTTTCATCCTCTAGCAAGTAAAATAGCGAGAATTCCATTCTTCTACGACCATAAATTACTGAGTCATGAAACTTTGAATATTGTGAAATTTTAGCGTTTTTCGTCACTGAAAACGAAAAAACGCGTTTCTAGACAGGAAACTCTAAATAATAAATGATCGTTTTCACCATATTGTGACGTAAATGGCTTCTGATATGAAGAAGAGCAACATTTCAAACATTTTTGAAAGTGGTCTATATCTCTAAAACATGACAGTTTAGGAATTAACTATTGGATAACGATAAGAGTTAATAATATTATTAATATTATATTATATATTTATTATTATATATATTATATATTCTTAATATTTCACACCATAAGAGAAAAACTAGAGTTATTATTGCAGACTAGATCATGTTATGTTAATTATTAAACACATTTTCCGTAATTATAATTAAATGTGATTTTTTTTTTTTTTTTTTTTTTTTTTTTTTTTTTTTTTTTTTTTTAAAGTTACGGTTCGGGATGGTCTTCGAAAAATTATTTTTCCGCGCTCAATAACGCGAAATTTTCTGACTCATTTTCTGACTCATTTTTAAGTAAAAGCATGATACTCACAGGCATGATTATTGAAGGGATTTGTAATCGAACAGTTTTTTCTTACATTTTTCGTTATATTAATTACATCTTGAAAGCTAAAGGATTGTTGACTCCGGAAGGCAGCGTTTTTTTTTTTAATCTCCTGCATTGTCGCGTTCGAAAATTCGGTTCAAAATGTAAACTCACAGCATTCCTTTTCTGCCTTTATCAAAAAATGGTGAAAATAGTTTGATTACAAAGTTTTTTAATGAGAAAGCCTTCCAATTTCATGCGTTTGCCAGCAAAAATGAATTTAAAATATGTGTCAGGAAGAAGCCAGTTTGGATTTGAGAGCAGCTTTAAGTGATTTGGCGGCAAGATGACTAGTTTTAAAATCAATCATTTTAAAACTCTCTCAGAAAAGGGAAGTAATGCATGTGCTTTACTACATATTAGATTTGAATCGTTTAATATTTAACATTTGATAAGTTCTTTATACTTTTGCCTGATGAAGAAATCTATCATATTATTACCTTCAAAACTAGTCATATTTCGAGTAATAATAATCTTCGCTTCACAGTAGTGTATTTAAATTATTTCTTTATTTAAAGAGTAAATGAAACCAGCACTAATCGAACTAAATGATCCATTCCTGAAACTAAACGAATACTTTCATTTAGATAAAATTGTGCATATTTATAAAAAAAAAAGAAACTGATTTTTTCCTCATTCTCTGTTTACTAATCTTAAATGCTTTAAATATTTCTTAAAAGTTTAACTTATAGCATTTTATTATATTTTAATTTTTAGCCTGTATCATATTACCTCAATAATTGCATCCAATTTATTTTTATGAGAATAATTGGTGTAACACGAGAATAAAACTCCTAGCAATAAAATTAATGGCAATATTTTTTTATTTTCTGGATTTCTTTGTTTGAAACTTCATTTTAAAATAAATATGATTAAAAATAAGCTTTTTTTTTTTTTTTTTTTTCTTTTTTTTTAGCATCAGTTTATAAAAAAGTAAAGTAAAATAGCTTTTCAAAAGAGTTTTTTTTTTTTTTTTTTTTTTTTTAAATATGATTATGAAATTCTTCTGAATTGAAAAATGGAAATACGATTCTATTAGATAATTGTATTTTATCTAGATAATCGCAACAATTTATGAAAATTGTTTTGTTTTTGTATGAATACTTAAACCGCTATAATACACACTGTATCAAAAGTTTATACAATGTTGAAATATGTAAGAAAATAAAAAAAATAAAATAAAAAATTATGTTTAGACAAAATAAAATGCTATTTTATGAATAAAAATTGATATCTGCGTGTAGAAATAATCAATTATCAACATGAATTTCAAATTTTTGCAATCTTGGAAAAGCAGCAATCTCAAAAGCTTATTATGTATATTAATACTTTTTATGGTAACTTTATTATCATCGGAAATTGCCTTCGACATGCTGATAAAATTGCGCAATGAAAATAAAATCCCTCAATTTTTTTTTTTTTTTTTTTTTTTTTTTTTAACTTTACAGTTAAAATCTAGATTCTGCGGAATTTTACTATATGCACAGTTGAACAAAATTCTTATTTTTTAAATCAACGCTCGATTATTTTGACTCAAATAACATATTCCATATGTTTAGTGTGAGAAATGCTCCCGTATCAATGGCAATACGCAATTTAATTACATGTTTCGACGACAGCAGAAAACAAAGCACAAAAAGAAAGCTTGTTTGTAACTATTAAGAATACACAGAATGAAAGAATTCCTGAAAATTATGTCTCTTATAATGTGAGTCTAAATATTTTGCTTACAACATATTTAATCTAACAAAAAAAAAAAAAAAAAAAAAAAAAAGACAACAAAAATCGAATTTTTTTTTCTTTCCTTAATATTTTTTCTAGTGTTCTTTTATGTGACTGAAAATATACATTTGTATAAGTAAATTTACAAACGTTTTGTGCGCAAAATAAAACTGCAAGTGCGCATGGTTGACAGTCCTTGGTATATACTATTATTTTTTGTTCAACCGATGAACCGGTTATTTCATGATTAATGACTAAAATGCCCAGATTCTAAATCTTATATGAAATAAAAATGATGGCTGTGGATCTGAATAAAATTTTAACACTTTAAAATGATTTACAATGCCTCAATTAATGAATTTCTGCAAAAAAAAAGAACAATGTAGAATAAAAATTGAATGAGAACATTCTCATATACCGAGCGCGTGGAGATATACCGACAATAACGCTAATTTTTAGTTATCCACCGGTTTCTATGCTAAGTGAAAATTAATGTCATAATATTTCAAATGACAAGATTTATAGAGACAACAAAACAGAAAGCAATATTCTCGTGTAAAAATACAAAATAAATAAATAAATAAAAAGTTAAAAAAAACTTAATGAAAGTTTTTGTAATGAAGTTGAGATTCAGAATTTGATTTAGAAGCACATATCCTATGACAAGAAGTGGTGATCCTCTGGCATATGTTAGCAGAGGCGCGTACAGCAATTTCTCCGACAAACATTTTAATTAGATAATCATTATATAGATAAAACTTATTTTACTTTCTGTTGTAATAATTAAAATTTTGTTTAACATGTACAGACCACTACAAATAATGCAATTATTTTACACGAATTAATGCATTAGAAAATATTTTTTTTTTTGTAATGCTACGCATCGACATACAATTTTATATGAATTTAAAAAATCGAAATATGAAACAGGTAGGAAGCATTTCCTAATGAACGTACAAAAGCAAACATCTCATTAATAAATTATTAATACATTTTTTATGCAACTTATAAGTTATAAGTAGCACAAATGATAAGTTAAAAATTAATAGAGGAAAAATTTGTATCTATACATATTTTTAATAGCATATTTTATTAAATAGTGTGCGAGGAAATCATAAAAATGGTCTCGCATCATCAAGTAAATTTAACTCTTTCAGAAAAAAATTATACCTTCCGAAAAAAAAAGTGTTACAAGAAAAAAAAACAGTAGAAATGCTAGTTAGAAAATAATTTAAGACCATGCTTATTTCAAAATTCAACCTGAAAAAGAAAATGTTAATTTAAATAAAAGAAGTAAAGATCAAATATCTTTTTACATTTAATATATGTTAAAAAAAAAAAAAAGACTGTTTATAAGAGTTTTGGTGTTATTTTTATTAGAAATTTTAATAAATTATTTTGCCTACTGCTTTGCTCAGAACGTTCTGTTTGTGTTAGGAAATAAATTTAAAATGGCCTACATTCCTTTCACATGCTTTTTTCCCCCCTCATCATAATTTTAGTGTATCGCAGATGTTTAACTATAGGTTTAAGTATTATCGTGAGACAATAAAGATTTAGAAGCGCTGTTCTAAATAATTAAAGAAAATGAGCATTTAAGTTTCTTATTTGCTTTGTTAGAATTCTATTTCTGCATTAGGGGAAAAGCACTCTTGGGTCGACAGTGTATCAATATTTGACAGTTCGAGTATTTGAAACAAATCCATTTCTAACCATTTTTAAGTTTTGACGACGTCTATTTATTTCGCTTGAAAATGTTTGCTTCTTTTGAATTGCATTGACGAAAATTGCGTTGTAGGAGAGAAAGAAAAGTCAGCAATTTTGGTCAAAGTCAATTGAAAATATTTATCTACTAGCTGACCCGCCCGGCGTCGCCCGAGCCCTTGTAATAAACTTAAATCTCTTAAAAAATGGAACTCTGGCCACGGTCTACGATGGCTTCGGAACCGTATACCCGGCATGCTCGTATGCTCTAGAAAATCTGTTATTTCCCCCTACCACCACCAGGGGAGCATTCTGTTCAAAACAAACCTCTTTCCGAACGAACTTCTGAGACAGGTCCCCGCTGCCTACGTTACTGTATAGTACGCGCACTACAAAATTGAGCTGGTTTCGAGAAGATTGGAACATTATTAACCCAGTTATTGCAATAAGGCACAGTTAGAGAAAATAACCTTGAGTGAGGTGTCGAGAGGAGGGGATGTTCGAGGAGTGTCCTTCAGAAAATGACTAATTAGGAGGCCCACTATGCATGATTCGTTCGTTTTGTTAAGCTAGGAACTTAATTACAAAGTTGGCTTAAACTCTTATTTGTAAATAGTGGTAACCGCTACTCATAAATTTAATTTATTGTTAAAAAGGGTGACTATTAAGTTAAATATAATGTTTGGAATCACTTGCGTTGAAATCGGAAAGATAGTTGCTGAGATATAGAAACGGGGCATAGTTAGAGAAAAACCTTGAAGGAGGTGCGGGGGGGGGGGGGGGGAGGTTGTTCAAGTACCCTTCAGCAAATGACTAATTAAGAGGAGCACTATGCATCTTTCGAAATTCGTTCGTTTGCTTAAGCTAGGAACTTAATTACAAATTTGGCTTACCCACTTATTCGGAAATAGTGGTAACCGCTACTCATAAATTTAATTTAATGCTATAAAGAGTGACTATTAAGTTAATTATAATGTTTGGAATCACTTGCGTTGAAATCGGAAAGATAGTTGCTGAGATATGGAAACGGAGCATAGTTAGAGAAAAATTATTGCAAGAGGGACCGTAGGGGGGGGGGTGTTCAAGTGCCCTTCAGCAAATGACTAATTAGGAGGACCATTTTGCATATTTAAATATTCGTTCGTTTGGTTAAGCTTTGAACTTAATTAGAAATTTGTCTTAAACTATTACTCGTAAATAGTGGTAACCGCTACTCATAAATTTAGTTTAATGTTATAAAGAGTGACAATTAAGTTAATTATAATGTTTGGAATCACTTGTGTTGAAATCGGAAAGATAGTTGCTGAGATATGGAAACGGAGCATAGTTAGAGAAAAAAAACCTTGAAGGGAGGACGGGGGGGGGGAGGGGTTGTCCAAGTGTCCTTCAGCAAATGACTAATTAGGAGGACCACCATCTTTCAAAATTCGTTCGTTTCCTTAAGCTTTGAACTTAATTACACATTTGGCTTAAACTATTATTCATAAATAGGGTAACCGCTGCTCATAAATTTAGTTTAATGTTATAAAGAGTGACTATTAAGTTAATTATAATGTTTGGAACCACTTGCGTTGAAATCGGAAAAATAGTTGCTGAGATGTGGAAACGGAGCATAGTTAGAGAAAAAACCTTGAAGGAGGTCCCGGGGGGGGGGGAGGATGTTCAAGTGCCCTTCAGCAAATGACTAATTAGGAGGACCACTATGCATCTTTCAAAATTCGTTCGTTTCCTTAAGCTTTGAATTTAATTACAAATTTGGCTTAAACTGTTATTCGGAAATAGTGGTAACCGCTACTCATAAATTTAGTTTATTGTTATAAAGGGTGACTATTAAACTAATTATAATGTTTGAAATCACTTGTGTTGAAATCGGAAAGATAGTTGCTGAGATATGGAAACGGAGCATAGTTAGAGAAAAAAACCTTGAAGGGAGGGCCGGGGGGGAGAGGTTGTTCAAGTGTCCTTCGACAAATGACTAATTAGAAGGACCACTATGCATCTTTCAAAATTCGTTCGTTTGCTTAAGCTAGGAACGTAATTACAAATTTGGCTTAAACTATTATTCGGAAATAGTGGTAACCGCTACTCATAAATTTAGTTTAATGTTATAAAGAGTGACTATTAAATTAATTATAATGTTTGGAACCACTTGCGTTGAAATCGGAAAAATAGTTGCTGAGATATGGAAACGGAGCATAGTTAGAGTAAAAACCTTGAAGGGAGGGCCGGGGGGGAGGTGTTGTTCAAGTGTCCTTCGGCAAATGACTAATTAGAAGGACCACTATGCATCTTTCAAAATTCGTTCGTTTGCTTAAGCTAGGAACGTAATTACAAATTTGGCTTAAACTATTATTCGGAAATAGTGGTAACCGCTACTCATAAATTTAGTTTATTGTTATAAAGGGTGACTATTAAATTAATTATAATGTTTGAAATCACTTGCGTTGAAATCGGAAAGATAGTTGCTGAGATGTGGAAACGGAGCAGAGTTAGAGAAAAAACCTTGAATGACGGGTCGGGAAAGGGGGGGGGGGCATTGTTCAAGTGGCCTTCAGCAAATAACTAATTAGGAGGATCACAATACATCTTTAAAGATTGATTCATTTGGTTAAGCTAGGAACTTAATTTGAAATTTGGCTTAGACTATTATTCGGAAATTCTGGTAACTGCTTTCTAGAAGTACACCTTGAAGCTTAAATGTAATTAGACCCTTGCCCCTCTTCATTCTCGCAAATATGAAAGAAGAATCTGTTAAATAAAGTTTTCTGTATTAACAATCTCCATCATAATAATAAATGTCATGTAAAAAAAAAAAAAAAAAAACCGGACTAATTGTCATGAAGAAAAATTTGCCTGGAAAATATTTCAATCAGTGGGACGTATGTGTAATTTGTCATGTACAGGTGGCGCGGCGGTCGCATGGCTCTACGCTGATAACTTCAATCCATATTGACACTATTTAGTTAGAAATCCTTATTTATGCATTGCTACTCTGGTTTATTTAATTACTTCTGTGAAGCATCGATGCAACCAACTAGTGAACCAACCAACCCAATAGAATAAAAGCGTATTTTTTATGAGAGTTGTTTGTGGATATTAATTAATATTTCAGTAAATAATTAAAATATTAAAATTCTGAAGTAATGGTGCACCAGGAGAGGGTTTGGACTACCTAAATCTAAATTTGCAGCCTTCTAGGTGGGCTAGATTTTCCTAGCCATCGCCAACAGACACACACACAGACACACACACACACAGAGCGAAACTTTCTTTTATTAGTTTAGATAACGTGTTGAAGCTAAGTAAGTTGGGTTCAATTTTGTTTTTAAGTCGTAAAACTAACAGTAATCATATAACTATTTGCAATTTGCCATTGAAAAAAAAAATAGCCCTCCTGAAAAAAATAGGGGCAGGGTGGTCTCAACAGCTTCTTGTTCCCCCTCTGGACTTCATAATCTTTCAATACTCATATCATCTATATAACATTTGAAAATTTTAAAACCTTATAATTAAAAGTTTTATGGCAAGAGAAACTGCCGACCCTGTGTCGACTACTAAAACAAGTTTCTCAATGTTTTTCAGTGTTTGATATGATGATTTAGTTCCATCCAATTTATTTTAAATATAAGAATATTTCATCAGATATTGCTCATAACATCCTTTCTATATGGGATATAGGAAGATAGGTAGCAGGATGAATATCTGCAGTTCTTCTTTCTAACTTTGTTAAAATAAAAGGCAAAAAATTGTAAACATATTTTGTTTCGTAGCTGCCTACTAGTTTTAAGATATTTTTCATTTTAACTTTGTTGATTCATTATCTGACTCTGGTTACAAACCTGTCAAGTATTGACTCTTTCATTGTTTGTGGATGTCAATTACTGATGTGAGAAAGGCTTTTGAAAAATTGAATATTTTAAAACTCAGAATCGATATTTTAGGGGTTTTTGGGCATGTTCTGTTAAAGGAGATTCTGACAGGTTAGAAAAAGACAAATAAGAACTTTTACTTTAAACAATCAAGAGAATGTGCACATAATTTTGTGATTGAGTGCTTAGCCTGTCAAATACCTTTACCTTAAGGGTCCTCTTCACACTCACTTGAAAACACCCGCTCGCTAATGTTAATCCTGTGTGGTATTATTTTTCTAATATCTTGTTTGCATTTCAATATTTTTAAACGATTTTTTTATTTTTTTATTTTTTAGGCATTGTATAACAGACATCAATTTTTATTTCCACCGTTTATTAGTTTTTCAATTTTCTTTGCGAATTTTTTTTTTTTAGGAAGATACTTTTACTTTCGAAACCGTCGAAAGTGAAAGTATCCGCAAAGAAAATTGAAAAAGTAATAAACGGAGGAAATAAAAATTGATCTCTGCGATCCAATGAAAAAAAAACATTTACAAATATTGAAATGCAAACGAGATATTAGAAAAATAATGCCCTATAGGATTAACATTAGCGAGCGAGTGTTTTCAAGTGAGTGAAGAGGACCCTTAAGTTTTTACTGACTAGTATTAATGTAAGCCAAACATTAATTCCAAATATTCACTCGCAATACGTTGAATTTGTTTATATGAAAAATTAATATTTCATCCTATTACTCAGTTGAGCTGGAAATCGGCTTTGATTGGTCATTTTTCGTTTTATAGTTATTTATTCATCTAACCTAAATATAAACGACATTTATTTAAATTTTCCTGTAATACATTCATCTTTTTAAACCTAAATTGCCTCAAATAACACCTTTGATTATGATTAAGTTGGGTAGTTTCTTTTATGAAACACTCATTCCATCTGTTTATTTAGAAATTCGATGAACTCGATTCTGAACTTCCACAAATAAAAATCATATCAAACTTTATCGGACGGCTAACCTTCATATGATAAGTCTATAGTGTACCCTAATAGCAACATCTAAAACCAATCTTCACGCCCACGTTTAAACCCATACGTCACCATTACCTAAACGTCTAACAGAGTGCATCCAGCTGGTATTCGAATTTATTTGTCCGCAATATGCGGGTGGCCGGCTTGGTATCTATCTCCCCTAATAGCCCGGGAGTAGCTAAACATGAGTTGCCACGCCTCGCCACTCACGACCCGGTACCGGTTATGAAGTTTTTTCTTTTTGTTCATACTCCGTACGATTAAGTTCTTACAGGTGCGCTTTGAGAGGTAAGATAGGGAGGGAGGTCTTGCCCCCTCATATTTTGTGATTCGTGCACGCGAATGACTTGTTTCGTAAAAGATTGAGTTTTCATGATGCTGAGGTGAGATGATGAGCATATTTAGGATTATTGAGAGGATTTTCAGGAGGATTTCCTAAGTTTATAGCCTTTTAAGTACTCCTAAATAATTGGCCCAGTTTATGGAATCTTGGTAATAAAAATTCATTGACTTTATGGTAATAAGACTACCACCGTAGTCTGCTGGATGCTGATACTGGTATAGCGACCCCATTTTAAAGAAGCAGTAAGCGATCTAATGTCAGTCTGTTGTCATACCTAATTTCAGTCTGTGGTTGACTTTCCCTAAATATTAAAAATAGACTTTTTTCGGAAATTAATATTTATAGATCGAGTAGGATAATCCTATTTATTGCAGTGAGATTTCTAATGTCGGGGTCGAGCCGACGAATGAATTGGTGAATCGTGAATGCACTGGAAATGCAAAGAAAACCTTGCAGAGGAACATTGCAGTGACAGTTGAAGGAAAAATCAATACTGTCACTCTTTCCTTCAAGCGGAATTATTCATATCAGATTCTCTCCTACTATACTTTCACATATACTACTATACTCACACACTATACTTTCACATACTTTCACACCTTTTACAAAAGCGTTCTTGCTTAAATGGTTTTGATTATAGAAGTGTTAATTAGAAAACTTTGTGTTTTCTTAGAAGATAGATGCTACTTACACATATACTCTCTCTCTCTCTCTCTCTCTCTCTCTATATATATATATATATATATATATATATATATATATGTGTGTGTGTGTGTGTGTGTATATATATATATATATATACAGGGTGTTTATAGATAAGAAAACTTTGCCTTTAGCCGTAGTGACCGTAGTGTTCAAGGAAACGGAATGCCATTTGAGTTGTGATTATTTTATAGCAGGAGGACGTGGGGAGATATGTATGGGCTCAAGAATGAGATAAGAATAACAATAGAACTTTCACAGCTACGGTCACAGTGACAACATTTCGAAAATTTCAAATGGCAACGTCCAATTTCTCTCATCGCAAAATGACCGTCAAGGTGAAAATACACAAATGGCGTTATAAACTGAGTTTAGAAGTGGAAATAACGACATAAAAACAAAGACAAAGAAAAGCAGTGTGAAGAACAGATGCGCCCCAGAAAGTGGACAAAAATAAATTACTCGGACTACAAAATGTTTAAGTGTTTACGTTCACATACGATGACACATCGCAACTCTGAGTAATAATAAATCACGGCATGAAGACAAAGCAGATTCCTACATTTGGTGGCGTTTTCATGTTAGATTCACTTAGCGGATTTGACGTGTTTAAATATCGTAAAGGAGAAAAACCGATTGAGGTTTATTCGAGTGACCCTGTCCACCACGGGACGAGAAATGGCAGTAGATGACACAGGACCGTAAACAGATGGAGGAAGTGTGGGCTGAGCCTCTTCTAGCATTCTGTTGTTCTCCCTTTAGCTCTCAAAATCTTTTAATAGTATAGCTATTATTTCAAAGATTTAATTTTTTTTTTATTGCAAACACTTAATTGTCAAAATATAAATATATATACAAAAAAGGGTGCTTTTCGGTTAGCCGGGCGCCAGTGATATGTGTACATATATAAATACATATGTATATACATATATATGTATATATATATATACATATATGTATATACATGTATATGTATATATATGCATACGTAGATATGTGTATGTATATATATGCATACGTAGATATGTGTATATTTGTGTGTATATATATATATACATGTACATATATCACTGGCGCCCGACTAACCGAAAAGTACCAAAAAAAGCCTAAAACTGGTAAACATTTTACGTATTGTGTTTTATTATTATTCATGATAAAGGTATTTTAAGTGTCAATCAGCTATAACTAAGTGACATTTTCTACTCTCAAAAGTTATTTAGTACTATGGTAAAAACTGACCAGATCTTCCAGTAAGTGATAAAATATTTCTGAATTATATTATTTTAATTACATGTTAATTGCTAGGATCCCCAAATTTTAAATAGATATAGGCACATATATTTAAACTTTAAATAACTTTGTCCCTCTAATAGCTTTTATAATTTTGGGAAAATTTAATTACTTTCATTTTGTAATATTTAAAACAAATACCTCAATAGGCAGGAGTACTTATCCTTTATTTCTATCTAAATTTATTCTTTATTAAAGTGAAATTAAAAACTAAATTAGCCCAATCACAAAAATTTTAAAGCCCCATCTGGATTCGCTTCTTATTTGCAGCTATGGCATCAGTGACACTAATTTTGTTGTTGGCGCACACGTAGAGCACGAAATTGTCTTATTCGCGTTTGTTTCATGTCACCATTTATACAGCTAAAATTAGTTTTTAAACGCTAGTTATGGTTTTTCAATATTAAGATCATTTTCAAATAAAAAAAGAATTGGGTGTTGTCCTTTAAAAATTTCGAAATGTTATCACTGCAACCGCAACTATGAGAGTTCGATTGTTGGACAGTTTCAATAAGTGAGTAATTTGTGTTCCTCGGGGCTATATGCTGTATTTTGTCATTTATACAGATTTTTTTTTTTTTTTTTTTGCATAAATGTGTTTTGCAATGTCTTTCTACAATTTCAAAAGGTATTTTCAAGAAAATAACTGTTAAATTGTACTCAAATATAGTATTTTAAATGTTCAAATTGTCCCTACTGTCCCTTATCCTCACCTCATGAATTCATCTTCTGGAATAATGACAAGCTATTTTTAGAACTTTTTCTATCCCAAATAAAAAATTATTTTCTAAACTGCAAAATAAAGGATTTTTATTCAAAATTAAAAATAATTTTTATTCTGTGCCAGAGAATGTTGGCCCCCACTTCTTATGTTACTACTGTCCCTTTGTATAAAACTGTTCCTGTGACCACCAGGAGGGCAGATAAAATTTGAGGGAGAGCTGCATTTAGTAGAAGCAGCAATCTGGGTTGCTGAGAAAATTACAGGGTTTAATTTTCTGGACTTTAAAAGAAGCTACAAGCTACAAAATGGATAGAAAGATAAGAATATGTTTATTACTTGTCACTTACTATATCCTACTTAAACTTTCCTTATTATTATTTTTATTTATTTATGATTTCGTCAAGATATAAATTATTTTTGCTTCGTTGAAAATTGCATATTACAGTCTTACTGAGATTAACGTAATGTGTGCACAGAAGCAACTTTCTTAATTTTGTCACTTCTCTCCCTTTTGAATGAAATTACATCAGCTCACTTGAAATAAATTTAAAAATGGTAAATTTCAACTGCGTTACATAAGCTACTTCAAATGTGACAATGTGAAATAGCTTTAAAATGTGAAATAGCTTTAATGTTTTCTTTAAAAACACTATTTTATACAGGGTGGCTATAAAACAGGGAAAAACGCAGTCAAAAATAGTAATAAACACCAGTATTTTCTTATGGAAAAAATTGTTTGTTTATTTGAGCGATTAATAAGTCCTATTTTTTTTTTTTTTTTTTATCAGAAAATACTGGCATAAGTCTATTTTCTTCGACTGCGCTTTTCCCTGAACTGTAGCCACCATGTATAAAATAATATTTCTAAAGAAAAATACTGTTTAAAGTTTATGCCAGAATATTCCATATTACTCACCTGACCATGCCTTATCTGTTTATAATGAAAAATAGTTTAAAATTTACATTTATTTTTCACTAAATCACAGAGTGAAATTACCAACTTATTGGAGAATCGCCCTGTTGTTCTTTACCTCATTTTCGAGACCATGCCACAAAATAACCACATTCTAAATGGTACCACGTTTCCTTAAACAGTCTGATCGCTAGGGACTCATATATCGGCAAGTTTTCTATAATAATCCTGTATAAAATTATATATATGCGAATCGTTTTAGACAAATTATGTACAATTGAAAAAAAAATAACTTATACTAATTCTACAGCGAATCATCGTATAAAAATATGTAACTATAACGAATCAATTAGTAATAACATCTACTAGTTAATGTTAACTTAAATTTTGTTTTGAGAGTCGTCTACATACAGAAATTGTGCCAAACTCGATATTTTTCAATACTAACACTTAATTTTGACACCTTATTTGGAATTTCCGGTAAATTTTACCTCAGTATTCCAAACGGGGACTCATTCTGTTAAGTAGTTTAAAGTTTGGAAATCCTAATGTTAAAATCATTTTTAATCGTTTCCAAACAGATCGCAATGCGCAATTTTTTAAGCATAACTCAAAAACTACGTGCTAGAATGAGCTGCAATTTTGATTTCGCATATTGAAAGCTTCTAGAAATCGATTTCTTTTCAAATATTTGTAAGACACTACTCATATTTTTTTCGAAAAATAAATTTGAAATTATATGTATTTAAAAATTATATTTTTCACACAAAAAAAGAAGATAATTGTAATATAAATTTATAACATTAGTTCTAATGTAAGGTAAAGTTTTGGGGACTTGATAATTAGTTCGAAATTAACCAAGATCGAATAATTGTGATACAATTATATATATATATGTGTGTGTGGGGGGGGCGGGGGTGGGGGTTCAGTGTGTTTTAAAGCAGTCTCTTTGATGACTGATTTTCAACTTTTCTTAACTACTCCTAATGCCAGTATATTCGCAATTTTGTTTACGTGGACTAAGCAGAATATCAGCGGATTGAATATAATTGAATTTTTGATAGAATCCTATTTGAAAGTGATTACTTTACATAAAGCAAAGTGGCTTGAATTACCTTAGATTATTTCAAACTTTTATCGATATTGATGCAAACATTAAAGTACTGAATAAACTTGTGGGATACTATAAAAGCATAAAAACTTTTTAATAACACCATAAAAATAAGGAATGCGCTAGGCCTTTCGAAAGAACTTTGTCTTTCTTCGTCAGGCGCAAAGAAGACGTGCAACCACTTTGAAGGTAGGAGCAAGACTGAAAGGAAATGGGAGGGGAAGAGAGACAAGTTAAGAGAACAGCCAATAGGAAAGCAGAAGGCATCAGCCAATCACAGAAGAGAATTCCTAGAATGCAGAACAAAGAAAATTATGAAGAGAATTGAGAAATAAAATAAAATAAAATAAAACATAAATAAATAAATAAATAAATAAATAATAAAAAAAAAATAAAATAAAATAAAATAAAATAAAATGCAAAAAATGAAAGTAAAATGGAATCCCACTTTACTTTCATTTTTTGCATTTTATTTTATTTTTTCAATTTTTTTTCAATTTTCTTCATAATTTTCCTTATGTTCTGCATTTTAGGTAATTCTCTTCTGTGATTGGCTGATGGCTCATCCTTTCATTCGGGAAAAGTTTTCTAAATTCAACATAACTATGGAAACTCATCAGTGCTACAAATATTATTGGAAGTACCTTAGCCGAGTTCACATATGTTTCATTAAACAGTTTTTTACTTTTATGTTCTCTATGTTACCATAGATCAAGTATTTGTTGTATATTCAGTTACCCGAGTGTTTCGTAACCGGCACATCAGAATGCAAAATGACTGGTTAACAGCTTTATTGATCACATTCAGATTTCTCGGTTAGATACGCTCCATATAGTATAGTGTGAATTTTCTGTCGCATTAAATAAACTTTACCCACCAAAAATAATAAAAAATGCATCGTAAAATAATAAATATTGAAATAAAAGACACCATTTTAGAGTAATTTTGGGGGCCCATTTGAATGTTAGAAGGAAAGCTCCTGCTTCCCGTGCCTTTTGGATAAAGGCCCTGCACACACATATGACATATATACGAAGCATGACAAAGTTGTATGTGTGTATGTGTAAATATTGCTTACGTGTGATTTTGCTTTCATTCCCAGTAATAGATTAATGAATAAAAATAAAATAAAATAAATTTTTGGCGATTTCTCATTGTCTGTTTATCCTTGACCCCAACCCACGTGCCATCTAAAAACAGGCACCCGTATAAATTAGCGCACCTCAATATAAATACCAAATATTCCATTCCGGTCAATAAAGCGCTCCTCATTATGAGGCTCATTACAACTTAATGTCTTCACTATCACGTTCAAGCCGTAAATGAAGATCACTGAAAAAAATTAGACAAGAAAATTTTCACAAAAAAGTTGACATAAGAGGTCCACCCCAGCTGTCGGCATATACCTTTGAGTGGCGGCCACTTCAAAGCATGCCGCTTCGCTCTGATTGGCAGCTTGTAAATTGAAAGGTGTGGGTGGTCCTAAGGTGCGCTTACTATACTGGAAGATATACAGGGATTCAAGAAGTAAAGAAGAAGAAGACCTTAATTGCTAATCAGCTAAAGAAAAGGCAAGCAGTGAAGGTTCAGAATATTAATCGAAAGATATTTTCTGTTATCAATGGACATTCCGTTTAATGTTAAAGAGGTCTGGAGATTATTAGAAACAGCCCGTTTTACGGAAAAAAGCGGCTTTCTTTCGGCACGCAACGGGTATCAAACAAAGCGTTATTTGACTGGGAAAATGAATGATGAAGTACCTTGAGATGGCAGGTTTTTAACTTGTATCGTAATTTTAAAGGTTTGGCTTTTAGGAAATATCTCTTTCGTCAAGAATATTCATCTTTCTTTTGAAAATCGTATTGATGAAGTTCGTTATGGTAATGCGGAGACGTAGAAAATGATGCTTTGCATAAGTACAAGTATTCTGTCACTGACACTTGTTTCATATTTATTTATTTTTAGAGGAAATATTGAGAAGCTGAAAATGAATGATGAAGTAACTTTACATGGCAGGTTTTTAACCTGTATCGTAATTTCGTGATTTTCAAGGATTGGCTCATACAAAAGATCTTTTTAACCAAGGAAATCTATCTTATTTTTAAAAATTGTATTGATGGAGTTCGTTATGGAAAGAATTTAAGGAAAAGAAAAAAAAAAAAAAATGAAGATTTTCTCGAAAACTGTCACTACCACTTATTTTATATTTATTCATTTCTAAAGAAAATATTGATAATCGGAAAATGAGCGACGAAGTAACCTCAAGCTGGCAGATTTTTAACTTGAGTTGTAAGTTTAAAAGTTTGACTTTTAGAAAATATTTTCTTAATCAAGAAGATCAATTTTGCCCCCACTGTCAAAATTCTATAACTATTGTTATGTAGAAAAAAAGTTGAGAGATAGATAAACTGTAACTTTGTAGACCATATTGTACAACATTTGAGACATACATATATATTTTTCTTATTCAATATAAGAAAATTTACTATAATTTATGTGCACCTTATAATTTTCCATCTTTTAATATTGTGACATTGACATTCCCTTATAGCTAAAGAGAGAAACCAATATTACAGCTAAGAGAAATCGAATAGTGAAGGGATAAAAGCACTACGCCACAAAAGTCCGATTGTCACCACTAAATTTTAACACTATATGTCACCTTATTTATAAACAGAATTTCTGGAATTTAAAAAGCCGAAGAATACTATTAAAATTTAGTGATGACACTTGTTCATTTGTGGTGCAGCACTTTCATCCCTGAATAGTGCTAATATTTTCTTGATAATGATACACTGTTAAAAATTTGCTGCAAACTGTCCAGTCAGTCGACCTTTTTTATACAAAACGGTTATATAACCGTGATTAAACTGTATTCTGACCATATTATTGCCCAAATTATTGTCAGAATATAGTTAAATTACGGTTATATAACCGTTTCTAATAAAAACGGTCAAATGACTGGACAGTTTGCTGCAAATTTTTAACAGTGTAAAATATCATTAAAATAAGCTCAAAGTGGGAGATTTAACCAGATTTCCGAGGGGCAAGGCTCAATATTGCCCTTTCATCAATTCCTTCTTTGTTAGCTCAGTTTCTTTGACTTCGAAATAGGTTAACTGCCCTGACAAAAGAGGTTATGAATTTAAACTAGAGCCTCTAGAGAGGAAAAATGTAGTAACAATTTCGTCGTACAGTAATATCAAAAATACATAGCATTAGGCAATGCCGCGATTACTACAACACATGTATGAGCGCTTCGCGTCCACAAAAACAAAAGTAAAACATCACTGGATGTAGCATGCTAGTTGTATCAGAATATCAAAAATACCTAAAATTAGGTAACGCCGAGGTCACTATAACGCCTGTATGTGAACTTGGCGCTCATATAAAAAAAATCACTGCATCACAGTTGCTATCCAGAAATATCAAATACACATAAAATAAGGTAATTCTGCGATCATTATAACTATCAATTATTTTTAATTTCTAGTAAAGAAAAAAACTCATTTTTATGTCCCACTCCGAGATACCATTCATATTGGGCAGTGGGAAATCCATCAGGGCAACTGGTCAATTTCTGTCTTACGAATTTCAAGAAATGTCACAAAGCAATTAATTGACCAATACTCATTTTTAAAAAAAGCAACTGTCAGAGAAAGATCGTAATATTGGATCAATTCATTATAACTCAAAATGAAATACATTTATCATAAGTTTTACAAACTGCTGTTCGATTCCAAACCACTTCAATTGTAATGTCTGAAATTCACGATTTTACGTATAATGATGAATCCATGAACGTGTCACGCGCGTTGTTCAGCGAGGTTTTTTTTCCTTTAAAGGAGAATTGTCTTACCTTAACATTCTTCAGGAAATCTTTCTGGTCATTGCTTGTCATTTATATGCTGCTTCAAGAGAACCTGTAAACTGAGAGTATAGTCTTCTCACATTGAAGTTTTTTATCAGCTCTCGTGCCTCTTTTCCATTGCAAATATGTCTTTGTGAAATATTTCACCGTGTGGTCAGACACATCTCTGCAATGTTCTGAGTAGGGAAATGTACCTATTACCGCACCCATTTTGAAAATTTGGTCTAATTCGTTTGACTGCACAACAAATTGAAACTGGTTGACGGTATGGGTTCATAAAACATTCTAATAAAACATTTTTTGCTTATAATGGCTTCCAATAAAATAAGCATTTTTTTTTCAAGTAAATATGCAAAACGCCTTAGTACCAACTTTCAAAAAGTGTTACTAATATCGCACGGGGTGTGCGATATTAGGAACACAATAAAATTTACTCTTTTCAAAATTTTTTGTAAGAAATATATGAGTTGTAATGTTACTAACGGAGAACCTCTTTACCCAGCCAAGAAATTATAACTGTCTATACTTTGTCCTTCAATGTCGATCTTGGAACTTCATAAAGTTTTGAAGCTCGTCCCAAACCCATTTTCTTGGACCGTACTGCCTGAATTATTTTAATAATATTCTAAATTACTAATGGACTAAAATTACTAATGGAGGATTGAGTTTAAACAACGACCACCAGAATGCAACAGGTACTTCCCTTAGAAATCATGGGGTGCGATATTAAGCACACTTCCCCTTACAACACACATGAAGGTACTTAATATGAGTTTGTTTCCATAGTCTTTTCCTAATTTTCCGATTTAAACACAGATAACTTATTGTCTGATATAATTATAAAAATTCGGTTGTCGCCATCCGAAGATTCTACGTGGAAGTTACGCATTTTTAAGCACCGTTCTTTTGAATTTTAATATTTTTACGTTACGGAAATTTTTCTCAAACGGCAATTTTTATGTTAAAACGTCAAATCATTTCCTAAGACAGTTCATATATATGAAATAGTGCATATATATGAAAAATATTGGTTGCAGATTGGTAGAAAAAGCTTCGGGAATATTTCCTCTTTTCCAAATTTCACAGAAAAAAAAAACACTGCAATGTACTGCAGTTTATTAAATTAATAACCCTTTGACTGCAAATTTATTTTTTATCAGAAATTGCTGAGCTCGCGACTATTTTTAACACTTTCCAACCTAGTTGAAAAGTGTTTAAGACTTCGGTTTGTCTGTCCGAGCCATAACTCTAGTAAATAAACTTGGATTTTCCTGAAATTTTTATATGTTATTGACGTTTACTATAGAATGATCCCTATTGAAAATGAAGTGTGTAGCATTTACAGTTTATTTGCAGGGACAATCAAAAGTATTCCGTTACATTACAGTCAATAAGAAAAAATCGTTTCAAGTGCATTTTGATGATGTTACGCTATTTGAAACATGATGAAATTAGTTCACAATTTTGAAGCGCACTAAAATATGCTTTTTGTAAAATATGGGATGCAAAATATTTACAAAAGAATTACTGTTACACAATGTTTTACGGGAAAAAATCGTTTGCAGCGTAATTTAATGTTGTTTCATTACTGAGCTGTACTATAAATTGCTCACTTAAAAATATGGTGAGCATTGCGTTTACCGTTCATTTACAGGACACACAAAATAATTCGCTTACAAGTTTTAGTGCGATAATTACAGTCTATGTGTGATAAGTGCGTTTTTAAGTTTAACAAAATGTTCGTATGGTACGTGGTGTGAATAAATTCTTGATCATATAAAGGATGATGATATCTTGATCATATAAACAGGATTACACAAAGGAGTATTACGGACTATGGGAGTGAATTGTTTAAGGGTATTTTTAATTGTGTTACGCATTTTTTTCTGCTGAACTATATTTAGTAGACCAATAGACGTTCGTGGAATATAAATAAATTCATATACAGGGCTATGCAAAAGTACAAGATACATTGTCATTTATGGATGGTAATGGCTGGACGTGAATTTTAAGTTGCCTTGTGTGTTTTTTACTTGAATTAAATTTTAGCTTAATATGTGGTGCGTGTACAAAAGTCTTTAGATAATATATAGTGTTGTACAGAAGATTTCGAGTACATTTCCAACAATTGGCGAAAATTGCTAAATAGGAATTTTCTAACTGAACTAAATTTTATCATGCTATGTAGAATATACCCAAATCTATAGATCATATACAGGGCTGCACGAAATAATTTGACTACTTTTTTGACTATGGAAGGTAATTGCTGAAACTGGATTTTTAAATATGCTATATGTTTCCGAAACTTACATTTCTTCTTATTAAGGTGAAATTTCACCTTATTTAACGGTGAAGGTTCATTATAGTTTTCTGTGGATGTGTGGGAAAATGTTTCATAATCTATGATTGACACATGATTTTTAGCCCTTGTCTTTATTCTATTCGTATTTCTTTTCCGGAAAAGAAAAATCTTTGCCATTAGATCTATATGACAATTTTAAGAGAAATCTACTACAAAGAAATTTTTTTGCAAATAATGGTACGAATAAGAACATAGAAATAATTTCCAGTGGAAAGTTATGCTATTGGTCCGTAGAATGTATAAGTCCCGCGGTAGTCATGGAGTTTATATCTACTATATTATTTAGCTTGGTTTCTCTGTCAAATTCAATTCTTGTAATGGCTATTTTTTTGTCATTTTTTTTTCTCTTACTGTATGTACTTTTCTCACCGTATGCTTCAATGCATAAGTTTAAAGTATTGCACAGAAAATATGATTTTTATGTAGATTGGGTCGATGAGAGAAAGTCAACTCTTGCTACACAGAAAAAAATAAAACCCAATTTGGGTCGAAAAATTCTTAGGTATGTGCCCAAAATAGGTCATGCCTGTTTTGGTTACCACTGTGTGTATCCATTATATATATATATATATATTGTTGTGAGCTCGGGGTTCGAAAGGACTGATGCCAATATATAAGAACAACAAAAAGGCTTTATTCACTATAAACAGTGCAATACGATCACAAATATCTTCTGAAAATTACAAGATATTCAGTAATCTTCAAATCCAATAAAAGCACCGCAAAATTTCACACAGAAACAATGCGTTCAATACGACGTATCAACGACAAAATCGATCCGAGAAACACAGTTCTCAATGCAAAGCCTCTAGTATGAATTCAATCGCAGTTGACAGACAACTAACTAACTGGACTGGTGGAGGTCCCTTATATAGGCTTCAGAGATCTTTCCAGATTATTCCAGAGCTTTCAGATGCTAGAAATTACCAGAAAGTGCTTTAACTTTCGATAGAGAACCAAAGCGAGAAAGGATCCCAATGTACAGGTATAAGGGGGGGGTGGTTGCACAAAAAGTCGCCAAATCCGTCGCCAACTTGGCGACATCTGGCGATATATCGCCAAATTTGGCGACAAAAATAAGTCGCCAAAACCATCGCCAACTTGGCGATAAACCCATTCCTTGGCGATTTTACCATAGACTTCCATTATAAAGATGAGGGTGTAAGGTTGTTTTCCTTGCAAACCATCTGAGGCCTTTAGCATTGAGTTACATGATGCTCAATAGGAAATACATTAATAATACTGCAATTTTCAGAATAATAAAATAAAATAAATTTAAACAAATGGAATATTTACAGATATATACAAAATTCATAACATTGCCCCCCTCTCAAGGACTGCACGTCCCGGGCAGTTCAACCTTTGATCGGAAAGCAAACCCCTTACCAACAAATGCTATACTATTCAAAACACATTCATAATGCTGAATTATACAAAATATACACTTATTTAAAAATAAAATAAAATTAAAGCATAGACATTATTACATACAAGTATTTAAATAATAATAACAATAATAATGATAATGCTAAGCAAAATAAATAATTACATTAATTTATATACAAAACCATGGTCATACTAATTTACATTACTTACATTACACTATTTACAATCAATGAACTAAGTACTATGGCCATAGTATGGAGCCAGCCTGTCGTAATGAACGACTCTAGGCTTCGAACTTGGTGACTTTCGGATCCGAATTACGACATCGTTCAGTCTGTTTAGGACTGTATAAGGACCGTCCCAGTGTGATTGCAGTTTGGGAGAAAGTCCTTTGTGTCGAGTCGGATTATAAAACCAAACCTTGTCACCTTCTTTGAATTGATGTCCCGTGGCTTTCGTGTCGTACCTGGTCTTCATCTTCTCCGTCTGTATGTTGATCCGCTCGCGAGCCAAGTTGTGGACGTCTTCAAATCGTGCCTGGAGATTCTGCACGTATCCCTCTGGCGATGAAGGCGCATCTGGAGGGCGACCAAACAGCAGATCACAAGGTAAACGAAGATCTCGACCGAAAAGCATCTGAGACGGGGAATAGCCGGTTGTTTCATGGACGGCGCTGCGATAGGCGAGAAGAAACAAGGGAAGTTTTTGGTCCCAGTCTTGCTGGTTTCTTGAGACTAGAAGTGAGAGATTGTTGAGGATGGTACGATTAAATCTCTCAACCATGCCATCCGACTGCGGATGTAAAGGCGTCGTCCTAGTTTTGTCCATTCCGAGAAGTTGACAGACACCCTCAATCACAGTAGAGATGAAATTTCTCCCCTGGTCAGAATGCATTTGAAGGGGGACTCCATACCTTGATATCCACTGTTGTACCAAGGCATCCGCAACCGTAGAAGCTTCTTGATCAGGGATGGCATAAACTTCAGGCCATTTCGTGAAATAGTCCATGACTACAAGGAGGTATTTGTTGCCATCAGCACTTCTTGGCAGAGGACCTAGGATGTCAAGGGCGATGCGTTCGAAAGGTGCTCCTACATTGTAGAGATGTAGTCTTCCTCGGCTACGTTTCTTTGGTCCTTTCCGAGCTGCACATGCATCGCAAGATTTGCACCATTGTTCGACGTCAGCTCTCGCTTTTCCCCAGAAGAAGCGCTCTCGGACTCTGTGTAATGTTTTCATGACTCCAAAATGGCCACCAGTGGGACTGCCATGTAATTCTTCGAGGACCTCTGGGATTCGGGATCGAGGAAGTACCAACTGCCACCGAGATGTCTTCCCATCTTCCGATTCGAATTTTCGAAACAGGACACCATTCCTGATGTGGAGGGAGTTCCAAAGAGCCCAATATTGCTTCGTCGTAGGACTGTAAGTCGAGATGTCTTTCCAACTGGGCTTTGTGCTAGAAGATTCTAATAACTCCAAAATTGGTTTGATGTCAGAGTCTGCCATTTGATCTTCTCGAATCTTCTCATCGCTCCAAGGATCTGGTGGCGTTGATAGTGTAGTCTTCGTCTGGCGTATGACATGTTCGGGATTAAACTTGTTCTCCGCTCTTGAACAATAGCGACAACTTTCGGGACACGGTCTTCTTGATAAGGCATCAGCATTTCCATGTGATGAGCCTTTACGATGCCTGATGTCAAAATCGTATTCCTGGAGTCGTTGTATCCATCTGGCTACTTGGCCCTCTGGGTTCTTAAAATTCATCAGCCATGTTAGGGATGCGTGATCAGTACGAAGGAGAAATTTCCTGCCATAGAGATAGTGATGGAAGTGTTCTATGGCTTTCACTATAGCTAGTAACTCCTTACGAGTGACGCAATAATTCCGCTCTGGTTTCGATAAACATTTGCTCCAGTATGCTACGACTCTTTCTTGGCCATCTATTTCTTGAGAAAGTACAGCGCCGACAATTTCGTGACTGGCATCCGTGTCCACAATGAATTGTTTGTCGGGGTCTGGATAGGTAAGGACTGGAGAGGATGTGAGAGCTTCTTTCAGCCGCTGGAAGGAATTGTCGCATTCTTGTGTCCATAGAAACTTCTGCTTGCTTTCAGTAAGCCTATGCAAGGGTCTTGCGATGTTGGAGAACCCCTGGACAAACTTTCTGTAATAAGTGCATAGTCCCAGAAAGCTTCGCAACTGGTGGACGTTTTCCGGACGCTTCCAGTTCTTTACTGCAGACACTTTTTCAGGATCTGTTCGGACACCTTCAGCTGAGATGATGTGTCCTAAATAATTTACTTCGCGTTGGAAGAACTTGCATTTCAGAGGGTTCAGCTTTAAATTCGCCGCTCTTAGCTTCGCTAACACTTTTCGAATATTTTCTAGATGTTCTTCAAACGTGCGGCCACCAATGATGACGTCATCTAGGTAGATGAGACAAGCTTCAAAAGTCAGGCCTTTTAACACTGTCTCCATGAGGCGCTCGAACGTTGCTGGAGCATTGCAGAGCCCGAACGGCATAACTTTAAATTGCCAAAGTCCTTGTCTAGTAGTAAATGCGGTCTTCTCTTTGTCATCAGGATGGATCTCTACTTGCCAATATCCACTCTTCAAATCCAGTGTGGAAAACCATTTATGTCCTGAAAGAGTATCTAGCGTGTCGTCTATTCTTGGTAGAGGATAGCTGTCCTTCTTCGTGATGTCGTTAAGTTTTCGATAATCCACACAAAATCTTGTGGAGCCATCTTTCTTTCGGACCAACACGATGGGAGAGGCCCACGGACTTGATGACGGTTCGATGATGTCACTATCCTGCATCTCTTGCAAGAGCTTAGACACCTCTTCTTGTTTAGCGAACGGCAAGCGTCTGGGATGCTGTTTAATCGGTGGATGGTCGGCAGTATCAATTCTATGACGTGTCAGAGAAGTGCGACCAATATCACTCTCGTTTTGAGAAAACACATCCTTAAATTCCTGGAACAGACTTTCTGCGGCATGTCTCTGTTCAGGAGATAAATTTTCATTTCGTCCAATTACAGGTGTTAAACTTGTAGGCGGCTCCGACAACGTCAAGCTCGGGTCCTTGCAAACGCAGGTGACTGGAGCACAGGTTGCAAGCACTTCACCCTTCTGGATAATTCTAGACTTTTCACTTACGTTCGTAATCCTCACAGGTATCACATCTCTCGACAGATCTACCAGCGCTGATGCTATTAGCACTCCCTTTGGGCTTTTCTCAGGATATCCAACCAAGCCACACTGGAAACTTCTTTCGTTCTCAGTGAATCCATGTATCATCATTTCGGTCCGAGGAGGAATGATAACATCTGCCTTGGCTGTGATCTGTTGAATAGATTTGGGCTCATTTCCAAGTTTGAAAATAGTGACATCTTCTTGAGCAGAGCGTAACTCATTATTCTTAAAATCCAGTGTAAATCCATGCTCTTTTAAAAAGTCCAGTCCGAGTATGAAAGGGTCTGAAATATCGGCCACATAGACTGTATGATGGTAAGTGGCGTTCCCAAACTTTATTTTCAATTTCAATCTTCCATGTATGTCGATCTTATCCCCGGTCACGGTTTGAAGGATAACACGGGGCGGAGTCCAGAGGAGTTTTTCTTTTAGCCGCTGAGCTAGATCTTTCCGAATGATGGTCACATTGGCTCCTGTATCGATGATCATATTGCAGGGCAAATCATTCACACGCCCGACTATAAAAACTCCGTTCTCTCCGCAACTTCTTGCAGAAATTTGACCCACTTGATAATGGGGCTTCTCAAAATCTGGCAACCTCCGCCCCGCGAGATGGCCATTAATTAGTTTTCCTGCTCCGCCGTTCGTGGGGAGCGATTACCTTCTGTGCTGGGTCGTTTTAGGCAGTTTCTTTGAATATGGCCTTCTCCACCGCATTTCCAGCACTTGATTTTTCTGCCAGGTTTGTTGTCCAACAAGGAGTTCATCTGTTTCATCATATCCTTCATCTGCTGCTGTAAACGCTCCACAGCTCTATCCGACGTCTCAGACATGTTGGCTGCTCGCACAAAGTGTCGATCTTTCCTTGTAGCTTGCTGGGCTGCCTCGAATTTCAGGGCATAAACTAAAGCCCCTTTTAAATCACTGAGATCTGCAATCCGGAGTGCTTTCTGGATCTCAGAATCACGCACACCATCGATAAAATGTTGCAGAGCTAAACTTTCTCTAATTTCAGTCGGACAGTCAGGATAAGCAAGATGTGAAAGTCTCTTGACATCCGTAGCAAGCTCTTGCAGGGATTCAGTGGATTTCTGCTGTCGAGATTTGAGCTGGAGTCTGCTATATTCCTTCATGCATTTCTCGCCAAAACGCAATTCTAAGGCACTGACGAGCGCTTCAAAATCCAGCGGTTCATTTGCAGGCAAAGTCTGTAGGACGTCGGCAGCATCAGCTCGTAGAGACGCAGCTAGCTGGCACGCCTTTGTCTGGGAATCCCATTCATTAGCGTCCGCTACGATCCCAAATTGTGTCTTAAAAACTGGCCATGAGGATTTTCCGTCATAGGTCGAGAGTTTAATACAGGAACGTGGAAGCATAGATTGATACTTGACATCTTCGGTATAGTTTCCGGCAATTATCTTTTGTTTCTTCACATTTTCCAACTCTTTTTCTACACTCTCTATCCTTTCTTCGACGGTCTTGGCGATCTTTTGAACTTTTTCTTCTACTCTTTCTTCAACGGTCTCGGCGATCTTTTGAACTTTTTCTTCTACTCTTTCTTCTACGGTACTGGCTGTCCTTTGAATTTCTTCTACCTTTCCTTCTATTTCTTGAAATCTTCCTTCAACTTTGGTTTCCACGCCGTCAATTCTGTCATTTAAAGATGTTATTTTATCCTCTATTAAATCTTTCAACTCTCCAAGGTTGGTTGACATATCCTTCGTCATTTCATCTTTTAAGTCGCCAAGGTTGGCAGTCATTTTCTCATCCATCGCTGACATATCTTTTTTCATTTCGGCCTGATTCGCAGTCATTTTCTCCTTCATTTCTTCTTTTAACTCGTCAAGGTTAGCAGTCATTTTCCCATCCATCGCTGACATATCTTTCTTCATTTCTTCTTTCAACTCGCCAAGGTTAGCAGTCATTTTCCCATCCATCGCTGACATATCTTTCTTCATTTCTTCTTTCAACTCGCCAAGGTTCGTAGCTAATTTCTCCAATAATTCTTTCAGTTGACCCTCCATTGCTCTGGTGATCGGCATTCAACCCCACTCCTGACACCAAATGTTGTGACTAACTAACTGACAACTAACTAACTGGACTGGTGGAGGTCCCTTATATAGGCTTCAGAGATCTTTCCAGATTATTCCAGAGCTTTCAGATGCTAGAAATTACCAGAAAGTGCTTTAACTTTCGATAGAGAACCAAAGCGAGAAAGGATCCCAATGAACAGGTATAAGGGGGGGTGGTTGCACAAAAAGTCGCCAAATCCGTCGCCAACTTGGCGACATTTGGCGATATATCGCCAAATTTGGCGACAAAAATAAGTCGCCAAAACCATCGCCAACTTGGCGATAAACCCATTCCTTGGCGATTTTACCATAGACTTCCATTATAAAGATGAGGGTGTAAGGTTGTTTTCCTTGCAAACCATCTGAGGCCTTTAGCATTGAGTTACATGATGCTCAATAGGAAATACATTAATAATACTGCAATTTTCACAATAATAAAATAAAATAAATTTAAACAAATGGAATATTTACAGATATATACAAAATTCATAACAATATATTATGGGTATTTAACAGTGCCCAAAATGGATTCTTAGGTATGAAGATCTTAGGTATGAAGGTCGAAAGATTCTTAGGTATGTGCCCAAATTGGGCCATGCCTGCTTTGGTTACCACTGTGTATCCATTTTGGGCACTGTTAAATACCCATAATATATATATATATATATATAATGGATACACAGTGGTAACCAAAGCAGGCATGGCCCAATTTGGGCACATACCTAAGAATATTTCGACCCAAATTGGGTTTTATTTTTTTCGGTGTACATCAGCAAAATTCAGAGATTATTTTCTAAATTATCTTTAGGCATTTTAACGGTCTAGAAAATTATACAATGAAACAACACAATAAGTATACAAAAATACAAATATATATATATATATATATATATATATATATTATTTTTTTTTTTTTTAAACACCTTTTTTAAGCATTCAATCTTTATCTTGAAAATGAAACCTAATTTTATGTTTGCAATTTATGTTTTCCACCAGAATTTCCGTTATTAATACTTCAAATTGGCATGACAACTGAACTCGTACATTGAAAATTATCAGCTTTTTTATTACGCTTGGTAGAAAGCGCGAGCTAGTGAATTTATTAAAATACGTATAATTTTTGTTTTGTTTCTTTTTTAAGACATGGCAACAAGAAATAAAAAATAAAACATTATTTAAACTATCTTTTTAGGATTTATAAATTCATTTCTCGATGTATAATCATAATTTAATTAATATGAAACTATTAATTGATTAATGCGTGCTTTTTAAAATATATTGCACTCCTTATTTTTTATTTATATTTTCTACTTTTTAATGTTTAAAATATTTTGTTGTTTCAGTTTCACAGTCAGTTGGCCAAATTTGGCGAGCTGGTTTGGCGAATAATTAAATCCATTGTTGTTGTAACTTGTATACAATTGTAACCATAAATAGTATTTGACGATTTATCCCCTGCGGCTAGCTAACGGAAAAATGCTTTAAAATTAACTTATTAAGTTCTAAAAATATTAAAATGTTGTATTGTCATCGGAAACACACTTGTGAATATAATTTCTAATAATTCTTGCATATCAAGAAATGAATGAAAAATCGATTACAATATTCCATCTTTACATACAAAACCCAAGTTGAGTTAAATAAAAGAGTGTGTCAGGTTTCTGATTTAACAGAACCTATATTGTATATTTCTAATTAATTTAATTAAATATATTTTATCATTATTACAAATTAAAGTATTCTGATATATATTTTTCTTTTCTGTAAAACTTCCGTATGTGATTGACATTGTAATTTCCCTCATCCGATTATATATTTGAGGAATGTTCACGAGATCTTTGTGAAAGTACTAATCTGGCTTTGGAAGGATAATACAATGAGCACTGGATTCCTAGCAAGCTGGAATCATTTATATCATTTATATCATTTATATCTTATTGATTTAATTTAATGATGTAAGCAAATGGGGAAACTGAAACACTAAATAACTTAATGACTTATTTTAAAGCGTCAGTTATCATCTGTGCTAATGACTATTACATATGAAATAATGTAAACTATAATATGAAAAGAGCAACAATTTATAATTAGTTTTCTTTTACTAGAAATTATCAATAAGTATCATATACACGCTTGGTTAAATTCTAAACATTTCAGTTTCTTTCTCTAAATGAAATACTGAAATAAATCATCTAAACTTCACTCTATAAGACAACAACAAAAAAAGCGGGTATTTGCACCATCAAAGGAAATCACGAATGCTTTCATTAATTTTAAAAGAATACCGACTGTGGATTGTTGTATGCATCCGGGAGGAGTTGAAAGGCTTTGAAAATTTATCATAATTCTTTCATTACTTTTCCCTTTCACGAACTATTGACTTCCTTATTTCAATTTGAAAAACAATCGAACATTAAAAACGTTCTGGTACCCGCCTTCTCTTCTGGCTTTTTGAGCGGCTTTCGGCTTTTATTATCATTAATATATTTCAAGTAGTCATTACATTTCAATTTAATGATATATAAAGCACACTTTCGGTTCGATTGAGATCTTAATCTACACCGTTATAACTCATCGGATATTTTCTTTTTTGACTTATTTACTTAACGTTTTGCATATAGTTTGACAAATTTTATTTATTTTTCCGTTATAGGTTTGAAGTTTCTATCATACGAGATAATTTTTTCTTTTATACCGGAAATTGTATTTTATCCCTAATTTTTGCATTTCCGTTATTTAAGTCAAATTTTTATTTTATATACTTCGGGAACAAATCTACAGCTCAATTTATTACTGTTTTTTTGGAAATATGGATTAGTTATTAAATCTGAAATTTAAATCAGGATGTTGAAGTCTGTTGAATCTGAATCATACCTTTTATCTTATTATTTTTAGGATTCCGTACTTAAAAAGTAACTAATTGGAAATTGTGCGTCAAACGTGACAAATGAAGTGCGTTCGTACTATAGCTAGTTATATAAATATTCAGATCTTGATAATTTTTAATTCTGTGAAATGAATTATATCGTCCACAGATTAATTTCTGTCATAAAATAAGTATCTCGGTCGCTTGACGATTAAGCCTCGAAAGTGCCGATTTAAAAAAAAAAATTCAAATTTCTTAATAAATATTTTTATTAATACCTTCTAAAATTTTGATTCGATTTTCATAAAATTTTAAATGTCTCGACCTGCAAAGATAATATATCTTAAATTTCAAACCATTCGATTGGGTAGTTTTTGCGTTGTTATATGCGGACGGACGGACAGACCAGACGACGACAATAGGTGCTACGTATTTATATAATTACGAACGCACCTAAAAACGGAACCATTATATAAGATGACTCCTGTGTCTGTCTGTCCGTCTGTCAGAGCCCTTTTTCTCGTAAACTATGGGACGTGTGAAGTTCAAACTTGGGAAAGTTATAAAGACTTTTTACCCACATATTTTCAGATTATTAGCCATTCACAAATATATTTAGAAAAATATTAGGGGATTAATTAAGTTACTTGAAAAAAAAAAGTTTCCCTTTTGTATATCATGTGGGGTATCGTGTGAAAGATTTTGCAATATCGAACTCTAAAATATATTTGTTTTGATTTTAGGTATTATATTTTCAGAGATATCGTCGAAACTACACCGCAAAAATATGCTCCCCCCCCCCTCCCTCTATTTCCGAATCTACTGAAACTAAAATTATGAAAAAATTAGACGTAGTAGGAGTGAATTTAAATCTTGTAGGAAAATTATACCGATTTTCTTAGGGAAAATAGTTATTGAAAAAAAAAACGCATTTTTCTGTTACAGCCAAAGTATAATTTTCGGGCGGTCAGCGGGAGAGTTGACGGGCACTCCAGGTATCTATCGACGCAGAATCATCCAAGAATATTTGATAATGATTTAAAAAAAACATTATCGGTAATTAGCCGATATATCCATTACGTTACTTGAAAAAAAAAAACTTTATATATATATATCGTGTTAGGGTATATCGTTCGAAAGTTCTTGTAACATCGAACTCAAAAATATATTTGTTTTAATATTAAGTATTATATTTTCTGAGATATCGTCGAAAGTACACTGGAAAAATATGCCCCTCCCCACCCCCCGTCTCTTTATTCTGAATCTACTGAAATTAAAATTATGAAAAAATTAGGGGTAATCGGAGTTTATTAATTAATAAATAGTAGTTAATAAATTTAATGTACGGAACCCTTTGATATATGCATATGCAATCATTTTTTCCTTATTTTTAAAACAGAGCAAATGTTATGTTTTTACAGACAGCAGAGTCTGGATATGGGGATTAGTGAGAGTAACTCGTAGGGGGCAGAGTCCCCTATAGTAAATGAAAAAATATATAGTCTACTTTTGTTTTGTTTTTCAATTACCGGAAATCTATCAGGAATATTCTATGTGATACTGTACATTTTTTTAATTGTGAGAAAGTGTGCATTTTCAATGTTTTATTTCAAATTTCGATATCGAAATATTATTTTTTTTTTAAATAAAAAGGGGCTTTTCTCTCTTTTAGAATTTAGAATTAATTTATTATATAATACATTTTTAGTAGATTAATTAAAATATTAAATTTCATAAACATATCTTCTCTGAGAAAGTAATTAAGAAAAATGTCAAATTAATAAAATGATCATAATGGAGCAGCTACGAAGACTTTCTAAAGTGTTCATGTTTTAATGAAGTGTTGCAAAACTTTTGCACCAAATTATATAATTTTTCTCAGCTGGGATCAAATTGTATGATTTTTCCAAAAATTATTACTTTTTATTTTAGCATTTTTCATTGTTCTCTTAAGTTGATATTCATTAACCCCATTAATTCGCACGAATAAGCTACTTTCTCCCAGCTTTGAATCTTAGTGAAAGCAAGTTGATTTCTTCGAAACCAGGACTCCTCAGTTTTGCTTTACCCGGAAAGCCAAACAACTCTCCTCTCAAACTGACAAATGACGCCTGCATTATGCATAACCTCATTACTGAAACTACAGACCAATCATAGACTTATTACTCTCTGCCTCATAAATTACAGCAACACTTTAACACATTATGAAATGAATCATTCTAACCTCAAGACTGGTGCTTAACTTTCCATTTAGGTATTAAAGTTACAACAATATGCGCATTATTCCTCGACGTAATGACTCCACCCCCTTAAACTTAGTCCCCCACTCCTATTTCCCGTTTTATAAACATATATTCTTTTTGGGTTAGAATGTATAAAATGTAACCCATTTTAACCTAACATCTCTGCTATGTGAGTATTCTCCATTATACAAGCATTGCTTCCGACATTTTGTTTCTTTTTTGACACACTTTTCTCAAATGTATATGTTTAGAACTTGTCTGGATGTTCAAAAATCGAAAAAATTTAATATTTCGGTGCACTGTAAAAAATTGCATCGATTACTAGTCCATTGCCAGTACAATTTCCATATTTTTACGAAATTTTTTTCTCCGATGATTTCGTTATTTTCTGATTTCGTGAATGTGTCAGAAATTAATGAGTTAGCGGAATTACGGCGGAAAAATTAGAAAAGCGGGTTAGCGGAAAAATTAAGTAGTCAGAAATTAGAAGATTTTTTAAGTATTTAAGAATACATTTGACGGACAATAGTGTTAAAAGTCTACTTAATTTGTCGTTTTCGCTAAGACTTTGGAGTTTTAATATTTATCCACTTTAAAGAGAATTTCCTTATTTCAACAATACATTTTCCGGATTTTTCCAGATTTTCTTCCTTTTGCATTGCAATAATAAAAATGAATTCCGCAACTTAATATAAAAGGAAAATTACAAAGATATTATCAAATCTATACTTTTGACATCATCACAAATCTTTTTCATCGGAATCCCCCCCCCCCCCCCGTAAAATACGGAGATTGCACTGGCAATCAATGGATTTTTTTTTTCTGTGGTGGGCTTACAAACACAGAAGGCCTAAATTTACAATAACAGTCAAGGTGAAGTTTATAAAATCCAGACCCTTTCACAAAAAAAAAAAAAAAAAAAAAAAAAAAAAAAAAATAGAAACAAAGAAAAAGAAACAAAGAAAAAAAAAAGAAAAATGTGAAAAAAATCCAATTTTGTATGAAAAATTAAAAAAAAAAAATTACTTTTATTAGTTTTTATGTCTAATACATAAGATGTTCTTATCATCGTCTAATTCTAATAGCTAATTTCTAAACCATTACTTTTAGAGGTATATATTTTCAATTCTAAAATTGTGTCAATAATTGTTCATCATAATCTTACAAACCATATTTAAGTCAAAATAGTAATTTTTTGTAAAAGTTGTAAAGGTCCCAGGTTACTATAAATTATAATTAGAAAACATATTCCAAGTTTGAAAATGTAGGACGAAAAAGAAAATATTTTAATTTCATTCTTTTTACGAACAAAATTTAGCAAGTTATTATATTTGCGATTTTATGAATTTTCGGCATTTTTCTCTACTAAAACCGCATCTTTTTGTCCAAATTTTAAGAGACTAAATTTGATATAAAATTTGGATTTTTAAATTATTGTCATTATTTTTAAATTTTCGTAAGTTAAGTAACCTTCAGAGGTATTATGGAGCTTTGAACAATTTATAAACTCATTTATAATGCATTAGAATCGTATTGCATTAAATGCATGCATACATGTTGAAATACAGGAATGATACAAAAACAGAAAAGATCTGAAAATTCTACAATTCACAAAAAATTCAACGTATAAAATAGTTGATTTTAAAATTGTGAAATGCATTGCAAGTTAAATTCTATTTTATGTTATTTTACCATCGTTTTTTAAAAACACAAACTGTATTTTTTAACACATTTTTAGAACAAATTGTTTTAAACTAATATTTTTAAAAGCTGTACTTTCTCTTCTCATTTTTTTTTTTAACTTCGTCGTTATAGAAAAGGGAAATTAATTACATTTTTCCTAATTTCATTCTTATAATTAAATCACTCGCAACTGTGAATAAATTTAACTGGTCAGTATTTTATATCACTGAAATTGTTTTGTACATGACGTCCATTTCTATGAAAAGAGTTATCTAGAAAATAACGTAACGCAAAAACTCTATCTCTTTTATATTACTCTTCACTCCCTTGTAACAGCCATTGAAAAATTGGAACTCGCCTACGAAATTTTTACTTTTCACCCTAATTCAGAGAACTGAATATAAAATTAGTGGTATAAAATGCTAGAAATAATACATAAACTTTAGAAATATATTTCACATTTTATAATTCAAAGTCCAGCATCAATGAAATAATAATATTCGTGAGCTGCGATCAAGGCGAGCACAAAGATGAGTTCACGCAATGCCAGAAAAAAATCACGCAACCCAGAGCAAGTGTTCTATAGATTTCAGTTATGGTTGTTGTTGAATTTTTATGCAATGCTCAAAGAAGCTTGCTAATTATGTTCATATTGAAATACAAAAGTTTCTAACGTTCATAAATATTAATCCAGTTATTATATTTGTATTTGAATCCAATATTTAGTTGTATACGAAGTTATTTTATTAAACCTTTCTGTATATATTATGTTTTGAAGAATCTTCTGTTGTGATGAAACTATTATTCATCATAATCAAACATATATATATATATATATATATATATATATCTGATATTTGTCATACGATAGCACTCGTACTTATAAACCAATTTGGATGTAACTAAGTGTGTGTATTAGGCTCACCAATGTCCCGACCGAGTTCGTTGGCCAGCTTGGTTCACCATCTTGTTTCAAAATGGCGGCCACTAATAGATTTTAAACTAAAAAATATATACAAAAAAATAGACATTCAAATTTTTTTTTAAAGTGCTAGGCCTTGATTCAAGGATTCCGGGGTGTTTTTTGTTTTGCTCTTGGGTCGCTGACATTTTGAAACAAGACAGCAGAATACAAAAAATTAGGTATTGATTTATGAGTTTTAGTGAAAGGGATTTTTCTCGAATTCTTTCATTGTTGTAATCATTTTCCCAATCATACGCATAAAAATATATATTACAAATTTTAAATTTTTTTCACCAATGTTAACATTATTCTCTATAAATTTTCCTTTTAATAATATTCAATATATTATACCGGCTTATTAAATTAAAACCTATTCTTAAACTAATCTATCAATCTCCATATGTAAAGGTATAAGATCTTAATCCACCTAATAATATTTATTCCAAATTGCTTAAATCTAAAAATGTCGCTAACTATTTATATTCCTTAAATAAAACCTTTTTATTATTTAAATCCCTATTAAAATTCACTATTATTTCCCGTGTTTATCAAACATCTCGAAATTCTTTATTTAATTGCTAAAATGTCATAATTCCTAAATTATCCCGTTCTAAAAAAACTATTTATTTAAAATCATTCTTTTATTAAAATATCAAAATGTCTGTTATAATATTTCAATGCTTTAATATTCTAGTTTTATTCCGCGAGAATAAATTCATTTTGTCTTTTCTGTTTTTCTCTAGCGTAAGCTAAAATTATCATCTGGCAATCCAAAATATATTTTTAGTCGGCATTCTCGAGATCAGAGCTTATTGTTTGTTTACACGTCGTGTATCTGAATTCGAGGCTATAGATTGTTCTAGAAGAAATTTTTCGCACAAAGGAAGTTGGATAACCTCAAGATGATTTCACCGGAATTGTTAATAAGTCCCTCTTAAAGCGATTATGATTGGAGAAGGGAAGTCAGGTGACTTGATTGTCCCTTTGCGCTAGATTAACTTAAATACAGACGCGCAGCCAAATCCGAGAGACAGGGGAACGAGAGAGAAAGAAGTTTTTCAGAGTTTAGAGAGTTCGTAGTTTTATTCGAAGCTTTTCGAGACGTCCAGTTTCCCCTACGACAGTCATGTTCAAACCCAGTGATATTTGTACCATACGTAATAAGATCTTTGGTACATATAATAACATCTTTCTTCGACAATATCTTCGTATTTATCCTAAGACCTCATAATGTAAAGAATATTTAAGCTCCGACTGCCACATAGAGACCATTTCTCCTGCTTAGTTGTTCCTGATTATGTAATAAGGTTTTGAGACACAAAATTCGACTGCTTACTTCTGGAGTACACACATTTTCTTAGTAATATCTGAGTGATACAACCATCCGTTCTATACTTGTGCGTCGATACTTGGAAACCCAACCTAAAACAGATTTCGCCAACTGCCTTTTAAGCTCCAATATGTCACTATATCACATTAAAGAGTACGGCAGGATATCAGGTGACAAATACACGGATCTATTACTTACTGGACTGACCTTGCTAAGTGGATTACTGATAAAGCGTACCTATCTGATCTAGCGGTAAAGCGAATAAAGAGCTAATGGATATGATTACTATACGCAAAGCGAAGCGAGTGCTCGATATCAACTAATAAATAAATAAATAAATAAATAATAATAATAATAATGTGGGACTGGATGTAATATTACTGGTGAGAACAACTAACCTAGAGTGGGTTAATTTACTAAATCGTTTTACTTTTATTTGTTTATTATTATTTCTGTCTTATTTTGTTACAGAAGTTTATTTATTTATTTATGAGGTTTATTTATTTATTTATTGTGAAAATCTGATAATTTATTTGTTATTGAAATGAGAAAATTCTACTAGTTTTCAAAATTTTATTGTAAATGTTACTGAGCTCTCGATTTTGTAAGGATAATAGAATTGCTTCTTTTATCTTAATGGATGTGAATACACAGACATTGGTTGATCGTAAGTTAGTAGCTTTTGACCCTAGTTCAGGAATGGAAATTCAGTCTTGGCTGAATTATTTTGATGAAATGTGTGATAGGGAAAACAAAGATTTAGAATGTAAATTTAAATCTATTTCACAATATTTGAAGGGTGAAGCACTAAAGATCTATATAATTGAATGTTTGAATTGTACTTAGTTATGAACAGCTTTAAAAAATCTTCACAGAAAAATTTATTGATTTAAATATTCCAAATTTTTCTGATTTCTCAGTTTTCAAGTTGGATAATTTAGATAATTTAGAAAGTTATTTTCGCAAAAAAGTGGAAATTGGGAGAAAAGTACATCTTTGTGAAACTATTCTACTACAAGGTTTAACAGTGGATTAAAACCTGAGTATCAAAATAGTATTATTGTAAATCCTCCAGAAAGTACCACTGAATGATATCGGCTTGTTAAACAGTTTGTGGAAGTTTCCATCCTTCAAGTTTCAAGCCAAACAATAAATCAACCACCCAGACAACCTAATTTTTCTTCTCCGCAATTTCTAATGCCACCAGTTAGAATAAATTTTCAGCCTTTTTAGCCACCTAGGCATTGGATTCAGCCAGTTAGGTCCAATAATGTACCTAGGAATTGGATTCCACACAGACAATCTTTATTAACATTTGTATTGTTGTTGTATTTGAAATTACAACAACAATTTTCAAGTGCAAAGGTCTAAAAATTTTCAAAATTGTTATTTTCAGAATCCATACCCTTCTAGACCATGTAGAATATGTAAAATAGAGGTGTAAATAATGCTTATCATTTGGAAAGATAATGTATTTTTAGAAATAATTCAACATCCTCCAATACTCTTCCAATCAATTCACAATCTAATATTCATAATGTTTGACAACTAATTGTGTATGGATATACAAATAATTGTAATTTACCATGTGTTGTGGACACTGGCTCTACTATTGCAATATTGCCATTAAAATTTGTAAAAAAATTAAATGCTAAAATTGAAATCATACCTCCAGTTACTATTGGTTAGGCAAAAGGATTTTTACATATAAGTCAAAAGTGTAGTATTTATCTTAAAGTGGATAAATTAAAAAAATATGTTAACTTTTTAGTTTGTAATACTAATTTGGATTATGCTATTTTGGGGTTAAAAGAATGTTCCAAATTTAATTTAACTATAGATTGCAAAAATTATACTGTCAGACAGGGAAAGAAAATTATAAATTGAAGTATATCCATACATAATGAGAGATCTCTTCATTTTAATACTGTGGATATAAATAAATTACAACAAAATAATGATGATTACGTAACATCTGATTATAATGAGAATTTGAATTCATGTAATGATCATAATTTAGTAGCAGCTGATGATAGTAATGAAAATTTTAATTTAGGTAATAATGATGTAGTGTTACTATCTACTTGTGAAAATTATGTGACTGCTCAGGACCTTTTAGAAAATAATAACAATGACTATATTGTGCGACCTGATTATAGAAGTTTCCTGTTTCCTCAAAATTTTCGTGATGTTAATAATTCTGATTCAGATTTAATTGGGGAATTAAATTTAATTCAAAATAGGAATTTAAGAGAAATAGTTCAAAATTATAGTGATATTTTTGCAAAACATAAATATGATGTGGGTAAGATAAATATTGACAACGCGTTTTTTTCTAAAATCTGACCTACCTATATCTTTGAGGCCCTACAGAACTTCCACCTTAGAAGAAAAAAAAATAAAAAATCTAATTCAATCTTTATTAGCGACTGAACTCATAAAGGAAATAATAGCCCTTATTCTGTCCGTATCACTTTAGCTATGAAAAGAGAGGAAGGAAAAAAGACCCGACTATGTGTAGATTATAGAAAATTAAATGCAATAATTAAAAATGAGGCAGAACCCTTGCCCCGTATCGATGAAATTTCAGATAAATTCAGTAGTGCTCAGTACTTTTCTACTTTGGACTTAGCCTCTGGCTATTGGCACGTACCAATACAACCATATCCGACACAGAAAAATTAGTTTTTGCTACCAATTTTGGCCTCTTCGAATGGCTGGTGCTTCCTTTCGGTATAAAGACAACCCCCCTCCCCTCAATATTTAATAGAACCAACAGAAGAAACCTTAATAAATATAAAATAGATTATGCTTGTCACTATTTTTATGTTATCATATTTTTCTCCTCCTCTCTAGAAAAACATTTAAATCACTTAACCCAAATCTTTGAAATCAGTAAATTAGAAAAAAATTAAACTCAAACTTTCTAAATGTAAATTAAATCAAAATAAAATTAACTTCTTAGGCTATAAAATCACCAATGGGACTTTAACTCTAGTTAATGCTAATATTGAGAACAGTAAAAAATTAAAACTTCCCTCCAATGTTAAAGAACCACAACGATTTTTAGGTTCCATTAATGTTTATTATAAATTCATAGATATATATGCTCAAATTAGATATCCCCTCAATAGATTACTTAAGAAAAACACAATATGGGAATGGAACCCAGAATGTCAAAACTCTTTCAAAAAACTAAAAGATACTCTAATTGCAAAACCAATCCTCAAAATTTATTACCCAAAATTGCCCCTCCATGTATTTGTAGATGCCTCTCAGGTAGCAGTAGGTGCAGTTCTAAAACAGCCTGATAAAGATAATTTGTTACATCCTATTGCTTATCATTCTAGGATTTTGAAGAATTATGAACAGAATTGTTTTATAACTGAATTAGAAAGCCTAGCTATTATTATAGATACTCTTGATAAATTGTATCATTATTTCCATGGTGTCAAATTTATAATCACTGTCAACACTGGTAACAGCATGTTTAGTTAAGATTTTATATTTTTTTTTGTTTTTTGCCAAAACAGAGGAAAATTTTTATAAGCAAAGTTACTACTATGTTAAAATTTCGTATTTTTATAATACATTGTGTCCATAAATTCAGGGACAAAGGCAAAATGCTACTTTTTGAAAATACAGTTAATCGTGAGTGATAAAAAAGAATTGATGTAGACAGCAGATGTAGCAAATATACTACTGTGCTACCATAATAGCACAACGTATTGATGACGTCACAAATAGTCATAAATTTCAAAGTCACTGATATTAACCAAAATGTGATACATTTTATTCGTCTCATTATTACTCTGAAATGACCGTCAATTGGTGACACCACTGTGAAGTCACAGTGACTTTTGATTTATGATGATTCACCATGTGACGCTATAAGGACGTCACCTCTTGAGGCCGCCATTTGAACACTCCAGTTTGAAGTCACCATGACAGTTGCTTTGTGCCGAGTCTTCAAGTGACATCAAAGTGCTGTAATCTGGTGACTTCTCAGAAAGTAGCGCTCATAATGGTGGCTTCATGGATTCACACTCGTAGTCTCTCTAAATATTGATCACAGGTGAGTCATCTTGTGACTTTATTGCGAGTGTGATGTCATTTGATGACTTGTTGCAATGCAAACGTCATTGCGGCGATTTCAAAATGTAGTCTCAAAATGACGGTCACAATGAAAGTCATCAGGTGACTTCGTTGGAATGTCAGCTGGAGACAGTCGCAAAGCAACAATCACTATGATTTCTCAGTGAAATTAGGAAAGTGACGTCACTTAAGAGTAATGGTGACCGACAAATGAGAGATATAACATTTTGGTTCATCGTAACTGTTAAAAAATGTCTTTCTGTTTTAAGAAAAAGCCACCAGATGGCGACATCAAACAATGTTTTTTAAAAATGCAAACTGAAACTCAGAAACTCTTTTTTAATTTAGATGATGAAAAGGTGTAACATTTAGCAATCAAAATGCTGCTAGGATTAAAACTCGAACATCAGGGCTGTCCAGCCTGGCGCCCACTATTCACCAGAAAATTCATACAGACATATTTTCCTTATTTAATATCCGAATATCTCCGATTAAATAAAGCAAATATTTCTGTAAGACTTTTCTGGTGAATAGCGGGTGCCAGGTTGGACAGCCCTGTCCTTTATAATATCACACTAAGTATAATATCACACTAGTATTCCAAACGAATAATACATTTAAAACTGCTATTAAAATTTCAAAGTATTTCTTCATATTTGTATTTGTAAATAGTTCTAAGAATTCATTTGTTTTGTTATTGTGAATGTATCCTGCAAGTTTTTTATCCAGTATCATTTTCTACGTGTATTTTTTCATCTAATAAATGTGTTTTGTTCATATTAAGAAGAATTTATTTCAAGTAAATAATTCGCAAAACATAAAGGTAAAACTTTTAACCTTTTTTTATTGTTTACTATTGAACTTCTTATTCATGCCTTCATATGGAATAACATTCCGTCAGTATCAAATCTGATACTTGTGACTGTGACGTCAAGGTGACGTCACATTGACTATCTGTGCTGTTAGGGTAGCACCTACTGTTTGCTACAACTGCCGTTTGAATACTCAAAGTGTTTGTCCCTTTCTTTTTGGACACCAGTGTACATTTTAACATCCAAGTATTTTTCCTGCTTTTCCATCTAGGATTTGCCAGATAGTTTATATTTTACCGCTCTCGGGGATACAGACTTTGTTTCGTCTTCAATATTTTCTCTCTAACTTTAAATGGTTGCTGGTTACTGACAATATAACAGCAATAACAAAAAATAAGAATTAAAAAAAAATAAAGATAAAACAAAACAAAACAAATATATTCTTTTCTTAGAATTAAATGTGATTTCACGCAAAATAAAAAGGCATAAAAATATCATTCTGCGCATAAATATATTACATTAAATATAGCACATAAATATATTACATTTTTATAAATTATATTTTTTCAGCATAATGAGGTTATCGTTTTTTGAAGAAAAAAAAATCACTCATATCTTTAGTGAGGTTCCTATTGTATGGATTATTTTAGATCTTATTCAAAGTTAATCTTATTTTTGTAAAGGTTTTGAACATCTATTTTGTTTTAAAAATAAATAAATAAAATAAACGTAAGATGTAGCAACATGTTCTAAACCAAAATGGTCAAGATGTAATTAATTAAACTATTTATATAATATAAAAAAATATATTGTATCCGATTTCCTGGGGGGAAAAAAGAAAAGAAAAGAAAGCGCTTTCAGAACAACGCAATAGTGTCTGTAAATCCGTTTCGCCAAACACAAACTGTTGGAAGAGGAACGCTTCCAATGCCGATAAATACCAAAGGAAGAAAATTGCAGCTAGGTTTAATGACGTTGTGTCCTTTCTTTCGCTTTCGATTGTTATTCAAATCGAGATCTATAATTTATAGGCTACTAGAAGAATACCAGCGGCTTTTATTTTGTATTTCAAAACTGAGTTTCGTATTTGAAAATAAATATTCGTTTTCAAGTATACTCGGCTTTTGTAATATTAACTATATAGAAACTGGTTGTCATAAAACTATACAACGTGGTAGATTCATTTTGCAGAAACAATTTTATTTTAAATATCATATCTAAACAATTAAGATAATTACTTATTAAGAGAATTTTATTTTGAGAATTTTATTTTTGAGAATTTTATTAAGAGTATAATTTTATTAATTTAACATTTTATGCATAGTAATGAATGTTAGCCATTTAACCCTAATATGAAATTAAAACCGTCAGTAGTGTCATTAAGCGGTTTAGTAGATATTGAACAATGAGTAGCTGATTGGGAATTAGGAAAGAGGGAGATCAGGTGGATCAAGCACTCCACATTTAAAATTATAACTTTTTTAACTTAAAATTCTCATAAACTGTTTGAAAAACTACTATTATTACTATTATTATTACTTTATGTTTGTAATTAATCTTTTAAAAACAACTCCACACATAATAAATATACACAACATTCCTAAATAAATGTTGTAATGTTTAGAAAAATCCTATATGTAATTAAGAAAAAAAAAAACGGTTCTTCTCTCTTTATTCATTAAAAATATACTAACATTTTTAATGCTAAATTTTGCTTACTTATCTCTTAATAATAAAAATGCATCTATGATGATAATAATGAATAATGAAAATGAAGTCGAGAAAATGAATATTCGCTATCAAGTACACTCGGTTTATGTAATATTAAGAATATCAAAACTTAGTGCATGGTCGTAATACTGTACATTACGGCAATGCATTTTGCAGAAAATATTTTTAAAATCATATATATATTACCTATTAAATTGTTAATTTATTATTTAGAAATTAATAAAAATATTGGTTTTACTCTAGCTATATAAAAAATTAATTTGAACGATTAATTATACTTTGAAACATTTAATTTTTAATAATCCCAATTATTTCAATTGTTTGAAGGCGTTTACTTGAGAATCTCCCATATATTTTTTTAATTGCTACGCCACTGGCTGATTTAAGAAATATTTCTTGAAAATTTCAGAAAACAGATCAAAAAATTCTACAGCTGTTAATTTAAGCTCCTTTCATTTAAAAAAGCAAGTGTTTGTTGTAGTGTGTTTGCAGTAGAAGCGAGTCTGCGAAACTGGTTAGATCGTATCTCACTAGAGACGAAGTCTCTTGGATTATTACTTTTAGGGATGGCTTTAAGCCATATGTTCAAATTTTGAAATGAAAACTTTTAAAATGTAATAAAACGATCAAAATACCGTATAATTAATTACCTAATAAATATTTAAACAAACTTCTAATCACGAAATAACAACAATAAAAAAAAAATACATAAAACACCCTTAAAATATACTACATAAAGGAAAAAAAAACATATGACTACAAAAGACAAATAACCAACAAGCATAAACATGGCTCATGCTGCAACTTGTGTTATGGAGGTTTTAATTCGCAGATTCAAAATGACTCCATGACGCCTTTTTGAGGGCTAACACCCGCTTTATGTCCCCTATAATAGCTGGTGTTGAGATTAATTTAAAGCGCCCTATTGTTATTCAAAGCAGCAATTTTTCACACAATGGAAATAAATTGGTTGAAGAATCCGCAGTGCAACTCCCGCCCGTCTAATGAAAATATGTTATTCATCATTTTTTTCCAGATGGATTGAGCTCGCGCGCAGAGCTGTTACAGGCACAAACTAGTTCCCGCCTTTGTATGCTCCTATTTCTGAATTTTTGAGGAATTTTTGAAAGATCTCGCAATGCGATGAGTTTAGTTGAATTAATGAACATTTGCGGCTCCAGACAGTTGCGTGATCATAAAATCGTTTCCGGAATTCAGCGTGAGTTTAATTCCCGATTTAAAGTAAATTGTTTTCCGAATCGTAATTTGGGCTCGAATATAGTGTTTATGTTTGGAAAGTTTGCGAGATGGCGTTTAAATGGAAACATTTTTGTAATTGATTGTTAGAATTTTTCTCTTTCTTTCCATGACAAATCTTGTATTTCAAGTGAAAGAGATTAAGAATAAATAAAACAAAACATTTTCGTGAATGTATGATAGCTAGAAATTTTTCAAAATTTAATTTTTTTTTTTTACTTTTTATTTTAGTTTTTTTTTTAATTTAAAATTTTGGTTTTTAATTTTGATTATTTCTTTACCGGAAGTTAACATTTCATACATATGTTAATATTAATGAGTTCTAGGTTTGTTTTTCAAAAATTATTAGAATATAAGTTTTTTTTTTTTTTTTTTTTTTTTTTTTTTTTTTTTTTTTTTTTTTTTTTCAAAATTTATAATTTAAATTTCAAATACGTCAGTTTTTCTCCGTTTCTGAATTTTTAATGTAAATTATTTCTTAATTTGAAAACTATCAGCATTTCATGCAAATGACTATAGAGGATAAATTGGCTGCTTATTATATAAACGTCAAGATTTTTTTTTTCTGTCAAACAACAGCCCCAGGAAACATACAAAATTTACTATAGAAATTATAGTGGAACCTACACGAATATCTAGTTTTTTTTTTTTTTTTAAGAACTCACAAATCGCCAAAAGTTGTGCCATCGCCAACAATCGCCATGTATGCTTGTTAAGTATAAGTCGAATCTTTGTAACATTATTATAAACCCCTTCCTACTTACCTGGCCCTACGTGAAAACTTTAAGTATTCTCATTCATTGCCAAATGATGAATCCTTGTTTTTTTTTTCTTTATTTATTCCAATAAGTATGATATATCTTTAATAAACATTGATTGCTACCTGATGACACCTATTTGTGATTGTCATATCTCGGAAATCGGTTATAAACATAATTTTTCTCGCCAATATTTTCTGAAAGATGCTTTACTTTCTTAGAAAATTTGAGAAGGTTGTATGATTGTGGGAAAATTTATTAAGAATACCAGAAAATTTTGCGCGAGTAACAAATGAAAATTATTTTTTGATTACGCCAGAAACTATTGTGAGCTTTGATTTGAGACAACCTTAAACGTTCACCACCAAAAATTACCAAAGAACAAAAAAAAATTTCTTCGAATATTGCAAAGGTAACATCTTTTATGATAAAAGAAAATCCTCCGAGTCAAATGACTGTTGTTAAATCGTTAAAATGCTCATTGTCAACTGTTAACAAAATGATTAACAGTTATATGAATTTTAAACAGTTTACCATCCATTCATCGCAGTTGATCTGTCCAATATGACTCCACTGGTAGCCTAAGTTAAAGTCTAAGTCAGGTCAAAGTCATTGCCAGCATTGCCGCCAGCATATGAGTGTATGCAAATCCTCAAACCAACTGTGAATTAAGATTATACTCATTACAATGTGTCCCCTCTTATCGTTATCCAATAGTTAATTCCTAAACCAATAATTTTTTAGCTATAATTCCAGTTGCAAAAATGTTTCACATGTTGTACTCCATCATATTAAAAATCATTTACGTCAAAGTATGATTAAATTTTTTTAAGTTATGAATTTTATATTTTCATTCGGCCTTCTGGTCCTGTATGTTTTGGCAATAGAAGAAGGGAATTTCTACTATTTAACTTGGTAGAGCATGGAGAACGTTTTTTTCTAAATATAAATTACAAAATCAACTATATGTGTAACAAAAAACATTCACTTTCAATTGTAAAACAAATGCTTACCATGATTGCATCAAAATAATACAAGTTTAGCAAAATTGTATTTGGGTCAAAGTTGAAACCTGATTATTAAGTCTTTGGGTCCTGTATGTTTTGGCCGTAGAAGAAGGGAATTTCTACTATTTAACTTGGTAGAGCATGGAGAAAGTTTTTTTAAAAATGTAACTTACGAAATAAGCAATATGTGTAACAAAAAACATTTACTTTCAAGTGTAAAACAAATGCTTACCACGATCGCATCAAAATGATGCAATTTTAGTAAAATTGCATTTTGTCCATTTAAGCACAAGACTGCATATGATGCCCTATTTAACCTCATTATGCATAGAATGAAACTTACGTAAAAATATGTCGTTTTAGATTGAACAAATATAAGTGTTTTCAGATGCTGAAACACGTCTATTGTACCGTGGTGAAAAAAAAAGGAATACTTTCCCGACTAACTGTGTAAAAATGACCCGTATAAAAATGTGACTGGTTACCAACCGATTGGTAATAACGGCAACTAATTAATGCTATACTTAAATTATGATTCGAGAGCCGTCTGCATATTGAAATTGTAATAAACATTAAAAGTTTCAATACCAACACCTAATTATTACATCATATTTGGTTTCTTCCTAAGTTTTACCTCGGACACGCAACGGAACATCACTCGGTTAAGTAGTTTAGGAATTATACTGATGTAAAGCTTTGTTACTCCTAATATTAAAATTATTTTTAATCATTGCAAACCAGATTGCAATATGGATAATTTTTCAAGCATAGCTCAAACGCTATTTGGTGCAATATGCTATAACTTTGCATTCGCATATCTGAAGCTTCTATAGAAATCGATTTCTGTTACAAGTTTTATCGGTTACAATGCATATTTTTGCGAATATTAATTTCTTAACTTATATATGTGTTAATTATATGGTTAGCAGTAACGATGCGTTTAAAAATAAAATTTAAAAAGTTATAAATTTTAAAGTTATGAAAGTTTTAAATAAAGTCTCGTTATGAAATCTAGTCACCCTACAGAAAACTCGAATTTTCGTTTGCAAACATGGAAATTTCAAACGCTATTAAAATACGCTATGACGTTATAACTTCATGCAGCGAGATCTTCCGTATTAGTCATATAAAATGAATATTTAGAAAACTGAAAGGGGAAAAAATTACATTTAAACTACACTTTGTAAAAGAAAAGTAGAAGATACTTTTATTTTTATGAGAAAAAAGTATAATAAACGGATAAAATGTGAAAAAGGCAAAAATTGTAAAACTAGCCATATTTTGGACATTAAAAAGGATATTTTTAACAATTGCAGTGAACCTAAATATTATATTATATTGAATAGATATAATAAACAATCAAAAGTTATACAATAAAAAAATAGATAAAATAAAACCTATGTTTACAATAGAAAGGGACAATATTATTGCCTTATCAAACCTAGTTCTTTGAGATGTAGCTATTCTAAGATATTTTCTCTACAAATGATGTGACAATCGAGTTCTCGCATTTATGGTTACAGTGACAAAATTTCGGAAATTTCAAACGGCAACACCCACTTTTTTTCATCGCAAAATGATCCGCAGAATGAAACACTATAAATTACATTAAAGCAGTACATGTTACATTTGAACCATGCGGTCATAAGAGGTTCGTATATTGACAAAGCTTTTTATAGCCACCCTGTATTTTAATTTTATTGCGAAATATTTTAGGTGCAATATCTTACAGTTAAATGCAGAAAAGTGACATTAAGAATGAGTTATATGATTAAACTTAATTTCATTTATTTATTTATTTAATCTCTCAAAAACGTAGGATATTTTTATATTTACAGTAAAAATCAATATTTCCATAAGATGTTTTTATTCCCCAAAACAATGAATATCAGTAAAAATTTAATTTTCAACATCACATTTTCTAAAGAAACCTAACAAAGATTTTTAACAGTGTAATATTTATGCGTGATTAGTTTTGCTTACAAAATACACGCATCCCAGTTTCTTTTCAGTGACTCCCAACTGCGTTCATACACTAAGAGTTGGAAATTTATCACGTTGAAAATATTAATGGAATTGTTTAATTACACGCTCAAAATGCATGAATGGAAACGAAAAATTTGGAACCTGAACGCTAATTGTATTTTCTTCTTCCGCTTTTTAGACAATTATCAACAGCATCAATAGAATTTTATCTTGTCAACGCCTCCTTATAGATTTGAATAAATTAGAAAGGTTTAAAAAGAGACTGGAAACAACAGTTTATAAATGAAAGATTTTATTTATTATACTTTTCTAATAATGGTAGATATTTTTATGTTATATTTCTATATTAGAGAATTATAATTCAATTACGATAATATTTAAATATTATATTTGCATATTAGAGAATGGGTTTGATAAAATGTATGTTGGTGGAATCCCAATTGTTTGTTTTCAATGTGTTTATTTTGGTCTAGAAAACTATTATTCAAGAATTAAAAGAAAATTATGAATTTGTATCACTTTTCAAAGCAGAAACTATGTCAATACGTGACCTTTGAATTCAGTTTAAAAGAAAATACAAATAAGTAGCATAAATTTAGCATATAGATAGCTATTTCAAATCTTCTCTGCAGTAAGTCCGTGTGTTACTGTAGATGTTTTACACCCTCTCTCGTTTAAATTTTGTACTAAAACAAGAAAGAAAAATCATGCTTAGATTGTAAATTCCAGAATATGTTACTGCAACTTCATTTTTTTATATAGTGACAGAAGTAAGCACATAACATATTTGAAAACCCAATTTTAGAAGTTACCTCCCGTAGTCGTTACGGTAATTGAATTAATTTGTGCAGCCATGTATGTTATCTATTAGATTTTTATACACACCACACAGGATGCTAAAAATTAATTCAGCTACAAAACAAATAACACAGCTAAAAGCGCATATTTCCAACAGTCATCATCCATAGATGGCAATGTGTCCAATATCCTTGCCATTTATAGATGAAATTTATCTAATTTCTTTGCGCAGCCTTTAGTTAAATATTTTATATTCTGAAAATATTTCTTAATATAATAATATGTAGTTCAGTTGGAAAATGTATAACCCCAGTTAAAAACACTTTAAGCAATTTATTCCTATAAAGGGTAATTCTTACAAATTCTTTTGTGTAGCCTTGTATATGATCTATAGAATTTGTACACACCACGTAATGCACAAAAATTTAATTGAGTTAAAAAAACGCATTCTACAATAGAAAACGCACTTTCAGCAATTATCGCTCATAGACAATACTGTAAATAATAATTTGGTTTGTTCCTTGTAGAAAGCTCGGATGCCGAGTTCGAATGCCTTCTTAGCTTTATATACAGAGCCACGTGCCACATTAAGAAGAAGAGTAGATTTATATTATTAGCAGCATCGCAGAGAATAAAATTTGTACGTTCAAAACAAAATTATGTTAAAGAAATATTCATACAAAGTTCCAAAGATGTTATTATCTATAGTATATTTTACCTTACTTTTCGAAAAAATACTTTACTTTTCATCAACCTAATCTACAAAATTTAAATGAATTTTTTAAATTGTATTTATTTTAAAAATGGATTGTACACTCTGGTCTGTTAATTTTGATCTTTCTGCACTTTTGTTAAATTTAAAATAGCAAACAAAATTGGACAACGCACATTATATACTTTGGGAAATTAATCGACTCATAAATAGATAAAGATATTTGAAAACTCCACATCCACATATTTTCGTTCCAATATAGAATCACGATCAATTTCGATTATCTGCAATAATAAATTCAAAACAACAATTTCAGCATGAATCATTTGATGTGAAATAAATAGATTAAATTGATTTCCACATTTCTTCAAATACAAAAATCTTCTTTTGAATTCATTTTTAAATATAATTTTTAAACCATACTCTAAAAATTTCAACTCCAACAATTTTTGTAATAATGCTTGGCAACATTTAAAATAAAATAAATTTTCATTCTGAAAATTGTTTTGCAATGTCTAAAATTCTATTTGAAAATGATAATACTATCAAATAACAAGATAACAATATGAAACTTGCTTTGAAGTTTAACAAATTAACTGCCAAAACTATGCAGGCGGAGTCTTCGATATTTTTACTGAAATTCGTTTCCCACCAAAAATTCTCAAACTGTTTATGATACAATTGAATCCATTTGGACACTACACTGTTAACTAGTATTTTAAAAACACAAATTGCACAAATTGTGCTTATTAGTTGCTAAAATCAGTGTAAAAATTGTTTTAAACTCAGAAAAGAGCTAAAATCCTACATGTTTCGGCTTTAAACTTAAAGCCATCATCGGGGAAGAGGAACAACACAAACGACTACTGATCTTTTAATTTTCGACACGAGAAAATTGAAATCAACAGTATGGAAAAATTTAAATAATTTAATTATTATAATAATTAATAATGATTATTATAATTAATTTAAATTTTTTAAAATTTTTCCATACTGTTGATTTCAATTTTCTCGTGTCGAAAATTAAAAGATCAGTAGTCGTTTGTGTTGTTCCTCTTCCCCGATGATGGCTTTAAGTTTAAAGCCGAAACATGTGGGATTTTAGCTCTTTTATGAGTTTAAAACAATTTTTACACTGATTTTAGCAACTAATAAGCACAATTTGTGCAATTTGTGTTTTTAAAATGTTTATGATACTTTGGGAACTTTAATAGAAAAGTTTTTGTCATTAAATAAAGTATTTTTTAACATATTAAAACAGTAGCTGAGCAGTTTTTTTTTTTTTTTTTTATCATCATACACTTTTACATTGAATGTTGACAATCACGAGTATACTCGTGGTTGACAGCGAATGGGTTAAGTTTACTAAAGGGATTCGTAATACCAAATTAAAACTACAATCATTTTGTCTATTGTTAGTCGATCCTTATTCGTAATTTGTCGATTTAAAATGGTTATACCTGGCGTAAAAGTTCGAAATTAACAGTTAAAAAATTATGAGTAAAAATACATCAAATTTCTGTATAAGAAGGTAGATCTGTTCATCCTCACTACTTATTTCTCCAAGATATTTACTAGATTGACAATAATTAAGTATTTGCATACGAATACAATTGATAGTTTCAAATAAGTTTTAAGGATATATTCAGCTTTTAAAAATTTAAAGCACAATCAAAATGATACTGAAATATATTTCCGCGATCTTTAGATTTTTTACTTTTGTAATTTTGTAATTGACCATTTTTATAAAACTATTTTTGGAAGAAATGCTATTATTTGCAATGTAAACTTACTTTTTAAAATACAGACTGTACTCAAACCAAAACTTTCATAAGTGAGTCAAAAATATCAGCTACGGTGGTTGTACTGAGCATAGAAATAATTCCCAGAAGCTCCTCACTTATTCTTAATTTCACATCATATCTTTGAATAAAAACATTTAGATGTGTAAATTCCGTGCATCTATACTTTCATGAATTGTAATGTAAAAGGCATCAGATATTCAAATTATAAATTTAAGTTGATTCTTGAAATTCTCGACAATATATAAATCTTTCTAGGAATGGTACTTATGCTTGTAAAATTTTCAAATTTCATTAATTGCTCTGTGCATCATTTCTTCTATTTCGTAGTGAATGATTTCAACTTTCGGGCAATTCTATATAATAAGGAAAATAATTAGTTTTTAAAGCAGCTGTATTATTTTCAATAAGCTTAAAAGCACTTTATTTTTTTGGAAAGTTTTTGTAATTTTTATATATTTATATATATACAGGGTGTATCTGAAATGCATCAACAAACTTAGAGGGATGATAGTACTCATGAAGACGAACAAAAAATGCAATGGAGCATGGGGTCGCAAATGACGTTTAACCCTTTCAGGGGCAGTGGTATGTTTATGAAACCACTTAATTTTAATTCCAAAACGCCACAATGGCACCAGAATTTTGCTAAAATCTTTTCCATTTTATATGCATGTGAAATATAGCCTTTTCGTTATTTATAAATACATTTTTTTGTAAATTCCGGAAAAAAGTGTCATTTATTTCAACATTTTAGTACTAAAAGTAATTTGCCCCTGAAAGGCTTAAAGGATGAAAATCGAGAAAATGCGTCTGGAAATGGACAAGCTGAGACAAGAAAGAAACACTCCAGAAAATTATTTATTGCACAGAATAGGTACAACACAGCTCGTGATGTCCAGAGAAAACAAATATTTTACAACAATTGTTCAAAGTGTCGACCGCAGACATTATTACACAGAGTACATCTACGGAGCAGCGACTGGCGGACACGCTATGTGTAATAATGTCCGACTTTTGACGCAGTGAATATTTCTATAAGTGAAATTGGAGATATATTAAAAATAAATAAATAAATAAAAGAATAGACAATATTCGCTGATCTGAGTTCGAAGCTATAAAAATCATATGTTTGGTGAAAACAAACCGGCATGTTTCCGTAGTAAATTTTTAAATGTCTAAAATTCAATTATTTTACAATATGTGTTTGAGTGGCAGATATTCACTAAAATTTAAATATTTGATCCCATATTTATAACAATATCTGCTATTTATATAATTTGCATTTGAATATAAATATTTACTTCAAAAAAGGATCTTGTATACATGAAAAAACACTATTATTGCTAATATCGCTCAAGCGGATGTCACGCTAATGCATTTTTGGCTTAAAATCACATTGTTTGGCGACAAAAGTAAAATAAAAATAGTAAATAAACAAATAACATGTAACTCATAAATGCAGTCATTTTTACAATTACATCTGCTAGTTCTTCCTGTAGGGGATACAGGGGAGTTATAGCGACCTATAGGGGAGTTATATAAAAAAATCAACAGAAAGAAAAAAATGTCACTCATATTTTACCTAATCAAATTATTAGTTGCATTTTTGTTAACCTGACGCAAACGATAAATCGCCAAATATTGACTTAATTTTAATCTCATGCATTTCAAATATTTTAATGCATTACAGACATTCCTTTGGGGTTTAAATTAAATAGTCTCGCTTTATAATATTGTCCCTCATAAAAACAGATTTTTTCTTTCTTTTTTTGTGGGGGGGGGGGGGGGGGGTTAAATAAAATTAATAACAGAATTTTTCTCTTATTTTCTATGTGTTTGCATTTATTTCTGATATAGCCGTTTCAATTCTTTCGCCAACAATAATGATCGCCAAACAAATGACCTATGGTAACCTTATCGTGTAAAATAACAGACCTTTCCATCATAATTCTATAACTAATCTACGTAGAACTATATGTTATATACCTTCGCTGAAAAATTATCTATCCAACAGTGCAAGTTCCATCAAATTCCATTCAGCAGAACTCGAGTTATAAAAGAACGGAACGAAATTTCCGTTTGTGTTTTATATATATAGTAGAACACGAAAAAACACTATTATTGCAAATATCGCTCAAGCGGATGTCACGCTGATGCATTTTTTGCTTAAAACCACATTGTTTGGCGACAAAAGTAAAATAAAAATAGTAAATAAACAAATAACATGTAACTCATAAATGCAGTCATTTTTACAATTACATCTGCTAGTTCCTCCTGTAAGGGGATACAGGGGAGTTATATAAAAAAAAATTAACAGAAAGAAAAAAATGTCACTCATATTTTACCTAATCAAATTATTAGTTGCATTTTTGTTAACCTGACGCAAACGATAAATCGCCAAATATTGACTTAATTTTAATCTCATGCATTTCAAATATTTTAATGCATTACAGACATTCCTTTGGGGTTTAAATTAAATAGTCTCGCTTTATAATATTGTCCCTCATAAAAACAGATTTTTTCTTTCTTTTTTTGTGTGGGGGGGGGGGGGTTAAATAAAATTAATAACAGAATTTTTCTCTTATTTTCTATGTGTTTGCATTTATTTCTGATATAGCCGTTTCAATTCTTTCGCCAACAATAATGGTCGCCAAACAAATGACCTATGGTAACCTTATCGTGTAAAATAACAGACATTTCCATCATAATTCTATAACTAATCTACGTAGAACTATATGTTATATACCTTCGCTGAAAAATTATCTATCCAACAGTGCAAGTTCCATCAAATTCCATTCAGCAGAACTCGAGTTATAAAAGAACGGAACGAAATTTCCGTTTGTGTTTTATATATATAGTAGAACACGAAAAAACACTATTATTGCAAATATCGCTCAAGCGGATGTCACGCTGATGCATTTTTGGCTTAAAACCACATTGTTTGGCGACAAAAGTAAAATAAAAATAGTAAATAAACAAATAACATGTAACTCATAAATGAAGTCATTTTTACAATTACATCTGCTAGTTCCTCCTGTAAGGGGATACAGGGGAGTTATATAAAAAAAATTAACAGAAAGAAAAAAATGTCACTCATATTTTACCTAATCAAATTATTAGTTGCATTTTTGTTAATCTGACGCAAACGATAAATCGCCAAATAATGACTTAATTTTAATCTCATGCATTTCAAATATTTTAATGCATTACAGACATTCCTTTGGGGTTTAAATTAAATGGTTTCGCTTTTATAATATTGTCCCTCATAAAAACAGATTTTTCTTTCCTTTTTTTGTGGGGGGGGGGGGGAATTTAAATAAAATTAATAACAGAATTTTTCTCTTATTTTCTATGTGTTTGCATTTATTTCTGATATAGCCGTTTCAATTCTTTCGCCAACGATAATGGTCGCCAAACAAATGACCTATGGTAACCTTATCGTGCAAAATAACAGAACTTTCCATCATAATTCTATAACTAATCTACGTAGAACTATATGTTATATACTAAAACCTTCCCTGAAAAATTATCTATCCAACAGTGCAAGTTCCATCAAATTCCATTCAGCAGAACTCGAGTTATAAAGAAACGGAACGAAATTTCCGTTTGTGTTTTATATATATAAGTAGATGAAGCAATATTCAAAGAGTAAGGTTGTTTAAATATTCTTTAAACATTTGCACACGTGAGTCCATAGCTTTCGTCATCTTAAATTTGTACTGTCCCCTTAAAAAAAGTAGTTTTGTCAGTAGATATTGAAGATATAATGATAAAATACATATTTTAAAGTCTATTGATTTTAATTACTGCTATACGTTGAAAATCCATGCATAAACGATTTTTTACTGAACTAATATGCGTTCTTTTTCTTTTCTTTATATGTTTTTTTTTTTTTTTTTGTGTGTGTGTGTGTGTGTGTGTGTGTGCGCGCGCGCGTTCGCGTAAGTGTTGTACTTTTATATTTTATTTACTTCATGCAATTAAACAAAGTTTTAAGTGTTTAAAAATCTATTTTGTTTGTAAATAACTGTGATGACATTTCATTTTCTATTACAAACAACTATTACAAAATATTCGACTTCGTATCCGTGAAAGTAAATTTGTAATTAAAAATGAAAGTTCTAAGGCAATGAACGTAATTTATTAAACATATATTCCAGAAACACAACTAACGATTTCAATTTAAATAACAAATAAATAGAGCAATGCAATTCACCAAAGAACAAATAACAAAATCGTTATACAAGTAAATACACAAATTGCAATTACTATACAGACTAAACTATAATCACTCTTCGGAGCAGTCTTATTTAGATAGCTTCTTTGGATGAAGTCTACTGAACTTGAACTACTGCTGTATTTCTGTCTTCCAGAACATTCTGTATATTTTCTTTAATTTGCATCCTAGGCTTCACGTTCTCAAAATTTTAAAATAAGTATTTGCTATATAAAATGGTGGTGGCCCAAAATGGTCACTAAAGTTTGTCAGAAAGTCGCCAAATTCATCGCCAAGGTCAACCATTTAATAACACAGGCTTACACATTCATTGTTGAACATATTCATTCTTGACTTTTTTCTGTTGTTTAAATTTCAATTATGGTATTTTCCTTCTATTTTTGTTTGAGTATCTTTGCAACACTGTGTTTTTATTTAGAACATTATCAAAATTCATTGCCGATATATCTTCACTGCAAATGTCAACAACAAATATTTGTTTGTTAATACTAACATTGTAAAATAACAACCGTGTCCGTTTTGACAATGGAATACCAATGGGGCAAGTTCTTGACAATGAATTTACCTCACGTTCGTCATTCACATAGTGAACGCCAGTTGATTAGGTTAGAACAAATAATGGAGAATGTTTCGCTTTATTAAAACAAAACACTTTTATATACTTTAGTTGACTTGGTATGCCTAGGAACAAGCATCTTCTCAGCCAAGCTCCCATCAATTTGTCGCCAAGTCATCAAGTTTTTCATTATTTTTTAAATAACTGCATTGTTTAATCAACAACGTGTTTTAACGAAATGTGAGTGTATTGTGTCAAAAGGTGTTCAAAAACGTTTTGTAGGATACATCATTCATCGTTGTGCATTTTTATGTGCATAGAAAAAGGTATGAGAATCAGAAATAATATATATCGTTAATCTATCTTTACTAGCCATTTAATTAATGTTTGTATAGAAAACCTCGTATTGTAACTCTACGCTGTATAATGCTTTGCAAAGATACCATAGTTACACTGCAAAAAAAGTGTTGATTTTACAGTATAATATTAACCCCCAGCTGCCAGTATTATACCGTAAATTTAACAGTAATAAACAGTAAAACAAGAAATAATACGCTGCCGCCTGGGGTGCCAGTATTATGCTGTAAAATCAACATTTTTTTTTTCAGTGTATGAAACATTGTAAATTCAGAAATATGAGCATTTTTTGAGGATATTATGGGAACAAAACATCTGAGAGAACTGTAACAAGATTACCTTTCAAACATTTAATGTTCGGGAAGTTGATTAATGTAGTAATTTTAGAAAAGATAATTTCATTTTCATTATGAATGTTGATTTATAAACAGATCTCACAATTTGGGTTCATTTTTTAAATAAACTGTTTCGACAACACTCTACGTTTCATTATTTTATCATGTTTCACAGTAAAAATCTTACCTTGTGTTCATAAAAATGTTAAAATAAACATGTTATGTTCCTTTAGTTTGCTGCCAAAGATGTGGATCTCATATTAAATCCTTATACTATTGTTCTTGGGGGAAAACAATTTAATTGTAAATTTAGAAAAATATAGTTATACACTATAATTTACGTTACATTTATATTTTAATTGAAGTAAAACTAGTATATTGTATACTGAATGAGAAATAAATAATCAAAATTAATTTATATTTATGACATAAATAGTACGGAAGGGTTATCTAGACTGTACAATGGTACTGGATTTAATCGCATTGTTCAAGAAAAGTGTTAAATTTATAGTTAATACTAAATTAATAATAGTTAATAACACTAAATGTTTATTATGTTTTAAATGAGCTGGTTAAATCCAAAGTTGTGTGTTTCATATTGTAAATTTAATACCATGCTGATGTACATTGTAATTTATGATATATATATTTTTTTATTTGTATTATGAAAAAGGTTATTTAAACTTTTTGTAAACCTATCAAAGCAATGATTTTCAAAACAATGGCACAACAATGAATGTTTGCTGTAACAATATAAAATAACCATTGTGTTAAACAATAAGACCAGTTCTTAATAACAATGAATGTTTGATGCAGAAATATATAATAATAATCGTGTTCAACAATCGGACAAGTTTTTTTTCACAATGATTTTTACTTACAAATGTCAGTAGATTAGCAGAGATTAAATTAGTAGACAGGAGAAAAGGGAAAAATCATAGGATAAATTTATATTCAATTAGTTTACAGATTACGTTTCGGGGCAAGTGTTTTTTAAACCTCCAGCTATTTCTTTACCAAGTGGTAAGCGTTTGACGATTATTTTTAATTATCTATAGTATAAATATTCATTAATATGAGTACTTTAGACACATAAAATATATTTTCGTAGAAATATTTATTTATTAATGTACAGTAAAGAAAAAAAAAGAAAAGAATCTGAACCATGCTATAATTTTAGTTTTAATTGATGCAAGGATAAAAAGAATAAAAAAGTAAAAAAGTATTGTTTTAAATTGTTTAAAGTTTATAATTATTGCATGTTATTTATTTTGTAATAAGAGATCATCTACATATTAAAATGTAACGTAACTTTTAAAAGTGCGATAACAACGTCCAGGGCCACAGAAAGGAGGGGTGGTGGAGCCGGTACAAATTATGGATTCCGGATCCTGTAAAGGTCACACAGCAAACAACTCACTGGTAAACGTAACAAATCAGTGGTTTGTTTTTTAGGTGAAATAATAAAAATGTAGACTGGATTAACATTTTATATGCAAATTTGCAAATTAAAATAACTACCTAGTAAGGGAATTAAAAAGTCTGAACTTGAGGCTAATCATTTACACAGCACTAAAGAAAAAGCATTTAAAAACATACAATTTAAATTATCAACAACAGCATCTAAAGCTAGGATAGTGACACGCAAAGTCCCCCCCCCCCTATTCAGAGGCAGCTAAATATGGGTATATGTCGGTATATGTAACTTTTTACTATGTTGTGTTAACAGAGTTCAACTCAGTTATAATGAGGACGGAGGGACCGTAGCATTTGTTTATTATAACAGAATTCTCACAATAAGAAAGTTTAAGATTTCATGTAATGCAACGTAAGAAGATAAGCAAAAGTAAAAAAAAATAATTAAAAAATACAGAATAATTGCTCTGATACACATGCAGTTTTATAAATTTCTGGATTAAAAGTAAGTAAACGAAAGTAAATAAATAGTGACATATTAACATTCACGTTGATAATATTTTATAAATAAGAAATTCTATGTAAACGATAAATAAATAAGAACAGTTATTACCAGTTATTGATTAATTTAAATAAATATTTGTAAGTATTCTTGTTATTTTGTTGCTGTTGCTTTGGTCACGTTTGAAATATATATATACCGAATATATATCCCATAAGTCATTCATATTTCAAAATTCATAAAAATTTAATAAATTGTCATATTGGAGTGCGGTTTGTACCAGAATACTCGTCAGAATGCATTTTTTGTGGCAAAAGAAAAAATAGTTAAATTTGTGGGGATGTACAGTTACGTTTTCTTGGTATAGAAATTAAACTTAAAAGAATATATGAAATGAACAACTGACAAAATATATGAAAATCTCCTTAAGTATCAACTTGTACGAACTGAATTACTGCTTCTGATGAATAGTAAGTTTCATTGAAATGTTACAAAACAATACTGACATAGTAGAAAAAAAAAACACATCTGGTAAAGCTGTTTTATTTTAACAATGAATCTCCAAAATGTTCTTGCATGTTACGTTAAAAACATTAAACATTCGTTTCTGTAATATGTAAAAAGTGCAAATGAATATCTGCTTTATAATCTTATTTTTGTGCCGACAGACATTATAGCTCATCTCTAGCAGGGAGAAATGAATCAAATTTTACATTTGAAGTTTTTAATTAAAAGTATGTGTGTTGATACGGTTTTGTAATTTAAATACCGAACAGGGCCGATGTTGAATAATGTTTTTTTTAATTCACTGATCACTGTACCTCCGAGATAAATTGAAAGAAATTTCGTAATTTTTGCTGTGAAACAAGTGTAAAAGCGCAATTTAAATTAATATAACAGATTAATTTTTTAAAAGTTTTAAGATAGACACAGAATAATAGTTTTTATATGAAAAACATTTAAATATCGCACTTTTCCCATAAAACAGGATTAACTTATTTTCCAAATCTTGAATCTCACATAATTCACATTTGCAATTAATAAAAACATTTCGAAATACAAAAATAAGTTCTATATATAAAAATCGACAAATAAAAAATTATACACTACTTTATACATATATTACACGAAATGCATTTTTAGGATGGATCTTTTGCCCACTCCTTTTGGTCACTTTTCTGAATACACTGATATAATATTGATTGAAATTAATAAAAAAATTATATTAACTAAGACGTAAAAATAATATAAAGACATGGTGATAACTTATAACTTAAAAATCTTTTATTTCAGGTTTACATATTTTTAATAGACAAACTAAAAATATGTATCCCTTGGAAGTCAAGAAGAAAAAGGTGTGGCTGTCTCCCTGTTAGAAGGAGAAAATATTCAAGTGAGGATAATGGAAATGATAAAGGAGATAAAAGAGGGGAACAAATATCGGAAGTAAGTATTTTTTCAATGACTAAGAAACTAAATTTTGTTTGAAGTTGAATTTATAATTTAAAATAAACTTTAATTTCAAGTTTAGGTATTTTTAACTGACGAATTAAAAATATGTATCCCTCCGACGTCCAGAAGAAAAAAATACAGTATGATGTCGCATCATATATTATTCAATTTTTGCAATTTTAGTAATTATTCCCCTCTCAATTAATTCCCTTTTCCAAATTTGTTCCCCTTTTTCATTATTTTAACGCTCACTGTTCTACAAAAATACTTTTTCATTTTCCTTTCCCACCCTTTTGTTAAATTCAGTGCAACAAATTTAATTCCGTTTATTCTAATATCCTTTTAATTCAGTTACACTAAAAATATTTCTATTCTGTGCTATGTAAAGGAAAACCGCTACATTTACCCTTTCAAATAGCTAGCATAAGATTTACCATCTGCCATATCCTTATTTGGTCACAAAGTTCTGTTGCTAACTGATTTCTTCATACACACCCTTTTTAATTACAATGATTCCCAAGCGCATCTGAATAACTCCGGTCCAAAAATATCTAACGTACTTATCAAAGTCATAACAAATTCTAAGGTTCGCGGGTTCAAGAATGCGAAAACTCTTTCGAGCCCCATTTGTATGGTTTTGCATTTCCACACATGTTGGCTACCGCCGGAATAGTCGTTAGGATGATTTATGCCAAAAAGGGCTCTGTTCTCAAAATTTTTAATTGTCTTTATGCTCTGTTTAGAGAAATGATCGCCATATTGTAACCTTTTGGCGAAATGTAATTTTCATTCGACTTCATGTCATGATACAAGAAACACTCACTTCTCTCGCTAATCATCTTGCTATCAACATGTAACAATATCACGAATTGTGTTACGGGCCCGGGTACCCCTGCGCTGCCGTGGGCAGCCGTAGCCATGCAACGTTCCTGTACTTGTGCAATTTATATAGAACCTGGGATTTATTAAAATACCTTCGTCTACTCACGTCTGCCTGTTCTTCTAAATGTGCCTATTCTTATTTTTTCCGAATTTCTAGATTTCTTAGGAAGGTAATGATGTTTTTATTCATCGAAACACTCATCGTATCAAATCCACTTTACCACGACCAAGAACTTCATATTACATAAATTATGGTGCCAGTCACCAGAGCACTAGTACAGGAATTTTTACGACATGGTACCCGGGAATGTTCAAACTTTGTAGTAAAAGAATATCAATAAGAGTGAATTAAAGGCAAGGCAGACAAAGAACTTTGGACTGAATAATATTCATGGAGAAACTGTTCACCTCTTTATCGTGACTTATACGTCTGTTCTCATAATATATGAGTACATATTTTCTGCAAATCTACCCCAGCCTGTGTCTAAACATTCGAAATCATCGGAATATAGGAAAATATAAATCAAGAATGTCTTAAATCAAGAAACTGTTCTTGTTTCGTATTCAACGTAGTCCATGTTCAGAATTCAACTGTATACAGAATTCTTTTTTCTTGTCGCCTAACGAATAATTTATCGGACAATGTGCTGATTCTTCGTATACTAGGAAGAAAATAAAAACTTAAAAGTATCATCTGTTTCCAGCATAAAAGAAAAAAATCGGTGATTCTTATTGTTTAATGCGACCGCAAAAGAAACTGTTTCTGATGACGATAAAAAGAACGAAAACTTTTCCTATGTTTCTAAAGTGAAACATGCGTCCCGAACTCCGACCACTTTTGGAAATGGAGCCTATTGTTTTTTTTCTCCCCGAGAGAGAATACTTTCTTTAGGCGAATATATAATTATCTATCAAGAAAATTTTATTTCTGTGATCGTCAAAACCACAAATCGCAGAAATGAACTGTACTTGTAGCTGAAAACTTTGCTCAAAGATCGAATAACTTAATTATCATAGTCGAAAAGTGTAACTTCAATAAACTGAATAAATCAGCAAAATTAACAACGCTTTGCGATCAGATGTTTTTTCCTTTGCTTCTGAGTTCCGATTTTGTGAAAGTGGATTATTAGTTTTTTTTTCTCATTCAGTGGACTTTATCAATAAGCAAATTCAAAAATAGCGTTTAATTTTTAGTTTTTGTTATGTGTGCAATTTAAGGTAAATAATTTTTCTTTAATTCCTTGGTTATCGGATCTTGAAAGGTATGTACAATATTATTTATCTTTTATGTGATAAAGAAAAGGTATAATATTCATTCATAAGTATTTCTTAATAGATATTTAACTTTTGTTTATGATGTGTATTATTCTTCTATAATCCTTTATTTTAGTATCAGTTTGCTATGCAGAATTTGAACATTTTTTAAATATGATACCGCTCATGCAAGTTTTATCTAAAGGATTTTTTTAAATGAAATTTTGAATTTTTCTCATTATAAGAAAAAGTTTAGGTGTATTGTTTTGTGCAAATTTTTGGTTTTGTTCACACTTGTGTATATTGGATGCATACAATGTACTGATGTTATGTTTGAAGTTTCCTTGTGAATGCTCTCGCCTGGTCCAAGTTATTTCATCAAGGGAATTTCAAATATAGCAATCGTGTTGTGAACATTACCTGTTATATTTTATGGGGTATTTGCATATATATACACAATGTTTCTCTCATCACTTAAAAAAAAAAAGAAGAAGAATAAAACCTAAATCTTCTTAATTTTTCATTTATTTTATTCTTCTTTCACTCAAATATTTACAATAATTGATAATAATAATTGTCACATTAATTTAATTCTAAATTATATATTATATTTATTAATTAACGGCAGTTAAGTATTTTTATAGATCTATGTCCGCATCTCAAGACTTGTTACACTTACCGAGTTTGACATACCGTCTCTCATTACTCTAGGATTGACTCTTATTTAACATGTATATTATATGTATGTACATTTTTTAAATTTTTCTAATTATTCCCTTTCGGAGTGGTGATCTGTTCAAAATTATAGCCCTTAGGATCTTCCAATTTATTGTAATGGGAGACAACTTCGAATTGGAAATCCAATTCATTTTCAAATGAATATACAAGACTGCTCCTCAGTTTGTCGCATCACTGCTGTGGGAGCAAGGAGGCTTATATTGTGTCTAAAGGCAACAATATAGATCTCTCCCTAAATATTTCATACTAAAAAAAAAAGGTAATTGTCTTAAACTTGCGCCAATACACTTGTCCTTTGACAAGAATTAGGGCAGATATTTTTTTTTTGGATCGTGGGTCACTTTCCTTTCCTGTCCTGTGCGAATGCACAAATTTCTTAATTATATGCAATTAAAACTTCAGTAATTTTACATCACCTTTTCATATTTTTATGCTTTTTATACACATGTAAACCTGTATTTTTTTACATATTATACTTACATTTATATCTGATTTTTTTTGCCATTATATGTTATACTATATCAGTGTTTTTATTTTATTCGAATAAGCATCACATATTCATGAGGTAATTACCACATCAAAATAAATTAATTGTCTTTAATAACATTACAAAGTATAATAGTCTTGTGTTTATGTGTTGCATCAGTTGGATAAATTTTTGGTGTTGTAATAGGATACATGTTGCCATATAGATATTTTTATTTATAACGAATTGCCCTTTCTTTTTAATATATGCTTTGGATGCATAGTTACAGTAATTCAAAAATTGAGTGTTGACATTAGGGGTGCTCGCACAAAATAAACAGGTAATGAGGAATGGCAATGTTTGCATACAAACATATTACACACTTACAGTTTCTAAATAGGAATTCCATATTCGTATGACATTATCTTTTTTTAATCTTAAATTTATTCTAAATTTATTGTGTTGAGGTGTTATTTTCCTTGCATCTTTTTCACGGTACCAGAAAAGAGCGTAAGATCTTGTCATTTTGTATTGATTTGAATTTTTAGCGCTAATTTCCATCAATTCATTCGGATCAATCTTTGATGATAAACTTGGTATCACTTCTTCACAATACACTTTTTAGTTTTTTTAATTCATCGATTCTTTTAGTCGTTAAATTTAAATAATTATAATATTTCAGTTATCTTTTGATAAGGAAACCTAATTATTACACATTCTAGACATATATACACTCTATTTAATATAAAATTTATACACTTTATTTTTTTTCTTCAAAATTGCTTCTTTAAACTTTAATTGGTAAATAGATAACACTTGATATAACACATTTCTTTGTATTATTGATCGAAATTTTGATCTACACACATGAATAAAGATAACTTTGCTTAAATTAATATGTTCTTTACACTTTAAGGTCACTTTTGTCATGGTAAAACAAATTGCAGTAATTATATGTGTCAGATATTTCTGGCCATGTATAAAAATTACTTTTTAAGTTTTCTTTCCCAAGTGCTGATCCATGTTTTAATAAATATATAAGGTTTTGTGTACAACATTTTTGCACATATTTACTTATATTTAAGGTGACTTTTCCTTCTCAATTTCTTTACACATACTTATTTATGCCATGTTTATTGTCATAATTTCTAAGAAGTTTAAATACACTGCTCAAAACAATTAAAGGATATTGCAGTTTTAGGTGGATTTTGTATATGGGAAACTTTTTAGCTGATTGATACATGGTCGACAGACATAGTAGGTTATATGAGAATAAATTACACATGTTTGGCAGAAAAAAATGCATTTTATTGCGCATTTGTGTACAAAAGGAAAAAAACACAATTTGTGCATATGAGAAAAAAAGAATAAGAAAAAGTGTTTTCTTCAAAGAAAATCATTTTCAGTAGGGGGTATGGTTTCCACGGGCGGCCAGCAACGTTGAACACCTTTGAGGCATGGACTCAATGAGGCTATTAATGACGAGTTGGGGTATTCTGCCCCACTCTTCCAGAAGAGCTCTTTCCAGTTCTTGGAGAGTTTGTGGGGGTTGTTGGCGGCCAGAAACTCGTCTTCCTAGAGCGTCCCAAACGTGCTCGATTGGATTCATGTCTGGAGAACACGCTGGCCATTCCATTCGAACGATTCCTTCCTCGAAAACGAAATCCTCCACCAGGTTTGCACGATGTGGCCTGCAGTTATCGTCCATTAAAATGAAGTTATCTCCGATTGCTGCAGCGTAAGGGACTACAATAGGTCTGAGAATCTCATCCCTATATCGGCGACCAGTCAGAGCTCCATCTCGAATGATGTAGAGGTCAGTGCGCCCGTCAATGGAGATGCCACCATACACCAACACTCCTCCACCGCCAAATCTGACATTTTCGTGCACGAACGCAGGATTATTCCTACTGCCACGGTCCCTCCAGATGAAAATACGCCTATTATCCGGATGCACAGAAAAACGGGACTCGTCAGAAAACAGAATATTGCTCCATTCATTTCTCCTCCAGTTGACATGCTCGGTTGCCCACTCCCTGCGGTCGCGACGATGCCTTGATGTTAATCTAACACATACCATCGGTCGGCGAGTATACAGACCTACAGCATGGAGCCGGTTTCGGACAGTCTGAGTTGAAATCGTGGTGCCTGTAACCGAGCGAATGTGTTGTTGGAGAAGAGTAGCGTTCATGTTTCGGTGTCTCCGAGCTGTTAACGCTAAATACCGATCTTCATTGGGCGTTGTTGCCCGTCTACGACCTTGCCCTGGTCTTCGGCCTGCACATTCACTCTCCAAAAAACGGTTCCAGATCCTTTAAATGACACTTTGTGACACTCCAATGGCTTGCGCTACTTCAGCTTGAGTTTGGCCCCCTTCTAACCTATCAACAATTCTCCAAGCTTCTGAATCTGTCAAATGACTTCGCTGAGACATCGTACTCATCGAAACAAAGCAATCACTGAATGCCGATCATCCTTGTCTTCATTCTCTTTTATCCAGTTGAAAGTCAAATTTCATTCGCTGCCGCTGAAGCGACGTTTTTGACGTCGAACTCAAAATTTGCATACTCCACAGTTTGAAAACCAGAAAAATTTGCATTTGTGATTCTCTTCTTCTATTTTCGGCAAAAAAAATTTCGTTTATATCTTTATTTTATATAAAACTTCAAATATCCTTTAATTGTTTTGAGCAGTGTATTTCAGGTTTGTATGTATTTAGTAGTTTAATACATAATTAACATTTTTGTTGTTTATTAATGTTTTGAGCATTAACCCTCAAATATATATTTTTTCTGTTTCAAAAGAAGATAGGATATATTTTAAGGTGTTTTTCATTATTAGACACAGCCATGTTGAAAAAAATTAAGGAATCATTAAAGTAATATTTTTTTTTCTTCGTTTATAAATATATGGCACTGTTTACCGATACAGCAACTGATTAATTAAAGACATTTTTAATATTTTATTTATACATGCCATGTTTTCTTTTATATTTAGATAAATTTTATTAGTATGATGGCAAATGTTTTCGTGGATATTTTTTATTAAGTTGATATATTTTAATTCACGTGTATTGTTTTAGTAGTATTATTCAGGAACTTTTTAAACAACCTAAGTAGACTTTGAGATCTATTGCAATCTTGCGTTATTTTACACTACTTTTCTATATCCAATAACCAGTTTTATAATCTACAATGGCTCCTCTTTTAATTAATTACACATGTCATTCAATCTACGTGTCAAAGTTACCAGTCATTATTCAGTACCAGTTAGTACCAATCATTGTTATACTTTTTACGATTCATTTATATATATAAAAAAAAAAATTCTGCTCCTTTTCATATTCTTTTCCCTTGTCACATATCCTGCATTTGATAATTTCATGGTTTATATATAAGTTAGTTACACCAAACTATATCAATTAGGTACATAACATCTGTTATACATACCATTGTTGGTAAACAACTAGACTTATTTACCAGTTGCATTCTCAATAATGCTGATATTTTCATTGTAGGTTAATGGTGATAGTTATTTTTTAAATTTAAAATGCATACAACAATCAATATTCTTCTTCATCTTTTACATACTTTTTACTTCTAAATTCAGTTTAATAAACAAACATAACTTTCATTAAATTAAATATGTTTACTGATGCAAAATAAATGGTGCATTACTGAATCAGGCCTTAATGTTAATTATATTATATTTAATATTACGATTCTTAGAAATCTACTCAGATTTCTGTACAATGCACTCATTTCAGGAAACTTTCATGATTAATGCATCAAGTATTTCATCCTGTAAATTTACACAAACATCTTACACATAATTCTATCATCTATACTTAATGTATTCTGTTTTATCATTTAAAGTTTTTTTTTTACTAGTCAAGGTTACACTACCAATCAATGTTTTAAGTATTACCAGTAAATCAACGTACACATTTTACCAATCTAGGATATAAATACATAAATATATTGTACCAGTCAAAGTATTTGCTCCCCCATTCAATGTACAACTAGTCTTTTCACATTCATTTTTTTAATTAACATCTGTTTCTTTGACATTACATACTTGTAGGGGTTCTAATTACACTACTCGTAATATTCAACATCATTCGTTAACACAATCTGTGCACATGTATCATCTCATCATGTTTTCAATGTAACTTTAAATTAGGTACTAGTTATACCATATTATTATTGGAGGAGTTCATAGAATTTGCTATATGCACCAATTATGGTAAACAACAATGTACTTAGTTACCTACTGCAATCGCAACAATTTTGGTAATGTTAGTTATCATGGTAACGTACTTTTTCATTATTCATTTCATCAGTTACTTTACTTAAACATTTTCAGTCATATTTACATTATCACATATTCTTTTTAATAAAAATAAGTTAAATAACCTTTTTCTTGCTAAATTTTGTCTACAGTTGAAAAATAAAAAAAAATGTACACTACTGAATCACGCCAGTATGGCAAAATTATTATTTTCATAATAATAGGATTTTATAGGAATTTACTTCCTTTTCTTGTAGTGCACGTCGCTTTCATAAAATTATTGAAATGGAGGCATTATTTTTCAGTCTGTGGACGTACACAATTTTTTTACACATTTCTTTTCTACATGTATAACACTGCATTTCATCATTTCATCAGCTTTTTTTTCGTATTTAATTTTCAACATGACATATTCTTTCAAAATTTTTAATTCATTTTTCTTTTAGTGTTTAGAGGTATTTATTCAGTTCTAATGTAATTGCAACTTTGTTGGTATTAAACCAGTTAAATCTTCTGTCGAAGATACATTAATAGTTGCAATCGAACAGTACATACATACTTTCTAATACACTTCTCAGTTATATTTTATTTTACATTTTTTTCTCTGTTATAATTAATATGTTTCTATTTCTTTTAATTGATAGCTTCAATTTCATACAATCAGACTTTCATACATATCAGTACTTAATTAATTGTATTCGCATTTTTATTTATTTTTTCACATAAATGTTGTGTTTCCACACTTTAATCAACTTTTTTATTCAAAATTTATTATTATTTTTCTTTTCCTTTTTTTAAAGGAGTTAAACAAACATTGCATGGTTTTTAATGTTGCTCATACTTAACATATCACTTTTCTCTACATAAACAATCATAATATCACACACTTTTTTTAAATTTAAATTTAGATTAATTTTCTTAAAACAACAGAGGTCAACTTTTATTTCTTTTTCAAAATATCGTAGATTTTTTCTAACATTATTATCAAATATCGAGTTATTTAAATTTGTCCCGTATCTTACCATTAGTGCAGAACAACATATGTTGTTATCTTCATGTGTCATTTTGACAACATGTTTGTAGATGGTAGGTTGTGATGAGCATTCCTAGATATTATCCGTTATGGGACAAATTTTCCCACTTTACACATTTCGCTCTTTCCCAATAATAAATAAAATAAATAAATAAATAAATAAATATTTAAGATATGCAGATATGCAGTATGATCTACAAAGTGCTACCGAATTTTGGAATATGCTACATTATTCTATATTTGTCTTCAATACACTTAATATAAATGATATACCCACTATATTTTTTATATGTAACTTGTATTTTCAGTATTGTTTATACAGCACAGTAGGTGCTAATTTAAAAAAAAATGTCTCATATTTTATGGCCTTTTTAACTAATGAAACAGTTTTTCATGCTTGGCCAAATGACCTATGAACAAAGTCTCAATTGCATATAGTACATGCAGTATAGGTCAAAAATAGTCTAAAAGGACTATATTAAATATAAATGTGCACTATTATATCTATTCTTATTATATTGCTGCAGCTGATTTTTGTATGAGACATATATTATTATTGAAATATTTCACCGGTGTACATATCGAGGTACCTCATCAAAAGAAGAACGTTCACTTTTATGTTTCATGTCATATTATTCAATTATATGCTTTTCATCTTTTTTTGTATTTATACCAGGTTTGCACGCTTTTTTATTGCTTATAAAGTATATGTTGGTATTATAGTAAATGTGAAAATATTATGTAATCTTTGAACAGAGCATACATACCATGTGACCAAATTTTTTTTTCAATTCTACACAAGGAGGAGAAATATATGATGTCGCATCATATATTATTCAATTTTTGCAATTTTAGTAATTATTCCCCTCTCAATTAATTCCCTTTTCCAAATTTGTTCCCCTTTTTCATTATTTTAACGCTCACTGTTCTACAAAAATACTTTTTCATTTTCCTTTCCCACCCTTTTGTTAAATTCAGTGCAACAAATTTAATTCCGTTTATTCTAATATCCTTTTAATTCAGTTACATTAAAAATATTTCTATTCTGTGCTATGTAAAGGAAAACCGCTACATTTACCCTTTCAAATAGCTAGCATAAGATTTACCATCTGCCATCTCCTTATTTGGTCACAAAGTTCTGTTGCTAACTGATTTCTTCATACACACCCTTTTTAATTACAATGATTCCCAAGCGCATCTGAATAACTCCGGTCCAAAAATATCTAACGTACTTATCAAAGTCATAACAAATTCTAAGGTTCGCGGGTTCAAGAATGCGAAAACTCTTTCGAGCCCCATTTGTGGGGTTTTGCATTCCCACACATGTTGGCTACCGCCGGAATAGTCGTTAGGATGATTTATGCCAAAAATGGCTCTGTTCTCAAAATTTTTAATTGTCTTTATGCTCTGTTTGGAGAAATGATCGCCATATTGTAACCTTTTGGCGAAATGTAATTTTCATTCGATTTCATGTCATGATACAAGAAACACTCACTTCTCTCGCTAATCATCTTGCTATCAACATGTAACAATATCACGAATTGTGTTACGGGCCCGGGTACCCCTGCGCTGCCGTGGGCAGCCGTAGCCATGCAACGTTCCTGTACTTGTGCAATTTATATAGAACCTGGGATTTATTAAAATACCTTCATCTACTCACGTCTGCCTGTTCTTCTAAATGTGCCTATTCTTATTTTTTCCGAATTTCTAGATTTCTTAGGAAGGTAATGATGTTTTTAGTCATCGAAACACTAATCGTATCAAATCCACTTTACCACGATCAAGAACTTCATATTACATACAGTAACCTCCATGTTAGGAGAAGAAACGAATCAAGTGAAGATAATGGAAATGATAAAGAAGTAAAGAAAGAATCGGGCGAAAAATATCAGAGTGAGTATTTTTGCATTTAATAAGAAACTAAACTTCGCTTGCAGTCGAATTTATAATAAAAATAAACTTTCATTACAGGAATAAATCTTTTTAACTGGCGAATTAAAAATATCTATTCCTCCGATGTCCAGAAGAAAAAATACAGCAACATCCATGATAGGAGAAGAAACGATTCAAGTGAAAATAATGGAGCTGATTAAGAAGTGAACAAAGAAGACGACGAACAATCTTTGGAGGTCAGTAATTTTACATAGGAAAATAATTTTAGGAAACAAATTTTCATTATAATTGAATTCATAATTTAAAATAAACTTTCATTACAGGAAAGCATCTCTTTAAGTGGCGAATTAAAAATATGCCTCCTTCCGATGTCCAAAAAAAAAGAAGAAGCAGCAATCTCCATGTCAGGCGGAGAAACGACTCAAGTCACGATAATGGAAATGATAAAGAGGTAAAGAAAGAATCGGGCGAAAAAATATCGGAGGTGAGTATTTTTTCACTTGAAAAGAAACTAAACTTCGCTTGTAGTTGAATTTATAAAGAAAATAATCTTTCATTACAGGAATGGATATTTTTAACCTGCGAATTAAAAATATGCATTCCTCCGATGTCCAGAAGAAAAAGAAGCAGCCACCTCCAAGTCAGGCGAAGAAACAACTCAAGTGACGATAGTGGAAATGATAAAAAGGTAAAGAAAGAATCGGACGAAAAAATATCGGAGGTGAGTATTTTTTCACTTGAAAAGAAACTAAACTTAGTTTGTAGTTGAATTTATAATGAAAATAATCTTTCATTACAGGAATGAATATTTTTAACTGGCGAATTAAAAATATGCCTCCTTCCGATGTCCAGAAAAAAAAGATCCAGCAATCTCGTGTCAAGAGGAGAAACAAGTCAAGTGACGATAATGGAAATGATAAAGAGGTAAAGAAAGAAGATGATGAAAAAATATCAGAGGTGAGTATTTTTTTAATGGATAAGAAGCTAAGTTTCGTTTGAAGTTGAATTTATAATCTAAAATAAACTTTCATTACAGAAATAAATATTTTTGACTGACAATCTATAAATATGTGTCTCCCCGATGTCCAGAATAAAACGATACAGCAATCTCCATGTTAGGAGAAGAAAAAAATTCAAGTGACAAAAATGAAGATGATTACAAGAAGAAGAGGTAAAGAAAGAATCGGGTGGAAAAGTATCAGAGGTGCGTATTTTTTCACTTGATAAGAAACTAAACTTTACTTGTAGTTGAATTTGTAATGAAAACAATCTTTCATTACAGGTATGGATATTTTTAACTGACGAATTAAAAATATGCATCCCTCCGCTGTCCAGAAGAAAAAGAAGCAGCATTCTCCATGTCAGGTGGCAAAACAACTCAAGTGACGATAGTGAAAATGATAAAGAGGTATAGAAAGTATCGGGCGAAAAAATATCGGGGGTGAGTATTTTGCACTTGAAAAGAAACTAAACTTCACTTGTAGTTGAATTTATAATGAAAATAATCTTTCATTACCGGAATGGATATTTTTAACCTGCGAATTAAAAATATGCATCCCTCCGATGTACAGAAGAAAAAGAAGCAGCAATCTTCATGTCAAGCGGAGAAACGGCTAAGATGACGATAATGGAAATGATAAAGAGGTAAAGAAAGAATCGGGCGAAAAAATATCGGAGGTGAGTATTCTTTCACTTGAAAAGAAACTAAACTTCCCTTGTAGTTGAATTTATAATGAAAACAATCTTTCATTACAGGAATGGATATTTTTAACCTGCGAATTAAAAATATGCATCCCTCCGATGTCCAGAAGAAAAAGATCCAGCAATCTCATGTGTCAGGAGGAGAAACGAGTCAAGTGACGATAATGGAAATGATAAAGAGGTAAAGAAACAATCGGGTGGGAAAGTATCAGAGGTGCGTATTTTTTCACTTGATAAGAAACTAAACTTGACTTGTAGTTGAATTTATAATGAAAATTATCTTTCATTACAGGAATGGATATTTTTAACTGGCGAATTAAAAATATGCATCCCTCCGATGTCCAGAAGAAAAAGAAGCAGCCACCTCCATGTCAGGCGAAGAAACAACTCAAGTGACGATAGTGGAAAAAAGAGGTAAAGAAAGAATCGGTCGAAAAATATCGGAGGTAAGTATTTTTTCACTTGAAAAGAAACTAAACATCCCTTGTAGTTAAATTTATAATGAAAATAATCTTTCATTACAGGAATGAATATTTTTAACTGGCGAATTAAAAATATGCATCCCTCCGACGTCCAGAAGAAAAAGATCCAGCAATCTCAATGTCAAGTGGCAAAACAACTCAAGAGACGATATTGAAAATGATAAAGAGGTAAAGAAAGAATCGGGCGAAAAAATATCGGGGGTGAGTATTTTGCACTTGAAAAGAAACTAAACTTCACTTGTAGTTGAATTTATAATGAAAATAATCTTTCATTTCAGGAATGGATATTTTTAACTGGCGAATTAAAAATATGCATCCCTCCGATGTCCAGAAGAAAAAGAAGCAGCAATCTTCATGTCAAGCAGAGAAACGGGTCAGGTGACGATAATGGAAATGATAAAGAGGTAAAGAAAGAATCGCGTGGAAAAATATCAGAAGTGCGTATTTTTTTCACTTGATAAGAAACTAAACTTCGTTTATAGTTGAATTTATAATAAATATAAACTTTCATTACAGGAATGGATCATTTTAACTGGCGAATTAAAAATATGTATCCCTCCGATGTCCAGAAGAAAAAGATCCAGCAATCTCGTATGTCAGGAGGAGAAACGAGTCAAGTGACGATAATGGAAATGATAAAGAAGCAAAGAAAGAATCGGGTGGAAAAGTATCAGAGGTGAGTATTTTTTCACTTGTTACGAAACTAAACTTTAGTTGTAAATCAATTTATAATGAAAATAATCTTTAATTACAGGAATGGATATTTTTAACTGGCGAATTAAAAATATGCATCCCTCCGATGTCCAGAAGAAAAAGAATCAGCAATCTTCATGTCAGGCGGAGAAACGAGTCAAGTGACGATAACGGAAATGATAAAGAGGTAAAGAAAGAATCGGGCGAAAAATATCGGAGGTGAGTATTTTTTCACTTGAAAAGAAACTAAACTTCCCTTGTAGTTAAATTTATAATGAAAACAATCTTTCATTACAGGAACAAATCTTTTTAACTGGCGAATTAAAAATATCTATTCCTCCGATGTCCAGAAGAAAAAATACAGCAACCCCCATGATAGGAGAAGAAACGATTCAAGTGAAAATAATGGAGCTGATTAAGAAGTGAACAAAGAAGACGACGAACAATCTTTGGAGGTCAGTAATTTTACATAGGATAATAAAATAAATTTTCATTATAATTGAATTCATAATTTAAAATAAACTTTCATTACAGGAAAGCATCTTTTTAAGTGGCGAATTAAAAATATGCCTCCTTCCGATGTCATAAAAAAAAGAAGCAGCAATCTCCATGTCAGGCGGAGAAACGACTCAAGTCACGAAATTGGAATTGATAAAGAGGCAAAGAAACAATCGGGCGAAAAAATATCGGAGGTGAGTATTTTTTCACTTGAAAAGAAACTAAACTTCGCTTGTAGTTGAATTTATAATGAAAATTATCTTTCATTACAGGAATGGATATTTTTAACCTGCGAATTAAAAATATGCATTCCTCCGATGTCCAGAAGAAAAAGAAGCAGCAATCTTCATGTCAGGCGGAGAAACGAGTCAAGTGACGATAATGGAAATGTTAAAGAGGTAAAGAAAGAATCGGGCGAAAAAATATCGGAGGTGAGTATTTTTTCACTTGAAAAGAAACTAAACTTCCATTGTAGTGTAATTTATAATGAAAATAATCTTTCATTACAGGAATGGATATTTTTAACTGGCGAATTAAAAATATGCATCCCTCCGACGTCCAGAAAGAAAAGATCCAGCATTCTCGTGTGTCAGGAGCAGAAACGATTCAAGTGACGATAATGGAAATGATAAAGAGGTAAAGAAAGAATCGGGTGGAAAAGTATCAGAGGTAAGTATTTTTTCACTTGAAAAGAAACTAAACTTCGTTTATAGTTGAATTTATAATGAAAACAATCTTTCGTTTCAGGAATGGATATTTTTAACTGACGAATTAAAAATATGCATCCCTCCGCTGTCCAGAAGAAAAAGAAGCAGCAATCTCAATGTCAGGTGGCAAAACAACTCAAGTGACGATAGTGAAAATGATAAAGAGGTAAAGAAAGAATCGGGCGAAAAAATATCGGGGGTGAGTATTTTGCACTTGAAAAGAAACTAAACTTCACTTGTAGTTGAATTTATAATGAAAATAATCTTTCATTACAGGAATGGATATTTTTAACTGGCGAATTAAAAATATGCATCCCTCCGATGTCCAGGAGAAAAACAAGCAGCAATCTTCATGTCAGGAGGAGAAACGGATCAGGTGACGATAATGGAAATGATAAAGAGGTAAAGAAAGAATCGGGTGGAAAAATATCAGAGGTGCGTATTTTTTCACTTGAAAAGAAACTAAACTTCGCTTGTAGTTGAATTTATAATGAAAACAATCTTTCATTACAGGAATAAATCTTTTTAACTGGCGAATTAAAAATATCTATTCCTCCGATGTCCAGAAGAAAAAATACAGCAACCCCCATGATAGGAGAAGAAACGATTCAAGTGAAAATAATGGAGCTGATTAAGAAGTGAACAAAGAAGACGACGAACAATCTTTGGAGGTCAGTAATTTTACATAGGATAATAAAATAAATTTTCATTATAATTGAATTCATAATTTAAAATAAACTTTCATTACAGGAAAGCATCTTTTTAAGTGGCGAATTAAAAATATGCCTCCTTCCGATGTCATAAAAAAAAGAAGCAGCAATCTCCATGTCAGGCGGAGAAACGACTCAAGTCACGATATTGGAATTGATAAAGAGGCAAAGAAACAATCGGGCGAAAAAATATCGGAGGTGAGTATTTTTTCACTTGAAAAGAAACTAAACTTCGCTTGTAGTTGAATTTATAATGAAAATTATCTTTCATTACAGGAATGGATATTTTTAACCTGCGAATTAAAAATATGCATTCCTCCGATGTCCAGAAGAAAAAGAAGCAGCCACCTCCATGTCAGGCGAAGAAACATCTCAAGTGACGATAGTGGAAATGATAAAAATGTAAAAAAAGAATCGGGCGAAAAAATATCGGAGGTGAGTATTTTTTCACTTGAAAAGAAACTAAACTTACCTTGTAGTGTAATTTATAATGAAAACAATCTTTCATTACAGGAATGGATATATTTAACCTCCGAATTAAAAATATGCATCCCTCCGATGTCCAGAAGAAAAGGATCCAGCAATCTCATGTGTCAGGAGGAGAAACGAGTCAAGTGACGATAATGGAAATGATAAAGAGGTAAAGAAACAATCGGGTGGGAAAGTATCAGAGGTGCGTATTTTTTCACTTGATAAGAAACTAAACTTTACTTGTAGTTGAATTTATAATGAAAATTATCATTCATTACAGGAATGAATATTTTTAACAAGCGAATTAAAAATATGCATCCCTCCGATGTCCAGAAGAAAAAGAAGCAGCAATCTTCATGTCAGGCGGAGAAACGAGTCAAGTGACGATAATGGAAATGTTAAAGAGGTAAAGAAATAATCGGGCGAAAAAATATCGGAGGTGAGTATTTTTTCACTTGAAAAGAAACTAAACTTCCATTGTAGTGTAATTTATAATGAAAATAATCTTTCATTACAGGAATGGATATTTTTAACTGGCGAATTAAAAATATGCATCCCTCCGACGTCCAGAAGAAAAAGATCCAGCATTCTCGTGTGTCAGGAGCAGAAACGATTCAAGTGACGATAATGGAAATGATAAAGAGGTAAAGAAAGAATCGGGTGGAAAAGTATCAGAGGTAAGTATTTTTTCACTTGAAAAGAAACTAAACTTCGTTTATAGTTGAATTTATAATGAAAACAATCTTTCGTTACAGGAATGGATATTTTTAACTGACGAATTAAAAATATGCATCCCTCCGCTGTCCAGAAGAAAAAGAAGCAGCAATCTCAATGTCAGGTGGCAAAACAACTCAAGTGCCGATAGTGAAAATGATAAAGAGGTAAAGAAAGAATCGGGCGAAAAAATATCGGGGGTGAGTATTTTTCACTTGAAAAGAAACTAAACTTCACTTGTAGTTTAATTTATAATGAAAATAATCTTTCATTACAGGAATGGATATTTTTAACTGGCGAATTAAAAATATGCATCCCTCCGATGTCCAGAAGAAAAACAAGCAGCAATCTTCATGTCAGGAGGAGAAACGGATCAGGTGACGATAATGGAAATGATAAAGAGGTAAAGAAAGAATCGGGTGGAAAAATATCAGAGGTGCGTATTTTTTCACTTGAAAAGAAACTAAACTTCGCTTGCAGTTGCATTTATAATAAAAACAATCTTTCGTTACAGGAATGGATATTTTTAACTGAAGAATTAAAAATATGCATCCCTCCGCTGTCCAGAAGAAAAAGAAGCAGCAATCTCAATGTCAGGTGGCAAAACAACTCAAGTGATGATAGTGAAAATGATAAAGAGGTAAAGAAAGAATCGGGCAAAAAAATATCGGGGGTGAGTATTTTGCACTTGAAAAGAAACTAAACTTTACTTGTAGTTGAATTTATAATGAAAATAATCTTTCATTACAGGAATGGATATTTTCAACTGGCGAATTAAAAATATGCATTTCTCCGATGTCCAGAAGAAAAAGAAGCAGCCACCTCCATGTCAGGCGAAGAAACAACTCAAGTGACGATATTGGAAATGATAAAGAGGTAAAGAAAGAATCGGGCGAAAAAATATGGGGGGTGAGTATTTTTTCACTTGAAAAGAAACTAAACTTCGCTTGTAGTTGAATTTATAATGAAAACAATCTTTTATTACAGGAATGGATATTTTTAACCTGCGAATTAAAAATATGCATCCCTCCGATGTCCAGAAGAAAAAGAAACAGCAATCTTCATGTCAAGCGGAGAAACGGGTCAGGTGACGATAATGGAAATGATAAAGAGGTAAAGAAAGAATCGGGCGAAAAAATATCGGGGGTGAGTATTTTTTCACTTGAAAGGAAACTAAACTTCGCTTGTAGTTGAATTCACAATGAAAACAATCTTTCATTACAGGTATGAATATTTTTAACTGGCGAATTAAAAATATGCATCCCTCCGATGTCCAGAAGAAAAAGAAGCAGAAATCTTCATGTCAGGCGGCGAAACGGGTCAGGTAACAATAATGGAAATGATAAAGAGGTAAAGAAAGAATCGGGCGAAAAAATATTGGAGGGGAGTATTTTTTCACTTGAAAAGAAACTAAACTTAGCTCGTAGTTGGATTTTTTAATGAAAATAATCTTTCATTACAGGAATGGATATTTTTAACTGGCGAATTAAAAATATGCATCCCTCTGATGTCCAGAAGAAAAAGAAACAGCAGTCTCCATGTCAGGCGTAGAAACGACTCAAGTGACGATAATGGAAATGATAAAGAGGTAAAGAAAGAATCGGGTGGAAAAATATCAGAGGTGCGTATTTTTTCACTTGAAAAGAAACTAAACTTAGCTCGTAGTTGGATTTTTTAATGAAAACAATCTTTCATTACAGGAATGAATATTTTTAACAAGCGAATTACAAATATGCATCCCTCCGATGTCCAGAAGAAAAAGAAGCAGCAATCTTCATGTCAGGCGGAGAAACGAGTCAAGTGACAATAACGGAAATGTTAAAGAGGTAAAGAAAGAATCGGGCGAAAAAATATCGGAGGTGAGTATTTTTTCACTTGAAAAGAAACTAAACTTCCCTTGTAGTTGAATTTATAATGAAAACAATCTTTCATTACAGGAATGGATATTTTTAACCTGCGAATTAAAAATATGCATCCCTCCGATGTCCAGAAGAAAAAGAAGCAGCAATCTTCATGTCAAGCGGAGAAACGGGTCAGGTGACGATAATGGAAATGATAAAGAGGTAAAGAAAGAATCGGGCGAAAAAATATCGGGGGTGAGTATTTTTTCACTTGAAAAGAACTTCGCTTGTAGTTGAATTCACAATGAAAACAATCTTTCATTACAGGTATGAATATTTTTAACTGGCGAATTAAAAATATGCATCCCTCCGATGTCCAGAAGAAAAAGAAGCAGAAATCTTCATGTCAGGCGGCGAAACGGGTCAGGTAACAATAATGGAAACGATAAAGAGGTAAAGAAAGAATCGGGCGAAAAAATATTGGAGGGGAGTATTTTTTCACATGAAAAGAAACTAAACTTAGCTCGTAGTTGGATTTTTTAATGAAAATAATCTTTCATTACAGGAATGAATATTTTTAACAAGCGAATTACAAATATGTATCCCTACGATGTCCAGAAGAAAAAGAAGCAGCAATCTTCATGTCAGGCGGAGAAACGAGTCAAGTGACGATAACGGAAATGTTAAAAGGGTAAAGAAAGAATCGGGCGAAAAAATATCGGAGGTGAGTATTTTTTCACTTGAAAAGAAACTAAACTTCCCTTGTAGTTGAATTTATAATGAAAACAATCTTTCATTACAGGAATGGATATTTTTAACCTGCGAATTTAAAATATGCATCCCTCCGATGTCCAGAAGAAAAAGAAGCAGAAATCTTCATGTCAGGCGGCGAAACGGGTCAGGTGACAATAATGGAAATGATAAAGAGGTAAAGAAAGAATCGGGCGAAAAAATATCAGAGGTGAGTATTTTTTCACTTGAAAAGAAACTAAACTTCGCTTGTAGTTGAATTCATAATGAAAACTACCTTTCCTTACAGGAATGGATATTTTTAACTGGCGAATTAAAAATATGCATCCCTCCGACGTCCTGAAGAAAAAGATCCAGCAATCTCGTGTGTCAGGAGGAGAAACGATTCAAGTGACGATAATGGAAATGATAAAGAGGTAAAGAAAGAATCGGGTGGAAAAGTATCAGAGGTAAATATTTTTTCACTTGAAAAGAAACTAAACTTCGCTTGCAGTTGAATTTATAATGAAAACAATCTTTCGTTACAGGAATGGATTTTTTTAACTGACGAATTAAAAATATGCATCCCTCCGCTGTCCAGAAGAAAAAGAAGCAGCAATCTCGTATGTCAGGAGGAGAAACAATTCAAGTGACGATAATGGAAATGATAAAGAGGTACAGAAAGAAGATGATGACGATAGTGGAAAAAAGAGGTAAAGAAAGAATCGGAAGAAAAAATATCGGGGGTAAGTATTTTTTCACTTGAAAAGAAACTAAACTTAGCTTGTAGTTAAATTTATAATGAAAATAATCTTTCATTACTGGAATGAATATTTTTAACTGGCGAATTAAAAATATGCATCCCTCCGACGTCCTGAAGAAAAAGATCCAGCAATCTCGTGTGTCAGGAGGAGAAACGATTCAAGTGACGATAATGGAAATGGTAAAGAGGTAAAGAAAGAATCGGGTGGAAAAGTATCAGAGGTAAGTATTTTTTCACTTGAAAAGAAACTAAACTTCGCTTGCAGTTGAATTTATAATGAAAACAATCTTTCGTTACAGGAATGGATATTTTTAACTGACGAATTAAAAATATGCATCCCTCCGCTGTCCAGAAGAAAAAGAAGCAGCAATCTCAATGTCAGGTGGCAAAACAACTCAAGTGACGATAGTGAAAATGATAAAGAGGTAAAGAAAGAATCGGGCGAAAAAATATCGGGGGTGAGTATTTTGCACTTGAAAAGAAACTAAACTTCACTTGTAGTTGAATTTATAATGAAAATAATCTTTCATTTCAGGAATGGATATTTTTAACTGGCGAATTAAAAATATGCATCTCTCCGATGTCCAGAAGATAAAGAAGCAGCAATCTTCATGTCAGGCGGAGAAACGGGTCAGGTGACGATAATGGATATGATAAAGATGTAAAGAAAGAATCGGTCGAAAAAATATCGGAGGTGACTATTTTTTCACTTGAAAAGAAACTAAGCTTGTAGTTGAATTCATAATGAAAATAATCTTTCATTACAGGAATGGATAATTTTAACCTGCGAATTAAAAATATGCATTCCTCCGATGTCCAGAAGAGAAAGAAGTCAGGCGAAGGAGAACGATTCAGGAGGAGAAACGATTCAAGTGACGATAATGGAAATGATAAAGAGGTAAAGAAAGAATCGGGTGGAAAAGTATCAGATGTAAGTATTTTTTCACTTGAAAAGAAACTAAACTTCGCTTGCAGTTGAATTTATAATGAAAACAATCTTTCGTCAGGTATGTATCCCTCCGATGTCCAGAAGAAAAAGATCCAGCAGTCTCGTATGTCAGGAGGAGAAACGAGTCAAGTGACGATAATGGAAATGATTAAGAGATAAAGAAAGAATCGGGTGGAAAAGTATCAGAGGTGCGTATTTTTTCACTTGATACGGAACTAAACTTTATTTGTAGTTGAATTTATAATGAAAATAATCTTTCATAACAGGAATGGATATTTTTAACTGGCGAATTAAAAATATGCATCCCTCCGATGTCCAGAAGAAAAAGAAGCAGAAATCTTCATGTCAGGCGGCGAAACGGGTCAGGTAACAATAATGGAAATGATAAAGAGGTAAAGAAAGAATCGGGCGAAAAAATATTGGAGGGGAGTATTTTTTCACATGAAAAGAAACTAAACTTAGCTCGTAGTTGGATTTTTTAATGAAAATAATCTTTCATTACAGGAATGAATATTTTTAACAAGCGAATTACAAATATGCATTCCTCCGATGTCCAGAAGAAAAAGAAGCAGCAATCTTCATGTCAGGCGGAGAAACGAGTCAAGTGACGTTAACGGAAATGTTAAAAGGGTAAAGAAAGAATCGGGCGAAAAAATATCGGAGGTGAGTATTTTTTCACTTGAAAAGAAACTAAACTTCCCTTGTAGTTGAATTTATAATGAAAACAATCTTTCATTACAGGAATGGATATTTTTAACCTGCGAATTAAAAATATGCATCCCTCCGATGTCCAGAAGAAAAAGAAGCAGAAATCTTCATGTCAGGCGGCGAAACGGGTCAGGTGACAATAATGGAAATGATAGAGAGGTAAAGAAAGAATCGGGCGAAAAAATATCAGAGGTTAGTATTTTTTCACTTGAAAAGAAACTAAACTTCGCTTGTAGTTGAATTCATAATGAAAACTATCTTTCCTTACAGGAATGGATATTTTTAACTGGCGAATTAAAAATATGCATCCCTCCGACGTCCTGAAGAAAAAGATCCAGCAATCTCGTGTGTCAGGAGGAGAAACGATTCAAGTGACGATAATGGAAATGATAAAGAGGTAAAGAAAGAATCGGGTGGAAAAGTATCAGAGGTAAATATTTTTTCACTTGAAAAGAAACTAAACTTCGCTTGCAGTTGAATTTATAATGAAAACAATCTTTCGTTACAGGAATGGATATTTTTAACTGACGAATTAAAAATATGCATCCCTCCGCTGTCCAGAAGAAAAAGAAGCAGCAATCTCAATGTCAGGTGGCAAAACAACTCAAGTGACGATAGTGAAAATGATAAAGAGGTAAAGAAAGAATCGGGCGAAAAAATATCGGGGGTGAGTATTTTGCACTTGAAAAGAAACTAAACTTCACTTGTAGTTGAATTTATAATGAAAATAATCTTTCATTACAGGAATGGATATTTTTAACTGGCGAATTAAAAATATGCATCTCTCCGATGTCCAGAAGATAAAGAAGCAGCAATCTTCATGTCAGGCGGAGAAACGGGTCAGGTGACGATAATGGATATGATAAAGATGTAAAGAAAGAATCGGGCGAAAAAATATCGGAGGTGACTCTTTTTTCACTTGAAAAGAAACTAAGCTTGTAGTTGAATTTATAATGAAAATAATCTTTCATTACAGGAATGGATAATTTTAATCTGCGAATTAAAAATATGCATTCCTCCGATGTCCAGAAGAAAAAGAAGTCAGGCGAAGGAGAACGATTCAGGAGGAGAAACGATTCAAGTGACGATAATGGAAATGATAAAGAGGTAAAGAAAGAATCGGGTGGAAAAGTATCAGATGTAAGTATTTTTTCACTTGAAAAGAAACTAAACTTCGCTTGCAGTTGAATTTATAATGAAAACAATCTTTCGTCAGGTATGTATCCCTCCGATGTCCAGAAGAAAAAGATCCAGCAATCTCGTATGTCAGGAGGAGAAACGAGTCAAGTGACGATAATGGAAATGATTAAGAGATAAAGAAAGAATCGGGTGGAAAAGTATCGGAGGTGACTATTTTTTCACTTGAAAAGAAACTAAGCTTGTAGTTGAATTTATAATGAAAATAATCTTTCATTACAGGAATGGATAATTTTAACCTGCGAATTAAAAATATGCATTCCTCCGATGTCCAGAAGAAAAAGAAGTCAGGCGAAGGAGAACGATTCAGGAGGAGAAACGATTCAAGTGACGATAATGGAAATGATAAAGAGGTAAAGAAAGAATCGGGTGGAAAAGTATCAGATGTAAGTATTTTTTCACTTGAAAAGAAACTAAACTTCGCTTGCAGTTGAATTTATAATGAAAACAATCTTTCGTCAGGTATGTATCCCTCCGATGTCCAGAAGAAAAAGATCCAGCAATCTCGTATGTCAGGAGGAGAAACGAGTCAAGTGACGATAATGGAAATGATTAAGAGATAAAGAAAGAATCGGGTGGAAAAGTATCAGAGGTGCGTATTTTTTCACTTGATACGGAACTAAACTTTACTTGTAGTTGAATTTATAATGAAAATAATCTTTCATAACAGGAATGGATATTTTTAACTGGCGAATTAAAAATATGCATCCCTCAGATGTCCAGAAGAAAAAGAAGCAGCAATCTTCATGTCAGGCGGCGAAACGGGTCAGGTGACAATAATGGAAATGATAAAGAGGTAAAGAAAGAATCGGGCGAAAATATATTGGAGGTGAGTATTTTTTCACTTGAAAAGAAACTAAACTTAGCTCGTAGTTGGATTTTTTAATGAAAATAACCTTTCATTACAGGAATGAATATTTTTAACAAGCGAATTAAAAATATGCATCCCTCCGATGTCCAGAAGAAAAAGAAGCAGCAATCTTCATGTCAGGCGGAGAAACGAGTCAAGTGACGATAATGGAAATGTTAAAGAGGTGAAGAAAGAATCGGGCGAAAAAATATCGGAGGTGAGTATTTTTTCACTTGAAAAGAAACTAAACTTCCCTTGTAGTTGAATTTATAATGAAAACAATATTTCATTACAGGAATGGATATTTTTAACCTGCGAATTAAAAATATGCATCCCTCCTATGTCCAGAAGAAAAAGAAGCAGAAATCTTCATGTCAGGCGTAGAAACGACTCAAGTGACGATAATGGAAATGATAAAGAGGTAAAGTAAGAATCGGGTGGAAAAATATCAGAGGTGCGTATTTTTTCACTTGAAAAGAAACTAAACTTAGCTCGTAGTTGGATTTTTTAATGAAAATAATCTTTCATTACAGGAATGAATATTTTTAACTAGCGAATTAAAAATATGCATCCCTCCGATGTCCAGAAGAAAAAGAAGCAGCAATCTTCATGTCAGGCGGAGAAACGAGTCAAGTGACGATAATGGAAATGTTAAAGAGGTAAATAAAGAATCGGGCGAAAAAATATCGGAGGTGAGTATTTTTTCACTTGAAAAGAAACTAAACTTCCCTTGTAGTTGAATTTATAATGAAAACAATCTTTCATTACAGGAATGGATATTTTTAACCTGCGAATTAAAAATATGCATCCCTCCGATGTCCAGAAGAAAAAGATCCAGCAATCTCATGTGTCAGGAGGAGAAACGAGTCAAGTGACGATAATGGAAATGATAAATAGGTAAAGAAACAATCGGGTGAGAAAGTGTCAGAGGTGCGTATTTTTTCACTTGAAAAGAAACTAAACTTCGCTTGTAGTTGAATTTATAATGAAAATTATCTTTCATTACAGGAATGGATATTTTTTACCTGCGAATTAAAAATATGCATTCCTCCGATGTCCAGAAGAAAAAGAAGCAGCCACCTCCATGTCAGGCGAAGAAACATCTCAAGTGACGATAGTGGAAATGATAAAAATGTAAAAAAAGAATCGGGCGAAAAAATATCGGAGGTGAGTATTTTTTCACTTGAAAAGAAACTAAACTTCCCTTGTAGTGTAATTTATAATGAAAACAATCTTTCATTACAGGAATGGATATATTTAACCTCCGAATTAAAAATATGCATCCCTCCGATGTCCAGAAGAAAAGGATCCAGCAATCTCATGTGTCAGGAGGAGAAACGAGTCAAGTGACGATAATGGAAATGATAAAGAGGTAAAGAAACAATCGGATGGGAAAGTATCAGAGGTGCGTATTTTTTCACTTGATAAGAAACTAAACTTTACTTGTAGTTGAATTTATAATGAAAATTATCATTCATTACAGGAATGAATATATTTAACAAGCGAATTAAAAATATGCATCCCTCCGATGTCCAGAAGAAAAAGAAGCAGCAATCTTCATGTCAGGCGGAGAAACGAGTCAAGTGACGATAATGGAAATGTTAAAGAGGTAAAGAAAGAATCGGGTGGAAAAGTATCAGAGGTAAGTATTTTTTCACTTGAAAAGAAACTAAACTTCGCTTGCAGTTGAATTTATAATGAAAACAATCTTTCGTTACAGGAATGGATATTTTTAACTGACGAATTAAAAATATGCATCCCTCCGCTGTCCAGAAGAAAAAGAAGCAGCAATCTCAATGTCAGGTGGCAAAACAACTCAAGTGACGATATTGAAAATGATAAAGAGGTAAAGAAAGAATCGGGTGAAAAAATATCGGGGGTGAGTATTTTGCACTTGAAAAGAAACTAAACTTCACTTGTAGTTGAATTTATAATGAAAATAATCTTTCATTACAGGAATGGATATTTTTAACTGGCGAATTAAAAATATGCATCCCTCCGATGTCCAGAAGAAAAAGAAGCAGCCACCTCCATGTCAGGCAAAGAAACAACTCAAGTGACGATATTGGAAATGATAAAGAGGTAAAGAAAGAATCGGGCGAAAAAATATGGGGGGTGAGTATTTTTTCACTTGAAAAGAAACTAAACTTCGCTTGTAGTTGAATTTATAATGAAAACAATCTTTTATTACAGGAATGGATATTTTTAACCTGCGAATTAAAAATATGCATCCCTCCGATGTCCAGAAGAAAAAGAAACAGCAATCTTCATGTCAAGCGGAGAAACGGGTCAGGTGACGATAATGGAAATGATAAAGAGGTAAAGAAAGAATCGGGCGAAAAAATATCGGAGGTGAGTATTTTTTCACTTGAAAAGAAACTAAACTTCCCTTGTAGTTGAATTTATAATGAAAACAATCTTTCATTACAGGAATGGATATTTTTAACAAGCGAATTACAAATATGCATCCCTCCGATGTCCAGAAGAAAAAGAAGCAGCAATCTTCATGTCAGGCGGAGAAACGAGTCAAGTGACGATAACGGAAATGTTAAAGAGGTAAAAAAAGAATCGGGCGAAAAAATATCGGAGGTGAGTATTTTTTCACTTGAAAAGAAACTAAACTTCCCTTGTAGTTGAATTTATAATGAAAACAATCTTTCATTACAGGAATGGATATTTTTAACTGACGAATTAAAAATATGCATCCCTCCGATGTCCAGAAGAAAAAGAAGCAGCAATCTTCATGTCAAGCAGAGAAACGGGTCAGGTGACGATAATGGAAATGATAAAGAGGTAAAGAAAGAATCGGGTGGAAAAATATCAGAGGTGCGTATTTTTTCACTTGAAAAGAAACTAAACTTAGCTCGTAGTTGGATTTTTTAATGAAAACAATCTTTCATTACAGGAATGAATATTTTTAACAAGCGAATTACAAATATGCATCCCTCCGATGTCCAGAAGAAAAAGAAGCAGCAATCTTCATGTCAGGCGGAGAAACGAGTCAAGTGACGATAACGGAAATGTTAAAGATGTAAAGAAAGAATCGGGCGAAAAAATATCGGAGGTGAGTATTTTTTCACTTGAAAAGAAACTAAACTTCCCTTGTAGTTGAATTTATAATGAAAACAATCTTTCATTACAGGAATGGATATTTTTAACCTGCGAATTAAAAATATGCATCCATCCGATGTCCAGAAGAAAAAGAAGCAGCAATCTTCATGTCAAGCGGAGAAACGGGTCAGGTGACGATAATGGAAATGATAAAGAGGTAAAGAAAGAATCGGGCGAAAAAATATCGGGGGTGAGTATTTTTTCTCTTGAAAAGAACTTCGCTTGTAGTTGAATTCACAATGAAAACAATCTTTCATTACAGGTATGAATATTTTTAACTGGCGAATTAAAAATATGCATCCCTCCGATGTCCAGAAGAAAAAGAAGCAGAAATCTTCATGTCAGGCGGCGAAACGGGTCAGGTAACAATAATGGAAATGATAAAGAGGTAAAGAAAGAATCGGGCGAAAAAATATTGGAGGGGAGTATTTTTTCACATGAAAAGAAACTAAACTTAGCTCGTAGTTGGATTTTTTAATGAAAATAATCTTTCATTACAGGAATGAATATTTTTAACAAGCGAATTACAAATATGCATCCCTCCGATGTCCAGAAGAAAAAGAAGCAGCAATCTTCATGTCAGGCGGAGAAACGAGTCAAGTGACGATAACGGAAATGTTAAAAAGGTAAAGAAAGAATCGGGCGAAAAAATATCGGAGGTGAGTATTTTTTCACTTGAAAAGAAACTAAACTTCCCTTGTAGTTGAATTTATAATGAAAACAATCTTTCATTACAGGAATGGATATTTTTAACCTGCGAATTAAAAATATGCATCCCTCCGATGTCCAGAAGAAAAAGAAGCAGAAATCTTCATGTCAGGCGGCGAAACGGGTCAGGTGACAATAATGGAAATGATAAAGAGGTAAAGAAAGAATCGGGCGAAAAAATATCAGAGGTGAGTATTTTTTCACTTGAAAAGAAACTAAACTTCGCTTGTAGTTAAATTCATAATGAAAACTATCTTTCCTTACAGGAATGGATATTTTTAACTGGCGAATTAAAAATATGCATCCCTCCGCTGTCCAGAAGAAAAAGAAGCAGCAATCTCGTATGTCAGGAGGAGAAACTATTCAAGTGACGATAATGGAAATGATAAAGAGGTAAAGAAAGAAGATGATGACGATAGTGGAAAAAAAGAGGTAAAGAAAGAATCGGAAGAAAAAATATCGGGGGTAAGTATTTTTTCACTTGAAAAGAAACTAAACTTAGCTTGTAGTTAAATTTATAATGAAAATAATCTTTCATTACTGGAATGAATATTTTTAACTGGCGAATTAAAAATATGCATCCCTCCGACGTCCTGAAGAAAAAGATCCAGCAATCTCGTGTGTCAGGAGGAGAAACGATTCAAGTGACGATAATGGAAATGGTAAAGAGGTAAAGAAAGAATCGGGTGGAAAAGTATCAGAGGTAAGTATTTTTTCACTTGAAAAGAAACTAAACTTCGCTTGCAGTTGAATTTATAATGAAAACAATCTTTCGTTACAGGAATGGATATTTTTAACTGACGAATTTAAAATATGCATCCCTCCGCTGTCCAGAAGAAAAAGAAGCAGCAATCTCAATGTCAGGTGGCAAAACAACTCAAGTGACGATAGTGAAAATGATAAAGAGGTAAAGAAAGAATCGGGCGAAAAAATATCGGGGGTGAGTATTTTGCACTTGAAAAGAAACTAAACTTCACTTGTAGTTGAATTTATAATGAAAATAATCTTTCATTACAGGAATGGATATTTTTAACTGGCGAATTAAAAATATGCATCTCTCCGATGTCCAGAAGATAAAGAAGCAGCAATCTTCATGTCAGGCGGAGAAACGGGTCAGGTGACGATAATGGATATGATAAAGATGTAAAGAAAGAATCGGGCGAAAAAATATCATAGGTGACTATTTTTTCACTTGAAAAGAAACTAAGCTTGTAGTTGAATTTATAATGAAAATAATCTTTCATTACAGGAATGGATAATTTTAATCTGCGAATTAAAAATATGCATTCCTCCGATGTCCAGAAGAAAAAGAAGTCAGGCGAAGGAGAACGATTCAGGAGGAGAAACGATTCAAGTGACGATAATGGAAATGATAAAGAGGTAAAGAAAGAATCGGGTGGAAAAGTATCAGATGTAAGTATTTTTTCACTTGAAAAGAAACTAAACTTCGCTTGCAGTTGAATTTATAATGAAAACAATCTTTCGTCAGGTATGTATCCCTCCGATGTCCAGAAGAAAAAGATCCAGCAATCTCGTATGTCAGGAGGAGAAACGAGTCAAGTGACGATAATGGAAATGATTAAGAGATAAAGAAAGAATCGGGTGGAAAAGTATCAGAGGTGCGTATTTTTTCACTTGATACGGAACTAAACTTTACTTGTAGTTGAATTTATAATGAAAATAATCTTTCATAACAGGAATGGATATTTTTAACTGGCGAATTAAAAATATACATCCCTCCGATGTCCAGAAGAAAAAGAAGCAGCAATCATCATGTCAGGCGGCGAAACGGGTCAGGTGACAATAATGGAAATGATAAAGAGGTAAAGAAAGAATCGGGCGAAAATATATTGGAGGTGAGTATTTTTTCACTTGAAAAGAAACTAAACTTAGCTCGTAGTTGGATTTTTTAATGAAAATAATCTTTCATTACAGGAATGAATATTTTTAACAAGCGAATTAAAAATATGCATCCCTCCGATGTCCAGAAGAAAAAGAAGCAGCAATCTTCATGTCGGGCGGAGAAACGAGTCAAGTGACGATAATGGAAATGTTAAAGAGGTAAAGAAAGAATCGGGCGAAAAAATATCGGAGATTAATATTTTTTCACTTGAAAAGAAACTAAACTTCCCTTGTAGTTGAATTTATAATGAAAACAATATTTCATTACAGGAATGGATATTTTTAACCTGCGAATTAAAAATATGCATCCCTCCTATGTCCAGAAGAAAAAGAAGCAGAAATCTTCATGTCAGGCGTAGAAACGACTCAAGTGACGATAATGGAAATGATAAAGAGGTAAAGAAAGAATCGGGTGGAAAAATATCAGAGGTGCGTATTTTTTCACTTGAAAAGAAACTAAACTTAGCTCGTAGTTGGATTTTTTAATGAAAATAATCTTTCATTACAGGAATGAATATTTTTAACTAGCGAATTAAAAATATGCATCCCTCCGATGTCCAGAAGAAAAAGAAGCAGCAATCTTCATGTCAGGCGGAGAAACGAGTCAAGTGACGATAATGGAAATGTTAAAGAGGTAAATAAAGAATCGGGCGAAAAAATATCGGAGGTGAGTATTTTTTCACTTGAAAAGAAACTAAACTTCCCTTGTAGTTGAATTTATAATGAAAACAATCTTTCATTACAGGAATGGATATTTTTAACCTGCGAATTAAAAATATGCATCCCTCCGATGTCCAGAAGAAAAAGATCCAGCAATCTCATGTGTCAGGAGGAGAAACGAGTCAAGTGACGATAATGGAAATGATAAAGAGGTAAAGAAACAATCTGGTGGGAAAGTATCAGAGGTGCGTATTTTTTCACTTGATAAGAAACTAAACTTAACTTGTAGTTGAATTTATAATGAAAATAATCTTTCATTACAGGAATGGATATTTTTAACTGGCGAATTAAAAATATGCATCCCTCCGATGTCCAGAAGATAAAGAAGCAGCAATCTTCGTGTCAGGCGGAGAAACGGGTCAGGTGACGATAATGGATATGATAAAGATGTAAAGAAAGAATCGGGCGAAAAAATATCGGAGGTGACTATTTTTTCACTTGAAAAGAAACTAAGCTTGTAGTTGAATTTATAATGAAAATAATCTTTCATTACAGGAATGGATATTTTTTACCTGCGAATTAAAAATATGCATTCCTCCGATGTCCAGAAGAAAAAGAATTCAGGCGAAGGAGAATGATTCAGGAGGAGAAACGATTCAAGTGACGATAATGGAAATGATAAAGAGGTAAAGAAAGAATCGGGTGGAAAAATATCAGAGGTGCGTATTTTTTCACTTGAAAAGAAACTAAACTTAGCTCGTAGTTGGATTTTTTAATGAAAATAATCTTTCATTACAGGAATGGATATTTTTAACTGGCGAATTAAAAATATGCATCCCTCCGATGTCCAGAAGATAAAGAAGCAGCAATCTTCGTGTCAGGCGGAGAAACGGGTCAGGTGACGATAATGGATATGATAAAGATGTAAAGAAAGAATCGGGCGAAAAAATATCGGAGGTGACTATTTTTTCACTTGAAAAGAAACTAAGCTTGTAGTTGAATTTATAATGAAAATAATCTTTCATTACAGGAATGGATATTTTTTACCTGCGAATTAAAAATATGCATTCCTCCGATGTCCAGAAGAAAAAGAATTCAGGCGAAGGAGAATGATTCAGGAGGAGAAACGATTCAAGTGACGATAATGGAAATGATAAAGAGGTAAAGAAAGAATCGGGTGGAAAAATATCAGAGGTGCGTATTTTTTCACTTGAAAAGAAACTAAACTTAGCTCGTAGTTGGATTTTTTAATGAAAATAATCTTTCATTACAGGAATGAATATTTTTAACAAGCGAATTAAAAATATGCATCCCTCCGATGTCCAGAAGAAAAAGAAGCAGCAATCTTCATGTCAGGCGGAGAAACGAGTCAAGTGACGATAATGGAAATGTTAAAGAGGTAAAGAAAGAATCGGGCGAAAAAATATCGGAGGTGAGTATTTTTTCACTTGAAAATAAACTAAACTTCCCTTGTAGTTGAATTGATAATGAAAACAATCTTTCATTACAGGAATGGATATTTTTAACCTGCGAATTAAAAATATGCATCCCTCCGATGGCGATGTCCAGAAGAAAAAGAAGCAGAAATCTTCATGTCAGGTGGCGAAACGGGTCAGGTGACAATAACGGAAATGTTAAAGAGGTAAAGAAAGAATCGGGCGAAAAAATATTGGAGGTGAGTATTTTTTCACTTGAAAAGAAACTAAACTTAGCTCGTAGTTGGATTTTTTAATGAAAATAATCTTTCATTACAGGAATGAATATTTTTAACTGGCGAATTAAAAATATGCATCCCTCCGATGTCCAGAAGAAAAAGAAACAGCAATCTCCATGTCAGGCGTAGAAACGACTCAAGTGACGATAATGGAAATGATAAAGAGGTAAAGAAAGAATCGGGTGGGAAAAATATCAGAGGTGCGTATTTTTTCACTTGAAAAGAAACTAAACTTAGCTCGTAGTTGGATTTTTTAATGAAAATAATCTTTCATTACAGGAATGAATATTTTTAACTAGCGAATTAAAAATATGCATCCCTCCGATGTCCAGAAGAAAAAGAAGTCAGGCGAAGGAGAACGATTCAGGAGGAGAAACGATTCAAGTGACGATAATGGAAATGATAAAGAGGTAAAGAAAGAATCGGGTGGAAAAGCATCAGATGTAAGTATTTTTTCACTTGAAAAGAAACTAAACTTCGCTTGCAGTTGAATTTATAATGAAAACAATCTTTCGTCAGGTATGTATCCCTCCGATGTCCAGAAGAAAAAGATCCAGCAATCTCGTATGTCAGGAGGAGAAACGAGTCAAGTGACGATAATGGAAATGATTAAGAGATAAAGAAAGAATCGGGTGGAAAAGTATCAGAGGTGCGTATTTTTTCACTTGATACGGAACTAAACTTTACTTGTAGTTGAATTTATAATGAAAATAATCTTTCATAACAGGAATGGATATTTTTAACTGGCGAATTAAAAATATGCATCCCTCAGATGTCCAGAAGAAAAAGAAGCAGCAATCTTCATGTCAGGCGGCGAAACGGGTCAGGTGACAATAATGGAAATGATAAAGAGGTAAAGAAAGAATCGGGCGAAAATATATTGGAGGTGAGTATTTTTTCACTTGAAAAGAAACTAAACTTAGCTCGTAGTTGGATTTTTTAATGAAAATAACCTTTCATTACAGGAATGAATATTTTTAACAAGCGAATTAAAAATATGCATCCCTCCGATGTCCAGAAGAAAAAGAAGCAGCAATCTTCATGTCAGGCGGAGAAACGAGTCAAGTGACGATAATGGAAATGTTAAAGAGGTAAAGAAAGAATCGGGCGAAAAAATATCGGAGGTGAGTATTTTTTCACTTGAAAAGAAACTAAACTTCCCTTGTAGTTGAATTTATAATGAAAACAATATTTCATTACAGGAATGGATATTTTTAACCTGCGAATTAAAAATATGCATCCCTCCTATGTCCAGAAGAAAAAGAAGCAGAAATCTTCATGTCAGGCGTAGAAACGACTCAAGTGACGATAATGGAAATGATAAAGAGGTAAAGTAAGAATCGGGTGGAAAAATATCAGAGGTGCGTATTTTTTCACTTGAAAAGAAACTAAACTTAGCTCGTAGTTGGATTTTTTAATGAAAATAATCTTTCATTACAGGAATGAATATTTTTAACTAGCGAATTAAAAATATGCATCCCTCCGATGTCCAGAAGAAAAAGAAGCAGCAATCTTCATGTCAGGCGGAGAAACGAGTCAAGTGACGATAATGGAAATGTTAAAGAGGTAAATAAAGAATCGGGCGAAAAAATATCGGAGGTGAGTATTTTTTCACTTGAAAAGAAACTAAACTTCCCTTGTAGTTGAATTTATAATGAAAACAATCTTTCATTACAGGAATGGATATTTTTAACCTGCGAATTAAAAATATGCATCCCTCCGATGTCCAGAAGAAAAAGATCCAGCAATCTCATGTGTCAGGAGGAGAAACGAGTCAAGTGACGATAATGGAAATGATAAATAGGTAAAGAAACAATCGGGTGAGAAAGTGTCAGAGGTGCGTATTTTTTCACTTGAAAAGAAACTAAACTTCGCTTGTAGTTGAATTTATAATGAAAATTATCTTTCATTACAGGAATGGATATTTTTTACCTGCGAATTAAAAATATGCATTCCTCCGATGTCCAGAAGAAAAAGAAGCAGCCACCTCCATGTCAGGCGAAGAAACATCTCAAGTGACGATAGTGGAAATGATAAAAATGTAAAAAAAGAATCGGGCGAAAAAATATCGGAGGTGAGTATTTTTTCACTTGAAAAGAAACTAAACTTCCCTTGTAGTGTAATTTATAATGAAAACAATCTTTCATTACAGGAATGGATATATTTAACCTCCGAATTAAAAATATGCATCCCTCCGATGTCCAGAAGAAAAGGATCCAGCAATCTCATGTGTCAGGAGGAGAAACGAGTCAAGTGACGATAATGGAAATGATAAAGAGGTAAAGAAACAATCGGATGGGAAAGTATCAGAGGTGCGTATTTTTTCACTTGATAAGAAACTAAACTTTACTTGTAGTTGAATTTATAATGAAAATTATCTTTCATTACAGGAATGGATATTTTTTACCTGCGAATTAAAAATATGCATCCCTCCGATGTCCAGAAGAAAAAGAAGCAGCAATCTTCATGTCAGGCGGAGAAACGAGTCAAGTGACGATAATGGAAATGTTAAAGAGGTAAAGAAAGAATCGGGCGAAAAAATATCGGAGGTCAGTATTTTTTCACTTGAAAAGAAACTAAACTTCCCTTGTAGTGTAATTTATAATGAAAATAATCTTTCATTACAGGAATGGATATTTTTAACTGGCGAATTAAAAATATGCATCTCTCCGATGTCCAGAAGATAAAGAAGCAGCAATCTTCATGTCAGGCGGAGAAACGGGTCAGGTGACGATAATGGATATGATAAAGATGTAAAGAAAGAATCGGTCGAAAAAATATCGGAGGTGACTATTTTTTCACTTGAAAAGAAACTAAGCTTGTAGTTGAATTCATAATGAAAATAATCTTTCATTACAGGAATGGATAATTTTAACCTGCGAATTAAAAATATGCATTCCTCCGATGTCCAGAAGAGAAAGAAGTCAGGCGAAGGAGAACGATTCAGGAGGAGAAGCGATTCAAGTGACGATAATGGAAATGATAAAGAGGTAAAGAAAGAATCGGGTGGAAAAGTATCAGATGTAAGTATTTTTTCACTTGAAAAGAAACTAAACTTCGCTTGCAGTTGAATTTATAATGAAAACAATCTTTCGTCAGGTATGTATCCCTCCGATGTCCAGAAGAAAAAGATCCAGCAATCTCGTATGTCAGGAGGAGAAACGAGTCAAGTGACGATAATGGAAATGATTAAGAGATAAAGAAAGAATCGGGTGGAAAAGTATCAGAGGTGCGTATTTTTTCACTTGATACGGAACTAAACTTTATTTGTAGTTGAATTTATAATGAAAATAATCTTTCATAACAGGAATGGATATTTTTAACTGGCGAATTAAAAATATGCATCCCTCCGATGTCCAGAAGAAAAAGAAGCAGAAATCTTCATGTCAGGCGGCGAAACGGGTCAGGTAACAATAATGGAAATGATAAAGAGGTAAAGAAAGAATCGGGCGAAAAAATATTGGAGGGGAGTATTTTTTCACATGAAAAGAAACTAAACTTAGCTCGTAGTTGGATTTTTTAATGAAAATAATCTTTCATTACAGGAATGAATATTTTTAACAAGCGAATTACAAATATGCATTCCTCCGATGTCCAGAAGAAAAAGAAGCAGCAATCTTCATGTCAGGCGGAGAAACGAGTCAAGTGACGTTAACGGAAATGTTAAAAGGGTAAAGAAAGAATCGGGCGAAAAAATATCGGAGGTGAGTATTTTTTCACTTGAAAAGAAACTAAACTTCCCTTGTAGTTGAATTTATAATGAAAACAATCTTTCATTACAGGAATGGATATTTTTAACCTGCGAATTAAAAATATGCATCCCTCCGATGTCCAGAAGAAAAAGAAGCAGAAATCTTCATGTCAGGCGGCGAAACGGGTCAGGTGACAATAATGGAAATGATAGAGAGGTAAAGAAAGAATCGGGCGAAAAAATATCAGAGGTTAGTATTTTTTCACTTGAAAAGAAACTAAACTTCGCTTGTAGTTGAATTCATAATGAAAACTATCTTTCCTTACAGGAATGGATATTTTTAACTGGCGAATTAAAAATATGCATCCCTCCGACGTCCTGAAGAAAAAGATCCAGCAATCTCGTGTGTCAGGAGGAGAAACGATTCAAGTGACGATAATGGAAATGATAAAGAGGTAAAGAAAGAATCGGGTGGAAAAGTATCAGAGGTAAATATTTTTTCACTTGAAAAGAAACTAAACTTCGCTTGCAGTTGAATTTATAATGAAAACAATCTTTCGTTACAGGAATGGATATTTTTAACTGACGAATTAAAAATATGCATCCCTCCGCTGTCCAGAAGAAAAAGAAGCAGCAATCTCAATGTCAGGTGGCAAAACAACTCAAGTGACGATAGTGAAAATGATAAAGAGGTAAAGAAAGAATCGGGCGAAAAAATATCGGGGGTGAGTATTTTGCACTTGAAAAGAAACTAAACTTCACTTGTAGTTGAATTTATAATGAAAATAATCTTTCATTACAGGAATGGATATTTTTAACTGGCGAATTAAAAATATGCATCTCTCCGATGTCCAGAAGATAAAGAAGCAGCAATCTTCATGTCAGGCGGAGAAACGGGTCAGGTGACGATAATGGATATGATAAAGATGTACAGAAAGAATCGGGCGAAAAAATATCGGAGGTGACTCTTTTTTCACTTGAAAAGAAACTAAGCTTGTAGTTGAATTTATAATGAAAATAATCTTTCATTACAGGAATGGATAATTTTAATCTGCGAATTAAAAATATGCATTCCTCCGATGTCCAGAAGAAAAAGAAGTCAGGCGAAGGAGAACGATTCAGGAGGAGAAACGATTCAAGTGACGATAATGGAAATGATAAAGAGGTAAAGAAAGAATCGGGTGGAAAAGTATCAGATGTAAGTATTTTTTCACTTGAAAAGAAACTAAACTTCGCTTGCAGTTGAATTTATAATGAAAACAATCTTTCGTCAGGTATGTATCCCTCCGATGTCCAGAAGAAAAAGATCCAGCAATCTCGTATGTCAGGAGGAGAAACGAGTCAAGTGACGATAATGGAAATGATTAAGAGATAAAGAAAGAATCGGGTGGAAAAGTATCGGAGGTGACTATTTTTTCACTTGAAAAGAAACTAAGCTTGTAGTTGAATTTATAATGAAAATAATCTTTCATTACAGGAATGGATAATTTTAACCTGCGAATTAAAAATATGCATTCCTCCGATGTCCAGAAGAAAAAGAAGTCAGGCGAAGGAGAACGATTCAGGAGGAGAAACGATTCAAGTGACGATAATGGAAATGATAAAGAGGTAAAGAAAGAATCGGGTGGAAAAGTATCAGATGTAAGTATTTTTTCACTTGAAAAGAAACTAAACTTCGCTTGCAGTTGAATTTATAATGAAAACAATCTTTCGTCAGGTATGTATCCCTCCGATGTCCAGAAGAAAAAGATCCAGCAATCTCTTATGTCAGGAGGAGAAACGAGTCAAGTGACGATAATGGAAATGATTAAGAGATAAAGAAAGAATCGGGTGGAAAAGTATCAGAGGTGCGTATTTTTTCACTTGATACGGAACTAAACTTTACTTGTAGTTGAATTTATAATGAAAATAATCTTTCATAACAGGAATGGATATTTTTAACTGGCGAATTAAAAATATGCATCCCTCAGATGTCCAGAAGAAAAAGAAGCAGCAATCTTCATGTCAGGCGGCGAAACGGGTCAGGTGACAATAATGGAAATGATAAAGAGGTAAAGAAAGAATCGGGCGAAAATATATTGGAGGTGAGTATTTTTTCACTTGAAAAGAAACTAAACTTAGCTCGTAGTTGGATTTTTTAATGAAAATAACCTTTCATTACAGGAATGAATATTTTTAACAAGCGAATTAAAAATATGCATCCCTCCGATGTCCAGAAGAAAAAGAAGCAGCAATCTTCATGTCAGGCGGAGAAACGAGTCAAGTGACGATAATGGAAATGTTAAAGAGGTAAAGAAAGAATCGGGCGAAAAAATATCGGAGGTGAGTATTTTTTCACTTGAAAAGAAACTAAACTTCCCTTGTAGTTGAATTTATAATGAAAACAATATTTCATTACAGGAATGGATATTTTTAACCTGCGAATTAAAAATATGCATCCCTCCTATGTCCAGAAGAAAAAGAAGCAGAAATCTTCATGTCAGGCGTAGAAACGACTCAAGTGACGATAATGGAAATGATAAAGAGGTAAAGTAAGAATCGGGTGGAAAAATATCAGAGGTGCGTATTTTTTCACTTGAAAAGAAACTAAACTTAGCTCGTAGTTGGATTTTTTAATGAAAATAATCTTTCATTACAGGAATGAATATTTTTAACTAGCGAATTAAAAATATGCATCCCTCCGATATCCAGAAGAAAAAGAAGCAGCAATCTTCATGTCAGGCGGAGAAACGAGTCAAGTGACGATAATGGAAATGTTAAAGAGGTAAATAAAGAATCGGGCGAAAAAATATCGGAGGTGAGTATTTTTTCACTTGAAAAGAAACTAAACTTCCCTTGTAGTTGAATTTATAATGAAAACAATCTTTCATTACAGGAATGGATATTTTTAACCTGCGAATTAAAAATATGCATCCCTCCGATGTCCAGAAGAAAAAGATCCAGCAATCTCATGTGTCAGGAGGAGAAACGAGTCAAGTGACGATAATGGAAATGATAAATAGGTAAAGAAACAATCGGGTGAGAAAGTATCAGAGGTGCGTATTTTTTCACTTGATAAGAAACTAAACTTTACTTGTAGTTGAATTTATAATGAAAATTATCATTCATTACAGGAATGAATATATTTAACAAGCGAATTAAAAATATGCATCCCTCCGATGTCCAGAAGAAAAAGAAGCAGCAATCTTCATGTCAGGCGGAGAAACGAGTCAAGTGACAATAATGGAAATGTTAAAGAGGTAAAGAAAGAATCGGGCGAAAAAATATCGGAGGTCAGTATTTTTTCACTTGAAAAGAAACTAAACTTCCCTTGTAGTGTAATTTATAATGAAAATAATCTTTCATTACAGGAATGGATATTTTTAACTGGCGAATTAAAAATATGCATCCCTCCGACGTCCAGAAGAAAAAGATCCAGCATTCTCGTGTGTCAGGAGCAGAAACGATTCAAGTGACGATAATGGAAATGATAAAGAGGTAAAGAAAGAATCGGGTGGAAAAGTATCAGAGGTAAGTATTTTTTTACTTGAAAAGAAACTAAACTTCGCTTGCAGTTGAATTTATAATGAAAACAATCTTTCGTTACAGGAATGGATATTTTTAACTGACGAATTAAAAATATGCATCCCTCCGCTGTCCAGAAGAAAAAGAAGCAGCAATCTCAATGTCAGGTGGCAAAACAACTCAAGTGACGATATTGAAAATGATAAAGAGGTAAAGAAAGAATCGGGTGAAAAAATATCGGGGGTGAGTATTTTGCACTTGAAAAGAAACTAAACTTCACTTGTAGTTGAATTTATAATGAAAATAATCTTTCATTACAGGAATGGATATTTTTAACTGGCGAATTAAAAATATGCATCCCTCCGATGTCCAGAAGAAAAAGAAGCAGCCACCTCCATGTCAGGCAAAGAAACAACTCAAGTGACGATATTGGAAATGATAAAGAGGTAAAGAAAGAATCGGGCGAAAAAATATGGGGGGTGAGTATTTTTTCACTTGAAAAGAAACTAAACTTCGCTTGTAGTTGAATTTATAATGAAAACAATCTTTTATTACAGGAATGGATATTTTTAACCTGCGAATTAAAAATATGCATCCCTCCGATGTCCAGAAGAAAAAGAAACAGCAATCTTCATGTCAAGCGGAGAAACGGGTCAGGTGACGATAATGGAAATGATAAAGAGGTAAAGAAAGAATCGGGCGAAAAAATATCGGAGGTGAGTATTTTTTCACTTGAAAAGAAACTAAACTTCCCTTGTAGTTGAATTTATAATGAAAACAATCTTTCATTACAGGAATGGATATTTTTAACAAGCGAATTACAAATATGCATCCCTCCGATGTCCAGAAGAAAAAGAAGCAGCAATCTTCATGTCAGGCGGAGAAACGAGTCAAGTGACGATAACGGAAATGTTAAAGAGGTAAAAAAAGAATCGGGCGAAAAAATATCGGAGGTGAGTATTTTTTCACTTGAAAAGAAACTAAACTTCCCTTGTAGTTGAATTTATAATGAAAACAATCTTTCATTACAGGAATGGATATTTTTAACTGACGAATTAAAAATATGCATCCCTCCGATGTCCAGAAGAAAAAGAAGCAGCAATCTTCATGTCAAGCAGAGAAACGGGTCAGGTGACGATAATGGAAATGATAAAGAGGTAAAGAAAGAATCGGGTGGAAAAATATCAGAGGTGCGTATTTTTTCACTTGAAAAGAAACTAAACTTAGCTCGTAGTTGGATTTTTTAATGAAAACAATCTTTCATTACAGGAATGAATATTTTTAACAAGCGAATTACAAATATGCATCCCTCCGATGTCCAGAAGAAAAAGAAGCAGCAATCTTCATGTCAGGCGGAGAAACGAGTCAAGTGACGATAACGGAAATGTTAAAGATGTAAAGAAAGAATCGGGCGAAAAAATATCGGAGGTGAGTATTTTTTCACTTGAAAAGAAACTAAACTTCCCTTGTAGTTGAATTTATAATGAAAACAATCTTTCATTACAGGAATGGATATTTTTAACCTGCGAATTAAAAATATGCATCCATCCGATGTCCAGAAGAAAAAGAAGCAGCAATCTTCATGTCAAGCGGAGAAACGGGTCAGGTGACGATAATGGAAATGATAAAGAGGTAAAGAAAGAATCGGGCGAAAAAATATCGGGGGTGAGTATTTTTTCTCTTGAAAAGAACTTCGCTTGTAGTTGAATTCACAATGAAAACAATCTTTCATTACAGGTATGAATATTTTTAACTGGCGAATTAAAAATATGCATCCCTCCGATGTCCAGAAGAAAAAGAAGCAGAAATCTTCATGTCAGGCGGCGAAACGGGTCAGGTAACAATAATGGAAATGATAAAGAGGTAAAGAAAGAATCGGGCGAAAAAATATTGGAGGGGAGTATTTTTTCACATGAAAAGAAACTAAACTTAGCTCGTAGTTGGATTTTTTAATGAAAATAATCTTTCATTACAGGAATGAATATTTTTAACAAGCGAATTACAAATATGCATCCCTCCGATGTCCAGAAGAAAAAGAAGCAGCAATCTTCATGTCAGGCGGAGAAACGAGTCAAGTGACGATAACGGAAATGTTAAAAAGGTAAAGAAAGAATCGGGCGAAAAAATATCGGAGGTGAGTATTTTTTCACTTGAAAAGAAACTAAACTTCCCTTGTAGTTGAATTTATAATGAAAACAATCTTTCATTACAGGAATGGATATTTTTAACCTGCGAATTAAAAATATGCATCCCTCCGATGTCCAGAAGAAAAAGAAGCAGAAATCTTCATGTCAGGCGGCGAAACGGGTCAGGTGACAATAATGGAAATGATAAAGAGGTAAAGAAAGAATCGGGCGAAAAAATATCAGAGGTGAGTATTTTTTCACTTGAAAAGAAACTAAACTTCGCTTGTAGTTGAATTCATAATGAAAACTATCTTTCCTTACAGGAATGGATATTTTTAACTGGCGAATTAAAAATATGCATCCCTCCGCTGTCCAGAAGAAAAAGAAGCAGCAATCTCGTATGTCAGGAGGAGAAACTATTCAAGTGACGATAATGGAAATGATAAAGAGGTAAAGAAAGAAGATGATGACGATAGTGGAAAAAAAGAGGTAAAGAAAGAATCGGAAGAAAAAATATCGGGGGTAAGTATTTTTTCACTTGAAAAGAAACTAAACTTAGCTTGTAGTTAAATTTATAATGAAAATAATCTTTCATTACTGGAATGAATATTTTTAACTGGCGAATTAAAAATATGCATCCCTCCGACGTCCTGAAGAAAAAGATCCAGCAATCTCGTGTGTCAGGAGGAGAAACGATTCAAGTGACGATAATGGAAATGGTAAAGAGGTAAAGAAAGAATCGGGTGGAAAAGTATCAGAGGTAAGTATTTTTTCACTTGAAAAGAAACTAAACTTCGCTTGCAGTTGAATTTATAATGAAAACAATCTTTCGTTACAGGAATGGATATTTTTAACTGACGAATTTAAAATATGCATCCCTCCGCTGTCCAGAAGAAAAAGAAGCAGCAATCTCAATGTCAGGTGGCAAAACAACTCAAGTGACGATAGTGAAAATGATAAAGAGGTAAAGAAAGAATCGGGCGAAAAAATATCGGGGGTGAGTATTTTGCACTTGAAAAGAAACTAAACTTCACTTGTAGTTGAATTTATAATGAAAATAATCTTTCATTACAGGAATGGATATTTTTAACTGGCGAATTAAAAATATGCATCTCTCCGATGTCCAGAAGATAAAGAAGCAGCAATCTTCATGTCAGGCGGAGAAACGGATCAGGTGACGATAATGGATATGATAAAGATGTAAAGAAAGAATCGGGCGAAAAAATATCATAGGTGACTATTTTTTCACTTGAAAAGAAACTAAGCTTGTAGTTGAATTTATAATGAAAATAATCTTTCATTACAGGAATAGATAATTTTAATCTGCGAATTAAAAATATGCATTCCTCCGATGTCCAGAAGAAAAAGAAGTCAGGCGAAGGAGAACGATTCAGGAGGAGAAACGATTCAAGTGACGATAATGGAAATGATAAAGAGGTAAAGAAAGAATCGGGTGGAAAAGTATCAGATGTAAGTATTTTTTCACTTGAAAAGAAACTAAACTTCGCTTGCAGTTGAATTTATAATGAAAACAATCTTTCGTCAGGTATGTATCCCTCCGATGTCCAGAAGAAAAAGATCCAGCAATCTCGTATGTCAGGAGGAGAAACGAGTCAAGTGACGATAATGGAAATGATTAAGAGATAAAGAAAGAATCGGGTGGAAAAGTATCAGAGGTGCGTATTTTTTCACTTGATACGGAACTAAACTTTACTTGTAGTTGAATTTATAATGAAAATAATCTTTCATAACAGGAATGGATATTTTTAACTGGCGAATTAAAAATATACATCCCTCCGATGTCCAGAAGAAAAAGAAGCAGCAATCATCATGTCAGGCGGCGAAACGGGTCAGGTGACAATAATGGAAATGATAAAGAGGTAAAGAAAGAATCGGGCGAAAATATATTGGAGGTGAGTATTTTTTCACTTGAAAAGAAACTAAACTTAGCTCGTAGTTGGATTTTTTAATGAAAATAATCTTTCATTACAGGAATGAATATTTTTAACAAGCGAATTAAAAATATGCATCCCTCCGATGTCCAGAAGAAAAAGAAGCAGCAATCTTCATGTCGGGCGGAGAAACGAGTCAAGTGACGATAATGGAAATGTTAAAGAGGTAAAGAAAGAATCGGGCGAAAAAATATCGGAGATTAATATTTTTTCACTTGAAAAGAAACTAAACTTCCCTTGTAGTTGAATTTATAATGAAAACAATATTTCATTACAGGAATGGATATTTTTAACCTGCGAATTAAAAATATGCATCCCTCCTATGTCCAGAAGAAAAAGAAGCAGAAATCTTCATGTCAGGCGTAGAAACGACTCAAGTGACGATAATGGAAATGATAAAGAGGTAAAGAAAGAATCGGGTGGAAAAATATCAGAGGTGCGTATTTTTTCACTTGAAAAGAAACTAAACTTAGCTCGTAGTTGGATTTTTTAATGAAAATAATCTTTCATTACAGGAATGAATATTTTTAACTAGCGAATTAAAAATATGCATCCCTCCGATGTCCAGAAGAAAAAGAAGCAGCAATCTTCATGTCAGGCGGAGAAACGAGTCAAGTGACGATAATGGAAATGTTAAAGAGGTAAATAAAGAATCGGGCGAAAAAATATCGGAGGTGAGTATTTTTTCACTTGAAAAGAAACTAAACTTCCCTTGTAGTTGAATTTATAATGAAAACAATCTTTCATTACAGGAATGGATATTTTTAACCTGCGAATTAAAAATATGCATCCCTCCGATGTCCAGAAGAAAAAGATCCAGCAATCTCATGTGTCAGGAGGAGAAACGAGTCAAGTGACGATAATGGAAATGATAAAGAGGTAAAGAAACAATCTGGTGGGAAAGTATCAGAGGTGCGTATTTTTTCACTTGATAAGAAACTAAACTTAACTTGTAGTTGAATTTATAATGAAAATAATCTTTCATTACAGGAATGGATATTTTTAACTGGCGAATTAAAAATATGCATCCCTCCGATGTCCAGAAGATAAAGAAGCAGCAATCTTCGTGTCAGGCGGAGAAACGGGTCAGGTGACGATAATGGATATGATAAAGATGTAAAGAAAGAATCGGGCGAAAAAATATCGGAGGTGACTATTTTTTCACTTGAAAAGAAACTAAGCTTGTAGTTGAATTTATAATGAAAATAATCTTTCATTACAGGAATGGATATTTTTTACCTGCGAATTAAAAATATGCATTCCTCCGATGTCCAGAAGAAAAAGAATTCAGGCGAAGGAGAATGATTCAGGAGGAGAAACGATTCAAGTGACGATAATGGAAATGATAAAGAGGTAAAGAAAGAATCGGGTGGAAAAATATCAGAGGTGCGTATTTTTTCACTTGAAAAGAAACTAAACTTAGCTCGTAGTTGGATTTTTTAATGAAAATAATCTTTCATTACAGGAATGGATATTTTTAACTGGCGAATTAAAAATATGCATCCCTCCGATGTCCAGAAGATAAAGAAGCAGCAATCTTCGTGTCAGGCGGAGAAACGGGTCAGGTGACGATAATGGATATGATAAAGATGTAAAGAAAGAATCGGGCGAAAAAATATCGGAGGTGACTATTTTTTCACTTGAAAAGAAACTAAGCTTGTAGTTGAATTTATAATGAAAATAATCTTTCATTACAGGAATGGATATTTTTTACCTGCGAATTAAAAATATGCATTCCTCCGATGTCCAGAAGAAAAAGAATTCAGGCGAAGGAGAATGATTCAGGAGGAGAAACGATTCAAGTGACGATAATGGAAATGATAAAGAGGTAAAGAAAGAATCGGGTGGAAAAATATCAGAGGTGCGTATTTTTTCACTTGAAAAGAAACTAAACTTAGCTCGTAGTTGGATTTTTTAATGAAAATAATCTTTCATTACAGGAATGGATATTTTTAACTGGCGAATTAAAAATATGCATCCCTCCGATGTCCAGAAGATAAAGAAGCAGCAATCTTCGTGTCAGGCGGAGAAACGGGTCAGGTGACGATAATGGATATGATAAAGATGTAAAGAAAGAATCGGGCGAAAAAATATCGGAGGTGACTATTTTTTCACTTGAAAAGAAACTAAGCTTGTAGTTGAATTTATAATGAAAATAATCTTTCATTACAGGAATGGATATTTTTTACCTGCGAATTAAAAATATGCATTCCTCCGATGTCCAGAAGAAAAAGAATTCAGGCGAAGGAGAATGATTCAGGAGGAGAAACGATTCAAGTGACGATAATGGAAATGTTAAAGAGGTAAAGAAAGAATCGGGCGAAAAAATATCGGAGGTGAGTATTTTTTCACTTGAAAATAAACTAAACTTCCCTTGTAGTTGAATTGATAATGAAAACAATCTTTCATTACAGGAATGGATATTTTTAACCTGCGAATTAAAAATATGCATCCCTCCGATGGCGATGTCCAGAAGAAAAAGAAGCAGAAATCTTCATGTCAGGTGGCGAAACGGGTCAGGTGACAATAACGGAAATGTTAAAGAGGTAAAGAAAGAATCGGGCGAAAAAATATTGGAGGTGAGTATTTTTTCACTTGAAAAGAAACTAAACTTAGCTCGTAGTTGGATTTTTTAATGAAAATAATCTTTCATTACAGGAATGAATATTTTTAACTGGCGAATTAAAAATATGCATCCCTCCGATGTCCAGAAGAAAAAGAAACAGCAATCTCCATGTCAGGCGTAGAAACGACTCAAGTGACGATAATGGAAATGATAAAGAGGTAAAGAAAGAATCGGGTGGGAAAAATATCAGAGGTGCGTATTTTTTCACTTGAAAAGAAACTAAACTTAGCTCGTAGTTGGATTTTTTAATGAAAATAATCTTTCATTACAGGAATGAATATTTTTAACTAGCGAATTAAAAATATGCATCCCTCCGATGTCCAGAAGAAAAAGAAGTCAGGCGAAGGAGAACGATTCAGGAGGAGAAACGATTCAAGTGACGATAATGGAAATGATAAAGAGGTAAAGAAAGAATCGGGTGGAAAAGTATCAGATGTAAGTATTTTTTCACTTGAAAAGAAACTAAACTTCGCTTGCAGTTGAATTTATAATGAAAACAATCTTTCGTCAGGTATGTATCCCTCCGATGTCCAGAAGAAAAAGATCCAGCAATCTCGTATGTCAGGAGGAGAAACGAGTCAAGTGACGATAATGGAAATGATTAAGAGATAAAGAAAGAATCGGGTGGAAAAGTATCAGAGGTGCGTATTTTTTCACTTGATACGGAACTAAACTTTACTTGTAGTTGAATTTATAATGAAAATAATCTTTCATAACAGGAATGGATATTTTTAACTGGCGAATTAAAAATATGCATCCCTCAGATGTCCAGAAGAAAAAGAAGCAGCAATCTTCATGTCAGGCGGCGAAACGGGTCAGGTGACAATAATGGAAATGATAAAGAGGTAAAGAAAGAATCGGGCGAAAATATATTGGAGGTGAGTATTTTTTCACTTGAAAAGAAACTAAACTTAGCTCGTAGTTGGATTTTTTAATGAAAATAACCTTTCATTACAGGAATGAATATTTTTAACAAGCGAATTAAAAATATGCATCCCTCCGATGTCCAGAAGAAAAAGAAGCAGCAATCTTCATGTCAGGCGGAGAAACGAGTCAAGTGACGATAATGGAAATGTTAAAGAGGTAAAGAAAGAATCGGGCGAAAAAATATCGGAGGTGAGTATTTTTTCACTTGAAAAGAAACTAAACTTCCCTTGTAGTTGAATTTATAATGAAAACAATATTTCATTACAGGAATGGATATTTTTAACCTGCGAATTAAAAATATGCATCCCTCCTATGTCCAGAAGAAAAAGAAGCAGAAATCTTCATGTCAGGCGTAGAAACGACTCAAGTGACGATAATGGAAATGATAAAGAGGTAAAGTAAGAATCGGGTGGAAAAATATCAGAGGTGCGTATTTTTTCACTTGAAAAGAAACTAAACTTAGCTCGTAGTTGGATTTTTTAATGAAAATAATCTTTCATTACAGGAATGAATATTTTTAACTAGCGAATTAAAAATATGCATCCCTCCGATGTCCAGAAGAAAAAGAAGCAGCAATCTTCATGTCAGGCGGAGAAACGAGTCAAGTGACGATAATGGAAATGTTAAAGAGGTAAATAAAGAATCGGGCGAAAAAATATCGGAGGTGAGTATTTTTTCACTTGAAAAGAAACTAAACTTCCCTTGTAGTTGAATTTATAATGAAAACAATCTTTCATTACAGGAATGGATATTTTTAACCTGCGAATTAAAAATATGCATCCCTCCGATGTCCAGAAGAAAAAGATCCAGCAATCTCATGTGTCAGGAGGAGAAACGAGTCAAGTGACGATAATGGAAATGATAAATAGGTAAAGAAACAATCGGGTGAGAAAGTGTCAGAGGTGCGTATTTTTTCACTTGAAAAGAAACTAAACTTCGCTTGTAGTTGAATTTATAATGAAAATTATCTTTCATTACAGGAATGGATATTTTTTACCTGCGAATTAAAAATATGCATTCCTCCGATGTCCAGAAGAAAAAGAAGCAGCCACCTCCATGTCAGGCGAAGAAACATCTCAAGTGACGATAGTGGAAATGATAAAAATGTAAAAAAAGAATCGGGCGAAAAAATATCGGAGGTGAGTATTTTTTCACTTGAAAAGAAACTAAACTTCCCTTGTAGTGTAATTTATAATGAAAACAATCTTTCATTACAGGAATGGATATATTTAACCTCCGAATTAAAAATATGCATCCCTCCGATGTCCAGAAGAAAAGGATCCAGCAATCTCATGTGTCAGGAGGAGAAACGAGTCAAGTGACGATAATGGAAATGATAAAGAGGTAAAGAAACAATCGGATGGGAAAGTATCAGAGGTGCGTATTTTTTCACTTGATAAGAAACTAAACTTTACTTGTAGTTGAATTTATAATGAAAATTATCATTCATTACAGGAATGAATATATTTAACAAGCGAATTAAAAATATGCATCCCTCCGATGTCCAGAAGAAAAAGAAGCAGCAATCTTCATGTCAGGCGGAGAAACGAGTCAAGTGACGATAATGGAAATGTTAAAGAGGTAAAGAAAGAATCGGGCGAAAAAATATCGGAGGTCAGTATTTTTTCACTTGAAAAGAAACTAAACTTCCCTTGTAGTGTAATTTATAATGAAAATAATCTTTCATTACAGGAATGGATATTTTTAACTGGCGAATTAAAAATATGCATCCCTCCGACGTCCAGAAGAAAAAGATCCAGCATTCTCGTGTGTCAGGAGCAGAAACGATTCAAGTGACGATAATGGAAATGATAAAGAGGTAAAGAAAGAATCGGGTGGAAAAGTATCAGAGGTAAGTATTTTTTCACTTGAAAAGAAACTAAACTTCGCTTGCAGTTGAATTTATAATGAAAACAATCTTTCGTTACAGGAATGGATATTTTTAACTGACGAATTAAAAATATGCATCCCTCCGCTGTCCAGAAGAAAAAGAAGCAGCAATCTCAATGTCAGGTGGCAAAACAACTCAAGTGACGATATTGAAAATGATAAAGAGGTAAAGAAAGAATCGGGTGAAAAAATATCGGGGGTGAGTATTTTGCACTTGAAAAGAAACTAAACTTCACTTGTAGTTGAATTTATAATGAAAATAATCTTTCATTACAGGAATGGATATTTTTAACTGGCGAATTAAAAATATGCATCCCTCCGATGTCCAGAAGAAAAAGAAGCAGCCACCTCCATGTCAGGCAAAGAAACAACTCAAGTGACGATATTGGAAATGATAAAGAGGTAAAGAAAGAATCGGGCGAAAAAATATGGGGGGTGAGTATTTTTTCACTTGAAAAGAAACTAAACTTCGCTTGTAGTTGAATTTATAATGAAAACAATCTTTTATTACAGGAATGGATATTTTTAACCTGCGAATTAAAAATATGCATCCCTCCGATGTCCAGAAGAAAAAGAAACAGCAATCTTCATGTCAAGCGGAGAAACGGGTCAGGTGACGATAATGGAAATGATAAAGAGGTAAAGAAAGAATCGGGCGAAAAAATATCGGAGGTGAGTATTTTTTCACTTGAAAAGAAACTAAACTTCCCTTGTAGTTGAATTTATAATGAAAACAATCTTTCATTACAGGAATGGATATTTTTAACAAGCGAATTACAAATATGCATCCCTCCGATGTCCAGAAGAAAAAGAAGCAGCAATCTTCATGTCAGGCGGAGAAACGAGTCAAGTGACGATAACGGAAATGTTAAAGAGGTAAAAAAAGAATCGGGCGAAAAAATATCGGAGGTGAGTATTTTTTCACTTGAAAAGAAACTAAACTTCCCTTGTAGTTGAATTTATAATGAAAACAATCTTTCATTACAGGAATGGATATTTTTAACTGACGAATTAAAAATATGCATCCCTCCGATGTCCAGAAGAAAAAGAAGCAGCAATCTTCATGTCAAGCAGAGAAACGGGTCAGGTGACGATAATGGAAATGATAAAGAGGTAAAGAAAGAATCGGGTGGAAAAATATCAGAGGTGCGTATTTTTTCACTTGAAAAGAAACTAAACTTAGCTCGTAGTTGGATTTTTTAATGAAAACAATCTTTCATTACAGGAATGAATATTTTTAACAAGCGAATTACAAATATGCATCCCTCCGATGTCCAGAAGAAAAAGAAGCAGCAATCTTCATGTCAGGCGGAGAAACGAGTCAAGTGACGATAACGGAAATGTTAAAGATGTAAAGAAAGAATCGGGCGAAAAAATATCGGAGGTGAGTATTTTTTCACTTGAAAAGAAACTAAACTTCCCTTGTAGTTGAATTTATAATGAAAACAATCTTTCATTACAGGAATGGATATTTTTAACCTGCGAATTAAAAATATGCATCCATCCGATGTCCAGAAGAAAAAGAAGCAGCAATCTTCATGTCAAGCGGAGAAACGGGTCAGGTGACGATAATGGAAATGATAAAGAGGTAAAGAAAGAATCGGGCGAAAAAATATCGGGGGTGAGTATTTTTTCTCTTGAAAAGAACTTCGCTTGTAGTTGAATTCACAATGAAAACAATCTTTCATTACAGGTATGAATATTTTTAACTGGCGAATTAAAAATATGCATCCCTCCGATGTCCAGAAGAAAAAGAAGCAGAAATCTTCATGTCAGGCGGCGAAACGGGTCAGGTAACAATAATGGAAATGATAAAGAGGTAAAGAAAGAATCGGGCGAAAAAATATTGGAGGGGAGTATTTTTTCACATGAAAAGAAACTAAACTTAGCTCGTAGTTGGATTTTTTAATGAAAATAATCTTTCATTACAGGAATGAATATTTTTAACAAGCGAATTACAAATATGCATCCCTCCGATGTCCAGAAGAAAAAGAAGCAGCAATCTTCATGTCAGGCGGAGAAACGAGTCAAGTGACGATAACGGAAATGTTAAAAAGGTAAAGAAAGAATCGGGCGAAAAAATATCGGAGGTGAGTATTTTTTCACTTGAAAAGAAACTAAACTTCCCTTGTAGTTGAATTTATAATGAAAACAATCTTTCATTACAGGAATGGATATTTTTAACCTGCGAATTAAAAATATGCATCCCTCCGATGTCCAGAAGAAAAAGAAGCAGAAATCTTCATGTCAGGCGGCGAAACGGGTCAGGTGACAATAATGGAAATGATAAAGAGGTAAAGAAAGAATCGGGCGAAAAAATATCAGAGGTGAGTATTTTTTCACTTGAAAAGAAACTAAACTTCGCTTGTAGTTGAATTCATAATGAAAACTATCTTTCCTTACAGGAATGGATATTTTTAACTGGCGAATTAAAAATATGCATCCCTCCGCTGTCCAGAAGAAAAAGAAGCAGCAATCTCGTATGTCAGGAGGAGAAACTATTCAAGTGACGATAATGGAAATGATAAAGAGGTAAAGAAAGAAGATGATGACGATAGTGGAAAAAAAGAGGTAAAGAAAGAATCGGAAGAAAAAATATCGGGGGTAAGTATTTTTTCACTTGAAAAGAAACTAAACTTAGCTTGTAGTTAAATTTATAATGAAAATAATCTTTCATTACTGGAATGAATATTTTTAACTGGCGAATTAAAAATATGCATCCCTCCGACGTCCTGAAGAAAAAGATCCAGCAATCTCGTGTGTCAGGAGGAGAAACGATTCAAGTGACGATAATGGAAATGGTAAAGAGGTAAAGAAAGAATCGGGTGGAAAAGTATCAGAGGTAAGTATTTTTTCACTTGAAAAGAAACTAAACTTCGCTTGCAGTTGAATTTATAATGAAAACAATCTTTCGTTACAGGAATGGATATTTTTAACTGACGAATTTAAAATATGCATCCCTCCGCTGTCCAGAAGAAAAAGAAGCAGCAATCTCAATGTCAGGTGGCAAAACAACTCAAGTGACGATAGTGAAAATGATAAAGAGGTAAAGAAAGAATCGGGCGAAAAAATATCGGGGGTGAGTATTTTGCACTTGAAAAGAAACTAAACTTCACTTGTAGTTGAATTTATAATGAAAATAATCTTTCATTACAGGAATGGATATTTTTAACTGGCGAATTAAAAATATGCATCTCTCCGATGTCCAGAAGATAAAGAAGCAGCAATCTTCATGTCAGGCGGAGAAACGGGTCAGGTGACGATAATGGATATGATAAAGATGTAAAGAAAGAATCGGGCGAAAAAATATCATAGGTGACTATTTTTTCACTTGAAAAGAAACTAAGCTTGTAGTTGAATTTATAATGAAAATAATCTTTCATTACAGGAATGGATAATTTTAATCTGCGAATTAAAAATATGCATTCCTCCGATGTCCAGAAGAAAAAGAAGTCAGGCGAAGGAGAACGATTCAGGAGGAGAAACGATTCAAGTGACGATAATGGAAATGATAAAGAGGTAAAGAAAGAATCGGGTGGAAAAGTATCAGATGTAAGTATTTTTTCACTTGAAAAGAAACTAAACTTCGCTTGCAGTTGAATTTATAATGAAAACAATCTTTCGTCAGGTATGTATCCCTCCGATGTCCAGAAGAAAAAGATCCAGCAATCTCGTATGTCAGGAGGAGAAACGAGTCAAGTGACGATAATGGAAATGATTAAGAGATAAAGAAAGAATCGGGTGGAAAAGTATCAGAGGTGCGTATTTTTTCACTTGATACGGAACTAAACTTTACTTGTAGTTGAATTTATAATGAAAATAATCTTTCATAACAGGAATGGATATTTTTAACTGGCGAATTAAAAATATACATCCCTCCGATGTCCAGAAGAAAAAGAAGCAGCAATCATCATGTCAGGCGGCGAAACGGGTCAGGTGACAATAATGGAAATGATAAAGAGGTAAAGAAAGAATCGGGCGAAAATATATTGGAGGTGAGTATTTTTTCACTTGAAAAGAAACTAAACTTAGCTCGTAGTTGGATTTTTTAATGAAAATAATCTTTCATTACAGGAATGAATATTTTTAACAAGCGAATTAAAAATATGCATCCCTCCGATGTCCAGAAGAAAAAGAAGCAGCAATCTTCATGTCGGGCGGAGAAACGAGTCAAGTGACGATAATGGAAATGTTAAAGAGGTAAAGAAAGAATCGGGCGAAAAAGTATCGGAGATTAATATTTTTTCACTTGAAAAGAAACTAAACTTCCCTTGTAGTTGAATTTATAATGAAAACAATATTTCATTACAGGAATGGATATTTTTAACCTGCGAATTAAAAATATGCATCCCTCCTATGTCCAGAAGAAAAAGAAGCAGAAATCTTCATGTCAGGCGTAGAAACGACTCAAGTGACGATAATGGAAATGATAAAGAGGTAAAGAAAGAATCGGGTGGAAAAATATCAGAGGTGCGTATTTTTTCACTTGAAAAGAAACTAAACTTAGCTCGTAGTTGGATTTTTTAATGAAAATAATCTTTCATTACAGGAATGAATATTTTTAACTAGCGAATTAAAAATATGCATCCCTCCGATGTCCAGAAGAAAAAGAAGCAGCAATCTTCATGTCAGGCGGAGAAACGAGTCAAGTGACGATAATGGAAATGTTAAAGAGGTAAATAAAGAATCGGGCGAAAAAATATCGGAGGTGAGTATTTTTTCACTTGAAAAGAAACTAAACTTCCCTTGTAGTTGAATTTATAATGAAAACAATCTTTCATTACAGGAATGGATATTTTTAACCTGCGAATTAAAAATATGCATCCCTCCGATGTCCAGAAGAAAAAGATCCAGCAATCTCATGTGTCAGGAGGAGAAACGAGTCAAGTGACGATAATGGAAATGATAAAGAGGTAAAGAAACAATCTGGTGGGAAAGTATCAGAGGTGCGTATTTTTTCACTTGATAAGAAACTAAACTTAACTTGTAGTTGAATTTATAATGAAAATAATCTTTCATTACAGGAATGGATATTTTTAACTGGCGAATTAAAAATATGCATCCCTCCGATGTCCAGAAGATAAAGAAGCAGCAATCTTCGTGTCAGGCGGAGAAACGGGTCAGGTGACGATAATGGATATGATAAAGATGTAAAGAAAGAATCGGGCGAAAAAATATCGGAGGTGACTATTTTTTCACTTGAAAAGAAACTAAGCTTGTAGTTGAATTTATAATGAAAATAATCTTTCATTACAGGAATGGATATTTTTTACCTGCGAATTAAAAATATGCATTCCTCCGATGTCCAGAAGAAAAAGAATTCAGGCGAAGGAGAATGATTCAGGAGGAGAAACGATTCAAGTGACGATAATGGAAATGATAAAGAGGTAAAGAAAGAATCGGGTGGAAAAATATCAGAGGTGCGTATTTTTTCACTTGAAAAGAAACTAAACTTAGCTCGTAGTTGGATTTTTTAATGAAAATAATCTTTCATTACAGGAATGAATATTTTTAACTAGCGAATTAAAAATATGCATCCCTCCGATATCCAGAAGAAAAAGAAGCAGCAATCTTCATGTCAGGCGGAGAAACGAGTCAAGTGACGATAATGGAAATGTTAAAGAGGTAAATAAAGAATCGGGCGAAAAAATATCGGAGGTGAGTATTTTTTCACTTGAAAAGAAACTAAACTTCCCTTGTAGTTGAATTTATAATGAAAACAATCTTTCATTACAGGAATGGATATTTTTAACCTGCGAATTAAAAATATGCATCCCTCCGATGTCCAGAAGAAAAAGATCCAGCAATCTCATGTGTCAGGAGGAGAAACGAGTCAAGTGACGATAATGGAAATGATAAATAGGTAAAGAAACAATCGGGTGAGAAAGTATCAGAGGTGCGTATTTTTTCACTTGATAAGAAACTAAACTTTACTTGTAGTTGAATTTATAATGAAAATTATCATTCATTACAGGAATGAATATATTTAACAAGCGAATTAAAAATATGCATCCCTCCGATGTCCAGAAGAAAAAGAAGCAGCAATCTTCATGTCAGGCGGAGAAACGAGTCAAGTGACAATAATGGAAATGTTAAAGAGGTAAAGAAAGAATCGGGCGAAAAAATATCGGAGGTCAGTATTTTTTCACTTGAAAAGAAACTAAACTTCCCTTGTAGTGTAATTTATAATGAAAATAATCTTTCATTACAGGAATGGATATTTTTAACTGGCGAATTAAAAATATGCATCCCTCCGACGTCCAGAAGAAAAAGATCCAGCATTCTCGTGTGTCAGGAGCAGAAACGATTCAAGTGACGATAATGGAAATGATAAAGAGGTAAAGAAAGAATCGGGTGGAAAAGTATCAGAGGTAAGTATTTTTTTACTTGAAAAGAAACTAAACTTCGCTTGCAGTTGAATTTATAATGAAAACAATCTTTCGTTACAGGAATGGATATTTTTAACTGACGAATTAAAAATATGCATCCCTCCGCTGTCCAGAAGAAAAAGAAGCAGCAATCTCAATGTCAGGTGGCAAAACAACTCAAGTGACGATATTGAAAATGATAAAGAGGTAAAGAAAGAATCGGGTGAAAAAATATCGGGGGTGAGTATTTTGCACTTGAAAAGAAACTAAACTTCACTTGTAGTTGAATTTATAATGAAAATAATCTTTCATTACAGGAATGGATATTTTTAACTGGCGAATTAAAAATATGCATCCCTCCGATGTCCAGAAGAAAAAGAAGCAGCCACCTCCATGTCAGGCAAAGAAACAACTCAAGTGACGATATTGGAAATGATAAAGAGGTAAAGAAAGAATCGGGCGAAAAAATATGGGGGGTGAGTATTTTTTCACTTGAAAAGAAACTAAACTTCGCTTGTAGTTGAATTTATAATGAAAACAATCTTTTATTACAGGAATGGATATTTTTAACCTGCGAATTAAAAATATGCATCCCTCCGATGTCCAGAAGAAAAAGAAACAGCAATCTTCATGTCAAGCGGAGAAACGGGTCAGGTGACGATAATGGAAATGATAAAGAGGTAAAGAAAGAATCGGGCGAAAAAATATCGGAGGTGAGTATTTTTTCACTTGAAAAGAAACTAAACTTCCCTTGTAGTTGAATTTATAATGAAAACAATCTTTCATTACAGGAATGGATATTTTTAACAAGCGAATTACAAATATGCATCCCTCCGATGTCCAGAAGAAAAAGAAGCAGCAATCTTCATGTCAGGCGGAGAAACGAGTCAAGTGACGATAACGGAAATGTTAAAGAGGTAAAAAAAGAATCGGGCGAAAAAATATCGGAGGTGAGTATTTTTTCACTTGAAAAGAAACTAAACTTCCCTTGTAGTTGAATTTATAATGAAAACAATCTTTCATTACAGGAATGGATATTTTTAACTGACGAATTAAAAATATGCATCCCTCCGATGTCCAGAAGAAAAAGAAGCAGCAATCTTCATGTCAAGCAGAGAAACGGGTCAGGTGACGATAATGGAAATGATAAAGAGGTAAAGAAAGAATCGGGTGGAAAAATATCAGAGGTGCGTATTTTTTCACTTGAAAAGAAACTAAACTTAGCTCGTAGTTGGATTTTTTAATGAAAACAATCTTTCATTACAGGAATGAATATTTTTAACAAGCGAATTACAAATATGCATCCCTCCGATGTCCAGAAGAAAAAGAAGCAGCAATCTTCATGTCAGGCGGAGAAACGAGTCAAGTGACGATAACGGAAATGTTAAAGATGTAAAGAAAGAATCGGGCGAAAAAATATCGGAGGTGAGTATTTTTTCACTTGAAAAGAAACTAAACTTCCCTTGTAGTTGAATTTATAATGAAAACAATCTTTCATTACAGGAATGGATATTTTTAACCTGCGAATTAAAAATATGCATCCATCCGATGTCCAGAAGAAAAAGAAGCAGCAATCTTCATGTCAAGCGGAGAAACGGGTCAGGTGACGATAATGGAAATGATAAAGAGGTAAAGAAAGAATCGGGCGAAAAAATATCGGGGGTGAGTATTTTTTCTCTTGAAAAGAACTTCGCTTGTAGTTGAATTCACAATGAAAACAATCTTTCATTACAGGTATGAATATTTTTAACTGGCGAATTAAAAATATGCATCCCTCCGATGTCCAGAAGAAAAAGAAGCAGAAATCTTCATGTCAGGCGGCGAAACGGGTCAGGTAACAATAATGGAAATGATAAAGAGGTAAAGAAAGAATCGGGCGAAAAAATATTGGAGGGGAGTATTTTTTCACATGAAAAGAAACTAAACTTAGCTCGTAGTTGGATTTTTTAATGAAAATAATCTTTCATTACAGGAATGAATATTTTTAACAAGCGAATTACAAATATGCATCCCTCCGATGTCCAGAAGAAAAAGAAGCAGCAATCTTCATGTCAGGCGGAGAAACGAGTCAAGTGACGATAACGGAAATGTTAAAAAGGTAAAGAAAGAATCGGGCGAAAAAATATCGGAGGTGAGTATTTTTTCACTTGAAAAGAAACTAAACTTCCCTTGTAGTTGAATTTATAATGAAAACAATCTTTCATTACAGGAATGGATATTTTTAACCTGCGAATTAAAAATATGCATCCCTCCGATGTCCAGAAGAAAAAGAAGCAGAAATCTTCATGTCAGGCGGCGAAACGGGTCAGGTGACAATAATGGAAATGATAAAGAGGTAAAGAAAGAATCGGGCGAAAAAATATCAGAGGTGAGTATTTTTTCACTTGAAAAGAAACTAAACTTCGCTTGTAGTTGAATTCATAATGAAAACTATCTTTCCTTACAGGAATGGATATTTTTAACTGGCGAATTAAAAATATGCATCCCTCCGCTGTCCAGAAGAAAAAGAAGCAGCAATCTCGTATGTCAGGAGGAGAAACTATTCAAGTGACGATAATGGAAATGATAAAGAGGTAAAGAAAGAAGATGATGACGATAGTGGAAAAAAAGAGGTAAAGAAAGAATCGGAAGAAAAAATATCGGGGGTAAGTATTTTTTCACTTGAAAAGAAACTAAACTTAGCTTGTAGTTAAATTTATAATGAAAATAATCTTTCATTACTGGAATGAATATTTTTAACTGGCGAATTAAAAATATGCATCCCTCCGACGTCCTGAAGAAAAAGATCCAGCAATCTCGTGTGTCAGGAGGAGAAACGATTCAAGTGACGATAATGGAAATGGTAAAGAGGTAAAGAAAGAATCGGGTGGAAAAGTATCAGAGGTAAGTATTTTTTCACTTGAAAAGAAACTAAACTTCGCTTGCAGTTGAATTTATAATGAAAACAATCTTTCGTTACAGGAATGGATATTTTTAACTGACGAATTTAAAATATGCATCCCTCCGCTGTCCAGAAGAAAAAGAAGCAGCAATCTCAATGTCAGGTGGCAAAACAACTCAAGTGACGATAGTGAAAATGATAAAGAGGTAAAGAAAGAATCGGGCGAAAAAATATCGGGGGTGAGTATTTTGCACTTGAAAAGAAACTAAACTTCACTTGTAGTTGAATTTATAATGAAAATAATCTTTCATTACAGGAATGGATATTTTTAACTGGCGAATTAAAAATATGCATCTCTCCGATGTCCAGAAGATAAAGAAGCAGCAATCTTCATGTCAGGCGGAGAAACGGGTCAGGTGACGATAATGGATATGATAAAGATGTAAAGAAAGAATCGGGCGAAAAAATATCATAGGTGACTATTTTTTCACTTGAAAAGAAACTAAGCTTGTAGTTGAATTTATAATGAAAATAATCTTTCATTACAGGAATAGATAATTTTAATCTGCGAATTAAAAATATGCATTCCTCCGATGTCCAGAAGAAAAAGAAGTCAGGCGAAGGAGAACGATTCAGGAGGAGAAACGATTCAAGTGACGATAATGGAAATGATAAAGAGGTAAAGAAAGAATCGGGTGGAAAAGTATCAGATGTAAGTATTTTTTCACTTGAAAAGAAACTAAACTTCGCTTGCAGTTGAATTTATAATGAAAACAATCTTTCGTCAGGTATGTATCCCTCCGATGTCCAGAAGAAAAAGATCCAGCAATCTCGTATGTCAGGAGGAGAAACGAGTCAAGTGACGATAATGGAAATGATTAAGAGATAAAGAAAGAATCGGGTGGAAAAGTATCAGAGGTGCGTATTTTTTCACTTGATACGGAACTAAACTTTACTTGTAGTTGAATTTATAATGAAAATAATCTTTCATAACAGGAATGGATATTTTTAACTGGCGAATTAAAAATATACATCCCTCCGATGTCCAGAAGAAAAAGAAGCAGCAATCATCATGTCAGGCGGCGAAACGGGTCAGGTGACAATAATGGAAATGATAAAGAGGTAAAGAAAGAATCGGGCGAAAATATATTGGAGGTGAGTATTTTTTCACTTGAAAAGAAACTAAACTTAGCTCGTAGTTGGATTTTTTAATGAAAATAATCTTTCATTACAGGAATGAATATTTTTAACAAGCGAATTAAAAATATGCATCCCTCCGATGTCCAGAAGAAAAAGAAGCAGCAATCTTCATGTCGGGCGGAGAAACGAGTCAAGTGACGATAATGGAAATGTTAAAGAGGTAAAGAAAGAATCGGGCGAAAAAATATCGGAGATTAATATTTTTTCACTTGAAAAGAAACTAAACTTCCCTTGTAGTTGAATTTATAATGAAAACAATATTTCATTACAGGAATGGATATTTTTAACCTGCGAATTAAAAATATGCATCCCTCCTATGTCCAGAAGAAAAAGAAGCAGAAATCTTCATGTCAGGCGTAGAAACGACTCAAGTGACGATAATGGAAATGATAAAGAGGTAAAGAAAGAATCGGGTGGAAAAATATCAGAGGTGCGTATTTTTTCACTTGAAAAGAAACTAAACTTAGCTCGTAGTTGGATTTTTTAATGAAAATAATCTTTCATTACAGGAATGAATATTTTTAACTAGCGAATTAAAAATATGCATCCCTCCGATGTCCAGAAGAAAAAGAAGCAGCAATCTTCATGTCAGGCGGAGAAACGAGTCAAGTGACGATAATGGAAATGTTAAAGAGGTAAATAAAGAATCGGGCGAAAAAATATCGGAGGTGAGTATTTTTTCACTTGAAAAGAAACTAAACTTCCCTTGTAGTTGAATTTATAATGAAAACAATCTTTCATTACAGGAATGGATATTTTTAACCTGCGAATTAAAAATATGCATCCCTCCGATGTCCAGAAGAAAAAGATCCAGCAATCTCATGTGTCAGGAGGAGAAACGAGTCAAGTGACGATAATGGAAATGATAAAGAGGTAAAGAAACAATCTGGTGGGAAAGTATCAGAGGTGCGTATTTTTTCACTTGATAAGAAACTAAACTTAACTTGTAGTTGAATTTATAATGAAAATAATCTTTCATTACAGGAATGGATATTTTTAACTGGCGAATTAAAAATATGCATCCCTCCGATGTCCAGAAGATAAAGAAGCAGCAATCTTCGTGTCAGGCGGAGAAACGGGTCAGGTGACGATAATGGATATGATAAAGATGTAAAGAAAGAATCGGGCGAAAAAATATCGGAGGTGACTATTTTTTCACTTGAAAAGAAACTAAGCTTGTAGTTGAATTTATAATGAAAATAATCTTTCATTACAGGAATGGATATTTTTTACCTGCGAATTAAAAATATGCATTCCTCCGATGTCCAGAAGAAAAAGAATTCAGGCGAAGGAGAATGATTCAGGAGGAGAAACGATTCAAGTGACGATAATGGAAATGATAAAGAGGTAAAGAAAGAATCGGGTGGAAAAATATCAGAGGTGCGTATTTTTTCACTTGAAAAGAAACTAAACTTAGCTCGTAGTTGGATTTTTTAATGAAAATAATCTTTCATTACAGGAATGGATATTTTTAACTGGCGAATTAAAAATATGCATCCCTCCGATGTCCAGAAGATAAAGAAGCAGCAATCTTCGTGTCAGGCGGAGAAACGGGTCAGGTGACGATAATGGATATGATAAAGATGTAAAGAAAGAATCGGGCGAAAAAATATCGGAGGTGACTATTTTTTCACTTGAAAAGAAACTAAGCTTGTAGTTGAATTTATAATGAAAATAATCTTTCATTACAGGAATGGATATTTTTTACCTGCGAATTAAAAATATGCATTCCTCCGATGTCCAGAAGAAAAAGAATTCAGGCGAAGGAGAATGATTCAGGAGGAGAAACGATTCAAGTGACGATAATGGAAATGATAAAGAGGTAAAGAAAGAATCGGGTGGAAAAATATCAGAGGTGCGTATTTTTTCACTTGAAAAGAAACTAAACTTAGCTCGTAGTTGGATTTTTTAATGAAAATAATCTTTCATTACAGGAATGAATATTTTTAACAAGCGAATTAAAAATATGCATCCCTCCGATGTCCAGAAGAAAAAGAAGCAGCAATCTTCATGTCAGGCGGAGAAACGAGTCAAGTGACGATAATGGAAATGTTAAAGAGGTAAAGAAAGAATCGGGCGAAAAAATATCGGAGGTGAGTATTTTTTCACTTGAAAATAAACTAAACTTCCCTTGTAGTTGAATTGATAATGAAAACAATCTTTCATTACAGGAATGGATATTTTTAACCTGCGAATTAAAAATATGCATCCCTCCGATGGCGATGTCCAGAAGAAAAAGAAGCAGAAATCTTCATGTCAGGTGGCGAAACGGGTCAGGTGACAATAACGGAAATGTTAAAGAGGTAAAGAAAGAATCGGGCGAAAAAATATTGGAGGTGAGTATTTTTTCACTTGAAAAGAAACTAAACTTAGCTCGTAGTTGGATTTTTTAATGAAAATAATCTTTCATTACAGGAATGAATATTTTTAACTGGCGAATTAAAAATATGCATCCCTCCGATGTCCAGAAGAAAAAGAAACAGCAATCTCCATGTCAGGCGTAGAAACGACTCAAGTGACGATAATGGAAATGATAAAGAGGTAAAGAAAGAATCGGGTGGGAAAAATATCAGAGGTGCGTATTTTTTCACTTGAAAAGAAACTAAACTTAGCTCGTAGTTGGATTTTTTAATGAAAATAATCTTTCATTACAGGAATGAATATTTTTAACTAGCGAATTAAAAATATGCATCCCTCCGATGTCCAGAAGAAAAAGAAGTCAGGCGAAGGAGAACGATTCAGGAGGAGAAACGATTCAAGTGACGATAATGGAAATGATAAAGAGGTAAAGAAAGAATCGGGTGGAAAAGTATCAGATGTAAGTATTTTTTCACTTGAAAAGAAACTAAACTTCGCTTGCAGTTGAATTTATAATGAAAACAATCTTTCGTCAGGTATGTATCCCTCCGATGTCCAGAAGAAAAAGATCCAGCAATCTCGTATGTCAGGAGGAGAAACGAGTCAAGTGACGATAATGGAAATGATTAAGAGATAAAGAAAGAATCGGGTGGAAAAGTATCAGAGGTGCGTATTTTTTCACTTGATACGGAACTAAACTTTACTTGTAGTTGAATTTATAATGAAAATAATCTTTCATAACAGGAATGGATATTTTTAACTGGCGAATTAAAAATATGCATCCCTCAGATGTCCAGAAGAAAAAGAAGCAGCAATCTTCATGTCAGGCGGCGAAACGGGTCAGGTGACAATAATGGAAATGATAAAGAGGTAAAGAAAGAATCGGGCGAAAATATATTGGAGGTGAGTATTTTTTCACTTGAAAAGAAACTAAACTTAGCTCGTAGTTGGATTTTTTAATGAAAATAACCTTTCATTACAGGAATGAATATTTTTAACAAGCGAATTAAAAATATGCATCCCTCCGATGTCCAGAAGAAAAAGAAGCAGCAATCTTCATGTCAGGCGGAGAAACGAGTCAAGTGACGATAATGGAAATGTTAAAGAGGTAAAGAAAGAATCGGGCGAAAAAATATCGGAGGTGAGTATTTTTTCACTTGAAAAGAAACTAAACTTCCCTTGTAGTTGAATTTATAATGAAAACAATATTTCATTACAGGAATGGATATTTTTAACCTGCGAATTAAAAATATGCATCCCTCCTATGTCCAGAAGAAAAAGAAGCAGAAATCTTCATGTCAGGCGTAGAAACGACTCAAGTGACGATAATGGAAATGATAAAGAGGTAAAGTAAGAATCGGGTGGAAAAATATCAGAGGTGCGTATTTTTTCACTTGAAAAGAAACTAAACTTAGCTCGTAGTTGGATTTTTTAATGAAAATAATCTTTCATTACAGGAATGAATATTTTTAACTAGCGAATTAAAAATATGCATCCCTCCGATGTCCAGAAGAAAAAGAAGCAGCAATCTTCATGTCAGGCGGAGAAACGAGTCAAGTGACGATAATGGAAATGTTAAAGAGGTAAATAAAGAATCGGGCGAAAAAATATCGGAGGTGAGTATTTTTTCACTTGAAAAGAAACTAAACTTCCCTTGTAGTTGAATTTATAATGAAAACAATCTTTCATTACAGGAATGGATATTTTTAACCTGCGAATTAAAAATATGCATCCCTCCGATGTCCAGAAGAAAAAGATCCAGCAATCTCATGTGTCAGGAGGAGAAACGAGTCAAGTGACGATAATGGAAATGATAAATAGGTAAAGAAACAATCGGGTGAGAAAGTGTCAGAGGTGCGTATTTTTTCACTTGAAAAGAAACTAAACTTCGCTTGTAGTTGAATTTATAATGAAAATTATCTTTCATTACAGGAATGGATATTTTTTACCTGCGAATTAAAAATATGCATTCCTCCGATGTCCAGAAGAAAAAGAAGCAGCCACCTCCATGTCAGGCGAAGAAACATCTCAAGTGACGATAGTGGAAATGATAAAAATGTAAAAAAAGAATCGGGCGAAAAAATATCGGAGGTGAGTATTTTTTCACTTGAAAAGAAACTAAACTTCCCTTGTAGTGTAATTTATAATGAAAACAATCTTTCATTACAGGAATGGATATATTTAACCTCCGAATTAAAAATATGCATCCCTCCGATGTCCAGAAGAAAAGGATCCAGCAATCTCATGTGTCAGGAGGAGAAACGAGTCAAGTGACGATAATGGAAATGATAAAGAGGTAAAGAAACAATCGGATGGGAAAGTATCAGAGGTGCGTATTTTTTCACTTGATAAGAAACTAAACTTTACTTGTAGTTGAATTTATAATGAAAATTATCATTCATTACAGGAATGAATATATTTAACAAGCGAATTAAAAATATGCATCCCTCCGATGTCCAGAAGAAAAAGAAGCAGCAATCTTCATGTCAGGCGGAGAAACGAGTCAAGTGACGATAATGGAAATGTTAAAGAGGTAAAGAAAGAATCGGGCGAAAAAATATCGGAGGTCAGTATTTTTTCACTTGAAAAGAAACTAAACTTCCCTTGTAGTGTAATTTATAATGAAAATAATCTTTCATTACAGGAATGGATATTTTTAACTGGCGAATTAAAAATATGCATCCCTCCGACGTCCAGAAGAAAAAGATCCAGCATTCTCGTGTGTCAGGAGCAGAAACGATTCAAGTGACGATAATGGAAATGATAAAGAGGTAAAGAAAGAATCGGGTGGAAAAGTATCAGAGGTAAGTATTTTTTCACTTGAAAAGAAACTAAACTTCGCTTGCAGTTGAATTTATAATGAAAACAATCTTTCGTTACAGGAATGGATATTTTTAACTGACGAATTAAAAATATGCATCCCTCCGCTGTCCAGAAGAAAAAGAAGCAGCAATCTCAATGTCAGGTGGCAAAACAACTCAAGTGACGATATTGAAAATGATAAAGAGGTAAAGAAAGAATCGGGTGAAAAAATATCGGGGGTGAGTATTTTGCACTTGAAAAGAAACTAAACTTCACTTGTAGTTGAATTTATAATGAAAATAATCTTTCATTACAGGAATGGATATTTTTAACTGGCGAATTAAAAATATGCATCCCTCCGATGTCCAGAAGAAAAAGAAGCAGCCACCTCCATGTCAGGCAAAGAAACAACTCAAGTGACGATATTGGAAATGATAAAGAGGTAAAGAAAGAATCGGGCGAAAAAATATGGGGGGTGAGTATTTTTTCACTTGAAAAGAAACTAAACTTCGCTTGTAGTTGAATTTATAATGAAAACAATCTTTTATTACAGGAATGGATATTTTTAACCTGCGAATTAAAAATATGCATCCCTCCGATGTCCAGAAGAAAAAGAAACAGCAATCTTCATGTCAAGCGGAGAAACGGGTCAGGTGACGATAATGGAAATGATAAAGAGGTAAAGAAAGAATCGGGCGAAAAAATATCGGAGGTGAGTATTTTTTCACTTGAAAAGAAACTAAACTTCCCTTGTAGTTGAATTTATAATGAAAACAATCTTTCATTACAGGAATGGATATTTTTAACAAGCGAATTACAAATATGCATCCCTCCGATGTCCAGAAGAAAAAGAAGCAGCAATCTTCATGTCAGGCGGAGAAACGAGTCAAGTGACGATAACGGAAATGTTAAAGAGGTAAAAAAAGAATCGGGCGAAAAAATATCGGAGGTGAGTATTTTTTCACTTGAAAAGAAACTAAACTTCCCTTGTAGTTGAATTTATAATGAAAACAATCTTTCATTACAGGAATGGATATTTTTAACTGACGAATTAAAAATATGCATCCCTCCGATGTCCAGAAGAAAAAGAAGCAGCAATCTTCATGTCAAGCAGAGAAACGGGTCAGGTGACGATAATGGAAATGATAAAGAGGTAAAGAAAGAATCGGGTGGAAAAATATCAGAGGTGCGTATTTTTTCACTTGAAAAGAAACTAAACTTAGCTCGTAGTTGGATTTTTTAATGAAAACAATCTTTCATTACAGGAATGAATATTTTTAACAAGCGAATTACAAATATGCATCCCTCCGATGTCCAGAAGAAAAAGAAGCAGCAATCTTCATGTCAGGCGGAGAAACGAGTCAAGTGACGATAACGGAAATGTTAAAGATGTAAAGAAAGAATCGGGCGAAAAAATATCGGAGGTGAGTATTTTTTCACTTGAAAAGAAACTAAACTTCCCTTGTAGTTGAATTTATAATGAAAACAATCTTTCATTACAGGAATGGATATTTTTAACCTGCGAATTAAAAATATGCATCCATCCGATGTCCAGAAGAAAAAGAAGCAGCAATCTTCATGTCAAGCGGAGAAACGGGTCAGGTGACGATAATGGAAATGATAAAGAGGTAAAGAAAGAATCGGGCGAAAAAATATCGGGGGTGAGTATTTTTTCTCTTGAAAAGAACTTCGCTTGTAGTTGAATTCACAATGAAAACAATCTTTCATTACAGGTATGAATATTTTTAACTGGCGAATTAAAAATATGCATCCCTCCGATGTCCAGAAGAAAAAGAAGCAGAAATCTTCATGTCAGGCGGCGAAACGGGTCAGGTAACAATAATGGAAATGATAAAGAGGTAAAGAAAGAATCGGGCGAAAAAATATTGGAGGGGAGTATTTTTTCACATGAAAAGAAACTAAACTTAGCTCGTAGTTGGATTTTTTAATGAAAATAATCTTTCATTACAGGAATGAATATTTTTAACAAGCGAATTACAAATATGCATCCCTCCGATGTCCAGAAGAAAAAGAAGCAGCAATCTTCATGTCAGGCGGAGAAACGAGTCAAGTGACGATAACGGAAATGTTAAAAAGGTAAAGAAAGAATCGGGCGAAAAAATATCGGAGGTGAGTATTTTTTCACTTGAAAAGAAACTAAACTTCCCTTGTAGTTGAATTTATAATGAAAACAATCTTTCATTACAGGAATGGATATTTTTAACCTGCGAATTAAAAATATGCATCCCTCCGATGTCCAGAAGAAAAAGAAGCAGAAATCTTCATGTCAGGCGGCGAAACGGGTCAGGTGACAATAATGGAAATGATAAAGAGGTAAAGAAAGAATCGGGCGAAAAAATATCAGAGGTGAGTATTTTTTCACTTGAAAAGAAACTAAACTTCGCTTGTAGTTGAATTCATAATGAAAACTATCTTTCCTTACAGGAATGGATATTTTTAACTGGCGAATTAAAAATATGCATCCCTCCGCTGTCCAGAAGAAAAAGAAGCAGCAATCTCGTATGTCAGGAGGAGAAACTATTCAAGTGACGATAATGGAAATGATAAAGAGGTAAAGAAAGAAGATGATGACGATAGTGGAAAAAAAGAGGTAAAGAAAGAATCGGAAGAAAAAATATCGGGGGTAAGTATTTTTTCACTTGAAAAGAAACTAAACTTAGCTTGTAGTTAAATTTATAATGAAAATAATCTTTCATTACTGGAATGAATATTTTTAACTGGCGAATTAAAAATATGCATCCCTCCGACGTCCTGAAGAAAAAGATCCAGCAATCTCGTGTGTCAGGAGGAGAAACGATTCAAGTGACGATAATGGAAATGGTAAAGAGGTAAAGAAAGAATCGGGTGGAAAAGTATCAGAGGTAAGTATTTTTTCACTTGAAAAGAAACTAAACTTCGCTTGCAGTTGAATTTATAATGAAAACAATCTTTCGTTACAGGAATGGATATTTTTAACTGACGAATTTAAAATATGCATCCCTCCGCTGTCCAGAAGAAAAAGAAGCAGCAATCTCAATGTCAGGTGGCAAAACAACTCAAGTGACGATAGTGAAAATGATAAAGAGGTAAAGAAAGAATCGGGCGAAAAAATATCGGGGGTGAGTATTTTGCACTTGAAAAGAAACTAAACTTCACTTGTAGTTGAATTTATAATGAAAATAATCTTTCATTACAGGAATGGATATTTTTAACTGGCGAATTAAAAATATGCATCTCTCCGATGTCCAGAAGATAAAGAAGCAGCAATCTTCATGTCAGGCGGAGAAACGGGTCAGGTGACGATAATGGATATGATAAAGATGTAAAGAAAGAATCGGGCGAAAAAATATCATAGGTGACTATTTTTTCACTTGAAAAGAAACTAAGCTTGTAGTTGAATTTATAATGAAAATAATCTTTCATTACAGGAATGGATAATTTTAATCTGCGAATTAAAAATATGCATTCCTCCGATGTCCAGAAGAAAAAGAAGTCAGGCGAAGGAGAACGATTCAGGAGGAGAAACGATTCAAGTGACGATAATGGAAATGATAAAGAGGTAAAGAAAGAATCGGGTGGAAAAGTATCAGATGTAAGTATTTTTTCACTTGAAAAGAAACTAAACTTCGCTTGCAGTTGAATTTATAATGAAAACAATCTTTCGTCAGGTATGTATCCCTCCGATGTCCAGAAGAAAAAGATCCAGCAATCTCGTATGTCAGGAGGAGAAACGAGTCAAGTGACGATAATGGAAATGATTAAGAGATAAAGAAAGAATCGGGTGGAAAAGTATCAGAGGTGCGTATTTTTTCACTTGATACGGAACTAAACTTTACTTGTAGTTGAATTTATAATGAAAATAATCTTTCATAACAGGAATGGATATTTTTAACTGGCGAATTAAAAATATACATCCCTCCGATGTCCAGAAGAAAAAGAAGCAGCAATCATCATGTCAGGCGGCGAAACGGGTCAGGTGACAATAATGGAAATGATAAAGAGGTAAAGAAAGAATCGGGCGAAAATATATTGGAGGTGAGTATTTTTTCACTTGAAAAGAAACTAAACTTAGCTCGTAGTTGGATTTTTTAATGAAAATAATCTTTCATTACAGGAATGAATATTTTTAACAAGCGAATTAAAAATATGCATCCCTCCGATGTCCAGAAGAAAAAGAAGCAGCAATCTTCATGTCGGGCGGAGAAACGAGTCAAGTGACGATAATGGAAATGTTAAAGAGGTAAAGAAAGAATCGGGCGAAAAAGTATCGGAGATTAATATTTTTTCACTTGAAAAGAAACTAAACTTCCCTTGTAGTTGAATTTATAATGAAAACAATATTTCATTACAGGAATGGATATTTTTAACCTGCGAATTAAAAATATGCATCCCTCCTATGTCCAGAAGAAAAAGAAGCAGAAATCTTCATGTCAGGCGTAGAAACGACTCAAGTGACGATAATGGAAATGATAAAGAGGTAAAGAAAGAATCGGGTGGAAAAATATCAGAGGTGCGTATTTTTTCACTTGAAAAGAAACTAAACTTAGCTCGTAGTTGGATTTTTTAATGAAAATAATCTTTCATTACAGGAATGAATATTTTTAACTAGCGAATTAAAAATATGCATCCCTCCGATGTCCAGAAGAAAAAGAAGCAGCAATCTTCATGTCAGGCGGAGAAACGAGTCAAGTGACGATAATGGAAATGTTAAAGAGGTAAATAAAGAATCGGGCGAAAAAATATCGGAGGTGAGTATTTTTTCACTTGAAAAGAAACTAAACTTCCCTTGTAGTTGAATTTATAATGAAAACAATCTTTCATTACAGGAATGGATATTTTTAACCTGCGAATTAAAAATATGCATCCCTCCGATGTCCAGAAGAAAAAGATCCAGCAATCTCATGTGTCAGGAGGAGAAACGAGTCAAGTGACGATAATGGAAATGATAAAGAGGTAAAGAAACAATCTGGTGGGAAAGTATCAGAGGTGCGTATTTTTTCACTTGATAAGAAACTAAACTTAACTTGTAGTTGAATTTATAATGAAAATAATCTTTCATTACAGGAATGGATATTTTTAACTGGCGAATTAAAAATATGCATCCCTCCGATGTCCAGAAGATAAAGAAGCAGCAATCTTCGTGTCAGGCGGAGAAACGGGTCAGGTGACGATAATGGATATGATAAAGATGTAAAGAAAGAATCGGGCGAAAAAATATCGGAGGTGACTATTTTTTCACTTGAAAAGAAACTAAGCTTGTAGTTGAATTTATAATGAAAATAATCTTTCATTACAGGAATGGATATTTTTTACCTGCGAATTAAAAATATGCATTCCTCCGATGTCCAGAAGAAAAAGAATTCAGGCGAAGGAGAATGATTCAGGAGGAGAAACGATTCAAGTGACGATAATGGAAATGATAAAGAGGTAAAGAAAGAATCGGGTGGAAAAATATCAGAGGTGCGTATTTTTTCACTTGAAAAGAAACTAAACTTAGCTCGTAGTTGGATTTTTTAATGAAAATAATCTTTCATTACAGGAATGGATATTTTTAACTGGCGAATTAAAAATATGCATCCCTCCGATGTCCAGAAGATAAAGAAGCAGCAATCTTCGTGTCAGGCGGAGAAACGGGTCAGGTGACGATAATGGATATGATAAAGATGTAAAGAAAGAATCGGGCGAAAAAATATCGGAGGTGACTATTTTTTCACTTGAAAAGAAACTAAGCTTGTAGTTGAATTTATAATGAAAATAATCTTTCATTACAGGAATGGATATTTTTTACCTGCGAATTAAAAATATGCATTCCTCCGATGTCCAGAAGAAAAAGAATTCAGGCGAAGGAGAATGATTCAGGAGGAGAAACGATTCAAGTGACGATAATGGAAATGATAAAGAGGTAAAGAAAGAATCGGGTGGAAAAATATCAGAGGTGCGTATTTTTTCACTTGAAAAGAAACTAAACTTAGCTCGTAGTTGGATTTTTTAATGAAAATAATCTTTCATTACAGGAATGAATATTTTTAACAAGCGAATTAAAAATATGCATCCCTCCGATGTCCAGAAGAAAAAGAAGCAGCAATCTTCATGTCAGGCGGAGAAACGAGTCAAGTGACGATAATGGAAATGTTAAAGAGGTAAAGAAAGAATCGGGCGAAAAAATATCGGAGGTGAGTATTTTTTCACTTGAAAATAAACTAAACTTCCCTTGTAGTTGAATTGATAATGAAAACAATCTTTCATTACAGGAATGGATATTTTTAACCTGCGAATTAAAAATATGCATCCCTCCGATGGCGATGTCCAGAAGAAAAAGAAGCAGAAATCTTCATGTCAGGTGGCGAAACGGGTCAGGTGACAATAACGGAAATGTTAAAGAGGTAAAGAAAGAATCGGGCGAAAAAATATTGGAGGTGAGTATTTTTTCACTTGAAAAGAAACTAAACTTAGCTCGTAGTTGGATTTTTTAATGAAAATAATCTTTCATTACAGGAATGAATATTTTTAACTGGCGAATTAAAAATATGCATCCCTCCGATGTCCAGAAGAAAAAGAAACAGCAATCTCCATGTCAGGCGTAGAAACGACTCAAGTGACGATAATGGAAATGATAAAGAGGTAAAGAAAGAATCGGGTGGGAAAAATATCAGAGGTGCGTATTTTTTCACTTGAAAAGAAACTAAACTTAGCTCGTAGTTGGATTTTTTAATGAAAATAATCTTTCATTACAGGAATGAATATTTTTAACTAGCGAATTAAAAATATGCATCCCTCCGATGTCCAGAAGAAAAAGAAGCAGCAATCTTCATGTCAGGCGGAGAAACGAGTCAAGTGACGATAATGGAAATGTTAAAGAGGTAAAGAAAGAATCGGGCGAAAAAATATCGGAGGTGAGTATTTTTTCACTTGAAAAGAAACTAAACTTCCCTTGTAGTTGAATTTATAATGAAAACAATCTTTCATTACAGGAATGGATATTTTTAACCTGCGAATTAAAAATATTAATCCCTCCGATGTCCAGAAGAAAAAGATCCAGCAATCTCATGTGTCAGGAGGAGAAACGAGTCAAGTGACGATAATGGATATGATAAAGAGGTAAAGAAACAATCGGGTGGGAAAGTCTCAGAGGTGCGTATTTTTTCACTTGATAAGAAACTAAACTTTACTTGTAGTTGAATTTATAATGAAAATAATCTTTCATTACAGGAATGGATATTTTTAACTGGCGAATTAAAAATATGCATCCCTCCGATGTCCAGAAGAAAAAGAAGCAGCAATCTTCATGTGAGGCGGAGAAACGAGTCAAGTGACGATAATGGAAATGATAAAGAGGTAAAGAAAAATCGGGCGAAAAAATATCGGAGGTGAGTATTTTTTCACTTGATAAGATACTAAACTTCGCTTGTAGTTGAATTCATAATGAAAACAATCTTTCCTTACAGGAATGGATATTTTTAACTGGCGAATTATAAATATGCATCACTCCGATGTCCAGAAGAAAAAAAAGCAGCAATCTTCATGTCAGGCGGAGAAACGGGTCAGGTGACGATAATGGAAATGATAAAGAGGTAAAGAAAGAATCGGGTGGAAAATATTAGAGGTGCGTATTTTTTCACTTGATAAGATACTAAACTTCGTTTGTAGTTGAATTTATAATAAATATAAACTTTCATTACAGGAATGAATATTTTTAACTGGCGAATTAAAAATATGTATCCCTCCGATGTCCAGAAGAAAAAGATCCAACAATCTCGTATATCAGGAGGAGAAACTATTCAAGTGACGATAATGGAAATGATAAAGAGGTAAAGAAAGAAGATGATGAAAAAATATCAGAGGTGAGTATTTTTTTAATGGATAAGAAGCTAAGTTTCGTTTGAAGTTGAATTTATAATCTAAAATAAACTTTCATTACAGAAATAAATATTTTTGACTGACAATCTATAAATATGTGTCTCCCCGATGTCCAGAATAAAACGATACAGCAATCTCCATGTTAGGAGAAGAAAAAAATTCAAGTGACAAAAATGAAGATGATTACAAGAAGAAGACTAATAACTGTCATTCGGAAGTATTTTTTTTCATTTAATAAGAGATATATTTCGTTTGTAGTTTAAGTTATAATGAAAATACACTTTCATTGCAGGAATAGATCTTTTTAACTGGCGAATTAAAAATATGTATCTGTCCGATGTCCTGAAGACAAAGATGCAGCAATCTCCATGTCAGGCGGAGAAACGACTCAAGTGACGATAATGGAAATGATAAAGAGGTCAAAAAAGGAGAGGGCAAAACAATTATCCGAGGTGTGTACTTTTTCAATGGATAAGAAATTAAACTTCGTTTGTAGTTGAATTTATATTTTAAAATAACTTTCTTTACTGGAATATATATTTTTAACTGACAAATTAAAAATATGTGTCCCAGAGATGTCCAGAAGAAAACAATACAGCAATCTCCATGTTAGGAGAAGAAAAATCCAAGTTCCAATAATGGATATGATTACGAAGTGAAAAGAGAAGAAAAAGAACAAATATCGGAGGTAAGTATTTTCTTATTGGATAAAAATTATATTTCGTTTGTAGTTGGATTTATAACAAAAATAAACTTTCATTACAGGAATGGATCTTTTTAACTGGAAAATTAAAAATATGTATCTCTGCGATGTCCAGAAGGAAAAGATCCAGAAATCTCCATGTCAGGAGGAGAAACGACTCAAGTGACGATAATGGAAATGATAAAAATGTAACGAAAGAAGAGGGGGGGGGGATATCGGAGGTGAGTGTTTTTTATCACCGGATAAGAAACTAAACTTGTTTGTAGTTGAATATATAATTTAAAGTAAACTTTCATTACAGTAATGAATATTTTTAACTGACAAACTAAAAATATGTGTCTCTCCGATGTCCAGAAGAAAAAGATGCAGCAATCTTTATGTTAGGAGAACAAAAAATTCAAGTTCCAATAATGGGGATGATTAAGAAGTGAAACAGAAGAAGACGAATAAATATCGTAGGTAATATTTTTCATTGGATAAGAAATATATATTTTGTTTGTAGTTGAAGTTATAAGAAAAATAAACTTTCATTACAGATTACAGGTATAGATATTTTTAACTGGCACATTAAAAATATCTCTTCCTCGAAGAAAAGATATACGGCAGTCTCCATGTTAGGAGAAAAAAATAGTATTCCAGTGATAATAATGGAGAAAATTACGAAGTGAAGAAGGAACATTAATAAAAGTGGTGTCTAGGTATAGTAAAGTAGCCATGCGCTACTGAATAAAACCGTCTACGGCGCCACCTGGTGGAAAACTGCGGAGTTAGCATTCCTATCTCAAAAACGGAAAGAGATAGGGGAAAAAATGATTTACAAAGTTGTAGAGGATCATCGATTAAGTACAAAAAAAACACATTGTGGACATTAATGCGAAGAATAGAACGGTTAAAACTCGCATTTGTTTTTTCGTGATTTCCTAAATTGTGACGCAACAAAACGATCTTAGAAAGAAAGAAACAACCAGTTATGAAACAGCAGGTGTATGCGAACTCTCTACAAACATTGCACAGACCTTAAACGACGAATTCCGGATGTTTGTGCCAACGTGTCACCCTCTATGCTCCAACGTGTGCAACGTGAAATTCAAACAATGATCCAAATGTGCATTGCAGCGGACGGTGAGAAGTTTCGGCATCTCAAATAAAGGTATATTGTTATAACTAGTCGTTTTTTTCTGTCTAAGATCGTTTTGTCACGTCACAGTGTAGGAAATCACGAAAAAACAAATGCGCGTTTTAACCGTTCTATTCTTCGCATTAATGGCCACAAGGTGTTTTTTGTACTAAATCGAGGATGCTCTACAACTTTGTAAATCACTTGTTTTCCCTATCTCTTTCGGTTTTGAAGATAGGAATGCTAACTCCGCAGTTTCCCACCAGGCTTCGCCGTAAGTGATTTCATTGAGTAGCGCATGACTATTTTACTATACCTAGACACTACTTTTATGAATATAGCAGCAGACGTTCCGAAGATAAGAGGGTGGCAAGGGACTTTAGTGGGCATACTGTATATATTTAACTGGAGAATTAAAAATATATATCTACCAATGTCAGGAAGAAAAAGGTAGGACAATCTCCATGTTAGGAGGAGAAAAGATTTAAGAAAAAAATATGGTGGTTGTGGTGGTGTAATTATGACGGCCGATTATCTGTACGAGTGATATAGGCCCTAGGGTGGTAGTGCCTTCCGTGGGGGTCTTTCTAAAGGAACCTAATCCGTATTTACGTAAGGATATCCAAGGTTCGAAGAAACCACGAAACTCTAAACATTCCCGTCTGCCTAATCGTTCGAACCCAGTACCTCCCGTCTACTAGCTTTGAGAACATAACCTCTCGGTCACTGATAGGGCTGACAAATATGAAAATGATAGCGAAAAGTAGAAGGAAAAATACGAAAGAATATCGGAGGTAAGTAGTTTTTCAAAATTAAATTTCATGAGTTATAATTTTCCAACTGGGTGAAAAAGGGTCCAGACAGGATTCGAACCAGGCACCTTCGGCGTAATTTGCCAATATTGTACCAACTGAGCTATCCTGAACAAATCTGGCGAACACAATTTTTGATGGAACACCCAAAGCAATTTAATCTCCTTTAGCGCAACAACTCATAAACATTATCTAATTGTCGAAAAAGAAAGTGAATATTTCCCACAATCATCAGATGTATTTCAACGGAAATTGCACGATGTGGAAAACCACTCAGAAAAACTTCTACGAATAATATATGCATCAGTCTTACGTTACGGGAAAAACTTTATGAACTTTAATCTATAATCTCGTTTAAGGACTTATAAGAAACTTTTTCTCACTCTTAAAAATGTAATCTTTCAGTAAAATGATGTTATACCAAGCTTTCCATGTGACCATAAAATACTTAAATTTAAATATAATATTAAATTAATTTAGTTAAGTGAGTGGTTCATTACATAAAGTTAATTTGTACTTAATGATTAATCTACCCAGCTCTCTTTCAGTTGTCAAAAAGGGTTGGGTTGATTTATGTCAGCCGATTATCTACACGAGGGATATAGGGCCTAGGGGGGAGTGCCCTCCGTGGGGGTCTTTCTAATGGATCCTAACCCGTATTTACGGCAAGGTTCGAAGAAAACCACGGAAAACTCCGAACGGTTAGGTCGACGAGCGCGACCGGGGTTTGAACTCAGCACCTCCCGTCTACCAGATTTGAGAGTAGAACCTCTCAGCCACTGGTGGGGCGATGTCAAAAAGGAATTATATCACCAAATAATGCGATTGAACGGATTTAAATCTTATAAATTAAGAGATGGCCTCCACATGGAACGCAAAGAATAACTAAACAAAGACATTAAAAGGTAAGACGCATGTTTTCCTTACCTATTTTACCAGTGCTTTTTATGCACTGAACAAGGTGCATTAAAAAATGTAAGCCATAAAAAACCTTACGCTCTTCAACAATTTTCCCAGAGGAATTTATTGATCATAACATCTGGTCTGATATCTGAATCAGCTCAACAGAATAAATCGCAGGTAATTTAACTCCAAGAAACGTTGGAAAAGTAATTACACAATATTAATTGTAACACAATTATTCTAACTAGCTGACCCGCCCGGCGTTGCCCGGGTAAAGTGTCATTGAAAAATATAACAGTGGAGTGGACTTCATGAAAAAGACTGAATAATATTTATTTATATTAAAAACTTGTAAAAAAATTAAATAAGAGCCAAAATTTCAAAAGTATAACAGTTACTTTTAAAAAATGAAACGGTCAGAGAAAACTATTACACTTACTTTTCCCTTTTTACTAAAAATCCCTTTTTAAAAATCATTGCTTTGTTTACATTTTAAATTTATATTGCTAATTGTATTTTTTAAATTATAAATATTAAATGCTTACAAAAATCAATATTTCAAATGAAAAGGTATAAAATTATATCTATTTAATTGTTAATGTTTATATTCAAGAAATCAGTGTTTGTTTCGCTTTTATTCCTGCAGATGGCAGCACCAAACCAATGAGATGTGTTTCATTCGGGTGTTGCCATTAAACAATTAGCAAATAATCGCGATTTCTGTGCCATTTACGATAGCGTAATATATATATAGATTAGTAAATAAATCACTGCGATTTATTATGCTCACTGCAAAGGATAAATGATGTTATACCAAGCTTTCCTTGTGACCATAAAATACTAAAATACGCCACTTGCTTTTAAATGGAGAACATGCTGTAGTTTAATAACATATATCAATTTTGTGGTAATCCTAGTATGCTTATGAAAGGTAGTGTGGACAGACATCCTTAAATCACTAACACATTATAGAAACAAGAAACAACTACGTTGGAAATGAGTCTCTTTTACTCATTTTTCTTTTTTAAAAAAAGTCTTAAATTAAATGTTTTTTTCTGAGAATGAAACGGCATTCATCATTTCTGGATGAATGCTGTTCATTGTATTTATGATTATGTTGCTCCTACTTCCAAAACTGTTCCAGTTATCTACTTACAATTTTTGGAAATGAACAATTAAAACTCATTGTAGCAACTATTTTTAAGATAAATATATTTTACTTATTGATATTCCGAGTGTTCGAAAAGCATCTTGTGGGATTTTATAGTAGGAGATGTAATAAATAGTACAAAGGGACTCAAAATTTGTTAGTTATTGAAGGTAGCCAGTAGCATTTGCGCGCTCTAAAGCAATTAGGGTATATAAATAAACATTTGTACATTTACGAAACATAGGAAAGATAATTTGCTTACCTCTTTTTTTTTTTTTTTTTTTTTTTTTTTTTTTTTTTTTTTTTTTCGGCACTAGTGTTTTCATCGATATTTAATTCTAGCCTTTTTTCTTTATTTGAATTTCTCGGATAGTTTTCTAAAAACTTCACCGTTCTGGCTATAGTTATATCTTTGCCGCTCGTGTATATATGATATCCTTTGGAATAATTATCGTATCCCACAAAGATCCCTTCTACTGCTTTATTATCTAATTTCTGCCTTTTTTGCTTATTAATATATGCATAAGCTTTGCAGCCAAATACTCTTAGGTATTTTAGATTTGGTCTTCTGTTTGACCATAACTCATATGGAGTTTTTTCGTTGGCTTTTGTCGGCAGTCGATTTTGTAGGTGATTTGCGGTGCAGATCGCCTCTCCCCAGAAATGTAATGGTAAATTAGAGTCACTTAACATTGTTCTTGTCATTTCAATTAGTGATCAATTCTTTCGTTCAGCAATACCATTCAGGCTCGGAGAATATGGTACTGTTAGCTGTCGCTTAATTCCATTTTCTTTTAGAAAATTATCAATATTAGAATTTTTAAATTCTTTACCATTATCTGTTCTGAGTTCTATAGGCTTTTTGCCAAATTTATTGTTGACCAGGGCAACATATTCTCTTAATTTTTCAAATACCTCACTTTTATTTTATAGGAGATAAATAATTGTAAATCTTGAGTAATCATCTACGAAAGTTAAAAAATAATTTTTTCCACCTATGGTTGGAGTTTGAATAGTACCACACACGTCGGAATGCACTAATTGCAAAATTTTATTTGCTCTAAATTCCGTTTTTTTTTTTTTTTTTTTTTTTTTTTTTTTGGGGGGGGGGGTAAGGAGCGTCAGTTATTTTTGCTTTAATGCAAGATTCACATTCGGTACTATGGGAACAATTATTTATGTTAATTCCGCATGCTAATTCCTTTGTCATTAGGATTGTCACTTTGATTGACGCGACATTTTTAAGCCCTAATCTTCTACGCCACAGTTCTATGCAATTTTTATTTTTGCAATTTGTTAACATATTTATGTAATTTTCATCTGTGGTTTTGCTAGTTTGCTGAATTTCGTATAAATTGTTTTTTCGTATTCCTTCTAAGCGAATTAATCCCTCATATTCTAGAAAACATTTATTATTTTCAAAAGTTATTTTGCATCCGTTTTTCGTGGCTTTAGCTACCGAAAATAAATTAGTTTCAATTTCAGGTACTAGTAGAACATCTTTTAATTTTACATCGTGAGTTTTACCGTCGGAGGTTATCGTGGTAATGTTTATATTACCTGATCCGTACGATTTTAATTTATTGCCGTTGCATAGTTGCCAACCTCCCGATTTTTTTCATACCAGTATTTTTATGAAAAAATATTTATTTTCTTTAATGATGCAATTCCTGCTATTTAATAAAGCTAAAATTTTTGTATGATTTTACTGGTATTCAAAAAATCGGGAGGTTGGCAACTATGCCGTTGGCATTTACGACGTTAGATTGTTCTTTATTTATGAATTCAGCAAATAAGTTTTCATCGTTTGATATATGGGAGGACGAGCCCGAATCTATGATCCATGCTTTATTTTGCGATTTGTTCGCTATAAATGCGCAATTTTTCTTTTCTTCGGTTCCGAAATAAGCTGTTCTTTTATTTGGGTTGTTCGGATTATTTGAGTCCGCGCTTCTTAACTTGTTTTCGTCTTTTTGAAAGACTAATGAAGAAGAAAAGTTTTTCTTGTTATTTTGTTTAAAATTATTTGTTTTATTTTTGTTGTGCCAGCAATTTATAGTGTTGTGATTTTTCATTCGACAGATCGTGCAGTATTTTTCTTCCTTTTTAAAAACTGTGGGTTTAAATTTTCTTTCAGCTCTAAAAGGCTTTGTTGGAATTATCACTGGTATTCGAATGTTCATTTCTTTTATTGAATTCATCAGTCAATTTACTTTTAATGAATTCTGGAGTTAATTCGTCTTCCTGCCTGGCTTCTAATGCCGTTATAAGGGTGTCATAAGAAGGTGGCAAAGAGCAGAGCAGTAATGCTGAAATATGATTTGTTTTAATTTCTTCGCCTATGGCTGATAACTTATCAATAATTTCTGATATTTTGGTTATATGTGTGATCATGTTGCCTCCTTCTGATAATTTTGTTCCGTAAAGTCTCCTAAGGAGGAAAAGTTTGCTAGAGGGATTTGATCTCTCATGTATGCTTTTTAGCGTATTCCATGTGTCCCGTGCATTTTGTAAATGCTTAATGTGGATGATTTGGTTATCCTCAATACTTAAATTTATAAGAGCCCTTCTTGCCTTTTTGTCCTTCTTCAACAAATCGGGCGTCATTGGATTAGGTGGGTCGTTTGTGACAACTTCAAAGAGCTCTTCTCTTATCAAGAGCATCTCCACCTTGAATTTCCAGTTTGCATAGTTACTGGAATTTAATTTTTCAATTATACTACCTTCTTTGAAGGTTGCCATTTTTCTATTTCAGAATATTTTTTTAATTAATTTCTTTTCTTTTAAGTATTCAAGGATTCAAGGACACTATTTTTTATTTTTATTTTTACCCTCTACATACTTTAGAATATCTCAGTCTCATAATCTTTGTTAGTTATTGAAGGTAGCCAGTAGCATTTGCGCGCTCTAAAGCAATTAGGGTATATAAATAAACATTTGTACATTTACGAAACATAGGTAAGATAATTTGCTTACCTCCTTTTTTCAGCATTCATATTCACACCTCATTAACTCGCATGCCAGGTCACTAAGGGTATCCGTTTTAATTAATCCATTTTATGCACGGACGGAGTATCCAACATGAGTAAGATGTACATTAATATAACCATGATGATGAAGTATCCAGTAAATGTGGTACACACTAAGCTTTTGGCCATTTGGTACACTATATCTGTGTTATAAGTGCAGAAAAAAAGATTAATAATAATTTCATTATACTTGACTTTTTTTAAAGTATTTAATTAACTTTAGTTACATTACTTTTAATTTAATCATTTAATAGAATTTTAAGGGAGAACGAAATATAAATGTTTCGTTTCCAACACGTGAGAATAGCAAGTCTACTAAAGTACTATATTTGAGAAAGAACAAGAGTTTTTAGTCCCTTTTATGTGATGTCATTTTCCAAGCCTGTGATTCGTCGGAAATGATGTAAAGTCTCAAACGTACGTCGTTCATACGTATTTTTATTTTCTATTTCCTTGTTCACATGCATGAGTTTGTAAAACCACTTCATGTTGCATCATAGATTTCACTCTTCCTTTTGAAATTGGGTTAAACTCTTTATCGTGATGAGTTTTTAAATGAAAGTATAAATAATCTGTCACTGAAATCAATTAACGGAGATTATATTTCTGATATGTTCCCAACAAAATTTTAAAAAAAAAAGAAAAAAGAAAAAGAAAAGAAAAAAAAGAAAAGTTTCTTAACATTATTATTTCCCAAAAGTTATCTACTTTAATTCTCTCTTCAACCTTTTTAATTTTCCAGATTTTGTTTCGAAGCACAATGTATATTAGAATAAATACACTAAATATTAGATTGAATTAAATGGTTCTTTTAAATTAAGTTTTGTGTTATTAAATGTATTAATATTAATTTTATTATTTTATAACACTTACCCGTGTTTGCCTTGCCCACGGAATTGATTGTGTGATCTATATGTTTCAGGATTTTACGAAGTTATTTAAAAATATATATATTTTACGCAAATAATGTTTGTAACGCATTTCCACCTTTAAAATGACTAATAAGCTTCTGCTTTCAAACGAAAGGAATTTTTATGCTATCTGTTCAGCTGTCCATTAGGGTTATTAATTTTCTGTCCCACATGAATATGACTCAATTTATTGTGAGTGTAATTATTTATCAAAAAAAAAAAAGAAAAGAAAAGAAAAACTATAAATAAACAAGTTTACCCCTTGAATTTGAACTAAAATTGATTAATTTTACAAAACACTGAGTTGAAAACAAATACTGTATCATGAAAAACAGTTTTAACACTCCATCTACCGACAATTTCGACATCCTAAAACAGCCGTCTGTGTCATTTCGACAACACTAATTTAATTATGCAAAATGAACGCTATAAATTCTAATTTAACACTATAAAGCGTCATTGTACTTTAATTAAGCTTATATTGTTACATTTTCACAAAAGAACGATGATTTATTTTAAATTCTGCTTGGTGTCGAAATATCACCAACAGACGTTCTAGGTGAATTTGACTGTAATTGTTATTTTTTAATCGAATCGCATAATAAAAACTTCGACAGTGTACTTGTTAAGTAAAATGATTAAAAGTCACGAAATTTGAAGAATATAGGTGGAAAATGTGACAGATAAGCGGTTTAATGTCGAAATGACACCAACGGACGGTCTAGTGTTAAATCAACTTTACAGATCCAATAATTGATAGAAACGAGGGATGTGACAGGCCACGGATATGATTTGTCCGTCTCTGTGGACACATTATGTGTATGAAAAATTAATATTTTTTGTTACTTCAATATTTACACGTATTGTTCGGTTGTACCATTCTCATTTCCATTATAATTTTTTTTATTGAAATTATTTTTTAATAAATACACAACGAGTTAAACCAGGCTACCCTGGTTAAAGATGCTCAATATATTATCTGGTGTACAGATCCCTGGTAAAAATATTTTTTAATTGAAAATCTTCATAGATTTTTTTACATTTAATATATTTTCTTCGATTTTTCACCAGAAAGAAATGATTGATACTTTCGTATTTAGCCGCGTGCCAACGTTTAATCACGAAAGGTTTTCATTTATTGCAACCATTTTTATTTTAATTGCTTCAGTGTTTAAGTTCGTAGTCCGATTACATGTCTGTTAAATTCGTGTTTTATTTATTTATTTATTTATGAAGTTTTAATTTCGTTTGGAAATTTATTTGCTCAATATTACATGGAAACAAACAACTGCTGAATTATTTATATTGTTTTAAGTGCAAACGTATTAATCTTCCGTAATAGGTTTGCACGTTCTTTTTTTAGATCGATTTAAAATTTTCACGCTTGATAAATATTTTTAAAACCATAAAAAATCAGTAAATTGAGATACGGTTTTCAAACAAACTATTTTTGGATGTACATTTTTTTTTTCTGTTCAACAGAGTAAAATTTTAAAATGTGCGATGTTTAGAAATAGAAAATTGCGATATAACGAAATGGATTGTTCAGGTGGTTGCACAGTCGATATAACGTCAGCATTTCACACAGACATGTTTTTGCTTTCTGTGGTATATGTATCTGTACATTTTTAAGAAAATGCCTCATGCACAGACGGATTGACGAATGAAAAAATACCAATTTGATCTCAATGCATGAATATAATATTTGCAGAAGATTAATGCACTCACATAAATTAAAATTAAAAGAATTTGGCAGCTTATTAAAGTTTTCTCATTATTTGCTCTTTAATTAAATAGTACATTTCATATACAGAAAAGTAAAATAGTGAAATTTTTACTAGAAAGGTTTTAGTTTCACAAAAAAATGTCACAGTAATTTAAATTTCATATGCAAAAACATTAACTGCTAAAATTGGGTCAGTAACTCAAAACAAAATTTCAAATATATAAAAGCCAAATATTAATTTCGATGCAATGAATGACTTGAAATAACAAAATTTGATTCAGGAACTCAATGGTAAATTTTAAATTTAGCAACAGCAACAGTTAACATTATCAAATGAGACTTGAACTAATAAAAAAATACCCAGAAAGTTTTACTCGGAAAGACTTAATTCTTAATTTAGTCTTAATTCTTAATTTAGTACGAATATCAAACGTTTGATATTCGTACCATGTATAATAGCGAGCATTCCCTTATAGTAAAACAAAAAAATATTTGACCAATGTTATCTCTATTGTTATATAGTTATATATTGGTCATTATTCGCAATATTATCATGAAGAATTAGTGCTGTTTATATTTTGCTAATTCTGCATTAATATTAGCAAAAAAACATTTCGTCATTTTGTTGCCAATATTTCCTATGTAAAACCAATATTTTTGTAATACCTGCGTTTGATTACAAAATTTTCAATGTAAAATCGATGTATTGGTAATTCATAAAGTATTTAGTACGATACATATATTATCCAATATGCTAACAGAAAATATAGGAGCAATATTGGGCCCTAATATAAGTCATATTTATTTGCTACTAGGGTTGTAAGAGAATTCAAGAATGAAAGCTTGTTTATCAGTTTTGAAACGTCACACAATTCAAATAAAAGCGGAAATAGCCCCGAAATTATCATTTTTCTTTTCGCACCTGATGCTCGACGACCCCCACTCCGAAAACTGCTGTAATATGCGTGTTTCACTCAGAAAAACAAATTGGAAGATGTGTTTTAACCATCCATCAAGTTTTTCCTATTCCGCATCTGGCGAACTCAGAACATTGAGGAGATCGCACCTGACGCATAACACAATGGCAAGGTTTAATTGTGGTTTCGAATAACCTCTTTTGCTAATAGACAAAAATGGATATCCCGACAAAAGAAACGTTATATCGAAGTGATGGGGAAAGGCAGTAGTAGGATGTTGAAATCCCCACTGAATGCATGAAATGTTTTTTACGTTATTGAGCAAGAGAAAATGATAGGCCTTCGCATAAGCGAATTTGTAGATTAAAAAAAAATTTAAATAATTATAAATGAATTTTATTTCGAAATAGTTATACGTGAGTTATTTAGAGCCCAACATCGTGAATGTTTGATCTGCCAATTAAAAAATTACTTTTTGAATGTTTGCATAAATAAAACACTTTTTTTTTTCTAATTAATTTGGTTTAAAAAAAAAAAAAATTTTTTTTTTTATCCTGCTCAACAACGCGAAACTTTCTGGATTCATTTTAAAACTTAAAAGCTTGACATTTGGAGGCACATTTATTGAAGTAATTTGTAATCGAACAGTTGCTTTCATTTTTCGATAAATGAATTTCAGCTTGAGTTATGAGATTTTTGTCTCAGAGCTGAAGTTATTTTCCTTTCCAGCACTTTCGCGTTCGAAAATTTGGTTCAAAACGTCGACTTGACAGCATTTGCTGAAAGATCTTCTGCCTTTATTAAAAAAAAAAAAAAAAAAAAAAAAAGGAGGTGATTGTTCAATTACATAGTTTCTGAATAAGAGAATCTGCTAATTTCATGAGTTTGAGAACAAAAATGAATTTAAAAATATATCAGGAAGTAAGGCAATTTCGATTTGAGAAAAGCCTAACGAATTTGAAGGTAAAAAAAGGAACTTAAAATAATTATGAATGGATTTTATATTGAAATAGTTATATTGAAGTTATGTATCGTAACAACATAAAAAGTTTGAACTGTCAATGAAATGATTACTTTTTGAAAGTTTATGTAAAAAAACATTTTTTTCTGATATTTAAAGATATTTAATACTGGCAAAGGATGTGAATTAATTTTCACATCCTTTGTCAGTATTATTAATTTACAGCGAAGTTTCAGTCCTGCTGAAACTTTAATTGAAAATTCAAAGATATTTTTTTTATTGTAAACTCTTTGCAGATTTTCACAATAAATAAATTATTGTTTTGAAAAACACACAGAGAAAGTGCCGTTTATAAGTTTCTCATCTGTGAGTTACTTTACTGTAATTCCGATTACTTTAATGAGAAAATATTTAGTTTATAAGTCGCATAATTTCGTTTATATGTCTTTTTTATTCAGCTGCAAAAATGTGAGAAAGATATAGTCTTGATATTTTTTTCTGATTTCAAATTTCAGTCGAACAATAACTTAACTTCAACTGTTTACTACTAAATGCCTAGATATGCGAAAGCTTTAGAGTAAAATGTCAAATAGGAAAATATTGCCAAGGTATCTAATATTTTAACTTCTTATCATCCTCTTGAAACTTATATTGAATAAATACTTGAAAATTAACGATTTTGTAATAAATTTAATATTTTTATAAAATAGTGTCTTAAATAGCCTTTACAAAATATGTTATTGTAAATTTCATCATTCTAGTTTGTTTCCAAATCGATTTTTTTTTTCACCTTTAGAAATTTAACATTATAATTAATTTTTAATAATTTATAATTAATTTTTAAACTTTCCACGTCATAGAATAATCATTCTTTATCTGTAAAATATCAGTAAAAACACTAATTTAGTCATACGTTTTTACCGCACATTATACAAGAAACATAAAAGTATAAAATTTATAAAAGGATGGAATTCTAAGTTACTAATTGCTTTTTACTTAGAATTTTGCAACACACAGCAATAAAATTACTGCAGGTCGAAAGAGTAAATCGGAATGATGTAAGATTAGATTGAAATTTTTTTTTCTCTAAAGTAATACAAATAAGGTGATTCTGCGGGTTCTTCGGTTGACTGTTTTAAAAGTATCTTCAAGTGATTATTCCAATTATTCAAATAATAGTACATTAGTATAGAATGACAATAATGTTGGTTTTCGAATATATTGATCGACAGTGTTTTCTGACAATCGAAATGTTTGAATGGTTAAATGTCTCTTTGTTACTAAACTTCAACTGCGAGTCAACATTTTGACAAGAATTTTGATTTTAATAATTATGATTTTCATTTCCAATATAGTTTAATAGTATTTATTACTTCAGTTCGTGCGTTCTAATTTTTATAAATATGCTTGGATTTTCAAGGAACTTAAATAAGAATTCCGATATATTATGGTCTGTGGGTAACTGCTTGGTGTAAGTTTTAATGTTATGATGTCATACTGTTATACTGTTATACTAGATATACTGTTCCAATTGAAACGAAAATAATAATGACATTAAGATTTACTAACAGCATAATCTCATTGCAAAATTAGGTGCGTACAATATATACTTTTTTTAAACAGACACACAAAATAATTTCAATTCAGTAAGCTTTGTGGGTGATAATAGTTTGAAGGGCGTTGAGCGGTTTAATTATGTTATATTGTTTTAAAAAATGAAATTAATATACATTATTGAAATTAACTAGAGCATGTTCAATGCTGTGTAATGTTATTGCAACTTATAAGGTCAATCAAAGTTTTTTCTCTTATTTCTTCAGTATCTGTTACATAGATTATAATTTGGGAAAATTTCTTTAAATAGAGCGAGAAAATATTTCTTAAACCTTATTCCATCCAACTGCCCTTTAAGAGGCTACTTCACTCACGCGAAAACACTCGCTTGCTTATATTAATCATATATAGGACAGTTCTTTTAAAATATTCCGCTGCAATTCAATATTTTTAAACGATTTTTTTTTTTCTTTTTGTATTGGATAGCTGAGGTTGATCTCTATGATCGCCACTTTTTACTTTTTCAATTTTGTTTGCGGTTTTTTTTTTCCGGAACTGGTTTCAACAGTCTATTTCAAACACTAAATGTTATATCAATGCCGCATCAGTTTAAAAGTTTTGTACAATCATTGTAAAACTACTGTATAATTCAATTGTTTTTTATTTATTTATTTATGGCTTACTTTTAATGTTTTTTTTCTTTATTTTTTACTATAGTAAATTTTATATAAAACGCAAACAACTTGGAAATTTAAATGTCAACATTTTTTTTTTTTTTTTTAATGAATGTTAGCAACGATTGAATGAATGTTAACGAATGAATTTAAGAAATGTCTGAATAATAATTTTTTTTTTTTTCAATATCATTTTTTCTTTTTTTTGCTTTTAAGCTCTAGTAACCAACTTTAACGCCTTAAAATACTTACTACATCTAGAATAATTATCACCATCAAAACATAATTCACTTAATTCTCATATTTACATTTATAATATTTCCTTAGACACGCACTATCAATTCCCCATTTTCAAAATAATTTCTTTTCAGACATTTTCAAAAGATAACAAAAGGCACTTTTTTAGTGAAAACTGACAAAATAATAATGTACAATATTTCATCAGTAACCTATGCTCCCACTCAAACTCTATTATCAGAATTATTCACAATTTAACAACCCAGACGATTACCACATTTAATATGTTTAAACCACCATATTTTTTTATTACATGCAAATAACACAACAAATGATACAAACATCATTTTTCTTACAATAAAGCATCCTTTTACACAATGATGGGTGAAATGTAGAACGATGTCCGAACGGTCAAAAGCGTGACCAACTGACTGGACCTGGCGAAAAAAAGTAAGATATCAAAAAATTCATCTGACAACGCCTTCTAGAAAGATGAAAAGCGACCGAAAGCATTTTTTGTATTGGAAATGATTGTTATCGAATCACTTTTTTTTTTCCAAATCTCTGAGAGAATAACTTTATCTAGTGAAGTGTTATGACATATTGGCCTAAAGATGATCCATCATAAAGTCGCATTATCTATTGAAAATCTTTTACGATTATAAGACATTGATACAGCGACAATTACAAAAAGGATTTAAAGTCGTTAGAAAACTAAGAAAAATAATAAAATAGGCTGCTTACAACAATCGATTACTTCCAGTTTTGAAAGTTGTTTTAACTAAGGGAAAAAAAAGCAACACTAGTGGCTGAATTAACTGAAAAAAGTGAGATATGAAAAATGTAAGCAAAACTATACTCTGAGACAAAAAGAAAAATAAACGCTTTGAATCATAGTTGTATTGGAACTGGTTGTTATTGAATATGCAGAATGATTCTGAATAACTGTTCAGGAATTTGCAGTCAGATCAGAAATACAAATCCAATCAATAATAACATAGAAACATGTGTGTCGCAATCCACTTATTTTGTCAAAAATGCAGGATGCTGCATTCTAATCAAAGTCAACAATTTTGAGAAAAGTGAAACTATTCTAATAAAAATGCTTTGTGCGAAATGTGATTACAGCAAAACATGTGCTGGAAATTTCCACTATCAGCGGTCAAACAATATGAACTGCCCGCTTCAGATATTAGAATTTTGTTACTAGTGCTTACGATTACAATATATAGTATATCTAATTGAAATATCTTTTTCGGCACTTTTTGAATGTTAACACAATCAAAACAATGCAACGTAATTTTCTTTAAACATTCATGACTAGAGCTCCTATTTTTCAACCACCTGTTATAATTTACCTTATACAAATCTATTTTTTTTTCTTTTTTAATAATGCAATTTCTTCTTTCCTGTTGCCACAAAAAGAAACTGATTATGGACAATATTTTTATAAGCTAATAAAAATTGAGCCCCACTCTCTATATTTTTGCATGCGAAATTGACATCATTCTGAGCAGATAATGCGCATATATAAATTTTATAACCTTTCCTATAAATGTGTTAAAATGACATAGTACCTTCATTTAAATGTATTTGGAATTAAAACATCAACTATATATATATACTCATTGTGTATGGTCAGTTGCTTCTGTTTCAATGGTTAATTTTTGAAATAAGTTTTTATATATTGAACTTCCATAATGACATGCTGCATTTGCGCAATCATTTGTAGATAGTTTTACTTTTTTACTTTTTTATTAATTTTTTAATTTTATATTCATAAGAATATTGTTCTCTTGCAGCCCAATTAGATATACATCTAATTACAGCCCAAATTTTGGCATAATTTATATTTTCATAATTATTAAATACATTATTTTATTGCTGTTTATGCGCAAAACTTGATGTATTTTTTGTATTTCAAAATAATTTTACGTTGCTGCATTAATAACTTTTTGTAATGTTGCTATTGAAATAACTTATTAATTTGGCCGTTTGCATTGTTTTTATTTATGTCCTACTAGTATGGTCATCTTGCATTTTGAATAATTTGTATAGTTTATTCTGTATGGGCTTATATAGTTAAATTTTTCAAAAAAGTATGAACTATGGTATTTTTATACCAGTTTTGGTGAGACTATCTTCTTCTATGTATATATTGTACATTAATTACAATTTATGTAATCAAGGTTTATTATTTATACTATTTTTATTATTATAATTTCATTTTTTATTTTTATAATTAAATTAGTGATTTTTGGTATAAATTAAACTAGAAATAAAAAAAAATAGTTTTAATTAATCTAGAATGCAAATGATAAAGTTGTTTTGATTATTGATACTTATTAACCTAGCAATCAAATGATAAATTTGTAGTATTAATTTTATATATTATATTATTTTATAAACATTGTCTTATTTTATTTATGATATACAATTCTCATTATGGTCAGTATTAAAAAAGATTTAGCGACTGGCAATTTAAGCTTTAATAATAATATTAGGTCTAATGCTCGGTACATGGAAATTGACAGGGATTTCTTTGGATCGTCAAACAGTTACCTGTCTTATTGTCCCACTGTGAATCTCAAATTCAAAAAATGTTCATCACCACGCTGCTTAACTTGCCCACATGCAAATCCACTACAAATTGTTAATAGTTCTAACTCGAAAATTAATGTATTCTACTGTAAAGCATACAATATTATTTATTCGATTAACTGCACTATATGTAAGATGTACTATATTGGTCAAACATGTAATCCACTGCACTACAGAATCAATCAACATAGACAGGATATTATAAAAAATAATTATATAAATGTTGAGCATATGCACTTTAGACAACATGACTTTAAATATATTACTATTAAAATCCTGAGTATGCACAAAAATTTCAGTAATAGACTACTTTATGAATCCATTTATATCAAATCTCGTAACTCTTTATATCCTTATGGTCTAAATTCTAAGTTATTTAATCGTACAAACCTTTGTATATACTAATACTTATAAACATGAACATTATACCAGCACTTATGCTAATTTAAATCATAAAGTAAATACAAAAACTACACGTACAAAAAGGGGTAAAAGTGGTACTAATGCACAGTATATTTCTAGTAATGATATTATACAGCAATTATCTAATATGGAAAATGAATTCACTAATTCTTAATTGGTTTGACATAAGGAAACATATTTTTTCGATCAAAAAAAAAAATCTTAATAAATATTATAAAGTTTTTTTATCATTAAATTTATCACCACATTTTAGTGATATATATTTTGATCTTCTATTATATAGAATTAATCATCTTAATGTAAAAATTTCAAAAAATACATATAAAAAAACTAAGAATACTCAACTTATAATCACTTTTTCCAATATAGTACTTAATAAAATTAATATACACAATGTAATTAATAACAATAACAAATTCCCCATAAAAAATTTTACAATACATAAATCATACAAATACAAATACAACGTTACACTAGGACGTAGGATTTTCAATTACAATAATTATGCAAAACTTCTTACATCAAATGATAAACCTCCATGCTTATGTAATAATCCTAGTTATAGTAATTATGTAGATAAGGTACATGGTCACATTATTACAGGGGATATTAATATTGTAGAGAATGATTTTTTGCGCAATTTTATGACTAATGGGACTAAATTTCGAATACCTTCATGTTATACAATTTTTTCTATATTAAAACAATTTAATCTGGATCTTGACCTTTTTATATATAAAATTTCAATAGATTATATAATAAACCCATTGAATTTTTTAATGAATGGAAATTAAATGTTTTAAGTGATTTAAATGTTAAACTTTTCAGAAATATGGAAAATTATAATTTTAATGTTAAACAACTAAATAGTGAAATAAAGAATTTACAAAACAAATTTATTATAACTTATGTTGACAAATCACCAAACAACTATGCTTTCATCTGCAAAAAATATTATTCGCAGCTAATATCTAATGCTATAAATACAAGTTTAAATTTTTAAAAATCTAATCTTAGTACAATTATTAATAATCGACATATATTTCAATATTATAAATTGCTAAAAATTAAAAATTACAACTTTAATTATCCATATATTGTTGTTATACCTAAATTTCATAAAACTCCTATTAAATTTAGAACTGTAACTATAGGTTGCAATACGTATAATAATAATGCAAGTAAAGTTCCATTAACTATTCTCACTAAATTGTTTGAACTTACAAAACAAAAAGATAATTTATGTAGCACAAAAAACAGTTTTCAACTTGTCAATAATATAAAAAATTTAAATAATATTAAATACATAAAAAGGTTGACTTTAATGACTTATTTAATAATATTGGTATAACAGATATGTTCAGGATTATCAATTTATTATTCAAAGAATACAGGGATTCTCTAAATTTAAAACATAATATTTCTTTAAACTCCTTTAAAACATTAACTAGATTTATTCTACATCATAATTATATTATTTTTAATGAGACTATATATATTCAAAGCTGTGGATTGCCTCAGGGTGGCATTGTTTCTTCAATTCTTGTAGAATTATATTTATACTAGGGCACCTACCCCCTGAGAGCTACGCTCGCCAACCCCCGCTCAGACTTCGAAGACATGTCATGACAGCGTGCTTTGTTTTAAAAATATTGGTAAATCTGTAATTGGGTTGCCATGCTTTTAACGTTTTAATGGGGCATTTTTGATTACCATGACCTCATACACAGCTGTTGCGACAACTGACGACTGTTTTCGGGATTGATAAGTAATATCAATTACACCTTGAAACCAGCTTGTATAAAATGGTTAGGTTTAAATTGTGGCTACCTCTCGGACTTTTATAACAACGATCTGTATTCTATTCTTCCTTTGTGTTTAAGGATGAGAAAAATTCCACCTGCTTGTGAATAACATTAAGAACTACGGTATTGAAAAGTACTGTTATAGACATTTTCAGTAACATGTTTTAATTTTCTCTCTATTTTAGTGCACCATCATGCATATTTTCATGTTATTTTAAATATGTAAATTATTTATTTTAATTAATATGTATATACAAATTTTCTAATAATTATTTATCATACAAAATTACCTAAATATTTTGTGCATGCATGCATGCATTTATTCGGCATCAATTGATGACATATTTAAACAAATTTGTTATCCGCGATAATTTTACACCTTGTTATGTCATTTGAATATTGTCCATAAGAAAATCGGGTACTTTTCCAGTATAGGATCCTTTGCTTGTAGGTTTGGCGTAATTCGAGCTTCCAAAAGGGATAGATTCGTTAATATACATAGATTTGTTGCCAAAAGTTATGAAAACAAACCCAATGAGCTTTTGGTGCTTTTCTATTATTTATTTACTTGACGCTTTTTTAAAAAGCTTGGCGCAATTCGGGCATCAGAAAGTGAGATTTGGTGCCAAATGACATAAACAGCCATGGAAACAAATTCGACGATTTTTTTTGTTTATATGCGTATTTTAATTATACGTATATTATTATTGTTTTTCTATACAAATTACTTCTGATTATATATAAAATATAGGATAAATGACATTTTACGCTAAACAAATTGTATAAATATTTTTTTGCTCCTTTCTTTTGCGTTTACATAAACGACGTCATTTGGACGAATTTATTCAAAATATTTTCAGTTTATAAATTAAATTAAATGCTGAGAGACAATTGAATCCTAACGATAGAAATGTGTTTTTTTTTTTTTAAATTCCTGAAAAACATAATTTAATCACAATCTTGTCTTCATTATCGATTGAAATAAAAGATAAATTCAATTTCAATTTGAAAATGACAAATAAAAAGAAATCAATAATCCCTATGGAGATCCTTTTCATTTTTTTCCTTTTTTGTCCCCAAAAAAAACAGTAATTAGTTGCCATCATTACAGAAATGTCATTAAAATTAGAAAAAAATTAATATCTCGAAAACTAAATCCAATTTCAAAATTCTATTACCAGTTTTGACATTCGCGGATTTTTATGGACAATTGGTATTAATTTCACCATCAAGCGTTTAATATTTTATTAAAAATAGCCCTGAAACATAATCAGTCGTTTAATCAGTCGTTTCATAAAATCGTTTCATAAAATCGTTTCATAAATTCGTTTCATAAAATCGTTTCACAAATTTGTTTCATTAGGATTTTATATATATAGGGTAGATTATTATGAGCGTAATGACAGAGGTCGCAACCGCCGAAGGCGGCCACGCATCACCGCCGATTCCAGGCTCGAACAGAACCCATACGAGTCACGACCAGGGAAGATCCGGTTTACCCGGGGACTTCCTAGGTGGTGCTCTTCGGCCGGGGGGAGAAGCGGGGGCATACGCCTACCTGCACTTCTACGACCCTTTCCCAAGTGAGTTTGATGACATATAGGTCGAAGCGACATTAGTGGAACCTTCCCTCTAAGGCCCACTAACTTTTCACTTGGGCGGATAGCGAGAGTGAACCCCAGCCTCGTTGCCGAAATCCCATAAGGGAAAACGGGTCCTCAGCCTAATGGTGAACACTCACACTTCCCATTAATTTACCGCCCCTTCCGAATATCAAATCCTAGGGAAGGAGGAAGCGACTAGTTCATTTGGGGCGGCTAGCAGGAGGTGCTTCTCGCCAACCCGGAACCTCGAAGAAACTCGGTCCCTAGCGCATAGACACGCCTGGCTGGGTTGTCACCGTCGAATGGCGAACCATTCAACGGGTCATGCACATATCATATCACTACAAAAGAGCGGGAGGTGCTTCTCGCCAACCCGAGACCTCGAAGAAAACTGGTCTCAACGCATAGACACGTCTGGCTGGGCTGTCCCTCACCAAGGAGCACCCGCGAGGCATCGAGATCCAAGCGACGTGGTACTCCTGGGAGATCACGCACATATAATGCACTAATAACGGAAGAATGGAAGGACCACTACCGGACTCTGAGGGACGCGGAAAATCCCCTCAAGTGCGCCAAAGAGACGGACCCGGTTGGAGGTTAGTAACGAGAAGGTATTGTTATGAGAGTTCTGCTAGTCCCAACCGTCAGGCACAGAAAGCTCTGACTACGCATAGACGCGCTGGACTGGTTTCGGCCCCAGGTTCGAAAGGAGGTTCAGTCGCCGTCATAAGACGAGCCACCGGCCCGGTTCCTCGCAGTCGAGCAGTTCCGAGAATGGTTCTGAATCCTCCCAGAGAAGGCGCTTGGGTCCTGTTGGGTCTCGGCACCTCGACGACCGCCCACGCTCTTGGTACGAACGGATTGAACGTTCTCTTTCCTGCTCAACCCTGAGGGCGGCACACAACTACTCCAGCTACAAGGGGAGACACAGTGGGTGTATGGGGTTCGAAGGGCCTACAGACTCGACATGCGAGTCTCTTCTAACCCGCCACCTACGTTCCGCCGCCTGCACGGAACCGAGGATTGCTGCATGCCACCTCGCGCTCCGACAAGCGTCACTACGAAACCACCTGCGTTCCCTTGTCATACAGAGTCCGACTTCCCCTCCATCTTGCCCTAGACAAAGGTGGTGACTGTCCTATCTCCGTTCGCTAGCCTTTGCTCTCACATCACCATCCAAGTCGGCAAGACACAGTCAACCAAGTAGGTGCGAGAATTCAGCCTATGTGGTGGTTTTTTACCGCCCGAAGGCCTCAATCCCCTGCAGCCGAGAACCGGCCCAAAGGGGGAACAACCCAGGTTCTGTGAGCCGCCAGTCGACTCACCACCCAGCGAAGTTGGCTACTCCGCCACCACGCTACCACCCGCTCACCAACGTTGAGGTGGAGATTCGTCGGTCACCGGCTCCCGTCGTGTCGACGCTACTGCGCGCAATGCCGAGCTCCGGGTCTTCTCCCCTACCAAAAGGGTCGATTCCAGAACACTCGGAGGAGCGAGCGGGTTATTATGAGCGTAATTCAAATATTGCTAATTGTAAAATGTACCGTTATATAGATGATATAATCGTCTTCTATTTTAATAATAATTCAAATTATTTACTACCAATAAAATATAAAAATTAAATTATAGTTTCAACGTTCTGATAAATAATGAAATTAATTTTCTTGATCTTAAGATAATTCTTAAAGATAATAAAATTTTATTTGACATTTATGACAAGCGAAATGATTTTACATTTAAAGTAAACTTATTTACTAATTATATGTCATGTATACATAAATCAGTATTTGTAAATATTTTACTAAATTTTGCACATCGAATTAACAATCTTTGTTCAAATAATTCTAAAACTCAAAATTTAAAACTTATCCTTCAACATGCAATAGAATATGGCTATCCTTTTTATTTAGTTAAGTCAATTTTACGAATATAAATTTTGCTTTCATTGGGGTTATATGTTTGTAAATTATTTCTGTTAAATCACTTACATTTTGATTGCTGATATATTTGGCTAAACATTGAATTCCTTTGTGTGCGAGCTGAATGGGAATATTTTGGTTAAATATCATTCATTAATTAAAAATTTAAATGAGTGCGAATTCTAAATTTTTAAATTTTCAAGGTAGAGAATTTTTAGCAAATTATAGTTCCAATAAGTGCGTTTGCCATATTGGAAAATCTTTGTTATTTTTAAGCTTGAAGAGTGTGAATTCTATATTTTATTTTTCAGGGTAGATAATTTTCAGCAAGATATTAGTTCCAATAAGTGCGTTTAGCCATATTGGAAAATCTTTTAAGCTTGCATATAATTCTATGTAAAATGAAAATTTAATTTGAATTCTACATTAATGTTTAAGATTTATGGGATTTTTAATTGTTTTGTTAAAATGATATTATACATTTCAAAATAATTATAAATTAAAGAAAATTATATAAATGTTGACATATGTAAAAAAAAAAAAGATCTTATACTGGAAACTCTTCTTCTTTATCTAAATAATTAATGTTTATATTAGATATTGTTTAATATCTTATACTAGATGGCAGCACCAAATAAATTATCTATATGATCTATAATATATTACTATATTTAAATTAGATATAGTTCAATATTTTTAAACTAGATGGGAGCACCAAATAAATTATCGAAATGACTAAACTTGGAATACAGGTGAAATTTTTAAATTTTCCAATAATATAATATATATATTAAGTTTATTTAAGTTAAAATTATAGTAAATGAATTAACAGATTTTATATTATTTATTTGCATTTTTTAAATTTTAACTTAGAAATAGTTGAAATCTCTGTGGTTAAATTAATAACTGCAACTGTTACTAACAATTTCTGATATGGAGGATGCTGCTTAACTGTATATTTCACCTGCTCTATTGAATTCACTTTTACCATGTGCTTTTCAAATGGTGCGACGGAATATGGATAAATACTTGATGTAGTAATGTATGGATTTTCTTTATATTCCTTTTTATTTATTTGTTTATACATTTATTTATTTTCTCCCCTCTTTATCAATTTGTTGGTTTGATTTGTAGTGTTCCATTTTCAATGTTATCCTTGTTTCTCAATATTTTTCCAATGATTGTTTGGGCAAGGATTTGACACAATTTTTGGCATTAAGCTGGTGTCAATTACAGAAAACAATCATTCTTTGCTTATAATGTGGTTTCCCTGCCCTTGAAAAAGTGAATTATATCATAAGCCTCTATTTGTGTTTATACTCTTGCTTCATTTTTTGAATAAATAATACTTCATATATTAGGACTATGTTTTATAATTTGTAATTTGACAATGCTATATGGTATAGAAATCTCATTGTGTATGGTCAGTTGCTTCTTCTGTTTCAATGGTTAATTTTTGCAATAAGTTTATATATATATATATATATATATATATATATATATATATATATATATATATAGAGAGAGAGAGAGAGAGAGAGAGAGAGAGAGAGAGAAATTTAAATTTTGATCAGTTTTTCTTTTACTAAATATGACGCCATTTTCGATCAGATGCTTTCGGTGTGACGTCAAACTGGCTCTAAATAAACAGTTGCTACGTTTTATTTCCTATTTCGTTCGTACACTACGCCTATATCTTATAGTTATACCTTATAGATAAGTATTTTAATAGTTTAGATACAGTGGTAACATTTTCTACTATTTATATTAAATAGGAAATGAAACATTGCAATCTTTTTTTAGTGTTTCAAACAAAAGTTCATGACAGACATCACTACTAAAAGTGACATAGAAAATTACACAATTTTCATTTAATCATTGTAAATTTAATTTTGATCAATGAAAATGTAATAGTCAGGGAGGTAGCATCACATTTTTGCAACCAATTTTAGCGTCGGTGAATTATATATGTATGATAGATTAGATGTGCAGACAAGGAAACAGCCAGTCAGCTGGCTCACCATGGGAGAGCTTTGCCGCAGCAACATCGCACAGCATCTGCAGCGTGGAAATGAATGGTAACCCGATAACTGATGTTGCTGTAACTCGGAAAAATAATCAGTGATTGGGCTGTCATTAATTTCACATTGCAGTGGATTGCGCGATATTGTTATGGCAACCACCTCCCGCTTATGTGACAGCTAACCTGACAGTTTCGTTATCTGTGCACCATCTAATCTATCATACATACAAAAATCATCGATGCTAAAATAGTTTGAAAAAAAAACTGACACTACCTTCTTATAAGTTTCCATTTAAAAATAGAGCGATACGAAATAGAATTCCACTAAATGCTACGCCATTTGGTTGAATTTTTTTCAATTTTTGTTTTCGTATTTTCAGGTAAACCGTGTTTTTTTTTTTGTTTTGTTTTTTTTGTTTTTTTACACTCACCAAAGAAAACCTACATTCTCATTTATATAGCTGAGGGATTTTACTATAGTTCCGTTAAAGTAACGTCCTTATTTTTCATTGTCGTTTTAACGATTTATGGACACTAATGCACAGAACTCCATTATTGTGATCGCCGTATTATTGCATTTTTAGTTATTTTACCAAGAAAGCTTCCATGGTTAAAATGGACAAAGCTCACTGCTTCTGTTAGTAAATATTAATGAGACGCGCGTCGTTTGGAGAAATTTTAATCTTTCTTCACCGGTTTTTAAATAGAAATTTTTATCTAATTTCATCGCAAAAATACGTTAATTATGTATAGTAAAATCTTCAAATAAAATTTACTGGTAGGCACAATCAAGGTTTCTGAGCATACTTTATGCATTACGTATACGCTCGTCGCGAAGAGGTTAAAGGCGCATGCAATTTAAATTTCTGCGTGCATTTTGTAAATAAAATCAGTGTCTGCAAACTTGTAGCACTTCTCTGTGCTGTTCATACATAGTGAAACTCTTAGATTTAAAGCAGGATTTCTTAAAATATAACTTAAAGTTCTACAACATTTTGGAGGCTTATGATCCAATTGACAGATTGTTTATATATTTATTATGGTATTAAAGGATTATGCCTTAGGGAGGGTCGACCGCCAGTCTAAGCTCTCGGAGCCCTTATGTGCACGCGCCAGGTGGGCTTAGTTGACCCAGACAGGTACGTACTACTGGCCACGGAAAATCATCGTTCAATGCGTCATTTTCCTTACACCAAACGTTCTTGTAGGTCCGGTCACTTCGATTTAATATTCCTATAGCCCAATCCATGAACTAAAATATTCTACTGCATAGTTTGGTAATCCCACTTCCGGGACCCCCAGGTACCTCCGGGTGAACAGGACACTCACAGGAGCGCCGGGCGCGAAGCTTTAATCGCGTGTTTCCGAAATGCGCTGCTCTATCAACGCATCTGGACTCGAAAATCTATAAAGAGAGTCACAAGTCCTTCAACTATTAGATCATGTTTATTATGGTATATAATAAACATATAAATACATATCTGTAATAACCATTAAAATACAATACATATAAGCAGGAGAACTTTAAAAAAATGATTGTGAGACAAGTAGATGCAAAAGTAAAACATTTTCTACCGAATGCAGTATATCTAATGAAAGCTAACATGTGAACGTCAGAATTAGTGTCTTTGAGCGTTCTATACATTTATCTACTTGTACAATTAAAAGGGAAAAAGTTACTCTAAACAGTCAAACATTAACTCTTTCAGTCATAAAAGGAAAATAAAATTTAACTTGGCAGAGGATAATTGTACAGTTAGTACAGTTATAAAGTCAGAAGCCAAAAGTGAAAATTTAAATACACTTCCGAGCAATTTAACTTAACTTGACATTAATTTTATGTTCAATATAAAATCTGTCTTTTCTTGATGGCAGATTATAGCTTAGAGCCAATGTATGGTTAATCTGCTTTTTTTTTTTTACTTTGCTCAGAGCAATCAATTGTCAATTGTAGTAATCTACCACTAGTTATTTTACATTGTTGTAACAAACAAATGTTCCTTGTTGTGATAGATTTAAAAAAAAAAAAAAAAAAAAAAAAAAAAAAAAAAAAAAAAGATTCATGTTGGAAAATCATTTAAAAATCATAAAAAGTCATTAAATTTAGCTACAGTTTTAAAGAAAATTTCATTCGAAAGTACCTTTTTTTCCCTATTCCATGATGTAAAAATTTAAATTATGCGATATTTAGAGGTGATGTGTTGAGCAATAAAATTAGCAATCGTTTTTTTTTTCTTTGACAGGCGTCCAAAAGTAACTTTACGCATACTTCTGACGACGAGAAAAATGACCGTAGTGAAAGAGACAAGGTTAGTCGTTAAAAAACCCATGTGTTTTCGTCGGACAAGCGAACTCATAATTTGCTGAAAGTCTGGCTTTAAGAAATACAAATCACCTTCAACATTTCTTTCAAATTAAAAGTCTCTGTCTAACTTCATTATCATAACCTTAATGTCATATTCTTTTATGTTCTTGGTAATGTCTACGAGTCAGCTGCGAAGAGAACTACGTTAACTATTTATGAATGAGAGACTCTCTTTGTCCCACCCATCTAGATACTTAAAGCGCATGCAATTTAAATTTCTGAAAGTCGTTTTCCATTTGTAGCCTGGCAAATTATATGGCCAAATAATAAAGAGATGAGACAGGAGAAACGCAAGTTCGCCTGATTTCAGGTGATTACTTATTTTTGTTACACTACGGGATACCCTTAATCTCATTATTGTCAAAGAATGACTGGGCGGGATTTCCAAGGCCATTTGAAAACAAAATGACACTCTCGGAGACAATGAAGTGTCGCAAATAACCAACCATTGCCTGCTTTTTTGAGACTTCGAAAATCTCCTCGTTAACGCAAAGGCAAAAACAGAAAATTGTCCTTTGTCACACATTGAAATGCTTATTACTATCACGAAACTTCATATTTTAAAGAATGCATTTGTGAACGCAGAAGCCAAGCCCGATTAAGGCTGTTCTCAAATCCAAACTTCCGACACTTTTTTTAATTCATTGTTTCTCAAACACATGGAACTAGCAGGTTCTCTTATTTCACTGCAAACTGAAATGTCTGAAAATCAGGCGTATCAGTGTCTGAAACGGATGGTTAAAAAAAAGAGACACTTTAAAGAGACTTAATTTTTAAGGCACTTGAAACGTCTTAAATACCGCCATTTGTTTTGCAAAGTGAAGTTCTGCCAGCTATAAAATCATCTTAATTTTCGATTACGGAGGATAATCTAAGATTTCCTTTCTTCCCTCGCCGGCTTCGAACTGGGTCCCTAATGGTTACAAGTCCAAAGCCTTACCGATTAAGCCATCCAGACATGTGAGTCAGAACGTTTAATGCAAGTAATGGAATGAGTCGGTTCTGTGTTAATATTTTTATAAATATGATGGTAATTTATTGGTGCTTTCATAGTACTTACTATTTTTACTTAATGAGGTTAATTTATTAATAGAGTTTTTCTATGGTTAATATATATTTAGAATGTAATTTGATTAATATAATTTATTAGAGAAATTTTCTTTGATTAACAAATGGATAGAACTTGGTGTGATTCATTTGTTGCTGAGAAAATTGGAAATTTTTAAGAATATTTTGGGGGGTTTTGGTCAGTTTGCGATGGTGGTTAAGATTGTAAAACTTTATTATTTATGTACAGGGAGGATATATGAATTATACACATGTTTTTAATGTGTATGTATTAAAAATTTATCACAAACGAGCGGTTCAAGGCAGTTTTGAATTCAGGCGGCGGATGCCCGGTGGAAACAACTGCTCCTCCCCCCTCGCAACTTGGTTTTGAAATTTAAACATGATTGTTAAAAAGATAAAATTTAATCTTCCAAGTGACTGCAGAATGATTACACGGTAACTACGCATTTTTTGTCAGTGGTTCATCCCTGAACCCCTCTTAAAAGACAATTTTAATTTATATTTTCTTTTTAAAGTTCTGTGTTTTTATTTTAGCTTAAATGGGGGAATCTGGATTACAGAGCCTCCTGAAAGAAAAAAAAGGTGGTCCTGTTGCTTGGCCTCCACGCTCGCCGGGCCTTAACCCTTTGGATTTCTTCTTCTGGGGACAGATGAAATCCCTCATTTATGAGACACCAGTAGAAACGCCAGAAGGAGTAGTAGCGCGTATTGTGAGCGCTGCAGGAGAAATTCAGGCTTTGAATTGGGGCTAATTTACAGCTTGTCTTTCCTCCTTCTATTTTAAGGATACATAAATATAGACAGAAGTAGAAGCAAGTTCCCTCTGTCATACAATTTTTGATTATAAAATTTTAAAATTCTTAAATTTAATAAATGATGTTATTCGTATTGAAAGAATATGAAGTCTAGAGGGGGCTCAAGAAGTTGCTAGGAGGGGTTCAGCCTACACTGCCCCCGTCTAGTTACGGCGCTGTAATAAAATTTAGACACTTAAGTGTCTGAATTTCTAATAGTCTTAATTTCAGACATCTTATTATTAGTCAGACATTTTTCACAGTTCTTTTATACCCTGATCATAGTAAGACACTTATGTGTCTTAAATTTTGCATTCACTTAAGTGTCTGAATTTCTTTTTCAGACATATATGAGTCCGAATTTAAGACGCCTTTATTTGCAGTATAGAAACTATGTAATGAAATATTTTTCCCTTTTTTTGGTAGCAGAAAATCTTTAAGAAAATTCTGCCAAATATGACGTTTTGAAACGAATTTTCAAACGCGACATCGTTGTAAAGTTAAAAAAAAACTACCGTGCTGAGATAATAATCGCTTATAACTCAAGTGGTAATCCATTTATCGAATGATGAAAAAATCTGTTCGATTGCAAATCACTTCAATAACCATGCATGCAAGTGGCATGCTTTTACATTTAATACTAAGTAGGAACTAGTCAGAAAATTTTGCGTTGTTGAGCGATGAAAAATATTTTTTTGAAAACCCCAGTGAAATCTTCTATATTTGAGCAGATTCGGAGTCGTTAAGTAGCTTGTGAATACCAAACACAGATTAAATTTTAGTAACTAATTATTTATTGCCGTATAAATATAACAATAACAGTTAAATTAATTACTCAGTTGGAATTGTAGTAGTCAGTCTTTTGGCAGCAGTGAATCTGGCGTCGTGGTAAGCAACTAGTTGACGTAGTCTCCGTTAGACGGTTTCACGCTGTCTCAAGAATCACTTAAAATAAAGTATGTTTGATTCTCGGTGCTAATACTACGTTCAGATCGGATAGTTAAGCTATCTTAGACCTCCGAACTCACTGAGGGAGTTCCAGAAACTCACTTAGTGAGTTCGAACTTTCTATTGTTAGATACAGCCAGTACCACTCACTCTGATTGGCTCTGGAGGCCGATTGGCTGTTGAGGTTGCCTTTAACATATGCGCATGCGCACATTCTATGTTTGTTCAGATCTCGGATACGGTGAGTTATCTTAGATGAGTTTTGCAGTGTGGACAGGTATTCAGTTCCGGGAGGGTACCACCTCAAAAATGGCGGTCTAAGATATCTTAAATGTCTGATGTGAACAGGGTATAACCGCCTTATGGCACTTCAAGGACCTAAGCTAGAGGTCTACACGGGCCCGGACCTGGCCCTCAGGTTCGTCACCATCGCAGCCTGCAAGTATCATGCTCTTCCGTTTAAAAATGAGTCAGAAAATATGTCAGAAAGTTTCGTGATTTTGAGCAGGGAAAATATTTTTTGAAGCATTCTCAAAGGGAATTACATTCAAGTAACGAATCGAACATCATTTCTAAGTTTCCTGATTATTATTTTTAAATTAGTGGAATTACACAATGGTGTAAAAAAGTACCAAGATATAAGTGCGAACTCTCCCACAAAATATCTTGGTAAAATTTTATATTTTCTTGTATAGATTATACAGGACAAGGAAGACTCATACTTGAGTTTGAAGTAATGTTTACCTTGCTCAACTGCCTAAAACATTTCGGTAAACCTTACTCTAATTTATCCCAAGACACTTGCTCTATCTGTTACTTTATCTGTATCTCTGTCTTTATTAATTCTGTATTTTTCAATATTATCAATTTGTAAACATCATATTGGATGTTCCAAAAAAACTGAAAAGTGCTGTTAAACTTTACGAGGCAATGTAAATTTTAAAAGTCAGGTAGGAACTAAGATTATGTGATTATTTTAATGAAATAGACCTGCCCCTATTTTTCAACAAAGTTAAACTTTTAAACTTTTTATACATCCCTCTATATAAAATTGGTCAATTATTTGTTTTTCTGTTTGCTGTAAAAGTCCATTACAAAAACTGTATATGATGTATCTTTTAAATTGAATGAGTTATGCTTAACTAAAAATTGACCATTATTAGTGATAACCATACATCAAATTAGATATGTAAACCTGTAAAATACTGCAAGGAAAATAAAACACATGCGATAATACATATGCAGTTGACTTTAAAGAAAAGGCAATCGATGCCTGTAACAATATTAATGTACGCCCACCTCCCCTCAATCGCTGCATATTTCCAATCATAAAAAAAATGTTTCAAGAAAATCATTAATTTTTATCATTAGATATTTCTTTCTGTGATATATTATTATCCAAATATTTGTTAACAAAATTTGGCACGTGAATTTTTGCTTAGACTGGGTAAATCTCTTGCATAACAAGACACTTACACAAATGAGTTTTTCATTATCATTTTGTAGTAATTTTATGAGAATATCTAAACAAATAATTTTATTAGAAATGTTTTTAAAATAGTTTTCGTTATCATGTCTTATAGATACAGAAAAATGTAAATTTTTAGATTAAACTCTTAGATTTCTTACTCCAATGTATGGGGACTTTAGCTTCTACCTATGTGCCTAGGCCATAACCAGGCCTTGTATAGAGGAATGTGTGAAAATCATAGTGCCTTTCAGAAACTGCAGAGAGAAATCATTGGTCCTGGATGAATTTTTTTTTTTTGCACTTCGGCAAAAATTTTATTAAAACTTTGAAACTCTGAACTTTTGAAATTCCTTTCTATCCCAAGCAACCTCCCTAAGTCTAAAGCCTAGGACCCCAGTGACGAACTAGAACCAGTGACCCCTCTCTCTATTGAGTCTGGCGTGATTTCATTTCTTTCTGGAGACGTATATGTACGTTAACCAAAAATAAATTTCGGTAAAAAAAAAAAAAAAAAAAAAAAATATAACATGAAAATTTAAAATTAATGTTCACAGGTACCAAAAAATACGAATTTTGAATACTGCTATTTTCAAACAGGAATTTTGGAATTATTAAATACAGAAATTTTGTGATTAGATAGGGCGAAGATAACTATTCGAAAAACATGGAATATCAAAATCCGTAGCCTTGGCACCTATGTGTTTCAAGCTGTTCTCAGCTTTTTAATATACTGCTCCTTGCTGCTTTTTAATATTGTCCAACATAGTTGTAAGAACTTACGATTTTAGATGGTTGGCTTCCCTGCGCTCCAACTTTTGCAAACATGCATAGATTGCCACAAAATTTAAATTTGCTATTGAAGTCCACTATAAATGCGTTCTGATTATATGAGTAATCCAAAATTATTTTACAGAGACACACAGAAGGATTCAATTAAACTATCGTAATTGCTGTAAGTGTTTTTACAAATTGTATTATGCAATTTTCAACCGAATTCAACTATAGTATAAAGTATGTGAGGGTGAAATCAATAGTTCTTAAGCAGGCACGCACAAAACAATCCAAATAGATTATTGCCAATTTTTATCTTGAAATGCGTTGTCAAAGATATCATGCATTTTAAATCAGAACTAAATTTTTGCATTTTCTATTGCGTTGAGTATATTATTTAGAGTTCCAAATCAGAGTCACACCAAATGATGTACATTAGCATCTATGGGACATTTATATCACGTAACTTCCGAATTTTCACCCTGCAGACTTTGAAAGTGAATGATTTAAAGACAAGTAAAAAATAAAGCTAACAGTTGTTTTTCGCTACTGGATGAAACTGAAACAAGAACTGCTCAGATACTATCAAAGTACTCTAAAGGTATACGGTAAAGATTAAAAAAAAAAAAAAAAAAAAAACTTATCCAGTAAATAAGTTAGTTTGGGAAAACCTGAGCTTTGAAAGGAACCAGAAAGGTTTCTCACTCTAGCACTGTAGAGATTAATTCAAACAGATATATTTTTCTTTGATGTATTCTATACAATCATTAAAAAACGTAATAATTGTATGCACTTTTATGCAATACATTAAACATTTTCAGAATCTTTTATTCAGACTTTATTTTTTATTTCTGTCATTTCGGACGATTTTGTATGTTAAGTTAGGTAAAAGGAAAATTAAAATATCACCAATGAGAGAAATTGCCTCTTCATTACATACGATATTAAAGGTTAAGAAAAACAACTGAAAGAAATATACAGTGTTCTTAATATCTAATTTTACCGTATCATCTCAGAAAACCTTCATTAGAGTGAAATTACTAAAGTATCGTTTTTAGAATGAATAGGTAAATCTATAATTAAAAAATATATCAGCCACCATCATTTTTATACATTCCTTTACAAAACCATTTATTTTCCATTAATAGATACCGAAGCCGACTGTTTTTCACAGAGCCGCTATTTCATTATTTTGATTGACTTTTTCACTTCATTAGGGTGAAATGACTAAAGTATGACTTCTAGAGTGATTATAGGTAAATCTCATTTTTCAAAATGTGAAAAGCAACATCGTTTTTATGTATTTATTACCAAATACATATATTTCCATTAATAAGTTTCGGTGCCGTCTGTATTTAGTAGAGCCACTGTCTCTTTATCTTAATTGACTCTCTATTATTTTTATACTGTCTCCCCTGCATTGAATGGGCCAGTTAGTGATTACAGACGAATATAGCTGCCGGGCATAATTGGCACTTATTTCTATAAATGCCGTTTAAATACGGCGTCGGTCATCTTAAGAAGAGATGATTGTAGAGTTGTGATTGCTTATAGGGATTTGAATTCATTTTCGTACCTTCATTCATCTTTTGTGAAATGCATTTCTCTGATCGATGTAATGAGCCTCATTATAAGACGATAACTCATCAGTTATACGACACGTAGGGGGGAATTTAATTGATTCAGAAAGTGAATCATATCTATTCTTGATAGCATCTTCAAAGGATTACACTTTATTTCGAGTTATTTGATTTCGACATGTCATATTTATAGTAATGCTACGATGCAAGATTTCAAATCTCTACACGACCCCCCTCCCCCCCCACACACACACACTTCCTATCCCGAAAAATGCTGTACCCTAATATCACAGCCAGTCATATTTGGTCACAAGTGTCACAGTCACAAATGTGACTAAAAGCAGACGTCTTTAATTCGTCATACAATGACTCGTAAACGACAGTCATTTGGTGGCTCCAACGTCAAGGCAACATTACTAATATTTTAGTCATTTACAATTCGTAACAAAAGGGGACATACTGACGTCACGATGACTTGAATATAACTAATTTCCTACGTTACGTGACGAAAAGTGGTCATAATTTGGTCCCAATGCTATTGGGGTAAAACTTTGTGGGTTAAAAAATTATCTGCCCCCTTTTTGTTGAATTATGACAAAAAACTCGAAACAAAATCTATCTAAATATCTAAGTATCTAAATCTAAGTATCTTTTAATCTCAGTATCCCTGCGTATAACGCGCAAAAATTTCAGATTTTTTTTTCTTCTATTTTCAGATATATTCGCCGTATAACGCGCACATTCTTCTTTGCACTAAAAAGCTTTATGAAATATGTAGAAAAAAATAAAACAAAGAACATCGAAAAGGATAATAACAAAAATATTTTTCATGTAAACTGATAGCGATTTAAAAAATAAATAAATAGCATGTTTATTAATACAAAAATAATTATGTTTATAGCCATCTTCTTTTTTTTATTATTATTTTAGTTTTATAACCGACATATAACGCGCACCTGTAAATTCCCATCATTTTTTCTGTATTACAGTGCGTTTTATACGGCGAAATATACGGTACTTAAAAAAAAAATGCAGTTTTATTTATTTATTATATATATAGCAGAGAGTTTTACTAAAATTTAATATAACTTCGTAGTTAGTCAAGATTTTGGAAAATTTTTCTCTTATATTTAGGATCAATCAAAAACCTCAAAAAGTTATTGATTTCTGTGGCTTCTGGCTATAGTTCTTCAAATAACTTCTAAAGATAAGGCAAAAAATGCTTCCGGAAACTCTGCAAGATTACACTGAATTTTCGAAACATGTCTTCTGTATCAGAAAACCTTTGAGCATTCTTTTTTCTTTTGACTATACCAATTTATACAAAAATCTAAAACGACTCTTAGAGGAAAAAAATTGCGTATTGCGAGCTAATTATATTGTATTTTTCTGCCTCATTCATATGATGATGCATTAAATAAGAAAACTCATTAGTAAAAATTTATGAAGAAAAATGACTGAAAAGGAAAATAATGTTGTTCAATATTCATAATTATGTCATCTTTTACAAATTATTTATTCGTGCCAAATAGCGAATCAACTTGTAATCATACATTTGTCTAAGTGCATAAAAGGTTCATTCAGAATGAGCATATGCAATGCATGGGGATAATAGAGAAGAAGCATAAAATACTGTAACGTAAAACATGCGTTGATACTGATCGCAATGAGAAACTTTCATACTGGGCAGAATGCAATATAATTCATATTAACTTCCGTATATAAATAATTTAGTAAAATATTTTATAGTCTACAAAATTTAAGTATGTGATTTACTGCTACCAGCATGTTTCCTATAGAAAATGGTGTACATGCCATTCACAGCGTTGAAAACCCATTTTCAGTAATAACCGTCCAGTCGGAAAGGCACTCAAATGCTTTTGTGCAACCCTGTAGAAAATCAAGAGTATGTATATATTGTATGTATACTGCATAATTCAGTTCAGTTAAAAAACGCATAACACTATTGAAAAGTCACCTCCAGCAATTTCTGCCAATAGACGGAAATGTAGGCGAATATTTTTGTACAAGACCTGTATTTTATCTAGATTTTTATATCTACCAAATTTTAAGCTAAAGTTTTAATCCGGTAAAAAACTCATAACACAACTAAAAGCATACTTCCAGAAATTATAACCCATAGACGACAATGTATGCAGTACTTTGTGTAGCCCTCAGAAATATAACACTCAATTTTGACGATTCGGCAATACTTAAGCTGTATTTCGTTATTTTTGACAATCATTTTGTTACAGAATCACGTTGTTTTTGACGAAACGCGAAACCTCAAATATCTGACGAAACTGTTTCCTCACTGTCAAAAATAAAACTCTCACTTTTGACGATTCAGCAATTCTTGAGCTATATTTCATCATTTTTGACAGTCAATTCGCCTCAAAATTAAGTGATTTTTAATGAAATGGAAAATCTCAAATATTTGACGAAACTGTTTCCCCATTCACGCGGCCAGATTATTTTTGTTGTTACAAAATCGTTCAAAATAAATAAATAAATAAATAAAAATAAACTCAAAATTTGAGGAGCTTTTTTTATTTAAGAAATATATTCATATAACAATCAAATTTAAAAAATATATAACTGATCCCTTTCTCCTCTATAAACAGTAGCGTGTTAAAATCTTAACCCCCATCATCTTTATAATTTCTGACCAACAAATTAACTAGACCATATTCTAACCATTCATTGAACAAAGGAAATTTCTCTAATAAATTTTATTAATCAAGCCATATTATAATTATTTATTAACCAAAAAAAAACATAATAATAATCTAGCCTTATTAATTAAAACATGCAGAAATTATAACAGCACCGATAAAAATACAATCTACTTTCTAAAAATACAAACACACATCAACATCCTCTAGATACATTTAAAATCAAATTCCCACAAGGTCCCGCTGGCGAAGGAGGCAGCACAGTAGTCTCCCACACCGAAGATCGCGCGTTCGAATCCCATTGAAGACTTGAGCAATGTGTCCTTATTTTTCCCTGTGTCAATTTCAGATGCGTCTAAAATTGTCACTAGATGGCGCCAGCTGCCTTTTTTTACATTTTCGAACAAGCAATTTGACGAAATTAATTTTCTTACTTTTTTGAGGATACAAATTTACTCGATTTAACGAAATATTCGCTAAGAGCATTTCCCAGGAAACAGTTCGTCAGAAACGAAGAAAATTTCGTGAAATTTGAGTATCCATTTCTGACAGTGAATATATTTATAATCTACAAATATCTACATTCACCTATAATCTCTCTCTAAATATAATTCAGCTCGATAGTAATTCACGACCATACTCTCTTAAAAAAATCCAGCGATTTTAACTCAGACAGAGTAATTTTTCACTCCTTTCCAGTATTAAAAATGCACTTATCCTATAGGAGTGAATTTCATCCTTTTTGCGGAGTGGTTATTTCCACTCCTTTTTGATAAGTCATTTTCACTCTTTTTTCGACTAAATTAATAGGCAAAATGTGTGATTTCACTCTTATTTTGAGAAATTACTGTTTTTTTTTTAACATTATTTAATACAAAAGGAATGATTTTTTTTTTTAACTAACTTTGTTGTAAGGTACTTTTTTTTTTTTTTTTTTTTTTTTTTTGGTCTTAGCTTTGCATTTTAATATGCATAAATGACATAATTGAAGATAAATTTTAGAAGAGATTTCATAAAATTTTTAACATTAAGGATTTAAAAAAAAAAAAAACTGATTATACATATATTGACAAGATTTTTTTCCTAAAACAATATTATAAGATTCGTTGTTTTTACTTTATCTTTCTTATAATAAAATTATTTCTTGTACTTTTACATTGTATATATAATTTTAGCATTACTTAACGTTATTCTTTTAACTATAAAAATATGAATTTCTTTAATTATTTCTTATATTATTATATATTAGTATATTTTACTCATGGCATAGAAAAATATTTGTAGAACACAGAATCCATAATAATAAAAACATGTTTTTATGCGTTTTAAATTTAGGATATACGTTCTATGTTTGTTAAAATATTTAATCAATACAAGTATCTATTATGTTCAAGTATTTATTATGTATACAAAGGTGCACATCTATACTTTATGTGTTTTGGAATTTACATAATATTATGCAATGTAGTATGAAATACTGAAGCGAGTAGAAATAGCAATCTGAGATAAACGTTGTTAGTGCAGTTAGACTTTTGAATATGCATAACTTATACCACAAAAAATAACAAAAAAGCATTTATATACATATTTAAGTTAAAGTTAGTTATGCCAAAAATTAAATTAACAACATTTTTTATTAATATTTTCTGTCAATTTTTAAAATTATCTTTCACATTTCGTACTATTTACATAATAGTATGTAAATTCGAAAACAAATAAATAAAATATAGATGTGCACAATTCACAATATAAAGTTTACTATTATCAGGGGAATACGATTATTTTCTAGTTCTTATATAAATGTATATTTACAAATGCTTAAGCGTAAAAGTAATCTTTTAGAGTATATTGGATAAATTAACGGATTCTAATAAAAACTTGTACGTACTGGGAATATTTTAAGAAAAATAGCACATATATCTTAGTTAAAAAAAATAATGTTTTTAATATCACGAGTCCTGTGTTCCACTAATATTTATCCGTGTCATGAGCAATATATATTAATAAATAGTAATATAAACAGCAAATAATATTTGTTTACATAAAGTAAATCTGAATTAAAGTAATTAGTATACAGTTTGAATACGATAAAACTATATTTTCAAGAGTATTTTATTAATTATAATAAATCACTTTAATTTTTTCAAAATTAATTGTACGAAATCATAATATGACACCCAGAAAACATTTTTGAGTGCATTTTATTTATATTAATAAAACAAAAAACGACAATTAAAGAAACTAATGTTTCATGTTTAATAGTAACAACGTAAAATAATGCCAAAATTTTATATACGATGTAAAAATAGAACAAGAAATATCATTATACGAACGATAAAATAAAAATGTACCTTAGGAGAAAAAACTTTTTCTGGTATGGCTAGTGGCCATCTTGCTTTTTTTTTCTGGGGGAAATGAAATGTAAATTTCTTCTATTCTTTATTATAATTATTCTTGCTTCTGCGGATACGACATGTCTACCCCATTTTTAAATCCATGAAATAAAAATACTAATGAACTTATATGTTTCAGAGTAGCACTAATTTAACAAAAAGTAATTTTAACGATGAGCAGTGACAAGGCAATCATGCTTATTTATGCCTGACAAGACGCCGAATCCCGAAGCCATTCTCTTTTCAAACTGGATCCCCCGCCAAACCAAATATCACATGACAGAATTACAACCAATAGGAAAGTTCTCTAATCACTCCTTTTAGAGTATTTCCCTACTTCGATTCAAAACCGGAGTATTTTTGCATATAGCTCCAATGCAGATGATTTATCAAACCAGTTATTTTCGGAAAGCGTTCCTTTTTGAGAAAGTCGGTACTCAGAAGGAATGAATATCCTCCCTAAATATTACGTTCTTTTATTGAGTGAATAATTCATTCTTTTGAATTAAGAGTGTAGACAGCAATGCTTTCAAATTTTTTTTTGCAGCCCTGTATATGATCTATAGAATATATACACACCAAGCAGCATGCAAAAATCTTGTTAAATTAAAAAACACAAATCAAAGTTGAAACGGACTTCGAGCAATTATCGCTAGAAAATACTGTAACCTAATTATTTTATTTGCCTCTCTAAATCAACGATAAATGCTATTCACTCAATATTCTACTCAACTCAATATTCTATCGTAATGAACCTCAGTAATTTATATAAATTCCATTTTGTTTGAAATAGTATAACATCATCACAATACGCTGCAAATTATTTCCCCCCGCAGATCAATATGTAATTGAATTATTTTGGGTGACCCTGTAGACAAATGATAAATGCCTGTTTACCATTAATAATTGTACAGAAAACATTTTTCACCGCACTTAATAAATGCATATAAATTTCTTTATGTTTAGAATAGTGTAACATCATTAAAATACGCTGCAAACGATTTTCCCCATATATCATAATGAAATTGAATTCTTTTGAGTTTCTCTGTAACAGAACTATAAAAGCTACATTACTTCGTTTTCAATAAGACAATGCCTCAATAATATATGTCAATAACATAGAAATCGAAGCATAATTTACGAGAGTTAGAGCGCGGATATACAGGCAGACGAACCGAATTCATCAACACTTTTCAACTTTGATAAAAAGTGATAAAAAGAAACAAAATTTAATGTGTCAATAACGTAAAAATCAAAGTACATTTATAACAGTTAGAGCTTGGATAGACAGACAGACGAATCGAATTCATAAACCCTTTTTTAAAATGTAGGAAAGTGTTTAAAAGAAGCAAATTTTATCGTAAAGCTTTTTCTCTATATTTTACTTATTAGTGAGTTTTAAAAATAAAAACGAAAATATTCCAGGCCAAGATTTACCCCCATAAAGTAAATTTGAATAATTATAAGTTCAACATATCCCCACAGCTTCAAAGTTTTTTGAATTTCCAGATTGGGAACCTTCCTTTGTAAGAAATCCGAATTTAGTTTCAGATATTCACTGCAAAAAAAAATGTTGATTTTACGGTATAATACTGGCATCCCAGCTGCCAGTATTATACCGTGAAATCAACAGTAATAAACAGTAAAATAAGCAGTAATACACTGCCGGACATGCGCGGTAGCGTATGTAATAATATATTTCTCACATTGCAGTAAACATTTAGAAATGGTTAAGAACTTGCGGGATTACGGGTTAAACATAAACAAGTTGGAAATTGTACGTCAAACGTGACAAATGAGGTGCGTTCGTACTATAGCTAATTATATAAATATTCAGATCTTGATGACTTTTAATTCTGTGAAATGAATTTTATCGTCTGCAGATTAATTTCTGTAATAAAATAAGTATCTCGGTCACTTGACGATTAAACTTCGGAAACTCCTATAACAAGAAAGCACCTATTTTTAATAAAAATTCAAATTTCTAAATAAATATTTTTATTATTATCTTCTAAAGTTTTAATTCGAATTTCATAAAATTTGAAATGTCTTGACAAAATTCTGCAAAGATAATATATCTTAAATTCCAAACCATTCCTTTGGGTAGTTTTTGCGTTGTTATATGTGGACAGACGGACGGACGGACAGACAGACAGACGGACGGACAGATAGACGGACGGACCAGACGACGACAATAGTTGCTACGCATTTATATAATTACGAACGCACCTAAAAAAAGGCAAAAATTCGTCCAAAACATAAAAGAAAAAAAATCTATTTAAAAATTTCAAATTTTTTGCCCCAATCGTTCATGGGCCCCCTACTAGCAACCCTTGTGCCAAATTTCATAGCCCGAGTTTTTCAGGTTACACAGATAGATACACGCACGGATTTTAATAGGGTAGATATTTCCAAGCCTCGTTGAAGTCAGCTAAATTAATTTCTCCAGTGAGACCAAATAACACATTTACATACATATATATCTTACAAGGAATAGCTACAGTTCCTCTTTCTTTCAAGGATATATAAACTAATTTACAAGGCGTGATTAAGTTGGTAAAACGAGATATTTTACCTCAAGGGCCAAACACAGAGTGTTTATATTTATTCTAAAAGATATCTTTCAAATTTCTAATTGTGTTTAATTACACTTGACAAGGAAATAAATTATTCTAATATAAAGGTGACAGTTTATTTCATTATTTCTTCGATCTATTTTTTATGCTGAACTAAAGATGAGATAAACTTATACGATTTTGCTTTCTTGCTTTATTTCCTTTCTTTTACCTTCTTTCCGCCGTTTCTTTGTTAAGAAATATTTTAAACATTTAACAATTTAATGTCTTTCTTCTTTGTCCAGATATTTATTTATGCACTTTTAAATCAATAAATAACTTAATTTTCGTACTTTAATTTTAAATTAACAAAATATGCAAATGAAATATTTACTTTTGTTTCTTCATTCTATATTCTTTATCAACAGATAATTAATTCATATCCAGTTAATTAAAGTTTTTTTTCTTTCATTATTATCAGTTTCTTTAAATAAAGATCACAACGAAAAATGAAAAGATTGTTTTGAAAAGTTATTATAATGCAATATTTTAATGCAAAGAGTTAAACAAGAACGAAAAATCATGCGTCAAGCAAAGATTATGTAACACTTTCCAACGCTTCCAAAATAATTTTACAAATCATACCGTTTAATAAGCTGAAAGATAACATCTAAGTAAACAATTTGGAAAACGCATAACATGTTTAAAAACATAATTTCAGGAATTTCCGACACATACAATATTCGGAAAAATATCCGAATACTTTTATTCCGCCCTGTATAGGATCTAGTGATTTGTATATATACTACATAGGATGCTAAATTTTAGTTCAGTTAGGAAACGCGTAGCACAGTTTAAAATTCTCCTTCTGGAGTTTCTGTCAATAAACGGAAATGTGTTCGAGAACTTTTGTGCTGCCCTGTATACGATCTACAGAATTTATGTAGACAAAAAGCGTAATAGACAAAAAGCGAGTTAAATTTAAAATCGCGTTCAGTAACTTCCAGGAATTATTGTTACAGACAGTAGAGAATTCTTTTGTGTGTCCCTGTAAATGAACGATGACTGCTATCACACAATATTCTGTAGTAAGCCTCTTGTAATGCACCTTAGTGATATATATAAATTTCAATGCGTTTAAAATAGTGAAACATTATTTAAATAAACTGCAGACGATTTTTCTCCATAGACGTAATGTAACGGAATTCTTTTGACTGTCCCTGTAAAGTAACTATAAGTGCTATGCACACCCTATTCCATATTAAGCTTCTTCTAATGCACCTTAGTGATATATATATAAATTTCAATGCGTTTAAAATAGTGAAACATTATTTAAATAAACCGCAAATGATTTTTCCTCATAGACCGCAATGTAACGGAATTCTTTTGAGTGTCTCTGTAAAAAACTATAAGTGCTACGCACTTCCGTTGAAATAGAGAACATGCTATAGATAGCGACAATAACATATAAAAATTGCAGAGCAATCCGAGCATATTTACGGAAGTTAGAGGACGGACAAACGGCCAGACGGCCATACGGCAGACGGCAGACGGCCATACGGCCAGACAAACCGAAGTCATAAACACTTTTCAACTAGGTTGGAAAGTATTAAATGAATAATGTATGTGGTATTATTATGTTATTAAATCTTTGTTAATCAATTTTATTTTATGATTCATTGAGATTGTAATTCAAGATTTTAATCTCATTTACTAACTGCAAAGTAATCTTTACTAGATATAGAAGAAATCTGTCTTTAGTTCTTAATTATTTTTATTTTATTTTATTTTTTATTTTTTTGTTACTTTCGTCCATCTACACAAAATGAAAGTATATATAGGATTCGTGAAAGATTTCGACTTCCGATTTTTGACGAATTTATACGTTTTAGAAGGTCTTGAACAGGAATTTTTTAGAAAATATCGATCCGTGAGTCTGTGTGTCTGTATGTATGTGTGTATGTGACAAAAATTATGTGGTCTCTCTAACTCACGCACTACTGCGTAGAATAGGATGAAATTTCATATGAAGTTCTATCCTTATGTGAACTGGTATGATGATAATTTCTGGGCAAAATCCATCAAGAGGAGATACCGCAAATCGATGTTTTTTTTTTTTTTTTTTTTTCGATTTATGTGGTGCATATATCTCCAGTTCATGTGCGTGGAAGTTCAACGAATCCTCAAATTTAGAATCATCATGACATGAACAGATTGTCATTCAATTTTGGTTAATTGATTCGATTTATATTGGCGAAAGTTTTGTGATGGTTACAACATTACTAGTTTCTCTTTTTGTTCCGACTATTACAACGTGATGACTAATATAACCCCCAACTTCAATAAAATTTCACAACCTTAATTTGTCACAACCCATAATATTGGAAATTACTTTTGGAGCCAAATGTACGTATTCATGATTTTTACTATTAAACTTTGCTTTTACAGCAGATTCAGACATTTTTAATGATTTTATAAATGGAGAGGGGAGATATCAAATAATTCAGAGATGTTAAAGGAATTTCACTATAAAATGATGGTGACTGATGGCAATACTAAACCTTTCTTTGATTAACCCTCCAGACGCGGGAAACGCTCCTATCGCGTTTCACTTATTCTATACAATTCCGCGGGGTACGCTAGAGCTCGTATATAATAGCTATTTTGGCGTTCCCTACAAATTTTATACTTAAGCATCGGGAGACTCTATTTCTTCGTTGAATCTATCTTCTTTTATTTAGAAATAGAGAGATTCGTTTACAGATTTATAATGCAGATATCATTTCATATATTAAGTCATTCGCAAAGTTCTGCGGTTTTTGAAATATTTTGAATCCATAAATGACACATTCCCACCGGAATTTTGAAATAAAACTTTGTTTTTATAATGTGCACGAAGAAACTGCTTTTACTTATTTGGAAATAAATTTGTTTGTAAATTCCGGTGACATTCAATCCTATAACTGTTATAAGTGACGAATAAAAATAGGTCGTGGTTTTATATAAGAAAATGGAAACATCGCCCGCGGCTAGAGGGTTAAATATAGATTTTCCTCAAAAATATATTTTGTTTCCACCTAAAAAAAAATGAACAAAGTTCAAATTTACGAGTTTTGCACATTAAAAGAAAAAGAAAGAGAGAGAGGGGGAGAGGAGAAAGGGGTGAGAGAGAGAGAGAGAGAGAGAGAGAGAGAGAGAGAGAGACTTTCTTTTTAAAAAGTAATGCAAGTTATTTTTTACAGTTCTTTAAAGATGTTTAAACAAGATGCGTACATTCCTTGGAATTTCCAAGGTGTCTGCCATCACTTTTAAAGATAAAAAAAATAATGTTTAAATCACAGACATTTTAGTCACCTCGTTCAATCCCAGATTTTTTTAATATTTTTCTGTAAATAAATTAAGATTCAGAAATTCTATTAAAAATATGCACTAAAAATGTAGGCACTCTGTGTATAAAGCACAATATTTTCTACAGTATTATAAAGTTGCTCCAATGATCATAATGGTAAAATGTCACCGTTAATTTATGACATCTGTATACTTTACCTAAGATTTGAATGTATGAATTACATTATGAAAATAGATGATCAGAGCTTTAATTTACGAATTTTTCACAAAAAAAAAAAAAAAAAAAAAAAAGGCAAGATTTTGCCGTAAAAATAAAAATAATGGAATTGCTTATTAGCATTTTTTTTAAAGTTCATAAAGCACATAATTTTATTATCTAATGTAATTCCAAAAAATTCTCATGTATGGTAAAATATTACGGTTGTTACGTATTGCTTCAGACCATTATTTTACATTATCCTAACAATCTGCCTGCTTTACTGAGTATCTCCCCTTACGAATTTTGATACAAAATAAAATAATAATAATAATAATAATAATGATCACAGTTTTAAATTACGGATTTTGCACATTAAAAGGCAGAAAATTGGATATTCCGTTAAAAATAAAAGTAGTTGAGCTGCCACTTCTTAACAGTTTTTTTAAGCTTTTTCTTTCACAAAATTTTCTTCCTCAAAAAAAAAAAGGTATAGTCATGGTTTCTATTTTACATGTTTTGCAAATTGAAACCAAACAACTGGATATTGCAGTAAAAATAAAAACGTTGAAATACGACTTCTTAACAGTTTTTTTTTTTTTTTTTTTAAAGTTTACAAAGCCCAAATTTGTTTACAATAGTCTAAATTTGCTCCAATAAATCGTTATGCATATTAAAATATCCACCGTGGGTTCAGGACATGATGTTTACATTGTCCTATAGACATCTATGCGTGCTTTAATGAAAATTTCTTCTTACGAATTTTGACAAAAGATAGATTGAAAAAAGTCGTAGTTTTAATTTACGGGTTTTGTATATTAAAACCAAAAAATAAGACATTAACGATTAAAAGAATAATATTCTTCTCCGCTCAATAACGCGAAACTTTCTGACAAATTTTCTGACTCACTTTTAATAGTCAGAACATGTTGCAGGCACGATTATCGAAATAATTTGTAATCGAAGTTTTTTTTTTTTTTTTTTTTTTTTTTTTTTCATTTTCCGATAAACGCATATTGAGTTATAAACATTGTTGTCTCAAGACGGCAGTTTTTTTTCTTTCCTACGCTATCGCGTTCGGAAATTCGATTCAAAATGCCAAATGACAGCATTTTCTGAAAACTCTTCTACTTTAACCTAAAATTGGAAAAAGCAGTTCGATTACACAGTTTCTTAACCCATTTTCGGCCAAACATAGAAATTTTACAAAATAGGGTATTATTTGCATAAAAATTTGCTTAAATTACATTCATTAAGACATAAAAAAAGTTTCGTGCATGAAAAATAATATTTTATTTAATTTGACGTTACCATTATTAATTTATTATTATTAATTTATTATTAAATTTAAATAAAACAATTTAAGTTTTCTTATGGCATTTGTTTTATTTTTATTATATTTACAGAACTTGCAACTTTACTCCATTATAAAAACATATGATTAATCTCAAGTGTTATAATTATACATTTTCAAAAAGTCGAATTTGTCAATAACCGTTCCAAGTAAAAAACCAGCGTATTTTGAAAATTTCTCAAAAGAAAGTGATTACTTCAATTGAATTACTAATATTTTATAGATGTCTCCAGAACCCTTAAAAATAGCAGAAAAATAAAATTAGTGAAAGATATACGTCACAGTGTTAATAAAAAAATATTTATTGAAATGGTGCGTTTACGCACCTTTGGCCGAAAATGGGTTAATGAGAGCACCAGCCAATTTGATACCTTTGAGAACAAAAATGAATTAAACAAGAACGTAAAAACATGTGTCAAGCATAGATTATGAAACACTTTCCAACATTTCAGAATACTTTAACAAAACTTCACCGTTTAAAAAAGTGAAAGATAATGTATTATATAAATAAACAATTTCTACAACGCATAACACATTTAAAACCAAATTTTAGGAAATATCATCAATAGTCGGAACAATATCGGAATTCTTTTGTACAACCCTGTATATGCTCTATAGATTTATATATATATATATATATATATATATATATATACACTACATAGTATGCTAATATACAGTTCAGTTAGGAAACGTATAGCACAGTTAAAATCTATTTCAGCCATTTCCGTCACTAAACGGAAATGTCTTCGAGATCTTTTGTGCTGCCCTGTATATGATTTATATAATTTATACACACCGAGTAATAACAAAAATTCAGTTAAATTTTAAAACGCGTACCTCAACTGAAAACGCACTTCCAGCAAATATTGTTAATAGACAGTACTGTAATTGAATTATTTTGTGCGTCCCTGTAAATTGACAATGAATGATATGCTCATCATATTCCATAGTAAGCATCTTGTAGGGCACCTCAGTGATGTACATTAATTTCAAAATGTTTGAAATAGAGTAACACTATTAAAATACCCTACAAACGATTTTTCCTCATAGACCGTAATATAACGAAATGTTTTTTAGTGTCTCTGTAAAGGAACTATAAATGCTACACGCTTCAGTTTCACTACCGAACATGCCATAGTAAACCTCAATAATATATCAATCAATTGCGTAGGAATCGGAGTATATTTACGTGAATTTTAGAGTACGGACAGACGGCAGATAGACAGACAGACAAACCGAATTCATAAACACTTTTCAACTATGTTGGAAAATGTTAAAAATGTGTCAAAAAGTAGCCAGTTTGGATTTGAGAACAACTTTTTTTCAAATAGTATGTAAAACCCAAAATTTTCTACGATAACATAGCTTCTCTAAGCATCCTGATACATGATAAAATATCACTGTTAGCTCTGGGCATGACGTTACATTGTCCTAGACATCTGCCTGCTTTACAGAAGATCTCCCCTTACGAATTTTGATACCACATACGTCTCAATTAGGCACCCACTTTAATCGGGCACAAGAACCACCCCAATCATTAAAAAAGCTTCCCTTTCGCTGCAGTTATGATATACCTCCCTCTTTGCTCTCTTATAACGATGAACTTCGGTTATTATGCAGTATATTATTACACTCCAGGGGAAATAACTTTCATCATTAAATTTGCACCTGTTTCGGTTTCATGTGTAATTCGTTGAGGCATAATCCGTTTTGTAGAATGAATTGAATTAAGTGTGTGTGTGTGTGTGGGGGGGGGGGGAGATGGGGGACTTGGATTGGATGAATTAAGTTATTACGATGTATTGTTTTGAAACTCTTCAGCTTTCATTGATTGTTACGCCTTCTTTTGTTATTTAATTTTTTTTTCTGGAAAGTAAGTAAGTGATTATAATCATTAAACGAGGTAACTTCTCTGGAATCAATGATGGAAAAAAACTGCCCTCATTATTTAACTCTTGTAAGGAAAATTAAAGAAATCCTTTTTGTTTTTTTTTAACTTGATTCAATTAATTATGAATATATCGTAAAATAAAACGAAGCACTGAGTCGACTATTATTAGATACATAAGCTTGTGCGCCAGCAGAATAAATTCTAGGAAGGGGCAAGACTTTGGAACAAATGCACCTGTCTGTAATGTCCTGGCCAAGGCCACTTATTATTATTATTACTTTCTTAAATCTGTAATAAGGAATATAAACATGAAATAAACTATATAGTTTATTTCATAGTTTATATTATAGTTAAAATTCTTAGTTATAAATAAGAATTCTTTATACTTCATTAATTGCTATAGAAGATGTTAAATAAAACTGTAAAAGCAGTAAAAATGTTTTTAGATATAAACTTTTTGCAGGTTTCGGCTTCACCGAAATCTTTTTCAAGTCAAATGGAAATTTTCTACAATTGCACGATCTATAATGGAATGATTTGAAATGTCATCGCTCACGTTATTACCGTTCTGTCAGATTATTCACGTTATTTTACTTTTACTTTGAGGTTTATTTCCATACTCGTAACCATGGAACAACTCAACCCGTAATTAAGGGAATTTAAATGAAACAATTAAATGGAACAATGTGTCTTTTAACTTCTCAAAATTATGGGTTGAGTTACTCCATGATTACGAGTATGGAAATAAACATCAAAGTAAAAATAAATAACGTGAGTGATCTGAAAGAGAACATAAATAACGTGAGCGATGGCGTTACAAATCATTGCATTATAGATCGTGTAACTGTAGGATATTCTCATTTGTCTTGAAAAATGCTTAAGTGAAGCCGAAACATGTAAACAGTTCATATATAAAAAACTTTCTATTCTTTTTATTTAACATATTTTAGCAATTAGTGATTTTATCGCTGGGTGTTTAGATTTATTATACATAAGAATTTTTTTAAGACCTTCGCGTACAAGACAATTTTTAAACATATCAACATGAAAACAATACAGAAATCTATAAACACTTATACGTTTTACACGTGCTTAAAACTCGATATATATTTTTCCTTATCCTCCGCATACCTTTTATATTTTTAAGTGCAGAAAAGAATAAAAATATATACATATATATATTTTTTTTTTTTTACAAGAATATTTACTCAAAAAAGTGTAATAATTTTTTAAAGAAAAAGAAATATTTTTATAAGTACATTTAAAACAAGAATCAAATATTTCAGATAGTTTTATCAATATATATATATATATATATATGAACATTACAACCACCAACAAAACTGTGAAAATATGAATAAAAGTAAAATAACTAATTGACAACAATACAGTTCCTCCCAACACACTGAACATAGATTCCAAAAACATAGTTAAAAAAAAAAAAAAGGCAGAAATTGAATAACAGAAATTGAATAATAGAAATTTGTGGAACTTAGACAGAATCCTCAGGTCCCAAATGCCTAAAGTACCACAAATAAAATGTGTGGTTTCATCGTCATATTAGCCATAAAATAGCTTAAGAATAAGAATTTGGGAGGACCACACCCATAAAATAGAGAATTAAACAATGAAACACAACAATTATATATATATTATATATATACATATCAGAAAATTACTATACAAAGTCTCGAAACTTTTACCTTTTATAGAAATTAGAGGATCGACCCCGGCATCCCATGTTACAGAATATACTGCCTTGTGAACAAGAAAATAGATGAAAACAATTGTTTAATTGAAAACTGGAATAAGTGTTTTATATTCAACATATTTTCTTTAGATTGATCACTAACAGCACCTAAAGCAAATTATACGAAATATATCAATTATGTATTCAAATAAAGTTTGGAAGTTTACTAAAAGAGGTACTTTCGTATTAGATGCAAGCCAGAGGTTAATAGCCGAAAAAATCGATAGATATTTTACCACTTAGAGCAGCATTTTTTATTCAAATTATTTTAGTGTTTAAATACGAAGTTCGTTTACATCTCTTTGAAAAATCGAGAACTTTCCAGATGGCCCAATATTTCAATATACGAAGTATTACAGAATTTTAAATAGCTATCATTTAACTTAGCTTCTTTCGTGTATATAAAGTTAAAGTTTGAAATCGATTTTTCACTTATTCCTTGATGTTCTAGATTTCTAGAAATTATATACACCTTTGTCCCCCCCGATAGTAATACAGTATTTTCATATTTTTATAACTTAATTATCGATTGATTAATTTTAATTAAATTTTGATTATGCATCCAAAAAACAATTTAATAATCCTAGGTAATTTAAATAATTTTCAGGCATGCATTTTTAAAAATCTATTACCTTGTGACACAACAATAAATATTTGTTTGTTACAATAATGTAAAGCACTAAAATTAAAAAAAAAAAAAAATTCTTTTTCTGTTTCATTTATTCAGAAGGAAATGAGCAAAAATTTTATTTTTTCTATAACAATTCTTTAATTTGCGCTTTCAACACATTTAATTTTTACATCTCATATAAAGAGCGTGAATTTGTATTCCTTATTTTACATATACATTCATAAAAGCGTATTTTTCAAAAATCACATTTGTATGCGGTTTACGTCACTCTATTTTAAAAAGTCTATGATACTTTTTAAGCCTAAAAAGTTAAAATTTGGTATTTTATAGAGATATATGTATCCCGAAACACCTTAAATTATTACCAGCAATAATATCAGGAATCAACGGGTAACAGCGTTGATTGTATAGGCCAGCAGTCGATAGATTTGTGCGGTTTGAAATTTTTACTATATTCACAACTGTTAAATTTTATGCTTTTCTATTACCACTAAAATTTAACAGAATTTTTTGTCTTATTTAATCCTAGATTTAGGCTATTAAAATTTACTACTAAATTTTAGTGGTAAGAAAAAAGCGTAAAAGTTGTCAGCTATGTTTACTTAAAATTAAATTCAGAGTAATTATTGTCGTTTTACTCTGTAATGTAAGAGAATCTTTTTATTAAGAGAATTAAGAGAATATATTACTAATATATTAGAATATATAAGAGAATTAAGAGAATTAAGAAAATATATTATTTAATGTAAGAGAATATATTTATGCACTGGATATGCATTTTGTTTTATCCTGCTCAGTCCTGAGACCAAAATTACTTGAGATCATAAAATCCATTTTTAAATGACTGTAAAACAGCTCCAAACAAGTATTAGTGGATAAATGAATGATTATACAAGTTGTCCCAAAAGTCCTTGACACATTTTAAATTTGAATTAAAAAATCAAGCAATTGGTGTACAAGAGTGCGATTTGGACAAAAATGCTTCTTATGATTGAAAATTTTGTTTAAGCAAATAAAAAAAAATAGTTCAAAATTTTTTTCATAGATGGCGCTGCTTCTGGAAAGTTGTCGAATAAGTAGAATGCCTTTATACATTACAATGGCGAAAGACGCACAATGCATAAGTCGTTACTTATGGTAGTTAACAATACTCGAGAAAACTCTACCCAGAGTTGCCACCCCTGGCCGCAATAACAGCATTTATCTGCCTAGGCATGGAGTCGAACAGAGATTGGATGTCATGTACGGGTACAGCAGTCCATGCAGCTTCAACACTATGCCACAGTTCATGAACCGTAGTGACTGGCAAGTGGTGGCGTGCCAGTCGCTCAGCAGTCATTGACCAGACATTTTCAATTGGTGAGAAATCAGGAGAACGTGCTGGCCAGGGCAATAATCGAACATGTTTTGTATCAAGAAAGGTCAGGAGAGTACTGGCAACATGCGGTCGTGCATTGTATTGTTGCAACGTAGAGTTCCGGAGACATCGAAGACAGGGCAGAACTACGGGACGTAACACATCAGAAATGTAACGGTGGTGTTGAAATTGCCGACAATGCGAACAAGAGGTTACCGAGACGTGTATCCAATGGCACCTCATACCGTCACTCCAGGTGATATGCCAGTATGACGATGTCGAATGCAAGCTGGCAGTGTGCGTCTACCACGATGCTGCCAAACACAGATGCGGGCATCATGATGCTGTATATGACGCAGGAATGGCGTCTCACATCGTCACATCGTCAACCGTAGTGACGGGCGAGTGGTGACGGGCCAGTCGCTCAGAAGCCATTGACAGAACATTTTCAATTGGTGAGAAATCCGGAGAACGTGACGGTGAGGGCAACAGTCGAACATGTTCTGTATCAAGGAAGGTCAGGATAGTACGAGTAACATACGGTCGTGCATTGTACTACTGAGAAGTAGAGTTCCAGAGGCCTCGAAGCTAGGACAGAGCCACGGGCAGTAAAACCTCAGAAATGTAACGGCTGCTGTTCATATTGTCGGCAATCGGAACAAGAAGTTATCGAGACGTGTATTCAATGACACCCCTCACCATCACTGCAGGTTATGGGACTCTAATATGATGTCGAATGCAAGCTGGCACAGTGAATTCTCAAGGATGCCACCAAACACGCGGTGCGGCCTTCATGATTCACACAGAGCCTGATTCATCTGAAAAGACGATGTGAGACGCCATTCCTGCGTCATATACAGCATCATGATGCCCGCATCTGTGTTTGGCAGCATCGTGGTAGACGCACACTGCCAGCTTGCATTCGACATCGTCATACTGGCATATCACCTGGAGTGACGGTATGAGGTGCCATTGGATACACGTCTCGGTAACCTCTTGTTCGCATTGTCGGCAATTTCAACACCACCGTTACATTTCTGATGTGTTACGTCCCGTAGTTCTGCCCTGTCTTCGATGTCTCCGGAACTCTACTTTGCAACAATACAATGCACGACCGCATGTTGCCAGTACTTGTAGAAAACTAATCCATTCATTTCAATCACTTAATATTTTCCACTCAAAGTAAAATAAATAAATAAAGAAAATGATGAAGCACGCAGATAAAAACCCAACGATAATTTTTCTCTCATCTCTTAAAACAAGTGACCTAATTTATGACTCTTAAGTTTCAAGTTTATCAAGCAATAGAGATTTATTACCTCGTTATAATCGTTCTCTTCTAATAATGTGAAATATGTTTATAATTTGTTATTTGTGATTATGCCATTATAAACTTATTACAGAACTAAAACATTTAAAAGGACAATTATTCAACGTCAATTTGTTTCAAAGAAATGATGCAACTTTACTCGTAACTTTCCAAACTTTGTGAAAATGAGTCAGTGTATTACTATCCTTCATTCTGTAAAGTCACAGGAAAAAATGTTTCCTGATGTTAAAATTAATCTAAATGTAAACCTTTTAAAATTTTAAGTAATGTAAAATATAATTTTTAAAATCAATCCAAACGTGAACTTATTTATTCAATGTGAATTGTGCATTAATATAATTTTTTTTTACAAGTCTTATTTCAGCAGTGGTACATCTACACGATTATTCAAGAAGTGTTTATAATAAATTCTCAAATAGTTGAAATATATAAACCAGTGGATATTTCATAAATTGGATAGACCTTAGAAAAGGTAAGCAATTCCTTTTCTTTCTGCATGTTGAAGACCAGAGTTAATTTTAATTTGAAGAATTTAATATTCTGATGTTACGCGCTTACCTCGTTGGCCTCGCCCCTTCAACAGTGATCATGAGCCTGATGAATATATGAACTCAGAATTATTCTTAAGGATTAATAATTGACTCTAATTAATAAAAATAATACTCAGCTCTTATGCTAGATTAAAAATTCAAGAAAACATAATTGAATATAATAAACTATTTAAACTAATAAAACTTTAAAAACTGTATAAACAAGTTCTCCGAGATGGCGACAATAAAGGAAATGCAATTAGTAGATAAATTAAACAATAATAATTATTCTATATGGAAGTTTAAAATTAATATGTTGTTAATTAAGGAAGATTTGTACGAACTCGTAACTCAGGAACCCCCTACACCAATTAACGAAGATTGGAGAAAAAAGGATGCAAAAGCTCGCGCTTTAATAAACCTGAGTATAGACGATACGCAAATAGTTCATGTAAAACATTTAGAAACAGCAAAACAGACATGGGATAGTTTAAAAAACATTCACGAGAGAGCCAATTTGTCCAGTAAATTGTATTTGTTACGAAAATTGTATAGTGCAAAACTTCCCGAAAATGGGAACATGCACAAACACATTACTAATATACTGGAAATAAAAGATAAGCTCTCCGCAATAGGAGAGAACATAACCGACTCGCATTTATCTGCACTTCTATTGTGCTCGTTACCTGCGAGTTATAATACTCTAATAACAGCTCTCGAAGCCCGAAATGAAATTGAATTAACTCCCGAATTCATCAAGAGCAAACTTACTGATGAATTTAATAAACGGGTAGAAAATAGTGAGCAAGTTGAAAACTCACAAAAGGTGTTTAAAACACAAAAGAAATACACTCAAGATTATAAAGGGCAAAACAAATATTGTACCTACTGTAAACAATCAAATCACACTTACAAACAATGCTGGCATCTCAAGAACAGAAACACACAGACCACTACACCTAAAACACAATACAAATACAAAAAGTACACATCGTTGTGTTTTGAAAATACAAAAGGTGATAGTAAAAATAAAATGAATGAATCAAAAACAGATGAACAGGTACAAATAAATAAAAGTGAACATAAAGATGCAGCATTCATAATTGTAAATCCCGCTAATAAAACCTGGTTAATTGACTCAGGAGCGTCTTCGCATATAGCGAACGATAGGGATATATTTACAAAATTCAACGATACCGAAAAAACTACAGTAACAATTGCTAATGGGAATACATTAAATTCTTACGGAACCGGCGAAACACAAATAATGACAAAGACATCTGATGGATGTATAAATAGAATTACACTTAAAAATGTGTTATTTGTTCCACAATTGGAATCAAATTTAATTTCCGTAAGTAAAGCCACAGAACATGGCTACAAAGTATTTTTCGAAAATGAAAAATGCATACTATCGTGCAATGGAAAAATATACTTAGAAGCATTTAAGAAACATAACTTATATCAAGTTGAAACACTAGAAGAAAGTTCTCAAAATAAAATAAACATTGCACATGATTACAGAAATAAAGATTGCCTCGAAATTTGGCATAAACGCCTTGGCCACAGAAATAATGAAAGTATAAAAGAATTAGTCAAAAATGACTTGGCCAGTGGGATAAAAATAAATAACTGTAATCATAAAACAAACTGTGAAACCTGTATAAAAACAAAGTCAACAAATGCACCGTACTCTAAATCTATCGAAAATAAAACAACAAAAGTATTAGATTTAGTACATACTGATTTATGTGGGCCTTTTAAAACACCCACAATAGGAGGAAAAAATTACTTCCTTACATTCATAGATGACAGTTCTAGATTCACAGTTATTTACTTATTAAAAAGTAAAGATGAAGTTTATAAAAAAATAAAAGACTATGTACAAATGGTCAAAACCAGACAAGGAAAATATCCGACGGCGATTAGATCGGATAACGGTGGGGAATACATAGGAAATAAAACAGAAGCCTTTCTAAGGGAACATGGTATAAAACATGAATACACAGTTCCATTTTGTCCCAGCCAGAATGGCATTGCTGAGAGAAAAAACAGAAGTTTAATTGAAATGACACGAAGCCTATTATCCGAAGCAAATTTACCTCATAGGTTCTGGGGTGAAGCGATAAATACTGCTAATCACCTCCAAAATAGGCTCCCCACTAAATTGACAAATAAAACGCCATATGAAATTTGGTTCAAAAGAAAACCAAATCTCTATTATTTACGTGTATTTGGCTGTAAAGTATACACTTACATAAACAAACACAAAAGATCTAAACTAGATGACACAGCAGAAGAGGGTATCTTCATGGGCTATGATAATAACACAAAGGGATACCGCGTTTTCACTAAAAATGGTGAAATAATAATTTCCAGATCTGTAAAATTTCTGGAAGAAAAACTGAACAATTTAAACGAGAAAATTAATGATCACGAACAATTAATTGAAGATAAAAAATACATTGAAATAGAAATAGGTGACACACCCTGTACACCTGACGCGCCCAAACAATCAGAAACACATCAACCTCGTAGATCTGAAAGACAAAACAGAGGAGTACCACCTCAAAGATATACTTCCGACAATTATATTGCTTTAGCAAATGATTGCGATACAACAGAACCTGAAAACTGGAAACAACTTATCAAAATAAACAATCCACTAGAAAAGAAAAACTGGCTTAAAGCCACTGAAAACGAAATACAATCGTTAATGAAAAATAATACATGGGATCTAGTCGATCCTCCTCTTAATAAAAGAATCATAGGAAGTAGATGGATTTTCAAACGAAAAATTGATAGTTCAGGAAATACACAAAAATATAAAGCACGTTTTGTTGCCAAAGGTTTCAGTCAAAAATATGGGGAAGATTATCAAGAAACATTTTCACCAGTAGCACAACATTGTACCATCAAAACACTTCTTTTAGCAGCAGCTTATAATAATTTGAATGTGCGACATGTAGATATTGACACCGCTTTTCTTCATGGGAACTTAAATGAAGAAATTTATATAAATCAACCTGAAGGCTATGTAAACGAACAATTTCCTGAAAAAGTTTGCAAGCTCAAAAAGGCAATCTATGGCCTCAAACAGGCCGCCAGAGCTTGGCATATTAAAATCGCTGAAACACTAGACAACTTGAACTTTATCCAAAGTACAGCAGACACATGTCTTTTCACTAGAAAAGAAAAAGATCATACATCGTACATAATAATATATGTTGATGATATACTCATCGCCAGCAAAGATGAAATAATAGAAGAAATCGTAAATTCTCTAAAACAAGAATACGAATTAAAGGATCTAGGCAATATTAGTAACTATTTAGGTACTCAAATTCAGAAATTACCTAACGGTTATTCTCTTGATCAAAAAATTAAGATTGAAAATTTAGCGAAAAAGTTCAATCTTGAAAACTCCAAACCGTGCAAAACTCCAATGGAACCAGGATATAACAAATTAAATGATGATGATAATTTAATGCCAAATAATATTAAATATCGCCAGGCACTTGGTTCATTGCTTTATATAACAACCATAACGAGACCTGACATTTCAGCAGCAGTGAACATTTTAAGCAGAAGAAATGAGAATCCTCGCGAAAAAGACTGGCAAGCCGTAAAAAGAATAATAAGATATCTATATCATACTAAAGAACTAAAATTAATAATTAACACTAATGAAGAACCAATATTAAAAGTATTCGCTGATGCCGATTGGGCAGGTGATACCAAAACCCGCAGATCAACATCGGGAATATTATATATGTTGGGCAACAACCCAATTCAGTGGACGACGAAAAGGCAAAGTTGCATTGCCTTATCTTCAGCAGAGGCTGAATATGTGTCCGCAGCACATGCTAGCCAAGAAATAATTTGGTTATTGAAGTTACTTGACGATCTAGGCTTTCCACAGCAAAAACCAATCACTTTATATGAAGACAATCAAAGTACCATAAAAATGGTTGAATCAGAAAAATTCACGAAAAGATCAAAGCACATCGACGTCAAATTTAATGCCATTAAACAATATAGCGAAGAAGGCATAATTGAGTTAAGATATCTTCCAACAGAAAAAATGATAGCTGATGCACTTACCAAACCTTTACCCAAGCCTCGATTCATCGAACACAGAAATTCAATGAAAATATTAGTTAATCCCCATGAACGGATTAAGGGGGAAATTGTAGAAAACTAATCCATTCATTTCAATCACTTAATATTTTCCACTCAAAGTAAAATAAATAAAGAAAGAAAATGATGAAGCACGCAGATAAAAACCCAACGATAATTTTTCTCTCATCTCTTAAAACAAGTGACCTAATTTATGACTCTTAAGTTTCAAGTTTATCAAGCAATAGAGATTTATTACCTCGTTATAATCGTTCTCTTCTAATAATGTGAAATATGTTTATAATTTGTTATTTGTGATTATGCCATTATAAACTTATTACAGAACTAAAACATTTAAAAGGACAATTATTCAACGTCAATTTGTTTCAAAGAAATGATGCAACTTTACTCGTAACTTTCCAAACTTTGTGAAAATGAGTCAGTGTATTACTATCCTTCATTCTGTAAAGTCACAGGAAAAAATGTTTCCTGATGTTAAAATTAATCTAAATGTAAACCTTTTAAAATTTTAAGTAATGTAAAATATAATTTTTAAAATCAATCCAAACGTGAACTTATTTATTCAATGTGAATTGTGCATTAATATAATTTTTTTTTACAAGTCTTATTTCAGCAGTGGTACATCTACACGATTATTCAAGAAGTGTTTATAATAAATTCTCAAATAGTTGAAATATATAAACCAGTGGATATTTCATAAATTGGATAGACCTTAGAAAAGGTAAGCAATTCCTTTTCTTTCTGCATGTTGAAGACCAGAGTTAATTTTAATTTGAAGAATTTAATATTCTGATGTTACGCGCTTACCTCGTTGGCCTCGCCCCTTCAACAGTACTCTCCTGACCTTTCTTGATACAAAACATGTTCGATTATTGCCCTGGCCAGCACGTTCTCCTGATTTCTCACCAATTGAAAATGTCTGGTCAATGACTGCTGAGCGACTGGCACTCCACCACTTGCCAGTCACTACGGTTCATGAACTGTGGCATAGTGTTGAGGGTGTATGGACTGCTGTAACCGTACATGACATCCGATCTCTGTTCGACTCCATGCCTAGGCAGATAAATACTGTTATTGCGGCCAGGGGTGGCAACTCTGGGTAGTGTTTTCTCAGGAACTATACCTCCAAATTTTCTGAAAATGTAATCACTCGTCCTTCCCATTAGAATGTATTTGTCCAATAAATATCATTATGTTATTTACATTCCTTCATGGTGTTGAATTGTCGATGGCCAGCAGTGTATTATCACCACACTGATGTTTGTTGACTTGTCTCACTTTATTAATCGAACTCAGGAAGGCAAGTATTGTTAAGTTGTGGAATATTGGTTGCCATAGTTTGGACAAAATCTGTGCATGCGCATTTTGCGCCTTTCGCCACATAATTCTACTTCTTCGGTAGCTTTGCAAAAGTAACGCCACCTATGAGATATTTCTTAAACTATTTTTTTATTATTATTTGCTTAAAGAAAATTTCAGATCATAAGAAGCATTTTCGTCCAAACCGCACTCTCGTACGCCAGTTACTTTATCTTTTATTGAATTTTAAAATGTGTTAAGGAATTTTGGGACACCCTGTAATTGTGCTCTCATCAATTAACAAGATCCAAAAGCTGATTTTGATTAATCTAGAAGCAATTGAATTAATTTAAAAAGGGTTTTTTAGTGTCTTTCATTGGCGACGCCAGGACTGAGGAGGTTATTCGAAGAACAAATTTCATCTTGAGAGTTTATTTTATTTTATTTTTATATTTCTATAGAAGAATATTTCATCTTGTAATGAGTCTCTGCAGAATTTTATTTTCTAGGGAATACTCGGTATCTAATTTAATTTTTTAATTCCATTTTGAAATATTTATGCACCCTTATATACAAAAATAGATTTAATTATAAAATATGTTGAGAAATAAATATTCAGTTTGATAATAAAATTTATAGATAATAAAAATATATAACAGATCTCAGAAAATTGTTGATAAGAACGTAGAACCTCCATTCAATATTCATATATGATCAATAAAATTCTTTAAAAGCCATTCGTTTTTCATTCTTTTCAAAGACACTGAACAATCAAACAAATAATTCAAAATATCAACCTATCTTACTAAAAGAGTACTTTTAACAGTATTTTGGTCTACAATTTAAATTGTGTTAACATTTTATCCTTGATTACTGTTTAATATATATATATATCATTCGTGAGAGATGTTATTTAAGAAATGCATCTCAGCTGTACAAAATATTTTTCACCTCTTTTAGAATGGTCAAATTTAATCTAATGGCAAGGTTGTGACGACAAATGAACATTAATTCAAGGCTTCCGCAGTGGTCCGTTTTCTGAACCCCACTTTTTCCAAACCGTAACCTTCGTGGTAGGTTTCCAGAACACTTTTGCAATAGAAAAATATACATCGGAGATTTCTGCTTGGAAATACAGCTATTCAAAAGGTAGACTATAGTGAGTAACCCCATTAATTTCATTTATCAGATCTCAAAAATGTTTCTGCTAAGAACATAGAACCTCTATTCAGCATTTAGATATGATCAATCAAAATTCCTTTAAAGTCATTCTTTTTTTGCCCTTTTGAAAAGACACCCAAACCATCAAGCAAATATTTCGAAATACAAACCCATCTCACTACAAAAGCTCACACTTTTCAGATATCATCTATGATTTGATCATAAAACCAGACATTTTTTCCTTTAATGGTTTAATACTATCTGTAATCATTTTGCCGCAGATTAAGCGTGGTAAAATACGTGGCAAAAAAGGGCTGAAGATATAGCGTGATATAAAGTGTTATTTTGATATTATAAAAGGTGTGTTTTATTTGCAAAATATGACGCCTCCTCAATTTCAGTAACACGGTGTAATTTTGAGCTTAAGATATACAAAGTATTTCATATCATAAAGGCTATTAATGTCTTTTACAAATTTTCAGTTCCTTGAATACTACACTGAATCCTACATAGAATCAGATTACAGCTGAGTTGAGCTGAATCTTCAGGCAGAAAGAGGCAAGTCTTTTAGAGAGATAGATATATAGTGAATTATCAAATTTTTTGATTTAGTGATAATCACACAAAGCTGTTGATGGAGGTCAGTTGAAATGAGAAATTTCCTTGACAGCGATGTATCATTTTACGTCATTAACTATATGTTAACTTAGATCCTCATCGGAAGCTTTTGTTGAAATAGGGCTGCTTCTTTTAAAATAGTAATATAATTACCAAAGATTACATACCATAATGTAAATTAAATGGCATTTCGTATCATTAAACAGATCAATTTAGAAACGTAAACAGGTGATGTAAATAAAATATTACGGAACAGAAATCTTTAGATTTTTTTTTTAGCTACTTTTCTTTGTGATGGCTAGCGTACTATTTCGTGGGGAATATAGACTTGGAGTATGGAGCGCCAAAGATACAATCTCAACCAAGAGTTGCTATTTCTGGTACATTTCTGTTTCAATTTCTGAAATTAAATTGAAGTAGATTAAGATAAAAACTGTTTATACACTTGATTGAAAAATTATCCACGATTGTGAACAACCATGCACAAAAGCTTATACGTGCTCCTTTATCCATTTTATCTTCATCGATGCCATAATCATTGCACCGATCACCATCTGTAAACACTTTTCTGCAGATCAAAAATAGTTTATTTCCAGCATCTGTATAGAAATTTCATTACTTTGAAGACACGTAAAAAATAAACAAATATACAAAATTTTGCGGCTTTTTCGAATTTTTTAATTGATTTTTTGTTTGAAATTTAACCTAGTACGTTTATGTTAGAATTTTTTTAACGAATTTTGGCAAAACATTTTGGATTTTTTTAAAGATGAACTATAATGTCATTATAGTCCTGATTCCTTGTTATATTTCTACTTTGATGGACATTATCGGGAAGGTACCCGTATTCATATTACAGTATGATATATGCGGTTTTAACATTACAGAAAAATAACTGCTATTTTTGTTAGCATTTCAGATCTGATCTCACTGTTTTACGTTAGTTACTTGAGAGAATATTTGCTTGTATTCTCTTCAAATATCTTATGCAAGTCAAGTAATATATTCTTCAAATATCTTATAAAAACTATGGTCATCCGTGTATTTATATATAAAGAAAAATGTGAGCCTTAATCGTAGTACTTCTGAACTTTAACAAGCAAAAATAGGGGTGATTATAGTCATTGTAAAATTAACGATATTTGCCAAGAATATAAAATAATCCACTAATTCAGTCAAGACTAAATGTCTGAACTTGGGTTTTCATTCACAAATTTAACAACAATGATAAAGATGTTTTATTGAACATATCACCCGACTTAGTTTGCTTTTTGTTACATGTGATGGAATAATGTGGGAATATAAAAGTGAAGACCACCCATTTGCAAACAAAACTTTCATATATGTTCCATATTTCGAAATGTACTACATACGATTTCAATGATTGAATTACTGATCACTTGCAACACTTCCATGCCATCATATACCACCAAAAAAGAAAGTAAGTCCGTTGAAAATACTGTTACAATATGTCCATTATTGTTAACGTTAATGCCTTTTTTATGGAGGGTTGCAAAGGAACGCGTACCCCTAGAAATTTTGTGAATATAACGAGAAAAAATAAAATTTGGATATTTTAAAATTCACGCTAAGCTATCAAAATCATCTATCTTTTCCGACGGTTCCCGCAAAATTGATTCTGCAATGTCCCCCGGAAGTAAGGGTAACAAGTGCGTAACCAAATCACCCGTCTCAATACCGGTTCTAGTTACAGGATGTTCAAATATATTAAAAAAGAACGTTATATCAGAAAGTTATGGACCAAAGCGATGCATTAGTGATTTCAAAGGTAATTTAGGGGAGCATTCGGTGCCGCTGCTTGACGTTAGAGTCCCGTCTACTCGAATTTTGCGTTAGTCTTTGTTGTTCTAACTGAAATTCATGCTCTCCCTGTATATCCTCCCTTTCTTTTACCTCAGCCAAACGATCTTCGCGATCTTTCATGATGTATCCGGACTGCCTTAAAGTAAGCTCTTTATCAAAATCGGCCGCAGATTCAATTTTCTGTATAATTATTGCAATCTTATCTTCTTTATCTATTTCAATTTCCAGCTCTTCATCCAAATTCTGCAGATCAATTTTCCTGCAGTGCTTTAACTAAGAAATATCCTGCATTTTTCTAAATACAATGCGAAATCAGTACAAAACGAAACTAATAGCATTTGCTTATGAACTTATACTACACTATTCTAACACAACACTGGGGATATATTAATCCTATACACATATTATGCAACATAATTCAGATACATTTAAAAAAGGGGAAAAGGAAACAGAAAATATATACATAAAAATTAACTTACAATTTCGCATCTGGATTCACTATGCATCTACGCTGAGGGTTTGCCGTCGTTAAATCTCCCACTGTAGTCGTTGATGCTCACTGTCAGGGCTTCAGGACTGTGATGACTTCGATGACTCTTTCTATTGGTCTGTCGCTCCAATGGGTCTATCATCTGTCTACCTTGTCTGTCGAGTCTGTTGTCCTCCTGTCTCTCCTGAGTCTTGCTCCGGAACTGCGTCAGAATCTCTCCTGAGCTGTGTCAGATTCTCTCCTGTGCTGCGTCAGAACTTCAAGGCTGCTTTGATGCGGCAAGCGTCACAGACTCCTGGACTGTTCTAATTGTATTTGATGATTTTTATTGCTAATTATATTTTGAGCTGCCACCAGCTGGGAGGGGTCACGATGTTATGTATTGAAGAGTAGTAGCGCGTGGCCTCCAATGAACCTCTCTTATTTATCAAAGAAAATGATTTATTAAAAATCACCACAATAAATATTAAAAAAAAACTTATTTCGCTTGATTAAATAAGGTTCACAGCGAATATTTAAAATGCGCGAGTAATATTAGCTTGCAATCGAAAGTCATTTTAAAGATTTCATAATCTTTCAATTCTGTTGAAAAAGATGTCAAAATAATATCGAGTCTTTTGCGGAAATAGGCACGAGGGAAAAGGATTTCTCCATTATTGTTCCCTTCACAAAATCAGTCGTAGAATTAGTTTATCTGTGAGAAAGGAAGGATAGGAATATTTAATTCGCTATCCTAATGTAGACTAGAACAAACTGCTCTTCGTACACAATGTTATCTCTTATAACCTTCCACAACAATTGACGGAGAAAATGATTTCTCTAACCCAGGAATCCTTGCGATATCCCGTAAATATTCTAAATGAAGTGTAAACTCCACCCGATTCAGTTCCTCTGAATCATCACACGTTAGCAGAAGAGAAAACTCAATCTAACTCTCTATCTATCTGGCATCTACCTTCACTCTCCTCTCTCTATATATTTTATTGTCCAAACACAATAGAGCTTTCTTGTCCAATCTCGAACCTTGATCACCGGATTAAAAACAGTGTCCTATTTCATTGGAGGGGCGAAACTTACCGCTAGTCCCAACTGTGGTGGAGTAGTTTCTCTTTGGGACTACGGAAATTGAAAAGTTTCGAAGCTTTTCCCCAGCGTTGGCGGATGAAAGGGTTTTCTCCTGGCCGTTCTTTTGTAAATTCTGCCTCCAAAGTGCCAAGCAATAAGGTTGATAACTAAGAAGCGATTATTGTGATATTGGCCAAAGGAATTTTGAACATTGACAATTTTTTGTAGGAAACTCCATTTACATTACGTTTTCCTATACCAGAAAATGAACTGCAAAACATGAGTTTTGGATAGGATATGTGATGTTCTCACAACATCCCCTTCTTTAAAATGATTTTCGGGCTAAAAGACGTAAAATCAGTAAAGCAAAAAGGATTAGCTCATCCCATAGAGTGGCTCAATTACACTCAAAAAAATTTAAACGTCTCATCGTGAAAAATTACTTTTATATTACTTTCAATATACAACTCATTATAGACTCTACACCTTGACTATGAAATTCTTACATTTAAATTACAATTTATTACATTATGCAAAAAACTATATACAACAATATAAATAATGAAAGAGATATACATAAATTTTATTTCTCCGAAAAAGTTATTAAATTGAGACACATACAACAGAATTGAGACATAGAAAACTTATTAAATCAAACAATCAACATGAGGTATATCTTTACCTGCTCTGTGTTTAATTGCATATTGAAAAGATTGCAAGGTCAACGCCCACCTGAGCAATCTGGGGTTGTTACCTGAATTGTTTTTCAAGAATACCAACGGGTTGTGATCAGTTGCGATGCGAAATTCTTGACCGTCTATAAAATGTTCTTAATCGCAAAAATTATGCCAGCGCACTCTTTTTTATTGCGCTAAAACTTTTTCTGGATAGGTGAGTTTTCTGTTCAAATCAGGGATGAGATATCTCCGCTTTTTGCATACCAGTATAATCTTACAGAAAATGTTTTTTTATTTAATCGGAACATTTTGCGAGTTAACAAAACAACGTTTTCTCTAAAATTATACTCGTATGCAAAAAGTGGAGAAATCTCATCCATGGTTCAAATATAATATAGTGTGTTCCTCTGAGCCGTGTCTCCATGCAAAGACTACACCAAACACTTTTTCTGATGCATCCGTTTGTACTACAAACTCTAAGTTATAATTTGGGGCGTACAGATTGGGTTTCTGGGTGAGTTTTACTTTTAGCGTTTCGAAAGCCTCATTCATTTCTTTGCTCCATATTGTTTTTCTTTTTTCTTCTTACCTTTTAGTGCACGCGTAAGCGGTTCTACAATAGTTGCATAGTTCTCTATGTATTGCGAATAATATCCTGCCATACTTAGGCATCTTCTGATTTCTGTTTTGTTTTTGGTGCTGGTAATTCTGTTATGGCCGGATTTTTGCTTCCGCTGGTTTTCATTGACCCTCTCCTACTATATGTCCCACATATTGGACCATTTTTTCCACGAAATTTAAATTTCGCTATCTTGACCTTCAGATCAGCCTCTCTTATCCTACTTATAACCTCCCAATCGTTCAAAAAGATTGCTATATCTCCAAATATGGAAAACAGAACTCTTCCAAACAACATAACAATTTTGACAAAATTTAGAAAATCGGGACGAGGCATAGACCAATCCGAACGGCATGGTCAGAGGTAAATAACTGCCGAAACTAGTTACAAATGCGGCTAATTTTTGTGCTTTAGGGACCATGGGTATCTGCCAATATCCCTTGGTTAAATTAAGTACCGTTATATATTTAGCTACTGCCACTTTCTCGACTCTTTGTTCGATATTTGGAAGTAGAAAAATCGGCTATTGTTATAACATTTAGTTTCCTGTAATCAATGCAGGGGAGCGGATCTTTTCCAAGGGCTTCTACAAGCATCATGGGAGAATTTAAATTAGATTCCCCTTCTTTTTTTACGTTGAGTTCAAGCATGCACTTGATTTCCTTTTCAGAATTTCGTTCTTCCTGGGACATGATATACGGTCTCACACCCACCGCTTTATCCTCAATTAGTTAAATGTCATGATCTGTGAGATTTGTTAGCCCTGGGTCATTCGAAAATACCTCCTATATTCGTCTATCAACTGCTCTAACATTTGTAATTCCTCTGTCATGCATCGGTCGATTAACACTCTCTCTTCCACTATTTCGTTGAAGTTATAACTGCTAGAATCTGTTAAAGAATATGCAATCTCCTTGTGACTCATCGGTATCATGAAATTCTCGGGTCAAAATATTTATTTTCTCTACTCTTTTCACATACGGTTTTAGTAAATTCACATGATGGATTCGCGCTTTCTCCCTTCTACCTGAAACACTTACTATATAATTCGTCTCAGAAATTTTGGATTCCACCTTACCTGGGCCTATCCAACCTACCCACATTTTGTTTTTGTTACTAGTAGCTAAAACTAGCACTTCGTCTCTTGGTTTGAAATTTCGCTCAATAGCACCCTTATCGTACCAAAATTTAAGCTTATCTGGGATTTTGAAATCAGGGGAGCGAATTAGTGGAACTCATTTAAATGAGAATGTAACTTAACTAATCACAACATAATAATAAAAATATAACTTTTGAACTTTCAACGTGCAAGAGCTTCAAAAGGCTTGTCATGAAAAAACATAAACATATTTCTAACGCGATTACTTAAATTAATTAAGATTACATAAAGTAAAAAACAGATAAATACATACATGAATAAATCTGGTAAACTTGGAGATTTAGGCAGTCTCTGGGGTGGGTAGAACAACCAACAGGCTTCGATGACAAACATGACGCCACGCTTCACGTAAGGCAAGGTAAACATTCTACATTCAAGATGGCGCGCGGCATTGCCATTTCTTCCAAATGAAAATGAGTTAGCCATGGAGCAGATTAGCGAGACGGCATATATATTTTAATGAGGGTTGCTGATGGAGAGAATGGGTAGCAGTTTTTACCCATTTTGGAACGAACTTTGCTGAAGGACTTGATTTGGGTATAATTTTACCTGTTTTGGGGATTACAGTGTTTAATAGAATTTTTAGAGTTGTTTACTTTGTTAGATAAGATATATTAACAAATCTCGATGGCATTCATTGAATAGTTTGAGTTCAAACCTCATTTGAGAGTCGAAAATATGGGCGATTTTTAAACCATGATTTCAATAAATTTTTAACATTTTTGATACAATTACCTCATATTCATAACCATTCAATTATATTTGGTGAGAGTGAATTAAAATTTCCTTGCAAGTTACATTTCTTTCCATAATATTGAACTTATAAGGAATAAGACCAATTTGTTTAATTTGTATTAAGTACGATGTATGTATCTTAAAAATAAATAAATAAATAAAGAAGAGGAATATAAAAATAAAACGACTTACTCTTTCAACTGAGACGGAAGAACTTGCTTAAATTTAAATTCATGATAGTGAATCATAATTAGGAAATTTGAATTTGTTTTTCTTCCACGTGCTTATAAGTTTCACCAACCCTAATTCAGTTTCTAGATATCCGAAATTTTGATTACTTTTCTCCCTTTTTTTACTTTTAAAAAATACGCATCTTTTAAAAGGCATTGTCAAATTGATATTTTTCAACCGAATTTCTGGATAGTAAAACACCAAGGGTTTGTTATTCTGATAAAACGTATTCACAGGACTTTTTTCGTGAAAGAAAATGCAAAGTTTGAGAATAGACTTAAAAATTGTGGTGAATGAAATTTCAGTGGTTAACGAATATATCTTTTCTAAAAGTTGCGAAATTTAACTGCGTTTGTGTGTTCCCCCCCACCCCCTCTCGCCTCTCTATCTATCAATCTCCATCTCTATCCATATCCATCTATCTGTCTCTTTTTCAGTGAAGAAGGAGAATTAAGCTATATAGAGAGAATGATTTTTTTAATAGTGATTGATCAATAAAGAAGAAAAAAAAAAGAAGAAAAGAAGAAAAAAGGAGGAAGAAGAAAAAAATCCATAATTTCACGGCATATCAAATATGCCGTGAAATTTTTATTATTTTTTCCTTAAATCTAACTGATTGAAAAGTGTCTAGGCCAGGAGTCAAACTTGGGACCTATGGCTTAACGTGTCAATGCTCTAACAACTAACAAAGATGTACCGAATAACTCTGGCCGACATAACTCACACTCAAGTATTCGGAATATATCATAGTTGGTAGAGCATTAGCCCACTAAGCCAAAGACCGGCGAAGTTCTACTCGTGGCCATTTCCAACTCGGTTAGAATTAAGAAAAAAATTGCTCATAAGGTTTCTTAAGTATATGATTGGGATAAAATTACTTTGACAAATACTATGTTTGTAAATGTATGCAGTGCCAAAGTTCAGATAAATGTATTCTATCTCTCTCAGGCCCCAGTGATTCGGATAATATAAGTTTGCTTGATAAATTAACTGAGTGACATATCACTATCTAATCTAACGTCTTACTCCGTGATAGGCTAATGAATTCATATGTATTTTGTAATCAAAACGTTTTTTAACTAAAATAAATGAAAGGGCTTCATGTACAGATATGTATAATAAGAAACATATTTGGATCATTTTTACTAAAACAAGATAAATGTTTTTGTGTTTAATCATCTAATCATTGCGTGTTGTGCGTTACTGACTGATCAGTATGGAATTGTTGTTACATATTCAAAACCGGGAATTAAAATCGTTAATTACTTATGTTTTGAGAAATGAGGAAAACATTCAGCTAACCTCTTTGTGAGAAGCGGGAATTTAGAAACAAAAATAAGATGTTTATTTGGATCGAGACTAACCAATGAATCAATGAAAGCTAAACAAAATCAATAATTTCATGGCATATCAACCAATTATTCTGTCTCAATTGCAAGATCAATTTTAAGACCATGTCTAGTCTATCTCTCATAGACTCAGAGATTCGGATAACATATCTTTTTGATAAATGATCTAATTGGCAACAGTATATATCTGAATATAACATCTTACTCCAGTGAGAGATCATGAACTTCGTAATCAAAACGTCTTTTAGCTTAAATAAATGAAAGGGCTTCAAAAACAGATATGGATATCGGATAACATGTTTTGATCATTTTTTACGAAAATAAGATTGATGGAGTCATCTCGCTTCTGTGGTTAACCATCTAGAATAATGGTGGCTGGCTTCGACTAGATTATAGATCAAGATGGAGTTACTGAGCATGCCATATTTATCTGTATACTCTGTATATAATCCGTATCCTGTTTTTGATATAAATGGAAAAAAGTTATACTTCGTTTATAAACCGCATCATATTAATTTAACGGCGGTAAAGGAAACTTGAAAATCTAAATTACCATATTCATTCACGCATATATTATGTCCCCTTATTAAAATACCATGAAATTTAGGTTTTTGTAATATATGTACTATTCTTCCGTTGGAAATTTCGTTTAAAAAATTATACTGCTAATATAATACCACCAACATAGGTGTTGCACTTTATTCTATGTTAAATCGATAAGGCAGAACAACTATTCCTCCCCCTCTCCCCAAAATAAATAAATAAATAAGCAGTATTTTTAAAGAAAAATTAAAATTTATGTAATGCAGAATTATGTGCTATGTCAACGCGTTATAATTTCATAACATTAAGCTGGAAGAGGAAGAAATATCGTGTATTTTCTTACAATACACAAACAACACGCCATGTAAAAATGCAATTATTTGGTATTTCTATTCTTACAACTTTCATCATGAAATTTGCATGTTGTATACAGTGACTTGGTGAAAACTTGCATGTTTTCATATTGTGGCGTCTTGTTCCTTCTGTAATGCGGTCGTCAGAGGATGCGTGAGATATGCTTGAATAATTTACTCAAAATGCACAATTTTAATAAGACTGATATTTACGTACACCACAAACAATTGGGACAACTGCTACAAAATTTAACGTCTTGTGACTGAGGCCGATGTTGTGTTTGAAGTGGTAGCGCAAAACTTCAGGAATCTGTTCTCATTAAAAACAGAGAAGTATTTATTATATTAGAAAAGTATTAACACAAAACAATAATCTTGGTTAAATGAGAATTCACAACACATTCTGGATTCTGATACGATTGTAATCAAAAATCAATTATAAGAATAGTCCATAAACACGCCGCTGATTTAGGGCAAATCAAAACTAATAGAGTTTGATAAAGTTTTATCTGGTGAGATAACTTGTTCCTCTCTTGCTCCTTTTGCGGAAACTCCTTGGCAGCTCGAGGTGAAACGCTTGAAAGTTGACGGGACGACAACTTTCTTATCTTTATAACAGTCCTATCTGAACGCTCCTTCACTTTCGTACTGGTTGATATTCTCAACCTGGAAGCACAAGCCTTGCTGACTGCTAAACTATAACTAAGGGAATCCTTGCGATTCCCAAAGAAACAAATCTCTACCGAGAGTTCTTCATAGCTAAGACTGACATAGAATCAAACAGATTCTCTATACTATCTGAAAGCTATCTAAAATCTCCATGCATTCACTTAGATAACCTGCGTATAAGTCTCACAGAACTAAGGTTATTTCTCCCGCCACTCGGAGCACTAGAAAATGAGATCACGAACAAAGTTCATTCTCATATGGCGAGAGGATATTTCACGATTACACAGCTGAAAGCTCTATTTTTGTTTACTGGATTTCACCTGTGTGGTCTTCGGCAAGTTGTAAGAGATGCTTCCCCGCCTTATGCGTTGAAGCGAATGTCGCTGTAACGACAACTGGGATGATTGGTGATGATGGAGCGAAACATTTCATGTTTTGCGGCGGATTTCTGGATGTAGCCAAAATTTAGAGCAGAGTTACTTTTACATAGCTTTTCCTATGATGTTTCTAAGTACTGTACAGGGGTATGATGTTTCTAAGTACTGTACAGGGGTTTTACGACAGGGGTTATACGATTGTAAAGTTCTTAAAATCTAAAAACATCTATATAGCTCTGTAAATATTGGGTTTTCACAGACAGACTTTGCCCACGTTAGTGATCGGACGGCTGCGCCCTAACGCTAAGATCTCTCAATGAAACTCGATGTTTGAAAAATTACTTAGATTTTTTTAAATGTTGTTTTGTACGTCCCAATTGTCTGTAGTGTAATGTAATTATCAGTGCTATCAAAATTGTGTTTATCACAATAGGCGTAATTGATCAAGCGTTGCATATGCATTGTCTGACGCATCTGTATAGAACAAGAAAACGCCACAATATATATTCAAGTGCATGATAAGATATTTAGTTTGGACACAAATTAAGGCTAACCAATTTTAATGTATATTTGTGCAATATTTCCAAAAAAAAATGAGTTCTAAAATGTTACAGAAAAAAAATGTCACACTTAATATTAAAAAATTATTATTTATGTTAAAAAAAATTGTGAACATAGTGTGAAATTACATATTCTTGTTCAATAAATACTTACAATTATCACATGTTTAAAAAGATTTTCGAGTTTCATGTTTTGAACGCCGACAGTGATGTCTGTACATATTCTTTTTTGAAGTAGCCCCATAGGAAGTCTTCAAAGAGGGTGAGATCTGTGGTGATCGTGGAGGCAATTCTATACTCAATCACTGCAGCCTGATTTGTTGTCCGATGTATAGTCCAGGTACCTTTATATAATTGTTGTATGGTGGGAAGCGGCAAACATCGTATTGAAACCACATATGCCGCATTTGGAGCATTGTAGCAGCAACTGTGGTAGTTGTGTAAGATGGACTGCAGTTCACCGAATCTTATCCAATTGGACTTCCTCCTGTAGGGCTATTTCAAAGAGAAGATTTATAAGACAACTCTAAAAGTGTTTTAGACCATTCACCAGGGCATAAGTAGAGATAAATTGCCGGTTCTGAGTCATCAGGCGGTATGCGAAATGAATTCCTCGGGTGCAGGGTGCAGCAGGTAGGATGGGATTGAATCCCTCCTTCTAACTCGATTTTTTCCCACAGGTTTGTGCGAAAAATAACGATAGGTATTTTACATCTGTAGTGACCTTGTTGAGAAATAACGTAATAGAAATTTAATTGACTTTTGTATGTTTTACCGTTTTACAGCCGCTTGTCCATGTTAAAATAAGTAGGGCGGTTAAACTCAACTATTTTACACCAAAATCGCTCCCTAGGGCAAAATTGAGGAATTAAATTTAATAAAAATTGACCATTCTCTGATTTACTGCATGATACGATTGTATCATTGCACTATTTACTATTTGCATTACCAAAAATAGGTAGGTAGATTGAACTCAACTTTCTTTTGCGTTTCTTTTGCCTGCCAAGAAATAAGCTATCTAAATATTTAAAAAATGATTATTTCATGCTTTCCATGGTGATTCGAAATTGGAAAATACTTCCAAATGACAGTAGTTTGGTCTTTTTAACTCACGAGACATTCTAACATCTACTTTCTTCGCTTCGCCCATAATACATTAAGTGAAAAATCGCTTTTTGATGAAGATTCTGTTAAAAACCGCTTACAAGAAAAATTTCTATAAGCGCATACTTGAAAATTTTTGAAAAAAATTACTGAAGATCCTTATGCGCATATACATACTCAAAAACAAAAACAAAAAAAAAAAAAAAAAAAAAAAAAAAGAAAAGAAAAGGAAAAGAAAAAGAAAAAAGAAAAAAAGAAAAGAAAGAAAAAATTATTTCTTTAAATCTGACATTCGTTTTTCTTTTAATATAAAAAAAATATTTTTTATATTATATTATACAAAACTTATACTGTATGCTTTTAGAAGAAATCTAATATGCAGCATCAGTTATTTGAAACATTATTGGCGGAAATATATCGTGACACGAGGTGGAAAGTGCCATGAGACACAAGATTCAAGCTCTCCCCATACCTACATGTTTCCGTTTATGTTCCCCAAATCAAGATTAGGACAGAGAGTCAAAAATGCTTATTTGCCATGGGCCACTTCAGCATAGTGTTACGCAACAGTTAAACACACTACTATCTAAACAATTTCACCCCCGCTTCTTTCATTCTATTTTATTTATTCAATTTTATTTTGTTTTAAAGTTTACCATTCATATCCAGAATAGTTTCTAAAACAATTTTCAATCTTTTTTATTTATTGAATTATTTCTTCAATCCCACATTGGTTTACATAATTAACTCCAAGCTTTAAAACAATAAATATCCATTATATTTCCCATCGATTGCGTGTAAGTGAAACCGCGTATAGAACATTTAAATGAATCAGAATTGTTTGGCTCGTAACGCCCAGGGAGGTCGAATAGAAAACAGCCTTTTAACTTCTCTTTCGCCTCAATAAAAAGTAAAAAGCATTCCCGCCTGCATGCGCTATCAACGAAAAGCGAGGCTCTAATTGTTGTCGGCCGATGCGAGCAATTGAAAGCCTCTTTCAGTAGCTATCGAATCTCGGGTGTTAAAATTGGTGTTTTCGAGTTGCGTTTCTGGATGCTATTCCTTTCTCCTAGTCATCAGCCATGGTCCGCGCTCTCTAATAAAAAGCCGCCTCTCTGTTATGGGAGGGGGGAACGAAACACATTGCTTCGTGCTGTGGATAAAAGGGAAGGCAAGAATCATTTACTCAAAGAGATATTTTATTATTTAAACAGGAGTGCTGCCATCTTTTGGTGATTTTGAGAATAATTTGATTCTTTGCACAAGGATTTTATTGCAAAACAATTATCTTTAGAATTTTTAATCTTTTTTTGAGGAACAAATAATTCTGTAGTGTTTCAAACTCACCAGAATTTTCGAACAATTTCATTTGAAAATAATAAATCTATAAATGTTATTCTACCTTTGTTTCCATAAAGATTATAAAATATCAAATTTTTATTTGAAAATCTTCGTACAAGTTTTATTAACATTAAGTGGTATAAATGATATGCCTGCTGTCTTTAGAAGGTTAAATGCATATATATATATATATATATATATATATATATATATATATATATGTGTGTGTGTGTGTGTGTGTGTGTGTGTGAACCCCTATGTTGTTTTTTAATAATAGCAGAAAAGTTTGGCAAGGATAGAAAATTAATTCTACCCCCCCCCCCCAAATAATAATAATAATAATAATAATAATAATAACTTAGAAACATAGGCATTGCGTTGCATCGCTCGAGTTTCAATTCAGTTACGTTCCTTCAAAAAAATAAGCTTGAATTGTGATGCGAATTCATTTGATAAAAAAAGAATTTGGGCTTAACTCAAAGTTTGGGAAGTGAGTTTGATTTGAATTAATTATTTGTTTGTTTGTTTGTTTGAGGAATTTGGACAGTAATGTTTGTAATACACGTTAAAAATTTAGAATCCACCGGACATAATGAAAAGCGCATATTATGTTCGCAACAATCTTCGAGCAATCTTCAACAATCTTCGAGCGAATAAAATTTATATATATTAACGATAATATATTTGCAGTAGCAAATCATTTATCTTTTCCCCGTCTCCTAAAAAACAAAATATTTTATGTTAATTTTTGATGTATTTGGTAATTTAAATAGTAACTACCAATTTCAAACGCGATACATTTAGAAAAAATTATGCAGTAAAATTATAAATATGTGCTTTGCTCATCACCTTTTTATCAATTAATGCTTTTCTAGAAAATGTCAAATTATGCGGTCTGCTATATGTCTTACAGGAAATGAAAAAGAAGAAAAGGAACATTTTTTTTTTTTTTTTTTTTTTTTTACGACTTTAACTAAGGAACTCTTAACTAACAATATTTGAATTGTAAGTCTAATAATTTAATATTTAAAGACAAAAGAAAAACAATCTTCATTGCAATTTAACTGATTTCATAAAAGATCACTTCTTTATCAGCTTTAGAATAATTATAGTCACTCTTGTCTATGTAGCTTTGACTGTGTGTTCTTTAAACATTGTTTACTGGCTTTTCAAGCATTGTTCTTCAGCATTTGCTTTTATACGATATAGGATATCCGGTCTTACCCCAAGAGGAATGTGGATCGAAAAGCAGTCCTAGAAAAATGCTCACATAATTGCTATAGCAACAGTTTCATTTTGGGAAATAAATGCTCATTAACCCTTTCAGGAGCAAAGTAAGGGCTATTCGTAAAATGTTGAAAAGATTGTATGACACCAGAATTTATAAACAAATTTATTTAAAAATAAGTAAAAGCTTAATTCACATACTTAATAAAAAGGGAAATTTTTATTCCAATATTCTGGTGCCAATGTGTCATTTAGGGATTAAAATTAAGTGGTCAAAAATAAACCACCGCCCTTCAAGGGGTTAAATATACTACACTACTACACACAATAATAGAAAAAAATTTAGCAACTTTAAATTTGTTCATATTTAAAATTTTTAAAAACTAATAAACATTAAAACAATAAAAATGATAAAATATACTTTCCAAAACAAAAGCTACACACATGCCAATATAGAGATACCGTATGGCTGCTTCTCCTTCGTGCTTAAAACTACGTATTTCGACCATTAAACGCTAGTAAGGCAGCCCAAATTCAGGTATCCGATTCCACACTAATTATACGGTTTTATCTCTTTCTTCTTTTATAAAACACTACACTCACAAATAAAGCATAAATTACACTGAGCTGTAATTGCTCAATCAGAAGATATAGTTCCAAGAATATATATAGTTCTGCGGAATTTCCACTGCTTATTTCAGCCATCTATTTATTTACATTATTGAATACCACAATACATGCATTTTGATTTTTGTATAATTTATTCTGAATAAACACAAGATCGACTTGCTGAAGTTGCCAACCTATCCAGATTATAGCATTTTAATTGTTCCATAAGTTTCCGCGCAATTTTTTTTATTGTTACCGGAACAGTATGGAGGGATATCCCAGCTGCTTTATCTCTCTTCCACTTCTCAATCTTCCAACGAGTGGATATTTATATACCATTGATTTTATATCCAGCTAAACTGCCTTCACGTGAAAGCCACGCAGTGTTCTGAAGTAGACGTTCAAGCGCAAACAACGCTCCCATGTTGCTTCACTTCTGTGTTTGGATGAGAACTGGTATATTAAGAATGATTGACCTTTGGACATTCAATATATATGTTAGAAGCTAACTGAAAAATCTGTCTCCTTTGCAAAGAGAAAAGCATGTTTGCAAAAAGGCAGGCTAAGAGAGAATCATCTGTCCTTCTCCAAATAGCCTGATATTTCTCAGGGCTTATTGCAAAGCGCCTAAGCAGCTTTAGGCTAATTAAAAAATGACCATTTGTTTCTCAATCAGTCAGATTCTTTTTAGGTTTATTGCAAAGAGCCAATACAGCGTTAGGCTATTGGAAAATAACCATTTGTTTATCAATCAGCCTGTTTTTTTTTTTTTTTTTTTTTTTTTTTTTTTGTTTTTTCAGACTCATTGCAATAAGCCTATGCGCAGTTTTAGGCTAGTTAAAAAATAACCAGATCTTTCTCCAAGCAGCCTAGTTTCATCCAAGCTTAATGCAATAAGAACAAAGAAGCGAATGTTTATACCTAGTTTTAGTATAAAAACTAGTCGTTGCGGGCCACCGTAATACTTACCCCATGATGGATATGCATAATATAAAATATGAAAATAAAACATGGTAAACTATTTACAAAATGAATTGCAATTCGAATAAAATCGTGGCTTGATGACGTCATAAACTTTAAATGCTCTATTACTGAATTGCGTAAAAGAAACATCCTTATAACTCCAAAATTGATAATCATATTAACTAATGGTTTACTGCGTCGGATTAAGCGTCTCATTTCCAATTAAAATATATCTTTAAATTGAAATTTGAATGAAATACAGGGTCATGAAAAATCGAAGAGTGTGGAAAATAGGATTACAAATATCTCGGCAACTCATTATCCGATCGACTTCATTCTTTATGCAAAATTTATTTTTTTTATTGTCTTTTATATTCACTCCTTAAAATAAACAATTTCGAAATTTTTTATGCACATTTATCAGATCGAATATTTCGAGAGTCCGAAAAACATAGTTCCGGATAATCGAGGTTACTGAAATTCAATAAGCTTCTTTCCATTATTACATACTAAGTACATACCAAATTTCAAGTCTCTATCTCAATTTGCTCGAGAGATAGAGCGTTTACAGACACATACACAGACAGACGGACAGCAATTATTTTTTTCTAAAAATATATTTTTCGGAATCTCCAGTGTCTGAAACGTGTAAATCCGTCAAAAATGTTGTTTCAATTTTCAAAACGATTACAAGACTTTCCCTACTACGTAGGATGGATAAGTAAAATGACCATTTGTTTCTCAATCAGCCAGATTCTTTTTAGGTTTATTGCAAAGAGCCGCGTTAGGCTAATTGCGGAAAATGACCACTTGTTTATCAATCATAGCCTGATTTTTATTTTCAGACTCATTCCAATAAGCCTATGCAGTTTTAGGCTAATTAGAAAATAACCAGCTCTTTGTCCAAGCAGCCTAGTTTCATCCAAGTTTAATGCAATAAGACCAAAGTAGTGAATGTTTATACCTAGTTTTAGTATAAAAATATAGAAGCAGAAACTTAAAATGCCTATAAAAATGTATAAGAAAACTGCCTTATTGGCATATTTCTTAACACACTCGGGTGTCTAAGGTTAGTAAATTACTTCGTTTTTATTAATATAGGGTATATTTTTCACAAACATCTCGTGCAGACGTATTAATAAAATTTGCAGATGAGGCAGATTTTAATGCTTTATCAGCATTATGTAGAGAAGATGGGTTTCTAAGTGAAAATTCTTATTAAAAAATGAATAAATTTCTGTATTATAAAATCTGAAGATGGGACAGATTCTTAATGCTTTTCCAGCATTACGTATATATAGAGAAAATGGGTTGAGGAGTCAAAATATAATTATTGAAAAAATATAAGAAAATTAATGTATTAATAAAATCTGCAGATGAGGCAGTTTTTTAGCGTTTCTCCATCAATACGTAAGGAAGATGGTTTGCTGAATGAAAATAGTCATAACAAATATATAAGAAATTTGCCCTATTTGTCGATATGATTTATGCTCCGGAATAACTGAAATTAGTGGATTGTTTCAATTTAATTTTTAGTCTGTAGTGCACTTAATACAACAATAAGCTCGCAGTACACGAGTGCCTGAGATTAGTAAACAGTTTATTAATAAACGACTTTCTTCATGAGATAAAATTTTTCAAAAACTGCCATTTTGAGTAATTTTTCAGTATATTTTAAAGTACTCAATTAAAAATATATACAAATAGTATATATATAAATATGCCACAGTTACATGAACTATAATACTAAAATGTGTGCAGATTACAGATCTTTTTAATTTTTTTGTTTATCTCTATTAGTTCAAAAACTATGTAAGATTTTATAAACCTCTGAGTTTTGTAAAATCACGGTTTTTTTCGAAATCTTCTAATGAAAAAAATTTTTTGAGATAGAAATTTTTTGAAAATGGATTTAGAACTTATTTTCTATGTAGATTTAAACATTCATAGAAAGTATGGAGAGAATCAAAAATGATGCGGAAACACACACATACACACACACACACACACATATGTATATATACAAAATTATGTTAGTTTTATGGTGTTAAATTAGCATGTTTGTTTGCTGAACATATTTGTTGACCATGAAAATGTGTCCTTCTGGATTGATTGCAAGAAAGAAACCGATGTTTTGTATTGATACTGGATTGAGAAAACTGATTAATATACTTTAAAAACTACTTCGCAACGTTTCCGAAAATTACAATTACAGGGAGCAAAAGAGACATTATTTCAGAAATGCTTCTTTAAATCTCAGAAATCTATAGATTTCTGTGGCTTCTAAAGATAAAAGAACGGTTTTAGGAATCGTGGATAACTCGGAAGAGGTTATATTATGTTAAATACAATAATTATCTCCCAACCATTCACGATGAGATCTTCAATCGGACAAGAAAAGAACTTAATGAAATAACGCCCCAAACAGTTGATTGCTCCAAAAGTAATCTAAGTGATTTAATATGGTTTTTCTCAAAGGACTATAAACAAGAGACTAATTAGTATTAAAAACAGTCATTCTACATCCAACTTTAATAACATATTTAATAACTGTAAGCTATTCTTTAATAACCCTACTTCTCATTATATTATGAAATGAATTTTCCAATGTATCACGTGATGAGATAGAGGAAGTCTAAAAACTTTTTATTAGAACTTAATTATGATTATTATTAACTATAATTATAATTATAATTATTATTATAATTATAATTATATTTATTATTATTATAATTAATTATTATAATAATTATTTATATTATTATATTATTATATTATTATATTATAATAATTATTATATTATAATATTATAATATATTATAATATTATAATTATTATAATATATTATAATAATATATAATATATATAATAATAATATATAATAATAATATATAATAATAATAATAATATATAATATATATAATAATATAATAATATATAATAATATATATAATAATATATATAATATATATAATATATATAATATATAATAATATATATATAATATAATAATAATATATATATATATAATATATATATATATAATAATATATATATATAATAATATATATATATATATATATATATATATAATATATATAATAATATAATAATATATAATAATATATAATAATAATAATATATAATAATAATATATAATATATATAATATATATAATTATTATAATATATTATAATATTATAATTATTATATTATAATAATTATATTATTATATTATTATATTATTATATTATCATTATAATTATTATTATAATTAATTATTATAATTAATTATAATTATTATTAACTTACTATTATATTATCTTTATTAGAACTTAACTTAATTTTTATTAGAACTTAATATGATCTTTCAGTTTTGTGAAATATGTAGAGCGCGCAGTAAGGAGCCTAATACGCTCCAACCAAATAATGTAATATTTCATGTAAAATTTGTTGTCCGTGATACGGAATTAAGCCTCCTAATTACGAGAAGTGTTAAAACAAAAATAAAGAAAAAGTTACATCTCCATCTCTTAGAACTTACATCTGGACCATTTTCTGTGCCGCTCACATCTGGTTAGCGGACAGTAATGATGCAAATTTATTGCCTCTTAGGAAAGACTGCTTATTCCTTTCGCCTCTGCAGAACATTTATACAAAACAGTGACGGACACTTATAAAGACAGTTTAGCTCAACTTCTTTTTAATGAGACTTTGACTGACTCTATTTTATAAACACTTGAATTTGACTTTAATGATGCAAAATGGCCAATTTTAGATAATGATGTTTATCACGCATATAACCTTTGAATGTAACCCACTTTTTGAGAAAAGCACGTGTGTATTTTCGTATATATGTTTTTTGCTCACTTCTTGCTTGAACACCCGACTAAGAGGGTGCAAAATGTTCAGTCTCAATTTTATCTTATATTAAATTCTTTCTTTTCCTTTAAATGTGTGAAGATTATTTTCTCTACATAGTGTACCACTACGATACTACAGAATACATAATTTTACAGCAGTGATCATCTATCTAGTGAAATCATATAATTTCTTTTCCAATTGGATACACGAATAAAATAATATTCACACAACAACAAACAAAGTTGTTTCAAATGGATTACTCAGATATAGAGGTGACGAAGCTACCAAACGTTAAGAACATTCTTATTTATTTCTATAAGATGTTGTGAAGAAATATGATTAAGTAGTTAGAAATAAAACATAGGAGGTAATTAACCGTTCTCACGCCTTAATACTCGTTAGGTAAAATGTTGTCTAACAAAATTGTTGTGAGTAGAATTGTAAAACTTAATATCAATACTATATACATTTCATCTAAATTATGCGTCTCAAATCAATCCACATGATAAATAACATCAAGTTCTTTCAGATGCCAAAAGACGTCAAAGTGACCTGATTATAAAGGATTAACTTAACTCTGCGGTATATAGAGTAAACACGAATCATCAACGAGCATAGAATAAACATATAAAGGTAAGAAAATTTTTATTTGCCTTACCTGAATGTTTAATTATAAAGAATTTCATTAAGCATTTACTTTATTTGTTTATGGTAGACAAAAGAATTAATGCGCTGCTAACGAGGTTCAATTTCTATCATATTATAGTTCCGTAAACCTTCTTGCTATATCAAGGAACATTGCCCCCCCCCCTTTTTTTTTACAGTGATAATTCGAAATATACCATTCGAAGTGTTTAAAATGTGGTAAATCAAATCTTAAAGCTCAAAATTGTTGATGTTTTCGTTCATCATGCTAAATTTTGATTTCGAGATATATTCCAAAACTAAAAATCACGTCGTTTAAGGCCTGCTGACTAAAATGTGGGATTGGAAGATCGAAATGAAAATATACATTTTCAGGCAGTAAATGATTCACAAAACATTTTCTTCGTGTGCAAGATATTAGTTTATTTTTCTTTCTTTTACTGGATTACGACACATTTTTACTCCTGGCGATTTACAGATTGTGAATTGTTCTATAGAAAACAAATGTAACTGCAATGGATGCAGGAAAAAAACAGCGTCATTTTCCCCTGGTGGCAACTTTTCGAACTAATTTTTTTACCAACTTTCAACATTAAAAATTAAATTACTTTAAATCATATGACCACTGTTATACTATTGCATAATTTTCGTTCAGTACTTTTTATTTTACAGTGATTTCAAAGTGAAATTTTAACTATGATAATTCTGTGCACATCTTAAAGACAACAGTAAACGAGGAAGAGGGAAAGACGAAATGAAATATTTTAAAAAATACACAATAGTTATGTTATAAGTATTTGACATTACATCTACGTTCTATGTAACACATACACCCGTAATTATAGATAATGAAAAACATGAAGTTAAAAATATTAGTCTTTCTTTAAAAAATATTACTTTATTCCATTAAGCTATACGCTTACCCGACGTAAAATAAATAAGTCTGCAATTAATTATAAAAAAATTATAGCAGTAACCTCTCATTAGGTGACGTTACTGTCACTTGCCCGCGCACTTGAAACCTTGTATAATCATCTATATCCGTAAACCTACATAAAAGCTACACATTCTTCCGATCTCTATAAACGATTCTCTGATGAATTACGTAATTTTAACCACAAGTTCAACCAGATAATACAAAAGCGCGTGCTTAAAGTGCCCTGTAATTTCTGGTTATGGGCGTAAAGGAAAAGGGACCCATTGGCCCATACGAGTCAATTGACGGACGTTGAAGTGACATCGACGCTCCCACTGAGATTTTTTTAGTACGCTACTTTGGCACGGGTGTCGTCGGTTTTTAGAGTCTGTCGCGGTAACTCCCGTTGCCTTTTGATTGATAACGTGGTGGAAATTTCATGTGCCTACGCAATCCAGATAATTGAAGAGCGGTTTAAAATCTTGCACCTTCTCAGGGGAAGACAAATAAATCAAAATATTTATTTATAGATCGGGTTTTGACAAGGTATGATTCATGAACTCAGAAGCAGGCATTTGTAGAATTTTCGAAATAAGATAGCGGAAACAGCGAACAATTAATTTAATCAAAGACATTCTTTTTAAATTTTTTCTTACGTAATTTTTAAAGAAAATCTCGGGTACGTTTACCTTCCTACCTAGTGAGACACTTAAGGGTGCCTCTATATGAGAGTTTCAACATAGTACAGGATACATGCTTAGACTGTGCTTAGACGTACATTTTTGTCCAAACCATGGCAAAACTGCATTCCAGAACTTGGCGATACTCGCCTGGACCAATTTTGTTATACTAGTGAGATAAAATAACAAGCATTAGCTTGGCGATAATGGCAGACACGTCAAGATGCTGAGCGATTCACTTTTGTCCATAATCGTCTTAACCAATCAAAATTTATATCCCGTTGTTCGCCACTCTCATATCGATGCACCCTAGAGGTACTGACTACTAATCAAGAGTGAATTCGATTATAACTTGAGCTTGGGTGTTCGCAATAGGTCGGATTCACATTTAAAAGGCTACTTCACTCATATAAGGTGAAAGCACCCGCTCGCTAGTGTTAATCCTATGGAGGAAATAATTTATGATATCTCGTTTGCATTTGAATATTTTTAAATGATTTTGTTTGCATTGGATAGCTTAGGTCAATCTCTAAGCACTCTTTTTTGTACTTTTTCGATTATGATTACAAGATTTTTTTTTATTAAGATACTTTCACTTTCAGAACCGGTTTCGAAAATGAAAGTATCCTCAATAAATATATATATATATATATAAATAACTGCAACAAAAATCGAAAAAATACAAAGGAGCGAGCATAGAGATTGACCCCAGCTATCCAATGCAAAAAAATCATTTAAAAATATTGAAATGCGAACATATACATGAATAGCTAATGAATAGCTTATCTGTAATGCATTACATCCAACATTTTCATTAACATATTTAGAAATTTCCCACCTTTACCTTCAGCATAAAGTGACAACGTATGAACGTTGAAAAATTCCATGCTTGTTGCGTTAAAAATAATTTCTCAAGTAGGGATAAACAAAAAATGTAAATTCGTGTTTATGAATAAAAGTTAAGAAACACCTGAAAACTGACATAAATTGAAATAAAACAAAAAAAAAATCAATATTATTTTGAAAAAGATTATTTTCCGCTATAGAAAATCTGCTAATACAATTTACACGTCTAAAATAATGCAACAGTCACATAGTTTAACAATCTCACTCAGTTAAATCTCGTATCTGAGGATTGTTAAGTAAATTATTTATTTTTATCGAAAAAATACTAGAGTAAATTCGTTTTTTGACTTTATAACAAAACAAAACATAAAAACATAAAATTTATTTTTGAAGCCTTATGTTTTCTGTAGCAATATAAATTCACAGGAATGTATATATATAATATTTAAATATATATTTTAACTTACATTTATAATTCGTCTCGTGAGTTATTTGTATTGAATCTGTCATTAGCACTAAATGTGTGAAAAATTAGAGAAGAAAAAAAAAAAAAAAAAAAAAAAAAAAAGGAAAAGGAAAAAAATAGAAGAAAGCAATATGGAAACCAATCAAAAAACAGTATGGAAACCAAATAGATCCTTTGAAAGCACTCTCAGAGTTACTCTCTTGTAAATAAATCAGTTTGAGATTAAATACCGTTTTTAATATATAGTTACCAGCAATGATAGAATATACCATAGAAATAACTAAATATTGGTGCACACGAACTCGTTGGTTAATAGTTTCTATTTTATAAATGCACTAGTTTCAGATTAGACACAATTTTAGTATGCTATAGAAATGGAAGAATGTAGAATTAACTGATTCATGGTACAGACAGGAGTCTCATATCTCCACCTTGTTAAATTTTCATTTCATCGTCGTGAAGTGCAACTGCACCAACAACGATTCTATCACTCTGACCTCTTCCCAAAATCACTTCCAGCTAAATTATGTCATGCGTTGTTTATAATTCCCTTATAATTAACTCCCTCAAAGTGAAATCATCTTAGAAGATGGGAACTAGGTGTGAAAGAAATACTTTTTATCCATAATTCGCAATCCATCACAAGGCTTTAATAAAAATGTTTACATTGAGCTGCGCGCAGCCATTTAACCTTCTTTGATGAATGACTGCCTAACTATATGTTCCCCTTTCAGAACGCACCTTGCATTTGCATCAAAAAGCTATGAACGCAACACGACGGAATATGAAACTTTCTTATGAAAGTAGCTTGACCTCGGAGACTTGACTTTTTTATTTTTTTATTAAAAGAAGCGCAATTTCGGAGCCCTTGGTTAAGTAGCTGGCTCAAGAAATTAGCATCGGTAATACGCGTTTTGCCCTGACCCGAGCAATTCTGTCTTATAAGTGATCAGTGTGATTATGGTGCGGCATTATGGTTAATGCAGGGTCGTGAGGCTTGATAAAATTTCGGATGGGGGATAGATATAAAACGGACCGAAAAGAAATATAATGGCGGTTTTAATAAGATAGAGACTGAATTGTATACACACCCTTGTGTTACATGTAGTTTAGGATAAAATTTATTGAGGTGCGAGTAAATGAAACATGTGATCATGCAAAATTGGATAATATGTTATTACATTGACAGTTACCTAGATAGTCAACCATTTTGAAAAGTTGCAAAGTTCTTTTATAATACTTTTTTTTTCATATACTTTTATAATAATTCAGATCGTTAAAATATTCAAAAGTAAAATTAAGGATCATATGCATAATTTTTGATGTCAACATCCCTTTTTCTATGCACATACAAAATGTGCAGGGATGAAAGAGGTATCATGCAAAAAGAAACTGGCTTTTCAAATAGTACATTCACATTTCGTTAAAACACGTTGTTTAATTAAAAATTGCAGTTAACTAAAAAATAATGAAACAAACGTATCAGAAAAATAATCTCAAACAATGCAAGTGCGAAAGCCTTGCACTGGTCTTATATATTTTTCTAATAAAATAAAAGGAAAGGCAGATATGGAAAAAGAGAAAAATCGTCCATGATATGCATTTCCCCTATGTATGACTACATAATAGTTGTATTGCTACAGATTAATTTTTTTAAAAAATAATAATTAAAAAAAGAAAAAGCGCTAACATGTTGAAAAATGAATTAGTTTGCTTCTGGAGATGTCCATGTGGATATTAAATCTGCTGCAATATCGCCTGTTATATGGATTTTCACTGCCTAATGACTTACAGGTGAATGGTTGTATTGATACGGATGTTATAAAATATAACTGTAACATGCTGAGATAAAGAGTTTGTAAGTTTCTCATATATATAACAGGAGTAGACCAAATAATTTTAAAACTGTTCGAATACTTCGATACATGTAATGTAAAATCTTACATTACAGTCCCTGGCCAAATTATTAGACGCACTCATGTTTTTTTGTGTAGAATCATATTACTACCTTCATAGAGATGATATTATTGTATAAACAATTAAAATTCAGAATAACCATTAATTGTAGGGTAAGAATGAATAAAAAGCACGTCAATGACTTTAAAATTATTTATTTTTCTAAGTCAAATTAAAATTATTGAACTTGAAAAACTTTTTACTTAAAATTCTAAAATATCATTATTTCGTATGGAGCCGCCTTTGGCGGCAATCAATGGCTCTATTCGTCGTGGCATACTGTTAATGCAAAATTGAATAGTTTCTTGCATGTGTGGGTGATGATTCCAGTCATGGATAAGTTTTTCTATCAATTGGGTTTTGTTCGTTATGACCTCTTTGGCCAACTCCCTCTTCATTAGTTCCGAAACATTTTCAATGGGATTCATATCTGATGAATTACCCAACCAGTCCAATACAGGGATTTTTCTTATTGTAAATAAGCCTTTACGGATCGTGCTGTGTGGCAAGGAGCTCCATCTTGCATAAATGTAAAAAGTTCTCCGATTGGAAAAAATTCTTTTAGTTGTGGAATCAACTGACTTTGCAACACCTCTTTGTATTGCTCTTGTTTCATAGCTCCTTTGACTATGTAAAGATGTCCAGTGCCTTTGCCACTAATGTCAGACCAAACCATGACACTTCTTGGGTGCTTTATAGTTGGCACGACACAATCTTGATGAAGCTTTTCTCCAGGACGACGACGCACAAACTGAGATTTGTTTGCTAAAATTTCAAAAGTGCTTTCGTCACTGAAGCAAACCTGAAATAAATAATTTTTAACATGAAGAATTTATCTAATGGTTAAAAACAGGCATTGTTAAATGTTTTAAGTATTAATAAAATAAGAATAACTTTATAATTACCGTTTTCTAGAACTCCAATGTCTTGTGTTTATGCTCTCTAGCCCACTTCAGTCACTTAGCTTTCATTGTTTCGATTAATTTTGTTTTTTAGCTGGTCTAAAGGCCTTGAAAATCATAGCTGTTAGTTTTCTGCGTACAGGTCGTTCTGACACAACATCAGACTCTTCGAGCTTCGATCTGATCTGTTTTGTAGTAGCAAATCGATTTTCCAAGCAGATCTTCTTTAAGCGTCGTTCTATCCTTTGTATAAATACAGATTTTCTTCCACATTTATTCTTTCTTTTTTGGGCTCAATGTCTGTCCAGGCGCAAGTTCCGTCTTTACCCGCCTAACACTTGCTTCAGAAACATTCAATTTTCTTGAAATTTCTCTATTCGATTATTTTTTTAATATTTAAAAGCGCTTTTATTTCGCCTTTCTTTTCTATTGACAAATCTGTTTTTCTACCCATATTTTAAGTACCTAAAAATAGTATATTGACTATTAAAAATAATATATTCACAATAGAAATACAAATAAACATCTAACAACTGACTTTACAATGCCGCAAACACCTCCATGATCGTCGCACATAGCCACATAATTGAAGCTTGTCATGCCATGTTTTAGTTCGGCTGACCTTGAGAAAGTGTTATAATTTGATATGTCCACAAAAGCAGTTTCTCAAATTAGGAAAATATGTGGCATACATTATTCTAATGAATTAAAACGATATGACCACGCTGAATTCGTTGTTAGGGTCATTACATACCAAATATTCAAATAAAAACAATTGCGTCTAATAATTTGGCCAGGGACTGTACAAAAAGCGCTATGTCACCACCGTTCTCTTAACAAAGAATCTTTCGAAAACTGTTTATTTCTGGCGTATAATTGATTGGTGTGATTATGGTGCGACATTATGGTTGATGCAGGGTCCTGAGGCGTGATTAAATTTTGAATGGAGGTTAAATATAAAACATACGAAAAGAAACATAATGATAGTTTTAATAACATAGAGACGGAATTGTATACACACCCTTGTGTTACATGTAGTTTACGAAAAAAAACTATTAAAGTGTGAGCAAATGAAACAGGTGATCATGTGAAATGGGACAAAAAGTTATTACATTTATGGTTATATATATAGTACATAGCCGACCATTTGGATAGACAACATGCATAGAAGCATTGCAAAATTCATTGTAAGTTATTTATTTTATCTAATATACTAATAAAAGAAAATTTTTGTCTGTGCGTTAGAGGTTTGCACGGGCCGGAATTTCCAGGTGTAAAAACTAAAAGTTCGGTCCGGTCTGTGCAAAAATCGATGAAATCAGGCCCAGCCTCGTCCGACCCGACAAAATTTCTACAAAAAATTCTGATTTCTCTTAACATACAATTAATATTATTTTAACTCTTTTAAATACATTTTTATGGAAAATTTTTAGAGTATATTTTAGATTACTATATGTTCACAAGCCATAGAATACAACAACATTAATGATCACTTAGACTCTTAGACTATTACATTAAAATAAAAGCATTAAAAAAATTAACATAGTTTATAATAATAATGTCATAACCCAGTGTGTCGAGCGGGATCTGTGAGGCACGGTAGCGTGTAAAACACGGGGCACAATTCAACAACAACAATAAAAAAATGTTAAATTTATTAAACTGAAGCGTTACAGGCTATTGCAAAATAATAGCCGTTAGGTACTTTTAATTTCGTGAGTCAGAGAAGAAACTAGAACAGGACTAGGTGACGACAAATTGATACTAAAGTTTCTTTCTGTTGGTAAAATTTTGTCGGTAGGCAGTAATTTTGCGCGCTCTAAAGTAATAAGGTATATAATAAACAATTGTACTTTTGGAACAAAAGATAGGTAAGATATTGCTTACCTCCATTTTTCAGCAATCATCCACACTCCTCAATAAACCGCGTAGTAGGTCCGCCAGAATCACTGATTAATCCATTAAGAAAATTGATTTATCCATTACTTTTGCTCACACACAACAAATCCTTGATTGAAGAATATCCATGTGACTAAGCAATGTGTATAAGTTATTAATTAATAAAACATTCATTATACTGATTAAAGAATTTAATTTACAATTTTATATTTAATAGTTACATAATTTTAATCTTAAACATTAATTAAATTTGATAAGTTTAAGGGAGATCGGAGTATACAGTTCCAACTCCATCGCGAGAGAAAAAGCTTCTATTTAAGCTCTATATAGCAGAATGAAATCATTCTTTAGTCCTTATCAAGTGATGTCATTTTACAGTTCTTTCATTGGATGGAAATGACGTAAAGTCAATGTACGTCATTTATACGTATTTTAGTCTCTTACTTCCTTGTTCAGTTCACGAGTCTGTAAAAATCTCTTCATATTTCATTTCCTCTTTGAAATTGGATAAACACTATTTATATTGATGAGTTTTTAAGTAAACTGTCATAAAAATCAATTTGCGGAGATTATTATCATGATGTATTATCAACAATCTCCTCCTTAATCTCTGGAATTTGATTTCTTAAATTTAAATTTCTCCTGTGAACTTCGAAGATAGGCTTGGGAGTGGGCTTCGTTAGGATGTCCGCTACCATGTTTTTAGATTCACAATACTTTAGATTGATTGTACCATTGTCCTTTAGGTGTTTAATGGAATGATACCTAATATCAATGTGTTTCGTGCGACGGGTGTATTTTTCTGATTCGATCATTTTTATGCAGGACTGGTTGTCCTCATGCATAGTTATGGGTAATGTCTGTTCTAAGTCAAATTCTTGTAAGAGTCTAATTAACCATAAAATTTCTTGTGTCGCAATTGCTGCTGAAATGTACTCAGCTTCAGCACTTGACATGGCTATGCATGATTGCTTTTTGCTAATCCACAAAATTGGGTTTTTCCCTAATAAAAATAGGTTTCCGCTGGTGGACTTTCTAGTTTGTATGTCTCCAGCCCAGTCTGAGTCACAATATGTTTCTAGTATAGGTTGGTGTGTTGTATTTATTTCTAATTTGAAGTTTTTAGTGTGATTTAAATAGGAAATTACTCTTTTAGTTGCTTTCCAATCCTTCTGTGAAGGGTTTTCGTTTTTTCTACTTAGGATGTTAATCGCAGCTGAAATATCTGGTCTTGTGACAGTTGAGATATACAAAAGAGCGCCAATTGCCTTTCTATAATTGATGTTGTTTGGCAATGGTATTTCTTCGTTAACAAAATTTAAATACCCTGTTTCCATTGGCGTTTTGTAAGGTTTTGCATCTTCTAATTTAAATTTTCGAACTAATTCTTCAATTTTAATTTTTTGATTTAGTTTATATCCTTCGTTTGTTTTTTCAATTTTAATTCCTAGGTAGTAGTTTAATTGACCTAAATCTTTTAGTTCGTATTCAATCTTAAGTTTCTGTATAATTTCTTTAATTTCATTTTCTTTTGCAGATATCAAAATGTCATCAACATAAACGATAATATATGCTTTGCTTTCTTTGTGTTACGTATAAATAAACACGTGTCTGAAATTGATTGTTTGAAATTTAACTTTTCTAACGATTCTGAAATTTTTGTGTGCTAGGCTCTAGCTGCCTGTTTTAAGCCGTATATAGCCTTATTTAATTTGCACACTTTGTTTTCATGATTAGGTTTGACATAGCCTTCCGGCTGAGTGATGTATATATCCTCATCTAAATTTCCATACAAAAATGTTGTTTTAATGTCAACGTGGTTTATGTTTAGTTTATGATAGGCGGCGTCTGCTAAAAATGTTCTAATTGTAGTATGTGAAACCACTGGAGCAAAAGTTTCATAATAATCAATGCCAAAATTTTGAGAATAGACTTTTGCCACTAAACGCGCTTTATATTTTTGTATTTTTCCTTTATCATCTAATTTTGTTTTGAAGAGCCATTTCGAACCTATTATTTTTGTATTTGGTGGGGGGTCAACTAATGTCCAAGTTTTATTTTGGTTGTGATATTCTATCTCCTCCTGTGTCGCTTTGATCCAGTTTTCTTTTTCTACTGGGTTTTCCATGTTTATTATTTCCTGCCAATTTTTCGGTTCGTTTATATTTTCATCTTTAACCAAATAAATTAGTCTATCTGGGGGAACCCCTTTATTTACTCTATCTGATCTTCTCGGTTCGGTTTGATTTAGTTCAGATTCATTCTGATTATCATTTTCATTTGAAATTTCGATTTTTATCAGATTTGGGTTTTCCGACTTTTCGTTTTCGGCATTAGTGTTTTCATCTATATTTAGTTCTAGCAATTTTTCTTTATTTGAATTTTTCGGATAGTTTTCCAAAAACTTCACGGTTCTTGCTATAGTTATATCTTTGCCGCTTGTGTATATACGATATCCTTTGGAATAATTATCGTATCCCACAAAGATCCCTTCTACTGCTTTATTATATAATTTCTGTCTTTTTGGCTTGTTAATATATGCATAAGCTTTGCAGCCAAAGACTTAAATATTTTAGATTTGGTCTTCTGTTTGACCATAACTCATATGGAGTTTTCTCGTTGGCTTTAGTTGGCAGTCGATTTTGTAGGTGATTTGCGGTGCAGATCGCCTCTCCCCAGAAATGTAATGGTAAATTAGAGTCACTTAACAATGTTCTTGTCATTTCAATTAAAGATCTATACTTCCGTTCAGCAACACCATTCTGGCTGGGAGAATATGGTACTGTTAGCTGTCGCTTAATTCCATTTTCTTTTAGAAAATTATCTATATTAGAATTTTTAAATTCTTTGCCATTATCAGTTCTGAGTTCTGTAGGCTTTTTGCCAAATTTATTGTTGACCAGGGCAATAAATTCTTTTAATTTCTCAAATACCTCACTTTTATTTTGTAGGAGATATAATATCGTAAATCTAGAGTAATCATCTATGAAAGTTAAAAAATAATTTTTCCCACCTATGGTTGGAGTTTGAATAGGACCACATACGTCTGAATGCACTAACTGCAAAATTTTATTTGCTCTAAATTCCGTCTTTTTGGGGTATGGTGCTTCAGTTATTTTTGCTTTGATGCAAGGCTCACATTCGGTACTATGGGAACAATTATTTATGTTTATTCCGCATACTAATTCCTTAGTCATTATTTCCCTCATTGACGCGACGTTTTTATGTCCTAATCTTCTATGCCACAGTTCAACGCAATTTTTATTTTTGCAATTTGTTATCATATTTACGAAATTTTCATCTGTGATTTCGTTAGTTTGCTGAATTTCGTATAAATTGTTTTTTCTTGTACCTTCCAAGCGAATTAATCCTTCATATTCTAGAAAACATTTATTATTCTCGAACATTATTTTGCATCCGTTTTTCGTAGCTTTAGCTACCGAAAATAAATTAGTTTCAATTTCGGGTACTAGTAGAACATCTTTTAATGTTATTTCATGTGTTCTACCGTCGGAGGTTATTGTGGTAATGTTTACATTACCCGACCCGTAGGATTTTAGTTTATTGCCGTTGGCAATTACGACGTTGGTATGTTCTTTATTTGTAAATTCAGAAAATAAATTTTCATCATTTGATATATGGGAGGATGAGCCATAATCTATGATCCATGCTTTATTTTGCGATTTGTTTGCTATAAATGCGCAATTTTTCTTTTCTTCGGTTCCGAAATAAGCTGTGCTTTTATTGTTCGGTTTATTTGAGTCCGCGCTTTTTAACCTGTCCTCGTCTTTTTGAAAGACTAATGAAGAAGAAAAGTTTTTTCTTACATTTTGTTTAAAGTTATTTGTTTTATATTTGTTATGCCAGCAATTAACTGTGTTGTGGTTTTTTAATCGACAAATCGTGCAGTATTTTTCTTCTTTTTTAAAACCTGTGGTTTAAATTTTCTTTCAGCTCTAAAGGCTTTGTTGGTATTATCACTTGTATTTGAATGCTCATTTCTTTTATTAAATTCGTCTGTTAATTTACTCTTTATAAACTCTGGAGTTAATTCGTCTTCCTGCCTGGCTTCTAATGCGGTTATGTGGGTGTCGTATGAAGGAGGTAAAGAGCAGAGCAGTAATGCTGAAATATGATTTGTTTTAATTTCTTCGCCTATGGCTGATAACTTATCGATAATTTCTAATATTTTGGTTATATGAGTAATCATATTTCCTCCTTCAGATAATTTCGTTCCATAAAGTCTCCTGAGGAGAAATAGTTTACTGGAGAGATTTGATCTTTCATGGATGTTTTTTAGCGTGTTCCATGTGTCCCGTGCATTTTGTAAATGCTTAATATGGATTATTTGGTTATCCTCAATACTTAAATTAATAAGCGCTCTTGCTTTTTATATCTTTCTTAGACCATTCCGTTGTTATTGGATTAGGTGGGTCGTCTCTGACAACTTCAAAGAGCTCTTCTCTTATCAAGAGCATCTCCACCTTAAATTTCCAGTTTGCATAATTACTGGAATTTAATTTTTCAATTATACTACCTTCTTTGAAGGTTGCCATTTTTCTATTTTAGAATATATCTAAAATTAATTAATTTCTTTTAAGTATTCGAGGATTCTAGGACACTATTTATTTTTATTTTTATCCTTTATATACTTTAGAATATTTCGTTCTCATAATCTTTGTTGGTAAAATTTTGTCGGTAGGCAGTAATTTTGCGCGCTCTAAAGTAATAAGGTATATAATAAACAATTGTACTTTTGGAACAAAAGATAGGTAAGATATTGCTTACCTCCATTTTTCAGCAATCATCCACACTCCTCAATAAACCGCGTAGTAGGTCCGCCAGAATCACTGATTAATCCATTAAGAAAATTGATGTATCCATTACTTTTGCTCACACACAACAAATCCTTGATTGAAGAATATCCATGTGACTAAGCAATGTGTATAAGTTATTAATTAATAAAACATTCATTATACTGATTAAAGAATTTAATTTACAATTTTATATTTAATAGTTACATAATTTTAATCTTAAACATTAATTAAATTTGATAAGTTTAAGGGAGATCGGAGTATACAGTTCCAACTCCATCGCGAGAGAAAAAGCTTCTATTTAAGTTCTATATAGCAGAATGAAATCATTCTTTAGTCCTTATCAAGTGATGTCATTTTACAGTTCTTTCATTGGATGGAAATGACGTAAAGTCAATGTACGTCATTTATACGTATTTTAGTCTCTTACTTCCTTGTTCAGTTCACGAGTCTGTAAAAACCTCTTCATATTTCATTTCCTCTTTGAAATTGGATAAACACTATTTATATTGATGAGTTTTTAAGTGAACTGTCATAAAAATCAATTTGCGGAGATTATTATCATGATGTATTATCAACACTTTCAAGCACTCATTAAAAAGTTCGCTAGGTTAAATAACACTGTTCTAGCATCGAGGTTTCTCTTAAGAATATTTACTCTAGATACTCCTTAATCAAGGGCGAAGCAGGGGTGGCTGTTACTCCACGACACTTAGCCTGTCTCGGTTAAACTTCTTTAGAAGCAGGGAGAAGAGTTCTCCCTCTTTGGATTCAAACCAAAATGAATGTTCTCTCTTTCCAATCTCTCTCTCTTCTGTTCCGGGGGGAACATGGGTGGTGAATTCTGTAACATTTTGTCCTATTGGATCGAGTTCTTGTTCCCATTGGATGCCTGCGATTGCATCATGACACCCAACGCATCTGGGACCAAAATGCTGCAATCAACAAACCTGTTGGTCTACGTGATCCATTAATTTCGTATGAGGGTGCTCCGATGTCTGCCTTATTCAAGCTAGTAGTAAAAACTGTCACTGGAAAAGACCGATGGGTATCTTTAATCTTCCGTCTGCCTGGGTGGCATTTCACTAGCGTGTGAATGGATCTTATGCGATAAACTATACTAGCTGGGATATTGAAGTATCGTCAAGATATCACAATAAGAAAAAACGATAGTTAAAAACATCATAACTTTAGTTGTTATATAGTAAATAAACGTATAGATTTTTGAAAATATTTCTCTGAAATTTATTAAAGTATATTTCCAAAGATTCCATTACGAGAAATTCATTATCGCTATTACTATTTTTACAAAATAAACTGCTTGCTCGACACGTCCTGGGAACTATTACGCCCAACTCCCGCCCCGCCCGAGTATGTAGAATAAAATGTAATCCTGACCCCAGCCTGCTCGAGTCTGTTGAAAATATTATTTCAGGTCTCAGACTCAATAATGTAACTGTTCTGTGCTGATTTCTACGCTGGACATGTTATATGTTTGTATTGATGTTGTCAAGCTAGCATCGACTCGTGCAGCACATTTATACTTATTCTCGTCCCAGTCACGGCCATCGAAAATTGTTCATATTTTATCAGCTTTGTTTGATCCTTTTAAATTTGTTACATCGGGCCGGTCGGCCAGCTTAAATTTTTATAGACCCACTCCCTCCCGTTTAATTTTTTATTCCCGGCGATTTAAAAAGATTGTCTTTATTCTGCTGGACCAACACGTTTAAAAATTTACTTTCATTTTACCGGCCCGGGCCCGTGTAGACCTCTACTCTGTTCGCGTATCTGTTTGTTTATTTGTTTGTTGGCGATGACTAGAGAAATTTATCGTGCTCAAAGGTCTGCAAATTTGGTTCCGGATAGACGAAGACAAGTCCGAATGTAGGTGAGGCTCAGATTTTGGGAATATTATTTTTAAATTTTTATACTGAACGGAAAAATTCGCGTATTTTCCCTATTTTTTAAATTTGTCTGCAATTTTGATCCGATTATAACATCTATCCGAATTCAATCTTTTACCCCAATATAGTAATTTTTTTTCAATAGTTTATTAGGAATTCGTAGATTCAAAAGTAAAGTGAAAGATCTTTCAAAGAAAAAACAGAAAATAAAAGTGGTAGAATGGAAAAAAGAAAATTATCGATTCTGCGATTATTATAGTGTATGTGATTACAGAAGGGGTTGTCAAAAATAACTGAAATACCTTGAAAGATGAAGTATTTTTCTTCTAAAATAACAGGAGTGCACCTGTGGATATTAAAAGAGTTCTAATATTTCTTTGACTAATAAATGTTGATTGGTTAATTTCTAGATTGTTGAAGATGACCACACTAATCGTCAATTTTTTTTTTCAAATTTATTTGAGAAACGCTGAAGGAGGATAACAAAATATCACTTCAATGTGCATCGAAATTATGATGTACTTGCAATAAATATTTCTTTGACTAGTAGATGTTGATTGGTTAATTTCTAGATTGTTGAAGATGACCACACTAATCGTCTTCACTTTTTTTCAAAATTTATTTGAGAAACGCTGAAGGAGGATAACAAAATATCACTTCAATGTGCATCGAAATTATGATGTACTTGCAATAAATATTTCTTTGACTAATAGATGTTGATTGGTTAATTTCTAGATCGTTGAAGGAGGATAACAAAATATCACTTCAATGTGCATCGAAATTATGATGTACTTGCAATAAATATTTCTCTGACTTAATAGATGTTGATTGGTTAATTTCTAGATTGTTGAAGATGACCACACTAATCGTCTTCATTTTTTTTCAAAATTTATTTGAGAAACGCTGAAGGAGGATAACAAAATATCACTTCAATGTGCATCGAAACTATGATGTACTTGCAATAAATATTTCTTTGACTAATAGATGTTGATTGATTAATTTCTAGATTGTTGAAGATGACCACACTAATCGTCTTCATTTTTTTTCCAAATTTATTTGAGAAACACTGAAGGAGGATAACAAAATATCACTTCAATGTGCATCGAAATTATGATGTACTTGCAATAAAATCATTTTATTATAATATGAAAAATTTTATTCTCATGAATGTTCGGTGTATGGGCCGGATTTCAATTTGGGAAGAATCCCTGAAATCAGATCTGTATAAAATACAGTTAATAACTAATAATGTCGTGAACATTTGTATTATGCTAATTAAAGGGTATAATATCATATAAAAAGGGTTAAAGGGTTAAAATATCATATAAAAGTAGACATTATTCCCAATTAACTCGTGCAAATTACATTTTTCCACAATTATTCATGGCGGAAATAGGAGGGGCTATTTTTTCTTCCAAAATTATACTTATACATGAGTAAATATATTACAAAAGATGGAAGAAAAAAAAGACTGTACAAGATAATTAGAAAAACAAAATTCTTCTCAGTAATATTTACCTAATTTGAAACAATGAAATACAAAACTGACAATCTGATTTATTCATCTAAAAATGTGTCAATGAACTCTTTAACTAAGGAGATAATCCGTAAGGTCTTCTGAAACAAATATCTATCATCTATAATTGAATCGGTTATTTTCAAAAGGGCGGAAGTCACGCATTTTGATTAAAGGAGTTATGTATTACAGTTAAGTTTATCTATAGTACCTTCACATTTCCACCAAAGATAGCACTTGCTCACCACTCCATTCGGTACACTGTTAAATTTGAAGGTGACAAACCGGTGCCGTTTAGGACCCTGGGGTGAATAGGCGGTACCATTTGGAACCCTATGGTGCCATACAGGCTTGTAAATGTGGTTGGGGTGCCGTTTGGTGCCTCTCACTGGGTGATTGAAGCAAAATAGGGTGCCGTATACTAGGTATTGGTAGAAATATCGCACCACTCTGGGTGACTGGCATCTTGTGCATGCCCTGTGACGTGTTTTCCCCTCATCTCGGCATTGCAAGTGAGATCGTACAAGTAGAAAAGTAATGGCTTCTGTTGAATCGTAACGTACACAACCACGTGAGATTTCAATTTTATTAATACTAAATAACGCCATTTATGGCGAATAAATAAAAAAGGGGGAATAAACGAGAATGTCATTCATTTTAAATACAGGTATGTGAAATGTTTCAGTGATTTTGTATATTATGTTTTATTATTCTTATATATATTTTAGATATGTTGTATTATCATAAATGACTCCATACATTATTTTCAAGCTAAGACATTTTAAATCATTAGAATCTTGATCTCGAAAGTTGAAATTTTTATCTCGTGAAAGTGGAATGATGTCGCATCAACTATTTGCTTGTGTTTTAAATTATTATTTATGTAGAGCTTATAATAATTTCACATTATTCATATTTGTTATCTAATGAATTTTCTCGCATCAGCTCGCGCAATTTTTGTTGCTTATCACACAGAAATAAATTTAATGATGCATTATAATAAAAAAAAATTTTTGAAACATAAGTTGCTATATTTAAAATAAAAAAATGAGTTTAATTTCTTATTATTCTGAAATCTAAACAAACTATTTGTAAGTAATTGAAGAATTTTCAAGTTTTACCAAGAATTGATTTTTACTAACTTGTAACATATTAATTTGTTGAGTATTTGACTATTTTAAATTAATTGATTTGATAATATGTATACATAAGAAATAGTAAAATTGATAAAATATAAATTTCTGAAGATATTTTTATTAATCAAATACTTTTTATTATCGAGATTTTTCTTTTTGAGTACACTAAAAATATACCTCATTACAAATTATGAATTATTAACAAAATAAATAAATCACAATTCCTGAATTGATATTTTGACTTTTATAAATGTGTCTTATCTTGAGTTATACAAGTCTCCTGTACTATGACATATTAATAATAACAAATCACTGAAACATTTCACAGTGTGGCTGAATGAGTGTATGTAATAATATTGAGATTTTTTAGACTTAGATGATTGAGTAAGTTATGTAAATATATTTAACTCGCATTTCTCAAAGAAATTTTTTTCATCTTAAAATAATAATGATAAATAAATATCTCTGCAGTACATCTAACTTAAAATAAGAATAATAGCAAAAATGATAATAAATACTAACCACTTTGAAGGTAACAAAAATCTGTATTGTTTTCAAGCTGAAAATATCTATTTACAAATAAGGCTGGGAGTTACAAGTTAAAACGTTTTTTAAAAAATTTAGTTGTAAGTAAAATGACTTCTAAATCCTAAACAAAACCCGATATATTAATTGGCGTTTCTTTATCTAGTGTCTATTGGCTATTTACACCTGATGTATAATATATTTCTGAGATATATTAACCTACACATGAAATGATCAACTTTGGACTTTGTATAAATTTCAACAGAGAAAATGAAGTATTGGCTAGTTTATTGCAGCTAAAGTTAAATAATGCATTATAGTTATATGTATAGATTTTTTAAGTATGAGAAATGGTTTCCTACTCTTCTACTAACATAAGCAGTTTGTTTAAAGCTCTGAGCTTTTCAAGCTAACTAAATAGGCTGGAAAAGACACTAATTAAGAAATTGATAAGTATATCATCATGAAATTTAATACTTAAAAATTCTACTCATTATTGGCTCTTTCTGCCCAATGTTTCCCTTTATTTCAATAAGTTGATTATAATCAGTATGAAATGAAATTGTGTAAACATAAATAAAATTAGCAGTTTCAATAGTTCGTTACATTATAAAAATTGCGCAAATATCTAAAAAATAAATATGTTAAAGTTTTGAAAAAGTGTGAAAATCAACACATGAGTTGGCATTTAATTGCATTGGTAGTCAGCACAGCTACTTGTTAACAGGAGTCTGTCCAGATTTTTTTCACAAGGTTCTGTTTTTGTGAAATTGTAAACAGTTTTTTTATAAATACATATTTTTTAATACTTGTAAATTTTTCCAGAGAAAATTTCTCACGCCTTGCATATATAATATTCAGATTTTAATTGCTTAATAGGCGTATAGCCAACATAGTGAAAAAATACCTAAGCCGTGACTCGAACCCGGTTCATCTTAGTACAGGTTCTACCAACTGAACCACTTGGGGTTTCCTCAAAAGGTTTCTTTGACGAAAGTTCGAAAAAAAAGGTTGGTGCTGCCATCTATCGGAGTTTTTAGAAGCATCTTTAATTGACTAGGGAAAAAATAAGATCACTTGGGATTTGATCGGATTCGAACACGCGATGTTTAGCTTGGCAGCTAAGTGCTCTAACCACTTCGCTAGCGGGACTTCGGAATTTTTTTATTTTAAATGTATTTATGGGATGTTGATGTGTGTTTATATTTTTAGAAAGCAGATTGTATTTTTATCGGTGCTGTTATACTTTCTGCATGTTTTAATTAATAAGGCTAGATTATTATTATGGTTTTTCTATGGTTAATAAATAATTAGAAAATGGCTTGATTAATATAATTTATTAGAGAAATTTCCTTTGTTCAATGAATTATTAAAATATGGTCTAATTAATTTGTTGATCCGAAGTAATTAATTTTTAAGTGCATATTTTGGAGACGAGTTCATCAATTTTAGCGGATAAGATTACTGTTTATAGAGGGGGGTCAGTTATACATATTTTAAATTTGATTGTTATATGAATATATTTCTTAAATAAAAAAGAGCTCCTAAAATTGTGATTTTTTTTTAACCATTGGGAAAATGTTGATGCTTTCGGTCGAAAATGGACCCAATGATGTTCGCATTTTACTATTTTAACCGTTTTTAACGAAATTCTGTAACTTTAGAAGAATTTTTTAAGCGTTTTTAACGAAATTCTGTAACTTCAGAAAAATTTATCTTTGAATAGGCAATAGAAATGCATAAAATCGTTACAAAAAGGATAGACGCAAATTATCAGATATAAAAAATAAAGTAGAAATTTGGTACATTCCTGTTATAGCGCCCCCAAGGATGAAATATTTTTGTTTCTGTTTTCATTAATATATTGTAAATTTAATACTTTCGTGTAATTTTTTTTTTTTTTTTCTTTAACGATTTTGTAACAAAAATAATCTGGCCGGGAATGGGGAAACATTTTTGTCAAATATTTGAGATTTTCCATTTCATTAAAAATCACTTAATTTTGAGACGAAATAATTGTCAAAAATGACGAAATATAGCTCAAGAATTGTGGAATCGTCAAAAGTAAGAGTTTTATTTTTGACAGCGAGGAAACAGTTTCGTCAAGATATTTGAGGATTCGCGTTTCGTCAAAAACCACGTGACTGTGTGACGAAATGATTGTCAAAAATAACGAAATGAGGCCTGAGGATTGCGGAATCGTCAAAATTGAATGTTTTATTTCTGAGAGTGTAATATATAATTTGATGGCTTTAATTGTTTTGTGACAGGTCAGATTTAACTGTTAAATGATTAAGTTTGTTAAAAGTTCAGTTTGGAAGTGTAAAAGTTTTGTGAAAGGTTTATGTTTAAGGTAAAGAATTTTGTGAAGGGTCTTGTTTCGAAATGAAATTTTTCTGAAAGCTCTTGTTTTAAGATGAGTATTTTTGTGAAGGGTCTTGTTTTAAGATGAGAATTTCTGTAAAGGGTCCTTTTAAGGACCTATAAATTTCCTAAACATATCCCTGGATAATAAGTAACCTTTGAAAGTGACAAAGAGATAAGTATAAGAGATGGATAAGTAATGTAAATTGAAAAAGTTTTCATAAGAAGATATATATTTGGAATTGTATAGTTTCTTCTCTGTGGGGACAGAAAATTTCAAAATTAAAATTTGCATACTGTTCCTGTATCTAAAAATGCCCAGTCACAAAAATAATCACTATTCCACTCTTATTCATACCAAAAAGTTGGATTTTAATTCTTCCAAAAATAAGAGTTGTAGAGAGTCGAAAAACATGACTTATTTCATCTGCCAAACAATTCGAAACGTGAAATCCGAGATCACGTTTCAAATTGCGTGGCAAAGTGAAATAAGTCACAATACTTGATTGTGACTCCGTGATTTTTGGAGGTAGTCAAACCAAACCTTTTGGGGCGAATAAGAGTGAAATAGTGATTATTTTTGTCATTGAGCATTTTTGAATGCAGGGACTGCACTAAAATTAAAATTTTGAATTTTTCCGAAAATACACTCCATGTACAATTCGAATTCTGTACCTTCGTATGATCATTTTTGCAATTTACATTATTTGTCTCTCTCTTATAGTTACAAAAATAAACCATGTTACCTCCTTTCTTGTACACTTGATATTTTTAATTGAACCGAGTTTTAAAATATGATATTGCTTCAAACATAAAACATGAACGAAAAATCATGCGTCAAGCATAGATTATGTAACACTTCCAACACTTCCAAAATAATTTTGCAAATCTTTACCGTAAGGTATAAGATGATATCTAACAATTTTGAAAACGCATAATATATTTAAAAATCCAATTTTAGGAATTACCAACAATATTCGGAAAAATATCCGAGCTCTTTTGTGCAGCCCTGTATATGATCTAAAGGTTTGTATATATACTATAGAATGCTAAATTTTAGTTCAGTTAGGAAACGCGTAGCAGAGTTTAAAATTCCCCTTCTGAAATTTCCGACAATAAACGGAAATGTACTCGAGAACTTTTGTGCTGCTCTGTATACAATCTATACAATTTATACACACCAAGTAATAGCAAAAAAATCAGTTAAATTTAAAAACACGTTCATCAACTGAAAAAAACGTTCCCAGCAATTATTATTAATAAGCTGTACTTTAACCGAATTATTTTGTGTGTCCCTGTAAATGAACGATGAAAGCTTTCACATAATGTTCTATAGTAAGACTCTTTTAATCCAGGTTAGTGACATATATTATCAATTTCAATATGTTTGAAATAGTGAAACATTATTAAAATAAACTGCAAACGATTTTTCTTCATAGACCGTTTAGTAACGGAAATCTTTTGAGTATCCCTGTAAAGGAACTATAAGTGCTATGCACACCACATTCTATAATTAGTCTCTTGCAGTGCATCTCAATGATATATATCAATTTCAATATGTTTGAAATTGTGTAACATAAACCGCAATTAAAATAAACCGCAAATGATTTTTCCCATAGACCGCAATGTAACGGAATTCTTTTGAATGTCCCTGTAAAAAATCTATAAGTGCTACACACTTCGTTTTCAATACCGAACGTGCCACAGTAATCCTCAATAACATATATCAAGTGCATGACGATCTGAGTCTATTTACGCGAGTTAGAGCACGGACAGACAGACAGACAAACCGAATTCATAAACACTTTTCAACTATGTTGGAAAGTGTTAATAAAAAAGATTCAAACGTGGCCAAATGCTTTAAATTATAATACTAAGTGATCCTGAAGTCTTTATCACTTTCCCTAACTGAATTCAATGTGAAAATGAATTAACACCTTGTATTTCATGATTAAAAACAATAAATACAATTGCTAGACACACTGTGCACCCTGGATTGGGAGTGCTTTCCCTTGTGGAGTGCCGCTGGGTACCTTGGAATAGGGGTGTTATTATTTTCCTCTGGGGTGCCATCCTTTCACCCCCTCGGGCACCCCTCTTAGATTAGGAGTGGGTGCCCTCCACCCTAATTTGGATTATGGGTGCCATTATTTCACCCTAGTTAAGGGTGCTATTTTGGCTCCCCTAGAGGTGTCACCAGTAAAACAAGCTTTTCATCACTAAAGGGTGCCATGTGTCATCTGTAGTTTTAACAGTGTAGATACGACATGCCTGTTTAAGAGTTTAAAGTTGTTAAAACACATGCCTAGTTCTTGGTGGATTTTCTTTAATTTAATAATAAATTGGAATACTAAAACTTCTCACGACATTGGAAAAGATGGATAATAAATAAAATAAAAATTCAATTGTAAGAAACTTGGAATTTATTAAAGTAAAGACTCAATAAACCATATAAATATGAATTTTGCATTAAATTTCTCTACATTTAATTTTTAAAAGGGCACATGTCCACAACTTAAAAATATTTTTTTGTATGTTGCCAACTACCAGTGTTTAGAAAATGTATATATTTAGTAAGGTTTAACAGTGTAATAACATAAAAAAAACAATAAAACACCATCACTCTTTGAATTTTATAAATTGCATCACTTTTTCCGGAAAAGTAGTCCATCCTTTTCAAAAAACCCGATTCAATTAACATCTTACAAAACATTTTCATAATAAACAAGTCCTGTAAGCTTGTATAAATTTCGTCTGTTTTTTCTTTCGTAAAAAACAAAGAAGCATCATTGTTTTTAGAAAGAATTACTTTTTCTATAGAAAAGTACGAGGTCGTCATTCCATCACACCGGTGTCATTGCTATTCACAGGCATGACAGATATGTAAGTGACTTTTAATTGCTGTTTTAATTAGGGTTTATCTCGTGATTTTTTATTTCAATTTTTTAGCTTCATAACGATTGTTTATTTCAATTTCTTAGCGTTCATAGCAATTTTTCATTTCAACTTTCACTGCTGGCAGTAATTTTTGATTAGTTGCAGGCTTTTCTTTATTCAGAAAGTACATTCCATAGTACAGTTCTTGTTTCCAGACAAACAAATAAGATTGAAAATACTAGGAGCACCATTTAAACTTTACTTCATTTATCGAGTTTTTTTGTTTGTTTATTTATTTATTTATTTATTTTTTTTTCATTTACAAGAAAAAAATATTCGATTCGTAAAAATTTTCGTCTTATAGTTTTTGATGAATTTATATGTTTTGTTATGTTTCAAATGCTTATTAACCATTTTTATTTTTGAGTTGGTGTTTGTCTGCCACGTACATACTATTTAGACCCATGAGGAATAGATTTATAAAGGATTTTTTTTTACATTTACGACCTCAGGGGCAAACGTGGCGCTGATTTGGTGCAGTGAAATAGCAGAAAAAAACTATAAAAATGGATGCTATATATATATGAATTACTAACATTTAATTGATATTTTTAACACATAAACATTTTTTTAGCAGTTTTTGTAACATTTTCAATTTGTCATTTGAAAAAAAAAAAATGTGTGTGAAAGAGGATTGTATTTTACTGCCCAAAATCATCCTGGCGCACCACTTTTCCCTTGGTGCCGAAAATGTAAACTATTTAAAATAAATCGACGATCTATGCTCTAAATAGTATGTGTATGAAATCGTGTTGTATTTGCCCCACTTGCACTGAGAAAAAAATCTGCCCTTCTCAACTAGAATCTAAATTGTGGCTCTAGAAAAAATAGTTCCATGTCATCCCTATAAATTATAGTTCCCTTTGCCAGAGAGTTCTAGAGACTCCTATTAGAATTCAGGTGTGTTTACCTATATTCTCGTGGTCAAACTTATTTAAAAATGTCTGCAAATACACTGTTAAAAATACAGGTTCAACCATTCACCAAAATATTCGTTCAAGCAAAGAACTTCGAACGATTGAACCATTATAATAGTTTAAGTAAAATGCCATGGAAAAGAGAAACGCAAGTTGAACGACGATGTCGGTTCAACGTTTGTTATTTTCATGTTGTGGCAACAGTACAGAGCAGGCGTAGAGTTTTTAATGGCGTCGTATTTAACACACCAGAGATCCCGCCTGCGAATAACGTGCTGAAGTATCATCTATATTTCTTCTTCTTGCAATCCCGGAAATAATCAAGGTAAGTGTACAAGTGATTATTTTTTATTTTTCTGTTATACGCATTCTAATGCATTAATGTTTCTGTCAAATATAAAATTTGTATTTAAACTTGAAAAAATTATGGGTAGTAGTATCTTGCGTAAGCCTAAAAATGTTGTTTCCGCTTCAAATATTTAGCGATGTATCGGAAACAAATGGCTATTTCAAAGCTATTACTATAGATGTAATAACTTAAATATAATAACATAGTTCATTTCTAACAAACGAAATTAGTTTTCGATTTTAATTATTTGTTTTTGTTGACATGTTTACTTCATTAATGAGATGCCTACACAAGTCATATTCTTACTATCGCGAGATCTTGATATAAATCCGCATAACTGAATTTTTTATATTGCTTAAGCATGATTAAAACATTTTATTCAGATAAATTAAATAAATAAAAAAAAAGTTTTGTATGATTTTCTGAACTATTCATTTTTCAAAAGTAAATTAAAGTCGAAAAAAAAGTTGTTTAAATTATAAGATAACTTTACATTTATCAAAAGCCTCATTTTGTAAGTAAGCAATAGAAACCTCCAACTCTATTTCAAGGAACAATTTTATGTTTTTAAAACTTAAGATTTCATAAAAACTAAAAATAGTGAAATATATACTTTGATTTTTGTTACTAAAGCTATATATTATCACAAAATCCTGATATATGTGTGGTAATTTTATTTCTTGCACTAAAGCATGTTTTAGGCATTTTAAGTAGCTAAATTTATTTAAAAAATGGTTGTGAAGTTTTTAAACCATGAATTTTTCAAAAAGAAATGAAGTTGAGACTGAATGTTGAAAATAGCTTAAGCTTTAAAAAAAATCAGGGGATGCTTTACTTCTCTGTAACCATTCGCCAAGCCAGTCCCGATAACTTCTGCTGTGTGGTTTGGTGAATGTGACAGTTTGTCTTTATTATTATTATTGTAAGATTTCTTTACATTCATATAATAGCTTTATTTCGAATGTAAAGTATTAGATACATTGAAGCATCAGAAACTTCAAATTCTATTGGAAGGAGCATTTTGATATTTTTGTTTATTTCATAAAAATTAAAAATTGTGGAATGTAGATTTTGGTTTTTGTAAAAATGCAGCAAAGTAAATCCGCATATATGTATGTATAAATGTATATTTTAAATCATTTAAGGCGAAGGTGGACTTTTTTTTAACCGATTTGCTTGAAAATTAAATATGTGATTGCAAATGTAGTTACGTAAAAATAACTAAAATTTTAAGGTCCTCCTTACCTTAAAATTTAAAAATTTTAAGGTAAAATTTTAAGGTATTAATTATTTTGGTAATTATTAATTATTGAAATAATTAATTAATTGAAAATGCTCTATGCGCAGTTCTTTTACATATAATACAGTGATTTTTATTTATGAGATACCTTTCATATCTAAGATTAAAACTTAGTTGGAATCGTAAACATGAATAGAAAATATAATTAATAAAAATAATAATATGCATAAAAACTAATTTTTATCATGCAAAAACACTGTTAATTATTTTTTCAATCAAGAATTTAGTCTATGAGTTCTAAAATACCATTTATTTATCTAATATCCATTTGGTGTACCATAAGGTAAATACATAACAAATTTTGAAGAACTTGGAAAATTAGGAAGGCGCATGGAACATTTTGAAAATTTTAAATATATAACAATATATATATATATATATGTCCAAATATATCAATACAATTTCTAATAGAACACAACAGCTACATCAAGATGTTAGTAATATCCCAGAAAAATTTCATTTTGGTAAAATCATTTCTATTACCGCCTCAGGGGCAGTCAAAGTTTCGTAAAAATGGCAAAAATTTCCTTTCCCCCCCCCCCCTTTAAAAAAATTATATGTCTAAAATAAGAAAATTGGCATTCTATCTAGTAATAAGTTATAAATGTCTAGTAATTTTCATCATGGGCATAGCCAACCAAGGGCGAGAAGGTTCCCCCCACCCCCCTAAATTTGAGAAAAAGGGGCTTTTTAAATGAATTTTGGAAATTTTCCGGGCAGGAACGGGCCCCTCTCGCCCATAGTTGGCTACGCCCATGATCAAAAGGACTCTATGCATTTATAAGTTATTACTAGATATAATGTAAATTTATTTAATTCTAAACATATAGTAAAAATAGTGAAAATTGAAAAAAAAAACAGAATTTAAATTTTTGCCGTTTTTACAAAATTTTGGCCGCCTTTGCGGCAGTATAATAGAAATGATTTCAGCATAATGAAATTTTACTGGGACATTACTAACATCTAGATGTAGCTGTTGCATTCCATTAGAAATTGTATTGCTATGGTTGGGTAACTATATATATATATATATAATTTTTTTTTCTGCAAAAAACATGTTTTTGCGATTTTTTTTCCTTACTCCCCCCCCCCCCCCATGCAGAGGTAAAGGATATTAACCAATTGGTGTAATATTTTGCGAATTTATTCCTTATTACCAATGGCTACTTTCCTGCACTATTGTGTTTTGATTATATAAATTTCGCTTTTTTCGACCCACGCGCATGGAATATTTTGAAAATTGACATTATTCGGAAATTTTTATTTTGAGAAAACAAACGTGTTAGAACTATTAGTATTTCAATATTAATGAACTTTAAATACTATATAATAAATGAATATTACTTATGTATGCATACAATAAAATTTTAATAATAAATAAGTAAAAAAAAACCCACCTTGTTGATCAAAAACTAAAAATGCTCAATGCACATTTCTTTGAAATATAAAAAGGTATTTTTGTTTATACCTGTCACACCTTAGAACAAGACTTAGTTGAAATTGTACACAAATTAAAAATATAAATAATAATAAGTAAAACGTTTCTTAAAATCTGTTCTAAAGTACCATTAGCTATATATTTCATTTTTGCATGACTAAAACAGTCCTGCACCATAGGTCACACCTTCACTCTTTTCATTTTTTGCATTTAGTGCTAATTTTTTTAATTTCTTTTGAACTGCAGGTTTCTGATAAGATTCTAAGGATCTTAGTTCCTAAATAGTCCTCCTAGGGCCCTAAATAGGCCCCAAATTTTTCCTGGATCGACCCCTGGAAAGTAATAGATATTTTATATTATGATTGTATTTAAAACTAGACTTTAAAGAAAGCATATTAATGAAATAAAAAAAGCTCAATTTTTATTGGTTATTTTTTTATAAACCAAAAACGTTGAAGGCGGCCCATTACTGGAAGGCGGTCCATTACTGGCACATCTACCCTATGACTTTTTACACCATAAATTTTTCAAAAAATAAATAGTCGAGAAAAAGTTTCTCTTTTTTTTCCTTTTATATATATGTATAATTGTTAGATTTCTTTACGTTCATAAATAACTTTATGTAACTAAAGTAATAGATATATGAATATTCAATAGAACTCTAATTGAAATGCAAAAAACTTTTTAATATGTTGAATAATTGACACTTAAACACATTACTTTTTAACCTCCCCCCCCCACCCCCTGAGTGCTCTGGGACCAAAAAAACAGCCAAAATTGTAAGATGTTGACTTCCTTGCCAAATTTTGTCTTCTTTTGAGTTCATTGTATCCAAAATAATGGCAAAAATGTCAATTTATTGCTTTTTTTGGTACTTTTCCGTTATACAGACACCATGCCAAAATGTATGCTAATTCATAATGTATGTATGTATGTATTAAATGTATGCTTGGTGACAATGGTGTCCATATAGCGGAAAAGTACCCCCTTTTTTTTGTTTCTTTATAGTTTATGGGACATGAAATAGTAAAATTTTCGCTTTAATTCTTCATTCCTCTGAGTAACTCCAAAATGGTGGTAGATCAATTATGACATAGTGTAATAGTAGTAATTTATACATGTGCGTGTCATTAGTAAAAGCAAGAAAATTAGTTAGGTAAAACATGATTCCATTTAACAATATTTCATTTTTTTTTTAGGATGAAGCCTTCCTTCCTGTGACTGTATATATTCAAGACATTAATAATCATGCTCCAGAATTCGCCTTACCATTTGATGATGAGGTAACGTTATTTTTGCTTTTTATGAATAGTTTTTATCTTTATTAAAGCTTTTAAGGGAATTATTTATGACACAGCAATTTGTAGAAGCTTGCAACTATTACGTTTTGTGAATAAAAAAGAGCTTGATAAATATCCAGATACTGTTTCTGTTAGTGTTATTTTCTCGGTAGTCAGTAATTTTGCGCTTTCTAAAGCAATATAAATTATAAATTCAACTTTCGGAACAAAAGATAGGTAAGATATTTGCTTACCTCTATTTTCCAGCAATCGTCCTCACTATACCGCTAGGCCATGATCGCCAGAATTTGTATTAATCCATTTTGCTTAGCACACACTCACTATATAATCCTTGGTATGTAGGATATCCATGTAACTGATTAAGTAATGTTAAAATATTATTAATTAATAAAACATATTCATAATACTGTTAAATTATTTAATTTACATAGCTTACATTTAATAGTTACATAAAATTTAGTTTTAAACATTATTTCAATTTAAGTTTAAGGGAAAACGACATAATGTCCGTTTCCATCGCGAATTAAAAAGAATCTCTCAAAGTTCTATAAAGCAGAGATGCAACAGTCTTAGTCCTTATATAGTGACATCATTTTTAAGTTTTTTCATTGGATGGTAATGACGTAAAGTCAATTTACGTCACTAATACGTATTTTAGTCTTTCACTTCCTTGTTCAGAGCACGTGCTGTAAAAACCTCTTCATCTTGCATTAGGCACTTTCATTTCCTGTTTGAAATTCTAGATAATTACTTTTTATCGGGATGAGTTTTTAAATGATGTAAATAAACAGTCATAGAAATTAATTCCGGATATTAATCTTTTGATATATTACCAACAATCTCCTCCTTAATCTCTGGAATTTGATTTCTTAAGTTTAAGTTATTTCTGTGAATTTCAAAGATAGGTTTGGGAGTGGGCTTGGTTAGGATGTCCGCTATCATGTTCTTTGATTCACAGTAATTTACATTAATTGTACCATTGTCCTTTAGGTGTTTAATGGAATGATACCTTATATCAATGTGTTTCGTGCGACGGGTGTATTTTTCTGATTCGAACATTTTTATGCAGGACTGGTTGTCCTCATGCATAGTTATGGGTAATGTCTGTTCTAAGTTAAATTCTTCTAAGAGTCTAATTAACCATAAAATTTCTTGTGATGCATTTGCTGCTGAAATATACTCGGCTTCAGCACTTGACATGGCTATGCATGATTGCTTTTTGCTGATCCATAAAATTGGGTTTTTCCCTAATAAAAATAGGTTTCCGCTGGTGGACTTTCTAGTTTGTACGTCTCCAGCCCAGTCTGAGTCACAGTATACTTCAAGAGTTGGTTGCTTTGTTGTATTTATTTCTAATTTAAAGTTTTTAGTGTGATTTAAATAGGAAATCACTCTTTTAGTTGCTTTCCAATCCTTCTGTGAAGGGTTTTCGTTTTTTCTACTTAGGATGTTAATCGCAGCTGAAATATCTGGTCTTGTGACAGTTGAGATATACAAAAGTGCGCCAATTGCCTTTCTATAATCGATGTTGTTTGGCAATGGTATTTCTTCGTTATCAAAATTTAAATAGCCTGTTTCCATGGGCGTTTTGTATGGTTTCGCATCTTCTAATTTAAATTTTCTAACTATTTCTTCAATTTTACCTTTTTGATTCAGTTTATATCCTTCGTTTGTTTTTTCAATTTTAATCCCTAGGTAGTAGTTTAATTGACCTAAATCCTTTAGTTCATATTCAATCTTAAGTTTTTGTATAATTTCTTTAATTTCATTTTCTTTTGCTGATATTAATAAATCGTCTACATAGACGATAATATATGCTTTACTGTTTTTAGTATTACGTATGAATAAACACGTGTCTGATGTTGATGGTTTGAAATTTAACTTTTCCAATGATTCTGAAATTTTTATGTGCCAGGCTCTAGCTGCCTGTTTTAAGCCGTATATAGCCTTATTTAATTTGCACACTTTGTTTTCATGATTAGGTTTGACATAGCCTTCCGGCTGAGTGATGTATATATCCTCATCTAAATTTCCATACAAAAATGCTGTTTTTACATCGACATGATTTACGTCTAGTTTATGATAGGCGGCGGCTGCTAAAAAAGTTCTAATTGTAGTATGTGAAACCACTGGAGCAAAAGTTTCATAGTAATCAATACCAAAATTTTGCGAATAGCCTTTCGCCACTAAACGCGCTTTATATTTTTGTATTTTTCCTTTATCGTCTAATTTTGTTTTGAAGAGCCATTTCGAACCTATTGTTTTTGTATTTGGCGGGGGGTCAACTAATGTCCAAGTTTTATTTTGGTTGTGAGATTCTATCTCCTCCTGTGTCGCTTTGATCCAGTTTTCTTTTTCTACTGGGTTTTCCATGTTTATTATTTCCTGCCAATTTTTCGGTTCATTAATATTTTCATCTTTAACCATATAAATTAGTCTATCTGGGGGAACCCCTTTATTTACTCTATCTGATCTTCTTGGTTCGGTTTGGTTTAGTTCAGATTCATTCTGATTATCATTTTCATTTGAAATTTCGATTTTTATCAGATTTGGGTTTTCCGATTTTTCGTTTTCGGCATTAGTGTTTTCATCTAAATTTAGTTCTAGCCGTTTTTCTTTATTTGAATTTATCGGATAGTTTTCTAAGAACTTCACCGTTCTGGCTATAGTTATATCTTTGCCGCTTGTGTATATACGATATCCTTTGGAATAATTATCGTATCCCACGAAGATCACTTCTACTGCTTTATTATCTAATTTCTGTCTTTTTTGCTTGTTAATATATGCATAAGCTTTGCAGCCAAAGACTCTTAAATAATTTAGATTTGGTCTTCTGTTTGTCCATAATTCATATGGAGTTTTTTCGTTGGCTTTAGTCGGCAGTCGATTTTGTAGGTGATTTGCAGTGCATATCGCCTCTCCCCAGAAATGTAATGGTAAATTAGAGTCACTTAACAATGTTCTTGTCATTTCAATTAATGATCTATTCTTTCGTTCAGCAATACCATTCTGGCTGGGAGAATATGGTACTGTTAGCTGTCGCTTAATTCCATTTTCTTTTAGAAAATTATCAATATTAGAATTTTTAAATTCTTTGCCATTATCAGTTCTGAGTTCTGTAGGCTTTTTGCCAAACTTATTGTTGACCAGTGCAACATATTCCTTTAATTTTTCAAATACCTCACTTTTATTTTGTAGTAGATAAATTATAGTAAATCTAGAGTAATCGTCTATGAAGGTTAAAAAGTAATTTTTTTCCCCTATTGTTGGAGTTTGAATAGGACCACACACGTCTGAATGTACTAATTGCAGAATTTTATTTGCTCTCAATTCCGTTTTCTTTGGGTAAGGTGCGTCAGTTAATTTTGCTTTAATGCAAGGCTCACATTCGGTACTATGGGAACAATTATTTATGTTTATTCCGCATGCTAATTCCTTCGTCATTAATTCTTTAATCGACGCGACATTTTTATGTCCTAATCTTCTATGCCACAGTTCTATGCAATTTTTATTTTTGCAATTAGTTATCATGTTTACGAAATTTTCATCTGTGTTTATGTTTGTTTGCTGAATTTCATACAGATTATTTTTTCTTATCCCTTCTAAGCGTATTGATCCTTCATATTCTAGAAAACATTGATTATTTTCAAATGTAATTTTGCATCCGTTTTTCGTAGCTTTAGCTACCGAAAATAAATTTGTTTCAATTTCCGGTACTAGTAGAACATCTTTTAATGTTATTTCATGTGTTCTACCGTCGGATGTTATTGTGGTAATATTTACATTACCTGAACCATAGGATTTTAATTTATTGCCGTTGGCAATTACGACATTGGTATGTTCTTTATTTGTAAATTCATAAAATAAATTTTCATTATTTGAAATATGGGAGGATGAGCCAGAATCGATAATCCATGCGTTATTTTTCGATTTGTTCGTTAAAAATGCGCAATTTTTCTTTTCTTCGGTTCCGAAATAAGCTGTGCTTTTTTCTTTCGGTTTATTTGAGTCCGCGCTTCTTAAATTATTTTCGTCTTTTTGAAAGACTAGCGAAGAAAAGAAATGTTTTTTGTTGTTTTGTTTAAAATTATTTGTTTTATGTTTGTTATGCCAGCAATTAACTGTGTTGTGATTTTTTAGTCTACAAATCGTGCAGTATTTTTCTTCTTTTTTAAAACCTGTGGTTTTAAATTTTCTTTCAGCTCTAAAGGCTTTGTTCGAATTATCACTGTTATTAGAATGCTCGTTTCTTTTATTAAATTCGTCTGTTAATTTACTCTTTATAAATTCTGGAGTTAATTCGTCTTCCTGTCTGGCTTCTAATGCGGTTATGAGGGTGTCGTATGAAGGAGGTAAAGAGCAGAGCAATAATGCTGAAATATGATTTGCTTTAATTTCTTCGCCTATGGCTGATAACTTATCAATAATTTCTAATATCTTTGTTATATGAGTTATCATGTTGCCTCCTTCTGATAATTTCGTTCCGTAAAGTCTCCTGAGGAGAAAGAGTTTGCTAGAGAGATTTGATCTCTCATGGATGTTTTTAAGCGTGTTCCATGTGTCCCGTGCATTCTGTAAATGCTTAATATGGATGATTTGATTATCCTCAATACTTAAATTAATCAAGGCTCTTGCCTTTCTATCTTTCTTCGACCATTCCGGGGTTATTGGATTAGGTGGGTCGTCTGTGACAACTTCAAAGAGCTCTTCTCTTATCAAGAGCATCTCCACCTTGAATTTCCAGTTTGCATAGTTACTGGAATTTAATTTTTCAATTATACTTCCTTCTTTGAAGGTTGCCATTTTTCTAATTTAGAATATATCTAAAATTAATTAATTTCTTTTAAGTATTCGAGGATTCTAGGACACTTTTTTTTTTTTTTTTTTTATATACTTAGGAATTTTTCCCGTCTCAGAATCTTTGTTACTGTTATTTTCTCGGTAGTCAGTAATTTTGCGCTTTCTAAAGCAATATAAATTATAAATTCAACTTTCGGAACAAAAGATAGGTAAGATATTTGCTTACCTCTATTTTCCAGCAATCGTCCTCACTATACCGCTAAGCCATGATCGCCAGAATTTGTATTAATCCATTTTGCTTAGCACACACTCACTATATAATCCTTGGTATGTAGGATATCCATGTAACTGATTAAGTAATGTTAAAATATTATTAATTAATAAAACATATTCATAATACTGTTAAATTATTTAATTTACATAGCTTACATTTAATAGTTACATAAAATTTAGTTTTAAACATTATTTCAATTTAAGTTTAAGGGAAAACGACATAATGTCCGTTTCCATCGCGAATTAAAAAGAATCTCTCAAAGTTCTATAAAGCAGAGATGCAACAGTCTTAGTCCTTATATAGTGACATCATTTTTAAGTTTTTTCATTGGATGGTAATGACGTAAAGTCAATTTACGTCACTAATACGTATTTTAGTCTTTCACTTCCTTGTTCAGAGCACGTGCTGTAAAAACCTCTTCATCTTGCATTAGGCACTTTCATTTCCTGTTTGAAATTCTAGATAATTACTTTTTATCGGGATGAGTTTTTAAATGATGTAAATAAACAGTCATAGAAATTAATTCCGGATATTAATCTTTTGATATATTACCAACAATCTCCTCCTTAATCTCTGGAATTTGATTTCTTAAGTTTAAGTTATTTCTGTGAATTTCAAAGATAGGTTTGGGAGTGGGCTTGGTTAGGATGTCCGCTATCATGTTCTTTGATTCACAGTAATTTACATTAATTGTACCATTGTCCTTTAGGTGTTTAATGGAATGATACCTTATATCAATGTGTTTCGTGCGACGGGTGTATTTTTCTGATTCGAACATTTTTATGCAGGACTGGTTGTCCTCATGCATAGTTATGGGTAATGTCTGTTCTAAGTTAAATTCTTCTAAGAGTCTAATTAACCATAAAATTTCTTGTGATGCATTTGCTGCTGAAATATACTCGGCTTCAGCACTTGACATGGCTATGCATGATTGCTTTTTGCTGATCCATAAAATTGGGTTTTTCCCTAATAAAAATAGGTTTCCGCTGGTGGACTTTCTAGTTTGTACGTCTCCAGCCCAGTCTGAGTCACAGTATACTTCAAGAGTTGGTTGCTTTGTTGTATTTATTTCTAATTTAAAGTTTTTAGTGTGATTTAAATAGGAAATCACTCTTTTAGTTGCTTTCCAATCCTTCTGTGAAGGGTTTTCGTTTTTTCTACTTAGGATGTTAATCGCAGCTGAAATATCTGGTCTTGTGACAGTTGAGATATACAAAAGTGCGCCAATTGCCTTTCTATAATCGATGTTGTTTGGCAATGGTATTTCTTCGTTATCAAAATTTAAATAGCCTGTTTCCATGGGCGTTTTGTATGGTTTCGCATCTTCTAATTTAAATTTTCTAACTATTTCTTCAATTTTACCTTTTTGATTCAGTTTATATCCTTCGTTTGTTTTTTCAATTTTAATCCCTAGGTAGTAGTTTAATTGACCTAAATCCTTTAGTTCATATTCAATCTTAAGTTTTTGTATAATTTCTTTAATTTCATTTTCTTTTGCTGATATTAATAAATCGTCTACATAGACGATAATATATGCTTTACTGTTTTTAGTATTACGTATGAATAAACACGTGTCTGATGTTGATGGTTTGAAATTTAACTTTTCCAATGATTCTGAAATTTTTATGTGCCAGGCTCTAGCTGCCTGTTTTAAGCCGTATATAGCCTTATTTAATTTGCACACTTTGTTTTCATGATTAGGTTTGACATAGCCTTCCGGCTGAGTGATGTATATATCCTCATCTAAATTTCCATACAAAAATGCTGTTTTTACATCGACATGATTTACGTCTAGTTTATGATAGGCGGCGGCTGCTAAAAAAGTTCTAATTGTAGTATGTGAAACCACTGGAGCAAAAGTTTCATAGTAATCAATACCAAAATTTTGCGAATAGCCTTTCGCCACTAAACGCGCTTTATATTTTTGTATTTTTCCTTTATCGTCTAATTTTGTTTTGAAGAGCCATTTCGAACCTATTGTTTTTGTATTTGGCGGGGGGTCAACTAATGTCCAAGTTTTATTTTGGTTGTGAGATTCTATCTCCTCCTGTGTCGCTTTGATCCAGTTTTCTTTTTCTACTGGGTTTTCCATGTTTATTATTTCCTGCCAATTTTTCGGTTCATTAATATTTTCATCTTTAACCATATAAATTAGTCTATCTGGGGGAACCCCTTTATTTACTCTATCTGATCTTCTTGGTTCGGTTTGGTTTAGTTCAGATTCATTCTGATTATCATTTTCATTTGAAATTTCGATTTTTATCAGATTTGGGTTTTCCGATTTTTCGTTTTCGGCATTAGTGTTTTCATCTAAATTTAGTTCTAGCCGTTTTTCTTTATTTGAATTTATCGGATAGTTTTCTAAGAACTTCACCGTTCTGGCTATAGTTATATCTTTGCCGCTTGTGTATATACGATATCCTTTGGAATAATTATCGTATCCCACGAAGATCACTTCTACTGCTTTATTATCTAATTTCTGTCTTTTTTGCTTGTTAATATATGCATAAGCTTTGCAGCCAAAGACTCTTAAATAATTTAGATTTGGTCTTCTGTTTGTCCATAATTCATATGGAGTTTTTTCGTTGGCTTTAGTCGGCAGTCGATTTTGTAGGTGATTTGCAGTGCATATCGCCTCTCCCCAGAAATGTAATGGTAAATTAGAGTCACTTAACAATGTTCTTGTCATTTCAATTAATGATCTATTCTTTCGTTCAGCAATACCATTCTGGCTGGGAGAATATGGTACTGTTAGCTGTCGCTTAATTCCATTTTCTTTTAGAAAATTATCAATATTAGAATTTTTAAATTCTTTGCCATTATCAGTTCTGAGTTCTGTAGGCTTTTTGCCAAACTTATTGTTGACCAGTGCAACATATTCCTTTAATTTTTCAAATACCTCACTTTTATTTTGTAGTAGATAAATTATAGTAAATCTAGAGTAATCGTCTATGAAGGTTAAAAAGTAATTTTTTTCCCCTATTGTTGGAGTTTGAATAGGACCACACACGTCTGAATGTACTAATTGCAGAATTTTATTTGCTCTCAATTCCGTTTTCTTTGGGTAAGGTGCGTCAGTTAATTTTGCTTTAATGCAAGGCTCACATTCGGTACTATGGGAACAATTATTTATGTTTATTCCGCATGCTAATTCCTTCGTCATTAATTCTTTAATCGACGCGACATTTTTATGTCCTAATCTTCTATGCCACAGTTCTATGCAATTTTTATTTTTGCAATTAGTTATCATGTTTACGAAATTTTCATCTGTGTTTATGTTTGTTTGCTGAATTTCATACAGATTATTTTTTCTTATCCCTTCTAAGCGTATTGATCCTTCATATTCTAGAAAACATTGATTATTTTCAAATGTAATTTTGCATCCGTTTTTCGTAGCTTTAGCTACCGAAAATAAATTTGTTTCAATTTCCGGTACTAGTAGAACATCTTTTAATGTTATTTCATGTGTTCTACCGTCGGATGTTATTGTGGTAATATTTACATTACCTGAACCATAGGATTTTAATTTATTGCCGTTGGCAATTACGACATTGGTATGTTCTTTATTTGTAAATTCATAAAATAAATTTTCATTATTTGAAATATGGGAGGATGAGCCAGAATCGATAATCCATGCGTTATTTTTCGATTTGTTCGTTAAAAATGCGCAATTTTTCTTTTCTTCGGTTCCGAAATAAGCTGTGCTTTTTTCTTTCGGTTTATTTGAGTCCGCGCTTCTTAAATTATTTTCGTCTTTTTGAAAGACTAGCGAAGAAAAGAAATGTTTTTTGTTGTTTTGTTTAAAATTATTTGTTTTATGTTTGTTATGCCAGCAATTAACTGTGTTGTGATTTTTTAGTCTACAAATCGTGCAGTATTTTTCTTCTTTTTTAAAACCTGTGGTTTTAAATTTTCTTTCAGCTCTAAAGGCTTTGTTCGAATTATCACTGTTATTAGAATGCTCGTTTCTTTTATTAAATTCGTCTGTTAATTTACTCTTTATAAATTCTGGAGTTAATTCGTCTTCCTGTCTGGCTTCTAATGCGGTTATGAGGGTGTCGTATGAAGGAGGTAAAGAGCAGAGCAATAATGCTGAAATATGATTTGCTTTAATTTCTTCGCCTATGGCTGATAACTTATCAATAATTTCTAATATCTTTGTTATATGAGTTATCATGTTGCCTCCTTCTGATAATTTCGTTCCGTAAAGTCTCCTGAGGAGAAAGAGTTTGCTAGAGAGATTTGATCTCTCATGGATGTTTTTAAGCGTGTTCCATGTGTCCCGTGCATTCTGTAAATGCTTAATATGGATGATTTGATTATCCTCAATACTTAAATTAATCAAGGCTCTTGCCTTTCTATCTTTCTTCGACCATTCCGGGGTTATTGGATTAGGTGGGTCGTCTGTGACAACTTCAAAGAGCTCTTCTCTTATCAAGAGCATCTCCACCTTGAATTTCCAGTTTGCATAGTTACTGGAATTTAATTTTTCAATTATACTTCCTTCTTTGAAGGTTGCCATTTTTCTAATTTAGAATATATCTAAAATTAATTAATTTCTTTTAAGTATTCGAGGATTCTAGGACACTTTTTTTTTTTTTTTTTTTATATACTTAGGAATTTTTCCCGTCTCAGAATCTTTGTTACTGTTATTTTCTCGGTAGTCAGTAATTTTGCGCTTTCTAAAGCAATATAAATTATAAATTCAACTTTCGGAACAAAAGATAGGTAAGATATTTGCTTACCTCTATTTTCCAGCAATCGTCCTCACTATACCGCTAAGCCATGATCGCCAGAATTTGTATTAATCCATTTTGCTTAGCACACACTCACTATATAATCCTTGGTATGTAGGATATCCATGTAACTGATTAAGTAATGTTAAAATATTATTAATTAATAAAACATATTCATAATACTGTTAAATTATTTAATTTACATAGCTTACATTTAATAGTTACATAAAATTTAGTTTTAAACATTATTTCAATTTAAGTTTAAGGGAAAACGACATAATGTCCGTTTCCATCGCGAATTAAAAAGAATCTCTCAAAGTTCTATAAAGCAGAGATGCAACAGTCTTAGTCCTTATATAGTGACATCATTTTTAAGTTTTTTCATTGGATGGTAATGACGTAAAGTCAATTTACGTCACTAATACGTATTTTAGTCTTTCACTTCCTTGTTCAGAGCACGTGCTGTAAAAACCTCTTCATCTTGCATTAGGCACTTTCATTTCCTGTTTGAAATTCTAGATAATTACTTTTTATCGGGATGAGTTTTTAAATGATGTAAATAAACTGTCATAGAAATTAATTCCGGATATTAATCTTTTGATATATTACCAACAGTTTCACATGCATTAAATAGTTTAAAATGGATCTATTAAAAACGCTTTTTTCACTCGGATGCATTTATTGCATATCGACTATTTCAACATATTTCAGTAACTTTTGAAAAGTTCCAAACTTTGTTTTTATTACTAAAATTCATAAAGATACAACTAAATGTAAATATATTGCTTGAAGATGCGTAAAAACATATATAAAACATTTAAAAGCACATTAAAGTCCTTTTAAAAATTCAAAACGTTTTCAACCGAACTACTCAGTCATCATCAGTGGAATAATAATTATATTAGTTTTTCACTGATGATGATGACACAGTAGTTCGGTTGAAAACGTTTTGAATTTTTAACTTGAAGCTAACTGAACTTGAAGCTAATTTTTAACGAGCATAGCTCGGTCTTCCCTGCTCGTGTATTTATATATGTACATATATCCCTGGCGCCCGGCTAACCAAAAAGGTATCCATATATTTAAAGCAGTTTGGTAATTCTGTCAAATATTTTCCATCGAAATTCGAGCCAATACGCATGCATCAAAAAATCTTCCGCCAATGAGGTGAGGGCTATTTCCTGTCTACAGACGTATTTGGTAGGGCGGTACCGAGTACTCGGTATTTACTCGGTACTCGGCCAATTTGCCGAGTACTCGGTACTCGGCTAAATTTTGGGCCGAGTACCGAGTACAATACCGAGTAGTTGTAAGAATTTCAGTTTTAAACATTATTATCATTTTTGAAGCCAAAGGAATTTATAATTGACCTGTAAAAGTTATTTGAATATAAAAATATATAATATATGAAATTATTCATAAAAACTATTTACTTAGTATATAGAAATATGTTTACAAAATACAGAAAAGTTAAGAAAAACCAAAGCAATTCAAAATTTAGTTTTAATAGTTCACTTTTTAATGTCCCTTTCATTATACCACAACCAAAATGATTGGAACTTTCATTTGAACTTTTCAATGTTACTCAGAATGGCAATAACAGTTTCATTACACTTTCCAGTAATTGTTACTGAACTATAGTTAATTTTTTTTTATCTTACTTTCAGTAGCATAAAGGCAAAGAGGCTGCTTTAATTCATGCAATATTTTCAACATATTATACTTTGAGTTTCATCTTATGGTTAATTACTGTAATGATTAATTTATTTGGATTCAGACAAATGTGACTGAACTTTTTTTTAAATTTGAACATGCAGCTACAAAGTGGTTAAAATGTCCATCGATGTTTAGCTATAACTAACATGTCAGAAAGCATGTAGGGTAGATAAACCCGGTTTTATTATAAGTTGCACATTGTGAATAGTGCAAGCCACACTTTTAACATCAGCTTTTTGCATTATTCAATGACAATTTGTATTATTCAAAATTACAGTAACCAATAACCATTTTTGACAGACGGATTTCAGGTATCCGAGTAAGTTAGACAAATTGAAGAATGGGTTTTAATTTCACATTGGCTAATTTTACTTTTATTTATTAATTTTTTTTTCTATCTTTTAAAAATAGTGGTACTGTTTTAAATTTTTTGAATTTTCAAAAATAGTCTTTAATAGGCGCATAATTAAATTTCAAATTTAATTAGTTAATTTGAAATTTTTTGTAAAATTAAATGTATATGAATACATGCTCAAGAAGTATGTTTATATATATCTACACACACAGACATGTTATTTTTAAGCTCACTTCATGTACGCATCAATAGTTCTTTCTTACACACAACTACTCGGTACTCGGCTACTCGGCCAAAGGGCTACTCGGTACACCCCTAGTATTTGGGACTGTTTACGAAGCGATCGATCGTTCAGGCAAGAAGCTTAGATTACATTATCAGATATTTTTTCATTTTATCTTTATTTATTCTGTTTTATTTAGTTGATGAACATAGAAACATAATCATGATTGAGTTCCTTGGATGCTGTTTGTATAACATAGAAAATCATTTCTCTCGCTTTCGTGAACACAAAATTAGAGATATACATTCTGGTGTATTTTTTTCTTCTTTTTATGTCGTATGTATATTGCAAATTAAAATTTTTTAAACCTAAAAGTAATGGTCGAGATTTTATTAGGATTTTTTTTTTTTGAAGGGGTTTATTTTTACTTTGAAAAGCTGAATGTTTTAATAGTTACATTCGGCAGTAAAATATTGAAAAGTTTTTATTATATAAAACAGTTTGAAAATGATTGCCACGTTTTTGTTGTTTATTGATTTTTGCTTACATCATGTGCTAATTTCCAAAATAATTTACAGAGCCAGTGTGTAAGTGGCCATATGAATTAGTTAAAATACAGCAGAATGTAAATGATTTTCTGTACGATACAAACAGCATCCAAAAGATTCAATCATGAACACATGTTCATCAACTCAATAAACCAAACTGAAAAAATACCTGATAATAGTTATCCAAGCTAAAAAAAAAAACTATTTTTGACTTCAGGAGAAATAAAAAAGGTTATTTAGTTTTTTTTTTTTTCGTTAATCTTTTTTGCCACTTCCCCATATACTATCAGTTTCATAAGAAATCCCTATGAAAACATATATTTTACACTTTACTGAATGTTTTCATTTCTTAATTGAAACATCAAACTCAGTTTAAAGTTATAGAGTGTAAAATGTATATTTTCATTAAGATTTGTTATTGAATTAATTTTGCTTCATAAACAATTCTTGAATGTTTTGATTTATTATTGGTTTCATCATTGGACGATAACGATTTCATTTTATACCAGATTGCATCTCCGTTCTTGGGCGATACTTATGAAACTCATAATTTGTCTCAAAATGGTGATTTTATTGACTTTGTGCTTACAAATTAAAATGGTATCATGATAATATACATCTTTGCCCAAGAATGCGACAAAAAAAAATGTTAAATGTGTATTTTTATTAAGATTTGTTATTGAATTTTGCTTCATAAACAATTCTTGAATGTTTTGATTTATTATTGCTTTCATCATTGGGCAATGACGATTTCATTTTATACCAGATTGCATCTCAGTTCTTGGGCGATACTTATGAAACTCATAATTTGTCTCAAAATGGTGATTTTATTGACTTTGTGGTTACAAATTAAAATGGTATCATGATAATATACATCTTTGCCCGAGAATGTGACAAAAAAAAAATGTTAAATGTGTATTTTCATTTAGATTTGTTATTGAATTTTGCTTCATAAACAATTCTTGAATGTTTTGATTTATTATTGCTTTCATCATTGGGCAATGACGATTTCATTTTATACCAGATTGCATCTCCGTTCTTGGACGATACTTATGAAACTCATAATTTGTCTCAAATTGGTGATTTTATTGACTTTGTGCTTACAAATTGAAATGATATCATGATAATGTACATCCAAAAATGCGACAAAAAAAAAAAAACTATTTTTGATTTTAGAACTTAAAGAGGTTATTTTTTTTTTTTTTTTTTTTTTTTTTTTTTTTTTTTTTTCGGTTTTCAAATAAATAAAACACCCACCTTGAGTTAAAGCTAGGTTGGGGACCTAGAAATACTACCTATTATATTTTCCCTCAAGTTAGAATTTTTGAAAAATTTTTGCAGATCTATGCCAATTATGACTTCCAGAACACCCAACCCTCCTCCCCATAATTCTGCACAAATCTCTTCCAAACTGATACATAAAATCCAGGGGCATAAAATCTCGGTCAAGTTCGTTAAAGGGCAAATTCGAATAAGGGGGGGGGGGGGGGGTTTGTGAAAACAGAAAAAACCCATAACGTCTTAATTATGATACATATCGAATCCGTTTAAAGTTATTACTTCTAGGAAAAGGGCCGATAATTTATGCATAACAGATTTTTGATATAATTAAAAATGGCCCCAAGGGGGGGGGGGGAGGTTTTGTAAGAAAAAACTCATAACTTCGTCAATTCACAAGATATCAAATCCGCTTAAATTTATTATAAATCATCTTAATATTATCTAAAACTTTTATATTGGCAAGTTTTTTATAGGACCAACCTTTATAGAAAAAAAAAATCCCTGCCACCTCCGCTTGCAAACAAGTTAGATTTCGAAGTGGACGGTCCCAACTGCTTCATTATGGCAAAAGGTTATTTCTTTAGCAATTCTTAACAAACAGGCACCCCACGGTCTGTGTCTTCAAAATCTACCTGTGCCTGTAGGCCGAACCGTCAGGGATATTTTCTATTGTATAAAGTAAAATCAGAAAACGTGAAAATTCCTCATTGTTCCACTATAATTTGTTCCACTTATTTAAGTAAAATTATGTTTTCTGAAAAAATAACAATTTTATATCTTAATAATTTCTTTCTTTTATTATTAAAACAGGTGGAGAAATTAACCAGATGCTGGGATCTATTCCATTTAACCCGACTGTTGGATGACCATTTTACCTTACTTTTTGACGACCATTTTACTCGACTTTTGGATGACCATTTTACCCAACTGTTTGACGACCATTTTACCCGACTGTTTGAACACCATTTTATCAGACTTTTTGGTAGACAGAATGCTGCATTCTCCTGAAACTGTCTAAGGAAAACTGTACTGTAATTACTTTGGTTAATTAATCTGAATTTTTATATATTTTTTTTATAAATATATAATTTGTAATTTTCAATAAACGGAGCGGCTTACCGCAACCCAACTGAATTTTTTTGCTATTTTATTGTGTCTATGACCATTTTTCCTTTTAGCTATTGTAGAGCTGCCATTGACGACACAGAACTATAGGCTGAAATGTAATATAACTTGGTAAGATAAATGATATATCTATATGTATATTACATGGATTTCTAGGAAAATAAACCAGCAATAGCTGAAAAATTAAGTTTTTATTTAATGCTAATTTTTAAATAAATTAAGTAATAATAATTTTTCAGAATTGAGGTTTTGGGCAGTACATGTGAATTTTACTGTCCAAAAGTTTTTAAAATTCTATTAAAAGTATAAAACCTAAAATAGTGAAAATATAAATTTCCATATGTGTAACCATTGCACCTTTATTTATAGTAATATTTTTTACTAATTATTAAGTAGTGGAGTACCGAGTAATTGTGTGCAAGAAAGAATCACTGGTGTGAAAATAAAGTGTGCTTAGGGTTAACACTTCTGTGTGTGTGTATCTATATATATGTTCATAAACATGCATCTTGATCATATAATCATATTTTTTGAAATTTTATTTATTGTGCCCCTTTTAAAGACAATTTTCTTAAATTAAAACTGATTCTTGAACCCAACATTACTCATTTGATAAGTGAAATCTGTATCAAAGCTGGTTTTTGCATGTTGTAACAAGTACCTTATTTTCTTTTAATTAAAAAATTAGGTACTTTTGTGTTATAGTAACCCCCGAAGATGAATCGCTGAGCGACCAAGATTATCACAGCGAATACATTTTTTTTTTCTGAAGCAGGTCAAATTTACAATAATAAAAGGAATGCATCTCCTGAAAATGTAGAACAATATAAGTGTTTTTGCACTGTAATCTACAATATAACAAAATTAATTATTTTTTTTAATTGCATTTATTGTATTTTCTGTTTCTACACACTGCTTTTTTATCCAAAATCATAGTACTTTCTTACAGATTTAAAAATGTCTTTTATAAGTACCAAGTAAATAATTTTTACGAATTATTGCATATATTATACATATATTCAAATAACTTTTTACAGATCAGTTATAAATTCATTTGTCGACAAATATGTTTAAAAACTGAAATTCTTAACTACTCGATATTGGCTGAGTACCAAGTACTCTGTACGGCTCTATTATTAAAATATTACTTTTTTTTTTTTTTAATCTTATGAAAAGAAAGTAACAATTCTACAACTATATCAAATTTTTAGCATATATAGAAATAGAAAAAGTTCACAACAATTTTAGAAAAATATTTCAAGTCTATTACAGATTATAAAAGATGTACAAGTGCAATATGGAAAAAACTTTTCTCAAGACTTGTGCTTTTATTTATATATTTCTGTGCAAAACTTTACATTGTTTAAAGAAATTCCATGTAAGTAATGTTGAGTAAAACTATATTTTATTTCCTAGATTTTAAATTAAAAGATAATAAAAACAGGGTATGTATTTAAATCTAAGAAAATTATTTTACAAAATTATGTTTTATTATGAATGTTTGTGAATAAACAAATACTAATAAGTACTAAGTAATAAGTAATTATAAGTAACTAATTAAAAAGTGTGGAGAAATGTTTTATAATTTACAAGTGCAGAATGGTAATAATATCATTGGTGAAAAAAAAATGCAATTATTTTGTGTATTTAAATTTGAACCAGCTGTTTACATTTTCTTTCTAAAATATATTTCAAAGACGATAATTAAAAATTAAAACTCTAATAATAATTTTCAGTTTAATGTTAATAAGAAAATTAGTAAGCTTCCCTAGAGCAATATAATCTCACAGAATCTGAATCTTAGTTCATTAACTGCATCATAAAATGATAAATTAAACACCAAAATCCTCGTTTAATCTGGTATAACCTTTCCCCATAAAATACGTTTAGAGAAAAACCTGGATCATGGTTCAACAATTCACCATAAAATGGATTAGAAAAAAATCCTGAATCATGGTTATACCTTTTACCATTAGATTAGATAAAACCCTATCATCGATCAACTTCTCACCATAAAACTGGATTAGAAAAAACCTTGAATTATGGTTCAACCTTTCACCATTAAATTAGATTTGAAAAAATCCTGAATTGTGGTTCAACCTTTCACCATTACATTGGATTAGAAAAAACCTTGAATTATGGTTCAACCTTTCACCATTAAATTGGATTTGAAAAAATCCTGAATCATGGTTCAACCTTTCACCATAAAATTAGTTCAACATTTCACCAATATAGAGGTATTTTCAAAAGCACCATAAAAATGGTGAAACGTTTCACCAAGATTGTAGTTGCAGCTAAATTTCAGCTACTTTTCACCAGTTTTTTGGTGAAACGTCGAACTTTATTTTTAACAGTGCAGATGAGAACACAAGACGCTAGTTTTAGTTACTATAATGCTAGTTTATAAATCCATTCTAGAAATAAAGCGATAATTTCTCGTCATTTACACGATTCATTATCGTTTCGTCACCTAGAAAACAAGAGACTAGAAATTCTCGATCATTTTGTCTATTCAGTTTAGTTACTTACCCTATTCACATAGCTCATATTTCTATATTTCTAGTTCAGGAACTTAGAAACCGTCTAACTATTCATTCTAGTTGAACGAGGTATTTTTTTTTCTCAGTGTGCATTATTTATAATTAAGTTCTTAACATTTATACTTTATTTATAGCCACCCTGTCTATCGTCCGTAAAGTAGTGCTACAATGGTGTGATATCTCAATACCTATCGAATTGCAACAAGTTTAATGTGTAAGATGGTTATTAAGAAAAACCTAAGGCTGATTCAATCTTTCAAAATGTTAAAATGATTTGCCTTTTTTTCTGTATAAAATACATTTTAATGTTAATGTTAATTTTTAATGTTAATGTGTTTAAAAAAATTGTCATTTGTAAGTTAAGAAACTTATTTGATTTCAGATATTCTTCAGCTATCCCAATCATGCCTGCATGTTAGCCAGTGAGGAAATTTATAACATTTTAAGGTCCATTAGTATTGAATAACATCTAATATTTTTATCAGAATTTGGATTTAAAATCAGAAAACTCATACTGCTATATTTACATCTTAAAAAATTGTCTCTTTAAATTTTAATATCTGTATTAGAAAAAAACAAGAACGAAAAATCATGCGTCAAGTATAGATTATGTAACACTTCCCAACACTTACAAAATAATTTTGCCAATCTTTATCGTAAGGTGAAAGATGATATCTAAGAAAACAATTTGGAAAACGCATAACACATTTAAAACTCCAATTTCATAAATTACGATCAATAGTCAGAAAAATATCCAAACTCTATTGTGCAGCCCTATATATGATCTATAGATTTGTATATATTAAATATAACACTAAATTTTAGTTCAGTTAGGAAACGCGTAAGCACAGTGTCGTATTCCCTCTAAGTCCACCCAACTTCGAAGAATAATCCGATACTTTTTTATATGCTGCCACCACCGATATGACTACGTGATATCGGTCGCGTTATGAGAGGTATGTTGAGAAGAAGACGAACTCTTTCAATTAAACTTAAACTAACACTTTATTTACAATATTTACACTTAAAACTCGGATATAGCTTATCCGGTTCAACATTAAATAAAAGTACAGAAAATACTTTCTGTGTACTGCTAAGCTACGTTAGTTAACATAGATCAGAGATTTCTATTAATCTCACACACACTTTATCTCTTCTCTCCAAGAGATCTCCTTCAACACACGTGTCCCAGAGCTGACCCTCTCTGTACAACCAACACGTTTCACTCCCACGTTCAAACTAACTCACTCTCCGGTCATCCGCAGAGCACCCCTTCTCCAACGGGGCTGGTCCCCTCTCTGCCAGGTGATTCGTTTCCTTGACCGAAAGTAATCCCCTTTTGATGGATCTTTCATCTTAGAGCATGGGTGAAATATGCCTTATCTATGCACTTACAATTACAAAAGAAAAACTTCTTCCACTATACTAAACATGTTTTCAACACAGATCAGGTCGCTCCCCTATTCGGATTAAGATTTCAGTTAGGAAAAGCTTTACAGTACACAGTAGATAGGCACACAATAAGATAATATCCCATAACAATAGTTTTAAGCCTGCAGCTGCCAGGTAAAACCTGACACCCTTCACCTTAGCGGAAAATATGCCATTTAGGGGCTAATTTTCCTCAAAACTATGTAATATCTGAGAAGAGTTCAAGTAGGTTTCTTCATTGCTATAATTACATACACATTTCAAGGTGTCTGAAAATTACCTACTGACATCTCTAATGTTCCATATATTAATGTGATAAATATAAAAAAATACACAATGTGCTAATACACTTTCATAAACACAAGATGCAAGTACAATTATAAATACACAAAAAAAAAATTAAAAGTTACATTAGGATTACGTCATTTCAATATCAGTCCTTAGGCTGATATTGCTGAGGCGGTACTGCTTTTTCCTTCCAGTCCTTCCTAGTTAACCTAATAGGTACATCCCTTTTCGTAATGCACCCGCTTGAATGGCTAACTTCTGCCTCTGATGTCTTAATTAAATTTTCCTCTAACCAATCAGGCACTTGCCTGTCCAAGTCCTCTTTGTACGTGATAAAAACATTGTACAATTTTTGTTTCATCTTAACCCTCTCCGGTTTACTATCAATCCGATTTTTCTCCGTTTCTACCAGTTGTATAGGACCCATAAATAACTCCTTATTTTTCCTTAAGATTGATTTCATATCTCCAACTTGAATATTTGTTAACCCTTTTATTTAAAATCCCTTCATATCTTTAACTCCCGGTTGTTCTCTGCCTTACAAAAGAGTTTTCCCACGGTCTTCAAACTCCCCGTCACTATCAAAGACAATATCAACTACTTTATTTTTTGCCATAAATTCTCTCATTTCATTTTGATACACCAGTTTCTTACTCCCGTCCACTAACTCAATTATATATGCATGTTGACCTGTTTCCTCTTTCTCCCTATCACTCCCATTCATTTCCCTCGTTAACCGACATTCTACACATGATTCACCAAATGTTTTAGCTTCCTCCGCCATATCTTCCCAATAAAATTAATGCTTGATTCTTTCTAACATTTTCATAACCGCGTGATGTTCTCCATATAAGGAAGTATGCGCTACTTTTAGAATTTCCTCCCTCCTGATTTTAGGTATTACTAATTGAGCTACAGTTTCGTCTACTACTTTCTCTTTGTGATATAATAACCCATTCACAACATAATAAGACCCTCCGTCCTTTTCCGCTAATTCCCAAGCTTTCTCTAAATATTTACAACTCATTTGGTATTTCTGAAATACATTCGAACTACTTTCCGTAACCTCATCAACATTACTTTTCTCCACCTCAGTTTTTTAATTTTCATGACTTTGTAAATTTACCGATCTCGTTTTTACGGCATAACGGTTACTCTTATCATTTCTAATCCTTTCCCCTTCCTTCACTTTATCCCTACTACCTTCCTTAAATTCCCTTTCTACCGACTCTTTTAATGATTTCTCTTGGTTTAACCCTGCCAATTCATTAGCCACGTCAGGATGTAAAATTACCTGTTCCTTACTATTATCAGTTATCGCGCAAAGTACATCCTGATGAATTACATTAGTTTGACCGCGTTTTAAAATAACTAAAGGTAATTGAATTAATGGCGATTTAACTGCATTACCAAATATCCCTTGTAAATAGATGCTACCAGCCCCTCTTAGTTTCTCTGCTGGTACTAAATCTTTATGAACGACACTTATTTCGCAACCTGAATCCACTAATCCTTTTGCTTTTTTCCCATTTACACTAACTTCCATTGTCTCGAGTTTATTTAACTTCTCTCCAATAACTTTAGTTCTCCAATCCCCCTTTGCTCCGATTCTTGCCATAATCGCTCCCCTAGGTAATTATTTAATTCCTCGCACCGAGACATTATTTATACTAGCCCTTGGTTCTTGTCCGTTATTAACCTGCCTATTTCCTTCATTATTTCCTTTCGTACAAAATCGTTGGTAATGGCCCCTTAAACCGCACTTGAAGCAGGTAGGCGTCGCATCGTTAGGTTTCTTATATTCCGGTTTTCTACCCGAAAAAAGACTAACTTCATTATTCCCATTTTGTCTCCAATTAGTACTAAATCCCTCATCTTTTCCCCTTCTAGAATCTTCATTATTTACATACTTTTCTTTACCTTTATAACCCTTATAAGTTACCGCATAAGATTTTTGTTAAGCATCAAAGAAATTATCACATTCCTTAGCAATTTTAGAAACTTCTAACCAATTACTGTGCTGAGTTAATCCAACATGCGTCGCGGTTTACTCATCTAAAGTATTTAACAACTTATCCGTGACAATTAACTGATTAACCTTCTCATACGTATCTGCCCCACTAATCTTACAGTAATTTTCCCACGTTGCTATTAAACGCGATACAAATAATACATGAGTTTCGTTTTGATTCCTTCTAGCCATCTTAAAATTTTCCAAACACGCCTTCTGTGTCGGCTCGTGTTCCCTTAGAACTAATTCCTTTAATTTCTCATAACTCTCAATTTGTTCCCTAGTAGTATAAATTAACAAATTATTCGCCTTATCTCCTAACATATTTAATAGAATTTCAGCCTGCTGAGTTTCCAGTACATTTTTTGTTTGGAATGCTCGTTCTAAACTGTTAAAAAATAGATTCCATCCCACAGTCCCTTCTGGAACTTTGATAGACAAAGTTTTAACGCTTTTAATCAACTTATCAAGGCTACTCTCATGATTAGATTCTCTAGTCCCATTAGAGTTATTTGCCGAACTTTGCATTTTTTATCCTTTCCTACTCATGTTCCAATCTCAATTTTTGAGACCTTTCTTCTCTATCTAACTTTTCTCGTTGTAACTTTTCCTCCCTTTCTAAACTTTCTTGTTCTATAACCGTTCCGTAACAATAGTGCTAGATAATTCCATAACGGCCCCCTCTTCATATTCGTCGCTCTCCACTATCTTTTTCTTAAGCTTAAACCTGGTATCATCTTCCGAAACTTCAATCCCTAACTCTTCACATATCGCCTGAAGATCCACCCTTTTTAATTTTAGTAAGAAGCCATACCGTCTACTGACAATTATTACCACCCTACAACAATACTTAAGCACAATATCAAATTAATACTTCCTCAAATCTTACCCTCCTAAGTTAGATTACATATTATACTATTTAACATATTTCAAATCAACAATAATAAATTGATAAATTTCCTTAAACAATGATACCACACAATTTGCTTCCAATAAGAAAGTAACAATAATTTCAATTTGATTACTATGCAATACAGATTTAAAATTTATACAATTAAATAATAAAATACAAATTACACAATAATACTGATACGTTGCAATTTGAATAAAACACTGATGCCAATCACTACATAAAGATATCCACCTAACAAAAATTTGCATGAAATACACATAAATTCCTAAATTTAATCTCAATAAAATATTCCAATTTCCAAAAATGGTTCTCACATAAAAAAAATAAAATCACCGCACATTTTTTTTCCTCTGGGCCTTCAATTCTTCCTTGAAGGTAATTTCAATTTAATTTAAATTCTACACAAATTTGCCTTCCTCATTTACTATCAATGTTTCAAACTTAAAACAATATCACTTAATTTAAATATTACTTTAATAATAATTTAAAAAAAAAAATCAATTATTCCTTCCAACTATTAACACAATGCATTAATTTCAATCATTAATCTTATCCGTTTAAAAAAAATTTGAAAATCAATTCTAGTAAACAATATTAGTTCCTTTTCTTAAAACAATAGTGTAAAATGGCTGTCAATATCTGATTTGATTTAGCCCAATTATTATATTGCACACAAATTATCATAAATTACCCATAACATTAACTTAAATTACCATCAATTACACAAAAAAAACAGTAGGTTCGAGAATGTCAGTAGAGTAAAATTATCAAAACACCTTACCTCGGACTTTATCCGCTGGGGCAATTCTCTGCTCACTTTTAACGCGGGTAAATATTCCACTGTCGGGCAACAATCACTGTAGCTTGATTCACTGTACACACAAACACTACACCACACACTAGCACTAACAATACACACAGCACAAACACTTCCGCTGGACGATCCGGCATAAGCACTCTGTAACACGGCTAGCTGGCACTGGTCTACGACGATAGGGCACAAACACTTCCGCTGGACGATCCGGCGTAAACACTCTGTAACACGGCTAGCTGACACTGGTCTACGACGATAGGGCACAAACACTTCCGCTGGACGATCCGGCATAAACAGACTGTAACACGGCTAGCTGGCACTGGTATTCGGTGATTCTATCCCGTCGCTGCCAACATTGTTGGATTCCCTCTAAGTCCACCCAACTTCGAAGAATAATCCGGTACTTTTTTATATGCTGCCACCACCGATATGACTACGTGATATCGGTCACGTTATGAGAGGTATGTTGAGAAGAAGACGAACTCTTTCAATTAAACTTAAACTAACACTTTATTTACAATATTCACACTTAAAACTCGGATATAGCTTGTCCGGTTCAACATTAAATAAAAATACAGAAAATACTTTCTGTGTACTGCTAAGCTACGTTAGTTAACTCAGATCAGAGATTTCTATTAATCTCACACACACTTTATCTCTTCTCTCCAAGAGATCTCCTTCAACACACGTGTCCCAGAGCTGACCCTCTCTGTACAACCAACACGTTTCACTCCCACGTTCAAACTAACTCACTCTCCGGTCATCCGCAGAGCACCCCTTCTCCAGATTAAGATTTCAGTTAGGAAAAGCTTTACAATACACAGTAGATAGGCACACAATAAGATAATATCCCATAACAATAGTTTTAAGCCAGCAACTGCCAGGTAAAACCTAACACACAGTTTAAAATTTCTCTTCTTGAATTTCAGCCAATAAACGGAAATAAACTTGAGAACTTTTGTACTGCACTGTATACGATCAATGCAATATATGCACACCAAGTAATAGACAAAAAATGAGTTAAATTTAAAAGCGCGTTCCGCAACTGAAAGAGCACTTCCAGCAATTATTATTAACAAGCAGAACTTTAACCGAATTCTTTTGTATGTCCCTGTAAATGAACGATGGATACTGTACACACAATATTCTATAGTAAGCCTATTGTAACCCACCTGAGTCATATACATCAATTTCAATATGTTTGAAATAGTGAAACATTAAAATAAATAGCAAACGAATTTCTTCATAGACAGTAATGTAACGATATTCTTGAGTGTTCATGTAAAGAAACTTATAAGTGCTGTGTACACCACATTCCATATAGTAAGCCTCTGGTAGTGCACTTAAGTGATATATGTCAATTTCAATATGTTTGAATTTGTGTAACATCATTAAAATAAATCGCAAATGGTTTTTCCTCATAGACCCCCCCCCCCCCCCATAAAGGAATTATTTTGAGTGTCCCTGTAAAAAAACTATAAGTGCTACACACTTCATTTTCATTCCCGAACATGCCATAGTAATCCTCAATAACATATATTAATTGCATGACAATAGGAATATATTTACGCGAGTTAGAGTACGGATAGGCAGACAGACAGAAACCGAATTTATAAACACTTTTTAACTATGTTGGAAAGTGTTGAAACAGGTATATTTCAAAATTTTTACTTGCGTAAAAAATTTGAAATTCATTAATTATCTTATTAAAAAAATACTTAAAATAGATTAAATTAATTTTGAATTTGATCATCTATTTATTTCTGTTATAACGTTCGTGAAAATCTATCCAAAGCAATAATGACGTAATAATTTTATCTCGTTTCTCGCGAATATGAACTATTTAAGGCTGTTCTTAAATCCAAACTGGATATTTTCTCACACATTTTTTAATTAATTTTTGTTCCCAAACGTATCCAAATTGACATGTACTTGAACAGTTTTTTTTTCCGTTTTGCGGTAAAAGCAAAAGATTTTTCAGAAGATGCTGTCAAAGTTGGCCCTTTGAACTGAGTTTCCGGACGCGATAGTTAAGGAAAGGGAAAAGACTGCCGTCCTGAGATAACAATCACTTTAGAAACTCAATATAAAATCAATTTATCGTAAAAAAAAAAAAAAAAAAAAAATATTGTTAAAAAAAAAAAAAAAATTGTTAAAAAAAAAAAAAAAAAAAAAGGGAAAAGAAAAGAAAAGAAAACGAACTGTTCGATTACAAATTAACATGTGTCAGAAAGTTTCGCGTTATTGAGCAGGAAAAATATTCTTTGTTTGGAGGCCTCAAATTAACAAAAATAGAATTAACAGAATTAAATATTTTTGTATTTAAAGGAAAGTAAAGAAATAATAAAAATGTAATAAAGATCCTTATTTCAAATAAAAGTTCGATTCTCAAAATCACATCTTGAACAAATATTTTTCATGATGGCTTTGTTGGCAGATTTTATTTAAGTTCCAGAGGGGTTAATAATAAGTTTATAAATGTATTTTTATTTTATTTTAAATGTAAGTTGTGCTCTTCGCTGCTACGTTAATAAAATATGCAGATGAGGCAGATTTCAATTGGGAATATATTTGTAATTTTTTCTGACATTTTCTGGCTGCTCCTTTTTTTTCTGTCCAGAGTTTCTTTCTGTCCCATAATATGAAATGCAATACATAACTTTTAAAATAAATAATTACAAGAAAAGTATAATACATTTTAAACATAAAGTGTTTTTTTTTTTTGTTTTTTTTTTGTTTTTTTCCCAAAAATGTGATTAATTGCTCTTGAATTTATTTGTTATATAAAAATATCTAATTTATGTAAGGCATTATCTTATATAAATTATAAACTTAAACTGAAGAATCTTTTTTTTTTTTTTTTTTTTTTTTTTAAACCGAGCATCTTATAGTGATTAGTTTTAATGTTCCTTCAGGGTAAAGACAAAATATATAAAAGAATCCTGTAAAATGTTGAACAAAAATAAATAAATAAACAATGGTTAATCAAAATAAATTACTCGAAAAAGATCAATCGAAACATGCTAATAAAGCAAATCCAAATTGACTACTTTCTGACACATTTTTGATTAATTTTTGTTCGCAAACGATGTATCGTATTGGCAGGTACTCTTATTTAAAAAACTATGTAATCGAACTATTTTTTTTTCTCGGTAAAAACAGATTTTTCAGAAAATGCTGTAAAATTGGCATTTTGAACTGAAGCGCAGGAAAGGGGAAAAATACCTGCCGTTCAGAGACAACAATAACTTCTAACTCAAGGTGTAATTCGTTTATCAGAATATGTATTAAAAAACTTTTCAATTATAAACTGCTTCAATAATGATACCTGCAAGACTCATTAAAAACTCACGGTTAAAAATTAGTTAGTTTTCGCGCTACTGAGCGGAAAAAAATATATTTTTTTGAGAAGCGCCTAAAAAATATGGTTAACATTTTTGAATTCTTTCTAAAATAATGAACGTGTTAAAAGTATTTAAGGTACTTAAAACTTTCCTTTACCTTGTTCGATAATATGAATTTTTATGACAAAATCACGCATGTTTTCATGTAGTTGGTTCAAACATGTCCTACTTCCATAATTCTAAATTTAAAATCATTGTAATCCTTTTCAATCATGTAATTATTATATTTAAATTGGCAATAAGAATTACATTTGAGTTACAAAATCCAGAATGGCAAATGAGTAACAAAATTTCAAACTTTACTCAAGTGAAAGAAATCATAGTAATATTAAGGGGTTTTTTAAATATTCGAACAAAATATAATTCATTATTTATAAAATTTCACTTGTCTATTTGAGCAAGATGGCTCATGCCTGATTCTTTCTTTTATAATTTGGAATTTAAGCGGCTAAATATTCCATTAACAATAATACAAAAAAAATAAATAAATTACAAATTAAAGTGTTTTAATATTCGTTTCTAATTTTTCGTCGATTGCAAAAATGACTGAATATTTTTGGTATTTTATAAATCTTCTTTTAAAATGTAGTGCTGCCATCTATATTTTACTAAAAGTAACAGAAACACATATTTAATTGAAATCTACAAGATGGCAGCACTAGTCAATATATTTGTCTAAAAAGAAAGGCGAAGAACCGCCTGAATAAATAAGTAATATTGCTTGTCAAAGTATATTTAACATTGAAGTATTTAATCTAAAATTTTCAAATACAAAATGAGTTCAGTAAAGAAAAAAAATTCAAAATTCAGAATTTAAGAGATATAAAAATTATATGAGCAGTAATTATTTTTAAGATAGAAACAGAAGAAAATTAATTGAAATTAAAATCTTATGGGCATGTAATGTTTTCATCAAACAGAAAAGGGAAGGCCCTTGCAACGTCAATTTATATTGTGAAAACGTCACATGCTACATTATTGTTATACCATTCTTCTTCTAAAAACTTCATGGATTCATAAATTATACCATGGCTATGCAATTTTTCAGTTAAAAGAGGCAGGCTTTTAATGGTGACAAACAATAAATGGTGTCGTTATTCACATGTCTCAAAACATACAACAATATCTTCTTACTGAGCAGTGGTAACCATGCAAACAGGTCTTAGACGATGCCCAAATATCTCAAAGTGGTAGCCATAAGGCAATTATGATTCAAGAACTACAATCAAAAATAATTTGCAGAAGTCGTAGTAAATTTAGGAATTGCATTTTTTCTGAGAGGAGGCCTTTCATAAAAATTTTTGTAAGTGAAGAAGCCAGAATCCTTAAGGTGACTAAAAAGGTTTTGAAATGATGAAAATTGATTGAAGTTTGATCGAGAATTATGGTGCCTGCAGTTAATTTAGACTATTACTTATTTTTGCACTTAGTTATTTATGTTTTATAAAATAAATAAATAAATAAATATTTGGTAAATTGTAGAAAAGAATTACCATGATAGCGAAGTCCTGGTTACATATTTTTGAGTCGTTATTTCTACTTTACGTACTTCTCCATTATCTCGTCGACCACTTTCCTTAAAAGAAAAACGATCGCCACTATAGGATTTAACGTCAAAATTGCATGATCGTGACGTCACATTCATGCGTAACACGTGTTTGGTATGTCATCAAGTGATTTTTAATTCGACGTTTTATTTGTATTTTTAATGATATTTTACTGATTTATTAAGTATTTTGTTAATTTAAATAACATTTATGTCATTAAACAGTGATGTCATGATATTAAAAGAGAAAAAGCATGGGGAAAATGTTGGGATGCATAGTTATGTACAATAAATAGATTAGTTTCACGGCTGATCGTCAGTTCAGAGATCGGCGATGGATTCGCTTCGAGGCTAACGAAAACGAAAGGCTACCGCGGTACTTTACGCGTATCTTTTTTTACAGACCGCCGCAGTCACGTGATGCTCGAATGCACCAATGTAGGTGTACGAAATACAGCCATCTAAATACTAGGCCTGTACTCTCAGTCAAAATGGCGGCTGCCGAAGGCGGACTTTTTTACACAGTATCTAGTTTACTTAGTATGCAGTTCTACGATTTAAAGCGTCCCCCACTTACAAATTGTTTTCATAAAACAATTATTGTAGTAAACAAAAAAGTATAAATATTATATTACAAAGGCACAGAAAATAAGACTTGAAAAGATAATACAAAAAAAAAATATTCTCATATATTTACTTTTAAAAATTGTCAGTTATAAAAAATGTATTAAAATATTTATCAGATATAAGTTTATTAGTTAATTGAATATACATTACACAACTTGAAGCACAAAAAAGACGTTACATGCATAAACACGTAAAAAAATCAAAGAATATTATGTAATAACAAATTCGCATATATTACAATAAACTCTAAGTTTATTCCTGGCATGTATTAACTTGTTTCTTTATCATGCATTGCAGTTATTCATTTAATCAATGACTTTATTTTCATGTTAACAGAAACAACTACAATATTTCACAACAACTTCACTTATAAAATAAATATCTTAATTATTCTTGCTAATTTAAGATAGTAAATTGCAATAGAGCAGGGTATGTATAACATAAAATACTTTGAAAATTCTTAAAAACACATGTAATAAACATGCTTATGAAATCTTACTAATCATTTAAAAAATGATACCGCTATTTTAAATGTATTTTTACTTAGTGAATGTAATATTAAATAGGATATATTTAAAATACATCAATAATATTATTTATGACAATGATGGTATTTATAGAATTCCTTTAATACTATACAAATCACTATTGTGATTTGCATAATGTTTTTAATAAAATTGATTTTAGTAAAATTTTACCTAAACTCTTATAAAATTCATTGATTATTAACATATTAATTAAATTCGTAAATATAATTTATAATAGATCATTTAAAGAGTAAATTTTTTAATCTTTCTTTTGTCAGCTTTTTCTTTGTTAAATTTGTCATTAATCATTTTTGAATAATTGTTTAAAAGGATTTTAACTATTGTAGTAATAAAAGTTTTAAAATAATTAAAAATAGCCTGGGAACAAAGTTTATGAGAGCCATTATCAATTTTATTCACAATATTTTTATAGGATTCACTTATTGATATCAATAAATTTAATTTATTTTCATTTGTAATGAATGTATCATAAATTTTCCAACGTGTTTTTTAGTATCTGAATAGAAATATAAGTTGCTTTTACAGCATAAACGGTAGGTCTTTTTAAGGAACCCCTATCTAAAGCATCTATTAAAATATATTCTTCAGCAAATTCGTATTCAAATGTGTCATTTAGATACAAAATATTCGATACAATGATTACAATTTATTTTGTTATGAATTTTAAATGCTGCATAACTTGCAATAAAAAGTACGATTGACATTTTCTCTTTATCAATTGATGGTACGAAATTAATTAGTATTAATTATCCGAACAGCATAAGTTCTGAACAAAACTATACATTTGTGATAGTAAATAAATTTGTTTGTTTTATACTTAAGCCAACTTTAATGTTTTCAGATTATTAAATTACATACTTTAAAGTGTCGATTGCAAAACCTCAGATATTTAGGGGAAAAATACTATTAAAATAATGCATTGTTAGAACTTAATCACTTAACTTATAATTATTCGTGATATACCTTTTAAAACATGTTAAACACGATAAAAGGAAATCAAAACATTTCAAATTTCTACGAAAATGACATTTTTTGTGCGTGCTTATAATTTTAATTTTAAAATATAGAAATAATTAGCCTAACAAATCATATTTTACAAACGTTATATATCAATTAAGATATATATACCACAAAAGTAAGAGATCTAACGAATTCTAAATGCAAAACAAACATACTTGTTTAAATTTCTAATCTGGTGTATGTAATTAATCAAACAATAAGAAATATCAATTGAAAGAATGCATTGTTAAAACTTGAATATATAACACTATAATTATGTATAATGTATTATTTAAAGCTTTTCTAGCTAATAGAATTTTAAACTTGATAAACACGATAAAACCAAAACTAACTATTTTGAAGTACAACGAAAATGTTACTTATGCATGTTTACTTTATAAATAGTTTTGATTATATCAAAATAATTCGTCTACTAAAATATATTTTACTTACAAGCATTATTTATCTACTTAAAATACAAAGAAATTCACAATAGTAAGAGTTCTAAAGAATTTTAAGCGCGCGAAAATCATACACAATAAAAAGGATATTCTAATGTACTTAAACAAATAAACAATTTTTCTTTTAATATTGCCTCTTCTTATAGACTAAAATAAACTGAAATCTGTTTGAAACTAGCATAATATAACATGAATAATAAGTTAATTAAACATATGCGAAGAATATAAAATCTGCTATTATCCGTACACAGACCGGCGATCACTCGTTCGGTGAAATTTGGCCGCCTGCAGCAGGACACGTGACACTCTTTTCCTTAAAATCAGAGCGCCGGCCTGTCTAGAGTGGGCTGTAGCGGGGCCATCGTGAAAACAACTTTCCTCTTTCAACGGGCCTGATTCAAGTCGTGGATGACGTCACAGAAGAGATCTGAGTAGCAGACAAGTAAGGTTTTAAACGCGTATGTGTGCATCAAAAATAGTGCTATAAAATCCAGTTTTGTAATATTTTCTTAGGTAATTTCTGGCTTATTTTAGATGCGTTTGAATTATACATACAATAAATGAACAATAAAGGTTCAGCAAGACTTAATTTTATGATTGTTAATAAAAGGATTGTTATTACATAAACAGATTCATAAATAAAAATTTGAAATTTTTCTAAGCAATTGAAACAAAAATTCAATTTAGATTTTATAATGTATGAATAATTTAAAATACATATTCTGTTATTAGGTATTACAACTAAGAAATCACTATCTTTCAAACACTCTTATTTGGCAAAACATGGTATTTTAATTGCTAATTATTATGTGCATTTTATATTTTTATGAATAGTTCTTTTAAAGGATAAGAGAAAATGTCACCATTTCCAAATTCCACACGCATTTTTACTTCGATTATAAATTTAATATTTACTTAAAAGGGAAAATTCATTTAAAAAGAAAAATCCTCATCCATCTAGTAAATATACAGATTCTCAAGTTGTTATTTCAAGAAATTAATATTCAATATTTATAAAAAGAAAAGTATTCTATTCAAGAACATCAAGCAGAATATGTACTTTCAAATAATATACAACAATTATGACATCTAATATTCTCTCAGAAAAAATAATCTCACCTAAATATACAATATTAAGTAAGTGGAAATATCAAGATAATTTTCTTTTGTTACAAGTGATTTTTCTATTGTCATTTTTTACTTTTGTATTTAGCAATATATTAGCAATTCCTGACAAACACAGTCTAAATAGATATGAAAGGTCATTTCCACATTTGAATTTAATTGTGAAATCCAGACCTAAAATTTCAGTCTTTTCAGTAGTGAGTTGTATAATAAGCTTTTTGGGCTCTGGAAATTTTAGGAAAGTATTTTCATATTTCTGATTAATTAAAACAAATCATCGTTAGTGAATAGTTTACTATTAAAGGAGGAAATTCCATTAAAAAACAAACATACTATATTGTGCTCTATTTTCATATTAATTTTCATATAAGCAGCAATTTTCACCCATCTTATTAAATAGGAGGAATGAGACAAGTTCCATTCTTCCACACTACTTTATTTTATCTTAAACTACTTGTATAAAAAAACTATACTGCTTAGTTTAAAACCTGGATAATAACACATAAACAAAAATATAATAAGCTATTTAAAAAAACTTTTACTTTTCACTTAATAACCCCCAAGGGAAAAAAATCCTGCATCGACCTCAGATACATATAAATATTTATTTAAATTAAAATTATATTTTAATAATTGAAAGCACGAGTAGTTTTACAAATCTTTTACGAAAAGCGTTTGATTTTTTAAAAATGATATGCATAAGAACTCAATATTATTAATTAATGTTTTAAATGTTCTCAATTTGCGTAAATTATATTTAAAAGAGAAATTCTTAGTAAAATCAGGACAAAAAAGGCTTTCGTATTACTGTTTTATCTATTTGATGATTCTAAACTATATTTATTACTCTAGGTGAAAATAAAAGCATAATGAAGTCAGAAAAAAATAAGGGTTAATTATCGTCTGTTGACATTCTGTGTTTATTTTTATGTGCGTATTCGCCATTGCGATTGTTTTAATAAAGTGATATTAAATGTTTAAAATAGTAGTAATAGTATTAATAGTATTATAATAGCAGAATATGCACGGTCATCCCAGCGAAACCAGATTTATTTCAACACAACAGAAAGTGTAAGCGATTACCTTTATTAAAGTATTAAGTACAATATAACTTTAACAACATTCGAATTCTGGAATTGAAAAACGGTATAGCTATATATTTTGCGTTTTAAATAATGAGATAAAAAAAAGGGTACTTACTTAAATTCTTTATCCAAATAATTCAGATAATATACTTTTAAAAAATTCGCATTTTAGAAACCATTTTTATATAAAATTTATCTGAAATTACAAAGCAAAACATATGGCGAAAATTCAACTAGACGAGAAGAATCAGATCCTATCTGTGACGTCAGGTCACGTGTTTGAAAGCTCAAATCAGGCCCTTAGAAAGATGAAAGTTGTTTTCACGATGGCCCCCGGCTGTAGTACGAAAAGAGCATCACGTCACTCTATAGCAGTCTGTAAAAAAAGATAAGTGGAATGCACCGCGGTAGCCTGTCTTTTTCGTTAGCCTTAAGGCTCCTATTATAGGAGCTCTAGTTAGCCTCGATTAGCTTCAGCTGATGTCACAAACATTTATCTGCCAGCTGATTAGACTAATTAAGAAAAATAATGTAAATAATTAAATATCCAATATCTTTTTTTCTTCTGTTTTCATTAATATATTGTAAATTTTATTGCTTAAAGTTACTAATGTTGACACTTTAGTGAGAGGGGCTTATCCGAATTTCTTTTCTTTTCTTTTCTCTCTCTCTCTCTCTCTCTTTTTTTTTTTTTTTTTTTTTTAATAGAAAGCGGTCGACGGGATAATGGAGAAGTACCTTACTTTATAACTGCTTATTATGTTTCTTTCAAATATACCTGAATATAAAAAATTGGTACTTCTCTATTTTCCCGTCGACCACTTTTTATAACAAAAGACTATCGCAAACTCTAACGCCGAATAAACAAATGGAAGAATGTTGTCATAGTGTCAACTATCAGTAAGTTTAAACAATAAAATTTACATTATATTAATAATAATAATAATAATAATAATAAATCTTTGTTATTTATTCATTTACATTATTTTTCTTAATTATTCCTCTCGGCTGGTGAATAAAAGTTTGTGATGTCAGTTAAAACTGATCTAGTGTAACTATGCATCGCAACATTTTTTCAATGCTTTTTCTCTTTTAATATCATGGCACCACGGTTTAATGATGCAATTGTTATTTTAATTAACGAAATAACTAATAAATCAGTAAAAAATAGTGAAAAATACTGGTAAATGTCGAAGTCAAGGCCACTTGATGATATAACAGTGTAACGCTTCTGACATAAATTGAATGTGACACCAAGATCATGCATATTTGGCGTTAAATCCTATAGTTTGGCAATAGTTTTTTGTTATGAAAAATGGTCGACAGGATAATAATGAAGTACCAAAAAATTAATAAATATATATTGTATTTTTTATTATAACTTCATTTTTTTTTTTTTTCCAATTGCAGTTTGTAGAGGATTTAATTTTCTTTATTGAAAAATAAAAAAGGTAAATAAGCATGTAAATCCGTTAAGTTGTTAAAAAGATTTCTTGGAAAAACCGCTGAAAACTGTGTTTCGAGATAACTGAATTTAAACTTTTGGCTTTCGTAGGTATTTTCGGTTCAAGACTCAACGTTTAAACTAATTTAAGCTTAAAAATGCAATTTATTCATTTAGTCAGCAGATGGCAGCACCATACGATAGTGAATTTAAGACTTTACCAAAAATACACTTTTTCGATATTTAAGGGTGATCATCACTTATATTTTCCTTATACTGCTAATGCTAAATTTTTAACATCAGAATTGCACATTTACTATTGAACCGATTTATTTAAAAAAAAATTTGGTGATAAATATGACTTATTTCTTTGAAACGACGCAAATTTCATAAGTGAGATGTAATTACCCTTTTTTTAATTTAAATTTTAAATTTTTTAATTTGTTTCCAATAGATTTCACCAGAGGGCACTACGGGTACTGCAGATTTTCGGCATAAGTTACAAAACGATTGTTTCAGGCAGTTTTTATATATTTTCTTGTTAATTGTTGTCATTATCTTGTTATAAATTTAATAAGGGGTATTTTTTACACGATATTATATAAAAAAATATCGTTCAACAAGCATTTTTGCCTTTGCTGCAGTAATTTTATTCCCAGCTGCCATGTCAGAAAGACAAATTTTTCCAAATTTTCAGCAACCCTAAAACACTTCCGTTGAGGCAAAACAACAGGGGGGTTGAGATGAGATTTCCGATATCACCTTTTTCTCTATGCTTGCCTTTGAAAGGGAAGGGAACGGGAGGAGGGGGGAGGGTTACATTTGTGGTCATTTGCTTTTCTCTCTGTAAAAGGAAATTTGTCTGCTTTGTAGAAAGCATTTATTGAATCTGGGAAAGCGAACTGTTGGTTGACCCCTGACCTCCTGACCCACTCTCTATGTTCCGAAGGTTTCAGATTTTCAGAATCACTAGGTTTGCGAAGGGATATCTTCAAAATGGGTAACTTTCTGTTAGCGAAAGTTTTACTTTCTAAAAATAAAGTGAAGCAGGCGATTTTTGTTTCTTTGATTTTTCCCTTCAAATACATTCGTTGTATAACTTTTCCCTTTAAAAAAATGGTTTTCATTCCTTGTTACCTTTAGTTGACATTGCATTAGATGTACACAATTTTTACTTGAAAGAAATTGATGTACATTTTTGTGTGAAAGAGAATTTAACGTCTAAACAATGTAAATTGCGCCCAATGTAAATTCGACACACACAAGTAAGCCGAATACCGAATATTCGGTCGGCTGAATACTCCAATGTTCCAGGATTAAAATATTAAAAGGTTAAATATTAAAATAGCTTTATCTCATATTTAATACAAATGCTGCCTCAATTTTAAATTTTTCTCTAACTTTATTCCTATTTCTATGAACATCACTTTCTCACAAGTAAACTTCACACTAAAAAGAGAAGGGAAAAAAATCTGTTTCGAATTATTAAATAAGATTATAATTTTAATACTTGTAAATAACGCTTTTAACTTTGGCTTTCTATGTGAATTAAAATAAATTAATACAAATTTCGTTTCTACCACTTTTCGTAATATCATATTTCAGATAAAGCAGTGTAAGTCTGATAAAAATATCGTAACAATATCTTTACTATAATTAAAGTTGGGAAAAAAATTCAAGTTCGGCTTGAAGTGAAATACTCTGTATTTGAATAAATGGATTAGAACCTGGTTTCCTATACAAAAACTGTCTGAATGAAACTGTAAAGTAAAACCTGTATTATAAATTCTTTGTAGATTTTTCAATTGCGTAAAATGTGTAAACTGTATCACGTCTTATTTATTTATAATCGGCTGCACTCTTGAATCCTCGAACACTTTTTTTTTTTTTTTTTTTTTCTGAAGGAAACGGATATGTATTTCGAATGAAACTGTAAAGTATAACCTACATTATGAATTCTTTGTATAGATTATTCAATTGCGTGAAATGTGTAAAATGTATTATGTCTTATTTATTTATAAGCAGCTCTATTATTATTATAATTATTATTTTGCTGTAAGGGTTGGTCCTATAAAAAACTTGTCAGTATAAAAGTTGTAGATAATATTAAGAGGATTAATAATACATTTAAGCGGATTTGATATCTTGTGAATTGACAAAGTTATGAATTTTTTTCTTCTGAAACCCCTCTTTTTCCCCTTCTCGGGGCCATTTTTAATGATATAAAAAATCTGTCATACATAAATTTTTGGCCGTTTTCCTAGAAGTAATAATAATTTTAAACGGATTCGATACGTATCATAATTAAGATTTATGGGGATTTTCTGTTTTCACAAAAAGGCCCCCCTTCCCCCCCCCCCCCCCGGTTCGATTTTGCTCATTAACAAACTTGACAGAGATTTTTATGCCCCTTGATTCTATGTATCAGTTTGGAAGAGATTTATGTAGAATTTTTCAAGTTATCGTGTCCATAAAAAAGTTGCATAGATAGATAGATAGATAAAGTTTTGAACTGGGGGTGGTTTTGGGTTCTGGGAGTCATGATCGGTGTAGATCTGCAAAAATTTTCCAGAAATTCCAGCAGAGTGGAGAATGTAATAGGTAGTATTTCTTAAGAAATCTTTTAAAAAAAATGATCAAACACTAAACACGTTGTCTGATAAAAATGAGTACAGTTCTTACGACAGCTGATATATCATATGCGCCAAATGGGAGCTCAATCAAAAGAAACGTTTAGACGCTATTGTGTTCACTCACATATATACAAATACATATATAGGCATCATCATAAAAGTACCATAAAAAGACACACATGGTCTGAAAACGAAAAAATACCAACATTCATGTATACATTACGGAATAATTGTAAAAAATATCAAACCTTCAACATTTAAAGACATCCTCAAAATGTAAAGATACATAAATATTTCCATAATAAGGTTTTTATAATGATTACAACCATTTTCCCAGCACTAGATGTGATCGAAAAGTAAAAATGTAAATGAAAAACTAAGAATCACTGGGCACATCAGTTATGTTCTTAGTAACATTAAGATTTCTTTATAAAAAAAATTAATTTGGCAGATTTAAATATGATATAATATACACATGAATTGATGCCACACAATCCTAAAATGTACGTGTACCAAAGAAAATATAAATTCTACAGATAAGGTAATTATAAATTTACCAGTACACCTGTGCAATGATTTCGCACTGCAGTCTAATATTTTTTAGATGCAAGTTTAAATTAAAAAAAAAAATGAAGGATTAACAATATCTGCAAACAACATTAGTCAAGCCAGAATATTATGTCATTAATCCCATCAAAATTGAAGTAAAAACTAATCAAAGATAGCAAGAGGCACGCACGGGAAAAAAAAAATAACAATCGTAATTTAACTTCATTGGAAGATGATGTCATCCACTTCGGGAAAAACACGGGACAAAAAAAATAAATTGAGCACATATAAAATAGAATTTAATACAACATAACATACATTTTAGACTACACGTAAAATACCACTGCTTCGATCGATCGATGGTGCCTTTTTCTCCAAACATTTGAATTTGAATTTTGCTTTTTAATCATAAATATAAAATAAACCCGTGCGTCCCGCTTTATCTTTTATTGTGCTATTTATTTATTTACTTCTAATTATTGTTGAGCACAATATAATGTAGTATATATGTTTTTTTATGGCAACAAAGATTTGAGAAAAAAACTGATTTCATTGGAAAAAAAATGCTGATTTAATTTTTAATTAACTGTAATTTTTAATCAAAAAACACGTTTTAAAGAAATGTGAGTATACTATGTCAGAAGCTGTTCAAAAACCTTTCGAATGATAGCTCATTCATTTATGTGCATTTTGTAAATGCATAGAAAAAGGGATGTTGGCAACAGAAATAATACATATGATTAACTCATGTAAAATTTTAAAGCATATGTAAGTACAAGGAAGTCAGAAATGATAACTTATTGTATGATAAATCTAAAACTTCTAATATGAAAAATTACATAAATTTTTATTCTTAAAATGAAAGCCTATATAAAATATTAAAATACATACAATTAGGTATAATTGCAACTCAAGTAATTTATATATGAAAAATCCCTGATGGCTCGGCCTACAGGCACAGGTAGATTTCGAAGACGCAGATCGTGGGGCGCCTGTTTGTTGGGAAGATAGAAGAAGGAATGAACTTTTTGCCATGATGTGGCAGTTGGAACCGCCTACTTCAAAACCTAACTTGTTTGCACGTGGAGCCAACAGGGATTTTTTTTTCTGCTATAAGAGTTGGTCCTATAAAAAACTTGTCAATATAAAAGTTTTAGATAATATTAAGAGGATTTACAATAAATTTAAGCGGATTTGAAATCTTGGGAATTGACGAAGTTATGTTTTTTTTCTTCTAAAACCCCCCTTACCCCCTCCCTTTGGACCATTTTTAATTATATCAAAAATCTGTCATACATAAATTTTCGGCCCTTCTCCTAGAAGTAATAATAACTTCAAACGGATTCGATACGTATCATAATTAAGAAATCATGTTTTTTTTTCTGTTTTAAAAAAAGCCGCCCCCCCCCCCCCCTTGGTTCGATTTTGCCCATTAACGAACTTGACCGAGATTTTATGCCCCTTGATTTTATGTATCAGTTTCGAAAAGATGCGGGAGTTGGAACCGTCTACTTCGAAAAATAACTTGTTTGCAGGCGGAGCCGGCAGGGATTTTTATTTATTTATTTATTTATTTTTTCTATAAGGGTTGGTCCTATAAAAAAAACTTGTCAATATAAAAGTTTTAGATAATATTAAGAGGATTAATAATACATTTAAGCGGATTTGATATCTTGTGAATTGACCCAGTTATGATTTTTTTCTTCTAAAACCCCCCTTTTTCCCCCCCTCGGGGCCATTTTTAATTATATCAAAAATCTGTCATACATACATTTTCGGCCCTTCTCCTAGAAGTAATAATAACTTTAAACGGATTCGATACGTATCATAATTAAGAAATTATGGGTTTTTTCTGTTTTCACAAAAAGCCCCCCCCCCCACCCTCCCCCCTTGGTTCGATTTTGCCCATTAACGAACTTGACCAAGATTTTATGCCCTTGATTTTATGTATCAATTTGGAAGAGATTTGTGTAGAATTATTGCAGTTATCGTGTCCATAAAAAAGTGACATAGATAGATAGATAGGTATATAAAGTTTTGAACTGGGGGTGGTTTTGGGTTCTGGGAGTCATAATCGGCATAGATCTGCAAAATTTTTTCAAAAATTCCAACTTAGGTGAGAATGTAATAGGTAGTATTTCTTACGAAATCTACCCAAAAAGTAAATCGGTCTCTTATCACAGTTATTTTGTAATTTATTTTTAGTTTATATAATTCGTGTAATAAATCAAACTGTGTTTCAAATTTTTTATCACTTTAAGGTGATTTTGATGTTAAAAAATAGTAGAAGGAAAACAGCGTAAAAGTTGGCAGCAATGCAAACATCGTAGAATAGCTTTCACGTGTATCAAATGGTATTGTTAGTAAATGTATTGCTGCTAGCGATTTTCTGATTCATTTTTAAGCATAGAAGCATAATACTTGCAAGCATGATTATTGAAATGATTAAACAGTTCTTTATTTTCAAATAAAGGAATTACATCTTAAGCTATAGGCTATTATTGTCTAAGGACGGCAATTTTTTCCTTTCCTGCGCTGTCACGTCCTAAAATTCAGTTAAAGATGACAACTTTGACAGCATTATTTGAAAATCTTTTGTCTTTACAGGAAAATGAAAAAATATATATATATTACATAGTTTCTTAATAAGTTTGTGAATAACAAGTAATATAATATTTTTTTTAAAGTCAATTCCTACTTTTTAATCATAAATATATAAAATAAACCAGTGCAGCATTAATGTCCCACGTTATCTTTATTGAACATTATTTTATAATCATCGTTGCGTTATTTTATTTCTGTGGCATCACTAATTTGAGATAAACCTTTCAATTCATTTATGAAAACAATGGGAGGAATTTTTTTCTCCCATTTAAAACTAAAATTAATTAATTTAATTTAATGAATGAATATATATTTGAAAAAACTGTATTAACATAACTGAAAATTATTAGAACTTGAGTGGATGAATTGAAAATATTTTATTAAGGACTGAAAATTTGAACAAGATATATATAGAGAAAGTGTGAGCTAATAGTAGGAATTTAAAAAAATCAATTAAAAAATGTGTCAGAAAGTGCACAGTTTGGATTTCAGAACAGCTTTAAGTAAATAAAATGTATATGCAAAAAAATTAAGTCAGAAAATAAAACAAATGCATTATGTAATAATATTTAATAAAATATATTTACTGATAATTATCATATATTTAAAATTCTAAATATTTTTTGTGTTTAATTAAATTTATATTTACAAAGCTTCGCTTAATCTTGATTACTTTTTTTTTCAATTTCGGTTCGGGATTACTGGGTTTCTATTGATATGGGTAAGCAGAAATATTGATGTACAATGCTTCCCCCCCCCCCCCCCCAAAAAAAAAAAAAAAAAAGAACCATTAATTTGGATAGCTAAATACATTAGCAATTTAACTCCAAATTTGAGGAAATATAATTAAAACATATCAATATTTCGGAAATTCTGAATCTCGATCCTTTAATTTAAAAGCGTTATTTAGCGCAGCTATTTTCCTCCTGTTACATTACAAAATCCCTTTTTAATTATAGCTGAACCATGTGTTTCTCTCAATAACATGATATTACAATTGACCAGTCGATATCTATTAAATTATATATAAAAAAAACTGGCTTAAACCGCGCTGGAGGTCTGCATGGGCTGAAATATTCACAACTGGGCCCGGCCCGAATGAAGCCATCTTGTTCCGGAGTCCCCAGAAAGTAAAGTCCAAAACCAAAACCCATCCTCTATACAGATCTATAACCAAAAGCTAATCTCTAATCTTCTAACTTACATTTACTTGGCACTCTGTGTTTACTCAGAATCGGCTTCAAACGGGAAGTGACGTTTCCTAGAAAATAGGGCTACCAGAAAAAAGAAGTTTTTCGCCCATGCGAAAGTCAGCACCATCTATTGAGTAAAGGTGATTTTCATAATATCTGACGCTCCTTTTTAAAGCATTTCCGATCCCATTGATCGCGTCTATAATAATAATTTTTAAAAAGACATGCAAGTATTATTCATTTTAAAGAAGACATCTTTTAAAATGGCCTTTTATTGTTATAGAAAATCTAGTAGCAGTAAGCACCGGAAAGGGTGCATTGGCGCATCCACGGGGGGGGGGGGGGATTAAGGGGGCTGAAGCCCCCCCCCCCAGACCCTGAAACTTAATAATGAAATAAATATATAAAGTTTTCTATAAAATGATAACAAGTTTCTTTCTTTTTTTTTTTTTTTTTTTAGGTCTTTAGAAAATGTTTAAAACCTTTGTATCTCATTTCATCTTTATTCTCAAATCGTTTTCGACATACGTTAACCGTAAAGACTTATAGCGGTACTCTGATTCTCTCAGTTCTGAGTACACATCCCTCATCCATATTTTTTGCACGGTCAAGCGGATTCAAGTCCAAACGAGGGTGGTATTTCGTCTACGTTGTACATCTGTGTAATGGACAATACAACCCATTCAAGGTCGATAAACGATTGGCACTATCTATTTTGCAAAACATTGAACTGGGGTGCTGGAGACATGACAGCCCCACACTAAAAACCTTTTATTACTTTAGTACAAATGAGGTACAAACGAAAAGATTGTTGGTACAAACGGGTACAAACGAGGTATAAACGATTGGCCCTATCCATTTTGTAAAACATTGAAGTGGGGGGGGGGGTGGAGAAATGGCAGCCCCACACCAAAATATTTTTATTACTCTAGTACAAATGAGGTGCAAACGAAAAGATTGTTGGTACAAACGAGGTATAAACGATTGGCCCTATCCATTTTGTAAAACATTGAAGTGTTGGGGAGGGGCTGGAGAAATGGCAGCCCCACACTAAAATCTTTTTATTAATCTAGTACAAATGAAGTGCAAACGAAAAGATTGTTGGTACAAACGAGGTATAAACGATTGGCACTATCCATTTTGTAAAACATTGAAGTGGTGGGCTGGAGAAATGGTAGCCCCGCACTAAAATCTTTTTATTACTCTAGTATAAATGAGGTGCAAATGAAAACATTGTTGGTACAAACGAGGTATAAACGATTGGCCCTATCCATTTTGTAAAACACTGAAGTGGGGAGGAGGGGCCGGAGAAATGGCAGCCCCACACTAGAGTCTTTTTATTACTCTAGTACAAATGAGGTGCAAACGAAAAGATTGTTGGTACAAACGAGGTATAAACGATTGGCCCTATTCATTTTGTAAAACATTGAAGTGTTGGGGAGGGGCTGGAGAAATGGCAGCCCCACACTAAAATCTTTTTATTAATCTAGTACAAATGAAGTGCAAACGAAAAGATTGTTGGTACAAACGAGGTATAAACGATTGGCACTATCCATTTTGTAAAACATTGAAGTGGGGGGGAGGGCTGGAGAAATGGCAGCCCCACACTAAAAACTTTTTATTACTCTAGTACAAATGAGCTGCAAACGAAAAGATTGTTGGTACAAACGAGGTATAAATGATTGGCTCTATGCATTTTGTAAAACATTGAAGTGGTGGGCTGGAGAAATGGTAGCCCCGCACTAAAATCTTTTTATTACTCTAGTATAAATGAGGTGCAAATGAAAACATTGTTGGTACAAACGAGGTATAAACGATTGGCCCTATCCATTTTGTAAAACACTGAAGTGGGGAGGAGGGGCCGGAGAAATGGCAGCCCCACACTAGAGTCTTTTTATTACTCTAGTACAAATGAGGTGCAAACGAAAAGATTGTTGGTACAAACGGGGTATAAATGATTGGCACTATCCATTTTCTAAAACATTGAAGTGGGAGGGCGGGAGAAGCAGCAGCACTGCACTAAAAATCTTTTATTACTCTTGTACAAATGAGGTACGAACGAAAAGATTGTTGATACAAACGAGGTATAAACGATTGGCACTATCCATTTCGTAAAACATTGAGTTGGGGAGCTGCCTTTTCTCCAGCCCCCCCCCCCCCTACTAAAAACCTTTTAATACCCTAGTACAAATGAGGTACAAACGAAATGATTGTTGGTAGAAACGGGTACAAACGAGGTATAAACGTTTGGCACTATCCGTTTTGTAAAACATTGAGGTGTGGGGGTGGGGGGACTGGTCGTTTCTCCAGCCCCCCCCCCCCCCACTAAAAACCTTTTATTACTCTAGTACAAATGAGATACAAACTGGTACAAACGAGCTATAAGCGATTGGTAATATTTTCAAAAAAATGTGAGCTGGCGAAATGCACCTCTGTTTTATTAGTACTTCTGGTTATACACTTTTCTTTTCTTTTTTTTTAGCATCATTTGTGTTAAAACATTTAACGCAACGTATAAAAAATAGCCATAGTTTTAAATTTTATACTTGGAGAATTTATATCATCAAAGCTCGAGAAAATCATCTAAGATTAGAGTAATTCCCCAGCACTTCATTACTAGAATGGAAAGCATACATATTAATTTCTTTCTAAGGATAATTACACTAGTATATTCGTAAGCATAAAGTTTAAATTTATTAATAGCCAAGAGAGGGCATATCCCGCGGTCTTCCCGTCCCTCCTGTGCCGAACAAGGTACTAATTTACTGAATCATGGAACAAACAAAAATTAAAAATGCTAAGACAAAATTGCAAAGAATCGGTGAAGAATTCCGTTTTATACAGGTTTTTGCTTTAGCAGGTAAGTTTTCAAGGTGTTTCTTTTGCTGAGACCATGGAATGTTTGTGATCAAGACAATATTACGTTATAGACAAGTTTCATATACACAAGTTAAACAGTATGGGGTTATTTACACAAGTTTTACGTATACAGTTTAACCAGTGTAAATGAAATTTATCTATAACGGAATATTATCTTAATCGCAAACATTCCATGGTCTCATCGAAAGCAACACGTTTACAGTTTACCAGCTAAGACGAAACCTGCCTAAAGCGGAATTTCTCACCGATTTATTGCAATTCCGTCTTAGCATTTTTTACTGTTTTTGTATCCATTGTATCCAAGCCAAAGAAGACTCCATACACTGGCCTCTAAAAGTTAAGGTACAACATGTTTTTCGAAGCTCACCAGACAAAAAATGGCAGTCAGATTAAACTTTATAGTTTATATGAAAGGAAATAATAAGCTTTAAAAAAACTTACGCAAAAATTACAGCTACCACTTTTATTTTATAGAAAAGAATAGGTATTTGTAAATGAGAGAAAAATATGCAATTACGAAGCTTTCGTAATTTCGCGTGTAAGTTTTGTTGTATTCGAACTATTGTTGTCAGTTTTGTTCACAACAGCCAGTAGAGTCTAGAAATGTCTAGAAGAAGTCGTTTGCCCGATTCATTATGGTGACGGATGGTAGGATGGATGGAATGGGGTTGTCACAGGCTGATACTGCTAGACGAATCAATGTGTCTCGCAGTGTAGTCCAACGACTCTGGGATCAGTATGAATCCGAATATTCTGTGTCCAGAAGACATGTTCTGCTGCGTTTACACTATGGCTTATCAGGCCTATCAGGTCTGCGTGGTCTGTCAGGTCCAGGTATAAGAGGGTTTAAGAAGGTCTCTGTGGTCTGCGTGGCGTGGTCTAAGCGTTGGCGTTTCAGGCGTGAAAATATAAGACCTAACCAATCAGCGTGCTTCATAATTGTTTATTCCGCCATTTTAAAAAATGGACGAAGTTTGATGAAGCAGACGACAGATGAATATTTTGATGAAGATTTAAAATAAAAAAGGGATTTACAAACCAAAGGTATGTAATATTTTTCAGATATTTTTAATGTTTCTCTACATTGCTTCATAACTGTAGAAATTTCTTTTATGTATTCGTAAATTACTATCTTCATGTATTTACGTACTACGCTACTAAAATTCATTTGTTCGCTATGTTGCTTTTTATATTACCAAACTCTTTATAAAGCTATGTATTCATAAATTCTTTAAGTACTATCTTCCGGTATTTATATACTATGCTACCAGTTCATTTGTTAATTGTTAGTTACGTTACTTATTTCAAAATTCACCTTGTTTCATAGGCATGAATTAAAAAAAAAAAAAAATGACAGTATATGAATAAAAATTAGAATAGTACGATCGTAATGCATAATGTACAGTAATGTCTTTTTTTGTGAGGAAATACTTTGATTTATTTCAGGTATTTATTTAATATTGTTACTGGCAATTTTTAACTTTATCTTAAAACTGGTACCAATAAATTTTTAGCCATATAATTCATTTTTAATTAACTTCTCAGTTTTCTCTGTTACTGTCATATAATTGACTGATCATTGATTTGCATTGTTATTCATCAGTTTTAAATGTGTTAATTTTTTTCAATGAATCCATCCTAATATATGCCCCACCAGTGGCTGAGAGGTTGTGCTCTCGAAGCTGGTAGACGGGAGGTGCTGGGTTCGATCCCAATCGCGCCCGTCGGCCTAATCGTTTGGAGTTTTCGTGGTTTTCTTCGAGCCGTGGATTTATCCATGCGTAAATACGGATTAGGTTCCCTTAGAAAGACCCCCACGAAGGGCACTCCCCCCGAGCCTATATCCCATGTGTAGATAATTGGCCGTCAATAATCAACCAACCATCCTAATATATATCTAAAATATTGCAGAGATTTTAGATTGTATTTAGTTTCTTAGCCCTCCCCCCCACAAAATAAATAAAACTCAATCTAATATGGTAACTACACAAATATAAAATTTAACTTTTGTTAAAAGTAACAAACATGTTTTTAAGTAAACAGTTTTTACATTTACTAATTATTAAACCATTCCTTATTATTTTAAAAGTTTTATTACATGTTTATTTTTTGAAATTTTCTTTAATAATTAATCTGTAGTACATTACATGAATTTTTGTAACCCCCCCCCCCCCCCCCCCTTTCACAACAAAGAATGGTTTCAGTTGGAAAACTTCATAATTTTTTTTTCAGAAAAAGTTTTAAAAGTTTCAAAATCTATGAACGGTGCAAGGGAGATTGTCTGGTGAATCTACTGGTGCCAGGAAATGTATATTTTATTGCTCTAAGGAGATCACTTATGTGTAGTTTTACAGTTTAGTAAGTCGCTATCATTTGTGATCTTCTGCAAGAAATTTGAATTCGGGCCTCGGACTTGTGCTATTTTTGCTTCCAAATTTGTCAAGCAGGAACTGCGGTAAATATAATGTCCATCAATAAAGTATATTAACTTGTATGATTGACTGTAATTGACTTATATGTAGTTTTTCAATGTATATTGAGTTTGTTACATAATAAAGAAGGATTTTTAAATATATTTTACATTGTTTATGTTTGGTACTTTTATGTTAGCTGGGCACCAGTGATAGATATGCATGTATATATATCACTGGTGCCCTTTTAACACACACACATATATATATATATATATATATCACTAGTATCTGGCTAACATAAAAGTAAAAATACTTGTTGTTTTTATCGGTTTATTATGATTATTATAATCTTTTCTTTAAATTACAGATTGCTTTTAATCGAACACTACTTTTCTCAATATCTATGCGAATACCTGTCAATTACTACATGTTGATCTCACTTACGCATTTATAAATGGTGATCTTTTGAACAGGCATTTTGCATGATTATTTTTGAAGGCATGAATCTTCAGTAATATTTGTAAGTATGATGCTTGTAAGTAAGTCATTTTCTCAAAATTACATTGTTGTGTATTTATTAATGTTGTGTCATATAAAGTTATTTTTCCAACAAAATCAATCTGTATCAGAGAGAATCAGTTAAAGCTATGTCCATTCTCAATACAAAAATTGATTTTCATAATTTAATTCCTTTAATTTTTTAACTGAAGGTTTATTTATTATTAGCTTTTTAATTTATAAAATGCTGTTAAATGATCAATCTAAAAACACAACTTGTAGTTAATTAATTTGTGTAGTTTTATGCAAGTGTGTAAGTTATGTTTTATATAAACTTGCGTAAAGCACTTGTGTTTTATGTAAACACTAAATGCATAAGTGTTATGCTAGAGGATAGCAGTTACCCCTCGCCCCTCCCTTCAAGGAATCTGATATTTTAGAAAGTATCATTCAGACTAAAAAAAAAAAAAAAAAAAAAATCAAATTCAACAAAAACTAAAGTAACTTATCAGATAAGTTGAATATATAATTTATTTGAATTAATATTATTAATATTGAAATAATCTAAAATGTATTATCTATGATGCTATCAATGTTATAATTTGCTGTGCTTAATAATTATTAAGCTGCATATATAATAATTTATTTAATGTTTATTAATGTTGAAATGATCTAAAATATATTTTAACAATATTATGAAGGTTATAATTTGCTATGCTTAATAATTATTTAGCTGCATATATAATAATTTATTAATGTTGAAATGATCCAAAATGTATTTTAACAATATTATCAAGGTTATAATTTGGTTTGTTTACTTACAGTTCTTTGAAGTGAGAGTAATTATTTATGTTAGTTTAACTAAATATTGAAGATAATATATTTTGACAGATTTGATGGAACATCATTAGGTTATATTTAAAAAAATAAATATTATGAAATATTCATTAGTATCTAGTTTTTAAATCAAATTTTGTTACCAATGATAGAAAATCTAGCGAAGTACATGTGTTTTGTAGATGAAGAATTTAATAATTGAAAATTTTATGCACTTTGCATTAATAATTATTTTTTCTTATTCTAGAATTCATAAAACAACTAACTATATTGTTATGTACTAGTTTGTTTTCATAATTCTCTTTATTAATTAAATTGTTAATTTACTTTCTCCCTAAATCCATGAAAAAATAAGTTTACAAATTATGTGCAATTAAACATTTAATTTGTTTTGCTTTAATACAGGCAGCTCAAAATTAATTCTTAAAACTGAAATTTAATTATTATTCTTCATAATTTATTTTACTCAAATTACCTTATTTACTCCAAGTGATTAACAAAAATGCAATTTTTGAAAACTGAAATTTAAACATTGTCAGGTGTGCGTTGCTATTGACCATCCCAAAACTACAGCAGTGAATGTTTTGAGATAATAAATGCAAATGTGTTTTTGTATGTTTTCCGATATAAGTTTAACATTTTTTTAAATTGAATATTCAGGGAAGGGGAGAGCAAGCAGTGTTGAAATCAAGGGATGGCCCTTCAAATCTTTCTCCCCCCCCCCCCCCCTGAAAGATTTGAGATTTTATGCTTTTAATGGTCAAAAAGTACAATTTCACCTCCAGAACTCTATAATGTCCCCTCGGAGCCACAGAAATCCCTCCCGGAGAAAAATGTCTAAATTCAACACTGAGGATAAATATTCTGATTTTTTATTTATTTATTGCATTGTGTGTCATATTAGCCATACCTATTCCTCAAAAGATTGCTTTAAATGTTTTGTTATCTTTCATGTATACTAGAATAATAATAATAGTTTTCTTTTTTAAAGAAGATATTTAACATTGGATTTCCTTTAAACATGTCATTTTATAGACATATGGAACCTTGAAAGTAGCATTTTCACATTTTTTCTGTAAAAAATAAAGATAATACTGTAGTAGCTTCCTATAAAATTGCTTGTTCAGATATAGCCCTATGTTTTATGCCCCCAATCTGGGGAAAAAATAAAGATTGTGCAGTAACCCCACTTCTTAATAACTTTATTTGATAACAAGAAATGTGGTTTTTTTTTTAAGTTACTATTTCAGACATAATAAAAATTATATTCATTACTGAGGTGCACTATAAATTGTGGTGTGCATTGCGTTTACTTATAGGGACACACAAAAGATATCAGTTACAGTACATATGTGATATTTACAGTCTGTGTGATAGGTGCATTTTCAACTTTGGTGTGCGTTTTTAAGTTTAACTAAATTTTTTCATAGTACTTGTGTGTTTATAAACTCTGTTGTTCATATACAGAGCTACACAAGGGAATCCGTCAGTATTACAGACTATGGGAGTGAATTGCTTAAGGGTAGTTTTTAATTTTGTTACGCATTTTCCTGTTGAACTATATTTAGTAGACTAATAAAAGTTTGTGGAATATAAATAAGTTCATATACAGGGCTACACAAAGAAAAATATTCATTGTCGTTTACGGTTTGTAATTGCTGCGAGTGAGTTTTAAGTTGCCTTTTAGCTTAATATGTGGTGTGTACAAAAATCTTCATATAACATACAGGGCTATACTGCACTATAAATAAAATATAGTAATATTTTTTTTCTTTTTATTGGAACTGGAGTTAAAACCACTTGTATTTCTGACATCTTCAAATCCAAGGATATTCTTAGCAGTTTGAATGAAACATTTATTTTCATCTCGCTGATTAATTTATGTATTTATTTTAATAATAAACTGAAATTTCCATTTTTTTTCTTTCTTTTTAGAAAAAAAAAGCATGCCAGTGCTTGGCTTTGATGTTATTATTTATCATTTTTAAATTATAATAACTGAAAATTATTAATAACTTGTTTCTCCCATTAGATTAAAATACATACCTGTTTCTGTAAAGTATCGTGCCATCATCATTAACGTCCAGTCTGTTATCTATGTATTTTACTTCTGATATGTAGGATATCATTATATTCAGTAATAAATTTGTTATGTGATAATATTTATTATATAGAGCAATATTTTGTTTTATTTCTGTAACTTGTATTTTCAAATAAAGGAAATTTAATAAAAAATTTCTGTTATCATTTGACTATAATTTTATTATAAATGATCTTTTCATGTATCTACTTGTGTTGTTTAAATAACAGAATGTATATTAAATAAGAAAATCCTCAAACCATTTTTTAATTAAAAAAAAGAGTTACAAAGAGAGTTTATTTAAATTTTACTATTGAAGTCTTTATTTTATTTTAATATGTGTATAATGCTTCATAACAATACCTTTTTAATAAACAAGGAAAATATTAAAACAATATTGTAAAAATTCTCTTAAAAAATTAAATAAACATTTGGAATTAAAATAAATGCAATTTTTAAAAGTATTTCTTTAAAAGAAAGTCTATATCATAATTTTAAAAAATCAAAAATTTTCACTTTTTAATGTTTCATGATATGTTACTTATTTAATATCATTATGAATCCATTCAAGTCAAAAATAAACTTGAATTATCAGTAGAAGTGTGTTTTATAAAGCCATTATTTTTAAATTAGTCTTTGAATAAAAATCTTTATTATTTTTTTTATTCTTCAAACATGAAGGGTTTTCTTCATTCCAGAGTCGGTTTATTATCTCATTTATATATATATATATATATATATATATATATATATATATATATATATATATATATATATATAATATATATAATTATAAATCAAATACTTAAAATGAAAGATAGCTTGAAAACAAATAGTTGACAATGAGCCACAAATTAGAAACAAATAGTTGATCATGGGCAGAATGACTGCAAATGTATGTGTCTTAATTAGGGTTGGGAGTGTTCAGGAAACAAAAGAGTGCATAATGTTGAAATGCGATACGTAAGAGATTATGTTTGAATAATTCTAAATTGGCCTTTTCGGTCTATTTATTAGATTATTCAATAAATACCTCTTTTAATGCAAGCACTGTATTTTATTATTTGTAGTGAAAGTGATATTATTTTCAGCATACAATTGGAGTTTCACCATAATATGCTGAAGCATGTTTGGGTACAATTGCTAGTTTGTTAAATCAATAAAGAATTGCCATGTTTTCCTAAAACTTTTCTGCCATTATTAGCATTAAAACTAATACCAATATGCTTAAAATTGTCAGATATGTTACGTTGATATATATTTTTATTTTATCAAGAAAACTGGATGAAAAAGAAGATTGTAACAGCACAGCACACCTAAAAAATGTATGATGAAGTGATATGTTAACCATATCTAGAATAATGACTACATTAATTTAAAATTCAGCGGATTACTATTTGCTTAAATAAACACCTTCATGAGATTAATAGCCAGATTTAATATTTTTGTTCCATGAATTAAACAAAAAGAAATAAGGATGTTTGTCAGCGGTATTTTTCACTGGAAGCAGAATTACTTATATAATTAAAATGCTTAAAAGCCTCAGGAATTAAACTAATAAATTAGTGATTTGTTAGATTTACATTGTTTTATTTTATCGTAAAAAATAATAATTTCCTTTAACAGTAATAACAAAATGTAATGACAATTAATTCATAAGATGAATATTTTGAGCTTGTAAACACGGACGTTCTCAGAAGGAAAAAAAAAAAGGGGGGGGGGACAATATTTTGAAACACATATGCTAAGGTGCAGAGAATAAACTTGGGGCCCAGGAATAAAGTTTCCTAGTGCCCCTACATATGTATTCGGATGAAAGAGGAAAATTTTAGAACATAATTATTAAATATATTATTTTTAAATTAATTGTTATTTAATTTATGTGTTCAATGATTTTAATTAACTAATTTTGATTAGTATTTTTTAAATTAATTTCATTCTTAAATCAAATTAACATTTAATAAATAATTATACTATTTTTCATACATTTCCTATACTATACTATGAAATATACAATTTAAAAATAAATTTCATTAATACAGTATTGCAGTATACGGTGGGCCCCATTAACTGCTTTGTCAGGGCCCTGGGTGTGTATAAATTCTATATACAGTGCTGCATGAAAGAATTTGCATACATTACAGACTATATGGACAGACAACAATTGTTGAAAATAGATTTTTACTGAGTTATGTGCTTTTAAATTGTTCATTTAGATATCGTATTTCATAAAAACAAAATTTATTAATAATATTCTGTTAGTGTTGGAAAGTGTTTATTTGTATGATCCTTATACCAATGGCGCAACCAGGATTCTCATCTGGGAGGGGTTCTGAACCATTGTTACTGATAAAATAAACAATTTTGTTGATAACAATACATGACACGTAAAAACTGCCGTAACGAAAATCACAATCAATCATAATATATTTAGCATGTATGTGTTTTAAAACACAGCATTTTCAGAGGGAAAAAAAAGCAATAGCAATGAAATATGTACTACTTTACTGCTATTGCTCTAACTTTTTATTTCATTAATTTTGTGTAGAATCCTATTATAAAGTCTTGAATGGTAAACATTTTATGCTGCTCATGTTTTCCTTTACTTTGGCTTTTACATATCACATTAATTTTTTTTAACACAAGTGGTTTTCTATGCATTTTGTCAGTTTTTCAAATGCTCTGGAAGTTGATTTTAACACTGAAATCCCCCTCTTTTCACACAAAACTTTCTGACTGATGCAGGGACCGATTTACAAGTTTGGGAGTACCTGGGCACAGATGCTTTGGGAAGGGGGGGGGGGGGGCTTGCACCGGTGCTTACAGTGGTTTTGAGTAAAAAAGTATGTATCACTAATAGCGGTAATTATTAAGATAACCACTACTGACTTAAATGATTTAGTGATATTTAATAATTTTTTTGGGTACTTCTCTATTATACCGTCGACCACTTTTCATAATAAAAAACTATCGCCAAAGAAACGGAAGAACGTTGTCATTGGAATATCAAAATAAATAAAATATAAGAATTTACGGACATAATTGTTATTTTAATTAATGAAATAACTAATAAGTCAGTAAAACATAATGAATAATACATGCAAATGTCAAATTAAAAACCACTTGATGACATAACAAACACGTATAATGCTTCTGACATCAAGTAAATGGGACTGCATTTTTGGCGTTTAATCTTAGAGTTGGCGATAGTTTTTGTTATGAAAAGTGGTCGATTCGATAATAGAGAAGTACCTTTTTTTTTTATACATTTTCTTCTTAATTTTTTAGCAATAAAAGTTTTTATAACAGCTTCATAATCAATCTTTAGTGTTCTATCTCGCTAACGATTTTTCAAAATCGGTTCTGAAAGTGAAAGTATCTTAATAAAAAAACCTGTTAACAAAACCGAAAAAGTAAAAAATGGCCTTTGCATTGATTGACCTCAACTATCCAATGGAATTTTTTTTTTTTTTTTTTTAAATAATGAAATGCAAGCAAGATATATATAAAAAAAATTTCTCATAGAATTAATATTAGCGAGCGAGTGTTGTTGCGCAAATGAAGTAGTTATTTTTAAATGAAAAAAAATAAACAGGTTTTTCCATATTAATTTTGTGTTTTTATCGTGAAAACTTCCAGATTTTGACCAATCATTGAAAAATCTTCAGTAACATTTGGGGGGCCCTGGACCTGTGCCTCGAATGACCTGCTGTAAATCAGGCACTGGATTGATGTCACGACTAAAAGCATCTAGAAAATGGCATTTTTATGTAATCATTGAGGATTTAATTTTCCTGAATGAAAATGCAAGTTTCCATTTAAAAATAATGTTTTATCATCAGAAGAGGAAACTTCCCCTTCTGAAATTAACGTGCATTATCTATAAAGTAGAAACTTTATTTTCAAGCCATGAGAAATGGAATTCCACTAAATGTCATGTCATTTGGTTTCATTTTCTTTTTTTCAATATTGTTAGGAAAATGGTATATTTTTCTGTTAGCATCAAAGAAAATCTGCATTATCACTTATAAAACTAAAAGGCAGTTCAAACATATTATAATTAAGAAACCAAAAATAAGCTGCTATTGACATTTTATAAATGAAGAACTGTCTTTATGTTCAATTAATTTTTTATCGGGGGGGGGGGGGGGCTGAACCCACCATTTAAGATCCTTTTTGAACACTTAAATTTGGAAAGAAAAACAAAACTAAATTTCGTTTTGAGGAAAAGGGTGATCAGAGCCCTTCAGCCAAAAAAAAAATGTTTCTTTTTGTCTTAGTGATTAATTATTTGACATTATTAATATATTTTTTTTGAAAATTATCAGAGAAAAATAAACTTTAGTTTATAAAATTTGAAAATTCAGATAACAGCAATTGCCTTGCTCCCATTGTGGGCACATGTGCATATAAAATGCTTTATTTCTATAAATTTACATGTAATGTAATAGACATTTTATTTACATGTAGACATACATTTCTGTAAATGTATGTCTATGCTAAGTTAGTGCTAATACTGATTAGAATGATTTTTTCTTTTAGTTCATATTTTTTATTTAAATCTTGATGGGAATTTTCTTATTTTGTATAATAAAGTAAACCTTATTTAATTACTTTTGTCAGTATTATTTTGCAACAAACTGATCTCCATATATTTTTATTTTTACCAGGGAAAATAAAATGTGCACAGAAATTGTGAGACCCAGTACAGATACGGAATAGGGCTTCTGCATGCACTGTATATGGCTATATTTAATATGAAATTGGCTGCTCACTGAGCCTTTCTTAGCCCAATACAACAATATCTCTTGTATCTATATCCCCTGTGTATTTCCCAAACCTTTAATAATAATAACGAAAGAAGCACGTTAAAAAAAATCACTTTTATATTATCTGCCTTCCGTTTTTTAAGTAAAAAAGAAATTAGCACAGGCATTAACCCACAAAATATTTGCATGTTCATTTCATTGCGAATGTAAACAAACAAACACTACCCCTCCCCCTCCATCCAAGCTGCAAAACTCACGCATGCGCAAAAATAAGTTTCTTCTCCTTACGCCAAATTCTTATGCCATAGTGTAAACGCAATTTTTTCTACTCTTGGAGCAGAAAGACCCAACAGACCTGAAAGACCATATAGTGTAAACGCAGCATTCCAGGCCACCCACGTGTTACAACACATGCTAAAGACCGGTTTCTAGCTCTTTAGGCCCGAAGGAGAAGACGCACTACTGTGCCGCAACTCATTGCAGATCACTTTGCAGCATCAGGGAGAAGAATCTCCGCTACTACGGTGCGAAGACGTCTTCACAATGCAGGTCTCTATGCAAGGCGACCAGTTGTGTGTGTCCCCCTCAACAGACGACAGAGAAGGGCCCGCTTATATTAGGCAAGATAACATGTTTCCTGGACCAGACAACAGTGGGCTTCTGTACTCTTCACAGACGAGTCCAGATTCACACTGTAGAGCGATTCAGGACGTCTTCTGATATGGAGAGAACAATGCACTCGATACCATCAATCAAACACTGTCGAAATACACAGGTACAGAAACGGTGGAATCATGGTTTGGGCAGGGATCTCACTCGGAGGCCACACTGACCTGCATGCGTTCCATGGAGGAACTGTGACTGGTGCGAGATATCGGGATAAGATCCTTGATTCATATGTGCGCCCATATGCCGGTGCTATTGGCAATGGTTTCATTCTAATGGATGATAATGCGAGACCACACCGAGCTGTGGTTGTTGAGGATTATCTTGAGGATTATGGTTTGGAGAGAATGGAATGGCCAGCCCACTCTCCAGACTTGAATCCGATAGAACATCTTTGGGACTATCTTGGAAGACAGGTTGCGGCTTTAAGTCCTCGTCCAAGGTCATTAAATGAGCTGAACAAGGCTTACTCCAAGTCTGGTCAGCGTTACCTATTTCGGTGTACGACATTTTAAGTGAGAGCATGGAAAGTCGATGCCGCCAATGCATTCAAGTCCGGGGTGGACATATTCCGTATTAGAACCAGTTTTTTAATGTTTCTGTCACATTTTACTGCATAATACTGCGATGTACTGATTACTACAAGAATGGAATTTTCCACCATGAGTGCTTTTTTGTTGTAATTTCATTTATACGTTTAACTTAAGTAAATTTCTATGTCGCTTTTAATAAATAACAGTTTAGCGCACATTTCCTCCAAATTTGATGTTTCTATATTCATTCATTTGCAAATTAGACGCAAAAAACCGGTTGTACCTTAACTTTTGGAGGCCAGTGTATTATAAAATTGACTTGTTTTCCTATTCACAATAGATGTAAATTGTCATATTAACGGTTTTTAGCTCACAGGCTATCAAAGCCTGGGAGCTAATGGCCGCCGGTTCTGTATGTACGTAACGCGATAACTCTTGATAGAACTAACCGCTTTGCTTCAAATTTTGTTTATAGGTTCATTGTGATATAAACAACATTAGTTAAACATTAGTTAATTATAAGGGGGTACGGGGGATGATCCCCCTGTTAAAATATTGTCAATTTCTTTATTTTTCGAGGGCTTATTTCAAATTTTTTGAAATAAGAGTATAATATACAATTAGTGTGAATAGCCTGTGAGCTCAATGCCCTCAGTTTACCTGGGCAGTTTTCTCTTTATTTATTAGCTCACAAGCGATCAAAGCCTGAGAGCTAATGTGCCCACAGGTTCTGTATGTACGTACGTATGTATGTTACGTAACGCGATAATTCTTGATAGAAATATTCAATTTGCTTCAAATTTTGAATATAGGTTCATTCTGATAAGACGCTTTCCTGATTAGTTTTGGGAGTTCATTGGTTAAGTATAAAGGGGGAGGGAACAGGGAATAATCCCTCCCCCTTAATTTATATAAATGAATTTTTCATGCAGAATTATCCGATTTGCTGCAAATTTGGTATACCTGTTTATTCTGATATTAGATTTGGAAGTTCATTGGTTAAGTATAAAGGGTGGGAATTGGGGAGATAACCCCCCCTCCCTTAATTTAGCTAAATGGGAATATCATGCAGAATTATTCTTTGAAATAAGAGTATAATATTCGCAATCAGTGTGAATAGCCCCGTGAGGTGAATGCCACCAGTTTAACAGGGCACTTTTCTTTTCTTTTTTTTTAATTAAAAAAAGTTTTAAAAATGAATTGAATGTTCATAATATTAATTAATTAATAGAAGAATAGATTTCCCCCTGTAAATGCACAGCAGCAAAAAACCGTTGACACTGAAAAATAAATAAGTAGATAACATTTTCTGTCATTCATATCAAAGTTCTATATTTATAGTAACAGGCTAACTATTTTATTATAAAATTATATTCCTCTGTTTTCTTCAAAAAATGTTTCATTCTGTTCATATATGATAAATAATATACGTTTTAGCATATGTTCAAATTCAAGCGATATCGAATTACTGATGATAAAGCAGAGACGCACAAGAGCAGTCATCGTAATTTCATTCCGTTGCTGCACTACAACGAATACCGTACTATTACATTACATAAAATATTATATTACAGAATGTGTCACCTTTATATCGTAAAATAAAGCATTTTTGTAACATTTTTCAGTAATCGTAAAGTATAAAGGAAAAAAGGAAAAAATCTGCACTTATCGATAAATAATTAACAAATTTTGTATCACTGATGGATATCAGAAGTGATTATAGTAAATTTCAGCTACTGTTGCAGTGCGCAAATGCAGATGGTCACTTGATCACCGACTCGTGAGTGTCATGCAAATGCATTAGAGGTCTGCACAGGCCAGAATTTCGAGGCCAGGTCCGAACGAAATCTGCCCGTTGCAAAAGTTAAAAGTTTGGCCCGGCAAGTACAAAAATCAAAGAAAACAGGCCCGACCCGGCCAGTGACAAAATCAGTTAAATCATGGTCTATCCAGTCCGCTCAATTTGTATTAAAAAAATTCCGATTTTACTCAACATAAAATTAAGATTCTTTTAAAGAATATTGCATACATATTTTTGGAGAATTTTACAATATATTTTAACTTATTATATGTTTACAAGACAGAAAAAACAGAATAGCAGCATTAATGATTACTCAGATTTTTCAGCCTTCAAATAAAGATTCAATCTAAGAATTAATGTTGTTTAGAATAAAAGAGAAAAAAAGGGTTAAAAATCATAACTTTTTAAGCTGTATAAAAAAGTAGATTTTTGAAAATATTTCTTCGTAATTTATTAAGGCTCTTCTGAAATCGAATGGCGCTACTTTCTGACACATTTATGAAATCAATTTTCTTCAGGAATGCATAAAATTCACAGGTGTTCTTATTCAGAAACTATGTAATCGAATAGCGATTTCCTTTTTCTGATAAATGCAAAAATTATTTCAGAAAATACTATCAGAATTGACGTTTTGAATTAAATTTCTGGACGCGATAGCACGGTAAAGAGGAAAAACCTATCGTCACAAGAAAGGAATACTTATATCTCAATAGATTATTTATTTATCAAAAAATGGAAAACAGTACTCGATTCCAAATCGCTTCAAAAGTCAGACCTGTCGATTTTATGCCTTTACAGTTAAAAATAAAAGTCAAAAAATGTTTCGGAGAGTTTCATGTTGTTAAACTGGGAATTTGAGAATCACTTAAGGCATATTTTCACTGAATCCATTAACAGCAACTTATTCTTTCTATTACTATTTTGGCAAAACAAACTGTTTGGGCACAATTAAGTCCAGTTCCGACCCGGCTCGACTGTATATAAAAGAATTTAAGCCTGATCTCGGCTCGGCCCGAGTCTTCTAAAACAATAAAACTTGGACTCAGACACGATGTAAACATCCGATGTCGATCTCTACGCTTGACATGTTATATCACTCTATTGATGATGTTGCTAAACTAGCGTCACTTCATGAAGCAGATTTATACTTATTCTCGCGAACGTTATCATCACATTTTACCAGCTTCATTTAAATTTTTATATCAGGTCGGTTAAACGTAAAATTAATTTTTTAAATTGGTAGTGATAGTGACAGTGATGAACTGATTTTTATTCAAAGACTAAAAAAAGAGTGTTAAACGTATATCTTTCAAATATTCTGATTCTGACGATGCATGAAAACAACTGAAGTTTCAACAAGTAAAAATCTACAAGTCATCACGTGTCCGAGGCCCGTACCCGGCCCCATTAAATTTTTTTGTTAGCCGGTTTATTTTGTCAGTCAGCCCTGCACGGCCTATCAAAAATCTTCTAGTTCTGGCCTGCTTTAAAGTTTACCTTCATTTTGCCGGATACGGGCCGAGCCGGGCCTGTGCAGACCTCTAAAATGCATTAGCCCTCCCAAAGCGAAATCCTGGGTGCGCCACTGAAAGGGTGCCAGTAAAACCGTCAAAAGTCGTCATGTTTCCGCGACGCCGCGCCGGGTCGGACAGCCCTAAATTATACCATGGTATGCATTCTGTGTACGCACACGTACACATATTATCATTAATATTTTGTTTAATTAGAAGTTTACATTAGGGTTTACAAATAGGTGTCAATGCAACACATAATTTATTTTTTCTTCGGGTTCCAGAAATAGTAAAGATCTTTTAATTATAAATGATTGCTTTTATCCATTTACTAATTTTTAGAGATTTAGAAGCTACATTAAGGCTTACAAACAGGTGGCAATGCAACACATAATTTATTTGTTCTTCGGGTTCCAGAAATAGTAAAGATCTTAATTATAAATTATTGTTTTTATCTATTTATTAATTTTTAGAGATTTAGAGACGCATCCTTTGATAAAGTTTATTTTAATAATTACAGGTGAAAAATAAAAAATAAAATAAATAAAAGTTTTGCTTAAAATCTGAATGAGAATAAATGAAATATTGATGGATATGTATTTTCACATGTATAATATGTATGTATGCCTATTATGCGTATTATGGATGTGTAAATTAATTCGTGATGGATGTTCAAGTAACTGAAAAAATTAGTGAGATTAGTAATGAATAATGATTTGTAAACCTGACGTTGAGGCCTCTGATCGGTAGATTTACTAGTTTTAATACTGTAGAGGGAGAATGATGTTACTTTGATAGAATCATATTAAATCTTTAGGTTTTTATTGAACGAAAATGCAACTTTCTTTTAAAAAGTAAAGTTATTTGTATTCAGATTTCCTGAGATGAACGATTTTAAGAATTAACGCTAGTCAAATATTGCTTTTTTTTAAAAAAAACAATCGAGTTATTATTATTATTTTTTTTTCTATGAATGAAAATAACTACTTCCGCTGACCGTGACGTCATTTTCGACATGGATAATTTTGCGGTGCATATTATTGACATTTGCTGTCGATTTTGTTTTCAAACTTTTTTTAACTTTTTAAAAATTTAAACTAAAAATATGGTATATTTATGTTAGCTGCGCGCAGACAATAAACCTCGCCTTAATTCGTATTGGATTTATTTCATATAAAATTCAGAGCTTTAATTTAAAACACAGGATTTAACATACATATATTACATACATTTAAAATACATATAATGTATACATTTGACATATACTCATTTCTAGTAAAATACAAAAGAAAGAAAAAAGAAAGAAAGAAAGGGAAATTAAAAGATAAACAGAATAATAAGGAATAATTTGATAACCCAAGATAATTTTATTTCAATATCAAAGCATATCCGTTTTATTTTCGATATTTATGACGTCATATTCACCTGCTTTCTGTACATACTAATATTCATGCATCTTATATTATTAACAAATGCTTGAAAGAAAAAGTACGTTTTATTTCTAATAATGTTAATTCATCTTTTCTTTTCTTTTTTTTAATTTTTTCTTATTTCATTTTCATTTTTCATGTGAAAACTTTTTCAATTAATAACTTGTTGAGTAAAAATTGTTATTCTGTGTTTTGATTTAGTATTGGCTACGATAAACTATTAGCAACGATAAAGTAAATTTAACCCTTTTAAAATTTTATACGAAAAAAAACAGCTCTATGAAAATTCTGTATGAAAATAATAAAATTTTGAAATATTAAGAAAAATATTTGAATAAAATGAACAAAATAGAACCTATGTTCTTTTCTGGGTTATAATCTATGATGCAAAAATATCTATGAATTAAATTATCTGTTTTGATGCTGGCTTCAGCCAAATATTCGCACACACTTTGGAATTTATAGTGTTAATTACGATAGTTTTCTTGAATCCATGGTGCTGCCATCTGTAGTCAACTGTACAAACTAAACTTAAAATGAAACCTACTCATTTAGTCAGCAGATGGCAGCACCATGGCATTTGATCAGCAGATGGCATATAACTTTACAATATTTTACATTTTACGTGCTATTCAGCGGTGAATCGATGTTTTAAAATTATTATTGTTATTACTATTATTGATATTATTAGATTAAAAAAGTAACAGATTTTTGGTGTTTTGCATCAAAAACATTTTCCATTAAGACATTTCTAAAAGATATATACCGTATATACTCGTGTATAAGTCGACTCGTGTATAGGTCGATCCCCCAATTCTTACGCAAAATTTTGAAAAAAATTGAATTTTCGTGTATAAGTCGAACCACATTTCTGGTAGTATGTTGAAAAATGATTTGTAATCGAGGATTTAAAAAAAAAAAAAAATCATTAAATTAGTAAACATTTTCTTTTTAACGTTTCTAATCAGACTTTTTTTTTTAATTCAACGTTTTAAAACTGTATAATTATGTAAAACTGAAGAAGCTTAAACTATTTTGAAGCCTATTCACATAAATTTAATGATATTTAAAAAGAAAAAAATTGCTTGAAAAATCTGTTCAAGCCTTATTTACAAGGGTAAACAACTTGTTAGACTGCTAAAATATAGTATTTCTTTGTGTTGTAAGACTTTTAGGGTTGGGTTGGGTTGATTATTGACGGCCAATTATCTACACTAGGGATATAGGCCCGGGGGGAGTGCCCTTCGTGGGGGTCTTTCTAAGGGAACCTAATCCGTATTTACGCATGGATAAATCCACGGCTCGAAGAAAACCACGAAAACTCCGAACGATTAGGCCGACGGGCGCGATTGGGATCGAACCCAGCACCTCCCGTCTACCAGCTTCGAGAGCACAACCTCTCAGCCACTGGTGGGGCGTAAGACTTTTAGGAGAGAAATCTAGAAACATTCTCAAGTTGAACTCTTTTTAAAAAGGGGATTAAAGTATTGAAAGGAATGTCCCTGTATTGAAGGGAATTCTATCACAAGAGAAAATGAGTGCGGAACATTTAAACGAACATTGTTTCTTTTTTTTTTTTCCTTTTTTAATCACAAGGATATGACCATTGTCTACTTTTATCTCTCTTTCCAACCTAGACCAGGTAACTCCGGTATTTCACTCCGCTATTTCACACTTCTTTCGGAGTGTGAAATATTCTTTATTTATTTTTGTTTTTACTAACTCGTGTATAAGTCGACCCCCCCACTTTCAACTACCAAATTTTGTCAAAAAGTTTTCGACTTATACACAAGTATATACGGTATTTCTTCGCTCAATAACGGGAAACTTTCTGACGCATTTTATTATTATTTTTTCTCTTTCCTGCGCTGTCGCGTTCGAACATTCAGTCAAAATGACAACTTCTACCTTTACCGAAAAATGGAAAATATATAGTTTCTGAATAACAGCACCTGCCAATTTGATGCGTTTGTTAACAAAAATGTATTAAACAATATGTCAGAATGTAGCCAGTTTGGATTTAAGAACAGTCTTAGTCTGTAATGCTCTTTAATTGCTGATATAAATGAATGTTTCGTTGCTAATCACCTTAGTACTATGTTCATAATAATTGTAGATGTTTTAGAGTATATTATTTATTAGTTGCTAATAGTGGAAAAGATATCAAAAAGAGGTAAAATATGTAAATGGCATTTTAAGGACACATAAAATGTAATTAATATGTATATAATGATTTTATCTATGTAAGTAAAAATAAATTAAAATTAATATATGTATATAAATATATGTGGTTAATTATCTGAATATATTAGTTTGCATCAATTACACAATTTTTTAATGTAACATAATCTAATCCTAAAAATATGATGTTAGTTTATTTCAAACATATTGTTTTAAATTTTTCTGTTATAAGACTTTCCCATATATTGCGCAAAAACACTGATTTATGCATCACAATCATTAAAATAATTTTCATCTTAAAAGCATAAAAAGTTCAAGCATTCAAATTCCAGAAAATAAAAGTTTTTTTTTCTAAACGCCCCCCCTCCTCTTCTTTTAATCCTTTAAGTGTGATACATATTTAATCACAATTAATTGTTAATTAATGAAGAAATTTTTGTGATTTTCATGTATCGAAATCGATTGAAACATTAATTTTAAGAATATTTTCTCAAAAAATATTTTACTTTAAAAAAGTGGGAAAAATTATGTTCTCTGAAACCCAAATGAGGATATCTTAAAACATTATGCCAGTACAGATCATTTCTCGTGAATAGATCAGAAAATAATGAGGTTAGATTTTAAAACATATAACTCATTTTTGTTTCAGTTTAAAAAACTCTAATAATAATAATAATAATAATAATAATAATAATAATAAGTCCCCTAGATGTTTTAAAATGATTTTAAAATCAGATCATGATGTTGTATTATGGTAGGCTTGGCTTAAAATGTAATGTTTGAAAAAGGTGTTATAGATGCTACTAGGTATGAGCGAGATAAATCGGTGCATGTGATTTTAATAGTTGTTAGGCAATTGCTGATGCATGTGTTATGTTAGTGAGAGGCGACAGTGAGTTTGTTATACTTGAAAAAAAAAATAAGATATCAATTCTATATGGCAAAGAAAAGTCTAAAATCACTGTAGTTTGAAGATATCTTATCTGAGGAAACTTCTCATATGGCATGCAGTATCATCGCATGGTCGATTAAAATTGCGCCAAAAACACCATTACATACCGTTACATGGTATTACATGCCGTATGAGAAGTTTCCTCTGATACAGATTTTCAAACCACAGTGACCTTCCTTCGGCATAGAAGCGGTAAACTATTTTGTTCAAGCAACAAATTTATAGTCGCCGCTCCGCTTACTATAATATAACGCGTTATATTCGCGCATGCATTAGCAATTGCCCACTATGAAGTTCACGTGCATCAGTGTGATATCTTGCTCATACCGAGAAGCATTTATAAGATTGTTTTTAACAATACCTTCTGGCCATTTTATGTAACTGGGCCAAATTATTGTAAAATTATCATATAACTGCAGTTTAACATAATAATTAATACAGAAATTTTTAACTTAATTATGTTTTTAATAAAATATTTTTTTCTTTTTTTTTCACAGTTCTTTTTATTTTTATTTTTTCCGTTTCTGACGTGTAGCTGGAACGGTTTCATTATAGCTCGAATCACATACAAACGGTACCAAATTTCATTCAACACGTTAACATAGGGTAGTAAATTGCACTAAACAAATGGTTTGTTAGTTGCTTTTTATGCTTTTTCTGCAGCTTTGAAGTCATAGCACCATTTATAAAAAAAATGTTGAACTAAACATTTAAATTTATTTAAGGATTGACACATTTTCGGTCTCATTTTTTAATGTAAAACCATAACACTTGTAGGATGATATTAAAATGTACTAAAAATACCAACGTTTGGCACACAATATCATGATGATATTGTGTGTCAAACGTTGGTATTTTTAGTATATTTATCCACACAAGATTTTATTCATGATATTAAAATGGTTTGTAATCGTTTTTTTTTTTTTTTTCTCTCGTTTTTTGATAAATGAGTTGTAAGCGGTTGATATCTCATGATTGGCAGTTTTTCTCTTTCAAGCGCTGTCGTGTGCGGAAATTCGTTTCAAAATGACAACTTTGACAGCATTTTTTGAAAGTTCTTCTACTTCTACGAAATATGAAAAAAATGTTTGATTGCCTAGCTCCTGAATAAGAGTGCTTGCCAATTTTATGCTTTTGCGAACAACATGGAATACGGAAATGCGTCGAAAAGTAAGGCTTTGGATTTGAGAACAAAAGTTTCTATCATGAGAAGCATTTCCGCTCAAACCGCATTCCCGTACACCAATTACAGTGGAACTTCAGTTACACGTTTTGCTCGGGACCGGACAACAAAACGTATAACTCAGTAAAACGTACAACTCAATTAATGGTCTACCGGAACCATTTTTTAAATATATCCTTAAAAACTTTGTTTCGCTGAGGAGTTCCAGTTACCTTACATCGAAAACGGAAGTTTCTTAAATATTACTGCACCCATGACATAAAGTTTTGAAAATGGAACAGAGTAGATAAAAAGAACAGAAGAAAAGTATACATGAAGTTATTTTATCATAGAAACTTTATTAAAAATATTTTTAATACACATAGTGTACTTAAAAGAAATTATTGGAATCGCCTTGGAATGAAAATCATTTATCAAAAGACATTTCAGTAGTTTACTGAATGTTGTAGAATTAATTACTAATATTCGATTGTTTCTTTTCGGAAGTTCCGACAGTGAACAGCAAACTTTGCATTTCTGCTAATAATGCAGCCACCTTACGGGTACTCTTTTTACTGCTGACAAACTGTTTTACTACGTCACAGCTCCGAAGTTAGAGTGAGATTTTTCAAATCATACTTATCCGACGTGTCAATGTTTCCGGTTACAAAATGCATAAATGAGACAAAATTTTGGTCGGGGACGCAAAAAAGTAACGTATAACTGAGGGAAATGTACAACTCAAAAAGTATAACTCAGCTAATTTTTAATGGCAAGCGGAATTGAAACGTATAACTGAGGGAAACGTACAATTCATGTAACGTATATCTGGAGTTCTACTGTACTTGAATTTTTTTTATTGAATTATATAATGTGTCTAAGATCTTTGCTCTACCCTATATTTTAAAGTTAAAAAAGTCTCTGGATTTTTTGCAAAAATGTTTTTAGTTAAGGCTTTTATTATAGAGCTGAGGTTTTCAATTAGTGGCGCGAAGAGCTCTTTGCAACTGTTATTATTATTTTTTTTTTTTTTTGAAAAAAAGTGCTGAACTGCAAAGAAATTTTTTTTATAAATTCAATATTTTTAGTTTAATAGTACACCTAAATGTATTGTAAAAAAATAAATATTTCTTAATAAAGGAAAATATAAATTATTTACGAACGGATATATAATGGCCTCCTTCGAGTTACCCACGATTCCGTAAAGCGTTCTTTATCTTTAGAACCCTCTGAAACCAATATATTTTCGAGATTTAAAGAGGCATTTATATAAAAACAAAGTTTCTTTCACTGCCGCCGATTTTTAGAAATGTTTTCGAGTAATTTTTTATAGGGGTCTTTAAAAGTGATCGTAGTGATCAGTTTTCCCAGCCCGGAATATTAGGTTTTTGTGGGATGCTATCCATTCTCAAGTCTAAACATTTTCAAGTTCAACAAACGTGTTTTACAGACAAACATGAGAAATAAACAGCATTAATATTAACATTAAATTTAATATTATTTTGTTACCCTTGCATGTATAAATTCAATTGCACAGCTGAAAATGTTTAATTGAGAAAGCATTGTAAAACCGATATTCTGGTTTAAGAAAACTGATTAATACACTATAAAAACTACTCGGAAACGTTTCCGAGGATCAGCAGCAGCAAAAGAAACTTTATTTTTATAAATGCTTCTTTAAATCAGGAAAATATATTGTTTCTGAGGTTGATAATGATAAAAAATGCTTTTCGGAATCATGAGTAACTCGGAAGAGGTTATTGTACATTTTTGTTCGTTGTTATATTATATTTTCGTAGATTAAAAAAAATATTTTTTACAGTGTAATGTAATTTTTTATTCATGCGCAGGTATTAATGGAATGTTTTGCGTTTTTTGCGAAATTATCGCTTGAAATCTCGTCCATGTAATTAGCCGATGTATTCAAAAATATTACTATTAATTAAGAAATGTGAATATCACGGCAACTTGACGACAAGAAAAATAAATTTACGTTTTTATTTTTGAAAAATAATATTTGGAGAAATTATGAATCTAAATTGTTCTATAAAGCTAAATTACAAGATGGAGCTGTTTATAGGGATATAATACATTTTATGTACATATATTTGATATATCACACTTTTGTTTTTGATATTTATTAATCAGTCATTTTTACTTTATATATCCAGCATTAATTACTATGCAAGGATACTTCAGAACTCATCAATCAAAATAAAAGCTTTAGTTACTTTTTTTTTTCTATTCACTTTCAAATATAGAGTTCAGTATCTGCCATGGTAACGCCCTTGGAGAGTTTTAATATTAGTAGGTGTAAAAAGACCATTCTTTTTTAACAGATTTATTGAAAAGCTAAATCAACTCAAAAACCTCTTTCATAAAGACCTATAATTCCTCCTCTCTTCTCTATAAACCATTAAAGATCATTTCAAACCATTCGAGCAATGCGAAAATACAAGACGTTGCATTAAAGAATCCATTCTGTTTCAATATTCATCAAATGCCCGCAAGATAATAATTGAATTTAAGGCTGTTCTCAAATCCAAAGGGGCTGTTTTCAGACACATTTTTTAATTCATTTTTGTTCGGAAACGCATGAAATGTGCAGGTGTTGTTATTTAGAAACTTTGTAATCGAAACACATTTTCCATTTTTTGGGAAAGGCATTAGATCCTTCAGAAAATACTGCCAAAGTCGTGGTTTTAAACCGAATTCCCGATGCTTCAGCACCAGAAAGAAGAAAAACGTATTCCCACGTGTCACGAATTTCTTGTAACTCGATAAGTAATTTATTTATCAAAAAATGAGAAACTCATTTCGATTCTAAATCGCTTCAGCAGTCAGACGTGCCAATTTTATGCCTTTGCGTTTAAAAATGAGTCAGAAATTTTGTCAAAAAGTTTTGCGTTGTTCAGCAGATCATTTGAGAACCACCTTAAAATTACTATATTTAAAATATTGAAATTTTTCATTATATTCAATGGGGAGGAAGTTTTATGGAAAAAATATACACACATATTATTTTTAAAAATAATGGAGATCCAATTTTTTGAAAACTTATAAAATATTCGCTCACCAGCAAAAAGACACATCTCCAAAAAATTCATTTTGCTTATAATAGTTTTGCACTATGCACTAATAGATCTGACTTAGGTTCATCTTGCTACAGGAAAAGTGGAATAAGGGTAAGTTATCCAGAAAACTGCTCCAATATGTCAATTTACCACCACAGAAGGGGGAATAAACTTATTCAATCCTCCAAACCTCTTCCATTACGTCTTCATTCTACATTGGTGTTTACGCTTTTATGCATGATTTTCAGCTGCATGCAGAGCTAAGTGGTATAATTTTATGTTATAGTACAAAAAAAAAAAAAAAAAAAAAAAAAAAAAATTGTCAATCTTTTTTTGCCTCTTTTGTGGAATTTTTTGGTATGTATTTTTGAGTTGTGTCCCTTTTCTTGCGGGTGAGTGATATGATTATTAGTTGACTTCTTCTGTCTTGAATCAATCGATTTCTTGATTTGTGTCATTATGGGTGATATTGGGGAGGGGGTTCTTCAGGGATGACTACTGTTTTATTATTATTATTATTATTATTATTATTTTATCCACTATTATTTCAAAACAATAACCATTATAATAGATTTCTGCTAATCTTCGGGATGGATTTTTTTTAAATTAGTGGTACAGAAAATGATTTAAAAAAGTAGTCGCCAGTGGCAGCCCTAAAGTGATTGTTATATGTAAGCTTATTTAAAAGGAAATATCCTATATCTCAATTTCTAATGTCTGTATTTTAATATTTTTATTATTCATATTACCAATTTTTACAATCAGACATCACTGAAGACATGGTAAAAGTTCTTTAAAAAACAATCCATCATCATAAAAAAGTAAAAAAGTTTCCAATAAAAACTGTCACGATTACAAACACGTTTTCGCTACAGCCGGAGCATCATCAGTTGCAATTTCAGATATTCTTCCCTTCTTTATTTATTTGACTGTGGATTGAGATTAGAGGGAATTTGTCAATCCCCAGTCAAATAAATAGATCTGTTTTTACACGTACATGGGTTTACAGATTTACGGACAAAGAATACCACTAATTTTTAATAGTAATCTTCGCCCTATTTAATCGCAAATGGTTGTGCAAAAACAGAATTAGTTGTAATAATTTACAGGGTAATTCATAAAGGACTCCTTAACTTTAAAAACTCAATAATTCATTCATTAAATATAGTCATACAACACTGTTAAAAATTTGCAGCAAACTGTCCAGTCATTCGACCGTTTTTATAGAAAACGGATGCATAACTGTAATTTAACTCTATTCTGACTATAATTTTATCTAAATTATGCTCAGAATAGAGTTAAAATACGGTTATGTAACCGTTTTTCTTCTAAAAACGGTCAAATTACTGGACAGTTTGCTGCAAATTTTTAACAGCGAATCCAACCCGGGCTAACTGGGTTAAATATGCTCCATATACTGTCTGGTGTACAGAACGTTGATGAAAACTTTATTTTTCATCTAATAATCGTTTTTAACTCTTACAGATTTTTTTATATTTAGCGTATTTTCTTAGATTACACATCCACTACTGGAAAAAAAAAGTATGTTGATTTTACAGGGAAAAAATGTCAGCCAGGACGCAAGTAAAAAGCGGTTTATTTTATAGACATAATCTGCATTTCTTACGTAAATACGGACAAAATATGTTAAAATAACAGAAAGTTTGTAAAAAATACAGATTATGTCCGTAAAATAAACATGTTTTTACTGGCGTCCTGGCTGATAGTTTTTTTTCTGTAAAATCAGCCGATATTTTTTTACAGTATACTTCAAAAATAATTTTTCGTACTTTTACTATTTGTCTTGTTATGATATAAAAAGTGCATAAAGGGAGTTCTTCACTATTTGTATGTATCACACCTAATTCTGTTTTTACACAACCATGGGTTTATAGATTTACGGACATAGAATACTAATGTTTTTCAACAGTAATCTTCGCCCTTTTACTTACCCATCATTACGTAGTATAGGTTAAATCTTGTAATCGTTTTGAAAATCGAAAAAAAAATTCTGACGGATTTACATGTTTTAGACACTGGAGATTCCGAAAAACATATTTAAAAAAAAAAAAAATTGCCGTCCGTCTGTCTATGTGTGTGTGTCTGTGTGTCTCTAAACGTTCTATCTCCTGAACAAATTGAGATAGAGACTTGAAATTTGGTATGTACATAATATGTAATAATGGGAAAAAGCTTATTGAATTTCAGTAACCTCGATTGTTCGGAACTATTTCTTTTCGGACTCTTGAAATATTCGTTCTGACAAAAGGTATATAAAAATTTTCGAAATTGTTTTTTTATGGAGTGAATATAAAAGACAATAAAAAACCCCATAAATTTTGAATAAAGAATGAAGTCGATCGGGTTTTTAGTTGCCGAGATATTTGTAATCACATTTTCCATGATCTTTGATTTTTCATGACCCTGTATTTCATTCAAATTTAAATTCAAAGATATATTTTAATTAGTAAAGAGACACTTAATCAGACGCAGATAACTGTTATTTAATAGGATTATCATTTTGAGAGTTATAAGGGTATTTCTCTTACGCAATTCAGCAATAGAGCATTAAAAGTTTATGACGGCATCAAACAAGGATTTTATTGGAATTGCAATGCATTTTATAAATAGTTTACACATGGTTTATTTTCATATTTTATATTATACATATCCATGATGGGTAAGTATTACGGTGGTCCCCAACGACTAGTTTTAATCGCAGATGGTTCTGCTAAAAAAGAATTAGGTGCAATAATATACAGAGTAATTCATAAAGGGTTCCCTAACATGCCACTCGTCGCGATGTGGTTAAATGGCAATAGAGTTAATAACTAGAACACCACCGTGGTTTGACGAAAATGCAGTTTAGATTGAAGGATTTCAGGCAATATTGAGATTAGATTAGTAAAGTTTCAGTGATTTGAGGGAAAATTAACAAATAAAAACGGAAAATATTCGTGAATTAACGGAATATAATGAGCTGAAAAATATATCTCAACTCACGATATTTTTTAAGAGTGCATTTAGCTTAAAACGCAAAAAGAAAACAAAAATGTTTCATTTTGAAGATTTGAAATAAATGCAAGGGGATTCTCAAAATAATAATAATAATAATAATAATAAAAATAATAATATATATACTATATATATATTTCCCCATTCAACAACGCGAAACTTTCTGGCTCATTTTTAAACATAAACTCATGATACTTGCAGTCATGATTATTAAAGTGATTTCTAATCGAAGTTATTATTTTTTTTAAATAAATAAATTACATCTTGAGTTATTAAAGACAGTCTCGGGAAAACAGTTTTTCTTTCTTTCTTGCGCTCTCGCGTCTAGAAATTCGGTTCGGAGTTACGTCAACTTTGACAGCATTTTCTGAAAAGTCTCCTACCTTTACTGTAAAATGAAAGAACAGCTCGATTACATAGTTTTTTAATAAGAGATTATTAAACAGAGGTATATGTATTCACATGCCAATTTGTTGCGTATGCGAATAAAATTATTTAAAAAATATGTCCGAAAGTATCCAGTGCGAATTTGAGAACAGTGTTAAGTATTTTCGCAGTTGGCGACTTAACAGTGCCATCTGTTGACAGAAATTTAAACTATTCTTAAAATTACCTTATACAAAATTTATGATTCTACCTGATAAATATATCATTTATAAATCTTTATGCTTGTTTATAATTTATGAATTATCAAACTGAAATTTAACAAGTCCTTTATGAATTACTCTGCAAGTTACATTATCTTATTTACTCATGCAGAATGATCGCTCGTGCATAATGCATAACTCTCATTTTTCATTCTGAAACGTGGGAAAAAAACGTCCCGTGTATTATAATGCACAGCATCCTTATATATTATTTCTCCTGTCAACATCCCTTTTACTCAGAAAATATGAAACGCAGAACAACGAATGAGGTACCATATGAAAGGTTTTAGAACAGGCTTCTGACATAGCCCACTTAAAAATTCGTTAAAACATGTTTTTGATTAAAATTTGCTGAAATTAAAAAATTAAATCGGCATTGTTTTCATGAAAGAAATGAAAGGTTTTCCTGAAATTATTGTTGCCAAAAAAATAAAATACCACATTATATGATGCTCATAGCAATTATTCTAAAAAAAAATCACCGCACGGGTTTATTTTATACTTATGATTAAAAAGCGAAATTGAAATTGAAATGTTTAGATTTATATTTCTAAGTCCCATGTTTTTCTCGATCACGTCATCCTCTAATGCAGTCAAAATACGATTGTTAATTTTTTTTTCTCGCGCGTGACTTTAGAAATCTTGGATCAGTTTTTAGTCTAGCTTAGATGGAATAAATTAGATGATATTCTGGCTTGACTAACAACTAAATGTTGTTTGCAGATATTTTTATCCTTGCTTTTTCTTTAGAAGTTTAAACCTGCATCTAATAAATATTACATATTGATAAAAAATGATACTTCTCTATTATCCCGTCGACCACTTTTCATAACAAAAAGCTATCGCCAAATAAACGGGAGAACGTTGCCATTGGAATATAAAAAAATAAATAAAATATAAGAATTTAAGGACACAATTGTTATTTTAATTAATAAAATAACTACTAAATCAGTAAAAGATAATGAAAAATACACGCAAATGTCGAATTAAAAACCACTTGATGATTTAACAAACACGTATAATGCTTCTGACATCAAGTAAATGGGACTGCATTTTTGGCGTTTAATCTTACAGTTTGGCGGTAGTTTTTTGTTATGAAAAGCGGTCGACGGGTTAATAGAGAAGTACCTAAAAAATATTAGATTTCAGTGCAAAATCTTCGCACGGGCCCTCTGGTAGTGTTTTAAAGGCAGAAAATCCGGGAATTAAAAAAAAAAATCTGTTGAAATCCCGACTCATGAAAATTTTTATCCCTGTAGAAGTGATCACTAAATGTTTCAAAATGACAGGAATATCAAATAAGATGGATGGAAGTGAAGATGATATGATATAATGACGATACGGACTGGTGCTAGCGACGATTCCAGTAACAGTTAGCAATAGTAATAATAACTGATATGCTTATGACAGCTTTTAAACTGTCATATAAGCATTATCACTATATCGCTATAAGCATTGTCACAGTTATCACTACATTGCGCACTACATTGCTGGAATCGTCACTAGCACCAGTGCGTATATTCATTATATCATATCAGCTTTTGTTAATTGTGAACTACTTGTAAGGAATTTTAAAATTGTGCATTTAAAAAAAAAAATTCTACTGTTTTAACTGTGCAACGCTATTCTAATAAAAATGTATGTCGTATTTCTATTTGATAGATTTAAATTTTATTTGTTTTTCAGTTATGCTAAAGTGAGATGAGATTAAATCATTTCTTTTTTTCGATCATTTGCACTGTTAAAAATTTGCAGCAAACTGTCCAGTCATTTGACCGTTTTTATAGCAAACGGTTATATAACCGTAAGTTAAATCTATTCTGACCATATTATTGCCCATATTATGGTCAGAATAGTGTTAAATTATGGTTAGGTAACCGTTTTCTATAAAAACAGTCAAATGACTGGACAGTTATATTTTTAACAGTGTGGGCTGAAAACTCAGAAATGAGTATTTACCGTAATATTTACTCACAATAACAGCATGTAAAAATGCAATTACAGTAGAGCTCCAATTATCCGAACTCCGACTATCCGAATCGCTGATTATCCGAATAGCTTTCTGAATTTCAGAAATAAAAAAATTAAGACGGAAACGTACTGCGATTCGCAAAATAAGTATTCTGTCTACGCGCGCTATTGTCCTTTCGCAGCGCGAACATTATTGGGATGATGAGTCACCGTCTCATAGTACAGTTCGATTATTGGCTGTCGTCCATCGCCAAATGGCCGGCCCGGCCCACCTGGGTTTCAAATTCTAAATGATGATGAACTTATTGAAAGTGCTAGAGAAGATGACCTTAGTGTCGAAGTTGAAGCTGACACGGGACCATCAGCTAGTGAAGCATTTGCCGGCCTTGAAACTGCGTTGAAGTGGATGGAGCGTCAGCCTGAGTGTGATCACATGCAACTTCTCACAGTCAAGCGGATGCGTGATTTGGCTGCCCGAAAACGAATGAAGACTGTCAAACAGTTTACTTTAACCGAGTCATTCAGCAAGCAATGACTTTCATTTACAGTACGCTACGTACTGCACTAATGTACAGCACTTGTAAGTACGCTTAACATGTAAAAGTGTTGCCTTTTCATTTAATTAATTAAAAGATCTTTTTCTTTAAAAATAGTTTTTTTCTCCCCTTTTCAACATACATACAGTTATTAATTAAAATAGACCCTTTTTTTCGGAAAAAATTCAACTATCCGAATTTTTGATTATCCGAATGGGGTCCGGTCCCAATTGATTCGGATAATTGGAGTTCTACTGTACTACGCTTTCTTTTCTATATTCGTAAAACTGTATCGCAATATTTTGGTGTTGTATTCAGTGATGAGTGAAACACGCATCGTTTCACTCAGTTGTCGGAAATATTCTGTGTATAACGCGCACCCTAACTTTTAGCTATAATTTTTTAAGAAAAAAGTGCGTATCATACATGAGTAAATACGATATGTTAAGTTTCTCCATGTTCCTTGGTTTTGAAGTATGAAATACCATGTAGGGGAGATGGGGGATGAATGGGACATTTTCACAAAAATATTTATTTTAAATATTTTATTTAAGTTATTATCAATATTATATATCACATGTCATACATTAAGTGTTTAACTACATCTTATGCACAATATTTATTCAAGATTATTATTATACAGAAATACAAATGAAATTTAAAAAAAAGTTCTTCTATGCCCCAATCATCCCCACAGCAGGGATGAATGGGACACAAACATTTTTCTCCCCGTATTCAATGTTAAGGACTAAAAGCTGACAAAAATGCCTCCTTGCAAAAGCTGAGAGATTATAAATTGTAATATGATCTCCAGGATTATTTGTCAGCCAATCATCTTGGAATCATCTCAGCTTTGCCTTAAAAGGCACATAAACGGAAGCATTCAATGGCTGAAGACGATGGCTACAATGAGGATGAAATGTTAAAAGAATAATTACCATAAATTATTAATTTAACAACCTATATAATATTATTTAGTTAATAAATATATTTTTCAGCATCCTCTAGGGATGAATGAGACAGTTCCATTCCTCCCATTTGAAATGTCCCAATCATCCCCATGATGCATACATTCAATTTTCAGCCATTTTGTCTCAAAAATTATTTTTTCACAATGGTTAATATGCATTTATTTTAATTACCAGTATTGAACCTTGAAATAAAAAACTGCAACACATTTTAATTGTTTATATTGCATAAGATATTTAAGTAACTTCAAATGTAAAATAAAATTACTTTTAAGAAGAGTTTTCATCAGGAAATGCTAATTTGAAGGAAACTGAAAACAGCCACGTGCTCTTGCTTTTGGTTCTGAAGCACACTACGGTAGTGCAATCTATGAGGGTAGAAAGCAACTAAAAAACGAGTTTATTGCTTGAAATATTGAGAAAGTCCCATTCATCCCCCATCTCCCCTAATGTTTAATTTTCATCTCATATTATCTGACGGATTCTCTTGCTTTTATCGGACTTGAAACACCAGCTACCTTATCAAAAAGTAGGAATTGCGTAGTAACACACACACAGATACACAGAACATGAGATAGAAATTACATCCATTTTTCCTTTGCGTTTTCCCAACGTTTTCGTTTCATCAACTCCATGTTTCTCACTAATGTTTAGCTTAACCCCAGTTTTTATAGATTTAACCCCATTATCGCAAACTTTGCATGTAATTTTTTTATGCATAGGAAAAAGCAACTCTGTGCAATACTATGTTGCATATATCCTACATACGCACTAGATTTACTAATTTCAGAATCTATATAGTATTCACGAATAATTTAATTTATTGTCCAGTACTTATCACAATATAGTAAAATTAAACTAAATAATTAGTAGCAGCTCTCTTAAGATATGATGTTACTGTGTTGTTTTTTAAATCAATAAATTTTTCATGTCTTTCTACAGTAATTAACATAATGCTATAAATTGTGAAATCATAAATTGTATTTGAGCGTATTAAGCCATCGTTAGAGGGATTTTTGATAGTTATATACTTCCATCATCTAGGTAAATGTCATCCATGTTTTTAAAAAAAAAAACTGTGAAGAAAAAAAAGTGCTAAAACAGTTTTAATTTTGCCCTAAACTGTATAATAAAATAGTTAAACTTCAATTTAAAAAAATATTTTTGACCAAAAAATAGTTATAGAATTATATAAGATTTCAAGAATTCAAAATTTCAAAGAATTCAAGATTTTGTTCCGCATCCATTATCCACGAATCAATAGAAATTTATATGCGCAGTGAGAGCATATACACAATGAATCAGCCTCCTTTGTGACACCTGGATTTTGGCCCGAGACGCTTCATAAATTTAAAAATAAGATAATATAAATCACATTTAAAGAAGATCATTTTTATTAAAGTACCTTCTTTCGTGATACTTGATATCTCAAGATATTTGTTTGTAAAGTTCATTTTCAATTTTTGCGAAAATAATTTATTTATCATTACTGATCTTAAGAATGTCGCTGTTTGTGTATACGAAACTAGTAGGTCTGTTTATTAAAATGTTTTTTTTTTTTTAAGTTGTATGTTTACTGTAATCCCTTTTAGTATATATGTAGCTTTATTTTTGAAAGAAAGTTGTAATAAAAAAGTATTTATTTAAAAAAGAAAGAAGTATTTATTTAAAAAGAAAGAAAATGAAAAATACAGTTTAATTTTGTTTTAAACTGTAAAAAATTAAATGTTAAGTTTGAATAAAATAAAAAATAATTGTACCCTTCTATATTAAAAAAAAGTAATCTGGAACTGAGCCAAAAACGATTTAGAAATGGACCAATCAAATTCTGCGTAGATATTCCGGGTTATTCTCATCGCTTTTTTACTAGGGACTTTTTTGAGGAGCGATTACTTCTTTTCTAGCCATCCTACGGATTCGAAAATCATACCACCAGACGCGAAATATAACAAGCTTTTAGAAATTAAAAAAATTATCACTGTCGGACAATAAAAACTCAAAGAATCCTTAAAAATCGTAAAAAATCTTTTATTGAATTTGTTATTTTTTTATATTGTTGCCAATTTCTAAATAAGCGCAAAGGATTATGTTTTATCTCAAATAAAAAATGTATTTGCGCGAGACTATTAAAAACAATAATGAAAGTTTAAAATAATAATCAAATGATCACGTGTTGAAAGCAGGAAATAAAGAAAATTACGTCCTAAAAATTGTGTTTACACACGAATATTAAAAATAAAAAAGATGAATTAAATAAAAAAGCATCATAACCAGTTAAATGAAAATGCATTATAACCTGATTACAGAAGATAGTTGCCGTTCGTGATATCATCATCATCATCTTTTTAAAACAGGATACATTACCAGGTTTTAAGAGGCTGTGAAATCAGAACGGGGGTTGGTGAGCGTAGCGAGCAGGAGGCAAAGTCCCCTAGTATTTAAAAAAAATAAAATAATAAAAAAAATAAAAAAAATACAAAGGTAAAAGACAAAAAATAAAATAAAAAATATATATTGAAAAAATATAAAGTTATAAAAAAATATTTTATTTAAGCTAAATTTATTTAATTTTTTTTCCGAGTGTAGAGTATAAAATGTTCTTGTTTACCCAACCTCGTGGAGCCCCATTAGTGGCTGAGAGGTTCTGCTCTCAAAGCTGTCGACGGGAGGTGCTGGGTTCAAACCCCTGTCACGCTTGTCGACCTAACCGTTCGGAGTTTTCCGTGGTTTTTCTTCGAATCTTGCCGTAAATACGGGTTAGGATCCCTTAGAAAGACCCCAAAGGAGGGCACTCACCCCTAGGGTCTATATCCCTCGTGTAGGTAATCGGCCATCATAAAATCAACCAACCAACCATCCCAACCCCTCCGTGGAATGGAAAGTTAAAGAATTTGGTGGCATCCGAAAATATGTATATATCACAGATCTACGTTATATTGAAAAATCTATATATGAAAATACTTATAGTGTCAGAAAGCTCGTAATACCCGAAGAAAATATTGGATTTTGGTAAATAATTTTGTTTATTGACATTTTACTTTTCTTATTATATTTAATTAATTAATTATTATTATTATTATTATTATTATTATTATTATTATTATTTGCTTCAGAAGACAATTCTCTTATTTTAAAGAGGTTTTCTTTTCTTTTCTTTTCTTTTCTTTTTTTTTTAAATCGTATTATATCACTGTAAAAAGAAAAAAAAATCCATTGATTGTCAATACAATTTCTGTATATTTTACGAACATTTTTTCCTCGATTTCGTGAAGTGTCCGAAAGTATAACGAATATGAAAAAAAAAAAAAAGAATATTCTTCAGAAATAATAGGTCTAAAAGTGTAGTTAATTTGTAATTTTTGCTCAGACTAAGGGATATTTTATATTTTTACACTCTAAAAGGAAATTTCCATATTTTGTCAGTGCAATTTTTATATTTTTCCGGATTTTTTTTTTTTTTTATAGTGTAATAATGAAGATAAATCTTTTAGCTTTAGAAAATGGAAAATTTAGCATTATCTGTCAAAATACTCTTAAAATCCATGTTCGAAATACATTTTGATTCATTCACGAAATCATTTTCATGGAGAAAAAAAATCCGTAAATATACGGAAATTGTACTGGTAATCAACGGAATATATATATATATATATATATATATATATATATATATTATATATAACCAATGAAACTATATATGTACACAGTGTGATTATAATTAAAATCCCACTTTCAAAATGCTGTAAAAAAGGAACCACTGGTCAGGATGACTTCAAATTTGAACTGAATATACTGGAAGAAGGGGGAAACGGTATGGCATAAGAAAGAAAAAGTTCCAAAGTGTATCAATAGATGGCGCTGCAAGCGGCATAACGAAAGTGGATTCCGCTAACAAGTGATATTTTTAATCGAAATACGACGGCTTTGGCATGAGTTGCACTGTAAACTAACCGTACTGTTCATAATGTGCATGAGTGTTTCGGTTGTTTGAAGGAAAATATGACTTCCAAATCAGTCAACAGTTGTGATACTGTTAGTGGAAAGCCCATTCATTCACCACGGTAAGGTCCTACCACATTGGATGGAAAAAATCTGATTTTAATTGTCCTTGGGCCAAAAACCGCATAAAAAACACACAATGATTCGGTTTTTAATTGCGCAAAAGAGTCTTTTAATTTGCATAGTATGCCGCTTACAGCGCCATCTATTGATACACTTTGGAACTTTTTTTTTCTTATGCCATACCGTTTTCCTCTTTTCCATACCGTTTTTTTCTTCTTCTTTTTCCCACTCTTATTCAAATTGTATGTATGATTTATAATATTCCATTCTAAAAGGTCTTGTTATTCAATATTGTTTCAACGATTGTTCGGGCAAGATATGACATGATGTTTGGCAAAAGCTGGTGTCATATACAGAAAACAATCGTTCTTTTCTTATAAATGTGATTTCCTTGCCCTTGAAAAGGTGAATTATATTATAATCTTTCATTTGTGTTTATACTCGTGTGGTTTTTATTTCATTATTTTTTTTCTTCTTCTTCATTTGAATTAATAATGTTACATTTATTAGGACTACATTTTTAATTTGTAATTTGACACGGCTCTTTGGTATCGTGATTTCAATGTATATGGTCAGTTACTTATGTTTCAATGGTTAAATTTTACTTAAAGTTATATATATATATATATATATATATATAGAAGTTAATCAAAGTGATTATTAGAACTTGATATGTTTTTGAAATTCATAGATATTATATATATATATATATATATATATATATATATATATATATATATATATATATATATATATATATATGTGTGTATATAAAATTTTTGTAAATAATAACCATTAAACCACATAATCGACAATAGATAAACCGATAATTACAATACATATATATATATAAAATTAAGATATATAATTATAATACCTTTGAATTCAAAATACATCAAACAAGTTCTTACAACAAATTTAACCAAATCTCCAATTTAAAGATTATATATAAGGTAAAGCTAGGATAGTCTGCGCACAATTCAAAAGAATAGCAATAAAAAATCTAAATATTAATTTTTTGCTAAACTATTCATGAATAATTTTTACTTCAATTGTTTTTCATGCATTTCCATTGCTATTTTGTTGTTATGTTGCAATTTACTAGAACAGTTGCAATAAAACCAAGAAAGTTATTTTGCGCAATCTGTCCTTACAGGGTTGGTGTGATTGCGCACATGGGTAGGAGAGATTGTTACTAATAATAACTACAATTAAATTGTTAACAATAATAATTACACTTTAATGACATTGCTGTAAGATTTTTGTGAACAAATATTATTGTATTAGGAGTGACTATTTCAACCTGATTAAAGAATCAGAAAAAGGAAATAATTTTAAAAACGATTAAAAAATTTTAATTAAAGGAAAAAAATTAAAGAATCAGAAAAAGCAAGTCCAGATAAGATTACAAAATAAAACTATGTTACTTAATAGCACGTTTAACTTAAAATTAGTCCATTTTCATTTTTCATTTTTTAATGCAAATTTACCAATAAGCTGCGTAATCTCTCCTAGCATGGAAACTAATTGGAACACTGCGCGATCTGTCCTAAGTAGCAGACTCTCCAATTTCGGTAGGAGAGATTGCGCGGCCTTTTATTTAAACATGACCTCTTCTAAAACGAACCGTTGATGTTCACATTGTTAGTCTAAATTATTAGCTTATGAGATATCGTTCAAGTTTAAAATATTTTGTACTATTGACATTGTATAGAAATTCTGATGAATAGCTATGAAAATTCAAGCACTTACTTTGGGAAAACAAAACAAAATAGCAATAATTTATCTTAGACGCTCAAAGCAATCAACGTGCCCTTCCAAGTAGACACTCCACTACTGTTGTTGTACAACTACCTGGAGTCGCTGCGCGCTCACCCTACTCCTTCCCCCCGAACCTCTATGTGCGCAATCTCTCCGACCGCGTCATCTCTCCTGGCTTTACCTTATGTTTTTACATTGATAGTAATTGCAAAATAAATATAGGTTTAATAAAATTGACTTTAATCTTTAATAAACAAAACATCATGAGATTATTAACAAAATATTGTTGTGTACAGCAATATATATTACATATACAAATGGAAAACAATTTTTACCTTAATAAGGGAGAAATATACATAGCTCAGTATTTCAGTTGTTTGCAAATAAAGTTTTGAATCTGCGAGTTAGTTTAATTAAAAACAAGAGCTAGAGCATGTTTAGCAGACCATGCTTTGAAGATGGCCGAGTGATTAAACTACTCTAAATTACTTCAAATTTTGCATAAGCAGGTTAAAGCATATATGAGAGTTCTAAAGTGGTATTCGTGAATTAATGTGAATTTGCAAGATAGCAGGCATATTAAAATATGTATTTAAATTTAACTGCAGGATACAAGTTTTGTGTCTAATAATTAGACCTTGTTTATTACTTTTTATTTGAGTTTATTAAGTATCATCGCAGTTTAGTAAATTTTGCAGTGATAATATTTCATAAGTAGTGGATGAAAAATTACAATGGTTA